>CM073002.1:95619855-96982355 GCA_037038555.1 Rhynchonycteris naso
TATTTTTTTTTTCTATTGATATATGCCAACTTTCTAGGACTGTCTCTCGTAAATGTAAAGAAATGTTCGATGAACATGTATGGAGTTGTAGTACAATTCAGGGACACAATCTTCATCCATTAGGGGTGGAGGTTAGGGTGGAAGTTGGCAAAGGATTCAGACATCATACAGATGCAGGAAGTTTTGAAGTCTACCCTGGCATCGAACTGTTGTTAAGTTCCTTCCAGTCAAATTTCCTACCCGCGGCTGCATTCGTGAATGTAAGAGCACCATTCAATCCCTCTTAGAATACCCTCCTTGTTAAGGGGACCTCCAAAGTCACTTTCTGAATGTAGTAATATTTATATGAGCATGCATAGATGCACACTAAGAACATGTCCTAGATGGGAGACTATAAAACGTCAGTATTTATGAACTTGAAGAGTTATATGACTGTGCTTGTTGCTGGTTGAAATTAAATTGCGAGAGTTGAGGAACTGTGAAGGGATTGAATTATATCGCATAGCCGTAAACGATGCAAGATGCAAGGCAAAGAGTGAAAATGTAGACCAGGTGCTGAAGTTACTAAGGAAAGAGGAGGAATGTGTCGGTAGCTTAGTAAACAACTGCATGAAGGGACAAAAAGCAAGGTTTGTCACGTTGAACTGAAGAAACAGCGAGTGTAAAATGCTTGTGTTCTGGCCACTTGCGGGGAGCAAAGAATGTGCAAAGGCTTTCTGTTGCTATGAATTCCTAGGGGGCATATTAAACAGCCAGGTACCATCTGCTGGGTGGGGGAGGCAAAGGAATTGAAGTGATAAGTGATCGTTAAGGAAAAGTCTGAGAATAAATTCTTTCAGTATGTATTTACGTTTACAGTGCCTACATTATACTGGTCTCTTTGCTAGGTGCTATGGATGTAGAAATATTTCTATTCTCAAAATAATAAGCATTCCCAAAGGAACAATTAAGAAGCAAGTAAAGAAACAGACACAAATTAGACAAAATGGACGAGAGTAAGACTGTGCTAGCTGTGGTCAAGTAGGCAGGCAATACCGGGGAGAGGGAACTGACAAGAACAGCAAGAGAAAACAAGAGATTTGGGAAGTATGGTGCTATGTGGTGGACATGTTGCAATAGAAAAGGAAAATGGAGAATTTAAGAAATGTAATTTAAAATTATATTGAGTAAATATTAGTCAGACTAATTTTTATATTTGGATAGCTACCAGATATAATCATAAAAGTATTACCTAGCAAATGCCTAGAAAGGTACAGGTATTCATTCAACTATAACTTAACATGTTACCCTCGAACAATTTAATTTCTTCACATTAATGACGGCTCAGAAAGAGCAAGACATTTAATATATCTAGGTTTTAAGTAAGACTTCTGATATGTATTCATATGCCATTTCCACCAATGAAATGGACCTTATGAAATCTGAAATATCTCATCAGGGCCACGTATAACTGCAGGAAACCTCACACCTTTAAGGGATGATCAATGATTATGTGACAAACTAGTGTCACATATTAAGAGCTGTCCCACTGTGGTCAGTTGTAAGGCCCAGTATTTTCCATACGTTTGATCAATGGTTTTGGAAGACTATCTCATCCTCCTGCTTAATAAGCACACTATCTGTTTCTGCCTTGGAAGACAGCCAAGGCTATCAGGCACAGATACTGAACTCAAATGTCCCTGGTTAATTGGGAACCGGTTCATCAAAAGTGCAAATTAAACCGCAGGAACACACCCTCTATATTTAGGGACTGAACATTAGCTGTTTAAGTATTAAGCACTAGCATAGAACCAATACACAATAACTAAAGACAAGAGAACTTCTTTACTGACTACTATGAATAACACAAAAATCTAGTTTATTAAAAGTGTTCACAATGCCTGGTATGTCTTCACTGAAGTATTGCTTTTCTTTTTATTTGAAAAGAGTAACACAAGCAGAAATACCTAGCAAATATTAATTGGTGAAATATAAAAATAAATGTCAGGTATTTTTTTTAATTCTAAATAAATTATTCACTTTTCTTTGTTCAATGTTTTGCAGATAATAAACCTTCAAGCAATACTTGTTCAATGAATTAATGACTTGGCAACAGATGATTGAAATAAATTCATTTATTTCTGTTCATTTATTCATTTGAATGGCACATATTGTGATTTTTACTATTATTCAGATATATTAGGGACTGAGAGTACAGTAATGAGTGAGTCACTTCCCCTGCTCAGAAGAAGCAAACAGAAAGATGAAAAGAAAAAGGGAAAGAAACAGAAGAAGAAGAAAGTAAAAAGAATAAAAAAGAACAAGTATAATGTTATGTGACAAATACTATGATAGCATAGTAGAGCCTTATAAAACAACAGAGAAAAAGAAACAAAACTGAGGCAGAAATAGTGATTGACTAAGGTAAAATTTGAATGATTCATATTTGAACTAAAAGTTTCAAAAATTAGTTATTCTTAACTATGGAGTATATAAGTGTTTTTCAGAGAGCATTGAAGTGTGTGTGCATGTACGTGTGTGTGTGAGAGAGAGAGAGAATACGTGTGTTGGGGGAGGAAACCTTTTTCTAGCAGAGAAATCAGAATTGGCAAAGACGTAGGAAGGGTTTTGCTAGGGGATTTACAGACAATCCCTTTTTCCTCTTTAGAAAAGAAACACTAGAGATAAGATGGCTTAAATAGAATTTGACTTAGGCATAAGAATTTATGTCAGTGTTTTAACTTTAGAATGAAGTGTTCACACAATATCTATATTTATTCCTGGAGGTATTAAAATAGAGTTTTTAAAATCTATTTAGGATGTCTGCAAGATGACACAGTAAGAGATGCCAGCTTTTGGCCCGTACAAAAGACAACAATGAGACAGCTTATCCACAAATGAAAATACCATTGGGAAGGCTCAAGGGTCCAATTAAGAATCTTCAGGAAAATCGGGAATAAAGTAAAAAATAGAGAATAACTTCACAGAAAGGATCACTAGGGAAATTGGCTTAGCAGAAATATCTGGAAATAGTTAGAAACAAGGAGAAAGGCAGAGCTAATGGTGTCAGCCACATGATGAGTGCCATCGTGGTCCCGAGTGGTCTACTCTGTGGAGTATCCTAGCAGCCTTTGCTGCTAGAGCCTCATCAGCCCCCATGACTGCCATGGACACCCCATAGTTTTCATAGCAAAGGACTCCACAGTTTTTTAGCCTGGACCCCAGATACCTAATCAGCAAGACACTGGCAGCATTTATGAAGAGGTTATTAGCATCCATAGTCATTATGGGCACCCCAGGATAGGAGACACTGCCATTCCTGCCCTCCCAAAAGGAGCTTCTGTCATTCTGCCCAGGGACCAGAGTTATCAACAACTCCCCAACTCTACACATGCCCCCCAAGAATCCTAATTACAGCAGCTCAGGGCCCACATTTCTGATCTCATTTAAAGAACACTGTGCATTCTCCTGGGCTTTGCATCAACATTTCAGACACAGCCCTGTGACTCTGCTGTGCACAACTGCATCTCAGTTCTAAGAGGGAAGTAGATAGTAACAAATGGCTATGTTTAAAAAGAGAAGGGTTTCAAAGAAACAACCTAATTATACACATCAAAAAATAAAAAAAGAACAACCTAAACCTAAATTTATCAGAAAGAAGGAAATAACAAAGATCAGAAAAAATAGAACATTAATGAGAAAAACAATAGAAAATAACAATAAAATTAAGAGCTGGTTACCTGAAATTACAAACAAAATTAAAAAAATTTTAGCTAAACTATGAAAAAAGGAGAAGTCTTTAATAAATAAATTCAGAAATGAAAGAGGAGACATTACAACTGATACTACAGAAATACAAGTCATCATAAGAGGCTTCTATATATAAGAATAATGAGTAATGTAAAGGAAATGAATTCATTCCTAGAAACCCACAACCTATAAAAACAATCATGAAGAAATATAAAATCTGAATAGACCTATAACTGGCATGGAAATTGAATCAGTAACCAGTTATCTCCCAATAAAGAAGAGTTCAGTACCAAATGTCTGCACTGGTGAATTTTAGCAAACATTTACAGAAAAATTAACACCAATGTTTCCCAACCTCTTCCCCAAATTTTAAGAATATTCCCCACTCATTTTTTTTTAAAAAAACAGCATTATCCTGATACAAAAACCAGGCAAAGAAACTACAAGAAAATAAAGTTGCAGGTCAATATCCTTAATAAACATTGATATGAAAGTCCTCTACAAAAAATCAGCACATCAAATACAACAGTACATTAAAAGGATTGGTTTAGAAAGCTTTGGTACATATATACTATGGAATACTACTCAGCGATAAGAAATTATGACATCGGATCATTTACAACAAAATGGAGGGAAGAGTGGGATAGGGAGGAGGGGAGGAACACAGGGAAAACCAGATAGAAGGGGACAGAGGACAATTTGACTTTGGGTGATGGGTATGCAACACAATTGAATAATAAGGTAACCTGGAGATGTTTTCATTGTACATATGTACCCTGATTTATTGGTGTCACCCCATTAGAATTAATTATATATATATATATATATATATATATATATATATATATATATATATATATATTTAAAAAATGGATGGACCTTGATAACATTATACAGAGTGAAATAAGTAAATCAGAAAAAAACTGAGAACAGCATTATTTCATACATAGGTGGGGCATAAAAGTGAGAATATGAGACATGGACAAGAGTGTGGTGGTTACGGGGTTGGGGTTAGGGAGGAGAGGGTGGAATAGGGAGGAGAGGAGGGGCACAGGGAAAACCAGACAGAAGGTGGCAGAGGACAATTTGACTTTGGGTGATGGGTATGCAACATAATTGAATGATAAGATAACCTGGAGATGTTTTCTTTGAACATATGTACTTTGATTTATTGGTGTCACCCCATTAAAATTAATAATAATAAAAAAAGGATTGTATAAGCCTGACCAAGCGATGGTGCAGTGGACAGAGCGTCGGACTGGGATATGGAAGACCCAGGTTCCAGACCCCGAGCTCGCCAGCTTGAGTGCGGGCCCATCTGGCTTGAGCAAAAGCTCGCCAGCTTGGACCCAAGGTGACTGGCTCCAGCAAGAAGTTGCTCCGTCTGCTGAAGGCCCACAGTCAAGGTACATGTGAGAAAGCAATCAATGAACAATTAAGGTGTTGCGATGGCAACATAAAACTAATGATTGATGCTTCTCACCTCTCTCCGTTCCTGTCTGTCTGTCCCTATCTATCCCTCTCTCTGACTCTCTCTCTGTTTCTGTAAATAATAATAATAATAATAATAATAAAATAAAATTTAAAAAAAAGGATTATATAAATGATCTAGTCAGATTTATCTCTGGAATGCAAGGATAGTCAACATACAGAAATCAGTCAATGTGATGATATACCACACTAACAAAATTAAGAATGAAAATTATAAGATACTTTCAATAGATAAAGAAAGAGCATTTGAGAAAAATTTAACATCTTCTCATGTTAAAATTCTTAATAAACTAGAAATAATGTACCTCAACATAATAAAGGCCATGTATAACATCCACAGCTAAAAATGCAAAGCTTTTCCTCTAAGATCAAGAGCAAGACAAGGACTCCCACTCTTGCCATTTGTATTCAATATATACTGGAAGTTCCAGCCAGAGAAATTAGGCAGAGAGAGAGAGAGAGAGAGAGAGAGAGGGAGAGAGATTACCTGTATGTATTAGAAAGAAAAATAAATAAAATTTTCTCTTCTTGTAAATGACATAATCATTAATATAGAAATTCCTAAAGACTCCACCAAAAAACTGTTAAAATTAATAAATGAATTCAGTTAAGGTTGAGGATACAAAATTAACATTACCATACCAAAACATTAAAATTAACATTAACATACCAAAATTGGTTGCATTAAAATTAACATTAACATACCAAAATTAACATTAAAATTAACATTAACATACCAAAATTGGTTGCATTTTTATACGGTAATAGCAAACTATCTGAAAGAGAAATTAGAAAGAAATCTTATTTATAATTGTATCAAAAAATAAAATATTTAGTAATTAATTTAACCAAGGAGATAAAAGACTGGTATACTCAAAACTGTAAAAGATTGACAAAAGAATGTCAATTATATCTTCATTAATGCACAGATATATAATCTTTGATTATACATTTTAAAAGAAGTATTTACAATCTACAATTTATATCTAAAGTTTCCTTTTGCTTAAACTAAAATATATGCTTTAAACTATGATGAGAAAATATATTTCATATCTAGTATGAATTAAGTATTTACACCAGAGATACTTATTTTAGTTTTCAGAAATTATTAGTTGCTTAATCGTATGAAAATTTACTTCTCTCTCACATGACCAACACAGGTTATTAAGGGACTGAATTCCTCACTATGCATGTGAAGAATGAGGCTGAAAGAAGCTTTCAAAGTCATCAGTAAAAGGCAACTTGACAAACTGAGCTCTGGCTCTTCACACTGCTTACAGCACTGTTGCTCATGTTTAGAAGCAAGTCTCATGACCAAACTGAATGCCAAAACAGAGTGCATTGTAGCTATCTGTCAAAAAGCAGGAAAATGGAAATATCTGGTGACCACAACATAGCATTAGGTTTCTTGATTCCTGATTTGAGCAATACCCAAATAAAATCTATCTAAAAATTTCCGAATGTAAGGGCTCTAAGAACCAGTTCCTCATAACAAAATTCAAATATTTTCTTAATCATAATTTTGCATATTCATTATTTTCTAAAAGAAAGAGGATTATAAAACTATCCAATGTTTTTTCAACAGTAATGCCTGCTTTTTATAATTGAATAATACTTTAACAGAAAATGTCTTTAGCTGACAAAGTAAAATAGAACAAAGTATTAACTTGTACAAAGTAATGCAACTTTATAGGGGCCCAATATTGATGGATTTCAGATGTAATGAAGTGATTGTAATTTAGATTGGTTAGTGAGGGTGGCTGCCCCCAAATCTGAAAGATGGAAAGATGAGAGAGATCTAGAGATTTCAAAACAGAGAGACAGGAAGAGAGAGGATGAGCTGGAGACAGAGAGAGCAAGAGTTGGAGTGGGAGGAAAGTAGGTTTTCACTGACGACTAAATCTCAAGAATATATAAAATTGTGTGTGCTTACAGAGATAAAATTTGATTAAAAGAGACACCATGAACTTTAAAGAGGACTTGGGGCTATAGAAGAGGTGCTCGACAGCTCAAGTATACGGAACCAGGGCAGGGATGCAGATACTGCTACCAGCAGCAGACTCTTTAATTTTGCACCCTACATGAACATGTGGTCTACTTCTGCCAGAAGCAACTATCACTTATTCACCTGGCTTATACAGTGTGTCCGTGAAATGCACCATGACTTTATGGACACACTGTATTTCCAGCCTCTTGGAGTCTCTGTGGGCTTTAGGAGATCACTGAAGGGAAGGAAAAACAAAAGAAGAGAATAGAGAGGATAAATGATAGACCTCTGATTGGCCTGACTTTGTGTCGATTTTGACAATATTTTCTTCTTATCAGTAAAACTGAGTGAAACAGGGGCATGCCTTTGTTGGAACAGGGGTCGGGCATAATTGGACCAATGGTTGATACTGTGATTGCTTTCCCCACAGGCCCAACGAGGTTAACTCACATCATAGTCAATGTTGCCTCGTGGGAAAAGGGGAGTAAGAAGCTGTTAACTGACCAAGTGAAAAATAAAGCACTTTCTTTAATTAAATTCTTAGCAGGTAGGTAAATAAATAATTCAATTTTAAACTGAAAAATCAGCAAGTTTGCAGTTAGCACACTATATCTGTTACTGAATCTTTTTTTATTAATTTTAATGGGGTGACATTAATAAATCAGGGTACATATGTTCAGAGAAAACATCTGCAGGTTATTTTGACATTTGATTATATTGCGTACCCATCACCCAAAGTCAAATTGTCTTCCATCACCTTCTATCTGGTTTTCTTTGTGCCCCTCCCCTACCCCTACCCCTTCCATTGTTACTGAATCTCAAAACAGTGAATACTTCAAATTTACTGACAATTAGATAATAAACTTGTTAGGAATTAAACAGAGCAAATCAGTGTTAGAAAACAAGTATTTCTTACCAACAAACTTATTTCTTTCTCCATATATTTAAGTCAACTCAAGCAGCATATATCAACAGCATCACCATTGTATTTTGTTAAATGCAGCTAATAAGATAAAACCTTCAAAATTTCATTAGTATATACTCTATGTGATCTGGAAATAAGATTTTACATATATTAAAATATGCAAATATTTATAAATGTGTATATCACTGATTACATTTATCCATGTTCAACAATGTAGAGATGTTCCTTAGATAAATCATATACACATATAAATTTTATAAACATATGAATATTTAGGGAAATTTTCATTTATTTTCAGTAATAAGGAAGACAGTGAAAGTCCCTGATCTGATTTTCAAAATTTAGGTCAGAACCATCTACGGTCTAACATACCGAAATAAATATCCTGATCCTGGAATACATAAGGCGAATTCTTTCTGACATCGTATTATATTTTAAGAGAGAGCAGCTGCTAAATAAAATTATCACAGAGTATCATGCAAAAGTATCATAAAGTCAATCCTTTATCTCTTCCCCCACATTCCTTTTAAATTGCCTTTCATGTGGTTATATTTTCTCTCTGAAGCTGTCTTGATTTTACCCAAAGCAATTTAAATGTATTTCGGAGTTTGGAAAATGCAATATATAATTTCCTTGATTTCAATTCTCTACATTGATAATAAACTTAAAAATTTAGACATCTTGTTTATCAAATATATTTTAATATTTATATATTTATGCAAATGAAAATTTTCAAAACAGACATTGAAGTTTTAATAAACCACATACATTTGTCAATAACAATGAACTACCTTTTTAAAATATTTAATTATATTAAGATTGATCTAGACCAGTGGTTCTTAACCTGGGTTCTATCGAACTCTAGGGGTTCGATGAGTTGGTCTCAGGGGTTCGGAGAAGCCTCTGCCGCAGAGGCCAGAATAAAGTAATACCGTAATTTGTTGTGAGTTCATGCACTTTGTTGGTTTTGTTCTTTGAGCAAGGTGATGTTCATGCACGGCTCATTTTGTGCACCAGTAAAAAACATATACCTATGTCTTGAATTTGGAAAAAACAATCATATTTTATTTATCACTAAAGAAGGGTTCGGTGAATGCGCATATGAAACTGGTGGGTCCGGTACCTCAAAAAAGGTTAAGAATCACTGATCTAGACAGTTTAAAACATACAGTAGTCATGTCTATGGTTGATTAGATGTTCCAGTTTCAAGAGTTACCATACACAAAGTCATAGTGACTGCATATCCACACACAGCAAAGAAGTCCACTGCTCTAGGTGCATATGTGAGCTTTCCCTTTCACACAGTTAACTTCATTTAACTTTGAAAAATGCACATGTATATATTTGTGTACATCCTCTTATGTCCCCAAGCCCCTAAAATGCTTTTCTTGGAACTGAAACTAGTTTCTCATAGCTGCAACACTGAGTAATTGGGAAAAATATCCTGACAGAAAATTCCTTAACCAACCTACATCAGAAATATATATCCATGGTGACATGACCCAAGAAATGAAAATTCAGGAAATAAAGGACTCAGTGGTTTTGAATCCTGCTTACAGCAAATAAGAATCATAAACTGATATATGCCACAGATACTCCTGGTCTTCTTTGCTAAATAGATTTAATGGTTTTATGCCTCAGTTTCCTTATTTATGAAATGTGACATGAAAATAAAGCTGGTCCCCTGGGGCACAGCTTCCATGATGAAGACTGATGAACATGCAGGGTGATGCTCTTCACATACATTATGGCCCAATCATGTTCATGTTATGTAAAAGCAAGCCAACTTGCAGAGACATGTAGGTCTCATACCTCACATACGAAAGTGAAGATCAAAACATTTCAATTGCAATTTTTGAGAATGACTAAACACTAAAATGATCTAAAGTACAGCTTATAACTTTCTGCTCTTTCCTGGGCATCCTGCTTTTAGCCAACCATATAAGATATTAATCTACCTTTAATTTATACTAAAATTGGGCTAAGTTCACCCAGTTCTTTTTTCTATTATTAATTATAATGCCAGTCCCATGAGTGTATTGATTTTTGTCCCAAACTCTGATCTTTTTCACAAATTTTGTCACCCAGATAAGCTTTCCCTTTTTTAATTAATTTATTGTGTTTACATAGATTCTAATGTTGCCCAGAATGCATCCTCCCTCCCCCGTATTCCCCTCAACATCTCCCTTGTCCCCCTCCCAACAGCTCCCTCCCCCCTTCCCTTCAGGTTTAATTCCATTTCTCAGTTCACATTGTTCCTTGGATTCCTCAAATGAGCGAGTTCATATGATATTTTTCTTTCTCTGGCTGGCTTATTTCACTTAACATAATAGTTTCCAGGTCCTTCCATGTTGCTGTAAAAGATAATATTTCTTCTTTTTCATGGCCCCATAGTATTCCACTGTATATATGTACCAAGTTTTTTAATCCACTCGTCTACTGACTGATACTTGGGCTCTTTCCAGATCTTTGCTATTGTGAACAATGCTGCCATAAACATGGGGGCGCATTTCTTTTTTTGAGTCAGTGATATGGTGTTATTGGGATATATTCCTAAAAGTGGGATGGCTGGGTCAAAAGGCAGTTTTATTTTTAATTTTCTGAGGAATCTCCAAACTGTTTTCCACAGTGGCTGCACCAGTCTGCATTCCCACCAGCAGTGCAGGAAGGTTCCCCTTTCTCCACATTTTCACAGCACCTATAAGGTGTTGTTTTGTTAATGAGCGCCAATCTGACTGGTGTGAGGTGGTATCTCATTTTGGTTTTAATTTGCATTTCTCTGATGATTAGGGATGTTGAACATTTTTTCATCTGTCTATTGGCCATCTGTATGTCCTCTTTGGAGAAGTGTCTAATCATTTTATTTTTGCCCATTTTTGATTGGATTCTTTGTCTTCTTGGTGTTGAGTTTTTTAAGTTCTTTATAAATTTTGGTTATTATCCCCTTATCAAATGTATTGTCGAATATGTTCTCCCATTGTGTGGCTTGTCTTTTTATTCTGTTCATATTGTCTTTAGCTGTACAAAAGCTTTTTAGTTTGATATAGTCTCATTTGTTTATCCTGTCTTTTATTTCACTTGCCCATGGAGATAAATCAGTAAATATATTGCTGTGAGAGATGTCAGAGAGCTTACTGCCTATGTGATTTCTTCTAAGATGCTTATGGTTTCACGGCTTACTTTTAAGTCCTTTATCCATTTTGAGTTTATTTTTGTGCATGGTGTAAGTTGGTGGTCTAGTTTCATTTTTTTTGCAGGTAGATGTCCAGTTTTCCCAACACCATTTGTTAAAGAGGCTGTCTTTATTCCATTGTATGCTCTTACCTCCTTTGTCAAATATCAGTTGTCCATAAAGGTGTGGGTTTATTTCTGGGTTCTCTGTTCTGTTCCGTTGATCTATATGCCTGTTCTTAAGGCATCTCATTTCTTATAAAATAAAGTCCAAATCCTCAGCTTGGCTCCAACAAGCCAGTGTGGTCTGGCCCCTCCTACCTCTCCCTCCTTAATGTCAAGCACTGTCTGCATCAGCCATGATGCCTCTCTTTTTCTTTACCAAACGAATCACTTTTTCATTAAGGAACTACTTACTTGTTCTTTCTTTTGCTTGGAATGTTTCATTTTTCTGGCTTTCATTGTTGTTGTTGTTTTATCATTAATCAGCCCAAATATTACCTCCTTATTTATGCCTTCCTTGGCTACCCAATCTAAAGTAACTCCCAGATTGACTTTTCTTCACATCCCCTGTTTTATTTTCTTCACAAAACGTTTTTAATATCTAAAATTATCTTACTTGTGTACTGCTCCCCTCTGCAGTGTCTGTCAACCCCCAGTTAAGTGTCATGAAGGCTTAGACTTTGTCCCCTCTTTATCTGTGCACAGTGACCAGGGTTGTGTTGTCAAGAAAAGGAGAGTGAATATTTGGTAATCAACTAGCTATATTGTTTGCCTATCAAACATCAGTACTTCCATCCAGTATATTAATTAAAAAAAAAAAAAAAAGAAATCTTCCCTGAATGGAAACAACCTCCAAAGAATTTCTTCATAGAGTTCAAGGCCCAAACTCTCCAGGTTCCATGAAGATCTGTGAACATCACGTCTGGGTGTGTGTCCAGGGCCCTGTAGATAACAATGCTAAAAGAGAATAAAGAGAAACACATAATAGTCAAATGCCACCTCATAGGAATAGTCTTGAGGCCAAGCTCAAGCAGTGGAATTTTCTTTGAATAACCAATTTGACAAACCCTAATTTATCTCTTCAATAGCTTATTCTCTGTTCATTTTCCTCTAAGATCCAGGCTTTGAATTTTTATTTCCCAACATATGCGGGGCATATCTGAGTTGAGCACTAAATCTAAGGGGCTATACAATATCTTTCTGGTCTATGTGTTTACAATCATTACGATAAGTGTCCTTGTGGATGGGTTATTTTGTCATTACTAATGTATACCACTCATTATTTATGAAGCTAGCATATCAAAGAAAGTTAACATATGTTTTCCTGCCCTTGAAAAACTTACAATCAACTGGATGAGCTGAAACATAAAAAAATAAAACAGTGAAAAGCAATAATCAACCATCAGCTTGTATGTATATAATTTTTAAAAAGTAGATGAAGCAATAGGTGTTGCAGAACAATTGAATGAATGAAGAGTACTTCTGCTGGAATAATCCAGAAAGACTTCATGGAGGAGATAAAGAGGTATTTCTGGGAAGGATGGACATTTAAAATAGCTAGAGCAAAGGGGGAAGACTTGCTAAAGAGACAGAACAACAGTTGTTTGTGCTAGATAATGAAGAATATGTCCCTAAGGGAGGAAAAGCACAGCGAGATATGAACCTATGGATTAGTCTCGAAGATGTCTGTGTTTAGGGAATAAATATAAAATAAATAAAACTTAAGGGTGCACTATCCCAGGTAGAGACCTGGATAGACCTGAACTGCTGTTCAAACGGGAGTGAGCATTCCTGGAGAATCCTCGATACTGAGGCAGGATAATAGTGAGCTAGGTAAGATACCTAGATATTTGACACCATAGGTGGTAATGGAGAATAGAGGTTATCTGGTTGGTATTCAGGAGCCGGAAGGCCTACTAATAACGTGTGACCTTGAATTTCAAGTCTGCCTGCTTGTACCATCAGCCTCAGTTAACGTTGAGTGTTTGGAAAGTTTCTGATGACATTTGTCAAGCTATTGCAATTCATGCTCTTCCCATTACTTCCTTCAGCCTTTTTTACTTTTTCTTTTCTTTTGTTTAAAGTGAGAGGAGGGAAGATAGGGAGGCAGACTCCCATAGCACCCAATCGAGATCCACCAGGCAGCCCCTGTCTGGGCCGGATGCTCGAATCAGCCAGGCTATTGGCACCTGAGACTGACGCTGGAACCAACCAAGCCATTCTCAGTGCCCTGGAGATGCTCAAGCCAGGGGAGGGGAAGAGAGAGAGAAGGAAGAGGAGGAGTGGAGAAGCAGATGGTCTCTTCTCTTGTGTGCCCTGACTAAAATCGAACCCTGGACGTCTATACGCCTGGCGGACACTCTACCACTAAGCCTGAGAGGGTCCTCCATTAGCCTTTTCTTTCTCTTCTTCCACTCCCTCTTCCTTCCGGACTCTGTTCTGCCTTTGCCCCACTCCCATGTCCCTAGAGACGGATTTGGAGACTCCTTTCACCCAGCTGTAGTTTTTAACCTAAAGAGTCTTTCATTATTGGCTGCTGTGCTTTGCTTATCCTCCCTTAGCTGGTTGAAGTAGAAAGAGATTATTTAGAGAGCTAGAAGCATCTCCAAGAAGTCGAGCAGCAATAAAAGTTAGAAAACATTCAATCATGTTTAAGTCTTTTCTAATAAAACCTCCGATGCTGCTCACCATGTAATTAGGCACGAAGGGGGCTAGAAACTGTCTACTAGAACTTCTGCTAGAGCTGAGCACAAGAAATCATTCCATTGAGTCTCTGTCCTCATGCTTTTAAAAAGAGCCAAAACCCCTGAGTATACTTGTTTCTACGTATTGCTCACTTATTCCTCCTGAGATTAAATAACTAACTGTACATGCTTAGAAGAATCACAGTTGTATGGAAATCTACCTGAAAAGGAATCTGAAAATATTATCTATTTTCTATCTATCTATGTATCTATGAATATGTCTATCTATCTATCCATCAAACTAACATCTCTATAACATTAATTTATTTTTAGTTTACTAGCTTTTTTATTGTAGGTAATTTCATTAGAAAGAGCACAAAATGAATCTTGACTCAACTCATAGTACTCTCAAAGCATCTCATTTAAATTTGTTTCAAGGTATTATTTAACCCTAGGAGATATATATTAGGACATACACACACACACACACACACACACACACACACACACACACACACACTGCCTTTAGATTCATTCAATATAGGGAACTTTATGGACATATTTAATTGAATTGTTCAAATTTAGCATTATTGTAAATGTTATATGAGCCCAAACATGATTACTTTACTATTTTCCCATGGTTGCCAAAATGGTGCCATTCTTTTTTATCAGTACTTTTTTTTACAGTCCTCAAAGCACAGAGAATAAAAATTAAGTGATTTAAGATTTCAAAGAATATATTTACCACGGTGTTTGCTTTTTATTACCCTACCCAAACAAAAATTAAAACTGCCAGTCATTATATTTTCAGAATAAACCCCAAAACATCAGTTTTAAAAAAAGATAGAAATCGTTGCTAAATTATTCATACACACTAAAGTTTCAGGTTTGTATTTAAAAATGAATATTTAAAAGAAAGTCCAGAGATAGTAGCTTTTGATATCTATTTTATTCAACAGTGCAGGTCTCACATCCTAGGTAGGCAAAGGGGTTAATGCACTGGGGTATAAACTTACTATGGTCAAATAAATACAGTAAGTGTTGTTTGATTGCTTGTTTGTATACTGTAGCATAGCTTAAAAAATATATAGAAACAAGAAAATGTATGCTTTCTGTGTCTTCCTGCCAAAACTTTCTCCACCCCATTCTTTAATCCACTATATTTTCTTTCTTGATATTTCAAGAATTTTAACATTTTATTTTTTAAACTGGAAATCTAAAATACAGTATCTTTGTGTTTCCAGAAACATATTATTTGTGCTCGGATGCCTGAGTTTTTACAACTTGAGAGTACTTAAAATTTCCTAAGAGCATTTCTACTTGAATTGTTGAATTGCAACGCATGCATACTTCAGTGTTTATATATATTTCTCTATTTTTTTTTCTACTGCCATAATATGAGAACCATGTTTACATCTATGCTAGTGGCTCTCTAGCCTTTTCACTCCACGATCTTTTCTTTTACTCAACAAAAATAAAAGAATAAGATGAAGATGAGGAGAAGGAAGAGGAGGAAGATGAGAACAGTGGAAAGGGGAGGGGAGATGACTAATAAGAATCAGAACCATGTCCTGAAGGAGAAGAAGAGAAAAGAGAATGGAAATAGTAGTATAGCAGAAGGAACATCTTCCCCTCTCCGTTTCTGTCTTAGTCTATACACTTATCTGTAATTGGGTTGATCCTTGCTATCTGACCTCTTTTATTTGCAAGGATGTGACCAATGTAGTACGTGGCATTTATTATCATGGATTGCTTCATGGGTCATCCTCTATCTCCTCTGTGACTCCACATTTCTCACGCTATTATTTTCTTTCAGAATGTAAACATTTCTATCATCTCCAAAAACAAACACAGAATTTTTACTTGACCTTTATATACTGGTAGTGTACTGCAACTACACTATCTCCCTCCATAGCCAACGTTCTAAACATAACATTTTTCTTTCTGTTTTATACTTCAATTTCCATTTGTTTTCAAACCACTGAAGTATGCATGCCTTGCAACTCAACAATCCAAGTGGAAATGCTCTTAGAAAATGGTAAGTGATCTCAAGTTGTAAAACCTCAGGCATCCTTTGAAGTCAGGACCATTTTCTTTACACAGCATATAGTGCTATTTGATTGAATCACATTCCAACTCTTAAAATGCATTCATTCCTGGCTCCCATGAAACTTGTGTCTCAGTTCACAGTGTCTCAATATTTTTCTTCTTTATTTCTGGACATTTTTTCTCAATTACTGCTCTAGGTTCTTCTTCTTTCATGTATTATTTATAGTTGGTAGTTCAATTTTCTTCTCACACTCTGGAACTCTCCTTGTGTTTTTATTCATATTTGGGTGCTAATAATGTTCATCTATGCTCCGTTCATGAGTTTTCGACCCCATATATATGTGTGTGGACACATATATGTTTATGTATACATATGTATATTCTAGTCATACACAAACACATATATGTATTTATATATCAAGAAGCTCTAATTGAATTTTTTTTCTTTTTTTATTCATTTAATTGCTCAAGACATAAATATTTTTTCTCTCTTTTTTACTCATTTACTTTCTCAATACATAAATTTCTCACAGAGCTCTCACTAGATATCTGCATTGATTTTAAGCAAATTATATTCTCGGTATGTAGATTTTTTTGCATTTTTATTTCTTTTATTTGGAGTTTATTGGGATGACACTAGTTAACAAAATTATATAGATTTCAGGTGTACAGTTTTACAACACATCATCTGTACACTGTATTATGGGTTCACTTCCCCAAGTCAAGTCTATATCCATCACCACTCATTCCTCCTATACCCTCTTTCACCTTCCCATACTGCCCTTCCCCCACCCCTCAGGACCCGGGCCATCACCACATTGTTATCTGTGTCCAGGAGATTTTTTTCTCTTTTTATTTCACTTATACTCAATCGCTCCACACCCACCTTCAGCCGCCACTCTTCTGACAACCGTTAGCGTGCTCTCTATCTTTGAGTCAGTCTCTATTTTGCTGGTTATTTCATTTTGCTCGTTTGATACCACATATTAGTGAAGCCATATGGTACTTGCCTTTCTCTGACTGGCTTATTTCACTTAGCATAGCACTCTCCAGGTTCACCCATGCTGTCCCCAAAGGTAAGATTTCCTTCACTTTTGCAGTGAGTAGTATCGCAATTGTGTAACTGTACCACAGCACGTTTATTCACTCATCTACTGATGAACACTTGGGTTGCTTCCAAATCTTGGCTAGAAGAACATAGGGGTGCATATGTTTTTTCAAATTAGCATTTTGGGATTCATTGAACATATTCCCAGAAGTGAATTGCTGGGTCATAAGGCAGTTCCATTTTCAGTTTTTTGAGGTAATTCCATACTGCTTTCCACAGTGGCTGCACCAATCAGTATTCCCCACAAAGGGTTCCCCTTTTCTCCACGACCCTCACCAAACCTCATTGCTTGTTGATTTATTGATGATAACCATTGTGACAGGAGTGAGGTGATAGCTCATTGTGGTTTTAATTTGCATTTCTCTGATGATTTGTGATGTTGAGCATCTTTTCATATGTTGATTGGCCATCTGTACGTTCTCATTGGATAAGTGTATGTTTGGGTCTTTTGCCCATTTTTAATTGGATTGCTTTTTTTTTCTGGTGTTGAGTTTTATAAGTTCTTTATAAATTTTGTATATTAACTCCTTATCAGATGTATTAACAAATGTGTTCTCCCATTCAGTGGGTTGTGATTTCAATTCATTGATGGCTTCTTTTGCTGTGTAAAAAAAAAATTTAGTTTAATGTAGTTCCATTTGTTTATTTTTGTTGTTGTTGTCTTTCTTGCCCTAGGAGATATTCAGAAAGAATTATTGCTGCAAGGAATGTCTGTGATTTTAATAGGTTTTCTTCTAAAAAATTAATGGTGTTCAGTCTAATATTTAGGTCTCATTTTATTTGGAATCTATTCTTTTGTGTGATATAAGAATGTGGTTGGTTACTTTCTTTTTTGGTAAGTATCTGTCCAATTATCCCAACACAATTTATTGACTAGGCTATTTTCACCCCATTATATAATCTTGCTTTCTTTGTAGAATATTAATTTACCATAAAAGTATAGGTTTATCTCTAGACTCTATTCTGTTTCATTCATCTATATGCCTGGTTTTATGCCAGTGCCATGCTGTTTTGATTACTAAGGCTTTGTTGTATAGATTAATATCAGGTAGCATAATTTCTCAAACTTTGTTCTTTTTTCTCAAGATTGCTGTTGCTCTTTGGTGTCTTTTGTGGTCCTAGTTCTACATAAATTTTTGGAATATTTGTTCTAGTTGTGTGCAACTGGTATCTTGATAGGAATCGCATTAAATTTAGGGATGCTTTGGATAATAAATTTCTGTTGAGAAATCAGCTGACAGTCTGATGGGAGCTCCCTTGTAGGTAACTAACTGTTTTTCTCTTGTGCCTTTTAAGAGTCTCTCTATGTCTTTAAACTTTGGCATTTTAATTACTATGTGTCTTTGTTTAGCAAGTCTCTAAATAAATTTCTTATAAGAAATTCACCCTCAAACTGTCCAAAACTGTACTTCTCATCTATTTTATTGTTTCTTTTATTGCCACTCTCAACAATCTTTATTCTCTGTATTTATAAATTGACAATCAATTCATTCAGTTTTCCAGTCATCAAAAATAATCCTACTTATTTATTTCCCCCTTGTCCTACACATGCAGTCAGCCTTGAGGTCCTATAAGCTCCATTTCCAAATCTTATCATTTCACTCTTCTTAAAACTCATTTACTCAATTACTGATTCTTCATTCATAACTACTATATATTCTGTTTGGAGAGTGGAGGGAAATATAACATAAGGTATGGGTAAGAGATTGGGGTTAAAATAAACAGTTTATGTTAATAAAGTTCTTATACTACTGCATGTATTTTACTTATCACAGAATTCCTATGGGCAAAGTATTATGATTTTCCACACTTGCAGATAAAGAAACTAAAGATTTCAGTTTCCCACTCAAGGTCACACATCTTGTAACTGGAGAGAGATGTGGATCCTGGAAGTCCAAGTCTAGGACCCTTGCTTCTTGGAACTACATTCAATCATTGAAACCACCACAAGTGACACTTTTTGTTTTCCTGGATGAATAAAATATCTAAAACTCTACTATAACAGGCTGTGCTTTGAGAATCAGCTATTTTAAAGTAGAGTGATTGAGAGGAACAGTCAGAGAGGTAAACAAACCTGAATAAAATATCACATAAATCAAAGAGGGAAATTTTTCTTTAGAAAAAAGAAGGTGAACCAATGTTTCAGCGTTTCTAAAATAGTGAATGGATACAAGCTATTTCATTAGGAAGTTTTCTAGTTTCTCTTAAACAATAATTGATTACATTTGGAGATATAGTTTTATTAGAGTAGAAGCCATTTTTAATAAACCCTCTGGGTGCCTGACCTGTGGTGGCGCAGTGGCTAAAGTGTCGACCTGGGAACACTGAGGTCGCCAGTTCAAAACCCTGCACTGGTCTGGTCAAGGCACATATGGGAGTTGATGCTTCCAGCTCCCCCCCCCTCTGTGTCTCCTCTCTAAAAAAAAAAAAAGTGAATAAAATAAAAACCCTCTGGGTAACAGAATTTCAATATTTTATTACGGATGATAATTTGCAAAAAACAAAATAGAGAATAAGTTTCCTGAAGTTTTCAATATGGCACTTTATGCTAACAATAAAACACTTAATTTGTTCCTAAAATAGTACAAATAAAGAGACTAGAGGAGCTGTCATACTATGTAATAACTAGTTATATGTGAATAGAATAAAACATAATGAAGAACACATGTTTTCTTGGTGCTAATGGTATAATGTTCTGCAGTTTTATAGATAAAGCAAAATGCATAATTTGAATCAGATGTTGAAATACCTTAGGATTAGTATCTAAGGCCAAATATTTCAGAAAATATGTGGAAAGGTAACCACACATTTGCTACTGGGAGTCCTCCAAGTGAGTGTCTTTATATTGCATTTTACTTAATTTCTCAAAATGAAATGCAATCTGTTCTCAATAGTGTATGTGTGTGTATGTTTATATATATATATATATATATATATATATATATATATATATATATATATATATATATATATATATATATATAGTTTAAAATCCCACAAGATAGGCAGTTCAGCAAAGTGGTTAGGAGCTCAGATTCTGTAGCCACATTTTGGTTTTATTATTTTCTAGCTATGAGATCATGGCCACCTTAACCTATCTGAACTTCAGATTTATCATTTGTAAAATGAGAATGATAACAATTGTGTTGTTTAGATCAGCAATTTTCAACAGGTGTACTGCAAGAAGCTTTAAAACTTGCCATACCTGACTATGTAGACAGAAGCACCGATTTCTTTCTTCTTAGACTGTGAAATAAAAAAACTAATAATAACAGACAACACAATTATACCCATCCAGTGTAGATAAATCAAAATTATACTTACTTTTTTTCTTGTCAGATACGCAAAAAATATGTATTTTTTATGTGCTGCAAAATTTTAGTAATTAGTCTATGTGCACCACGAGATAAAAACAAAAGGTTGAAAATCGCTGGTTTAGATGAAGATAATACCTGTAAAGTGCTATCTGCTGGAACATTACACTCAATAGAAATAGCTAGTATTATTGTCATCATACTACTACTTTGTAAATTATTACTACTAATAAAGCACCCGTTCAAATTATTTACCGTGAATCTGTGCACTGTCTTAGTTCAGCTCACTATCAGTATCCCTGTTTGTATCTTGAAAATATTCAGTCTGGCTCTTTTTAGCTCCTTGGCACTCAATCACACCAGATATACTCAATTGAACAGGGCTTATTTTTACTATATATAGGGAAGTTTGGAAAAATAGAAAATGGTCTTAGAATCCACTCGCAACCTAAAATACACTTTCTTACTGTCCTTCACACAACCCTGGCTCTGTGGGTCTGGTGGTAGCTGTACTGATTCAGAGGCACACCTGATGGTCATTTCTGCAGACACAGGTATTCCCTGGCCTCAAGAGAAATAATCCTGCCTATTCAATACCCAGCCACTTCTGCTGAACCTGCAACACCTGAACTGACTCTCACATCAGGGTAAGCCATTTCAATTCAAACTTACCCAGAGAGGTTTAGCTTGAAGGTTGGCCACCACAATCCAGCATGGCATGTGTGGCATGGGTTGGGACTCTCCCCTTAGTCACCACATAGGCTGCTAAGCAGTAATCCTTTGTTGCCAACTATGTAGCCAGCAAAGAGAAACGGAACATGGCAAGATCAACATGGATATGGCTGGCTTATATTCTGAGGCTTCTTGAAGGGATCTTTTTAACTGGTACAGGCATTGCATAGAATTCCGGTAAAGAGGCATGTCAGGGGCAAAGTAAGATCTTTATCAACTCATTGGCTTCTTTAGGAAATGATTTTGGAGTCTCCAATTAGAGTAATTATACTGATAATGTATTCCTCACAAACAGTCATGTGTCCCTGTCTCTGGATGCCACCCTTATTGGAGAAAGCTTTTCTTGTTTTACCACAAGAAGGCAGGGATCAGTCATACATCTATCCTGCACAACATGACCTGTCTTTTCAGCGGGCCAGGCCACACCATCAGACTCCATTTCCCAAGGTGGTCACTGGGACCACACTATGCATGGCTCAGTCATTAAGACTTTAAAATAAGGAACCGAGAAAGAAAAGTCTGCTGCCATACATTTGAACTCGGGGTTCATCAGCAGCCTTAGTATTTTGGTTTGTTTTATTTGTTGTTGTTGATTGATTGTTTTGTTATTGTTGTTTGCTTGTGGGAGTTTTTATATGTGTGTGTGTGTTTTGTTGCTATACTATAATATGGTTGAAAAAATAAGGGCAAGCTTATCTTTCAGAGAGAAAGTTGAAGCAGGAGCAAAGGGAGACATAACAGCATCTAGCCCCTACCCCCAGACAGATCCTTAGAACTTAATTTATACCTACCTACTCTTCAGTTCTATGAGATATCCATGCATCATTACAACAGATACTACAAATTGCTTAGACTAGTACCTGTGCCTGTTATTTGAAACTAAGAATCCTAATAACCAGTACAGATAAACTAAATGTTGACTCCAAAGGATGTAAATTAATGATTGAAATGGCTTACATTATGTATACATTTTGCAATCATTATGCTGTCATAAAAGAGGAGGAAAAAGCTTTGATTACTACATGCTGGAAATAATAGGATTTTTGTGACCTCAGCTACTCACTCATACTTATTTTGTCCTTGTTATATAAATTTTTAGGTCTTGCCATACTTTCTTGGTGAAATATAGTAAGAAAAATAAATATTTAATTGGATCAGAATCCTTTATTCAAATAAACACTAATTCTCATTGTTTAGAAATATAGATATAAATGTAGACAATATAAGAGATGGTGCAAGGTTTGTACTATATCCAGGATACATATTTAATATCAAAAGATGAGTGTGTAATACTAAATCTAACTCTTGATGTAAATTTATTTTCCACCTGACCAGGAGGTGGCACATGAATAGAGCATTGGACAGGGATGCGGAGGACCCAGGTTCGAGACCCCATGGTCACCAGCTTGAGTGGGAGCCCATCTGTCTTGAGAAAAAGCTCACCAGCTGGGACCCAAGGTCGCTGGCTAGAGCAAGGGGTTACTCAGTCTGCTCAAGGCCCGTGGTGAAGTCACATATGAGAAAGCAATCAATGAACAACTAAGGTGTCCCAAAGAAAAACTGATGATTGATGCTTCTCATCTCTCTCCGTTCCCGTCTGTCCCTATCTATCCCTCTCTCTGACTCTGTCACTGTTCCTGTATAAAGAAAAATTTTTCCTATGATTTGCCCTTTTCTCTTAAGTAAAATATATATAATTTTTTTCTAAAATTGAGGTTTCATACATATATTGATATTCCAGGACACACGCAGATAACCATGTGGTGCTATTTGTGTCTAATTATTACAACATTGCCTCAGGCATCCTGAAATCACAATCTTAAAGCCATTTCAAGCCCTAGCCAGTTGGCTTAGTGGATAGAGCATCAGCCCAGCATGTGTATATCCTGGGTTTAATCCGCAGTAAGGGCACATATGAGAAGTGACCATCTACTTCTCTCCCCTCCCCCTCCCTCTTCTCTCTCTCTTTCCCTCTGGCAGCCATTGGTTCAATTGGTTCAAGCATCTCCCCAGATGCAGTTACCAGGTGGATCCTGGTCGGGGGTATGTGGGAGTCTATCTCCCCTCCTCTTACTTAAAAAGAAAAAGCCATTTCAGACTCCCTATAATAACTTCGTTTGAATACTAGAGACTTACTTGGAAGTAATATACCCAGATAAGCAGTGAAGTCCTCCTAAAAAGGATATACATTTCTAGAAGATCTATTTCCCAAGGATTATTTTTTTCTTTGAATAACTCATCTATTACCTGGACATATGGTTGGAAATTAGAGAAACGATTGTTGCTTTCTCTTTATTTACACTTTATTTTCTCCTGTTGTCCCAGTCATTACTTCTGGATGACAAACCACCCCTAGCTACATGGCCTAAAACAACCATTGGATAACCATTTGACCCTTGGATATGTTTACAGATTCTGTGGACCAGCAGTTCAGATAAAGATGGTTGGTCTCTTCTTCAGTGTTCTGGAGCCTCAGCTGAACAAGTTCCAATATGCTGGGAATAGACTACTCTGGAGCCGCCTTCAGTCACATATTGGTACTTGGGGTAGGAGGGCTTAGCCCTCAGCTCAGCTGGCTGTCACATGGCTACTCTCACATCACCCTCCTTGGAGGCTTGTATTTTTCCCAACATGAAAGCTAGATTCACAGATACCTGGGGAGTGAGTGTCCCAAGAGTGCAAACCTGAAACCTGTTTTCATGACCAAGCCTCAGAAGTCAGAGAGCATCACTTTCTTAATCAGTTTGTGTGGGAGGGGATATAGACCTCACCTCTCCACAGAAGAAATGTCACGTCATTTGCAGCCCTCTAAAGTCCAACCAGCAAACCTACACAAGAAGACAAATGAGAATCTAAGTATACATTGTTGGTAAAACTAGATTGGAAAATTGGCAGGAATGTGCTACTTCCTATTCTTATTTGATTTTATCTACCTAGTTGCAGTTAAAATTCCAGAGCTGCAGCCTCTTGCCAACCCACCCCTCCATTCCACTGTAGGGGACAATAACGCTCAGGATGTTGTCCACACTGGAAGAGAAAAGAGAGAAGAAGTCATTCTCATTAAAGGCAGGCAAGTGAGACAAGAGAGATTCTAAGACACTTCATATAGACCAATTTGACAGCCCTTTAAGGCCCAAAACTCAGTGAAAGAAGAATATCAAAGAGATTAGTTAGTATAATAAACGATCTTCAGTTGATTTGGCTTGCCAGATGGGTTTGAGTTTTAATTTCATGACCTTGTGGTTTTGACCCTTAGAGAGTGACTTAAGGTTTGTGCAGAAAAATATTATAGGATATGAATACAATATAATACAATACAATAGAAAATAAAAGACTGTATCAACTGAGAATTGATTTTTTTTTTTTTTTTTGGAAAATTTCTATTTACTTAGTCACCATGTAAAACAAAATTTTTATTATCTGTCATGGTCAAATATTATTGAAATCACTGTTCTAGAAAAACTGTCTATAACTAGGAGAAAAGTATGAGACTATTTAAATAACACTGTTCATATTTGCAAAAATGACCAAACACATTCAAACATCTATAAGCAGAAGAGTTGTAAACAAATTGTGGTATATCCAGGTAACGGAATACTATGAAGAAGAGAGAATTGGTGAAACAGCTAAAAGGAACAACATGACTAGCTCTTAAATAAACATGAGGCATTAAGAAGACATCAAAATTAAGAAGCTATCCTGACCTGTGGTGGCGCAGTGGATAAAGCGTCAACCTGGGAACACTGAGGTCGCCAGTTCAAAACCCTGCACTGTTCTGGTCAAGGCACATATGGGATTTGATGCTTCCAGCTCCTCCCCCCGTTCTTTCTTTCTCTTTCTCTCTCTCTCTCTCTCTCTGTGTGTGTGTGTGTGTGTGTGTGTGTGTGTGTCTCCTCTCTAAAATGAATAAAATAAAAAGTTTTAAAAAAATTAAGAAGCTACATCAAACAAGACCCCTTTGCCTTATGGTAAACTCTGGAAGAAGCTGATGATTTTGCAAATGGCATTAAATCTTTAAGATGATAGTATTAGTAATATTTTTTTCCATCTACCTATGATAAAACAAGATATCATGATTATTCCTGAAGGAGAGATTTATGCCAATCGAGTTTAAGTTCACAGATCATGGGCTCTGGATAACTGACTGAACAACTAGCACCTTAGCAAAGGTAAAATCGGGATTTTTCTTCCCTCTGCACTCTCCATCCTGCATATGTTCTCATGATATTTTTCTTTTGCAAATCTTTTGTTTATGAAAACAAAAACTTTGCTTAAATAACTGTTGTATAGTCACACCATTGCTACCTAGTAGAACCATATCATGACCCCAGACAGACAGAAGCAAAATGTGGTAATCACTATATTATGGAGCAAAAGGTATTTTGGGGGAAAGTTTTATTTTAAAGCTCACCATTTTCTCATATGATAAAGAAATAGAATTGCCTGTTTCACAGCACTTTGATGTGATATGGATTTATTTGTGCAAAATGGTTTTTAAAAATTATTAACGAGTCAGTTTCAAAATGTTTAGTACTATTATGTTTCAACTAAGTAAAATTATTCACAGTTGGGGGCCTATGATGCTTTATTAACAAAAATCTGTTTTTTTATGTATCATAACTCTTTGAGTTCTTTACTGAACTAATACATCTTGAGACAAAATGGAAAATAGAAGGTGAGAGACATACTTGGTTAGATTGAAAAAGAACACATTTGACTGTAGTTTAGCAGTATAATTATATCATTTTGTTGTGTGTATGTGTGTGTGTGTGTTTTATTTGTATTGTATTTGTTGGGATGGTTAACAAAATTATACAGTTTTCAGATGCATAATTCTACAACATATTTGTACACTGTATTGTGTGGCCACCACCCCAAGTTACTTCTTCATCTGTCCTCCTCTATGCTCCTCATACACTCCTACACCCCTTCCACCCAGCAATGACCACACTATTGTCTATGTCCATAAAATCTCAAACATTTCTCATAGCAATATTTTTTCAGATACATTTACTAAGGCAAGGGAAACAAAAGAAAAAATACATAAATGGGACTACATCAAACTATAAAGTTTTTCCACAGCAAAGGAAATCATTGACAAAATGAAAAGACAGCCCACTGAATGGGAGAACATATTCACCAATATATATGATAAGGGGTTAATATCCAAAATTTATAAATAACTTATAAAACTTAAGACCATTAAAAACCCCCAAACAATCCAATTATAAAATGAGCAAAGGACCTGAATAGACACTTCTCAAAGGAGGACCTACAAATAGCTGATAGACATATGAAACTATACTGAGTACCAGTAATCATCATAGAGATGCAAATTAAAACCACAGTGACGTATTTCCTCACACCTGCCAGAATAGCTGTTATCGGTAAGTCAACAAACAAGTGTCCATGAGGCTGTGGAGAACCCTCCTGCACTGCTGGTGGGAATGCAGACTGGTGCAGCCACTGTGGAAAGTAGTGTGGAGCTACCTCAAAATTAAAAAAAAAAAAAGTTGCTCACTTTTGAAAATTCATTATGAATACCAGGTTCCATATCTCATTTATCTTCCAACTATTCATATTGTATGTTCATCAAACATCTATATTCAAGGTAAAGTTGCCAAATGTGAATTATTTCCTAGGCTGCCGGGTACTAGTTCCTAGGAAGGATACTACATCGTTTTTCTCTTCAATGGCATCATTAAAACTCCAGTCAGTTAATCATCAAAGGAATTACACAAACAACTTTTTCAATTTCGCCAAACATAACAAAGCTTGTCAAGTTTATTTTTATACAAAATTTCCATGACAATAATAAAGCAAACACCAGTGTCTGTCAGGCGTCTTTGTTTCTGCATCAGTTTTATATTTAGCCATTCTAAACTCGTCAAAATAGCATGATCATCTCCAGGCAAATTTATTTGCTTGAGATTTCATATGTACCTTGGCCAAAATAAGATATTTAAACAATATGCAAATCTATGAATGTTTAAAAGTAAAAGGGAATATAAGTAAAGCATTTTGGGCTTCATGCTAAATCTTTTTAAAAATATTTTGAAATGCATACATTCCTCAGTATAATCTCATGGATCATACATTGCTAATTAGATTAGTTGAGAATTTCTCTGACACAACACTTGAATACCTACAAGTATTCCTAAGACATTAGGAGAGAACAGGGCAGAGTCAGTGAATTACATATTTTTTTCTTTCTTGGCAGGGTCCAGCATTTTATCAGTGTTTGTGACCATCCTGTAAATAGTCCCACAATGAAAGCAAAAAAAATACATAGAGCAGAGATCTCAGTAGCAGATGTCCTAAGTTTAGACATCTTCCCAGTCAACCTTCTGATTTTGTCACTCGAAAATGACACAGGAGAGTACGTATTTGAATATAATAAAGGTCTGTCAAAATTTTGACCCACAGACCAAGCAACATTGATCTTAGTAAATTATCTTTCTTTCTGTATTTATGTTCAAAAACATTATCTCTGGGTTTTTTCATTCTAATCTGAATTAACTCTCCAGTGCATAGCTAGGTTATTTTTAATAACATGATCCAAAAAGATTTTTATTTTTTTAATGTTCTTCATCTAATAAGATAGATTATACTAATAGACTTTAACATAAAGAAAGTTTCTGTATTTTCCTCTCTTTTGCTCTTGGAACCCATTAAAAATTAAATATTAAAAGTACTAACTCTTCTTAAATAATAAAATTAATGCATACTAGAGTAGAAAACAATTTCCTCCAAGTTTTTAAAATAAGGTACTAACAAATCTTAATATTAAAACTAATTGAAATAAATCACAAAATAACTGTAATTAAAGCAAAAATGTAATACAGTGCCAGAAATTCACAGCAGTATAATTACTTGCTTTAACCTGCTTTAAGAAGATTTCTACAACAACTAGCAGTGCAAGAACTAAAGCCTTACCAATTTGGTTAAATTTGCAACTAGCAAATGATCAGTAAATACATAATATTCAATAATAAGCAAATACTAATATGCTTGTTCTATATTGATCATTTTGCTTCTATTTTTATATCATAATGCACTATGTAATCCATAAGTTATATATTATATGTAAGTTGTAAAGAATAATAATATAAGAATAACATTAATTCTACCACCCAATCCCCAAACTATACCATTTCAATAACTTGCATATATATATATATATATATATATATATATATATGCCATTCTCTCATCCCACCAAACTGTATAAACCTTAGAGAAAACCACTATCCTACTTTCTGTGTTCATCACTTGCTAGACTTTCTAGTTTTATCAAGTGCCTGAAGAATGTATTTTGGGGGGTTGTTTATTTTTAGATATTTTAGTTATATATGTTGTATGCTATCTCCCGGCGCTTGTTATTTTGCACTGGATATTCCCCAAGTTCATCCCTGTGGTCATGCTTAGCTGCAGTTCATTTCTTTTGATTGCTGTATTGTATCTGAGTGTGCAAATGTGCCCCACTTTATTTATTCATTTTCTTGTTGATGTAATTTTGAATTATTTCAAGTTTTTGAGGGGTATGGCTTTCTCTCTCTCTCTCTCTCTCTCTCTCTCTCTCTCTATCTATCTATCTATCTTATCCTTGTAAGCATATGTTCTCTTGGGTATACATACAAACTGACCGTTAGATGTATGTTTTCTGTTTAGGTTGGGCATCCAGCCGGACTACATTTCCCAGATGTCTGTGGTATAGGCATGTGACTGAGTTTTGTCCAATGAAATATGAGGCAGAGTATTTTACATCTACCTCTCAGTTTTTAAAAAGTGTTTGCTGTTTCCACGTTCTCTTTTCCCTTCCACCAACTGGTCACATAATATGAGGCTTTAGAAGATGGTAGAGGCTTGATATAGATAGTCCCTGGCTCCCTGTTGGTATGCAACCTTTGTAGTTCCTTGCGTGAAATTCAAAATTGCCTCCCACACGTGGAGGACAAAGAGGGGCTGAAGAAAGAAGCAAATAGACTGGTAAGTGGTCATTTTAATAAGCAAGGGAACTTATATATGAGACTTGTCATGGGAAACTTCAAAATGAGTCGATCTCTGCACCTACCCACCAGAACCTTAAAAGTTTATAAAGAGACGTTCACTGGGTTTAGTCACCTATTCCGTCCAGATGGTCTCATAAACACATTACTCTCTCTCAAGGCTGTGTCCTCGAAACAGTTCCTAGTGTGGAAATGATGGGCAAGACACGCTTTCCAAGGACAGGAGAGAGTGTAGCGCCTCTCCAATTGCTTAGGTCCAGCTGGGGGGTCGTCCCGTGTTCTTATATCTCTATGACCTTCTCCAGCAGTTCCTGAATGGTCATGCTGAAAAAGCCCCTCACGGCAAGCACTACATATTTGAATGAGAAATAATTTTTTATATTATTGAGCCTGTTTATACATTTTGTAACGGAATTGTGAAAGCTGTTAGTATTCCTGTCGACATTGCACTGAGGAGTTTTTTTCACGCTCCTGGTCACTCCCGCCCAGGGGGCATGTGACTTTATCTGTCAGGGTTGGGAACAGAGTAAAGTGAGGTGTGACCTGAGAGGTCATTGACTTCTAATCCTGAGCACGTCACTCAAGGTCAGCGTGCTACTGGCATCTAGCAGGTGGAAGTCAGTATGCTGCTAATTAGTCCATAATGTAGTCCTCCACAACAAACAGCTATTCTACCCAAAACATCAATAGTGCCAAGGTTGAGAAAACCTATTCTACTTCATATAAACAAATAAGAAGTATAAACTTAATATATGGTAGTATCCCTAATATAACTTAAAATGTAGCCTTCAGATTAAATTGTTCAACATATATTCATTTTTCATTAAATGGATTAGGGTGACACTGGTTAATCAGATCACATAGGTTTCACGTGTACACTTCTATGATACAATATCAATATATTGCACTGTGTAAATTTCTGTAACCACCTGATTTTATCCAGTGGATCAACAAAGTATGAATTTCTATTTTTCAAATTATTTCTATGCTCTTATAAAGTTTAAAACACAAATGTATAGAAAATATTACTCTGTTTTTAGAAGTGCTTTGCTATGTGTATACATGTCACAAAGAGCAGATAATATAAATACTTATCTTTGGTAATCCAAAACATTATATGATGTTAAAGCTGATTGGCAATTATTCGACTAGAAAAACTAAAATGGTGAAAGCATGCCACGAAAGGCAAATGCCTGCTATTTAACCTGCTCATATCTTGCCATGTGCTTCCAACGTGGCATTCCAACATGAAGCCCCAGGTCAGCTAAGCTTCAGAGTGGGTGTCTGCTCAAAGAGTAATCTGATTTAGTAATTTTCTCGTCTAGCATAGATGTTTGGCTCAAAGGCAAGTTTTCTTTCTAATTTTGTGGGTCTATCGCTCTCCTTGCTGTGCTAGGTTTCATTTCATATTTATTTCCTCCAGGGAATTCAAAAGAGGCAATACGAAAAAGCTTTTAGAGGCGGAAACCCTGCATCCAATGTAATTTTTACCACTTTCCAAAATCAAGACCTTAAACAAGATGGAACCCACTTGTGTTTCATTTTTCTGTCTGTAACATGGTGATAATTGAGTAGCAGGAGGAGCAAGAGTGGTGAATCTTAGAGCAATACCTGAAGTATAGTAAGTCCTCAAAAAAAAGTCATCGTTGTTACAAAGTTCTTTATTGCCTACCTAGCTCTCATATTTTGAGTTTTCCTGATTTTTGTCTATATGCCTCCTTGATTTTTATTTCACTGATCAGTTTGATTTCTAGTTTCTAGCCTTTTTTATTCTATTTCCTCTTCTATGTTTCTATCTGCTCTGACTTTTCTTTGCTCTGTGTTGTACGTATTATCGATTCATCTATTCATTAAACAAATGTCCTTTGAGTGCCTACTATGTTCTACTGTGGCAGTGAACAGAACAGACAAACATCTCTGCCTTCATAGAACTTAAATTCTAATGATTGCCTTATCTATATCTTGACCCATTATGAGTTTGGTTGTCTCTCAGTTTCTTCATGGTGGCTGATTTGATTTTCTTACCTGAACTTTGAACTTGAATGTAGTCTTTGGTTATTCTGAATATGTCTTCCAACCCCGTCTGCCGGCATATGAAAACAGCCGACTCAATCCTGACATTGGTTTAAGCACCATGAGTTGTAAAAGTCACTGCACAGAAATGAAAACTAGACTGTCAAGAAGCCATTTGCCTGATACACAGACTGATTTACTCTACTTTTACAAGGTCGTGGCTGATAAAACATGCTAGAGGTAGGAGAGCACAAGAAGGAATCAATATTGAGAGGAATGTTTAGTTTGGGATTCTCAGCACTGTGTTACTGAGGTTAAAACAAAGCCTTCTTTTACATGCCACAGGACACAGGGTATTTGGAAACTTCTTGGTTATTCAGAGACATCCCAAAGATTCTCCTAGACTTCTGACATTATTTATTTATGTTATTTTAGTCCAGAATTCTAGCCCATATGTCATTCTGGTTTATTTATTTATTATAGTTTGGTGACTATGTCTACTGCCAAAACAGGCTGGATAAGCTGTGTGTCTGGTTAATACATCAATTCTTATAGGTTATGTTTTATTGAGTATCATTTCAACTAATGGGAGGTAGAAATCCTTTGTTGTACAGCTGTTGGAGTTAATTTAATTTCTTAGGTTAGGTTTTATGTATTTCAATGTTTTAATTTTGAAAAATAACCTTAGGTAAGTTGCACAATGAACTTTAAAAATGAATAATCATATATTTTCTATATTATGCATATAGGGCTTTAAAATTATCTTTGAAGCAAATAGAAGATGTTTAATTCACAGCTGACTAATAACATATGCCTTTTCCGTACACAGGGGAAGGATTAACGATGTGTAGAAACATATAAATGGAGAAAATCAGTCACATGTGCTCAAGGCACTGTAATGATTGCCTTTCTGTGAAATAATAATCTTGATGTTCTTCCTGTAGAAAATGAGGCTCCTCTTGGGACTATACTATCAAGTTTTGTAACAGTTAGAGCCTATTTTTGTGAAGATGCTTTCAAGTGAGTTGATGAAAGAAGAGCCGTGTATGCTTCTGTGATTTATATACAGTGTGTCCGTAAAGTCATGGTGCACTTTTTGACCATGACAGGTCAAAAAGTGCACCATGACTTTACGGACACACTGTAGAAACAGTTGTGTTATATTATGATGTTACTGAGCGCAGGTACCTACGAAGTGAAACAGCTAAATTTTGAATACGCGGTACTAAGTCAGACAATACTGAGCAACAGTATTTTCTTCAGTTGTTTGCTTCTGATGTGAATATCACATTATTTTGTCATATTTCTTTAACTTTTAAATCAGCTATTTTAGTTGAGATATAGAAATTACTATCTAAGTGAACAATAAGGCTAAACCAATAGTAGTTAAAATTGCATTATTTTATTAGGGTGTAATACTTTATAATCTTGGGTATTTAAACTTTATGTATGCCGAAGATTAGGCTAACTTGCTTTCCTAGCTCCAATTAGTTCAACAAAGAATTTTATTAATTTTTAATGCAGCACATTAATGCGCTACTGGAAAATTTTGTTTATGTTAGAGTACTTGTCAGCCAAATGACTGTCTAAGGCAGTGGTTCTCAAACTTTTTGAAGTTGGGCACCTTTAAAATTCTACAAATAATTGTAGGTGCACTATATACAAATTTCTGAGAAATATGTTATAATAATTAAGTCAAATATTAAAGAAAAATATAAAGTTCATGCATGCTTTTATGGTAATTAAACAAAATAAATATGACAAAATTAAATTTATTCTAACATTTAAAACATTTTTATGTTACATTTTTTGAGTTATGCTTTTTAAAATTTGTAAAAAAGGGAGGTTAAAAATAAAAAAAAATGACAACAAAGTTATCTTTTTATATATAGAGATACATTCTTAATAAGACTTAGTAAATTTGGCAGGTGCTGGCACAAATGTGTTAAGTTTTTTCATTCTTGTGTTCATGAGAAACATGAGCCTGATGTGTCCTAGCAATTTCTTCAATATTTGGGCATATATTTGAAAGGCAAACTTTCATTTCCTCATCAATACATTGAAGAATTCCTCTCTTTTTACTCTTAATTGTGTTGAGTGCAGAAACCCCCATTATATATATCTTAACTTGACACCAAACAAAGGATAGAAGAAACTTGCCACCAGTCTTTCCAGGGAACATGGGGGGTAGTGTAAACAATCCAGCACCACAGCTTAACAGCCTTTTGCAACCTAGTTAGGTAAATGAGGTGGGGGGTTGGGCAAACTGTCAACTTACAGCCAATTCCCCGTACCTCTTTCCCCAAAAAATCTAAATTCCAAAAACCCTGTTGGTTTTTTGGTCCCCAAGAGGCATGTATTTCTCTGGAATACCATAGGGTACACACTTTGAGAACCACTGGTCTAAGGTATGATGTGGGAATCACTTGCTATGTCAATCACATAAGCTGTTGTTAAATTATACTATAGATGTGAATAACTGTCTTACAAAGAAAAGTAAGAGCACTTTCCAGGCATCAGAGGCCACTAACTATGGATTATGTGATTTAGATTTTAGTAAAAGCAGACACAAGAAGGTGTTTCATCCAAAGCTGTTTTTTTTTTTTTTATTTCATATAGAAAACCACATGTGTTTAATCTGGTTTTGGATAGCCATGTGAAATGTGAGCAACCTCGGTTATGCTCAAGCCCAGAAATCTAACTTTGAAATTAGAGTCACAATCGTTTATTTCAAGGAGGTTTGACATTTTAGAAATTTTGTCCCTCATCGTGCCCTGAATTTGGCTTATTGTCCAAATTTTGAGAATCCCATCCATACTTCTACCCTTGGCTGAATAGACTCCATCGGCCAACTGTAAATTATGGTGCAACAGTTAGAGTTACTTAGTGCTCTTATAATTTTTAATGTTTTAACAAAAAATATAATATAATACAAGGTTCTTTTTCATGATTTTACTAATGTGGAAAGAAAAGGCGATGGAAGCGTTCTTCAGGCTCGTGAACCTTCTCTGTATCAGTGACAGGCTGCGGGAGCATAGGCTATTCTCAATGGGGTACAGAAGACCGGCTTTCTCCAAAGCAGCAGCTGAAGCCAACGAAGTCATTTAAAATAAAAAGAAACCACAATGCCTGCCTCTCTTTGCTTTGGATTTGTTGCAATAAAATTCGCATTTAAACATGGTAGGATTAGTTTGCTTTGTTATGCTTCACATAAAAAAACAGTTTTTCCCCATGTACAAAGTTTAATTTCTTTTCCAACTTTTATTTTCATTAGAATTTATTACTACTGCATCTGTTCGCATTTGGCATCAGCATTCAGTAACTCTAGTACAAAAAAGGTATGTGTGTGGTTATTTTAAATAAAAGGTAAATATTTGTTTCAACACTATTAGTTTATGTTAAATATTTATCTGTCGTGTATAGTAACCAGATGTAATGTAGGTCTAGTTTCTTCCCAGCTTTTGATTTTGAATTAGAATACTCCCTTTAATGTGTTATTGTCCACACACACACAAAAATGCACCTTCTAAATGTAAAACATTAATTTAAATTATATTGACTGTGCTGTTGATTTATATGTGATATGTTTCACTATTTAAGCCATTTCAAAGAAACAGCACCAAAGAGTCAGTCACCACATCGTTTATATTAAAGAAAATTAGTTTTCAAAGTAGGGCTGTTGACTTCCCCTCCCCCTGGCAAATAAATAATCACTTCTTAGATTTAAACACTTTATTAAAGACTAGTAAGCATCCACGATAACATTATAACAGTTTTCTATTAGGAAATAGTCGATATGTAGGTAATAAATATACATTAAAGCAGATCCGTACTAGCAGGTTTTACAAGATTAAACTAAACCTGTAGATAACCGAAGAAAGAAGAAATATTCAGTCAAATTGGTAATGTATTAGAACTAGTTTCGACTTTAAGGTTTAGTTATTCCTTTCCATTTCAATGTTTTTTAAAAATAATATTTGGGGAGTAAGTCACTTTTTTTGAAATTATTTCATCATATTTTCCTGTATTTGAATATTAAATTGATTCTAAAATACTAGGATAAAGAAAAGACTGAAGAAAGATACATGAAACAGAAGGGTGAGCTTTCAGGCATTATGATGTTTCCACTTGCAGGAGAAGTGGGGGGGTGAGAGGGTAGTGGCAGAATAGCTTATCTAGTTAGACACTAGGTGACTGAAATTTGCTAAGATAATTGAGAACTTTCCCTTCCTAGTGCTCAGATGGTATCTTCAATCAGTTAGTAAATCACATGGTGAAGCTTATCCATTGATAACACACTTAAACCTGGGACATCCACATCTACACGGCTTTAACAGCAGGTCAACAGAAAATCACACCTGAAATTCAAACTAAACAAGGAAAAGATCAGTCAATGTTGGGCCTATTAAGGGCATTTTTTTTATTGATTGTGTTATCTTGCTTCAACGTGAATCCAAAGAACAAAACCAGTCCTGTGGCTTTTCCTCGTTCATTATTCCAAACAAAAAAGGAAGGACGGTGTAAGGAATGGTAATGTTTTTGCTGTTTCTGCACAAACGATCACCTTCCTCATAGCTTCGTAATTTACTCCCAGTCCATAAGGTCCTCAGTACCGATGATGGGGATGATGGATGATTCCACCTCAGCGACAACCTGCAAAGAGGCTGCAGTGTGTCACTCCACAGGGTACACAATGGAACAAACGAACCAGCAGGCACCAAAGGGATTCTCTTCGGTGGGAGAAGAGCTAGTCCTTTCCTGGAATTATGTAAAATGCAGCTTGTAAATAGCGCTCCCACTGTGGACACACAAGGGTGTAACCTGGCAGAAAAGGGCGACACTGGCCCAGAAGAATGCAAAAATATTTTCCACTCCAGTGCCCATATTGTTCACACAGCCAGATGTTACATTCAACAAAGCTGTAGGGCCTTGCCCAGTGAAATGCTGAGAATGTAAATACATGCATTTGAGGACTGGGAGAAATCATGTATGGTTTCATCATTAAGAGTTGGTATATTCTGATGTTTTATTCAATAATAAACTCATGCTAAAATCGTCTGATAAGATTTGCTTGAATCGTGTTTCTAGGATCACCCCTTAACTCTTTATGAGTCAATATCAAATTTGAACTGAAAAATTAGGATGTGAAGCAATACCTAGCAAATAGTAGCTCTTCTGTCCACTCTGGCCATCGGTTCACCGAGGAGCCTGAATTTCCAGACAGTGCAGACACATGTATTCATTCACTCTTCTGTCCTGTGAAGGTCACATAGGACAGACAAACTTTAACTAACCACACTTTTCACATTCACCCATAAGCTAACATAAATCTGCTCCATACAGAATACGATTCAATGCTGATTTTCTGATATGAACTTAGTACATAAGACCTCAACACACCAAATAACGAGTTGATGACTGGCAAATCCTCTGAGTTCTTAGCTACTGGCAAGAACAATTCCTTCCTTGACCAGCTCTATGAACCATTTATAGATCCAATTTGCTAGGTTCTTTTTTCATTTTTAAACTTCTGTTCCACGAGGGTTGTGTGTTGAGGTTTGTTTGTTTGTTTATTTATTTATTTAAGAGAGTCAGAGAGAGGGACAGATAGGGACAGACAGACAGGAACGGAGAGAGATGAGAAGCATCAATCATTAGTTTTTTGTTGCCATTGTGACACCTTAGCTGTTCATTGATTGCTTTCTCACATGTGCCTTGACCGCGGGCCTTCAGCAGACTGAGCAACCCCTTGCTGGAGCCAGCGACCTTGGGTCCAAGCTGGCAAGCCTTTGCTCAAGCCAGATGGGCCCGCACTCAAGCTGGCGAGCTTGGGGTCTCGAACTGGGGTCCTCCGCATCCCAGTCCTAAGCTCTATCCACTGCGCCACCGCTTGGTCAGGCTGTTTATTTATTTTTAAATTTTGTGGCAGGAAAACTGTTCTTCTGCTTCCAAACTAACAAGTTTAGGGAAAAAGTGTAGTAAAAGTCATTAGAAGCAGACTAAAATAATTCCAGAACTCAGCCCCACACAGTCCTGCCACATTTAATGTATCTAGCCAGGAAACTAACACTGGTGTGTGTGTGTGTGTGTGTGTGTGTGTGTGTGTGTGTGTGTGTGTGTGTGTGTGTTAGGGGTATGGGATCATCCATAATCTCATTTAAAGTGGTTGGTCCTTATGGTAGATGCAGTGACCTTTCTAAGAAAATGAAACGACGATGTGAGGGTTACTCGTTACCTATTAAAGTAACCACACTTAATGTTTGTGTTGAATCTTTGGTGGGTTTGATTTTTCTGTTGTTGTTCAGAAAAGGAAAATTAAAGAATAATGTTTATTCTAAAATAATATTGTGTATCTTTATTCCCAGGAGAGAGACTTGAAACAACATTTCCTCTTGAGAATAAATAACAAAACTCCTTCCTGCAGCTTCCTGGAACGTAAGTTACATACTACATTAATGTTTCCCATTGTCTTCTAAAAATATGCTATTGTTTGTTTTAAAAATGAGGCACTATGGTCAAATAAGTTTTGGAAGTACTCGGTAAAACAAAATTAAATATATATTTTTATTATAAACCATCACAGAACCTTTTATTTGCTTACATGCATTGTATATATCAGGAAGAGATATTGTATGCAGTGATTCTCAGGTATATTTGAATTTGAAAACTTTTATTTTTTTTTACTTAGAAGCTATTAATATCCTGAAGAACTGACATTACGCAGAGTACGTTTTGAAAAATGCTAAGGCTCTGCCCAGTTGGCTTAGTGGATAAAGCCTCAGCCAGGCATGCAGACCTCCTGGGTTCAATTCCTGGTCAGGTCACATGTGAGAAGTGACCATCTGCTTCTCTTCCGTGGCCTGTCTCCCTCTCTCCCTCTTCTCCTCCCACAGCCAGTGACTCAGTTGATTTGAGCGTGGCCCTGGGTGCTGATGATAGCTTGGTTGAGTCCAGCATTGGCCCCAGACAGATGAGGATTGCTGGGTGGATCCAGGTCAGTTGACAGGGCACATGCAAGAATCTGTCTATCTTCCCTCCTCTCACTTTACAAAAAAAAAGAAAGAAAAGAGAAAAGAAAAGAAAAAGGAAAAAATGCTGCTCCAGTATTGCATAACAACAATAAAAAAACTTTGTATATTTTAATCATTATTTTTGGTATTTTGATACACTGCAATGCTACAACCTGAGCAAACTTTTCTCTGTTTATGGGTTCTATTTTCATTTTCTTCTGCTGATTTATAGAGCTAAAACTTTGTCAAGATAGACTACGTTTGTTTTTCTTGTTTTGTTTTTTTGTGACAGAGACAGAGAGAGATGGAGAGAGGGACAGATAGGGACGAACAGACAAAAAGGGAGAGAGATGAGAAGCATCAATTCTTCATTGCGGCACCTTAGTTTTTCAGTGATTGCTCTTTCATATGTGCCTTGAATGGGAGGCTCCAGCAGAGTGAGTGAACCCTTGCTCAAGCTAGCAACTTTGAGCTCAAGCTGGTGAGCCTTGCTCAAACCAGATGAGCCTGCACTCAAGTCAGCAACCTTGGGGCCCTCTGTGTCTTAGTCCAACACTCTATCCACTGCGCCATCACCTGGTCAGGCTAGATAGCCTACATTTTTATCTGAACAATTTTCATATAAGTCATGACCATCAGTGACTAAAATGACCTGTGTTGAAGGAACTAACCACTCCTTTATAACTACAACTGCGTAGAATAAGCTTTGTAATCTAGAACTCTGGGTTATTTGCTTCTGAGAGAGCATCCATTACAAACTGTAAACGTATATCCACTTTTTAGCTTTAATTTGGACTGACAGTTATTAAAATCCACTTCTTTATTTTCAGTGGACATTCAGAGATTCAAAGTCAGTGAAGGAAGGTGCCATTTTATAACAGAAATCGCAATAGCCTGAGAATCAGGGACCAGCATTTAATCACTAATAATAATCTCAACATGAGTAATTGACTTTCTTTCAGTGTCTCAGTTTCTCATTCTGATAGTGGAATGGGAAATCAAAACTTAATAAGTATTAGGCAGAGATTTCTTTCTTAGACATCTGAGACATTAAAAGTGGAAGTCATTATACATTACTATTGTATTTTTTTTTACTTATGCTTAAAAATATATATAAACTGAAATAGACTATGATATTCTAAGTCTGTTTAGTTTAAAAACCTTCTATCAGTAAGGCAACATCTCTGCCCCGTCTGGTGGTCAAACTATTATAGGTGAAATACGTGGCATTAAACTTAGGCAAGGAGATGAGAGACTGTTGGTTATAGCACGAGTGTTAATGTATAGGGTTTTTTTCCCTTCAGAAATAGTCTATAGTCTAAAATATTCAGAATTGAATCGCATATCTTTCAACACATCAAACTACCAACATAAAGCTCTTTTTAGTGCCTTTCTGTTTAAAGAAGAATCTGTACCTACTTGTTAGAAATCTTGGCACTATTTCTCTTCTGCATGTAGAAGATAGAATGGCTTAACATTAAAAGAACTTAGCTTCGACAAAATATACTTAGCTTCAACAAAATATACCCATTAAGTGTCTCAGCCAATGCTTCTCAGCCAAGAAAAAAAAAATGTATGAAGAAAGAAAAGGGTGAGACCGTGAGAAGAGCACAAAGTAAACCTTTCGAAATTCCTTTAGTTGAACAACGTGCATTTTATCCACTGTTCAGTAAAGGACATTCACTACTTTTTTTACTGAATTTATTGGGTGACATCAGTTAGCAAAACCATACAAGTTTCAAATGTACAACTCTACTTCATCATCTGCACACCGCGTGGTGCGCTCACCACCCAAAACCAAGTCTCTTTTTGCCACTCTCTATCCCCCTTTGCCCTCCTCCCCTCCCCCACCTCTCTTTCCTTCTGGCAGTCACCATACCATTGTCTGTATCTGTCTATTTATTTATTTATTTATTTTTGCTTAACCCCAGCTCCCCAATGCCCCTCCCCTCGGACACCTGTCAGTCTGTCTTCAGTGTCTAGTAGTGTGTTTGTATTTCATTTGTTTTGTTCATTAGATTCCACATGTAAGTGAGATCATATGGTAGTTTTCTTTCTCTGATGCTTATTTCACTTCACATAATGCTCTCCAGGTCCATCCATGCTGTTGCAAAAGGTAAAATTTCCTTCTTCTTTATGGTCAAGTAGAATGCCATTGTGTAGATGGACCACAGCTTTTTCATCCACTCATCTATTGATGGGCACTTGGGCTACGTACACATTTTGGCTCTTGTAAATAATGTGGGTGTATATATTATTTTGATTTAGTTTTTCAGGATTCTTCAGATATATTTCCAGAAGTAAAATTATTGGGTCATAAAAGAGTTTTGTTTTTAATTTTTTGAGGAAACTCCATACTGTTTTCCATAATGGCTGCACCAGTCTGCATTCTCCCAACAGTACACTAGGGTTCCCATTTCCCCACATCCTCGCCAGCACTTCTTTGTTGACTTACTGATGATAGCCACTCTGATACGTGGGAGGTGATGTCTCATTTTGATTTTCATTCGCTTCTCTCTTATGATTAGTGACATTGAGCATCATTTCATATGTCTATTTGCCATCTGTATGTCCTTTGTGAAAAAGTGTCTATTCAGGTTTTTTGCCCATTTTTTCATTAGATGGTTTTGTTTTTTGGTGTTGACTTGTATAAGTTCTTTATAAATTTTAAATAGTAACTCTGTGTCACTGGTGAATATATTCTCCGGGCAGTGGGTTGACTTTTTATTGTGTTGATGGATTCCTTTGCTGTGCAAAAACTTTTTAGTTGGATGTAGTTCTATTTTTATAATTCTTTGTTAAATATTTTTATTTGACTTGTTTTAAATATGTTAGTTTTACCTATGTGAAACTCTTTGTACCATTGAAATATTTGAAAGGAAAACATGACCTTAAATGATTTTTTAGATTGTGCTTCAAAATTTGTCCTTAAAATATATTAGGACCAAAAATTTGATACATTTGTGATTTCATAGCTTAAGAAGGAAGGTTTAGATGAACTTTAAATGTAAACAAAAAAAAAAACCCCTATATTTCTTCCTGAAATGGGCAGCAGGTTATTTTACTGAGTTTACTGGTTTGAAGTGGAGGACAAATGTTTGACCTAATTTGTCGGGACACTGCATTGTGGGTCTCTTCCGGTTATTGTTTATTGCTTTACCGCTACACCACTGAGGCACAGTAACCTGGTGAGAGGCTACAATAAGCTTGCTGGAGACGGTAGGTATTTTGTTATTGCTTTAGGGTGCACAGATGGACTCCCCGAGCCCGAGACACTGAGCCTTGTTCTACCTGCAGGCACCAAAGCAGGTGTGTGTCGCGGATGGGGCAGCCCGGAGGGAACACACCGCAGGTGACGCTGATTAAGGGAGCCCGGGGACTGTGAAGGAACACGGCTCATTGCAGATGGTGCCGTGCCAAAGGTTAGGGAAAAGCAGGGCTGTCGGCTGGCCCAGGGAAGATAAGGACACAAAGGTGCAAGAATGGATTGAATAAATACAGGCACTTATCAGTGTGCCTTTCAAGCTACATTATGCAGCCTATTATAGTGGGGGGTTTTCTGCAGTAAATTTGGGGGTCATTCTATAAATGTACTAATTTATTAACATCAATTTGTGTTACCCCTTAAGTAGTTGTTCCCCTTTTTCTTATTATGAGGGAGCATTTAAAACACATTAGACCAACCTCAAAGAAGGTATAATTCAAATGAAAATCAGATGTATAATGCCATTATAAGTCAAGTTTTATATAGTGCAGTTTTACCCTACATTATAAAAAGTTCCTTTAACTTCAATAACATGAGAATTAAATAAATTTCCATCTTTCCCTGATTTACTAGTTATTCTAAAAATATATTTATTAAGGGACTGTACACTACATTCCATAGAACAATGTGACTGCCTTTTTATTGGCAGTATAATCAAATACTTAATTCTAACAAGAAACCAGAATTCATGAAAAATTTATTGTAGATAAATTTAAAATTGTTTATATACTTCTTTATTATTAGTTGTATTGCATTTTGAATTAATTATATTAACCTGAAAAATATATTGCCTAAAGAATTTTGATTATTTCAAAAAAGAAAGACATATAATGTAACTAATACAGATTTCAACACCTTTTACCACAGAGCAGTTAGCTGATGATTACCTGTGTATGGTCACCTAAAATGTAGGTGGTAGTATAATTGATCATTATAAAATTTCTCTAGGGTAAAATCTGTCTTGTCACTTACTGCTACTCAACACACTACCTTAACACTTGGTGGCATAAGTCAAAACTATTTTATTTGCTTAAGATTCTATAGACCAGGAATTTGGGGGTGGATGTGCAATGGCACTTATGTTTCTAACGACGTATCCGGCGTTACTCATTTGGCTGCATTCAGCAGGACCATCAGCTAGAGATTAGGCTCAGTGGGGCAGTGGGCTAGCAGGAGCTAGGATGACTAAGATGAATATATTTACCTGGATGGTGTCTTATTTTGAGAGGCTGGAATGGTTTGGGGCTGCCTGGTCATCTCTTGCTTTCCCTCTCCATGTTGTCACCAGTAGGTTCACTGAACTCTTTTGCCTGGCAGCTAAGAATTCAAAGAGAAAGAAATTGTAAGCTGAAGATAAACTTGGCCTAAAAGTTTGCACAACGATGGCCCTGGCTGGTGGTTAATTGGATAGAGCATTGTCTGATGTACAGATGTGCCAGGTTCGATCCCGGTCAGGGCACACAGGATAAACAACATCTGCTTCTCCCACCATTCTCTCTCTTTTTCCCTCACCACAGTCAGTGACTCAATTGGTTCAAGAGTCTTCCAGAGTGCTGAGATTAGCTCTTTGGTCCCAGCATTAGCCTCAGATGCTAAAAATAGCTCTGTACTTGAGCCTTGGCCCCAGAAGGGGATTACTAGGTGGATCCTGGTTAGGGGCACATGTAGGAGTCTATCTCCCCTCCTTTCACTTAAAAAAATATTTACACTGTGTCATTTCCACTGAATTCTATTGACCAACGTCAATGCACTGGGATAGATTCAAGGGAAGGGGAAAAGTAGGTTACACATCTTGATGTGGAATGGAGAGATACTACTGGAGTCACCTTTAGAGACACAGGATAAATCAGTTTAAGATATTTTAGTTTGCTATCCAAAAATGTCATGTATTTTATAGTATTAACATTTTGAATTATGACTTATAGATAATTTCTGAGACTTATTTCTGAGAGAGAAGAGAAATATCATAAAATAAATAATTCTTTGCTAAACATATAAATCTGAAACCATCCTGAAAATAGCTGAATAGGAAATCAGAATCGGCACCCTCACTGCCCTGAAACAGTGCAGAGACAGCTAGCTGTTTTAACCACAGACACGTTGTCACCATTAGGGAATCAAACCTCAATGCACCTGGCCTCTCAAAGAAATCTAAACTGAAATGCATGGATAAACTGTTATGTGTGAGAATTTTCACCCAGCACTGAAGAATGGCTTTTATTTAAAACCAACCTGCTGCTCTTGTTCAGCCCCATTCCAGCCTTGCTCATGACACTCGAGAGTAGTCATTTCGGGGACTTTCCAGCAAGTTATCACTGAAACCATGGTGACATCAACTTACTAGTCTAATTAGTTAATCTATCATTATGGATTTATTATTTTTCTAATGTATTCATTGGACCATATCTATGACATCATTGTCTGTTTTGATCCTATGTCCCCTCTTTGTCTAGGGGGAGCACATTAATGTGAGTTTTCGCCTTATTTTTATGTCGCCAGCATTCTTTGATTATGTCATTGCTTTCTGGCATAATAGCATAGTCTAGGTTTATCCTGTACTTTGCTTCCCTGCTCTGGTCTCGTTTCCACACTTCCATCACTTTCATTGGATTATTGTTGTTTTCTGGTCCTCTCCATAGACAGAGCTAGGTAACATAGGTAGTTATATTATGACTTTTCTTTCCCACGTACGTTTCTGCATGCCTACCAAACCTGTGTTACTCCATAATTAACAATTTGTTCTCCCGTTTACAAATGCAATTATTCAGTTGCTCTTTCAGTAAAAAGGGTGAGTGGCCAATTTTACCTGTAATTAACCAATTACCTCATGCTTTTGTTTGCTGTGCTGGAGCCCATGTGTTTTTACACATTGTTTGTACTGCATCCAAAACATCCAGACAAAGTTCAGGAACCATTTTCAAACCCGGGATTAATGCATTGGAGGCAACACATACATTTTCTACAATACAGACTGAAAAATTATAATTGGAAATAACACAGTTAGATTTCTCTCGTTACATGAATCATCACATAGTGAAGGGGAGGATTGCAGAAAGGAATGTCAGTATCAGAGCCTGTAAAGTTCACTGGATTGTGCAAAGTCTCCCATTGAAAAAAACATTTGTTGCAGTATTTCTACTTAGCAGATTATAAGGAATAAAGTAACATTCTTCTTACTTTCTTTTTCTTTTTTATTTTTAAGGTAAATATAGACATAAATAGATGATGAGGGAGGGAGAGAGAGAGAGAAAGAGAGAGAGAGGAGAGAACTAGAGAAAATTGGAAGGGGTAGCTGCTAGTTTTTAAGTATTCTTTTATTAATGCCTTTTCCTTAAAAAAGTAAGGTTATTTCATTTTTAGTGAGAATCCCACCTGAACTCTACAACTAAAACACCTTACTTCACATTTAAGATAGGAATAAAATAATTGTTTCTGTGTTTCTCTTTGGTCCTCATGCCTATGCCCACCATGATCTACCGGTAACCTAATCTCCTCTTAACCCTAGCCCCTCTCAGTTACAAGATTTAGATTCTCCTAGTCCAGCAACTCAACTTGTATGATAGGGTCAGGAACTGACTTGCTATAAATGATCAATAGTGCTCGGTAACCTTTGGAAATTGCTGCCTTAGAGGTTAAGGAGCTCCTTGGCCATCTACTATGTAATCTTTCTACACCTGAGAAAAATAGGATTTGATCAACCATTTGAGAAAAACATGTGAATTCATGGCTTGGGACAGTGCATTCTCCAGAGATAATTTTTTAAACATTACAGCAAGGAGAGAAAGAAGCATACAATAGTCTTCAAAGTCGTCATACTTTGCTTCATTTTAAAGAATTAGAATACAGTAGATTTTTGGTTGAAAGTATTCAAAACCATTAAGTAAATTTTGTAAAGCTTATTCTTATCTCACATTTTCTAAAGTTATTGGTAATTCACTTTTAACAACGAAGTTTTCAGGATTTGCCTGACCAGGTTACCTCTTTTAAATAGATAGTAGAAATTTTATTTTCAACTACTCAAGCAGCTGTGCATATTGTGTTTAGACTTGCTCTATTTCTTAACATCCTGCTTGGAAAAGCCTCACTTTCCCATTGTTTTAATACCTGCAGAATGAAACATAGTTCCAAACCCCAGGAAGTTGAAAATCATAGAAGAGGCAGCCATATACTCAATATTTTTTTTTTTTTAAAAAGCATTTTGTGGTTAATGATAATAATGCAATCAAACACACACACACACACACATAAAAAAAGAAATATAAAAATAAGGGAAAGGGAATACAAGCATTCCCATGATGATAATACATAAGATGTTGGCATGTAAAGTTGGTAGAAGAAATTCCTTGAAGAAATAAGAGAGATTTAAGTATACAGACATCCCTTAAAGGAGAAATAGAAGAACCGAGGCTCAAGAATGTGAAAATGCAAGAAGAAAATTAGGAGGTGTTAAATAATCATTCACTCATTAATTGTTAAGCACCTTTACTACAGAGTAAGGATGGGTACAAAATCTTGGAAGCCCCTTCCCTTGAATCTAGAAGGCTGTCCTTTGATTAACAAAATATAGCAAAAATTAGCTAGTGTTCGTTTCTGAGCCTAAGCCGTGAGAGACTGGCAACTTTGCTTTCCTGTGTTTGGAACACTTGCCTTTGGAACCAAGCTCCCATGCTGTAAGGAAGCCCAAGTAACAATGTGAGGAGACCCTAGTGGAATTGAGGGTCAACAGCCATAGCTGAGCTTCAAGCTGATAGCCAGAACTCAGGTACAAGCTGTGAGGGTTTACTATCTTTGACATGCATACTCCATTGCCAGTCAGATTGCCCCAGCTGATGCCATATGGCACAGAGATGAGCCAATGCCACCAATTCCTATCTCCTTGTAAATACAGATTCATGACTAAAATGAAGTATTGATTTTCTGGTAAGCTACTAAGTTGCAGGGTAATAGGTTGCAAGATCAATAGATAATAGAATGACTGTCTACATACTAGGACAATACCAAGCCCACCCTACATTGGAGAGAAACTGACAAATTTAAGTCCTGTTTCATGGAGTTTTACCATGTTGTGCAGAGTGGCTGAAATTGGGATGAAAGTATGGCAGAGAGTAAGATGTAGTAGAACATTAGTTGAGAAATGTAAGTTTGTTAGTGAATGCAGTGGGTCTTAAAATATAGTATAAGAAAGCACTTAAATTTTCTTACTTGAAAATGTAAGCTTCTGAAGGATTTTTTTGTTTCTCTGTTTATTTAGTGGAGAGTCGTTCTTTAGGACAGTGAAGATAATGTTGGACATTGGTATTTTGGTTCAACTGGAAAAGGTAATGTAGAATGTAGATTTACCATTCAGAAGACCCAATAAGCACAGAAAAGGGGTAATGGAAGAGATAAGGGGCTGAAAAAAAAAGTAGGTTTGAATGATACTCTCATATCTCCACAAAGGCAGATTTTGTTTTTTTAATTCATATCCAATTGCATAGAACACTATCACTATCTAGTATATAGTGTTGCTTGATCAGTATCTATTTGTGGGATATGTAAAATTTAAACATATAAATAAATGTAATAGAAGGCAAGATATCTTTTAAGAAATTTATACTTCCGTTTAGATCAACCCACTGTCCTTTAAACCCCAACAGAAATCTAAGAGAGTCAGCCTAATGCCCTTCATGCCTCTCCCAAAGATAGATCCCTGCATATCTTGCTTCAAAAAAGGTAAAGGAAATACATCACTTGACCATGTCTCTAGTCAATTTGAGCTAGTTTATCTCAAAGCACTTCTTTGGCCACTTGTACCGTATATAATTTAACCCGCATCTGTTTAATTTCTCACCCTCAGCCACTTACCTGTATTCCATTTTTGTGTGTTTAATCTTTAGTTTTAGTTTCCTTACTATATTCTAGAAAATGTAATTGTATGAGGACCTGCGAAAGAAGATACAATGAATAAATGTGAGGGCCCTGGCCAGCTGGCTCAGTGGTAGAGTTTTGGCCCCACATGTGGATATCCTGGGTTTGATTCCTGGTCAGGGCACACAAGAGAAGCACCCATTTGCTTCTCCACCTGCCCCACTTCCCGTCACTTCTCTCTCTTTCTCTCTCTCCCACTCCTGCCGCCTTGGCTCAATTGGAGGGAGTTAGCCCTGGGCACTGAAATTGGCTCCATGGCCTCTGACACAGGTTCTAAGAAGAGCTCAGTTGTTGAGCAGCAGAGCAACACCCCAGATGAGCAGAGCATTGCTCTCTAGTGGGCTTGCTGGGTGGATCTCAATCAGGGCACATGCGAGTGTCTGTCTCTCTGCCTCCCCATCTCTCACTGAATAAAATAATAATAATAATAATAATAATAATAATAATAATAATAAATAAATAAATGTAAGGACGAGCCTTTTTTATACTCTTCCAAAAAGAAAGCACAGAAAGGTAGAGCAATAATGAAAATATGACTTCACAGAAAGATCAGATACCTCATATTATAAAATAGGTTTTCTTTAATTTTCATTCTTGAGCTAAAATATTACTTTCTTCATTAGATTTACCTGAAAGCATATTTGAGATAGGAGGAGAAAAAGATATTAATCTTGTATTTTCTAAACATATGTGAGTATTGCTGTAGGATCTATATGCACTGGCCTTGAAAACTTCTACCTAATTGAAATGCCAAGAAATTTGCTGAAAAGAATTGGGAAGTGAACCAAATGTATTTGGTCATTATAACCTATTCTCAGCCCAGGTGGTGAAAATGAAGGAAAGCAACAAAAACTGAAAAAATAGGAAAATTTATTTCATTCACTAAATGCATGCATGAAATTTTATGAAATACTATTTGGTATTTAGGAATTATTGACACTACCTATATTTTGCTTATAGCACTGTTTGAAATGTTGTGCATCTATATATACAAATTCATCTAAAAATATAAAAACAAAATATATTTTATTCATTATCTGGAAAAATGGTAACTAATTGCCCAAATAGACCTTCTTATTTAAAATTTGTAAATGAACTTACTTTTAAGTGACATTTTAAAATAACTGTCTGAGAAAACTTACTGTTCTTATATTTTTAAAAGGTGTGCATATACATATATTTAGTTTTTAGATGCTGTAAGGGAAACTTCAGTGTGTCTGGAAGCCATATGCCCAAAATGTTTGGTTATTATCAATTTATCTGTGCCTAAAACTTTGAAAATGATATTTCATGTCATAATTCACCTAAATATTCATTCCCTTGCAACATTGCTTTCCACAGATTGTAACAGGACTTGGAACAAAATAAAATAGAAATATTATACACATTTTTTTTATTTCTACATTTTTCCATTTCTGGAAATGTTCACAAGATCATTTTATGACAGATGAATATCATCCATGATATTAAATCGCTAAGAATAAAAGTGTTAGATTCTTTTGGTAAAGTTGCCATAAGGACCAAATTTATATTTTTAACCAATTCCTTGAAGTATCAACTGACTTTTAGTTTTATAGCATATGCAGCACATCTTCAACCATTTTGCCCCAATTCGAGTTTGTTTCATCCTTCAATAGTAAGAATGAGAAAACCTAGATGCATATGGGCATGGTTGATTTGAAAACTGCTTTTTAGACACTTGGCAGTTTTTCAAAACCAAACTATATTTGCCAAGTGATCTTTTTTCCCCCTACATTTTAAACCCATGTGCAACTTAAAAGAAACTTAGTCCATATGCTAGTTCAGATTCACTTATATTAAAATCATGACAATTATGCTTAATAACTATTTGACACACAAGGAATTTTTTAAATTAAGCTTCTCTCAATTTTATAACTTTCAAAACACACTCTGTTCCTTTATCTACCCTCCCGCTTCTCACTACTTTCCAAGAAAAGTTCAGAATTAATTTAGGGGCTATAAATTAGATGCTTTCAATGTAGCCACAATGATTAAGTGATAAAGAAAAAATGCATTTAATGTTTATCCTTTTTGTTTAAATGTCTCTATGCAAGTCCTGAATGGTTTAACTTCTATCGGGTTCAATAATCAAAAGAATCAAATAAATGTTTATATTTGTGATTTTATACTTTATTTACAGTACATTAAGCACATGAGCATTTTAATAGTATTTGGCGAGTAAAATAATGGATAAGCCTTGTATCAACAGAAATATGTAAAGTTCGATGAAGAAGAAGGTAATCTCTTTTTCTTCATTCTCTCCTCCAGTCCCACCTGCACTAAGGCAATCAATGTTAATGGTTCTGTGTCTATCCCAGCACACTTTCAACAGGGAGATTTATGAAGTACAATTCATTTTCAGGTGCAACTGCACATGAATAAAAGTCTCTGTGATTTAGAATCCAGAATCTCTAAGTACTGAGGGAGGAGGGAGGGGAAATAAAACCTTAAATATATCTAAACTAATGGTAGAATGGAGTATAGAAAGGAAGTTTCTCTCTATGTGATACATAGAGTCCTGACCACTTAGTGACTGCATGCTGACATGACATAGGAAACAGATAAGTGCTTTAAAAATTGTCAAGTGTATGTCATTGGAATTTTAATTGGTATTGCATTGAATTTATAAATTGCTTTGGGTAATATAGACATTTTAATGATGTTTATTCTTCCTAACCATGAGCACGGTATATGCTTCCACTTGTTTGTATCTTCCTTGATTTCTTTTATCAATGTTTTATAATTTTCCGAGTACAAGTCCTTAACCTCCTTGGTTAAATTTACACCTAGCTACTTTATTTTTTTGGTTGCATTAGTGAAGGAGATTGTTTCCTTAATTTCTTTGCTGACAGTTCATTGTTGTATATAAAAATGCCTCTGATTTCTGAGTATTAATTTTATATCCTGCCCCCTTGTTGAATTCATTTATCAAGTCCAGTAGTTTTTTGACTGAGACTTTAGGGTTTTCTATATACAATATCATATCATCTGCAAATAATGACAGTTTTACTTCTTCTTTTCCAATTTGGATGCCTTTTATTTCTTCTTCTTGTCTGATTGCTGTAGCTAGGACTTCCAGAACTATGTTGAATAAGAGTGGTGAAAGGGGGTACCCCTCCCTGGTTCCTGATATTAAGGGGATTGCTTTTGATTTTTGCCCATTGAGTATGATGTTTGCTGTGGGTTTGTCGTAGATGGCCTTTATCATACCCTAAGAACACCATAGCACTGTTAGAAAAGAAGAAATGCGCCCCCATGTTCGTGGCAGCATTCTTCACAATAGCCAAGATCTGGAAACAGACCAAGTGTCCGTCAGAGGATGAGTGGATTAAAAAGCTTTGGTACATATATACTATGAAATACTACTCAACCATGAGAAATGATGACATCGGATCATTTACAACAAAATGGATGGACCTTGATAACATTATACGGAGTGAAATAAGTAAAACAGAAAAAAACTGAGAACAGCATGATTTCATACATAGGTGGGACATAAAAGTGAGACTATGAGACATGGACAAGAGTGTGGTGGTTACGGGGTAGGGGGAAGGGAGGAGAAGGTGGGAAAGGGGGGAGGAGAGGGGCACAAAGAAAACCAGATAGAAGGTGACAGAGGACAATTTAACTTTGGGTGACGGGCATGCAACATAATTGAATGACAAGATAACCTGGAGATGTTTTCTTTGAACATATGTACCCTGATTTATTAATGTTACCCCATTAAAATTAATTTAAAATATTGTCAAGTGTAAATGAAAGGTGATTATGTGCTCATTATTGTTATATCTTTGTATTCTTTTGTTCTCCTGAAGATGCATAAGTCAAAGCAATATTTTAAGTTCTTTATTCTCATTAACAAAATTTACAAAAATTTATAAATCATATTACATTATGATAATTTTCTAATGTCCTACTACTAATCAGGTCCATTTGGTGCTCACTGTTTCTGAAATTCTTTCTGATGTTGAGTAACTCATATGGATTTTCAATGATAGTAATTTAACATTGTGTATCTGAGGTTTGGGGACATTGATTGAATGTGTGATATTCTGGGGATAGTTGGTAAAAGAGATTTGTGAAATATTGTATAGCTATAATTGTAGTTATAAAATCTAAGTATGAATTAGCCCTTTTAGTCTTTGCTACATGAGATTTTGCTTAAAAGATTTGTGTTTTTGCTCTTTTTTCCTCTGCTTAATTTAGTGAGAGGAGAGGAGACAGAGACAGACTATAGAATGATCCCCAACAAGGATCCACCCGGCAAGCCCATTAGAGGCCAATGCTCTGCCCATCTGAGGCATTGCACCATTGCTCAGCAAATGAGCTCTTTTTAATGCCTGAGGTAAGCCATGGAGCCATCCTCAGCACTTGAGGCCAACACAATTGAACCATGGCTGCGTAAGAGGGAGAGAGAGAGAGAGAAAAAAAAGGGAGGGGTAAAGAAGCAGATGTGTGCTTCTCCTGTGTGCCCTGACCGAGAATCAATCCTGGGACATTCACATGCCAGGCTGATGCTCTACCACTGAGCCAACTGGCCAGAGACCGTCCTTTTGTTCTTAATGGCATCATTGTCATTTCAGTCTTTCATGCACACTCTAATTGTTTCTATAACTATTTGTTATTATTGATAAAGCACAAAGATATGCTCAACTAAAGCAACATTTTTATAAGTTTATAAACCTTTATTTCCAATGCACAATTTGTAAATTCTTGCTATTGGAAGAAATATATAATTGGCTACAAAATCCCTGCCAAATCCCCCCCACCCCAACACACACAGCAATGTTTCTTGGCTCATTGTTACAACTGTCACTCTTCTTTAAATTTTGATGGATTGAAACTAATCTATATTTGCATTTTCAATCTGATAACCACTGTCAAATCTTTAAAACTTCAAAAATCTTGTTTTTCTTTATTTTAAATTTCTTTTTATTTTTACATGTTCTCAAGGAAAGGTAGTTGTTGGTCAAACAAGTTTGTAATTATGATGTATATGTTTGCTTGCTTTGGGTGTGGGAGACAGGCTGTAAACTGGCTAAGACATTATAGTCTAAGGCTTGGTTTTAAGATTGAGCCTTTTCTTCCCTTCTAATACTAAGGTCTTCTCAAAACTAAGCTTTTCCCCACACCCTTGACCAGGGGTCCCCAAACTTTTTATACAGGAGGCCAGTTTACTGTCCCTCAGACCGTTAGAGGGCCGGGCTATTAAAAAAACTATGAACAAATTCTTATCCACACTGCACATATCTTATTTTAAAGTAAAAAAACAAAACAAAACAGGAACAAATACAATATTTAAAATAAAGAGCAAGTAAATTTAAATCAACAAACTGACCAGTATTTCAATGGGAACTATGGATGTGGATGCATCCTGTGCTCCTCTCACTGACCACCAATGAAAGAGGTGCCCCTTCCAGAAGAGCGGTGGGGGCCAGATAAATGGCCTCAGGGGGCTGCACGCAGCCCGTGGGCCATAGTTTGGGGATCCCTGCCCTTGACTGTTGCGTGATGGGGGGTAGTGCACTCTTATGAGGAATCCCATCTATGCCTCAGATAAGTGGTTTTGTATCAGACTTTTTTATTTGTATATTGGCTTAAAGGCTTTAATTTTCTACACTATAAAATGAAGCAGACCAGGAGGAGCTCTTGTGCTCATTCAGATCCTGTCATCAGCATTGCAGAGGAGAGGCAGCCAAGATGGTGGAGTGCTGTAGGAGAAGCCAGTTTGTGCAGAGTTTGTGCAGAGAGAAGGAGATGGGGACAGAGGCGAATAAAGCTGTTGATGTAGAAAACTTTGATTCTAGTAATACTCGGATGAGTCAGTGGCTTTGGGAGCCCTGAATGGAAAGAGAAGTGTTTTCCCATTGTGTGTATTTCTTGCCCGCCAAGTGCGAGCTAAGATTAAAGGTAATGACCCGCCAGTTCTTGGCTCCATTGTTTCATTACCGTCTTTCATAATCAAACCCGAACCTGCGTTTGCCAGGTGGTCTTGATGACAGCCATGGTTACTGGTTTTATGGTAGTTTTCAAGAAAGCAGTTGTTTGTCTTTTTTAAACCTGAGATTAATGGTGTAAATTTGAGGACACAAGTAATTTTAAGGACATGGTCATTTACATAAGATCTTAAGAATGCCTGGAACACATTTTCCTCCATTCATAGTGCAAAGTACTTTCTGTCATAAAGTAGCTACTACAAAAAAAAAAAAAAAAAAAAAAATATATATATATATATATATATATATATATATATATATATATATATTCACATTTTATGGGAATTTTAAGTTTTTATTTCACAATAGTCCCCATATATTTTGAAAATGCTAAAACAAAATTTTGAAGATCACTTCAAAGTCACTTTTCTTTTGATAAAAATAAAGAAATCAGGCACACATATATTGTCAATAAATTTTTAATAAATTATAACCTAACTAACTGAGTGAAATGCTCTGTAGCTCTGACCCCATCTTGTTCCAGTCTGCATTGTTCCCATGGTCTTCAGGTTAGTAGCTCCTACATTAGTCATGATAATCGTTAGAAGAAGTCTGCTTAGGGTTTGAGTTTTTAACTAAAACAGCACCTCCCATTTTACCTCTACTTGACATAAAAGAAGCCTGAACTTTGTCCTTTCTTAAGATGGATTTGAGCCTAACCAAGCAGTAGCCCAGTAGATAGAGCATTGGACTGGAACACAGAGGACCCAGGTTTAAAACCCTGAGGTCACCAGCTTGAACAAGGGCTCACCCAGCTTGAGTGTGGGCTCACCAGCTTGAGCGTGGGGTCACCAGGTTCAGTGTGGGATCATAAACATGACCCCATGGTTGCTGGTTTAAGCCCCAAGATCACTCCCTTAAACCCCAAAGTCTCTGGCTTGAGCTCAAGGTCACTGGCTTGAGCAAGGGGCCATTCATTCTGCTGGAGCCTCCCAATCAAGGCACATATGAGAGATCAATCAATGAATAACTAAGATGCCGCAACAGAGAATTAATGCTTCTCAGCTCTCTCCCTTCCTGTCTCTCTGTCCCTCTCACTGTCTCTCTCTCTCTCTGTCTCTGTCACACAAAAAAAAGATGGATTTGAGAAACTACTAGGATTCCATCTTCTCAGTTGGCATCTTCTCAACTAATAGACATTTTTTACTTTAAACTCTGACTTGAGTTTTGGCTTTTCAAAGCATAGTGCACATGGATTTTGGTCAGATAGCAAAACCAGTTAGAATAGGATTTTTCTTTTCTAATTTAGTTTTCAATTCTGGATACCTGATGAGTTATTTGGTAGATCAGGTATCCCCTTTGGTTAACTATACCTGGAAATGCTGTGAATATTGGCTGTTTGAATGCACTGATTGGTCTGAATATAAAACAAACATTTCATTCTGGACACTCTCATGGACTCATTCTACAGTCTTCAAATTTGGAAGTGATAGTGAAAAATAGGCAACCTTTATCAAGTATATTTATTAAGAATTTACTATATTTAGATGCTGCATTAAAAACTTTATTTGCAACATTTAATTAAATTCTTATCAACACCACAAGAGAGACATTATTGTTTTACCAACATATACATCAGCAATTTTCAAACATTTTGTCTCTTAACACATATAAACTAATCACCAAAATTCTGCAGCACATACAAAAATATGTTGTTTGCTGAACTGACAAAAAAATAGGTATAATTTTTACTCACTCACACCAGACAGCTATTGTTGTATTGGCTGTTTTTCTTTCTTTCTTTTCTTTTTGACAGTTTAAGGAAAAAGAGGTCAGTGCCCCTGATTTGAATAGTCAGGTGTTACATATGTTAGAAATTCGTGCAGCACACCAGCTTGCCTGTTGCACACACTGGTTGAAAACTGCTGATATACACAAAGGGATTATGGCTTAGAGAAAAAGAAACTTGACTAAGATCATATAGTTAATAAAATTAGGTTAAGAAAACTGGTAACTTCAAAGTTATAGCCAAGAAACAAAAGGTCTGTTATTAACCCCTCTTTTTTTGTAAATGGTCAACCTATAAATATAACCATAATTTTTTTCTATTATTGAAATAGTTCTATGACATTTGGTAAAAACTATATAATCTATGTAAATAAAGTGTGAACTACAATTAATATAATGTATCATTATTGGTTCCTTAGTTGTGCCAGATGTACCCTTATCAAAATCAGATATTGAAAAGAGGAAATTGGGTGTGGGGTATGTGAAAATTCTTTGTGCTACATTCTTAAATTTTCTGTAACCTAAATCTATCCTAAAGTTAACAAAAATCTAAAACAACGGCCATATATATATATATATATATATATATATATATATATATATATATATACAAAATCAAGTTTTTATTTTTATTTTTTATTATTGTTATTTTTTGTGTGAGAGCGAGACAGAGAGAGGGGAACAGACAGGGATAGACATAGATAAGAAGCATCAACTCACAGTTGCAGCATTTTAGATGTTCATTGATTGCTTTCTCATATGTGCCTAGACCCAGAGGCTATAGCCAAGCCAGTGACCCTTTGACAAGCCAGAAACCTTGGGCTTCAATCCAGTAACCTTTGGGCTCAAGGCAGTGACCATGGGGTCATGTCTATGTTCCCAAACTCAAGCTGTCAACCCCACACTGGTGAGTCCACACTCAAACCAGCAACCCCAGGGTTTCAAACCTAGGTCCTCAGCGTCCCAGGCTGACACTCTATCTACTGCACCATGGCCTGGTCAGGCCAATATCAAGTTTTGAAACAACCCAACCACCAACAAACATCTTCCATTACAATTTGATTTTATTCTTGGTAAAGAAGAACATAATAATCAAGTCAACATAAAATCCATTCTTCTTAATGTCAGAAGTCTTTATTACAACTCTTAAAATACATAATATTGCATGAATTAAAAAAAACTTTAAAGAAAATTAAAGTAGTCAAAGGGAAAGTGTTCACAAAAATATAATAATGAAATCATTCATTCACACAAATGTGAACGTATTTTAATAACCTTGTATATGACAGAAAAAGTTGTAATGTAAAAAGAAATTTAAATGTATGAAAACCAAGGGGAAAAGCTTTAGCTAGAGGTATTAATGTTGTAGTTTATAAATCTGAAGGAAAGTAGGTAAAAAAACAAAAGCACTAAATAAAATGTAAAAAAAGTAATGTCCCTCTCATGAATCTTTATGAATATTCATCAGCACACAACCTATAGAAATGTGGTTTCCTGCTTGAAGGATGGATGTCAGTACAGAAGTGTCAACATCGCATTTTCACATCAATGAAACAAAAATTCATATTATTTATGCAATAATTTGTAGACTCCTGATTAAATTGAAAGGCATTCTATAATGTTTTCTACTGAAATATTTTGCTGCTTTAAAAATATGTAATGTCAAGAACAAATGAAAAAGATAATCAGATACATACTAATAAATCGCACTTATCCTAATAAATTAAAACTTTTTTATAGTTTATTAAAAGGAATTTTTTCTTTTGCAAAAAATGGCATGTGGCTGACTAAATTTTGAGTTATATTGATCTTAAAATGTGATATAAAGTAAACTCAATTTAATACATATATGAAGTTCTGTTTTCTAAATAATTTAATGGGAATTCCAAAAGACTACTTTCTTTTCAGAGAGAAACTTGTTGAAATAATTACCTATTGAGGGTGAGAAATCCCAAAGGATTACTTATAGATAAAGAGCTTTCAAGTTTCTAGGTCACTGAATGGAATCTGAAACCAAACCCACAGGGACTAAAGGGCATTCTCAGGGAAGGCTGTTAAATGACCTTTATCATATGGTCTCAGTAAGAGACAGGTGTCCACTGTTGCTGACCATCTGGGTTAAGAAGCAAGAACATAAAAGGATATGATAGCCCCTAAAACTTGGCTCCAGAGAATTAGTCTAGGCAAAATATTGAGACTGGACAACATGTTTGCATTTTCTCTCGTCTCTGTCTCTCTTGCCTCCTTCTTTCTCTCAGATCTCTCTTTCTTTTTCTACACACACACACATACACACATACACACACACACAGTATAGTTATATGAAAAGTATTTTTTTCATGAATATGATTTAAGGAAATGGAGAATTATTATTTTACATCAGAAAGGAAAAAACTAAAGTTTATCAAGATGTGTTAAAATTCAGATAAATAGAAAAACGTGATATAGCAAAAACATAGAAAAAAAAAAAGAAAATGTGTATTCATTACACAGGGTTGAAATGATAAAGAGAAATGCAGAAATAATTACCAAATACTTTCAAGCAGCACAGTTTTATAAAATGACTTTCTTCTTGTTTGGGAGATTTTGATGCCACTGTGAAAATATGTCCTTAAAATCTTTGGAGGAGAGAAAAAAAGGTTCTATAATGCAGAGAGAACGGGAGAACACTAGGCCAGGTACAAAATGATGCTGTATTCAAATCAAAGACACCTTCATTTGTTGCTAAGAAAATTGGTTTCATAATCAGGAGTGGAATTGACTATGTTTACGATTGAGGGCGAATTACGATGAAATTTGTGGTGTGATGTTGGCAGCTCAGTAGTGGTTACAACAGGGTTCTCTTCCTCACCAGCAAGAGCAAACCCGGCGCATCTCTGCTACTTACTTTGGCCACAATCGGTATGGAGACTTGTGCCTGGTATTCAAATCATCTTTCCACGTAGCATACTAATTTTAGCCCAGCTCCTTTGAAAAATGTGATTCAAAGAAAAAAAAAAAAAAGAAAGAAAGAAAGAAATGAGAGCTGCTATACAAAGATTTGAGAGTGAGATGGGGAAAGAGAGCCTGTGTTTGATGAAATGCAAATGAAGCTTGGCTCAGACAGCTGGCTGCTTTGGGATGACATGGGTGATAAATGGTTCGTAAAACATGAGCCGGCATCGGGCTCCCGACTCAGTGTCAGGCCGGCAGAAACGGCAGTATTACTAGATGCTTCCTTTCATTAATGCAACACTACTGCATTAGTCCGGACACTGCCGATAAATGGGAAAGAAGTGATATCGGAGGTAATATCAGAAATCTTTCAACCTTGAAGCTGGGATGTGTTGGCCAAAAGCCACAGTATCGTAAAAAGGTTTAATTGTATTTGTAATGTACCAGTGCACCGTGACAAAAACGGGGAGATAGTGTACTCATGGCCAGAAAAAGGCTGTGATGAACGAAAGGGAATGAGTGATTACACAGCCAGGAGGGCTGTGAAAACAAAGGACAAGCAAACGGGAAGGGCAGATGCAGCCACCGCTGTCATCTGAACAGTAAGAACTCAGAACTTTGAAGTGGACAGAAGTGTTGGGTGGCTTCAGGATTTGTCAGGACTGAAGGGTGCACAGAAGAAATAAACAAGTCAGGGTGCCCCTAAAATATGGTCACACAGCATATACCTTGTAAGAAAATGTACACTTTACCCTAGATACAAGCATATATTTCATGAACAATGTATGAGAAATGCCTTTAAAATACACATACATGAGATATTAATATGTTATATATTTATATATATATATATTTCTGAGTCTATTTTCTTAAAGGGTCCCCTTGCTCTTGTCTTGAATTTCTACCTAGAAATCACATAAAATCTTTCCGATGGCACCTGTAAATATTGTAAATATGCTGCATCAAAATAAGGCTTTTCTTAAAGAAAGTAAGCCAGTAAATAATTTTTCAACAAACAAGAAAATTGGCATCAAATCTTACGATGGAACCCGGTGAGAGTTCCCTAAAATGACATCTCCTTTCTCGTATGTTAACTACAATCACTACAGACACGAAAACAGCCATAATCACAACCACATAGGCAACCTGTCTTCTCAGCGCCATCCTCAGGGCTTTCCTACTCGGGCCCCATGCCCTCCCGCCCTTTAGAGCAGTGATTTTCAACCTTTTCCATCTCATGGCACAGATAAACTAATTACTAAAATTCTGCAGCACTTCAAAAAGTGTATTTTTGCCCTATCCAACAAAAGAAAATAATTTTGATTCATCACACCGGATGGTTATTGTTATGTTGGTTGTTGTCACTTTTTTTTTTTTTTAATTTGACAATCCAAGGGAGTAAAGGTCAGCGCCCCTGACTAAACAGTCAGGTGTTGCATGTTTTAAACATTCTACAGCAACCAGCTAAAAATCATTGCCTGAGAAAGGACAGGCAACCATTTTCTGAGACAAAGCAGCTAGAACTTTCATTTTTGTGGGACATGAGATCTGTTTCAGGTACTCAGCTCTGCCTTTGTAGAGCCTGAGCAACAACAGACAAAAAATATCGGAAGGATATGGCCGTATTCCAATAAAATCATACTTATAAAAAAGGCAGGGGGCTAGATTCAGGCCGTTTTCTTTAAGTTAGTCTAGCTAAGGGTTTGTTAATTTATACTCACACACACACACACACACACACACACATATATACACATACACATATATATTTACTTTTTTAAAAAACAGGTCTTCGTTTCATTGAAATTTTTATTGTCTTTCTTTATTCACTATTTTATTAATTTCTGCTCTGATCTTTGTTATTTTCTTCTGTTCACTTTGAACTTGAATTTTTTGTGTGTTTTTTTTTGTGGTTGAGCTGTAACAGGTTGTTTATTTCAATCTAATTTTTTTTTTTAATATAGGTATTTATTGCTATAAACTTACCTCTTAGAATTGTTTTAGCTTTGTTCCTTAAGTTTTGGAGTGTTGTATTTATATTTTCATTTGTCTCAAGATGGGTTTTTTTTTTCTGTTTCTCTTTTGACTCATTGGATATTCAAGAGCATATTATTAATTGTGGATTTTGCAGTTTACTTCTTGTAATTAATTTCTTGTTCCATACCATTGTGGTCAGATGTATGGTATAGTTTAATATTCTTAAATTTGTTAAGATTTAATTTTTGGCCTAACATATAATCTATAGTGGAGAATATTTTGTGTGCTCTTGAGAAACATGTGAATTCTGTTTCTGTTGAATGGAACAATTTGCGTGTCTGTTAGGTTCAACTGGTCTAACATGTAGTTTAAGTCTAATGTTTCCATATTAATTTTCTGTCTGGATGATCTATTCAGTTTTCAAATTGGGATATTGAAGCCTCTACTATTATTGTATTTTTGTGTATTTCTCCTTCAAATCTTTAATATTTGCTTTAAATATTTAGATGTTTCTATGTTAGGTTCATAAGTATCTGCAATTATTATAAGCTTTTGATGAATTGACCCCTTTATAAATGTATAATGGCCTTCTTTGTCCCTTTTTAGTTTTTGGTTTAATATCTATTTTGTCTGATGTAAGTATATCTACTATGCTTTCTTATATTTTAATTTGCATAAAATACATTTTTCTAGAGTTTGGGAAGTAGGCAAATTTGGGTGTAAGCAGTGCTCCAGCCATGTAATCTTGAGTTCAGTTTTACCAATTACAAAGTATTAGAAGGTAATACTTATCAAATATGGTCATTTATTTGATTATAAGAATTAAATGAAATAATGTGAAATGTATGAAATACCTAACATAAAGTTAATCAGTAACTGTTCTGTATTATTCTATAAAATACTGAACTCTAAAAGAGATTATGTATCAGCTTTTAAAATTATTTTAGTGTAATAAAAACTATAGATATCAATATACAAAACAAAAAATGATCTGGAATGCTCTGCCCTATGTACAGTTAAACTTAAAATTTAATTTACAAGTTAAGAAAATCTGATTCTCTTCAACATGCTTAGTTTAAGGATTGACAACTTGTAAATGTCTCCTTTGAGAAAGATATACATAGGCAATAACCACGTGGATATCTAATAATAAACCTGTTATTCTAGAAGGTAATTCTGTGGTTTTTACAGAATTAGTAATATATTATTCAGGCAACAACTGATTCTTTCCTAACAACTTATTTTTAGGGTTAAACTGCAAAGTTTTTCTCCTGTGATATGAAAGCAAAGTATTTGAATGCTTACATAAATTTTATGTAATTATAAAGTGTTCAATAGAGCCTAGACAAATGGTGCAGTATCTTTAATTCTTTGTCCTGCAATAACCATGATGGATTAAATGAATAGAAAAATGTATTAACAATCTTTCTAAAAGCTTAAGGCTTACATCTATCCCTTGAATTTAAATCAATAACACTGATTTTAGAATAAAAAGCATTATTCCTGACATAAAGTCATTAGTTTCTAACTTAGAGGGTTTTTTTTTTTTTTTTCACATGGCTCCAGCTGAGATTGAGCACCTTTCCCTGAGAAGTTTCCTGGGCAGCTTTCAAACTTATTTCAAGGAGTTGGAGTCACTAAACCACCAAAGAGGTTTTATTTTATTATTTTCCCTTTAAATGGCTCCTCAGGGAAGATGAATTGGACTAGGGTGGGTTATAATTCTTTTTTCTACAATGTTCATGACATGCACTAATGAAAATGTTCACCTTTATGTTCCTCTTGATTATAACCAAGGAATTTTTGATGCTACATAGACATAAATTTTTGTTTCTTGATTGGAAAAAGGAGGCTGGTTGTGAAGTCTAATTGATGAAACATGAAATTTGAGAATGAAAGGTCATTCTAAAGTTATAATTCTTCCCCACATCCTGACAAATAACTAATATCCCACTTTTTAAAAATTGAGGTTAAACTTTATTTTCTGAGGTTACCTCATCCATTAACACTTTCAAAAACATCTCCATGTGTAGTGAACACCAACAGAAAACTCATCTTCCAATATAATGTAAACATACATGTGTAAGTTGGCTGAAGAACACCTTTCTGAGATCTGTAGCAATAAACAGCTGAAGAGAAAAAAAACAAAGAAGAAATTAACAATTTTTTGACACTTCTGTTGAAAATAATGCATTAAAAAACAGAAGATGTTAGCGATTAATTAAAAGCTTAAAAGTATGACTGATGTCTAATATGTTTCCTTGTCCAAATTGTAAATTGTGTCATTTAGATATAGGTGGGTATCATCAATAATGTCTTCAGGATGGAATCAAATATAAATATAAATATAAGAAATGTTTTATTGTAATTATATTTTATCAATCTCTATTGTAACAGAATAAGTATTCCTTATACTATTAGAAAGTTTCCAAACTTTCAATTCTTCCAGCTTCAAATCCTTGAGTTACTATATGTGTGTGTGTGTGTGTGTGTGTGTGTGTATGTATGTGTGTGTGTGTGAATGGATGGATATATTTTTCTATCTATCATCTATCTTTCTATCCATCTATCTATCTTTCTATCATTTCTCTGCCTATCTATCATTACATTTATCAAGTTTGCATGTATGTGTCTATCTAGTTTATATAGAAGAAAGTTTTCTTTCATCTGAAGCTTGAAAAAAATAGTAGTTATTGAACACTGAACTCGTTAGGTTCTTTAACCTGTAAAAAATGGAAGAGTAATTCTCTACCTTTCTCATCTTGCAGTCTTATTCTGAGGATCAAATGAAATAATGAACAATAGTCACACTTTGTAGATGGTGAGATCAGAGATACTATAATATAAAAGAAATATTTTGAGTTTTGATATCAAAAGATTACACGTTTTTAAGTTAAAGTAAGCCCATTGGTTTCTTCATCTATGAAACTGAGGGGGAAAATATTTGGATTTGGATAATGATTTGAAAAGCTTCTGGAACATTTTTTAAAATACAACCCATGCTCTATAAGTGATAACTATTATTTTTAGTGTATCAAAATAGATGAAGATTTGATCTAATTGTGAAGGCGTAGTAGCAGGAAATTTCTAGGTATGTGCACTATTCAAAATGAGACTATTTTATGTGAAAAATTGCCTATTGAGAAACAAGACCACAGGCAATAACTAAGAAGACAGGAGGACAACATACTCCATTCATAGGCTAGGAAGTGCCAGTAGTGTATCAAATTTTGTATCGTGGATTTTTTGCTATTTCGTGGGATTTTGCAGTATATACATATTTTTATTATATATTTATTATTTTAATTATTTTTGCAGAAAGAAAAACATTTTTAACCTAAAAATTGAAAATAACATAAAAAGTGCCTGACCAGGTGGTGGCGCAGTGGATAGAGTGTCGGACTGGGATGCAAAGGATCCAGGTTCGAGACCCCGAAGTCTTGAGCATGGGCTCATCTGGCTTGAGCAAAAAGCTCACCAACCTGGACCCAAGGTCGCTGGCTCCAGCAAGGGGTTACTCGGTCTGCTGAAGGCCCGCGGTCAAGGCACATGTGAGAAAGCAATCAATGAACAACTAAGGTGTCGCAACGAAAACTAATGATTGATGCTTCTCATCTCTCTCCGTTCCTGTCTCTCTGTCCCTATCTATTTGTCTCTCTGACTCTCTCTCTCTCTCTCTGTTAAAAAAATGAAAATAACATAAAAAGTATAAAGCCTTACAATATATATAAATAAAATAAATATAAGGTCACTCACTACTTCATGAATTTTCACCTATCGCAGAGGGTTCTGGAACCCAACCCCTGCAATAGACGAGGGACCGCTGTAATTAGGGATTTCAGAAAAAAGATTCTCTTTGTAACAAAGGAATCAAACAGAACTGAAGATTGTCACAGTGACTGCACGCATATGACCAGAGTTGGGGGGAAGGAAACGTTGACTCTTTTTGTAATTCACTCTAAATCCATCAACATCTGACAAAGCACAAAGTTACTGAATGACAGCAATCCACAATTTCCCATGATAACATGGATATGGGTTGTGGACATTTAGTACGTAAGTGCCCACGTGCAATGTACCTGAACTTTTATTCCAATTTTTAAATTCCTTTATATTTCAAAGTTCAATTTTATAACTACCCTCCGTCATGTATTCTTGGAAAGATTCAGACTAACTACTTGTTGTCCTCTGTGCTAATGCAGGTTTGCATTGCACTGCTGTCCACCTGCATTGCATACCGTTTATTTTCCCTCTATCTGTTCATTTTTTTACCGTGATTTTAAGACCCAACTGGAAGCTGAATTCTCCAATGAGACTTTCTCTGAACCCTCCATCATATGCTAATCTCCTTTTTCTCTGATCTTCTATTGAACTTAAGCTGTAACACACCATTGAGCACATGCTGCATCTCTAATCTGGTCACATTATGTTAATCTTGTCATTCCATTAAGCTTGTAAATCCCTCATGAGTACACACTATGGTGAAGAGTGAGAATTAGCTCTCTCATCCTCCAATCTACCTCTTTTCAAATTGAAGAAATTAAGAAGTTAAAAACCTTCTTAGACTTCCTGGCCCCTAAGGTTCCAGAAGAGAATCAGGTTTCACAAGTTTAATTACTTTGAGGGGGGAATGGAAGACAAGAATGAGGCAAAGCCATTTTCTTACACCTCTTTGATGATGCTGACAAGCCATGCTGCAACCCCGTGCTGTTTTCCTGCAGTCATGAGCTGTGTTCATTCTCCCGCTTACCAGACATGCATGCATCCGTCGCAGAAGCAGTGGCTATGGTAGAGATTTCTTTTTTCACCCCTTCTGCCTCTTTCAGCTACAGGAATGCATTTTTGAGGTATTAACTAGAACCAGTGATGTTCGCAAAATCACTAGCTCCTAAAGGCTCAGCCTTAACCATTCACTGAAAGCTTTCCAACATTTTTTTAAGCATGTATTTTACCTCTATTAAAATTCTTTTGCCTGACCAGGCAGTGGCGCAGTGGATAGCACATCAGACTGGGATGCAGAGGACCCAGGTTCAAGACCCGGAGGTTGCCAGCTTGAGCGCGGGTTCATCTGTTTTGAGCAAAGCTCAAATCTCTTTCATGCCCTGGCTGGGTGGCTCGATGGATAAGCTTCATTCCAGCACACCAAGGTTGCTGGTTCTATTCCCAGTCAGGGCATGTAAGAGAAGCAATTAATGAATGTACAACTAAATGAAACAACTAAGTGGAACAATAAGTTGATGCTTCTCTCTCTCTGGCCCTTTCCTCCCTTCTCTCTCTCTCTCCTTTTTTTTTTTTTTTTTTTTACAGAGAAAGAGAGAGAGTCAGAGAGAGGTATGATAGGGACAGACAGACAGAAATGGAGAGAGATGAGAAGCATCAATCATCAGTTTTTTGTTGTGACACCTTAGTTGTTCATTGATTGCTTTCTCATATGTGCCTTGACCATGGGCCTTCAACAAACCGAGTAACCCCTTGCTGGAGCCTGCGACCTTGGGTCCAGGTTGGTGAGCTTTTTGCTCAAGCCAGATGAGGACATGCTCAAGCTGGCGACCTTTGGGTCTCGAACCTGGGTCCTCCACATCCCATTCTAACACTCTATTGTGCCACCACCTGATCAGGCTCCTCTCTTTTCTTTCTCTCTCTCTCTTCCTCTCTTTCTATCTCTCTCTCAATCAATCAATGGAAAATATCTTTAAAAAATTCTTCCAGTTAGTAATTCCTAAACTGATTCCTTTGTTCAGCGTTGAGTCCTGACTGATACAAAGATCAGATAGTATGTTTCTTTGTTTTCTCTGACAGGTCCTTACACAAAGGAGGAGAGGTTGTAAGGTAGCAATAAACATGTGGATGGTTGTATTAGTTATTCCTTGCTGTACAACAAATGATTCTAAAACTTGGTTCCTTGGAACAAGAAATCATACAGGGCCCCTCTGAAAGTCATGGTCGAGGTGTAAGCTGGAGTCGGCAGAAGGCTTGACCAAGGCTGGTGAACCCATTTCCAAGCACACTCCTGGGCTTTGATGGCGGCCCTCTGTTTCCCACTGGAGGTTGATCAGAGACCACAGTACCTCCACACATAGGCTTTTCTGCTGTGCTGCTCATGACATGATGACAGCTGACTTTCCCCAGAACAACTGATCTGAGAGAAGGAAGGAGAGAGAAGAAAAATAAAAAAAAAAGACCTGAAAAAAGGCACAGTAAAAAAAAAAAAAAAAAAAAAAGGCACAGTATCTTTTGTAATGTGAACAAAAAGGGGGCCACATACTCAACCTGACAAGCTCAGGGGGAGGCCCACATGGTGGTTCTTACCACTCAGAGACCTAAATGAGCCACATAAAATTGTCTGAAATTAAAACTTTCTAACTAACAGCAAGTCATGATGGGTGGCACATGCCTTTCCTGAAGTAGGTCAGTCTTTACCGTAACAGCCTGTAAATTATCTTTTTGCATCGATGACAACATACCTTTAGAATGTCAAAAAGAAAAAAAAGGTCTCTTTTCCAGATCCCTGAGGGCAAAGTCTCCCACCAGAACAGACCACAGGCGCCCTCAATATTATCCTGTTCTCCCTCATGCCATCTCTGTGTGCTGTAAATGTTCATCACCAACTACCCTGCGCCCACCAATGTGAAGAAGCCCTTCTCTCCATTTTACTCTCTATTCCATCTCAGAGGTTTCCCTGCTATGCTTTCTCCGGTCTCCCAAATCTACCACCAATGAACTTCACGTAGTCCTTTATGCCTCCTCCTCTGTAATGTATAAAATAAACTGCAAAACTCTCATTTGGGGGAGCATTTTATTAGTTTTTGAGATTTTGCTTCCAGACAGTTGTCCTCAGTTTGGCTTAAGGAAGCTCATAAAAACTGTCTACGGGTTTGGATGTTTCTTACGTTGACAATAATCCACGTTAGATGTGAAATATCATTACTTCTAGTTGGGTTTTCACAGAGCCCGACCTTTTTTATAATATAGGAAAAGACTAAGGTAAACACTGAATTCCAGCATAGGGTGACTGTCTTAGAAGCAGTCTGCGCTCTCCACAAATAATTCCTGTCTGTCCTATATACAGATGACTGTCACCCTCTCCCAAGGACCCCAAAGTCTCTTCCCGTTCCAGGTTCAGTACACTATCCAGAATCTCAACATCTAATCGGGTCCAGGCGCAGGAGAGTCTATTTCTGTGTATTTCTCTAAGAAAAGCTTTATAAGCCCCAATCCTCTCAATCTGTTGTCCTGTGAACTAAAGAGACAAGGGATCTTCCCCATCCACCCAACACACACAACCAACACACAATGATGAAACAGGCATAGAGGAACTTTTATGGAAACTTTAATTCCCAAAAGGAAAACGGGGGCACTACCTGATCCACAGCAGTTCTGAAATCTATCCAGGCAAGCTCTTTCTTTGGCTTATGATTTTTTTTCCTTGCATTTTTTTATAAGCTCAAGAAAATATCAGGCAGCATCTTCAACACCTTGGCTGCAGCTCTCCTTTTCTAAACTAAATGGTTTCTTGAGCACATTGTCGGATGTCTGCTTTGCACATGCTTCTCAAGTTACAGTGGTGTGAAAATATCATAAGTCAAAAATGCATTTAATATACCTAGCCTATCAGATAGCAGAGCTCAGCCACCCTAACATATCTTACGTATGCTCAGAACACTACAGCTGGGCAATTATCTTGAGTTTCATATCATGCATGATTGCCTCCCTTTTTCTCACCAGAAGCAGGAGAAACAGATGAGCATTTTGTAGACATAATGGAATGTGAAAACACAATATCAAAAAAAAAAATTGCTAGCACCAGAGTATACTCTAGAGTTATCAGTTGTTTACCTTCACAAATGCATGAATCATGGGAAAGTACCATACAACATATTGCTAGCCAAAGAAAAAGATCAAATGTCTGGTTTCTCTTTCACACCATCATAAAGTTGAAAAATCGTAAGTCAAACTATCGTAAAAGAGAACCGTCTGTACTAGAAAGCAAGAGTGTTAGTTCCCCCCTCCCCAGCTGTATAGCAAGGATATCTTTTCTACCAGTGTCCAATGAAATATTCATTCTTTCTATAATCCATCAGTGGCACCCTCTTCAAAGGCCATGAGACATTAAGTTTTCAATACTGGTACCTTGAAAATCCTACCAGCTCCTGTCCACTTCTCAGTGTCTAAGCCACTCCTGCACTTACAGGTATTTGTTATACAACAACACATAACTTATAGTAAAATCTGTGTTAGTTATCTACCATTGAATAACAACTTACCGCCAAACTCAGCAGCTTAAAACCGAAACATTTATCAACACACAAATTGTCAGAGGGTCAGTAATCCAGAAACAATTGAATTGCATGGTTCTGGCTCAGGGGTTCTCATGATATTGCAATCAAGAATTTCTCCTGTGATATCATGGCTGTCTGTGGGAATCTTAAGTTTATTACTGTCTATTACACAGAGGCCTTAGACACTCACCACATGGATATCCTTAGATATCTGCTTTCAACCCTCAGGGAAAAAAAATATGAGAGAGACACAGAAAGCAATCAAGATGGAAGATTCGGTTTCTTACAACCTAACCTATAGAAGTAACATATTATTGTTCTTCCTGTGTTTTATTGGTCAAAGACACTTACTTTAGTACAATTGTGAAGGCACTACACCAAGATATAAATACCATTTAAACACTGGGATCTGTGAAATCCATCTTGGAGTTTGGCTACCATCGTGATCGAAAGATACCTAAAAAATGTGTGTCTTGTGTTTTTTTTTTTTAAAATGTTGTAGCCTAAGAATTTATTGCATGCTTATATAACAATATAAAATTTTAAATGTAAACATAATTAAATGTAATTTAAATGTAAATATATTTAATTAGACATATTTTATGTCACATGTGTCGCTCAGGGTTCTGAGGAGAAACATAACTGATAAGCTGTGTGTGTGTGTGTGTGTGTGTGTGTGTGTGTGTGTGTGTATGTGTAAAGCCAGTAGCCACGGCCACTATCACAGCCTATCACAGCTGCCTGGCCCATGCAGGTTCAGGTTTGATTCTTTTATTTATTTATTTATTTATTTTTTACAGGGACAGAGAGAGAATCAGAGAGACGGATAGATAGGGACAGACAGACAGGAATGGAGAGAAGTGAGAAGCATCAATCATTAGTTTTTCGTTGCCGTTGCGACACCTTAGTTGTTCATTGATTGCTTTCTCACATGTGCCTTGACCGCGGGCCTTCAGTAGACCGAGCAACCCCTTGCTGGAGCCAGCAACCTTGGGTCCAAGCTGGCGAGATCTTTGCTCAAGCCAGATGGGCTCACGCTCAAGCTGGTGAGCTTGGGGTCTCGAACCTGGGTCTTCCGCATCCCAGTCCGACGCTCTATCCACTGCGCCACCACCTGGTCAGGCTCGGGTTTGATTCTGACGACAGTAATAAAACAATGGAGCCAAAAACTGGTGAGCCATCATCACCTTTAATCCTAACTTGCACCCAGCGGGCGAGAAATACACGCAGTGGAAAAATACTTCCCTTTCCATTCAGGGCTCCCAAAGCCACTGACTTTTCTGAGTTTCCTAGAATCAAAGGTTTCCAGCTCACCAGCCTTATTCACCTCTGTTCCCCGTCTCCCTCTCTCTGCACAAACTCTGCATAAACTGGCTTCTCCTTCAGCACTCCACTACTGTAAGGCCAGGAGCCAAGGCCATCATCACAGCCGCCTTGCCCGTGCAGGTTCGCACTATATTCGGACAGTCGGTAATGAAACAACGGAGCCAACAACTGGTGGTCCATGGCCTTTAATCCTAGCTTGCACCCAGTGGGCAAGTAAAAACACACATTGGGCTCCAAAACCCACTCATTCAGTGCTCACAAAGCTACTGACTTATCCGAGTTTCTTAGAATCAAAGGTTTCTAGCTCACCAGCCTTATTCACCTCTGTTCCCCATCTCCTTCTCCAGCACAAACTCTGCTCAAACTGACTTCTCACTCAGCACTCCACTATTTTGGATGCTTCTCCTGGCCTCTTCCACATGGCCTTAATCTGCTCTCCTCTCTAATGCTAACCTCAGGAACCAAGAGAGAGAGCAAGCTCCTGGTCTGCCCCACTTTATAGTGTAGAAATCCAAACCTTTAATCCAATCTACAAACAAGAAAGTCTCTGATACAAAGTCACTTATCTGAGGCATAATGGGATTCCTCATGAGAGTGCACCACCCACATCATGCAATCAGTCAAGGATGTGGGGATAAGGTTACTCTTAAAACTAAGCCTTAGGCTATAACGACCCTGCCTGTTTACAGCCTGTCCCACAAACCCAATGCAAACTATAAGTGAGCAAACATATACATCATATTTGCAAACTTATTTGACCAGAAGTGTGTGTGTGTGTGTGTGTGTGTGAGAGAGAGAGAGAGAGAGAGAGAGAGAGAGAGAGGGAGAGTGTGTGTGTGTAAAGAAAGAGAGAGAGATGATTAAGAAATTGACTCACATGGTTACAGAGGTTGGCAAATCACAAGTCTGAAAGACAGGCCATCTTGCTGGAAACCCAGATGTAAAGCCAGTAGTCAAGGCCACCATCACAGCAGCCCGACCCGTGCAGGTTCGCATTAGATTTGAACAGTCGGTAGTGAAACAATGGAGCCAAGATCTGGTGAGCCATCAGCTTTAATTCTAGCTTGAACCCAGCGGGCAAGCAAAAACACACACTGGGCTCCAAAACCCACACATTCAGTGCTCACAAAGCTACTGACTTATCCGAGTTTCCTAGAATCAAAGGTTTTTAGCTCACCAGACTTATTCACCACTGTTTCCCATCTCCTCCAGCACAAACTCTTAACAAACTGGCTTCTCCCTCAGCACTCTGCCATCTTGGCTGCTTCTCCTGGCCTCCATGTGGCCTTAATCTGCTCTCCTTTCTAAACTAACCTCAGAAACTCAGGAACCAAGAGAGAGAGAGAGAGCTACTGGTCTCTCCCACTTTATAGCATAGACTCAAAACCTTTAATCCAATTATACAAACAAGGAAGTCTCTGTATAATGGGATTCCTCAGGAGAGTGCACCACCCTACATCATCCAATCAGTCAAGGGTGTGGGGAAGAGCTTACCCTTAAACTAAGCCTTAGGCTATAACGACCTGGCCTGCCCACAGCCTGTTCCAGAACACACATTAATATCAACGAACTTCCATGTGGGCAGCGCCATTTTTAACAAAGTGAGCATATTATATTTTATCTGCCCAACACCAGAGAAGAGCCAATGTTGCTGATCAAGTCTAAAGATCATCAGACTAGTCCCCTAGTACAGAGAAAGACAATCAATGTTATAGTTCAAAACCTGAATGTTGTCATCTAGAGAATTACCCCTTGCTTGAGGAAGTGAGTCTTGTTCTCTTCAAGCTTTTGACTGGATCAGGCCCACCCAAGTAAAATCAGACTATCTGCTTTACTCAAAGTGTACCAATTTAAATGCAAATCTCATCCAAAAATGCTTTCAAGGAAGCATCCAGAATAGTATTTAACCATATGTTTGGGTTCCATGGCCTAGTCAACTTGACACATAATATTAACCATCATTTTTTAAGCAAGGAGCTAAGACTGGGTATTTTGGCATGATGTGTAATAGTATTTCTCCCCAAACAATATCTCTTTATATTCACTGATTTGCCATTCAACTGAGGCTCACTATAAGTTTAGAGGTGGTGAGAAGGTAATTTTTAGTCTGTTCTGCCGAGAGGGTAGAAAGGTAGTTGTTATTCATGTCTGTTGTTGGGGTTTAGACATGTGTTATGACTATCAGTCTCAGGTGAGGTAGCAGAAACTATTTCAAGAAAAACCAAAATGGGCCCCAGGAGAAAATGATCAACAGAGAAATAAGAACCTGTACTATCAACTCTCCTACCTGCTAAGCCTGGGCATTCAGAAGAGAGTGGTGGACTCATGAGCAATGAGGTGGTAGACACAGTAATCTATTACACTTTGAACATCTGATGGCACATGCAAGCCCTGAGGAGAAAAAGAACTGAATGAGTGAACAGAAAATGCTTTATTTTGGTGCCTTAGACACCCTGCTGCAGAAACATCAAAAGAAAGCCAGGTAAATGATTTTCCCTTCTCAAGAGACTGCCATGCTGTTGGAATTGGAAGGGGACGTTGGAAGCTGGAAGCATTAGTAGGACTCTGAACAAAGGAGGACAATCGAGCAATTAAAGCCTGCTCCCATGACCAAAGGACCAGGGAAAGATTTTGTGTCTAGAAAACCATGGTGAGTAGAAGCCTTGACAGGTTCATGATCAATATGGAGAATACCAGCAATACTTGTGGGGAATGGTCATAGAGAGTATACTTTTGTTCAAACTAATAGGGTCTTGAAAATAGCGGGACTGCCTTGGTAACATAAATATAACTTAAGTATGCCCATAAGTAAGGATTGGCTAGAGAAAAAAAAAATAGAAATTATGTACATAGTCTTAGTAAACCAAATTTAGGATGGGCTGGAGAAATTTGGTTTAATAACACTATGTACATTATTTCCAATTTTTCTTTCTATTTCCTGGAACTGAGCCATATTCTTTATAGGATTCTTTATTTTTTTAAGATGCAGCAATCTAACCCATCAAATATTTATCTTACTTATAGACTCATTCAAGAAAGTAGAAAACAGAAAAAAATGAACATTAGGTAGCAAGAAGTTAGAGGTCTAGTCATCTATAGAATACACCAAGCAAATAATTTTACCTAATTTTTTCATAAAATCAATTTCTTCTTCTATAAAATGAGAGTATTAGTCCTATCATTGAGAGATAGGCCTAAAAGATTAAATGAGACAGTATTTGTGAAAAACTTTGGTAGAGATCTTTATATAAACACAGTTTTTAGTCAGGAACCAACAAAATTCTGCCTTCAGTACATGCCTTTAAGTACAATAGTCTTGTGATTGAGTACAAACATGTGATTTATAGATTTAATAATTTCATTAGCACTTATTCTTTTCTTTAATTGTATTGAATTTATTAGGGTAATATTGATTAATAAAATTATACAGGTTTCAAGCATACAATTCCTCAACACATCATCTGTTTATTACATTGTGAATTCACTACTCCAAGTCAAGTCTCCCACCATCACCATTAACTCCTCCATCCTCTTCCACCTCCCCAACCCCCTTTCTCTCCTGTAATCCTCATACTGTTGTCTGTATCTATAAGTTTTTTTTCTTTGCTTACCAAACACTGTAATCATTTCTGCTTTTAAGAAGCTAATTGATTTACTTGATGCTGAATAATTCTGTAACCCATCTACTCACGATTAAGCAATGAGCTGTAGTCATATACAATCCTTTGCCAGCTCTAATGAGGCATCACTTCTAAGCAAAAAGAATAAAAAGGGCCAGATAGTAGATATTTTAGGCTTAGTAGGCCATATGGCCTTTGTTGCAATGACCCAAATTGTTGTTGGATCAAGAATGCAGCCATGGACGATATGTTAACAACAGCTCTTTTCTAATGTGTATGATTTACATAAGCAGTCATCAGACAGGATTTGGCCCAAAGGCTCCAGTGTTCTGACCCTGCTTTAGATAATTATTTGAAAACACCTTGGTGAGTATGTGTGTATGGTGTAAAGTGATCTCCTATTCTTTATGATATACTTATTTTACAAGTAAAAAAAAAAAAAAATCCAAACATATAGACAGGTAGTTAGTAAAAACTACCCTTGTATTCCATTTCCCACAATAAAGAACTGTTATTATTTTATTATTTTAGATATTAGGCTTTCAGGTTTTAGAAAATAAAAACAAAATATAAATTACAGATAAAATAAAGCTCATTTTGATTACTACCCTTAAGTCACATTCTCCTTATACTCTCTGTTTTTGGGGCAATCATTGTGACAATTTTTATAGATACATTATGGATTTTAATAATATTCATATAAATATAAACATATCCAGAATATATCCATAAAAATATGTGGATTTATTTTATATATTTGGAAATAGTCATGTCTCATTTGTATTTTACCTACACCAATATATGCCCCCACGATTGGTATATAAATATACTATGTTGCCTACAGCTTAGTGAACACTTGATATTGTCATGTTTTAAATTTTTATTAATTTAGTGAATTAAAGTTTAAGTTTTAATAATTGATCATTGAATTCAATTTAATCACACCTCACTTTTTAAATCTATAATTTCTGATCAAAAACACATTTAAACTGACTATCATTCCTATTACCTGTGGTAAGTCAAATGATGTCCCATAATATTTACACCTCAATAGCCAAAAACTATAAATTGTTACCTTACTTAGGAAAATAAACTTTGCAAATTACAGTTAAAAACTTGGAGATGGCAAGATCATCCTAAACTATCTGTGTTCTTCTAACCCAGTCATATAAACTTTTAAAGGCTTAAAAGATGGAAGAAGAGGCCCTAGCCAATAGGCTCAACAGTAGAGTGTGGGACCGGTGTGTGGAAGTCCCGGGTTCAATTCTTGGCCAAGGCACACAGGAGAAGCGTCTAGCTGCTTCTTCACCTTTTCCCCTCCCCTTTCTCTCTGTCTTTCTCTTCCTCTCCTGTAGCCAAGTCTCTATGGGAGCAAAAGTTGGCCCCAGTGCTGAGGATGGCTCTGTGGCCTCCGCCTTAGGTGCTAGAATGGCTCAGATTGCAATAGAGCAACACCCCAGATGGGCAGAGCATCGCCCCCTGGTGGGTATGCCGGGTGAATCCCAGTCAGGTGCATGCAGGAGTCTGTCTGCCTTTCCACTTCTTGCTTCAGAACTATACAAAAAAAAAAAAAATAGAGATGGTAGAAGAGTCAAAGAAATGCAATGTGAGAGAGAAGAATGCTATCTGTTGTTGCTGACTTTAAAAATGGGGGAAGTCAAGGAATGTGGCATCTGCCAGAAGCTGGGGATGATTTTTACTTAAGCACTTGCAAGGAAACAAAGACCTCAGTACTGCAACCGCAAGAGTATTAACTCTGGTCCTAGCAGGTTAGTTCAGTCTGTTAAGGGTGTTGTCCCAAAATGAAAGGGTTGTGGGTTCAATCCCTGGTCAGGTCTCACACACAGGAACCAACCAAAAAATGCACAACTGAGTGAAACAACAAATGAATGCTTCCCTTCCCCCTCTCCTATCTCTCCTTTCCTCTCTCTGTCTCTCTAAAACCTCAATAACACTTAAGCCCTGGTCAAATGCTTGCTGGTTGGTTGAAGCATCTTCCCAGAGTGCAGAGGTTGTCAGTTCAATCCCCCAACCAAACTACATATAAGAGCAGTTTAATGTTTTCGTCTTTCTCCTTGCTTTTCTCAAGAAATAAAAATAAATGAAATTAAAAGAATCTTACTTCTGCCAACAACCCAAATGTGCAGGAAATGGATTCTCACATAGAGTACAGAAAGGAACACAGCCTGCTGATGACACCATTTTAGTACAGTGAGAACTGTATCAGATTTCTAACCTTGAAAAATATAGGATAATAAATTTGTGTTGTCTTAAGCCTCTGAGTTTGTAGTAACTTGTTTGGTAACTGTGAAATTGGACATTAGTATTTATTATTTTGTGACTTACCTGTTCTTATCCTTTGTCCACTTTCCTATCAGGTTGTTGTATTTGCTTATTAATTTGTAGATCTCTGTACATTTTGTTTAATAATACCTTGTTATATTCTCTATGTTTTAAGTTGCAAAAATCTTCTCAGTGTCTGTCACATCTTTTAACTTGCTCATGATTGCTTTGATATACAAATGACTTTAATTTAATGTAGTAAAATCTTCCAAAATATGTCCCTTTTTTTGTTGTCATATGAAAACACTCTTCTCTTTCATTAAAAGATAACCAGAATACAAGTTAGTCTGTCAGTAAAGAGATTTCTATGGTGAGTGCTGATAATGTGAACTGACTTCTTTTAGTTGCATATAATAAGATACAGAAAAGAAAGAGAAAAAATTAGATAAAAAGAAAATATGTAATTTTAGTTTGTAGTAGTTAGTCACTATAACATTTAGTTTCTACTTTATTTTATTACCTTAAACAATATAAAACTAAAATTCTGGGGTGAAAAATAATAGAATATCAACAATTTCCTGTGATTTGACATATATTCTACCCAATTTTTCAGATTCCTTGACAAAACCTGTCAAGGTTTATACGTTTTACATAGGCCATGAAAAATGCTTTTTTTTCTTCAAATAACTAGAATTCCCATGCTAGATTTTTAACTCCTTTATAGTTTACTAGAAAATTTTTAAAGCAAGGTTAGAGATTCCATTTAAGAGTGCACAGTGGAACTATTGTTAGGCATGATGAAGGCATCTACAGCTGTCTTTGGCCTTGAGTCCCAGAGACTTGGAACTGACACCAAGCTTTCAGACAGCCAGAACAGCATTTTGCCTGACCTGACTTTCTCACTTTAATCCTGAGTGTATGTTGCTACTATTATGCAATCTGATAATTTTCCATTGCAGCTTGACCCAGGTTTGTAGTTAATTTTCTAGTGTATGCCCTTTTAGATAGGTGTTTTTGTTTGCCTTGCAAGGATAGGAAAGATCACCAGAGCAGAGGTTAGCTTTCTGTTGGATTGGATCATCTTTGCTCTTGCAGAAATGGAAGCTACTTGAAAATTGGCTATGGAATGTTCTGTGTCACTGTTATTGTTGCTGTTGTTCCTTTTTAAATGAAGTCAAACAAAGAAGGGAGTCAAATTCAAACACTGGTTCTTGTCAGCTGCTGGGCCAACAGTGACCTTAAATCTTTCTCACACAACCAGCTACATATACAACATTGTGGACTTGATAATGTAAATATATTTCTGTGTCTAGTGCAGGCTTTTAATATACTAAACCACTGGGAGGCAGAGGGTATAGAGTGCTTTCTATATTTAATGAAGCTCTTCATTATCTGAGGATGTGATCCAGGAAATACCTAATGAATTTGCTTCAAAGTCCAAGTTTTGTGGTGGCAGATGGGATTAGTCTAAGAATACCCAGAGGCCAATTCTCTTTCGGAAGAAATAATAATGATGATGAATATTGTTATTACAACAATTTCTTTCATCAAGGATCTAAGTATTTTATTAACCAGAGTGGTATAATTTCATGGTAAAACTAAAGCTCTTTTCCTTTTCTATCTGCTGACAAAGTCTTCCAGGTTAAGATTAAGCATATTGTAATAATGAACTTCTTCCACAGGTTAGATAAAGGGAAGGTAAACCAGAATTTACATAGAAAACAGTACAATATTTATTTAGCTGAGATTAATATTTTCAGACCAGGAAAATACCATCTAGCTACTCATTAGTGAATCCCAACACACAGTAAAATATTGAAGACTTATTGTGTAAATTGAGAAACATTTCATTTTTCCTTAGAAAATGGTTCTATAGAGCCTTGCTCCCTAGGAATCTCTAAAAAGATACAATAAGTGCATTTGAAAACTGGTCTATATATATATGTAATGTATAAAATATATTATTTGTTTAGCACTATTTAAATAAATGTTTTTAATGTGCTGAGAAGTACTGCAAGAAAAAAATATGTTTGACTTGTTTAAACTAGTTTCCCCCAAATTTTTAAAAAATATTCATTTTGTTAATTTTAGAGGGAGAGGAAAGAAGGGAGAGAGAAAGAGACAGGAACATTGGTCTGTTCCTGTTGTGCCTTTACCAGGCATCGAACTGGCAACCTCTGTTCTCTGGGACAATGTTCTAACCAACCAAGCTATCCGGCCAGGAGAACACACTTTATGATACTCTGATTTGCTTATTTATTATATACTGACGAGATTGGGATCTTAAATATTCAAATTCTTGTTTTGGAGGTTTTTGAAATGTATTTTAGCCTATATGCTGACCATGTTATACATAGAATGAGGACATATGTAATATAAGTCCAAATATTCTTGCTTTGCCCTTTTCATTTCAAACAATATCATTCTAAAAGATGAATTAACCACATCTGTTAACATTGATGTAATTACTTTAATTTAGAGAAAAAAATAACTTTTTAAAACATCTTTGAAAAGAAAACAAAGAAAAGAAGTTCATAATATTCTTCCCCATCTGTTTACCAATTAAATATCATGGTCAGTCCCTTTTTATTCCCTGTGAACAACAAAAATTACTAATGCATAAAAAGAAAATATGTCTGTTTTTAATCAAGAATCTAAACTCTTTGTCAAATATCCTTTAAATTAATGCTATGACCAGGTTAAAGAGGTTGGACTTCATATGTAGGTATCCAGCTATTTTTTTAATCAAATTTGAAAATTGAGTTGGGCAAATGCCAAATACTAAAAGAGATTTACTATTTGCATGATTGTCGTAATTCATATGTGGAAACTTATCTGCAAATTACAGAGACAATGAGCCCAATTAGGGAGAAAATTATGATTTCAAACTTTTTTTAATAAATGAGGTAATTTTTTTAAGAGGTCGAAAACATTACACATAAGGAGTCAATAAATAACATTATTTTTTTATTTATTACAAAAGCTCTAGTTAAAGTATAAGTGTAAGGTAATATGTTAAGCACGGGCTGAATGTCTAATTAAGAGAGACAAAGATGGTTAAATTCCAGATTCTTAAAGTCATCACACAACTGTAAAGATACACGTAGTTCCCAATGGGTATCATTTTGTGGAAAAAAACCAGTGGCCGAGGCCAGGCAGGTCCACATTGGATTCGGGCAGATGGTAGAGAAACTGCGGAGCGAAAGAAAAGATGGACGGTTCCCATTTAATAGGTTCTCACAAGGGCAGATGAGCAAACAGGAGGGGAAAATCTCTTCTCAGGCAAACAAGTGAACAAATGGCAAAACAGCCCTCACAAGGGTGGCAATCCACCATTTGCCATCTGCCATCCTCCTGAGCACAAGCACCCATAGCCTTACCTAGGCTATGTGCCTCTGCCCTGTGATCACGCACCAATCAAGCCAAGTGCTTGCGGAGGGTAAACCAGTGAGCAAGCCTAGCACAGCTGTTTCACAACAATACTTCAGGGAAAACTTGACTATTGATGAATTTTTTATCTAAATCTCTTTGTGTGTGTTTTTTTCTCTCAACACTTTTGGGAGATTAGATTGGAACCCAGAAAAAGACCAACATTCCAAGTTCCCAAAATAATTTTATCCCTCAAAAGTCTGCCATTTTAATGACTAGTACAGTCCAAATAAAAGAAAGAAAATAGCGTGGTTTTTTGTTTGTTTGTTTTTCACAAAACTCAAAGAAGACCTAACCTAACCAATCTACCTGAACTTTCTGTTTCCATTCATCCAAAAGTACTATAATTCTCCTACCTCTTCCTTACAATTGTGGCTTGGGAATCCCCTTCAAAATGGGAGATAACACCATTTACATTTACAAAAATGGCAAGAGAAAAGAGTAATGAAAGAAGTTTTTCAAATAGGAAAAATGATGACTTGATGTGGAAGTCCTCCTCATTTCTTTGTTCAAGAAGTCTATATCACTATAGCCTATTGACATCCTTGGAGCTGGAGTTGCAAATGAGAAAATGTAAGGTCACTCACTGAGTTTCACCAGGTTTTTGTAATTACTCCAGTAGGTATATGGACGGAAGCAAAACAAATAAGTGAATAAAATTCACAACATGCAAATCAACACTGAGCATAATTTAACCTTTCAGTCAGAATTAATGGCCTTTAAATATTCAGTATGAGTATCAGTTCTTTACTGACTTGGCAAAGTAGTAGCAAATATTTCAATATGGTGTAATAAAAGATACATGTTCATTTCCCAACACATTTCACAACATGCTTTTTCTCATAACATATACATGTAACATATGCCAGTACAATGTATTTCTATTACTTACACATGCCATAATGCATGTGATTTTATATATATAATCAGAAATCCCAGAGAGCTGCATATTTGAGGATGAGAGTACATGGGAATAATTTGAAAGTACAATTGACTCACTTTTAATACCCTTTTTACTCTGTAATACTGAAAGGAGAAAGGGACTTCTGAAACATAATTTAAACATTACACAAATTACATATAACATACGTATTATGTATAGTATATATGGCACATGATATCTATCTATCTCTCTATCTCTATCTATCTATCTATCTATCTATCTACACATAAAATACTTTTTAGGCACCAGAGTCAATGTTGTGAGTTTGCAGAGATGCTATAACACATCAGAGAAGAAAATACATCTGATATAAGGAATATTATTTCTTAAATGATTTTACTGGGAGTCTGTGGCTTAAATTAAAAAAATAATATCTTAAATAAAAAATTAGTGTTTTCTACTCTGCCAACATTTTTAAAACATTATGGGCGTGTGTATATAATAATGTGACAATATTTTAATAAGATAAATAATAGTTCACATAGTTCGCCTAGAAAGAAAGTCGGTAAGAAGCTGCCACGGGAAGCTGCCTCATGTATGATTCAAAATTGGGGCAAGTTCACAGATGTTTTGTTTCTGATAAGAATGAGGTGCCAGTTATAATTTGCCTGTGGTGACCTTTTGAAATAATGTCAAGTCCCAAAGAACTACTGCCATCTGGATAGTTGCTGGCTCTGAGACGTGGATCTAAATGAAGCATAGAAAGTAAACCAGGATTATCTTGAACAATGACAAACTGATCATAATTTGTAATAAGTCTTTGTTGGCTTCCTGGTTTAGACCCATTATCCTCTCTACATGGTTCCTAATTTCCTGAGGAACAATAACCAATGGCTTTTACAGTTGCCCTCTGTCACAGACCTACTTATTCAAAGCACCGGAGACTGAACCCCGCCCCTTTTCCACTCCCAAATTCCTTCTGGACAGAAGGGCTCACCAGCAGAATAGGACATGCAGTATATGTTAGGTAACTAGATGAAAAAAAATTGTCGACACCTAATTCTAGCAAAATTATGGGGAGAAATAATGAACGTGTACTCTACCTGGAAATTCTTTCAAGCATGCAAATTTAAAAGAAACTTTCACATACAATAAATTCTAACTTACAGCACAAAGCTCTTCCCAAACCCTCTGCAGATATTCAACAAAAATTGAACTAGCTAGACAATATATAACTTAACTATTAATTACTACTTATTTTATTTCTTTTGGTTGTTCTCATTATAATATAATACATTTTTCATAAAGCACAGGTCCTGCATCAATAAACCATGAAGAATATATATGGGTCATGTAACCCTTACTGAAACTTTAACCCTCATTATCTAAACTCCCATTGTGTTCCTGAATGACTTCACAGCTTTATATATATATATATATATAAATTGTCTCATAGTTCTTTCTGTTTTGCCTCCTAATTTGCCTGATTCCCCACAAATTCTTGGAGACCTATACTTTTTTTTCTTGTCTACATCGACAACCTATTTTTTCCTTACTAACTATTCAAACTACTCTTTTCTCCTTTTATAATCATTCAATAAGAACCATTCAACATTATCTGTATTTTCCATTGTTTAACTTTCTCTTTCCAATTAGTTAAATCACGTCTACAAATATTATTTGTTGAATATTATTTTATGCTCTTAAATACACACATGCCCACACATTTGGCTTCAGAGGTGTGTTAATTTAAGCTTTCTCAGCTATCTACTCCAAAATGAAATCAGACTACCTTTTTTTTAAAAAAATTTTTTTTATTTTATTCATTTTAGAGAGGAGACACACAGAGAGAGAGAGAGAGAGAGAGAGAGAGAGAGAGAAAGGGGGGAGGAGCTGGAAGCATCAACTCCCATATGTGCCTTGACCAGACCAGTGCAGGGTTTTGAACTGGCGACCTCAGTGTTCCCAGGTCGACGCTTTATCCACTGCGCCATCACAGGTCAGGCCAGACTACCTTTTTAAGGCAGAATTCCTCATCTATTTGTCTATATACAATTTGAAAACATAGAATCTTGAAATAAATGGTAAGCCTCTATAAGACTTGACTCCTATACTTAAATTTTGTGAGTGATAAACTTAGCATATTTGCATCCCTTCTCATTCTTAGCATACAAATCTGCTCTCTGGTTACATTATCATGAAGGAAAAAAACCCAAAATTTTAAAGTATTTGTTCATCCAACAAACATTAAATGATGACCTAACTTTGCCAGATACAGTATTTTATACTTTGAAAACAAACATGATTCTTTCCCCGAAGAGCTGATATCGAGTGGGGAAAAAGTTAAGAATTATGTTAAGCACTGTAATAGACATAAGCACAATAGGCACAATTTTGAGGTGATGGGTGGGTTACATATAGTAGAGCAGAAAGCATAAGAAAGAGTTAAATATGTTCATGTTCCCTTCCTAACTCTGATGCCTAAGACTTAATCAAGGAAATGTTGCATGAAATCCTTAGATAAGTTTTCTTATCAAAATCCCAGCCTTTTTTAAGTGTACCACCAAGAGTAATGTCAATTTATAAAAATTATATGCAACATAATAGGTGCATGAAACAGGTCAGCTGTGATCACCATAAAGAACAGAAGCCCTGGGAATTGCATTTAATTGTTACTGAGGAGGATCAGGACAGGAGAGTCAAAAAGCAAGGGACTCATAAATACAGCAGAGAGCCAGATCCTGAAGTCTCCATATGCTGAATTAAGAGGTTTGCACTTAAGCCTGAAATTACATTGCAAAATTTAAAAGGGAAAAGTGTCATAATCAAATTATCGTTTCAGGAAAATATTACTTGAGTCCCTCTGTAAACATGGATTGGAGCTAAGGAAGACGAGGGGGAAGGCAGACTGGGGTGCTGTTGGATACATCAGGGGAGCAGTTTTACTGAACAGACTCAGGTTAGCGCAAGTGGATATGGACGGAACAGAAATCGGTGGCCAACTAGGTATATAGTAGAAGGGGATACATGTCTGACTCTGAAGATGCAGGTTTAAAAGCTGGCTGTATTTTGTTACCATTCAATCGCCAACATAATCAAAACATTCACTTTTTCTGGCTCAAGCATCAAGTGTCTATAAAGGAATGAAACTAGTATTCTTTTGTAGCTTTTGGAACCAGACTCATACCTTGGTGGTTGTAAGGCATGTACGAGAGAACCAGTTGGTTTTAAGGGTACTGCCACCTGTGCGTTTTATCTATTTGTTGAAACTTACTTTAGGTTGCCTAAACTCTGAAGAAAAAAAAAAAAGCTTCAAACTTATTTTTGTGTAGATCTGTAAAGTCTTTTTTCTCAACATAGGCATGTATACAGAGTGTGAGTTCCACATTTTATAAAAAGTAAAGCCGGCATTCACCATGGCCTTATCTTTCTTAGTTAAGGTCAATGGTCAACAGTGAAGTAAGTAACTCAGCTCTAACAAAAACTTTTTGGCCACATCCTTCTTTTCCCTTATCTAACACACACACACACATTCTGACAAGTTGCACTTGGAAAAGCAGCACAATGAATCATCTTTAACATGATTTCATATCTTAAGTATCAGACATATTTTCTGCATAATCTCAGTATCTGTTCTGTGAGAAAGCCACGGATGCAATGTACCACCTAAAATGCTGAAGAAGCCAAGAGACTCAAGAACAGGGAAGACAAGTCCAGCTTGTTGGTGACGGGGTTCAACAGAGAACTTACAAACAAAAATGGGTCTTGAGCGATCATTCGATTTTCATCTTTTAAGCACCTTCTTTCATTCCCCCACAAGCTAGGAAATGAGTATGTGAGTACTCAAGGGGAGACCAAAAGGCCAGCGACCAGCCAGCCCTGGCACCAGGGAGAGCTAAGAGATATCTTACATCTAGAGCTCCTTGTTCCAGGAGAAGGAGTAATGGAAGCTTCATGACTAGTTGGAAACCTCTGTACACATTCCACAGTGCACCTGGGGGTAGGGGTGGAGGCCAGAGGTCTGGGCTCTTTCACACTGAAGTAAAAGTGGCAGGTAAGCTGCAGGATGGAGTCAGCTTTTTCCACACAATGCCACAACTTCTTTCAAACGCCAAATCATTTATATTGTGCAAAATACTCTTATATGCAGCGTTACATGAATAAAAAATAAGAGAACTTTGGACAAGTTGTTATTAATAAAGTTATAATTTATTAAGTTTCTGGAAAACTAAAATATAAATTCATCTCAGAGTTTTCTAAAACAAGAAGACAAAACTCAACGCAGGTAATGGCAAACCGTGATTAACTAAATAAAGCCGCTCCCCAAAATGTCACCATTTGAATCCCCATAACTTAAAAATATGTTGCTTCACATAATAGAAAAAACTCTGTAAATGTAATTATGTAAGAGCTTTTGACATGGACATATTATTCTGGAGTAAGAGAATGTGTGCAGTACAAGCATAATTGTCCTTTTAAGTGGGAGGAAGAGCAATTTGACTAAGGAGGTGAAGCTGACGTAACAATAGACAGAGAAATGGGTGAGAGGTGATTCGCTCAACCTCTAGAAGCTAGAAAAGACAAAAGACAGATATTTTTTTTCCTGGAGACTCCCGATGGAACCAGCCCTGCTCACTACTTGATTTCAGCCAAGAAAGGCTCATTTTGAACCTTTAATCTTCAAAACTGTAATCAAATAAATTTGTGTTGTTTTAAGACACTATGAGGACATGTACTCTCCAAATACTTTAAAAGTACAATTTTGTTTTGTGTATGAACTAGTAATAAGAATAAATTTTCTAGTATTTCTTATTAAAATAAAACATAGTCACAACACCTTACAGAACAGATTATGGAATTATTATTTATTTAAAGGAATCACCTAAGGGCTCTTTTAAATAGCCACCAACAGGAAAGATTTATACCTATCAACATAAAAATGTCTTGTATACGATACTTTTAAATAATGAAGCTGAGATTATGGAGCATTCTCCAGACAAAATTGATTTTTTTCATTTCATGTGTATACATTTCCTTTAACTTCAGTAGAGAGTCCTATTCTTTACATAAGGGCTATTTTTAGTTCATCATGAATATTGAAAAGAATGCATGCTAATAATATTAGAGCTGTTTGCTTATATACTTCTGAATTCTCTTTGAATATAGAATTCAAAATTTAAAAACTCAATTTCCTATTCTGATATAGGGAAATGTATTTTAAGATAAAATGACTTGTTATCAATTTATTTTTAATTAAAAACAAATGTATGAACTAAATGACACATATAAGGTAACTTCTGAAATCTTTGATACACAGCAGGCATTCAAAAAGTAGAAACAGCTATAGTAAAATAAAATATTATTACTATATCTTCATTATTAATGTTATCAATTTAGAGAGGGCCAAGGCGTTATATTCCCATCTTCATATAGATGAGAGTAAGATTCTATCTATGCAAACACACTTTATAAAAGTTTTTAATCTAGCCCAAGAGAAAGTTCATTCTTTTCTTTTTAAAAAAATTATTGAATTTATTGGGGTGACATTGGCTAAAAAATTAATAGGTTTCAGGTGTACCATCCTATAATATAATACATCATCTGTATATTGTAATATGTGCTCACACCCCAAGATAAGTCTCCTTTCATCACCATTTATTCTCTTTTGACACTCTTCTACCTCCCTCCCACCAATCTTTCCCTCTGGCAATCACCATACTGTTGTTTATGTACATGAGTTTTTTAATTTCTTTTTTTAATGAATCCCTTTACCATTTTCACTCAGGCCCCAAGACTCCTACCTTCTAACAACACTCAGTCTATTTTCTGTTGAGTCTGTTTCTATTTCGTTTCTTTTGTTCATTGGATTCCACAGATGAGTGAAATCATGTGGTATCTGCCTTTCTCTGACTGGCTTATTTCACTTAGCATAATAGTCTCCATGTCTATCCATGCCGTTGCTAAAGGTAAGACTCTTTTTTACAGTGGAGTAGTATTCCATTGTGTAAATGTGCCCAGCTCTCTTATCCATTCATCTATTGATGAACACTTGGGTTGCTTCCGAATCATGGCTATTGTAAATAGCACTGCAATGAACATAAGGGTACATATATTCTTTTGAATCACTGTTTAGGGTTACTTTGGATATATTCCCAGCAGTGGAATCATTCAGTCATAAAGCAATTCTATTTTCAATTCTTTGAGAAAAACTCCATACTGCTTTCCCCAGTGGCTGCACTAATCTTCATTGACATCAGCAATGGACAAGGGTTCTCATTTCTCCACATCCTCACCGACACCTTTTTGTTGATTTATGGTTAATAGCCATTTTGATAGGTGTGAGGTGATATCTCATTGTGGTTTTAATTTGCATTACTCTGCTGATTAGTGACGTTGGGCATCTTGCAATATGTCTATTGGCCATCTGTATGTCTTCTTTGTAGAAGTGTCTATTCAGGTCCTTTGCTCATTTTTTAATTGGACTGTTTTTTGTTGTTGAGTTTTATAAGATCCTTATACATTTTTGAATTTAACTCTTGATCAGATATCTCATAGGTGAAAATGTTCTCTCATAGACTGGGTTCCCTTTTCATTTTGTTGATGCTTCCTGTTACTTTTGCAAAAGCTTTTTAGTTTGATGTAGTCCCCTTATTTTCTCTTCTGTTCCCTTACCTGAAGAGACATGTCAGAAAAAATATTGCTATGAAAAATGTCTAAAATTTTACTGTCTATGTTTTTTTTCCAGGGTATTTATGGTTTTGAGTCTTACAGTTAAGCCTTTAATTTGTTTTCAGTTTACTGTTGTGTATGGTGTAAGAGAGTGGTCTATTTTCTTTTCTTTCTTTCTTTCTTTCTTTCTTTCTTTCTTTCTTTCTTTCTTTCTTTTCTTTTCTTTTCTTTCAGTATCTGTCCAATTTTCCCAACACATTTTATTGAGAGAAAGTTAAAATCTTAAAGGAGCACATTTATTGTTTTATATTATATTTTAATTTAACTGAGAATATTTGGTTAATTTTAAGCTAGGTACAATCTTTTTAAATTCAAATTATTTAGCGCATGCATACAAAGCATTTGTGTTTCCTTTTCTTAGATAGCAAAGGTTTGTCTCCTTCCTACCTCTTTTATAAGATGAGTAATATACATATATTATTAGTGTATAACATGCGTTTGGATACTGAACTTGAGACGATATTGAGATTGAGGACTATTATAATTAAAATGAAAAGTAAATCAGTATCAGATCAGAAATGAAAAAGGAGTAACTGTAGAAATTCTATCTAACTTTATTTCCATAATATTTCTATCAAACATTATTAAATCACTTCCTAATCTTGAAAAATAACTAAAAGTACAGCTATAAAATATTATAAACTTGTGAGCTTTTCTTGTCATCTTTATGAATTATATATAACTTAATCACTACTAAAACTTAAGAAATATTAATATTAACACAGTAAAATACCTTATGTTTAGTCTTCCTATGCCCTCATTTTTCTTCATGTTTATAGTAGAACATCTGTTTGGTTGACATATAAAAGGTGCCTGTACTAAAATTGGCTAACAAATGTGATTTGACACCTCATATAATTAAAAATAATACTTTTAAAAGTGTGCAACAATAAGACAAGGTGATATTTGCATCGTTTTTGAAACTACATAAGAGCTATAAACATAATTCACTTTTAAACATCTTTCTATGACAAGGAACTACTTCCAATCACAGTACTTAGATATAAAAATGATCTGTTTTTAATATACATAGTATAAAATAACTCTAGAGGAAAGTGTATATTACTGTATGCAGTAAGAATTTGACCCAATAAAGAAGGCTTATTAGTACATATAGAAAAATAAAACAATAATTTAAAACCTCAGCCTTCTATAAAGATAATCAGTTTGAATATAAACAAAAGCAATGTCATATTGTTCAATGTGTGTTTCGCTGTATACACCTCTATAAAAAATTCTTCTTACAATAATAACATGCATTTTATTTTTATATTATAGCCACACTCTAAGGTAGAAGGCACACATTTTGATCACCATTTTATATATTAGATAACTGAGATTCAAAAAGATTGAGTTCCAACATTTAATCAGTTGTGGGAAAGTAGGAGTCAAAGCTTGATTCAAGTTTTCTGAGGCCAAAGAATTGATTTTTAGATAGGTACTAAAAGATATTAGAATCCATGTACACAAGTCAGAAGGAGGAAAATACCAACTTTTGTTGGTATTAGACTTCTGGAATTCTCTGAAGGAATGATAATGATGCATCATGTTTGGATTCAAAGATATGGTAAGTGAATATTATAGCTCTTCTGTGCAGAAGTCTGAAACAACTGAGACATAAGACAAAAGATTTATACAGGTGTGAAACAAAATACTACCTTTACCACTGCTAAAGTTGGGATTAGAGAATGTGGCTGGGACATGTGCCAATGATGGACTGCCTACTATTGACACCAAGAAATCAGAACATTATAACTTCCCAGTCACTGACAGTGATAGACCACAAAAAGCCTCTTTATGGGGCGGGGCCTTTGCTTCTCAACTGATCCCATAACCAACAACAGCTGAATTCTGCAGGCAAGCAGATCCCACAAAGAAGGAAAGAGCAGGGTCGTTTTCCGCACCCAACTCCTTCCAATACTAAGACTCGGGATGAGTGAGGAAGTGGAGAGAGACAGCAGTATTAACCAGTGGCGCTTCCACTTCACAGAAGGAACAAACTATTGGGAGTAAAGAAGAGTTGTTTCTTCTCCCTATTTGACACGTAGGTGTCAAATAACCAGACAGATAAAAATATCAGTGGATACTATTTAGATTTTCAAGAAGGCTTTCAAAAACTCATAAAATACCAATGTTTGCCACAAAAGGGTCTGGAAAAAATTAATTTTAATGAAATAATACAGAAGTTCTACTATACAGTTAAATATTTTTCTACAAATGAGACATGGTGGGACCCTCCTATTTATGCTGGACCTGCAGTCACCATTGACCTACTGTAAAAATGATCTGTAAAGGTGTGGCATGCCTGATATTTCTGCCATCTTTTAGATTGACATAAGGAAGCAAATGTGCAGTTTATATTATGAATTTTTAATTTTTATTTTTATCCAATTACCATTTACATTTCATCAGTTTTAGGTGTACAGCATAGTGGTTAGACAATCATACACTTTAAAAAAATATTTCCCCTGATATTTCCAGTGCCCACCTGGCACCGTGCATAATGATTACAATATTATGGACTATATTCCCTGTGCTCTAACTTACACCACCGTGACTGTTTTGTAACTACCAATCTGTACTTCTCCATCTCTTCTCCTCTTCCTCCAATCCCCTTTCCCTCTGGTGTGGACAGCTTATTAAAACAACTTAGATGAGGGTAAATGCTATCTACTGACTGGAGCTAGCTTTAAGTGGCTTGAATTCCTTTCCCCTCCCCCTGTGAAAGGGAGTTTATTTACCATAATCTTTAGTTTTGAACTTCTGACATAATAACGAGTCTAGGCCTCAATCACCAACCCCTGCCCCAGACTGAAATTTTAACAATAAACCAAAGTCTACATCTCTTCATCCATATGATGGGATAAGTGCCTGTCTTCTGGACAGGACACACGCTTTTGCTGGAGCTACGACTAGAGATAGTCACATTCCTTGGTCACCACTCGTTGTCATAGTGAATAAACTTATGTCATACGGCCTATCTGGCATCATCCCCGTTCTTCCCTGCTAACTTTCTGTTTCATTGTATATATGTACCTGCCTTGGTGACAAGTCTCATGATGCCGCAAGACGTGTATAACTATATTGAAATGTATCTGGCAGCGTCACCTAGGAACTTTCTCAAAATGCAAAATTTCAGACCCTACCTCAGCCCAATCAAATTAGCATTTTAACAAGCTGGTTCTTAGGGCATTAATCTTGAAGAAGCACTGTATTATCGCAGAATCCAACTCTTCAAAGAGCCCAAAGCATGTTGCGACATAAAGGTGGGTGTGGGGCGGAGCCATTAAGAATAAAAGAGTAATTATTGTCTGGCCCGTTGAAATTAATGAGGAATCCACACCTGGACATTTTCCATGATCCGCGGAGGAATAATGGAGTTGAAGATAATCTGCAGGACGATAAACTTAAATGATGGAGGGGGAAGGAGGGAATCCCACATGTGGAAGGAAGTGCTCAGGGCTCCCTCCGCCTGCAAACATAAACGATGAAGCAACAATGATCAAAGTTGATGAAATCCTGAAAGGCACGGAGAGCATGTTCGCCGATATTAGTGTCAGGGAAGTGTCTCTGCTGGAGAAACATGTCTGTCCTCTCGCCCAGCACGTGGGGATCAAGTGTCCGCTGCTCAGACAGCCCGGCAGCTGTTTGCAGTTAGCAACAGTTGACTTCCAAGCAGGTTCGGTCCGGACCGAGTCCCAACCAAGTGAGAGGGATAGAAAGACAGGGGAGGCCAGGACAGGGCTTTGGCTAGATGTCAAACTTGCTTTACTTCGCTGGCCATCCCCGACCACCTCTGCCCTTCACCCATCCCGGGGGGAGGGGGGGGACCTCTCTTTAATTACGTTACTGCCTGACTGTCGCTTCAGATTGCTTAGCTTGGCTCCGTGCTCGCTTTACTCCTCCGCTGGTTGGTATGGATATTCTTCGGATATCTTGTGCTTATCTGATCTCTGACTGACAACTGCTCAGACATCCAGCTTATCAGCTTCTGAGATTCGTTCCGGTCACTTTAGCTCTTGCCCGTGGATGATTAGGGTTGTTCGAGGAAAGTCTTTAAAGCAGTGACTTTATTCAAAAAAGGAGAAAGAGAGAAGTATTTCTCTATAGAATAGTAAAGCTCTCCTGTAAATGTAGAACCAATAAATGGGATCAACAACTTTTGCTATGAAAACCATTAAATCCATGGGAATACATACATCTATAAAATTATTAAAATCTATGGGAATAATTAAAGGTAGAAAGAAGACAAATATTCCTTTGTAACAGGGTGGAGGGCCTCTTATGAAAAACCCCTGAGTGAGCGGACATGCAGCACCCAGGACATGGAATAGAGTTTTGCCCAGTGTGACACTTTTTTACTCTCCGTTATAAATGAGTTACATTGTCTAGTCGTAAGCTTTCATTGTGGTTAAGGAAACAAATGGAAATTTCTGGAAATATTTAGTACTTATTTTATTTTGTTATCAATGATTTTAAACATACAGGATATAATTTTCAAGTCCCCCCTATACTCAATATTTTAGCATTCTTAAATGATATTTACTTACAAACTCAATTCTTTTCTCTTTTCCATGATATAAAAAGCAGGCCCCCATCACAATTAGCCAACCCACAATATCAGTATTGTCACGGTTGAGAAATCCTGAATTAAAGAAACATTATGTTCACAAACATGAAGGTATGAAAGGTGTCCAGCACTTTGAGAGAATAATTAATTGTCTAGGATGACTAATACATAGCTGACATTTTGGAAAATGTCTTATCCAGTTTGGGCTCTTATAACAAACTATTTAGACTGGGTGATATAAACAAACATTTATTTCTTATAATTCTTGAGGCTGGGAAGTCTAGTCTTCCAGTGCCAGCAGATTCAGTTCCAGGGAAGAGGCCTCTTCTCGTCTTGTAGGTGGTCACCATCTTGCTGTAGGTACAGCTGAAATCTCCTTTGTGTGCACAGGGAGTTATGTCTCTCCTGATCTTATTACAATGAACTCTAACCTCATTAATGGTGCTTTTCCCTCAGGACATCATCAAAACCTCTCAGAGATCCTACCTCTTAACACCATCACATTGATGATGGGAGCTTCAACATAGGAATCTGGGGGGCACACATATATTCAGGTCATAACACAAGGGGCAAGTAATTATTTTTTAAATGCAGTTTCAAATCAACTTGGAAGTTTCTGTGCAATGCTAATTTGCATGTGGTTTTTGTTTGTTAGTTTGTTTTGTTTGGGGCCATGTCCGGAGTGGATGTCTAGCATCCCACTTCCCTCCTGACTGAGGGCTCCTTGCTGCATGCAGGATCTAGGCTGCGGTGCCTCTTCTCACACTACAGCAGCCAAAGGAAAGATTTCGCTCCTGTCTAGGGACACAGGTGCCTTGCAGCAGCAATAGCAGCATCCTGGCCAAACTGTTCTGGCTAAAACACAGTTATTGTATTTCCAGGAATGCCTTACCAACTGACCTTTTCCCACACACATTTTTCAAACCTGGTTTTCTAGCCTCCCATTCATCCTGTCATTGTATCCCATTTTTATTGCCAGAAAACTTGGTTTGCGAGCTTGTAGTCACAGACCTTGACAGATATAACGAGTCACCGCCAAAGATTTTTCTATGGGAGGAAGGATGCTATCATATATCTGCATTAGAATGTTCACTCTGACTGGTGTGTTCTGTGGGTGAGGGGAAAAGGCAGGATGAGAGATAGTAAGAAGAAATATATTATGGTAGTTTTGACAAGACCTAATGAATTATGAGCTTAAACTAGATCAGGGGAGGAAAAGAAAAAGAAAAGAAAAACAATGTGATGGTGGAGATGTAATCAGAAAAATGACACGACATGGCGTTTGCGAGGGTGAGGGTAAGGGGGAAGAGGAAAAGCGGCACTTGACTCGAGGCTGTGGTACGAGTGGAATATTCCTTCTACTCTAGGAGAATAATGCCGTGAGCCAGGATACGACACATGTGTTTCAGCATCGGAAGTTGACATTTCAGGAAGCATATTGAGATTCCTGTTGGAAATGCTCTATTTGAAGTACACGTAAAATCCTTCTTAACAGGCTGACCACTTATTTTGTGCTTATTTCTTGAGTAATGTTAACTATTGGTCCACAAATATTACTAACCCATAGCATAGTACCTTTCATAGTGAAGATATAAAATATTTCCTTTCCCTCATTATAGCCTTATGGCATTTAAAGTAATTACATCAAAAGTTTTGGGCCCTGACTGGTTGGTTCAGTGGCAGAATATCGGCCTAGTGTGTGGATGTCCTGGGTTCAATTCCCAGTCAGGGAACATAGGAGAAGCACCCATCTGCTTCTTCATCCTTCCCCCCTTGCTTCTCTCTCTCTCTCTCTCAATCTGTGTACCCTCTTCCTGCAGCCATGGCTCGATTGGAGTAAGATGGCCCTGGGCACTGACAATTAAAATGTTAACATAAAGTAAAAAAAAAAAAAGTACCTAGTATTTCACATGCATCAAATAATTTATCAAATATTTATAGATAGGCCATTGTTTGTCATAATACTCTCTCAGAGGAAAAGAGACCCAGGGGAAACAGAACTTGGCCCCCAAAACACAGAATGAGAACACTGCCATGAAGACAGGACTATGTCTTCTGTAAGTTTCCCATAGGTAATTCCCAAGAGAGATCTTCTAGAAAATGCCAAAAGACGTGTTCTATAAATGGGCATGTAAGACTACATCTGTAATGGTTTGGAAAGAAAGTTCTATCACTTTTTGAACAGAAAAGTTTATTCGTGAAAGTATTAATAGGGAAACTCAAGCAGACATAAATTCACTAGTGGCTACCTTGAGGTTCCAGACAATAGTTTGGAACCAGTAATAGACCAGGCAAGGTGGTCCATTTTGGTTGTAAGCATGTGCTAAAAGTTAAGGAGTTTTGCATTTGACCTGTATCAGAAATTCAGGCAAGAACAAGAGATAGGTAGAATATGAAAGGTCCTGGCATTGAGGTTCTATACTAGTTGAAATCCTTACACACATCACCCCCTGTGTTTTATACATCATTGGGTTCAGAGTGAGGAGTTTTGGAAAAGAGGAAGGGCAAAGAAGAAAATTCCAGTATTTTAACCACCTGGGAAATAATGGTTAACATGTTTCTTATCTGTTTCATATAAATAATTGAAGACCAGGGCAGCATGGAACAAGTCATTGCTTGGGCAATTTTTGAAAGAAAATTGGTATAACCAGGAGCTAATAGTCTACCTCAAAGTATATGATGTGTCTGAAATTCCCATTTAGTTGTCAGTAACAATGGGGTTAATTCAGGTGATACAGATAAAAAACCAAAGAGATCCGGAGTTATAAAAAGCTAAGTAGGACACCCTCATCTTATTTGTAGAGTGATCTGGGTAAACATATCATAGAAAGCACACCCTCTCAAGGAGTTACATGTTAGTGCTGGGGAATATTCACAAGTCCTGTGATTGATTATAAAAGAGGCCTGAGTCTCAAGCTCACACCAATCAAGTCCCCTGACATAAACATTTGCCCATTCAAGCTGCTCCTCAATAAATAGATGTCCAGCGTCTTCAGACCTATGTCCATTCAGTGTGGAGTCTAGCACTACCTGGGTCTAGTTTCAATAAATGACCTGTCATCCTTGCTGAAACTCCATAATGTCTTTGGTGTTCTACAATGAGTTATACAGGATTTGCAGTGAGGGTACAGATCATGTCAGGATTTCTGCTCACCCTAGAGGGTTATAAAGAGCTTCCCAAGCTTCACCAAAGTGCAGCAGAATGTGACAGTTAAGAGCATTGTAGCAGACCCTAGTCAGGTACTCACCCATCTCCTTTTTGCCGTGACCATGCTGAGAGACAACTTCCCAGCCTCTCATGAGTTGAGGGTGAAGATCTCTGTGATAAGGTTTGGCCAGTGACATGTGAACAGAAGAGATATTTGCTTCTTCCTATTCTGTATGCTAAAGTGTCCCACAGATATTCAAGTAAGTGCCCTCTGCCCCTTGTCTTGAGAACAAATCTAGGAGATGCAGGTATGACAAAATCACATGACAAAAACTGCCAGAATCCCTTATTGACCATCTTTGAATAAAAGCTTGCCCCAAAGAGAGAGCCGATCTTCATGTAGTGTGTGTGTGTGTGTGTGTGTGTGTGTGTGCATGCGCGCGCAGTAAGGGACTGAGGTTTGAGGGTTATTTTCTATAGCAACTAGTGTTGAACACCCTATCTCCTACAGACAAATTTTAAACCTGCCTCTGCAAGGTGGTCTAGGAACTTTAGAAATATTCTCCTCCAAAATCCTTCAAAACAGATAAAGAGTCACCATTTGCATGGACAACAACTCCCAGTTGTTTTGTTTTTATATCTAAACAGCCTAAGCCAAACATGCTCGTGTCACCTGGCAGACCACTTCAATAGCCAAGGTACAACCCACTACCATGAGAAAGCATCCACTCATGAATGACATGAGAAATGTTCTTTCTCATTTTGAATTTGAATTCTGAGCAAAGGAGAAATTTTGAGAGTCATTAACTATGACGAAGAGTTTCAATTAACAAGAATAAAAGTGTCAAGGTAACTCTTTATCCTTCAGAGGACCTAAAATTTAAAAGAAGCAATGAAATGCTATCAAAATATGCTAAACACTGTTCTTAGAGTCCAAAGGAGAATAGAACTACCATGAGTGTTTCCTGACCCAAGCCCACAGTGCAACTAAAACTACCACCCCCCTGGTTTCACTACCCAGGTATTAACCTTGGGTCCCATTTGAATGTCTGTGTAGAGAGAGAAAATGTAATCAGGACAGGAAAGTCAGTTAAAATCAAACAAATTAAAAATAGGGGCCTTTCACACCTATCATATAATAGCATCTTAAACAAGTAGAAATTATTTAATTAACATTTGACACTAGGGGTGAAGAACTTTTATAATCAACGAGCTGTCTTTCCCAACTAAAATGATAAAAAAGCCAAAACAGTAGATATTTTTCATGTGCTGAATATATTAATCAGAAGTATTTCTTTGAAAAATTCCAGATCCAAATGATGTCAGGCAGAGATTGAATACTTCTGTAAGGTCCCCATGATGTTAACCTGGATATAATTTATAGAGTGTGAAGGTAAATAAGAGGCATGTCTTATATAAGTAAGCACCTAGTAAAAATGGCTTAGGAATACGATTGGTTTGAATAGACACTGTTGTTTTGATTTTTCTTTTTTCCTGAAGTGAAAAACAGGGAGGCAGAGAGACAGACTCCCTTATGCACCCAACCAGGATTCACCTGGCATGCCCACCAGGAGGTGATGCTGTACCCATCTGGGGCATTGCTCCATTATAACCAGAACCATTCTAGTACCTGAGGAGGAGATCATGGAGCCATCCTCAGCACCTGGGCCAACTTTGCTCCCATGAAACCTTGGCTGCAGGAGAGGAAGAGAGAGATAGAAAGAAAGGAGGGAAGGAAGGGTAGAGAAACAGATGGGCACTTCTGTGTTACTTGGCTGGGAATTGAACACAGGACTTCCATATGGTTGGCTGATGCTCTACCACTGACCCAGCCGGCCAGGACTGTTGTTTTGATTTTTAATAAAAAGACTGCCTTTTTGGCTTGATTGATAATATGGATTTCTAGAAAGTATAATTACTTTTGAAATAAACTTTCTCTACTTTTAGAAAGGTACTAAGAAGGGCCTTTATTTGCATATATACAAGACAAGTACCCACCTATCTTTTGGGAATAAAACTTGTAGTCTTCTAAATTAGAATGGAAATATTAATGGATTTTATATAGTTACATAAATTGAGTTTGTCTACAGCCACACAATAATCTTATCATTTGTAATTGTTTTCTTGAAATAGATGGATAAGTTAATTGTAATGATGGTAGCCTCCACAATAGGTAATTTGGGGGAAATAGCAGACGTTTGTGGGAAATTCCCTGTGCAATATTAGTTGTTCTTGTTCATTGGATGGATTTCCCTGTGAAAAAATGGCACCCACAAAATATGTTGCCTAAATAACAAAGGACCAGCAAAATGTGTAGGTGGTTTAACATTTCTGCTGACTTTGCATCCTGAGGAACTGTGACAGAGCACAGAGTCATCATGGTCAATAATCATCAATACAAACTGCTTATTCTACCAGGTCTTGACAATTAGCTAATGTGGCAATGAACCCTACGTCAGCTAGCAAGACTTTCCAATGAAAGTTATTTACACATGATTAGATTGATTTACATTTGCTCAAAAGTAATTCTAGGTGCTTTGGAGACTATCTCAGTAACAGAGGCTGAGGGGAGTAAGACTTTTTCAGTTCACAGAATACAGGCTCAAAGCCATAGCAATTTGACTATGAAAAGGCATGCCACCTTATAGAGAACCTGTCATTGGTGAAGCCAGACATATCAGGTATTTGGGCTCCCTTCTCCAAACTCTTTATTAAATTGTTAAAATGCATGGCCATGAACCCTTTTCCTTATGCTTATTATAGGTTTACCTTATCCTTAACTTCATCCTGCCTTGCCCACAGGAGGAAAAGGTAAGTAAAGTTTGAGTGTTATTCTCTTTTTTTTTTTATTTTTAGAAAATGAAATTTAACAGGGTGACGTTGATCAATAAGAGTACATAGGTTTCAGGTAAACATCTCTATAGCATTCAAACTGTTGATTATGCTGTGTACCCATCACCCAAAGTCAAATAATTTTCCGTTACCATATATTTATCCGTCTTTACTCCCTTCCCCCTTCCCCCTCCCCCACCTCCTCCTCCCCCTGGGAACCGCTTCACTTTCATCTGTGTCCATGAGCCTCAGTTTTATATCCCACCTATGTTTTGAAAACTTCTTTTTTCATTTTATTCATTTTAGAGAGGAGACACAGAGTGAGAGAGAGAGAGAGAGAGAGAGAGAGAGAGAGAGAGAAAGGAGGGAGGAGCTGGAAGCATCAACTCCCATATGTGCCTTGACCAGACCAGTGCAGGGTTTTGAACTGGCAACCTCAGTGTTCCCAGGTCGACGCTTTATCCACTGCGCCACCACAGGTCAGGCCCACCTATGTTTGAAGTCATATAGTTCTTAGCTTTTTCTGACTTACTTATTTCACTCAGTATAATGTTCTCAAGGTCCATCCATGTTATTGTAAATGGCAGCAGGTCAGAGTATTATTCTTAAGGCTTAAACAAATACGGTATTTTCTTGCTTCACAATGGCATTCTAAACTGGGCCTGACACTTAGGTAATCTCTTAGAAGTTCACCGGGGCTATTATAAAGGAATTTGGCTTTATCATAAGGAGATGCTTCTGCCACAGGGTAGGCCATTAGTTTCAAAGCGGACTTCCTTCCACTTCACTAGCTCTAATTCTCAGTATATTGTAGCCTTTAGCCAAACAGCTTTAGCAAGAAATAAGGAAATGCAATAAAGAACAAAATTATTATCAAGGGCTATAAAAATAGTCTTTTGAGCTATCATGTACTTTTCCTTACACAAAAAATACAGACATTATCAGGTTGTTCTCAAATCAGTTTGTCCTAGGCTAGTTAATGGCATAAAAGAGACACGATGAAGTTGATCTCTGTAAAACATTGTGAGTTCTTATTTCGTGTGTAAGTATTTTCCAGCTTCATAGTTCAAGACATAAAGTAAACAAGCTGACAACCCAAGCCCTACTTGGTGTCATAAACAAAACTGAAGTGTATTTTCTCTAGGATCCTGGCACATTGTTAACTTAGAATACAACATGGAAGAGATGCTTTGCTGTTCAAAATAATGTCGTTGTAGTATTGATTCTTAGACCAATTGTGATGGAAAAAAAATAATGCTGTTTCCTATCTTTCATTAAGCAGAAGGTATAGAAGGCTTGGGAATGTGGTTGAGCAGCTAGAGAGTACAGGTAGTGAACACAGATCAGTCGTTTTTTCTATTCTATACAACATTGGACATTGTCCCTGATTTATATATATTAGTTTTTCCACTTTTTTTAAAGTACTTAACTCAAACCTTCTATAAATTCAAACAGAAGAGATCAATAATTGGGTCAACCAACAAAGGAAACAGTTCTCAAGTATATAGTAAGTCACAGAGCACTGAGTGCTTTCTATTTAAATAGCTTTACATTATCTTGCAAGTCTGGCTAACCTGTCAGACTAAAATATTTTTGGAAAGGCTAACATTGTTATTCATTCAGGTGCAATTTTAAGAGAAAGAAAAAATGTACTAGGAACAGGAGAAAGTCTGCCCTTCACTGGGGAGAAGTGCAGAAATAAAATTTCCTATTTCAGGCAGTTAGAAATAAGTCGCTTGAGCATAGTAATGCGGAATGCTTCACATCAACGGGAGATCTGCGGTTATTAAAATGATCTGTCAATAGAAACAAAGCGAAGTTCCGTGGCCCCTTTACTGCACAGTCAGGAATTTATAATGAGGTGTAGATACTGTTTTCCTTTTCACTTTTTTTTTTTTTTTTTTTTTTTTTGTAGGGGAGGGATGGTAAGTAAATTAGGAGGCCTGGGAATATCTTCAAGACTATACTTTAGAATGGATTGCATTCTGTATTTAAAATGTTGTTGATTGTTTATGTTTCATAATGAATTCTGGGTAGTAAAACAATGCAACTCTTCTGTTCCTACCGTGTTTTATAACAACCCTTAAATTACAGTCCAGGAAAGCCCAGTTAAGGAAATTTGCATCAAGCATACATGCCCATGGGTCAGGGATACAATCTTTCAGATGATGATTACAAGCTCTGAACGTTTTTTATAAAAGAAAAAAAGACGAATTAAAAATGCCATTTATATAGACTTAAATCTTTTTTAATTTATGTGCCGCAAAATTGACATTAAAATTAAACATTCAAACAAAAGAGAGTCTGACTCTCATACCGAATTACCTAAAACACTACCTTAATCTCACATCTCCAAAAATTTTAGGGTAAAATAACTATGGTATAATTAATCTTTACCTTTGGTTCTTTTCTTGACTTCCTACACCTCAATCTTTCTGAAATTTATAGATAAGGCCCCTTAAATTCATGACTAAGCTTCTCTCAAGGTTCTGACCCAAGCCTGGTTCTAGTCAGGTTTACCATGTGCCAGTTTAATGGAAACAGCCAAACTTCCTTGTCCCAGCATGGTTATTCAAAGAACTGTCATCTTTTACTTGTTAAAGCCCACTGACCAAAGATATCCAAGAACACAAATGTAGTGGAACTTAGTAGTTTCCTGAAGCAAAGGAGAAAACCCCTCTCCCTGAACTATTGTGTGGCCCCAGGAAATGAGCAGGGGCAAGAGAGAATCTCTTGTAAGGCTTTGGCTTGCTTTGCTTGAAGCTAAGCAGATTCACAAAAATGGGGGCCCATTAGGAGACTGACCCACTCAGAAAGTAGAAGGGTTTGCCATAGATTTTCTCAGTAATTTTTGTTCAAGGAGTGGGAGAAATGAAATTTGCCTGGGATGTCACTTTTAATATACTAGCAATCACTAAAAAAACTGATCATTAGTAACTTTGTAGCTGTGGGGTGGCCTTGGGTACAATTCTGTTAGAAATACTGTTTTGTTGTTGTTGTTATTGTTGTTGTCAGCTTTGATATTCACCATTGAACAATGGTTGATGCTCCTTCAGAGCATAATATATTAGCAGGGTTGATTTTTACTTTCACTTGTTGTTCCTGCTCGAAAGAAGTCTGTGTTCCAAATCTCAGGTTCTTAGTCAGTGAATCCCACAATCCTCCTTGTTTAGGTTTTCTATCGATTGGACTAGTCTCCTGTTTCATTTCTAAAGATGAGGCACATGCCTCTGAATACTGTGTGTCTGGGATTGCAATTGTTTTGAACGTATCTTCCTCATGCTAATGACTTATGGGACTCCGCTGCCAAACCGTGCCTCCTGCCAGGACAGCTGACTGTTTTCACTGCAGGGTATGTTAGTTGCCTAAACTTCCTCCATTGCCTCTTTCAGAAACTTTTCCTGATTTCCTGCCTCATTATTTTTATTTTTTCTGTTCAGTCTCTCTCTTTTGCCCAACTATCTACTAGAGTTCAACAGAAAGAAAAAAAAAAAGCACAAAAACAAAAGGTTGAAAAATTTGGTCCAAAATACAAATATTTACGTTTGATAATTGATAACTTATGCCTTGGGTAACACTGAGTATTTTATTTTATCTTTTGTTTGTATTTTTTTAGGTGAGAAGAGGGGAAATAGTGAGACAGACTTCTACATGTGCTCTGTGGGGATCTACCCAGCAACCCCTGTCTGGGACCAATGCTTGAATCTATTGAGTTATTTTTAGTGCTTAAGGCCAATGCTCAGACCCACTGAGCCACTGGCTGTGGGAGGGAATGTGGAAGGGAGTGGGAGCGAAGTAGATGGCCGTTTCTCTTGTGTGTCTTGACTTGGGATTGAACCTGGGGCCTCCATATGCCAGGCCAATGCTCTATCCACAGTGCTAACCTGCTAGGGGGATAACACTGAGTATTTTATAGTAATTATAATTTACTTTAAAAAATAAGACCAAAGCACATTAAATAAACCTGAAATAATCAGAGATAAAAAAGAATGGTTTTCTTCTTTGTTTCAAAAACAGAGCCAAGATAGCTTAGGTTTGAGCCTTGATGTGCAATTCACAATGTGATGCTGGAAAAATATTATTTAAGTTCTTTGTGCCTTGATTTCCTTCCTCTGTAAAAACAGATAGATACAGTAATAGTCTCACTTCATGAGGCTGTTGACATGTAAAATACAGAATATGGCACATGCTACCTTGCCATCATTATTTTTATTAAGGAAGGCAATTTTTGATAATAGAACCATTGGAGAAAAAATAATAACTGACACCAGCTGTAAAATTAGTATTAAACATATTTCTTAAAAGTTTTATGCTTAACAATTAAAAATTGTTTTTTCTTTAAATTAATACCATTGAGTAGGAGTATATATGATGAAAAGAATGGGAATAATTTCAATAATGCACTATCTGAGATAATATATCTAAGGTCTGCTGAAATGAGTAACAGGGATGTTGTAGTGCTTGCACAATTCCTAAGTGTCATTGTGGGTGATGCCGTTGTTACAATCACTTACAACTTTGTCATTTACATAAGCCTGGAGGCTTTAAAAGTCAGTACACATTATAAAGCCAATGTCTTATACTAATGGCTATAGACTTTATCAGCAAATGAAATATAAGTACCATATTATCTTTGCAATTTTTAAACTAATATATATAGTGTTATTATTTTTGTGTCTCTTAAGCATTTGTTTTAACCCAATACTTCAAGTTATTCACTCTTGCTTAAGGCAGAATAAAAACATGTTGGACTACTTTACCATCCAATAAAAGGGTGGTTTAAATTAGACCGTTCCTATCAACTTTATTTTTTTTTACACCAAATATTGCACCAGGTCCAAACATGGCAAGCATGACTTCCTCAGATAGATACAGTGACAGTTTTCTGAGCCTTGCTTAGCAAATCCGCAGTGTGATTGAACACCTTTACAGTCCCCTTAAATTTGTGTACACGATTTCATTTTCTTATCAGCCGGTTCAAACCAACTCCCTCCGCGTGAGAACAGAAGCCTTCCATTGTCCGTGGCGCCTTTATCGAACTCTGGCAAGCTTTGCCCACAGACGCGTTCTTGAAAATTAACTTTAAACCTTTGCCTGAGGGGATTTCTTTTTTCAGCCTTTCAATTTTCCACTTCTGTGGTCTTCTCTTTGCTCCAACCTACCCAGAAATATGTGCGGTTAATAGGAATGCACCAGGCAAAGCAATGCCAATGAGCGAGCATCCCTTCCTCTGCCTTTTGCAGGTGGCCTCCGGTGTCGTGTGTCTGTCGTGGGGGTGTCCGCCTAATGAGGCCGGAGCACTTATATAATGTTTTAGGGATCTTAGTAGTTCCCAACACCCAGTCTCACCTTTGTTTTGTTTTTCATTGTTAACGTTGGGACAGACTGGAAGGGAAATGAAATTTAAATAACAGCTACAAAAAGACTCTAACGTAGATGGCATAAAAAGCACCCAGTAAAGTAAATCGTCTCTTGGCAACTTCATGTCTTGCAGAAATGAGAAAATGTGAAGTCTTTCCTAGGAACAATAGCTCATACGGCTCCGTCCTTAACAAGAGCTTTAAGATAAAATGAAAAAGAAAAAAAAAGTGCAATAGCCGTTAATGTAGGAAACAGCTACGAAAATAAAACTTATCAGAAGAGAGTCAAAATCATCGGTTTAAGCATCCTGAAAACGGTGCTGCTAGAACACGGGAAATAATTTTAGGCTTAGCGAAAAACCTCTTTAAAAATTCCCGCTCAGCTGACTTCAACCCCAGGTTCATCCAGAGCAAAACCTGTGGTACCCCGGGAGCACCTGGATGGTCACTAACTAGGGTGCAGCGAAACCTCTGAAACAGATCTTGAAAATGGCTTTTTCTGGTAGGTATTTTCCTCTATGAGGTGTAGGTGCTTCAGTTTATTCATTAACTGCTAACCACTTTAGAAAAGAGTTGTCACCTCTGGAGAACTGATTTTTATCAATTCACATGTAGTGACCAGATTCAGAGATATATTTATACCTAACAAACTGAAAGGGGATGGAATGTTAAAGTTGATGTCAATGTATCAATTGTATGCAGGCAAATGGACAAGGAGATCATTTCTCTTATTACCAGTGTAGAAGCTGTTCATTTAGAAACTCTAGAGAATACCGATAAGCAACTAATGGAACATAAAAACCAAACCCTGAAGTACTCCCCAGCGATAACCACATCTAGTTTTTTGTGGTATGTCTTTCCAGGTTTTATACATACTTGTATATATTATATATTATTCAAATAGAAAAAAATGTCTTAATATATACTATTTTACAACTTGCAGGGTTTTTATTTATATAATAAATATGTTTGATATAATAAAATATATTTCTAAAACAAAATTTTTATTGTTTCAGTACTCCATTGTTTATATGATATTTGAAATTTAAGGAGGTAACACATCTTAACAATGACCCTTAATCTAACTTGGGCACCTTAATGTTCAGTGATGGTGTCAATCTTGTCTTACAGTTCAAAGGAACTGAATCTGCTTTGGATGAAATTTTTATCACATTTAAGGTTCTTTTTTCTTTTTGATATGGGGTCTGTGTGTGTAGCAGGTATAGGGTGCATGCATATTGGGTGAAAGGTTTTCCACAGCTAACCCTGCCTGCTAGCTGCATCCTCCTCCAGTGTGGTCGCCGGTACTGATCAAGTCCATGGCTGCCTCATCTCTAATTTGGCACCGATCAGTGGAAGGAAAGGACCTGAATTCTAGGTAGGAGCTGACCGAGTGTCACTGATTCCACCGCTCCTTTCACAGGAGCGTCGGCTTCTCTCTTTCTGGCTTCAGTCAGCACCAAGGGCTAAACCACCAGCAGGTCTTACGCCTCATTAGTTGGCTGAATGACTTCAGGCTCTGGGTCCTCTCTCTCAGGGTCACCGGTGCCCAGTAGGTTCTATTCTGCACACACTGATCTCCAGGAACTGCTGGTGGGAAAAGGAGGATGCAGGCGAGTGTCTTCCTGCCTCTCCTACTTAAACAAAACACTCCCTTTCCCCAAGCCTTCTAGAAAGTCATTTACATGAGCCTGAATTCAATGAACCCCTGAATTCAGACACTCCCAGGCAGTGTATCTTTATTATAAAACAACCCTATTTTTAACAGTTAATAATGTGTCCACTGGCTGGACCACAGTGCCCAGCTATTTGGTCAAACATCATAGTCTGGTTATTTCTGTGGAAGTATTTTTTGAATGAGATTAACATTTAAATCAGTGGGCTCTGAGCAAAGAGTTTGCCTTGCATAATATGGATGAGTCTCTTTCAATTTGTGTAAGGTCTTAATAAATCAGAAGGATGACCCTCCCCTCAGCAAGAAGGAATCCTGCCAACAGACTGCCTGTGGACCCAGACCGTAGCTCTTCCGAGTCTCCAGCCTGTTGGCCTATACCACAGACTTCGGATTTGAATCTCTGCCATCTAATAAGCCAATTCCTTAAAATAAATATGATAGCTAGACAGATATAGAGACAGTTATTTCTAGCTAAACACACAGACACACACACACACACACACATCCTGTTTGTTCTGTTCTCCTGTAAAACCCTACTACGCTACTCCTCGCAAATGAGAGAGATTCTCTGTCTCCATCTCTATCTCTTCCCACGGCAGTGACCCAGCAAAGTAGAGAAGTTAATAAACATAGCTTTTATTTTCCCTCTCTCCCTACTGGATTAAATAGTGACTCCACCTCTCACCCTGTCCCACCCCCAAGATATATACACCACCTAGCATCTGGAGCCTATAAATGATACCGACCTTGGCACAAAGGAGCCTCTCAAATAAAATCAAGGCTCTTGAGATAAAGAGATCATCCTGGATTAGCGAGGTGGGCTCAAAATCCCTTAGTAAGTGTTCTTATAAGAGAAAGGCAAGAGAGAAATTTGGGACAGAAAAGAAAGAGGCAATTATGACCACGGACACAGAGATTAGAGTGTTGTGGCCATAAATTAGGAAATGCCACAAATCAATAGATACAAGAAGAGACAAGGGATAAATTCTCCCCTGAAGCCTCTGAGGGGGTCAGTCCTGCTTCTGTTTACCCACTGAACGCAGTCTTCTACCTTTCAGAACAATGAGAAGAAATAGCCGAGATTCTCAGGTACTACGTTGTGGTAATCTGGTATGCAGACTCAGGAGTTCTTTCATTTGCTTGATTTTATTTTTTTACACTCTGGGGGAAAAACATAAACATATCAATATAGTGAAAGGAATAGCTCTATGAAGAGTAAAAAGTTAAAAAGTCTGAAAAGATAGGATATGAATTATGAAGCCATATCCCTAAGAAAGATAAGTGGAATATAATCTTCAAACAAAGCCTTTTGCTTTTAAATTGAGGGCGGGAAGATGAGAAAAGCAGGAGAGAAGCAGTAAAGTTTACTACGGAGGCTCAGTCACTTAAAGGAATCTGTACCTGAGAGCTTCCCTCCATTTAGACACATATAAATGGGTCTTTATCTCACTCAATGTTTTGTGATACGTTATCAAAACAGATCCATGTATGTTTTTTGTTTCATTTACTTATCAATTTTATCCCCTCTTTCCAGTTTTCATCCATCTACTCCTCTCCTACAGACACTTATTCATGCCCCTTTCCCTGTGGCCTTGTATCTAGATCGTAGTCATCCGTGCATTATTCTGACCACATGCATGTGTGGATGGGGTGAGGAAACGCACCAGCAAACAAAATAAGGGGGGGGGATCTCCTTCCCTTGTGAATTTTCCATTCTAATTTGAGGAGAACAAGGCAGGAAGAAAAAATAAATAAATCAGTAAATTATATAGCCAAGATGCTCATAAGCACCATCAAGAATGAAACAATCAGAGAAGAAGAATAGAGAGTGTCCAGGAAAGGTGAGGGTGGGGTTCTGATCAGAGTAGTAGTCTGTCACACTGAGAACAAGTGTGCGAAGCCAGATCATAATTTCACCCTGCATAGAAGTTTCAAAGAACTTCCACATCACCCAGAAACAATAGACTGTGCTGCATAGAACACCCCAGCCTAAGTATTCATTCCTTGTTCAACTAAAACCCAGTATCTTCAAATATCCAAACAACTCACCTCCTTATTTCTTTCTATTTTCTAGTTGTCACATTTCCAACAAGGCCCTCCCCAAGAATACACTTAAGATGAAGTCACTAGATGCTCTAAATGAGGTTAGTGATATATCATGCTCATTCTTACAGTGAACGGGAAGAAGGTCCCAAGAGATGCAAGACACCCAGTGTCACCCATTAATGACCCATGCTGAGACCACAGCTGGCTTTTTTTCCAACTCTCCAACCATGAAGCATAAACAGAGAGAGTTAATAAAGCCATTGGAGCATTCAAAAAATAACAAATAAATAAAATGTTAATATATCCTCTACCCACAGGCCTACAGTTTCTATCTCTCTTCCCAGCCTAATTTTACTCCATAAAATATATCACTTTCTAATATGCCATACAAATGACTCGTTTTGTATATCATCTGTCTCTTCTTCACTTGCATCCTTACCTCCTCCCTTCCGCTCACCCCACCACAGGCACACACATTGAAGGTAATAAACTCCTGGGGGAGGCAGTGAGGAGTATTTCTTTTCTGTTTTATTAACAAACGTGTTCACTGACTACCCATTTCCTCCCTGCAGTACCTAGAAAAGTGGGCTTTGAAAAAAATATTTGAGAAATACATGAGCTGCGGAAGCAATCCGTGGGAAATTTGGAAAGCAGCTGGGAGATGTCCAAGGTGAGCGGACCAGAGGGAGCGTGTTTCTGGCTTGTTTAACAAACAGTTAAGAGGCCACTGAAGTTAGAATAGATGAACTCAGAGAGGAAAGCAGGACAGACAGTAGACAAATTGTGCTGGGTTTTGTTGACCCTCATTTTAGCTTTGCTGTTGAGTGTTATGAGAAACCTTGGAAGAATTTTAGTAAATTGACTGTAATGAGCCAAGGGCTAAACCTGGGAGACCAGTTGTAACCCAGGAGGTCCAGACCCGGAAAATTAGGTTGATGTTGTTGGCAGGACCCCGAAGAAACCACAAGGAGGACCAGATGGAGCAAACGTAGCCTTTATTACTTACATACGGGGCAGCACCGATGGTGGCCGGTCAGTAAGAGCCCTGCACCCTACTGATGGCGAAGGACCACAGTTTAAATAGCTAAGCCCTGGATAGTTACTGAAATGAAACTCTGTCATTGTATAAGCAAGCAGGTGAGTGGGGGAGGGGGCGGGGGGCTGAGGGTGTAGTGGGAAGGGTACATGCCATTCTCTGTTGTCCCTCCTTAATACATATCTGGTGACTCAGTTCTAGTGCTCTTAGTAAAACGTTAGTTACAGTTTGACTACCCTCCACCTCATGGCCCGCTGTCAGGATCCATGGTGACGGCGTCATGTGGCTGGGGAGGAGAAGGAGGGTGTCCAACATTGACCCTATAATAGTCCAGAGAGTAGTGCAGTAAACCAGGGTGGACGTGATAGAAGCAGCTTGGCTTCTTACAAACTGTGTAGCGTCGTTCTATACTCAGCTATTGTAAATGAGCACCAGTCTTAGTATTTCACTCTACAGTTCCTTCTCTTTCTTCCTTTTTATCCCCCACTCAGCAGTATGTTCCCACAATCCAACCACGCTGATGGGCGAACAGCTAGCCAATTGCCCCTAATTGCTAAGTATTATTTCACTGTCAGAATGTACATCTTATTTCCCAACAGGACCTTGGAACAAAGTGAGGATTGGGATAAGTTTGTCGTGAAGGGCATTGGAAAATCAAGACAAGGAACGCTTTGTGAAAGAGAATGGGGCCGAGTGTGAGAAACAGAAAAGCAATGGGTTAGCTTAGACATTACTGGAACTTGCCCCATGGGGACAGTGAAGGAAGAATGAGGTCAGAAAACTTAAAAAACAAACTAAAAACTAATAAGAAAATGGACAAAAGGACAGTGGGCTCCTTTTTGAAATAAAAAGACATTTAAAAAATAACAATACCACTGACAATAAGGTAATTTTCCCTAAGTACTTTCGGTGGGCAGGACACCAAGCTATAAATTTCCATGCATGAATTGTGAGAGGGACTAATATATTTGGAAAAGAAAGAGAAATCAAGATAATTGCTATCGCACGGAAATCAGCAAAGCAATTTAAAAAATAACAAAATGAAAAAGTTATAAATATACAATATGATATTCTGAAGTACTGAGGTTTAATTTTCCGAAAGTTAATAGTTTCAAGATCGTGACCAGGTTGAGTGAACGTCTTCACAGCCGCGTAAGGAACTAAGATATTAGAGAACCATGTGCAGGAATGTGGAAGTTCTCCAAAATGATGGTGAGACTGGGATGGCCTAGGTCTGGATTCACTACACGTAGAACTGTGAGACAAGACGGCGCGTCTCCACCGTGGGTCCCACTGATATGTATTTGCGTGGCCAGGAGGAATAAAAAGCCCATACAAATGAGGAGCACGAAAGAAGCAACGCCATTGGAGGAGAGCCAAGCTCCAGACGGCACCCAGGAGCAAATCAAGCAGAGGCGCTGAAGGATAAGGCACTTTCCTGACTGTGGAACAGGCCCTCCCTAATAGCACAGGAGCAAGGTCTAAGGAAGATAATGGGAGAAAATACAGAGGCGTAGAGGAGGTCAGAGGAGGAAAGAAATAGCTAGGATGAGGGCTTTGCATTTAGGCAGAGATTTTGTAGTTCTAAATAAAATAATGTCAGAGTTGCCCCAGGTAATTAAATAACTAATTTGGAGTGAAAGGTATTGAATTAAGCAAGTGCTTTATCTCTCTGAATACAACCCACACAGCAGGCTTGCTTCGTGACGGGAGAAGCAGTCTATTTCACTGAGCTCTCCTTCCATCCCCCTCCGCCAGCATACACACGCACCCATACAAAGCTAAGTACCATCAAAACTACTCAACAAATCGTTGTGTGGCCATGTTGGCTCTTTGACAAATTAGAAAAAAACAACAACATAATGTCCCAATAACTACATTGATTAGCCTCTATCCTCTTTCCCCTTTTTAAAGCAAATACTAAGTTACATTAAGCTGCTTCGGATAGTAAAATAGTTTTTAGATTTTAAATTTTTCTAGTTGTTTTTTTCAGCTAACAATTTTTTTTTTTTTTTTTTTTTTACAGGGACAGAGAGAAAGTCAGAGAGAGGGATAGTTAGGGACAGACAGACAGGAACGGAGAGAGGTGAGAAGCATCAATCATTAGTTTTTCGTTGCCGTAGCAACACCTTAGTTGTTCATTGATTGCTTTCTCACATGTGCCTTGACCGGGGGCCTTCAGCAGACCGAGCCACCCCTTGCTGTAGCCAGCGACCTTGGGTCCAAGCTGGTGAGCTCTTCGCTCAAGCCAGATGGGCCCGCACTCAAGCTGGCGAGCTCGGGGTCTGGAACCTGGGTCTCCCCATCCCAGTCCGACGCTTTATCCACTGCGCCACCGCCTGGTCAGGCTCGGCTAACAATTTTTAAAGTGACTTTTTCTTTTGACTTTTATAATATTTGTTACACACCAAAGCCATTTACGGGCCTGAATATTAAATAAATACACAGAAGTCATGGTCTCACCTCGAGTTTTACTTAAATTCAAGTGTAAATTTTGTTTATAAAAGGTAAAAAGGTTTATAGTATTTGACTTATAAATATGCAAAGTTTCATAGCCTAGAGCACTGTGTATTAGAGGCAGGAGGCACCGACACCTCTGTGTCTGAGCTTTGGGTCTTTTCTTGTCTTTGTTGACATTCACTGATGCTCACGTTAAGTTTGAAGTGAAATTGGGCCTGACTTATTTTCTGTGTATGTTATAAATCTCCCAGTAGGCCTGATGGTGGCTAGATGATGTCTTAAGAGATAGCAGTCCACAGAGGAATGTTTTACTCTCTACTATTTTCAAAGTCCTCATAGAGAAGATGGTCATGGGTAACTTCTTTTACGGTGTGAAAACATCCCATAGCCAGAAAATTTCAGGAAGAATAGTTTACTAACTAGATTACTGTAGAGTTTAGAGACACAAGGTGAGTAACTTGACAACAGCATAGTGTTTTTTTCTCTCATTATTGAACGATACTGTGAACCAGGTGCAGGGGACAAGACTGGACCAAATGACAGGTTACCCTGTAGTAACTGAGAATCCATAGGAGACTGATGCAGAAGCACATGCTTTACAGTAAGTAATAAATGTAACCCTTTAGTTATGGCTAAATTAACTGGAGGGGATGAAGAAGTGATCCATTAATACAAAGAAATCAATCTTGCTATTAATCTTTGTTGAACCGAAACAAAGCCAAATCTATGATAGGAAACCTTTCTCGCTTCTGCAAATCTGAGAAAGTTCAGGCGCTCTGGAGTCCTGTTCAGATGGCCAGCAGGCATGCATCTCTTCTCCCCCAGCTGCTCTCTCCTCCTCCTTCTGCCTGCCTTTCTCTAGGTCTTTCCTGCCTTTCTGGATCTTCCTGTGGGACCTGTCTCTGGGCTGGAAAGGTGGCTTCCACTGTCTGTCATCCTTGGGATTCTCCAGAATGAAAAGCTACCATGTAAGTCTTTCTCTATTAGAGTACTTCAACATCAACATTTTTCTATATTATTCTGTGAAGTTTCTCTTTTCTTTTTTGTTTGTTTGTTTTTGAGAGAGGAAGGGAGAGAGAGGAGCTGCTTCTGTATGTGCCCTGACCCGGGGATCAAACCACAACCTCCGTGCTCCAAGACGATGCTCCCACCAACAAAGCTGTCTGGCCAATGCTTAATTTCTTCTTCTTCGTCGTCTTATTATTATTATTTTCAGAAAGACAGAGAGAAGAAAGGAGAGAAGGGAAAGGGGACAGGGAAGCATTCATTTATTCTTCCACTCAGTCATGCATTCATGAACTGCTTCCTGTGTGTACCCTGCATGGGAATCGAACCTGCAACCTTGTTGTTTTGGAACGACAATCTTAACTGACTGAGCTAACCGGCCAGGGCTCTGTGAAGTTTCCTTACACTAAATGGCTCCAGCACGAATAGAAACAATGTGGTATCATGAAAAATGGTCATGCTCATGCTCATGGATTCTAGAGCCAGACTGCTCTGCGATAACAATAATGTCTTTACTTTGCTCATAACATTGTTTCAAGATTAAGTTAATACCTGTAAAGATAAAGGAGAAAATGGAAAGTGTGAGGGGAACTGAAAACATCCTGCCATCAAGTGAAATGTTGACGAGCAGCTCTGGAAACGCAGGACATCGGATACACCAGCTTTTCTCTGTTCTGGGTCTAACCCATTGTCCTGCTGCCATTGACCCCGGGTGCCCTTCTATCTGAGAGAAGTTTCTGTCTCCAAAAGCAAGCCCCTCCCTGGGGCTGCCATTCCTGTGGCCATACACAAGGAATTTGCACTCTAGGGGTAAATGGCTTTCTCTCATCCTGGCAAGGCAGAGAACTGGCTCATTCTCTCACCTCCAGCCCTGGTCTCCTCACCAGGTGCATAGGTTCTCTTCCTATGACAGCGCCTGGCAGGTTCCAAGGACCCAGGAGCCTGACCTCTGAACTTTCATCTCTGAGTTGTGCTAGAATTTCTCATCGCTTTCCTGGTCTCAGCGATACTAGGAGATGGAAGCTTTGCTTTCAATAGGACCATTGTTTAACTGAAATTGAACCAACCGGCTTCTGTGTCAGTTCTGTGGACCCCAAGGAGTAGAACTATGTATGCAGCTCATTTATTCGGGAACACTTAACTGACCCATCACAAGATGGGGTCACTCCTGGCCACTTCCGGACGCCATTACTGTGACCGCAGTGCTCCTCAGCACTCTTCTGAAAACTCTTACTTTAAAAGAAAATCTTTAAGTTTTGGAGCCCTCATTTAATAATTGCCTTCATAAGGTGAGGTATTCACAGTACAACCCTTAGCTAATACATTAGATCTTGGAAGGAACTGTGGATCTAGGCAGTGTGTGTGTGCGTGTGTGTGTGTGTGTGTGTGTGTGTGTGTGTGTGTGTGAGACAAAGACAGGGAGAGACAGAGAGAGGGACAGACGGGGACAGACAGATAGGAAGGGAGAGAGATTAGAAGCATCCATTCTTTGTTGTGGCACCTTAGTTGTTCATTGATTGCTCTCCCATATGTGCTGTGACCGGGGGGGCTTTTAATTAATTAATTAACTTATTCATTTATTTATTGTACTTAAAATACACAGGACAATATAACAAAGACAGATTCTTCCATTGAGGAAAATCATGTGCAAGTTCACAAAGAGAAGGGTGAGAGAATTTTTACTTCTGGGAAAGAATACAGCTTGTAGTACTAGGAAACAATATTTAAAAGAAATAGATACTGAAATAGCTTGAGAAGGAGTTAGTTCTTTGAATTTTTGGTAGAAGTCACTTGTGAAGCCATCAGGCCCAGGACTTTTCTTTTTTGGGAGTTTTTTGATAACTGTTTCGATCTCATTTGTTGTAATTGGTCTGTTTAGGTGCTCTGATTCTTCCAGGTAAAAGAAATAGATCCTGAAGGCCTTTTTGGATGGAACAAATAGCAGAACATAGCTGAAAGAAGCTAGTCCTAAATTATGAAAAATTAGTTTAAAATCTGTCTCTCACAATTAGTACTTGCTGACACTAAATTACTACCATCTCTGCATCTGTGTTTTCTCTTCCATAAACTGGATATACTAATTTTTACTTCATATGGTTTTTGGTTTAAAAAATTGAATAAACATATAATGTAACTAAAAGAATATGATACTCATCCCGATAAACAACAAAATCCTACTTATTTATTATTATGTTGAATTCAATTGTATATAATTTTTAAGAGTTCATATGGAATTTCAAAGTAATTTTCCTCTCTGGAATAATTACATATAATTCCTCTAATGGAATCCAATGATTTTCAAAAGAACCATATCTGGAAGAATTAGATGATGTCAGCACTTCAGCTGAGATTTATATTCTTCCAAATAAAGAATTGCAAAAGATTATGCTATTCCTTCCGCTGCACAGGTACTTCCCACTGAAAATGTGTGCACTGTACGCTATGATGAATGCGTAATTCTCTTAGTTGCAACAGACTCTATCTCCATGAGGCTGTATGTTTTTCCAGATCAAGGAAGTGTTGAAGTCAGTAATTGACGTTATTAACTATGTTTACTGCTGATGCAGTGACACAGCTTAAATGTGCTCACTGTTCTATGCTGCAAATTGATGGGATATTGAATCTGATTGCAATTCTGCAGTGGATGTCAGCAAAACTTCAACACATGAACCAAAGAAAGCAGGAACCGTTGAAAAATGCCCTTTCTGAATCAGTCTCAGGAATAAGCGAACCGGATGCCTGTAAAATATACTATAGTTTTAGACAGAGTATGTGCAGGGAAGCCATACATAGCTGGTTCAAAGTTGCTAGCGTTATCCCAGAATGAGGCAAAGCATTGTGGAGCCAGAGCAACTGTGTTAGCCCTTAACTGTGGACCAGGGTTTGCTTGGGTTTGATCTCTGCTTGTGGCTATCTTTCTAGAATGCTAATTTTTTTTTTTTTTTTTGGTCTGGAAAAGTAACATTTTCCCACCACACTGGATAAAGAATGGTCAAGAGTACCCGAAAAAAGAAATCAGACATATTAACTTGAAATACATCTTTGTAAAATAGCCAGAAGAAAGAAAATTTTTGTTTGGAAATAATGTGAAATGGATCTCTTTTTTATTCTTTACTTACAATATGCACTGCATCTAAGTGTACATTATTTGGGCAAAGATTTAGAAATTGATATCACATGATGAATTCACCTAAAGAATGGTGCTCTTCCTAAAGAAATAGGTACCACCAATATTTTCTGTTTCCTTATTTGGGGTTGTAATTCTTTGTGCATATTAAGTTATTTTCATGGAAGGCAAATATTTACATCCACATTTATAATAACATTAAGGCTCTACCAAAACTACGTATTTTCATACACGTTACTTTATTTAATCTTTAGTAGGCCTTCTCTATTGCCCCTAGTTTAAGATTATCAACAAGCCAATTTCTAACTTTACATATGAAGTATAGTCTCTTAATCTGTTGTAAAATTTTTTCAAGTAAAATGTTGACTAAATCCTCAGAGTAATTGAGGATGTGTCATAAATGAACTAATTACTAAGATGTGGCAGGATTCAGAGACAGCAGTAAATATGATGGAACATTTTGGAGTTATTGAGTCCATAAGCCTGAAGGAACCAGGGGAGGAAGCAGATATCAAAACCCAGAGATGCTAGCTGCAGGAGAGAGCTAAGGTGGAATTTGTGAGAATGAAGAGAGGGGAACAAAACACTAAAGCTTACTTTCTTCTGAATTACCACTATTATTTGTACCTCCCATTGTACCAAGTTGGAGCCAAGCTGGTGTCCTAGCTCAAATTTTTGTTGTTGTTGTTGTTTGTTTTTTTAAGAGTCTATGCTAACACATTTTTTGGGAGTACAATTCCAGGAAATATAAAGTGAGTGAGGCAAGAGAAAGCAAATATTTTAAAAGTGCTAAGTTGTATAAGTTCTTTATACATTTTGGATATTTACCCTTAACGGGATGTATCATTGGCAAATAACTTCTCCCTTTCAGTAGGTTGACTTGTCATTCTGTGGATGGTTTCCATGGCTGCATGCAAACTTTAGTTGGATTTAGTTTCACTTATTTATTTTTCTTTTGTTATTCTTGTCCAAAGAGATATTAGGGGGAAAAATAAACAAAAACACCTCTCAGGAAAGGTAAAGAGTTTACAGTCTGTTTTCTTCTAGGAGTTTTATTGTTTCAGGTCTTATGTTTAAGTTTTTAATCAATTTTGAATTTATTCTTGTATACTAGTGTAAGAAGGTGTTATAATATCTGTCCAATTTTCCCAACACCATTTATTGAAGAACCTGTCTTTATACCATTGTACATTCTTGCTTTCTTTGTCAAATATTAATTGACTATATAGACATGGATTTATTTCTGGACTCTTTATTCTGTTCCACTGATTTATGTGTCTATTTTTATGCCAGTACTATGCTGTTCTGCTTACAATTTAAGACCAAAAGATAATAATAATAATCTAATTAAACATGAACAGAGGACTTAAATAGACGCTACTGCAAAAAGAATGATCAATAAACATGTAGAAAAAAAATTCAACATCATAAGAAAATGCAAATTAAAACCACAATGACATATTTCTTCACACTTGTAAGAATGGCTGATGTTAATAAATCAATAAAAAATAAGTGTTGGCTATGATGTAGAGAAAAGGGAACCCTCATGAACTGTTGCTGGAATTGCAAATTGCTGCAGTCACTATGGAAAACAGTATGGAGTTTCCTCAAAAAAATTAAAATAGAATCAGCAATTCTACTTCTGGATAATTATTAGAAGAAATCCAGAAAACTAAATTGAAAAGATATATGCTCTCCTATGTTCATTGCAGCATAATTTACAATAGCTAACATATGGGAAAAATCTAATGCCCATCAATAAACTATTGGATAAAGATGAGGTGGTACATATATACCATGTATAATACTTGACCATAAGAAAATAATGAAACTTAGCATTTGCAACAATATGAATAGACCTAAAGGGTAATTTGCTATGTGAAATAAGTCAAAGACAAAGACAAATACTATATGATTTCACTTATATGTAGAAACTAAAGAACGATACTAACTGATGACAATGTTGCAGATAGAGCAAACCCAAGATGCTACAGTCTCTAGTTCAAAACCCGGAAGGCACCAGCTAGAGCACAAGCTCATTGACTTGAGTGTGGGCTTGCCAGATTGAGCTCAGGATCATTATCATGATCCCAAGTTAGCTACCCTGAAGCCCAACGTCACTGGCTTGAACCCAAGGTCACTGGCTTGAGCAAGGGGTCACTGGCTTGGCTTGAGCTCCCAGATCAAGGCACATATGAGAAAAAATCAATGAACAACTAAAGTGAAGCAACTATGAGTTGATGCTTCTCATCTTTCTCCTCTTTCCCTCTCCCTTTCTCCCTTCCTGTCTCTCTTTTTCTCTCCTAGAAACAAACAAAAATTTAAAAACAAACTAAAGAACAAAATAAACAAAATTATACTTATAGATTCACAAAACAAACGCATGATAAAAGGGGGATTGTGTAAGAAAGGTGAGAGGATGAAGAAGTACAGATTGGTAGTTACAACATATTCATGGGGATGTAAAATACAGCATTGGGAATGTACTCAATACTATTGTCCCAGGTGTGTACTAGAATCATTACAGTGATCACTTTGTAAGTTATATAACTGTCTAATCCCTGTGCTATATGCCTAAAACTAGTATAAAATAATATTGAACATCAACTCTATTTGAAAATAAAAAGTGATTTACTAAGCTGGTCAATTGCTCAGCCAGCAAATTGCTCAGTTTCACAAAACATTTTCAGGGAAGCAGTATAAAGCTGTGACATTTCTGAAGAGTCTGAGGGGTCCCATTGGCTATGAATGGCCCCATGAAGTGTTGACTCCTCTGATCTGGGTTGTGTTAAGCATAGGCACTGAGTGGTCCTGTGGTTTCCCCACTGAGTAGCAATAAGGGAGCTACAGGGGGCAAGCAAGAGGTAAGAAGAATGAGCCAAGCTTCTGTGGGGTCATCCTGAGAACTGTCTGAAGGAAAGAGAGTCACACATACACAAAAAAGCCTTTATATAAATTATTTTGTGATTTAGTATTGTAAAATACCAACGATTTACAAGTTTAATACTAATTTTTATTCATCTTGGTCTATAGAAGGATTCCATTCAGCATCTTTATAACAAGCAACATAGTTTTTTTTTTTTTTTTTTAATTTTATTTTATTCATTTTAGAGAAGAGACAGAGAGTAAGAGAGAGAGAGAGAAAGAGAGAAAGAGGGGAGGAGCTGAAAGCATCAACTCCCATATGTGCCTTGACTAGACCAGTGCAGGGTTTTGAACTGGCGACCTCAGTGTTCCCAGGTCGACGCTTTATCCACTGCACCACCACAGGTCAGGCAAGCAACATAGTTTTTAATTTCTAATTGATTTGATCACAATAAGGAGGTAATATATTTCCCTAAACAAAGAAAAACAAAATTTTTTTCTTCGATGGAATCCACCCAGCAACCTCTGTCTGGAGCCAATGTTCTGTCCATCTGGGGCCATGCTCACAACCAGCTATTTTTAGCACCTGAGGTGGAGGCTTCAGGGAGCCATTTTCAGCTCCCAGGGCTGATGCGCTTGGATCAATCAAGCCACAGTTGTAGGAGGCAAAAGGGGGAGGGGTAGAGAAGCAGATGGTCATTTCTCCTGTATTCCCTGACTGGGAATCAAACCCAGGACATCCATACACCTGGCCAACATTCTACCACTAAGCCAAACAGCCAGGGCCACAAAAAAATTTTGAGTGTGTTTGTCTATGTTTGTGTTTCAGATTATTTCATTGAAAATGTTTCCCCACTCATATGCTCTCTTAAGGGAAAGGCTGTCCATTACTCCTGTTTACGTGGACCATTTCTATATCTCCGTGACAGTCTTTACAACATAGTAGAATAATTTGTCCTAGTTATTCTCCTCCTCATTTCTTTAAGTTCAAGACTGAGTCTTACTCTTTTAGGACTCCATGTATCTTTTACTCAGTGAACGGTTCTGAATGAAATTTAAAAAGTAACGTTTTGATAGTATAAAGTTTGCTTACATAGCTATTTGTATCTATATATGCATGCACATTTATATTTTATTTTGAACGCTGATTTAATAGATTGTCAAGAGTAAAGACAACAAAACAAAATATGGGTGTGTGTCTATTACATAATAGCCTACCATAGAATATATAAAAGACCCACCCAAAAAGTTTTGTTGTATTTTTTTTTCAAAACTATTTCTTCAGCCTTTTAGGTGTCTTCTTCTTAAAGGGTATTAATATTTTTTTTTGCCATTTGATAACAGTGTGTCCATCTCTACAACCTTCAGTTTTACAATCTGCAGAATGGCAATTCAAATGTCTATCTCACGAGAAAGGGCAAAAGCATGCTTAACTTTGTACACAATCGGATGGTTCCCTCACCTCTCCAATATTGAAAACTACCTTTAAAAAAATATAAATTTGCCACTAACCTGTAATTACCAGGCTGAAGTGGGAGACTATTTTCCTTGCTTCTAGAGAAGGGATCCGGAACCTATGGCTTAAGAGCCAGATGTGGCTCTTTTGATGGCTGCATCTGGCTTGCAGACAAATCTTTAATAAAAAAAAAAAATAACGTTAAAAATATTAAACATTCTTATGTATTACAATCCATTCATTTCCTACCACTCATGTTCATGGTTGCAGGTGGCTGGAGCCAATCACAGCTGTCATCCAAGACAACACCAAATTTTTATTGGACAATGTGTAATGTACATGGGTCGTTGTGAGGTCAGGAAGTAAACTTCCCTCCTTTTAATCAAGTAGTCAGCTAGCTAATTGCAGAAACCCTTTTGAAGAAAAAGATGGCTAAAAGAGAAAAAGATGAGGAGTATTGTACTTTTCAGCAGGAATGGACAAAGGAATTTACCTTTGTGGAGAGAGCAGGTTCTGCAGTGTGTCTAATATGCGATGATAAAATTGCATCAATGAAACAGTCAAATGTAAAGGGGCATTTCAACACATGCCGTACTACATTTGCATCAAAATATTTAGCAGGGGACAGGAGGAAGAAAGTATGTCAAGAGCTACTGTGCAGAGTGCAAGCTAGTCAGCAGCAACTCCGTGTTTGAACCCAACAAGGTGACTGGAATTTCGCTAGCTTTGCTGGTGCTTTAGCAATTGTAAGAAATGGAAAGCCATTCACAGATGGGAAGTATGCCAAAACATTCATGCTTGATGTTGTCAATGAATTTTTTGAGGACTTTTCAGATAAAGTCAAGATAATCAAACAAATAAAAGACATGCCTCTGTCAGCAAGAACTGTTCACGATTGTATCATCATGACAGCAAATCAAATTGAGGCAACACAAATGAAGGACATAAATGCAGCACCATCCTTTTCTCTCACTTTGGATGAGTCAACAGACATAAGCCATTTATCCCAGTTCAGTGTGATTGCAAAGTATGCTGTCAGTGACACACTACATGAGGAAAATCTTGCTGTTTTGCCTATGAAAGAGACAATAAGAGGGGAAGATTTATTCCAGTCTTTCACTGAGTTCGCTATAGAAATACATCTACCAATGGATAAACTTAGTTTGGTGTGTACTGATGGTGCTCTGTGCATGGTGGGGAAAAACAGAGGATTCATAGTACTTATTCGTGAACATGAAAAGAGACCCATCGTAAGTTTTTACTGCATCCTACATCAGGAGACGCTTTGTGCTAAGATGTGTGAAGAGCAGCTTGGTGAGGTGATGTCGCTGGTCATTCCGGTGGTCAACTTTATTGTTGCCCGAGCTTTAAATGATCGCCAGTTTAAAACACTGCTGGTTGAAGTTGAGAATAATTATCCTGGTCTGCTTCTGCACAGGAATGTGTGTTCATTGTCAAGAGGAAAGATGCTCAGCTGTTTCACCGCTTGTCTGAGTGAAATTCGAACTTTTCTTGAAATGAAACACATCGAGCATCCTGAGTTAGCTAACATTGAGTGGCTCCTGAAGTTCTACTATCTGGTGGACATGACTGAACATCTGAACCAGCCAAATGTGAAAATGCAAGGCATTGGAAATACAGTCTTATCCCTTCAACAAGCAGTGTTTGCATTTGAAAACAAGCTGGAACTCTTCATTGCAAACATTATAAAAGGTCGTTTACTACACTTTGAAAAACTGGGAGAGTTTAAAAATGCATGCTCAACATCTTGATCTCCAGAAGCTAATGGGCTTCACATCTAATCTCATGCAGTCATTCAAAGTGTGCTTTGGAGAATTTTGTTAGCGCACTCATCTTTTTATTTTATTTTATTAATTTTAATGGGGTGACATTAATAAATCAGGGTACATATGTTCAAAGAGAACATCTCCAAGTTATCTTGTCATTCAGTTACGTTGCATACCCATCACCCAAACTCAAATTGTCTTCTGTCACCTTCTATTTGGTTTTCTTTGTTCCCCTCCCCCCTCTCCTTCCCTCTCCTCCCTCTTTTGCTACCCCCCACCCCCTTAACCACCACACTCATGTCCATGTCTTTTAGTCTCTTTTTTATGTTCCACCTGTGTATGGAATCATGCAGTTCTTAGTTTTTTCTGATTTAGTTATTTCACTCCGTATAATGTTATCAAAATCCATCCATTTTGTTGTAAATGGTCCATTGTCATCATTTCTTATGGCTGGGTAGTATTCCATGGTATATATGTACCACATCTTCTTTATCCAGTCATCTACTGAAGGGCTTTTAGTTGTTTCCATCTCTTGACCACTGTAAGCAATGCTGCTATGAACATGGGGCTGCATGTGTCTTTATGTACCAATGTTTTTGAGTTTTGGGGGTATATTCCCAGTAGATGAATTGCTGGGTCATATGGTAGTTCTATTTTTAATATTTTGAGGAACCACTATAATTTCTTCCATAATGGTTGTACTACTTTACATTCCCACCAACAATGGATGAGGGTTCCTTTTTCTCCACAGCCTCTCCAACACTTGTTATTACCTGTCTCGTTGATAATAGCTAATCTAACAGGTGTGAGGTGGTATCTCATTGTAGTTTTGATTTGCATTTCTCTAATAGCTAATGAAGATGAGCATATTTTCATATATCTGTTGGCCATTTGTATTTCTTCCTAGGAGAAGTGTCTGTTCATGTCCTCTTCCCATTTATTTTATTGGATTGTTTGTTTGTTTGTTGTTTAGTTTTGTGAGTTCTTTGTATATTTTGGATATTAGTCCCTTATCTGCAGTTGTTGTTTGAAAATACCATCTCCCATTTAGTTGGCTGTCTGTTTATTTTGTTGTCAGCCTCTCTTGCTGTGCAAAAGCTTCTTAGTCTGATGTAGTCCCATTCATTTATCTTTGCCTTCACTTCCCTTGCCTTTGGGGTTAAATTCATAAAGTGCTCTTTGTAACCAAGGTCCATTAGTTTAGTACCTATGTTTTCTTCTATCTAATATATTGTTTCAGGTCTTATATTTAGGTCTTTGATCCATTTTGAATTAATTTGAGTACAAGGAGACAAACTGTAGTCGAGTTTCATTCTTTTGCTTGTGGCTTTCCAGGTTTCCCAGCATCATTTGTTGAAGAGGCTTTCTTTTCTCCATAATGTGTTGTTGGCTCCTTTATCAAAAATTATTTAACCATATATATGTGGTTTTATTTCTGGACTTTCTATTTCATTGGTCTGAGTGTCTATTTTTCTGCCAATACCATGCTGTTTTTATTGTCGTGGCTCTATAATATAATTTGAAATCAGGTATTGTAATGCCCCCAGTTTCATTCTTTTTCCTTAGGATTGCTTTGGCTATTTGGGGTTTTTTATAGTTCCATATAAACCTGATGATTTTTTTGTTCCATTTCTTTAAAAAATGTCATTGGAATTTTTATGGGAATTGCATTAAACTTGTATATTGTTTTGGGTAATATGGTCATTTTGATAATATTTATTCTTCCTATTCAAGAACAAGGAATATTTTTCCATTTTATTGTACCTTTTTCAATTTCCTTTGACAATGCTTTGTAGTTTTCATTATATAGGTCCTATACATTATTTGTTATGTTTATTCCTAGGTATTTTGTTTTTGTTGTTGCAATCGTGAAGGGGGTTATTTTTTTGAGTTCATTTTCTAATGTTTTGTTGTTTGGCATATAGAAATGCTATGGACTTTTGTATATTAATTTTGTATCCTGCGACCTTACTGTATTGGTTTATTGTTTTTAGTAATCTTTTTGTGGAGACTTTGGGGCTTCCGATGTATAGGATTATATCATCTGCAAAAAGTGAAACCTTTACTTCTTCTTTTCCAATATGAATGCCTTTTATTTCTTTGTCTTGTCTGATTGCTCTGGCTAGAACTTCTAGTACCACATTAAATAAGAGTGGAGAGAGTGGACATCCCTGTCCTCTTCCTGATTTAAGGAGGAAAGTCCTTAGTTTTATGCTATTTAATATGATGATAGCTGATGGTTTATCATAAATGACCTTTATTATGTTGAGATATTTTTCTTCTATACCCATTTTGTTGAGTGTTTTAAACATAAAATTATGTTGTATTTTATTGAATGCCTCTTCTGCATCTATTGGTAAGATCATGTGGTTTTTGTTCTTTGTTTTGTTGCTATGGTGTATTACGTTAACTGTTTTACATATGTTGAAACATCCTTGAGATTCTGGGATGAATCCCACTTGATCATGGTGTATTTTTTTTAATATGTTCTTGTATTCGATTTGCTAGTATTTTGTTTAGTATTTTAGCTTCTGTATTTATTAAAGATATTGGTCTGTAGTTTTCTTTTTTTGTGTCAACCTTGCCAGGTTTCAGTATGAGGGTTATGTTGACCTCATAAAATGTGTTTGGAAGTATTGCTTCTTCTTCAATGTTTTGCAAGACTGAGTAGAATAGAAACCAAATCTTCTTTGAATGTTTGATAGAATTCACTAGTATAGCCGTCTGGGCCTGGACTTCTATTTTTGAAGATTTTTTAAATAGTTTTTTCTATTTCCTTCCTGCTTATTGGTCTATTGAGGCTTTCTGCTTATTCATGACTCAGTCCAGGAAGGTGTATTGTTCTAGGAGTTTATTCATTTCTTCTAGATTGTTGAATTTGGTGGCATATAGATTTTCATAGTATTCTACAATAATTTTTGTCTCTGGTTACTTTTGCTGTCTTACAGTCAGCATTGTTGGATATGAGTATGGCTACACCTGCTTTTTTTTTTTTTTTTTTTTGATGCTATTTGCTTGGAGTATTGTTTTCCAGCCTTTCACTTTGAATTTATTTGTATCCTTGTTGCTTAGATGTGTTTCTTGTAGGCAGCATACAGTTGGATTTTTTTAAAATCCAGTCTTCTACTCTGCGTCTTTTTATTAGTGAGTTCAATCCATTTACATTTAGTGTAATTATTGACACTTGAGGGTTTCCTATTGCCATTTTATATATTGCTTTTTGTTAGTTTTGTATCTTGTTTGATTCTTCTCTTTTGTTTTTCTGTAATTTGTTTTTGTTTGGTTGTAATCTATACTTCTTTCCTCTGTTATTTCCTTTTCAAGTCATGTGCTTCTGTGGTGCTTTCTTCAGGGGTGCTTACCATTAAATAATGAAAAGGGTACCTACCATGTTCATTGTAGTATACTATCTTATGAGTGCTTCTGCACTCCATCGTCCTTTGTTACTGTTAATCTTCCCTTTATTGTTTTTGTTGTCACAGTTTAAATTTGTTTTTTTTTTATGTGTGTTCCTGGTGGAGCTTTTACTTGTGGTTTTGTTTTGTTCTTTGTGTCTAGTTGGAAAACCCCCTTTAGTATTTCCTGAAGTGAGGGTTTTCTGATGATAAATTCCCTCATCTTTTCTGTCTCTGTGAATGTTTTTTTTCTCCTTCGTATTTGAAGGATAACTTTGATGGTTATAGTATTTTTGGTTGGAAGTTGCTCTCTTTCAGAACTTTAAATATTGGGGTCCACTCTCTTCTAGCTTGTAGTTTCTGTTGAGAAATCCAATGATAATCTAATAGGCCTTCCTTTATATGTTGTATTCTTCTTTTCTCTGGCTGCCTTGAGAATTTTTTCTTTGTTGTTGGTTTGTGCCAATTTTATTATTATGTGCCTTGGAGTAGGTTTGTTGGGGTTAAGATAACTCAGTGTTCTATTTGCTTCTTGAATTTGAGGCTTTAGTTCTTTCCATAGGCTTGGGAAGTTCTCATCTATTATTTGTTTGAATATGTTCTCCATTCCATTTTCTCTCTCTTCTCCTTCTGATATACCTATTATTCTTATGTTACTCTTTTTGGTGGAGTCAGACAATTCCTGTAGGGCTTTCTAATTTTTCTTTAATTCTTGAGTCTCTCTCTTTTCTTCTCTCTGTTGTGCCTCAAGTTGCCTATCTTTTATGTCATGTCACTAATCCTCTCTTCTATCTGGCCTGTTCTATTAGCTAAACTTGTTACCTCATTTTTCAGTTCATGAATTGAGTTTTTCATCTCTGTTTGATTTGTTTTTATAGTTTCAATTTTCTTGGTAATATACTCTTTGTGTTCACTTAGTTGTTTTCTGAGTTACCTAAGTTGCCTTTCTGTGTTTTCTTCTATATCTCTGAGTTTTTTTAGGATTTCTATTTTAAATTCTCTGTCATTTAACTCCAAGGTTTCCAATCTATTAAAATTTTTTTCTCTAGATTTTTTCCTCATCTATCTGTGCTTCTTCTCTGTCTTTTGTATCCATGATATTTGATTTCCTTTTCCTTAATGGCATCTGAGGATGATTTTGTTAATAACACTAATTTGAATTAATAAAAAAGTCAAAAGTAAAAAAAAGAATAGACAATAAAAAATACAATAAATAAAAAAACAAATATTATTATTATTTTTTTCCTTTTTTACTCTCCTTCCCTCTTTGTGAAAATGCCGTGAAAAACTGAGAATTATATTGTGCCAAATGGAACAAAAACTACCTATAACAGGGGGCCTGAGTTGGGGAGAAGTGATAAAGGGGCAAAACTGGAGGTAGGAACCCACAAAATGCAAAAAAGGAAAAAATTTGGATCAAGAATAATATAATTTGCTTGTAAGTGATGGTCAAAGGAGAATTATAGTGAAAGAGATAAGAAAAAAACAAAAAAAGAAAAAATACAACAACAAAAAACTATTGTATTAAGTGGAACAAAAACTACATAGAATGGAGAGCCGGGGTTGGGGGGAATGCTAATGAGTTAAAAAGCGAAGTAAAAAGCACACAAAATTCCACAAAGAAAAAATTTGAAATCTAAATAAAATAGTTTGTTCATGAGTGAGGATCGAATGAGAGGAAAAGTAAAAGAGAAAAGAAGAAAATAAAAGAGAGGGAGAGAAAAAAAAGAGAAAAAAGAAGAAAAAGAGAGAGAGTTAAGGGTTTTGGAGTGTAACCCTCATTAAGAGAAAGAAAAAAGAAAAAAAAAGAGAAATGTAACACTTATGGGTAGTGTAGTTCAAGATGAAGAGAAAAGAGTAAGACAAGCAGAGGATAAAAGGACCAAGGTGGAAGATAGAAAAATAAATAGAGAAAGAAGTTAAAAGAAACAAAAGAAAGTGGAAAAAGTTATAAAGTTTGTGGATTTTTCTTGATATTGAGAGGTTTTCTTTTTCCTTCCTCTCCCTCTTCCTGGTCGGTGGCACTGTACCCCAGGCTCTGCCCCTGTGGCAGGCTCAGGTAGAGATTTGCAGTTGATGTGTCGCTATGGTGATGTCATATACTAGACCTCAGTCTTGTTGGTAGTCAGGTCTTGTTAACATTTGCAAGCTCCAACAATGGGAGAGTCCGTTTTCTTGGAGCCTCTCTCCTTCCTGAATTAGCAGCCTGGTGATCCAGCTGTGAGGTTGCCACTGCCACTGCCTGGATAGTAAGAGGCTCAAAGAGCTAGCAAATCCCCACTCTATCCCCACTCAGTGCAGAGCTCTGGGTAAAGCTCTGTCAGTCAGAGCCGTCAGTGTACTCAGGCTGGGCTGGGAGCCAATTACTCTCAAGGTGACTTTCCATGAACCTCCAGGCATGTCCAGTATGTCTCAGCACTCTGTGGGACCACTCTCCCCAGGCTTTTTGCACTTTATATCCTTTCTTGGCTAAGAAGAAAATGCCCTACTTGCTACCTGCAGAACAGGAGGTCTTAAAAGCTGCCAAGTCCCTCTTTTTAGCTCACAGCCCTGAGTATGAAAGCTCTGCTAATCAGAGCCGCCAGCATAGGCAGGTTTTTCGCCCTGTATCGGTTGACTGGAAGTTGCCCCCACCCCTCTGTACAAAGCAAGAACCACTAAAAACTATCACATCTCTTGTCTTAGATCGCTGAGCTGAGGGAAGCCTTGTCAGCCAGAGCCGTGTAAGCCAGTTGGGTGGTGAGCCGACTGTGAGTTAAGCTAACTTGAGTGATTAGATTCACAGATTTGCTACAGAGACTGTTTGCAAGTTGCCTGCATGCCCTTCCCCCAGTGCTAGCTGAATGGCTGGCGAGGGCGCCCGCCCACTCAGAGAAGGCCGGTGTAGGGAAGTTCGCTTTCGGCTGTCCCCATGTGCTGTTATTGGTGGAGCCGGGATTATACCATGCCTCTGATCGAAGCCCACTCAGAGGTCTCTGACCCTGCCCCTCTGTCTGGGAACACGGGCGCCCATCCCCAGGGTCCTCTGCCTGGACAGGCGCCAGCATTAGCTCATGTGGGCTGAGCCATGGTGGGCCCACTGTTTCCTTGGCTTGCTTGTCTGTGCCGCAGCCCATCTCCTTCCACGCCCAAAGCTCTCACTCTCTCTCAGTTCCAAATGAAAGCAGCCCTTGCTCAGGTTAGTGAGGGAGGCAGAGTGTTCCATTCTCTGTTTTATTTCCTTCGGGGTTGCTTATAAATTTATTCAGTTTTTTGACCCTTCATACCTTTTTGTTCAGTGTGTGGGACTTACAGAAGCTCCAGGGATCGATTTTTCTGTCTCTGGTTGTAGAACTTGTTGAATTTTTGGGGAGAAGTATTGGGAGCACTCCTCACGGTGTCATTTCTCTGACGTCACTTGAGTGCACTCATCTTTTTAAGTTCATCACCCATCCTGACCTGAGTTACATCCCCGGTGTCTCCATCAAAGATTTTGAGCTACAAGCTGCTGACCTGAAGGCCTCAGACATGTGGGTGAATAAGTTCAAGTCACTGAATGAAGATTTGGAAAGACTTGCATGACAACAAGCAGAGTTGGTGAGCAAACACAAGTGGGGAGAAATGAAAAAACTTCAACATGCAGACCAGCTGATTGTCAAAACTTGGAACGTGTGTCCCGTCACATAACACACACTGCAGCGTGTGAGTATTGCTGTACTGACAATGTTTGACTCTACGTATGCACGTGAGCAGTCTTTCTCACATCTAAAGAACATTAAGACCAACCTACGATCACGTTTAACCGATGGAAGTCTCAACACCTGCATGAACCTTAACCTCATCACGTATCAACCAGACTACAAAGCCATCAGCAAAACCATGCAGCACCAGAAGTTGCATTAATGGTAATAAGTACTTTATTCATCATTGGTTAGCAACAGCATAACAACATTATTAAAAAGAATTCAGAGACTTACTGTACTTTAAAAGTGTTGGTCTTACATAAAATGCACACATTTACCTGTATTTAGTGTTAAACATATTATATGGCTCTCAGGGAATTACATTTTAAAATATGTGGCATTCATGGCTCCTCAGCCAAAAAGCTTCCCGAACCCTGCTCTAGTGTGACGGAAAAGCTTTTGTCTTCATACCTCCAGGTTCTGTATCACCATCTTCTTCAGAAAAGAAATGTGATAAACGCTTTTACGGACTTATTCATTCACTCGACTCCTATTTATGGGACTTCAAATTTGTACTGCTCACTGTACTGAGCGTTGAAGATTTAAAAAATAGCACTGGTTCAGTTATTGTCTCCTCCAACCCCTCCAACAGTCTACTGACTTGAGTCAGGTACTAAGTTGCCCGTTCACACCAGTGAAACAAATCTGTTTCTAGTCTTGTCCTTCTTGTGGAACTGGCTTCTGGCCTCCTCACTTCCATCTTCCACCCAACCTGAAAGTCTGACCAGTGTTAGACAAAGATTTATAAATGTGGTTTTGTATTTAATTCTATCTTACACGTTGCATCATCACTCATGTTTAACCCAGTAATTTCTACTCTTTGATTATAATAAATTTTAATTTTAATCACTGGTTAAAGAGAATATCATTTGCTCTCTTCAATAGTGTAGAAACTAACCTGACCTAGAAGTGCATTTGCATTTATTAACATCAAACACCATCTAGTTACTCGTAATTGTGATTGGAAGCACATGAGAAAAAGCTGGGGCGGCGGGGCGGATGACTTACCTACTCCAGCTGTCTCAGTTCAACTAACAATTAATATTTGCAGGTGCTGGAGGATTTATTTAGACAGTTGCTGCCAGGGCATACGTTGATCTACACTTGAGGCATGGCATTAGGCTTTCAAATACGTAACTTGGATAAAAATTGTGCAGGTGCAAGAGTCCACAGATGAAATGCCAAATGCCTGGTTTTATACTTCTCTGATTATAAAGACAATGTCATTGGTCTGATCTGTGCTAATTTTGATTAGATCAATCAGAAATAAATATCAGCAAAATATTGTAGAAACAAAGGAATTTAATAAAATCCACAAGATCTTGAAGAATCATAAATTATTCTGACGTTTTCCCCACCCAAACCCCACCCTTACCAAGTTGCCTACATAAAGCCATCTTTGCAAAGATGGTATCTAAATTCTATCCATAGGATTAAAGTTTCTGCCATAGACAAAGGCGAGTATAGTACAAAAATAATGTTCTTCTCCAGAATGTTCCTTTTTTTTTTTTTTTAAAGTTAATGGAGTGTTTCAGAAGCTTAATTTCTCATGCAGTATGCATGAGTATCACCCAGCAACAACTGTAATGGCTAAAGCCCTAATCATAATTTCTTTATAGTAAGAAGAGAAAACAAGCAATTAACTCCAGAGTTAGTATTACTTTGAGAAAATTTAAAGAGTATAATTTTAGAAAAAAAAAAGAAAACAGATTTTGTGATTTTATTTATTTATTTTTTGACATTTAACTTTGAAGTTGGTACTAATTATTGGAATCTGAGTTCTGAAACGGGGTCTAGCCCCTGAATTTGTTACATGTCATTATTAGCAAACCCACAGTTTTGGTTTGTATCTTTGGTCTCACCACACTTTCTGAGGCCTGTAAAAAAATAATATAGACAGAGATATTCTAAAACAAAGTCAGAACTACCAACTCAGAGGAACTGTTCTGCATGCTTTATGGCTCAAAAACCTTTGGAAATTGACTTGGCCAGGTAGCTCAGTTGGTTAGATCATTGTCCCATAACACCAAGTTTGCTGGTTTGACCCTAGGTTAGGGCACCTACAAGAATCAACCAATGAATGCATTATTAAAAATGGAACAGCAAATCTCACTCTCTGTCTCTCTCTCTCAAATCAATAAACTTTTAAATATTAAAAAAATAGTTTTGGAATGTTAAAACTGGACAAAATAAGCTTTGAATTGGGCCTAAAGCATCATATTATCCCAAATAGCTATTTGCAAAAATAATAATAAAGCAAATATTATAATTACTGAACTGAAAATTTATTTTTTTATAGTTAGCATTGCTATATTAGCTTATCTGTGCTTATATAAATGTCTTTCTTCATTGATGTAATCATTACCCTTCCCTTTCTCGTAAATACTTCTTGCCTTCACTTCTTCCTCCTTTTTTTATGAGAGGAGGGGAAATAGAGAGACAGACTCTTACATGCACCCCAACTGAGATCCACCTGGCAACCCCTATATGGGGGCCAATGCTCAAATCAACCAAGCTATCTTCAGCACCTGAGGCTGATGCTTGAACCAATCTAGCCACTGCCTGTAGGAAGAAAGGCAGAAGAGAAAAGGAAAATGGAGGGGGAGAAAAGCAGATGGTCTCTTCTCTCATGTGCCCTGACCAGGGTCAAACCTGGGACAGTCATATGTCAGGCTGACACTCTATCCAGTTAGATATCCAGCCAAGGACAGTCTTTACCTCTTAATTGAACACTGTTCAGATTACTGTCTGAGTCAGTATTTCTCAAATAGCTATTTTTTGGATCTCAAATAAATGTTTATTGTGGGACCTTTTATTTGTGGGTTAACAAGCCTAAGTTGCTTCATGTTCTTTTGCTTATTTGCTTGTTTCACTAGTACCAGAACCGGTTCTTGGCCTTGTACCATGTTGACCTACTACAAATCTATGTAAATAAGAGAAGAGCTCATTTTCATGTATTTCTAATTTAGAATTACAGTTTTCCAAAAAGCACTGTAGCATGAACATTATTATTACAATGAGAATGTTTCCAGTACTATCTTAGTCCAGAATCCTTTTCCTTAAAATGAATTTTGAGCAACAACCAAAAAACCCCTAAAGCCTAAAATTTCTTTATAACACAACACTTAAGAATGAGTTGTGTTATACTGTTAGATGTATCATTTAGGATGAAAATGTACTACTTGTGTTTACTGAAAAATGTATGAAGGCTTAGAAATACTAAGTAAATAGGACAAGAACACAACAAACCCAGAAACTAAGAGTGAAACCAAGGTCATTTGCTTCTAAATCTAGTAGAGTTTTTACTTTTACATACTGGCAAATTCTATCTAGATCATAAACAAGTATTTTCAAAATATGAATTCCAGGACCACCTGTATCACATGTGATGCTTATCACTTAGATCTTCAAGCCCACCTTCTGAGATATGGAATGAGGAAATCATATTTGCATATTTAATAAACAACCCCCCAGGAGATTACCTGTGCAGAAAAGTGTGAGAATCCCACCAACAGTGAGATGTCTTGGATCACTATAGAACAGGGTTTGGGAAGCTTTTTGGCTGAGAGAGCCATGAATGCCACATATTTTAAAATGTAATTCCCTGAGAGCCATACAATATGTTTAACACTAAATACAGGTAAATGTGTGCATTTTATGTAAGACCAACACCTTTAAAGTACAGTAAGTCTCTGAATTCTTTTTAATAATGTTGTTATGCTGTTGCTAACCAATGATGAATAAAGTACTTATTACCATTAATGCAACTTCTGGTGCTGCATGGTTTTGCTGATGGCTTTGTAGTCTGGTTGATATGTGGTGAGGTTAAACTTTATGGAGGCATTGAAACTTCCATCCGTTAAACGTGATGGTAAGTTGGTCTTAACTTTCTTTAGATGTGAGAAACTGCTCACATGCATACGTAGAGCCAATCATTGTCAGTGCAGTAATACTCACACGCTGCAGTGTGTGGTATGTGATGGGAAACCTGTTCCAAGTTTTGACAATCAGCTGGTCTGCATGTTGAAGTTTTTTCATTTCTCCCCACTTGTGTTTGCTCACCAACTCTGCTTGTTGTCATGCAAGTCTTTCCAAATCTTCATTCAGTGACTTGAACTTATTCACCCACATGTCTGAGGCCTTCAGGTCAGCAGCTTGTAGCTCAAAATCTTTGATGGAGACACCGGGGATGTAACTCAGGTCGAAGCTGTCCACAGCACACTTGTGTGGATGGGGGATGAACTTAAAAAGATGAGTGCACTCACAAAATTCTCCCAAGCACACTTTGAATGACTTTAGGAGATTTTATGTGAAACCTGCTATCTGCTGGAGATCAAGATGTTGAGCAGGGTCACTTGCTGTTCATGCATCTTTAAACTCTCCCAGTTTTTCAAAGTGTAGTAAATGAGCTGTTTCAATGTTGGCAATGAAGAGTTCCAGCTTGTTTTCAAATGCAAACACTGCTTGTTGAAGGGATAAGACTGTATTTCCAGTGCCTTGTGTAAAGCCAGTAGTGAAGGCCACCATCATAGCAGCCCAACCCGTGCAGGTTCACATTAGATTTGGACAGTCAGTAATGAAACAACGGAGCCAAAATCTGGTGAGCCATCAGCTTTAATTCTAGCTTGCACCCAGCGGGCAAGCAAAAACACACACCGGGCTCCAAAACCCACCCATTCAGTGCTCACAAAGCTACTGACTTATCTGAGTTTCCTAGAATCAAAGGTTTCTAGCTCACCAGACTTATTAACCTCTGTTTTCCATCTCCTTCTCCAGCACAAACACTGCACAAACTGGCTTCTCCCTCAGCACTCTGCCATCTTGGCTGCTTCTCCTGGCCTCCATGTGGCCTTAATCTGCTCTCTTGTCTAATACCTCAGGAACCAAGAGAGAGCAAGCTCCCAGTCTGTCCCACTTTATAGTGTAGAAATCCAAACCCTTAATCCAATCTACAAACAAGAAAGTCTCTGATACAAAGTCACCCATCTGAGGCATAATGGGATTCCTCAGGAGAGTCCACCACCCAACATCATCCAATCAGTCAAGGGTGTGGGGAAAAGTTTACTCTTAAAACTAAGCCTTAGGCTATAATGACCCGGCCTGCTTATATTACAGCCTTTCCCCCACACCCATCCCAAGCATAAGGGCAAATAATATCACCTGGGTGATGGGCTTCCATGTGGGCAGTGCCATCTTTAACAAAGTGATCATATTATATTTTATCTGCCCAACACCTTGCATTTGCACAATGAGCTGGTTTCAGATGTTCAGTCACATCCACGAAATAGTAGAACTTCAGGAGCCACTCAGTGTTAGTTAACTCAAGATGCTTGATGTTTTTCATTCAAGAAATGTCTGGATTTAGCTCAGACAAACTGTGAAATGGCTGAGCACTTTCCCTCTTGACAACCAACGCACATTGCTGTGCAGAAGCAGACCAGGATAATTATACCTAACTTCATCCAGCAGTGTTTTAAACTGGTGATCATTTAAAGCTTGGGCAACAACAAAGTTGACCACCCGAATGACCAGCGACATCACCTCACCAAGCTGTTCTTCACACATCTGAGCCCAAAGCGCCTTCTGATGTAGGACGCAGTGAAAACTTATGATGGGTCTCTTTTCATATTCACAAAGAAGCACTATGAATCTTATGTTTTTCCCAACCATGCACGGAGCACCATCAGTACACACCAAAATAAGTTTATCTATCAGTAGTTTTTTCTCTTTAGTGAACTCAGTGAAAGATGAATAAATCCTCCCCTCTTGTTGTGTCTTTCATAGGCAAAACAGCAAGATTTTCCTCACGTAGTGTGTCACCAACAGCATACCTTGTAATCACGCTGAACTGAGATAAATGGCTTATGTCTGTTGATTCATCCAAAGTGAGAGAAAAGAATGGTGCTGCATTTATGTCCTTCACTTGTGTTGCCTCAATTTCATTTGCCGTCATGATGGTATGATCGTGAACAGTTCTTGCTGACAGAGGCATATCTTTTATTTGTTTATCTTGTCTTTATCTGAAAAGTCCTCAAAAAGTTCATTGGCAACATCAAGCATTAATGTTTTGGCATACTTCCCATCTGTGAATGGCTTTCCATTTCTCACAATTGCTAAAGCACTAGCAAAGCTAGTTGAATTCCAGTCACCTTGTTGGGTCCAAATATGGCATTGCTGCTGACTAGCTTGCACTTTGCACAGTAGCTCTGGACATGCTTTCTTCCTTCTGTCCCCTGCTGGATATTTTGATGCAAATGTAGTATGGCCTGTGTTGAAGTGCTATTTTATATTTGACGGTTTCATCAATGCAATTTTATCATTGCATATTAGACAGTCTGCAGAACCTGCTCTCTCCACAAAGGTGAATTCCTCTGTCCGTTTCTACTGAAAGTACAATATTTCTCATCTTTTTCTCTTTTAGCCATCTTCTTCATCAAAAGGGTTTCTGCAATTAGCTAGCTGACTACTTGATTAAAAGGAGAGAAGTTTACTTCCTGACCTCACAACGACCCATGTACATTATGCATTATCTAATCAAAATTTGGTGTTGTCCTGGAGGACAGCTGTGATTGGCTCCAACCACCCGCAACTATGAACATGAGCTGTAGGAAATGAATGGATTGTAATGCATGAGAATGTTTTATATATTTAATGTTATTATTTTTTATTAAAGATTTCTCTGTGAGCCAGATGTAGCCATCAAAAGAGCCACAACTGGCTCCCAAGCCATAGGTTCCCAACCCCTGCTATAGAGGTACTCATTACCTGCTTCCAGAACAATCTCTAAGTTAGATATTGGTACTGAGCCTCTGGCCAAAAGTAATATAATAATAATAATAACATGGGAGGCTTATCTGGGCTAATCTATTTTATCAGTGAAACAATAGATGGAATATAGGATTTGGTAGTACAAATTAACTCTCATCCTATAAATGATGTGCTCTGAGTCAAAATCCACTGTTGCATCTTAGTTCTTCAGAGAAGTTAGCAACTAGCATTAGAGTGTATGAATTAGGCCCTGTACTGTTGGCTCTGTGGCAGAGTGTCAACCCAGCATGTGGAAGTCTGGGGTTTGATTCCTGGTCAGGGCATACAGGAGAAGCGACCATCTGTTTCTCTATTCCTCCCCTCCCCCTTCCCTCTCTCTCTTCCTTTCTTTCTCTCTTCTCCTCCTACAGCCATTTCTCAAACTGTTCAAGAAAGTTGGCCCCAGGTGCTGAGGGTGGCTCCATTGCCTTGCCTCAGGTACTAAAATAGCTCAGTTGTTGAGCAACAGGGCAGTAGCCCCAGAAGGGCAGAGTATCACCCTTTAGGGGGCTTTTCAGGTGAATCCTGGTTGGGGCACATGCAAGAGCCTCTCTGTCTGCCTCTCTACTTCTCACTTAATAAAAAAAAAAGGGAATGTGTGGAGTAGACGTACTTCTCTCTAACCATACTAAAATCATCAGAACAGTGAAATCCTCAAGGACTATTCAGCTAACAATACTTGATCACAGCCAGCTCCAGATTAGAAATCAGTGACATGCTCAAACAGGATGGCCTCTCCCACTTACCAGCTTAGAGATGACACTGACAAGGTTCAATATTAACATAACTATGATCATCTGGAACGTACAAATACTCATTTTATTTATAAAAGTTTATCATATTATTTTCAGCTGACAGTGTTCAAGAAGAATCAGTACACATCATTTTTCATGTCCGATGCTGATTTTGTTTTTCCGAGAGAGAGGAGAGGAGGGGACTGAAGGACACCTCATATTGAAGTTTGATTGAAAACAACCAAATGCAGGCGTCAGTCTACATACAAGATGAGGGCTCGAGTTTTCCCATTTCAAGCCTGAGGAGTTTAGATCATCTGGAAGGCGTGCGGGCTGCAAGGCCACAGATTCTAGTCAGTGTCACTCGCCTTTGTACTGAAGACAATCAAGCAACAAAGGCACACGGTAAATTTTTCTTTTATGTTTTAAAGGATTCTGTAAAACCTTGCGTCCTTTCCCCGGCATTTTCATTGCTGCAGCTGGTGGCTCCTTCCTAAATGGGATGTCAGGGCCCTGGAGCACTTGATGTCTATCTTGTCTTTCTTGACTGACACAATGTGCATCCAAACGTAAATAGTCTAATGCGGGAAGCACACGAGTTCAAGGAGAAATGATCAAACAGCGTCTGAAATGCCTCTAATGGGCTGCGCTCTGGGCAAACTCAGCCGATGACCTTCCAGCCTTCTCAAATTCTAAGGTGGTGGATTTATAAAGTCGTGCTAATGACCACTCTAATCTACACCCGCCAAAAGGCCTGACAGGTTCTCCCTTCCCTGCCTGAACACAGAATGCTTTTCTGCAGTGAGCTAAAGCAGATCATTCGCAGCCTGCTCCCAAGCCCTGCAATTCCTTAGAGCTAAATTAAATTAAGCCCATTTCAGATTTGTTTTCCCTGGTTATTAAGGAATAGTGCACTTCATTTTTAGCACCTTGCTCTGATGAGAATTCTGTTGTTAATGAAATCATTATGAATCAATAATGCTCTTTGCACCTGACCAATATACAATTGGATAGAGTCTTGGACTATTAGGGATGGCAGGAGGTTAGAGACTGGAAATCATTTGGTGAGGTACCCAACCTCGCCTCATCTTTTAGGTGCCACGTCTTCTGTAAGCTGATGTTAAGCAGCCTCACAGGAGAACAGCTCACCTTGGACCTGCTCCTGGCACACATCCTTCGGTGTTGTCTCTCTCTTTTGCCGAAGAGCCATTGCCTTAAAGGTGGAGATGGAGAAATGCCTTTCTCGTGGATCCCAGTAGAAAAGGAATCAAATTCCCAGGGCAGGTTCAATTCTGGGCTCAGAGTTTGTGTCCCTCTCCCCCCGCCCGACTTTTCATCTTCTCTGAGTGCAAGGTTTTTCTACATACCCCACAAAGTACCAAGATTTGGAAAGGAATAAGAAGATGTCTGCGGTCAAAGAACTAACAACCAAAGAGTTGCAGCCGTGCGTCAGCAACATAAGTAAATATTAAAAGAGATATTGTGATGATGGAAGAGTGAGATTTGCTTGCAGGGTGACGGGAATGTTTCTGCCTACTTATCCAATAGAATAAAAGTATAAAAAGAGACCTCCTTCCTTCTCTCCTGCCATCTTATGATACCTTACAGCTAATGGTCCGGCATGATCAGAGTGCTCGGACCCTCCCAAACATACCATGGCCTTTTCACACCTCTCGTTCTTTATTTGTGTTGCTTTTTCAGAGAAACTCTGAAATATAATGGACAATCTGACACCTACCAAACATGCCCCTCCACTCTTTCCATACGTCTAGAAACACACACACACACGTACACACATGCACACCTGTACCCATTATTTCTCTTTCTTCCCTGTACTCTGTGAGATCATAACGTATAGTGTACATAGTGAGGAAAATAAAGACTAATGTAGTTTGCAGAAATTTAGATCCTTTCTTGACCTCATGATTCATTTTTGCTGTTTGGGGGTAAGTAATGTGACTATTCAAGCCCATCTCAAATGATATGACTAGTGAGATTTACTAAATCAAGGGACTGTCTCCTTGTGTCATTGTGCACTTATTTTACAGAGATACATTCCTACTATCTAAGCTCTTGCTTTCTAAATCGCACTGTCAAAAACCAAACTGCATACTGAATAAAACAAAGCAGAAAGGTGAATTTATTGCAAAGTGTCTGACCTGTAAACCGGGAACCTAAAAGCTATAGGAACAATAAATTCTGAGTTGCTCACAAATTAAGGGAGTTTTATGGAATAAGTGTAGAAGTTATTTGGCTTTTTCAGCTAACTGGTTGTCTGGCGGTCTTCTTTCTTATTTGGATCAGGGTAGAAGAGTCAGGGGAACAAGAAAGTCTAAAGATGAAGTGAACTGATCTGGTCTTTGGGGATTAGCTGGTGTCCTCTGCTGATTTCTGAGAAGAGCTATAAATTCCTATAAGGTGAGGATAAGTTTCTTTTATGCAACTGCATTGACTGTCCTTATTTTGTCTTTGACGTAAGTGACTTCATTTTAGTTCGGTTCTATAAGATGTCTATAACTTGTGATAAAGGTAGTTTGTATATCAGGAAACACAGAATGGAGGCACCCCATGGCTCACGTCATAAGAGGTAATTGAAGTCAGCCCGCAATCACAGGAAATGCCTGTCAGGAAGATCTAACATACACCAATCACGATCTTCCAAATCAACTTTAGCCAGCTTGCTTTACCCTGGAAGATAGAGCCTGCTAGCCCTGTCAGGAAATCCCTGGCAAATCATGCTCTGTTCCTCACATTGCCCCTTCCAGGGCTCTGTAATAGACACTCTTGCCCAAAATTCTTAGGGAAAGTGTGACACTACTCCTGAAGTGCTGTACTCCTTCCATCCAAAGTGTGTCTTTCCTGGAATAAAGAACATTACACTCCTTACTAAATTGTTTTTGTTTTGTCACTTGACATTTTTCTCCTGTTTAAAAGTACTTATTTATAAACTTGTTTTTATTTATACATTTGCAAATAATTATATGTGTCTGTTTGTAACTGGGTAAGATCAGTTTACATTAGAGCTTTAGTTCTGTAAATAACATAATTTATATATAGCTTCAAATAGAATATTAGTATCACATTCTTAAATCTCTTCGAAGTAACTATTGACTATTTCTTTTAGATCAAGACAATGCTATTGATGGTTAATTTTAATTAGATTTTAATTCTTCTTTATTTTACTCTTAAAAAGGTAATCTCATTTTATAGTCCTGGGGAACTTTCATCAACAAGGACTAAAATGCAGCAGGCAATAGCAGCGTCTACCACCAAACAGTTGCCCTGTTATCACGGGAAGAATTTTTACATCACTTTAATAGGTAATAAATAAATTTAAATGTCAACAGAATGGCAACAAAAATAATTCACATTTGTACCACGTTCTAACTGTTAGAACCAATGTTTATCTCATTCTCACAACCTTATGGATAGAAAAACTGTCAAGAGGTGGGTTGCGGTGTGTTTCCCGCAGCAGAAATGAAAAGACCTCTCACACAGAAAAACATTCTATTTTCCTCAGAATGAGAAATATGAAATGTGAATGAGCTTTGCTTCTTCAGAGCTCCGAAGGAACAGCTGAGCTCAGCAGTCTCAGAGAGAGACACCAACTTGTACACTCAATAAGCAAGGATATTTTCATGCATATGTGCAACACCTCGTTCTGCCTGGTCAGGAACCTACAGTGTGTATGAATGATGGAAATTTACAGATCAGCAACAAACTTCTGCTCAGAGGGTTTGCACATGGTCCCCACAGAGGCAGTTGCCCTGATCTCTGCCTAGAAGGAAGAACTAGCTGCTCTTGCCCTACTGGAGGTCATCTTTTTTTCATCACCATCTGGACGTCTGTTTCCAGGCACTGGAGTAGCTCTTGCACCTGATTACAATGTCCCTCTGATCCTGCTTTGCACTCTGCTTCTTAACAGGATCTCTCTTTGGTGTTCCCACACCATACATAAGTTAATAGTGCATAACGAGCCTGGACATCAATGGCCGGAGCTGCAGTGGACTGAAACCACCCTTCTCTTTCATGGCCCCATGCAGGCAGAGTCTGATCATTGGATTCCCATGTCGTCAAGGCAGAGAGACGCAGGTGCCTGTTTTGTGAACGACGATAAGCATCACGGAGCATAGGCCACGTGAAGGAAGCTCTCTCCTTCGTCCTACTCACCCGGACAATGATAACTTTACATCTGTCTTTAGAAAACCAGCAACTAATAGTCTAGAAAAGCTACCTGTGTCTTGTAAACTGCACAGTATAATCTTGGCCGTTTCCACTAAATCTGGGTTGTCTTTTATTACCTTTGTTGATTTTAAATTTTCACTTACTGATTTTAAAGAAAAACAGAGGAAGGGAGAGAAAGAGAGAGAGAAAGAGAGGGAGAGAGAGTCAGTTTGTTGTTCCACTTATTTATGCGTTCATTAGTTGATTCTTGTATTTATTCTTGTATGTGCCCTGACCTGGGATCAAACCTATAACCTTGGTGTTTCTGGATGGTGCTCTAACCAACTGAGCTACCAACCACGGTTTACCTCTGGTTTTGTGTTCCTTAATAAATTATGATTAACATGCTTAGCCAAACTTTAAAAAAGGGAGAAGTCAATACATTGGTCTGTCAGAAAATTTCTAAATTATATATATATATATAATTGTTTTTCTTTTAATCAGTACATTGATAGAAATGAAAACGCTGTCTGCTTTATGTACTTAATGCTTGGGAAAACAAAACACACACAGAAGCTAGTATTAGTTACATGACTATATGAATAAACAAATCCTTTAAAATAACTCAGGTACATGGACAGAACATTTGATTTGGAAGAAGGACAAGAAGTAGGAGGCAATTTGGTATCAGTTTTTGCTCCAATGGGTGTAATTATTGTGTAAATTGTGGCTCTTTACAAAAATCTTTGAGTCCTGTTGAGATGTTGTTAATGCCCCAGGAAGAAGCCTGCCTTCTCCAGCCTGATTGCTTAGAAAGATGCTGCCGCCTCCTTCCTCCTTTCCCCATCGGAGGTGGGCAATTTGCCAGTGGTTCATTTTCAAGTGCCATTGTTCACCCACTGCTCTAGGAGAAGCTCCTGCTTTTTTACACTTAATCCAAGCTTAAATGATGATCATTTTTTAAAACCCTGTAACATTTTTAAACAAATTTATTAGTCACTGACATTAGCCACTGTGATGCAAATATCTCTGCCACTTATTTTTTTTAATTAAACAAGTGATTTAATAACTTATGCAGCCTCAGACTTATTTTGCTTGGTTGGTGAGATCTTTTATTAGTAACTTATGGGAAAAAATATAAGTCTAGAGCTCTTTCTGCATTACGACATCATCTAGCTAGTTATGATTCTGACAACAAAGCAACACGGTCATGTTTATTACATGATTTCATCCATTTAATGTCATATTTTACATTGTGTATGTAGATACACTAAGAAAGACAAGTCCAATTGTCCTATATTCTGAGGAACGAAGATATCTTTATTCACTGGAGATATTGAAGAATAGGTTAAAGATGTTAATGATAATCAAACATGAGCTCATGCTGTGACCTGATGTGATTAGCTTTGGCAGTCTTGGATTCATTCTTCATATTTAACACACACCACCCATGGTGGGAGGGGGGGAGGTAATTTTCTATGTTTTATTATAAAGATTGAAGCATGATCAAAACAGATGTCAGCGTTTGAAATGGTTCTATGCAACAATGTAAAGCCAGTAATCTTGCTTCTTATCACCCTTCTAAAAGTCCTTGTAGTGTGTGTCCTGGGCCTACACTCACTTGTCATGGCCTTCTAGCCCTTCCGGTCAGTCTGTCCCTTGTCGGAGGCCTTTATAGTGACAGCATCTTCATTATCCCAACCTTTTCCATTACCCACATTCTCTGTTCAAAAGTTTCTTCCAACAGTATATACTTTCAAGGTCCTATCACCTCCAGAGAACAAGGACATTGATTTGTGTTTAGGAGTCAGTAGCTAGTAGTAGATATTAATGTAACACCCTTCCCAGGAATAATTTGCATTTAAACAACTGCCTTTAAACGAAAGAGTTGGAGAATGGTGAGGATTTCAGACTCTGAGGCAGACCCAACGAGAGTTCTTTTGTGTATGTGTGCTTATTTGCTTTCTTTTCTTTTTTCTTTCTGTCACCAAGCCCTTTCCAGTACCTCTCAGATGTTTAATCTGCCTAAGAGGTATTGGAAGGTAGAAAATAGACAAGACTCTGATTTGATTCCCAGCTCTAACAATGACTAGCTGTGTGACCTTGAGTGCACGCTTCAGTGTCCTCGACTATAAAATCAGGCTTTATGGGGATGAAATAAATGAGGGGGAGAGTTAAAGCTCTTAAAAGATTTAATATGTTTTCAGATGTCAGTTAAAAATCTTTGGGTTATAACTGATGGACACTGAACTCAATTCACGTATTCTGATGAAGTAGGAGTGGGTTGTTGTCTAGAAATGTGCATTTGTTTTAGCAAGCCAATAAAGTATTCTGATATCCATCATATTTGAATTACACTTCAAAAACCAGCATTCCAGGGGTACAAGGGAAATTCCATAGACCTTAAAAAATGAGAGATAGGAGGTGACAGAAACTCTAACGGTCCAGATCTAAAATCATCTGGAAGATGAGGATGACAACCACGGTGCATATAATAGAGGCCAGATTAGTGCACAGGTGTCATTTTATAAAGTTGTACTTCTGAGATGTACACAGTTTTATTAATCAATGTTATTCTAATAAGATTAATTAAAAAATATATACCTAAAGGAAACCACATTATTTACTAAATTTATAAAACACCTGAGGATAATCTTCTAGAATGCAGTGAACTAAGTTGAAAAGAAGTACAAAGATTACCTGAAATCAAGGAAGATGGTTGGTTCACAATTGGTTACATAACAAAGTTGCAGAAAATGAAATAGCTAACAAAGTTTGAAGATGAAAAAATGAACTCCCATTTTTCTTTAAAAAGCCAAAGATTGGATTCTTTCAAGTATAGAGCAATAAAGTTTGATGTCAACTCCAAAAGAGATTATTAGAAAGAATCTTGAATAAAAGATGTCTAAAAACTGAATGAAGAACATGGTACTAATTGATAACCTATATTAGTTTCTTATGAACAAGTCATACTATTTCAGATTTTGGTAGAATTAAATCGGTAAAGTTTAGATAAACTGGGGAAAACTGGACATACCATGTGTTTGGAGTTCAGTTGTCCATAAATTTACCATGAAAAAAAATAAATAAAGGAAACAGTGAACTGTCAAGAAAGAAAACATTTTCTTCTATCTTCTTTAGGTTCAGTAGCTACAAGCTTTTGGAATTAGACAATAAAAGAAAGATTAACAAGAGAAAAGGATATAATTTTTATTAATATTTTACATACATGGGAATTTACAGAAAAGAATTGAAACTCAGAGAAGTGGCTAGACTTGGAAGCTTATACACCATTCTAACAAAGGAAAAGGAATTTGGCCTCAAGTGTGGGCAAGTGACTAAGAAATATATGGGGAACTAATGAAAGATGAGGACTATTATAGTGGGGTCTATTCATACAATCTGATCATGGAGTTGACTGTCTTCTTTCTGGTTAGTAATGGAGATAGGAAGAAATATTTTGCAAAAGGAAATTTATGCCCTGCCCTACTTTTAGACATCTGTTTCTGTATCTCAATTATTATTAGCTCAAAATAATCCTTATATCAAAGTGGTATATGTTGGGGTTACATACTTAGATCTCATTTATAACCACAGATCTTAGAGTAGTAATTTTTAATTTCTTAATCAAACTTATTTTCAAGGAATTATGACCAAAAATATATTTTTAAATACTTGATGGAGCTGCTGATTGTTCTTTTTATACTTTTATTTTTCATTGAATTTATTGGGGTGACATTTGTTAAAATTACATAATCTATAGACAGTATTGTATTATGTCCACCACTCCAAGTCATGTCTCCTTCCATCCCCATTTATTTTCCCTTTTCTCTCTCCTATCTCCTCCACACTGTCCTTCTAGTAATCACTATATGGTTGTCTACATTTATGAGTCCTTTTATTTTTGGTTAATCCCTTCACCTTTTTCACCCAATCTCCCAACCCACATTCCTTCTGACACCTGTCAGTGTGTCCTATGTATTTATGAGTCCATTTCTGTTTTGTTTGTTAGCTTATTTTGTTCATGAAATTGCACATATTAGTAAGAACGTAGGGTACTTGTCTTTTTCTGACTGGCTTTTTTCACTTGGCATGATGCTCTGCGGGCCTACCCACATTGTCACAACAGGCAAGATTTTCTTTTTTATGACCAAGTAGTATTTCATTGTATAAATGTACCACAGTTTTTTATTTACTCATCTATTGATGGGCACTTGGACTACTCCCAAATTTTGTTTATTATAAACAACCATCACCAGAATGTAAAGACAACCCACTGAATAAAGAACATATTTGCCAATAATATATCTGATAAGGGATTAATATCCAAAATTTATAAAAATCTTATAATCTTAACACCAAAGCAAACAAAGAAACAATCAAACTAGGAAACAATCTAATTTAAAAATAGGCAAAAGACCTAAAAGGATACTTCTCCAAAGAGGACATACAGATGGTCAGTAGACATCTGAAAAGATGCTCAACATCACTAATCATCAGAGAAATGCAAATTAAAACCACAATGAGCTATTATTATTTCACACCTGTCACAATGGCAATCATCAATAAATCAACAAGCAATGAGGTTAGTGAGGGTCTAGTTAGTGGGAATGGAGATTGGTGCAGCCACTGTGGAAAGCAGTATAAAATTAATGCAAAAATTAAAAATGGAACTGTGGTTTTTATGACCCAGTGATCTTACTTCTGAGAATATATCCAAGGAAACTCAATATATTAATTCAAAAGAACATATAATTTTCAAATTTTTTGTCTCAGGAGTCTTGATATTATTAATATTAGTTAAGAATAAATAAACCTTTTTATGTGGGTTTTATTTTTCAATATTTACTGTATTAGAAATTAAAACTGAGAAAAAATTAAATTTCAGATAAATGACTTTAAATAATAAGAAACTTACATTAACATATTTTGTAAAAAATAACTTTATTTTCAAAAAAAAAATAGTAAAGAGTCTTCTTTTACATGTTTGCACATTACTTTAATGTTTGACTTCATGGAAGATAACCAGATTCTCACATTTGCTTGTGCACTTAATGTTTCATGACATGAAGGAAAATGTTCTTTTATAGAACTCAAACTCTACGCATTGTTTGTAACATACCCACTCACCTTCTTAGGTTCTGTTTTAATGGGAATATTGACCACTTTAAAGGTAGTTGTAGATAGCTAAACATGTACAAAATGCTGTGGTTTTATTTGTTTTTTTTCTGACAGAAGTTCAAAAGTCTTGAATCATGTGAAGATAACAGTTTTCCTCTATTTTCACTTAATTTATGTATCTTTTACTCTATATGCATTTGGGCTCTCTTTTTACTTTTCTTTTAAGCTACTTTACTGATATACCTTGGTCTCTCAGTTAATGAGTAGAGTCAAAACTTAAACACATAATTATTTTACATTTCAAGGAAAGTGTTGATTTTTACCATTTTCTTAAAAGAAATTACTTTTGACAGTAAAATCACTTGTTATGCAAGATTGGCAAATCCATTGTATATATTTGAGAGAAAGAGCATGAAAAAGAAATGCTATCTTGTAGTATTATTAAGAAAGTAGTTTTAACCTTGTAGACCCCTGAAGAGATTATACAAAACCCACACCAGAGACCTCAGAATAATATTTTGAGAACAAATGCTTTACCATTTTGTGAAGAGTAGCTTCATTTAACACAACTAATAAAAAGAATTATTTTAAAGTTAGAAAGATGATGTAAGAAATCTAAAATGCAGTCTGATAGAAATGTTTAAAGAAAATGAATAATACATTTAGCAAAGAAAAGAGAAAATTTAAGAAAACATGATATTAATAATCAAATATTTAGAAATCTATCATGAAAGACTGACATCTCTCATATAAAAATGGAGTTTGGTTCCTCTACTCTAGAATTCAGTGGAAACTTAGTGACTTGTTTCTCATAAATAGATTGAAGAAGTGACATTGAATGACTTCTTCAGTTGTCATACAAGAGCCTGCCTGATCATCTCTCTGGAAAATTGCTCTTGGGCCCTAAGTACTATTTTCTGAGAAAAGAAGCTCAGGCCACATGGAAAGGACAAATGTAAATGTTGTGGCCAGCAATATAGGCTAAAGTTTATTTTAAAGGCAGCATTGACCACCAGAAATCTGACTGGAAAATACTTTCACAACCATTTGTGACCCAGCTAACAGACAAGCTGATGATTATCAAACTCTGACCAACTTGCAAATATATAATCAAATTTTGTTCATTTTCTTATTCACTGAGATTTGTGGTGAGTTGTTATGAAATAAAAAAAATAGTTAAAATGAAGAGCAATTACCATTTTTTTAAGTGAGAAGAGGGGAGGAAGTGAGACAGACTCCTGCATATGCCCCGACTAGCGTCCACCTGGCAACCTCATCTGGGGCCAATGTGCAAATCAACTGAGCTATTTTCAGCGCCTGAGGCTGGTGCACTGAGATCAACAAAGCTATCCTCAACATCCTAAAGATGCTTGAACCAATGGAGTCACTGGCGACGGGAAGGGAAGAGGGAGTGAAGGGGGAGAGGAAGAGGGAGAGAAGCCGATGATCTCTTCTCTTGTGTGCCCTAGCCAGGAATCTAACATGAAACATCTATACGCCAGGCCGAGTCTCTATGCACTGAGCTACCAAGGAGGGCCAAAGAGCAATTTTTTTAAAAGTGTTATCACTAAACTTTTGGTGGACTATATTAAAATCTTTTAAAATGAAAATCTGTACAAAACTCTAATCAGAGAATGAGCATATTTAATATGATAGAACTGTACCTTACAATGTTCAGTTCTTTCATTTTTCCAGATGAGATATGGAATGAGCAAGATGAAAAGATTTGCTTCTCTACTCAATGACTCATCCAGAACTAGAACCAAGAAAGCCTACCTTTTAATCAACTTCATTTTTCATCACTCCATTTTCATTGGGAAGTCTTGGTTTCCTCACCCTCAGAGCTCTTCAAAGAGTGAAGTCATAGGGAGTACAAGAGTGGATGGGTTTTTTGACTAGATAATCTACGACCTTTCCAAAACCAATTTGTTATAATTTTATGGCTTAAAAAAATGTGTGCCTGATTTATGTGAAATAATGGTCTTTCTTACAGCATGCCACTTACACTTTTCTGTGGACCCTATCTTATCTTATAATTCATACATATATTCATAATTTTAAATATTATATTACTTAAATCCTTAATTATCCATCAAACAGACTGAGAGCTGCAGCATGCATTTATGTACTCACAGATTCATTCTTCTGATATTTGTTAATAGCTCATATATGCTTTGTGTTTAACACATTTAAAGAACTAAGGGTATTCATTTAATCTGATCCAACCCAAATTTCTCCAAGTGTATTTTCATCTTATTTAATTTTTATAGTTATCTTACATTTCTTTATGCTAATATTTACATGTTTGAAGAAGGCAAAGATTAGTTTGCTTTTTGATGAAATTATAGATTAATTTGTCTAAAACATTGAGAGAGAAGTAGAAATGGAAATATAATCATAGAAAGTACAAATGCTTTTTGTCACAAGGCTACATTGATGAGCTAAGATATATAGATTGCTTAATACATAGCCAATTGTCCCAATGTGATATTTTAAGCCATCCATATACAAAAGTGTCCATAACTTTGTCATATATCAAGTGCCCATATGTACCTGGGTCAATATTTGGACTCCTAAATGTGATTCATTGATCTAGTTCTTTTGCTCTTTTTGTGCCTTACTACACTTGTTCATTTTATAAATTTATAGTAATAGCCATTATTTACTGAGCAATATGTATCACTTAGGATGGCAACTACCAAATTATACAGAGTAATAAGAAACCTGTTTAAAAAACACACAAATGGGAAAGAAATGCAGTCACTGAGGAATTAAGTAGGGCAAGAAGAAAGTAGTTAATCAGAAAGTAGAAACCAGCAAACATTAGTCCTCAAATGAAAAGCTTATTAATTTTCAAAGTGAAACTCTAGTCTCCATGAGACTGATCATGTGTGACATTCAGCCAGCTGTTTTATCAAACTTAAAATCTATTTAGGATACTCACTTAAATTGTCAATGCAACACTTGATCACTAGCAATGAACCCTCAGGAATTAGACATCATATCACAGAAATTTTCAATGGGTACAGGATGCCCTAATGTTACACTGACAGGTGTATATGTAGAACATGTCATCCTCACCTTTCTCAGGTTTGGTTGTAGACCTGAGGTAAGAAAGAGGGGTGAATAAAGACTTTGATGAAAAAACTAAATCACTTAAAACATTTAAATACTATACCCAAAAAGATGCTTTCATTGTGGCTCATTTTTTGTTTATGCAATGTTATCTCCACACAAGGTTTTGAAACGTGTTTCTTTCTGTCTGCTGGTTATATTGTTCTTGTCCTTTATCCTGGATTTCATAAAAATTCTGCAGGATTTGAGAAAGACCAATTAATCAATGCCAGTGTGGGCAATAATTTATGACCATAGTAAAAATAGAAATGCACACTTTTCAATGCAGTCTCTTCTCTCTGTTGACCAGATATATATATTTTTTTCTTTTTCATGGAATGAATCCAAACATCTTGCTGGTGAAAAGGGTGTATTTTTTCAGATAGCAAAGTTGTTTATTGAGCCGCTGAATTCAATCATCATCAGTAACTCCGGGCTTAGAAGGGAAAATTGGAAAGAAAAGGCTTAGCGTAAATCTTCAAATATAAAGTTACCCATTAGTTGATTCAGCTAGTCACAGAAAGAGCCTTTAAAATGTGAACAGATTGTATGTGGAGTTGTGTGTTGTGTCTATTTTAAAATATATGGGTTATTCTCTTCTTATCCAAGCATTTTTCTTATGCTGCCACACCCGAACCCAGCTATCTTGATAGTATTGCTGGATAGCACATCTAGCCAAAATAAAAGACTTCTATGTTTTTTCTTTGTGTTCTAATTTATTTTTCAAAATACATTGTTTAAATATTCAATAAGGTTTTATCATCTTTGCTTCCAAATCGTAACTTGTTTAACAAGTTCCTCATCATTAATGTGATTAATAGAATAACATCATTTGATGAGATTTATGTTACATTTTTCATCAAGAGCTACTGTAAAATGGTGAAATAAACAGTTTACTGATTAAATACTACTATGGGTGTCTAATATCTGAAAAAAGAAGTCTACTTTTATGCAAATACAAATTGGCTATGAAGTTTGTAATTCTGGAATCTAAACATCAAACATGTGTCCTCTGTATGACCCACTGTGATTTGAGAGACAGAGTGAAGACAATGGCTGGAGGGGGCAAAGACTGCAAAGAAAAATATTGATGTTCTTTTTGGATATCTGTTTAAGGTCAGTCCCCATTAAAGAGTCTCAGGGGCAGAACTAGGGCTAAATTATAATCTCAGTAGTTAAAGTATGGAAAGCGATTGTTCTTATTTTTCTATAGCAACAATAAAGGTTAATTAATATATAACCCTGCCTTTGGTATTGAGTAAATAAATACTTTTATTTTATCAAGTGTTTGTGACTACTAACAATGCTCTTTTTGGGAGAAGAAATGGTAAGTGGCAGGAAGAGAGATAGGCCTAATGGTTTTATTTGTTTGTTTGTTTTTTCAGGGGAGAGATAGAGTCAGAGAGAGGGACAGATAGGGAAAGACATACAGGAATGAAAAGAGATGAGAAACACCAAACATTGTGGTTCCTTAGTTGTTCATTGACTGATTTCTCATATGTGCCTTGACCCGGGAGCTACAGCAGACCAAGTGACCCCTTCCTCGAGCCAAAATCCTTGGGCTCAAGCTGGTGAGCCTTTCTCAAACCAGGTGAGCTCGTGCTCAAGCTGGTGACCTTGGGGGTCTTGAACCTGGGTCCTCCACATCCCAGTCCAATGCTCTATCCACTGCACCACCGCCTGGTCAGACACCTGATGGTTTTGACCTGTAAAAAAGAGCCTACTGCAGTCCGAGAATTGGTACCCATGGGGCATTTCGAACCATATTAAGGAGGTTACTGGGTCGCCAGTAACAGTTAATGTTAGAACTAGAAACTACCTTTCTAAATTGCCATAATGAATATCTATTTTCTGGTCTTCCTAGAACTTTCTTTCTTCTAAACTTTTCTTTATCCATTAATGGTTCTCTCAGGACACCCCATGTTCTCATGACTGCATATATTAAGCACCATCATTGGTACAAGGGTAAGAACTGACCAAAGCTGGGGAAAATAGAGTTTTTCAATTTCTTCTGCAGTCACTTGTCCAGCCTTGGGAACACAATCATACTAGACTTTTCAGGATAAGTCTGTCTCTGAGCTTCATCTTAAGGTGAAAAAACACAAAGGCTATTAAAAGTTATGTTTTCTGCCACAGAGAGGATTCCTTTATAACTTTTTATATATTGAGAAAATAATATAGATAAATAAATGGCAGCTCAGGAAATACATAAGATCCCTCAAGCCCTCTTTCTAAGAGTCTCTAAGCCCGAGCTGTACCCTCGACCTTCTTATGTATTGGATGTTCATCTATACCTTATATTTTTTAGATAAAATATTTCTTACTTTTTCTAATTCATTCAACTTGGTATTTTGTGACTTATAAGCAGAGTCTTCACTGATATAATTTCCAAGTCAATGGCTTCCAGATTTCTTGGAGAAGATTGTAATGTATTAACTACTATGTATATAAAAAAAAAACTATGGTACCAGATTTGTGTCTAGAATTGACCCAAATTAAATTTTTTCTTAATAAAATATTTTATATAAACTATATTTCAAGGGTTAAATTATGTTAAAAAGCTTTTAAGTGTGACACCAATTATCCAACACAGTTTTAATCTTTTCATAATATAGTTACATCAAATAGAATTTACTAGATCAATGCTCTTTACTCTAGCTCACCAAAAACTTTGTAGATGTTCTACACACAAATTAGTACAGAGTAAAAATAAAAATGGTAAATTAAAAATGGAAAAATTGGAATTGCTTATCTCTTTGCAGAGCGAGTTCTATGGTATTTTTCTCTGCTTCTCATTCAGATTCATTGATATGTCCGTTTCCATGTAGCAAACACTAAAGACAGAACTCCTCCTAGTGTAGTGAAAGGAAGTATAGTACAATGCTTCCTACACAGACAAGAAGAGATGAGAAGAGAACGCCTACCTGTCAGTCCTTTTGTGAAAATGAAAAGAATTCAAATTCAGGAAGGTGTCTTGGAGAAAGAATGTACTGATGATAGGCATAAGCAAAGTCTTTCTCCATCCTCGACCAATTCTTAGTATTTGTGTTGATTTAGAATCTTTATCTGTACTCTTGTCCTTTGCTTCCTGATCTCTGTCTTCTTTAACTATTTATGGATAGATTCACTGATTTTCCATATGCAGACTCAGCATACTTATGTTTCCTGAATTAATCCCTGAGACAGAGTAAATTCCCAAAGCAGCTAGACCACTCTCTCCTTAATTTCAACCCAACCCAATGGGGCCTCAAATTGTTATCTTTTACGCTTATCATTAAGGGTCCAGGCATTATTTCTCCCCTAAGTGTCCCTTGCTGATAATTTCTGTAAAATATAAATAATGTTGCATATCCCATGGGGTCACTGTGGTAATTAATTTTTAAAATGAAGGGAAAATGCTTAAGCAAATGACACTCATAGTAATCTATATTTATTATTTTTATCAGTGATATCTATATTTATTACTTGTCTTCTTTCTATAATTATTATTATTAATTATTTGCAGGCATTATCTTCCAGGGCTTAATGATGGGTACCTCAGTATTACCCAAACTAATGTTGTGATGTTTGCACTAGTTTTCAGGATTAATATTCTTCCTATATCTCTCTATCATAGCTCATTAGTTTGACAATTCATTTATTCAGTTAATATATTTTAAAGAGAATCAGGGAATAAAGAGACTTAGGTTAAAGACAAGAAAGGAGGCAACAGGGTTAGCAAAGATAACTTAGTTCAGCTCTGGAAGAGATAGAGACAAACAGGATAATACATTCATACATAACAATAATTATATCTGAAATGGGCTGAGAAGCACCAGAAAAAAAAAGAGGTCAAAGTATCTTATTATTTCGTTTTAAGCCGCATAATCATTATTCCTGACCTCCAGAAGTATATGGTTTAAGAATAAAGACTGACATGTAAACATGCAATGTAATACAAGGTCCTAAACATTTTATACATATAAACAGTAACATGAATAGCTAATATTTATCGACACGTTGTACGTGAATCGATGTGCCTGGTCCAGGGTATGCCAGAGCTGGCTCTTAGCTACACACAAAAGTAATTCTGGCAGAGAGCCATCCGACTCTATATTCAGTAATGTAATAACACTAGAAATCAGGGCCTTTAAGAAAAACAACAAAACAACTTGGAGATCTGATTGTTGAACACTTCCCAGAATACCACAGTCTAAATCATTTAAACAGAACATCTTATTTTGTTGTTGTTGTTGTTTTGTACTTACTCCCATGACATAGGTAACAATAGTATCTCTTTTTTTACAGATGAGTTGTCCTAATGCTATTGTGACTGACCCAAGCAAGTTAATGATAGAGCCAAATTTTGAATTTAGTTGAACTCCAGAGTCTGCAACTCCAAACAAGAGACAGCCCAAGGATGTCAGTGTGAAATTTCCTAAATAAGCTTGACTTTTTTTTTAAAGAATTTATTTATTGATTTGAGAAAGAGAGAGAAAGAAAGGGAGTAGAGTGAGGAACAGGAAGCATCAGCTCATAGTAGTTGCTTCTCATATGTGCCCTGACCAGGCAAGCCTGGAGTTTTTAACCAGTGATCAGTTTTATAGTTCCAGGTCAGGGCTTTATCCACTGCGCCACCACAGGTCAGGCCAAAGCTTGAATTTTTTATTTCAATGGGCTGCAAAGATATGGAAAGCATAGAAGTTGGGTGTTCTAGTTCTGATTTTCCTCTAAACAAGAAAGGAAAAGGAGAGAAGAAACATCTTAGATCCTTTCATTGACCTGCTTTTAGCTTATCTCCTGTTGCGTTTTTATGTATATATATATAAAAAATCTTTTCGTTTCTACTGTCTTCAACATTTGGGGATTATTCTTGACATCTTTCTTTCCTTCCGGTAAACATTCAATTCATCAACAAATATGAGCTCTACTGTCAAAATGTATCCAGAATCTGACCAGATTTTAGCAACCACCAGTGCTATTATTCCCATCCAAACTATCATCACCCCTTACTTACAACAGGCTCCTTGTTAGTATATATCTTGGAGTGACTTTCCTTCACAAAATACCCAGTAAAGCAAAATAATATTAATTCTCTGCTTAAAGCTTTGCAATGTCACTCTGAGTCACTCAGAATAAAGCCCTAAATACTTGTCATAGTTGGGTTTCAGCAGAACCATACTGGCTGGCCTATTTGACACTGAATATCATGAGAAGATAGAATTACTTATCTCTAATGGGGGCCAGGGAAAGTACCTCTAAAATATATGAAAATGTGTCCTGACAATGGAAAGAGGCCAAGCATGGGTGTGGTAAGCAAAGCCTCGAAAGGTATAGACAGAGAGTACATCATATCTTCCCATTGTTTAGCAGTGGTTCTCAAAGTGTGCACCAGGGTGCACTGGCATGCCCTAGAAGATTTCCAGGTGCACCCTATGGTATTCTAGAAAAAAATGTTGGGAATCAAAAACCAATAGGAATTTTGGAGATTAGATTTTTGGGGGACAGAGGTGTGGGGAATTGAATGGAAGCTGACAGTCTGCCCAACCCCCCACCTCACTTGCCTGATTAGGTTGCAGAAGGCTGTTAAGCTGTGGTGCTGGATTGTTTGCACTGCCCCCATGTTCCCCGGAAAGACTGGAGGCAAGTTTCTTCTATCCTTTGGTGTCACGTTAAGATAATATGTATGGTGGGGTTTTTCTGCACTCAACACAATTAAGAGTAAAGAGAGAGGAATTCTTCAATGTATTGACGAGGAAATGAGAGTTTGCTTTTCAAATATATGCCCAAACATTTAAAAAATCACTAGGACATATCAGGTTTATGTTTCTCATAAACACAAGAATGAAAAAACTTAATACATTTGCGCTGGGACCAGCCGAATTTACTAAATCTTACTAAGAATGTAACTCTCTATATAAAAAGATAACACTTTTGTCATTTTTTTAAATTTTTAACCCATCTTTTTTATGAATTCTAAAAGCATAACTCAAAAAAGGTAACATAAAAAATTTTTAATATCAGAATAAATTTAATTTTGTCATATTTATTTCATTTAATTACCATAAAAGCACGCTTGGACTTTACATTTTTTCTTTAATATTTGACTTAATTATTATAACGTATTTCTCATAAATTTGTATATAGTGTGCCTACAATTATTTGTAGGATTTTAAATGTGCCCAGACTTCAAGAAGTTTTAGAACCACTGGATAAGACAGTTGAGAATGCATACCTTTATACTACAGTTAGTGTCAAAGGGCTATGCCTGGAAAGACATAAGTTCTGAGGAATTTCACTCTGTTTGTGCGAGTAGAATAAGCACAACTGTTTGAACCAGAGCAAATGAAATCAGTAGGAAAATCTCGGAGAATGTGTGTGAGGCAGTCTTCTGTAATCCATCTATTTCAATGGTGAAGTCTATTCAACCCTCACATTAAATCCACTCTACAGAGTTTTCAGAACACTGTCTGGTAATTTTTTTTTTTTTTTAATTAAAGATTCAAAAGAAAGGAGCAGGTTAAGCTGCACCCTTCACTGCTGTAGTTGGTCCTGAGGTTCAGGCGGTATTCATCGTCAGGCTCTTCTTCCCTCTTGGCCAAGATTTCTGCAGCTCTGGGTTAATTAAATGGTGGGGTGACCCAGACCTTTATACATGAAGTAACTGAGTTATTGGTATTTTCCCCTTGTTTGGCCATGGTCTGTTCATAGTTAAAATAGGACTTGAAGTCACTAAGAATGCAATAAGATATTTCTAGAGATTTAGACATACTATTTCTGCCTCTGCTCCTTTGCATAGAAGCCATTCTACCCCTCATAATGATCAAAGCCAAATACCACCGCCAATATGGTAACTTTCCTGCCGGCTGCTCTGCGGACATTTGGAGCTCTAATGGCCCAGGGGTAAACATAATTTTAGAGCTCTAGACCTGCCAAGTTTAAAATTGCAAGCGAGAAGCAGCAATTCTCTAAACAGGTCACTGGGAGTGATAGTGGAAGGGGTCGCTTATGCTCCTACCCCATCACTCCTGGACTCAGATATTCTCATTACCAGGAACTCAGGACCAAAATGATCATTGGCTAAGGCTGTACATCATCTCTGAAGACAATTCTTTAAATTAGCAAGGTGTTATTTACAAGCTGGAACTGTATCCATGCTTGTGAGTGCTCATAGCAGAATAGCAGGCTGGCAGGCTCTGGGCGGTACAGAAAAGAGTAAGGCCAGGGTTTCTTTGGGTCATGCTCAATGTTATAATAAACTTTCTTAAAAATGTATCCTTTGCTCTGAAGAAATATTATAAGGGCAAAATGTCAGAAAATTAGATACACGGTAAGCCTTTAATACTGAACAAGGTATTAAGGGCAGGAAAGGAAAATATATAGCAACCTATATGTCCATTACTGTCCATTCCACAGTGAATGGGGTCTGGTGGAATCCACTTGCCACTGAGTGTTCAATTGGTCTTGAGAATCAACAATGCATCAAGGGCCCAGCATCAAACTGTGTTGCTGACAATTCGGATATTTAACAATAATACTAGCTATATCAGACTTGCTAGAATAAAGCCCATGCTAGTCCAGTTTGGGATCTACTCTGTGAGCACTGGCACAGAGGGTGGCTGACATATCCTGGATGAGTCCCCACCTGCTAGTTCAGTGCCTCTTACGCAATGTATTTCCTCTTGTTGGCAGCAATGTGAGCGACAAAGGTCTGCAGAGATTCTGCCTACTCCCATAAGCCCAACCGTATGCCTTTTCTCTAGACTTTCTTTCCCAATATTGCTCTTTCCAAGCCATTGATCAACCAGCCAAGCCATTTGCTTCTTGCCAGAATTCTGAGTATGTTCTTACTACAGACCACTTCTTTCTCATGCGAAATAGAAGATCTGAGGCATCACACAAGCACTGCCTACTGGAAGTATTATTATTATTGTTACTGTCTTTTAGTACCCCTTATGCACAGGGCTGTGATGTGCCAGGAATATCCAGAACATCAATCACCTTGGACTATATCATGACATAGAGTAAGAGAGTAAACGTTGCCCTGATCAAGACTGAAATGTAGCTCTACGTATATTCTATCCAATTAAAAACTCAGAAGCTGGTACATGACCACAACATGAGTTTATGTTTTCTCTGAAATTGAGCAAGGGCTCCATTGACCACCTGGCATTCCACTGAAGTGGTTGACCACATCTGCCCATTAGCAGGTATGGTCACACATTACACTAGCTTGGACCTTGTCACCAAAGACTTTCTTGAAAAATTTTGCATATCCCCCACACCCCAACATACAAAGATTCCACTGGGGAAAAGTTGAATTGCAATAACATTGCAAGATCGTTCCTCAAATGCACTTGTATCTTCTTCAACCAAGCTCAGGTCTTAAAACTGAATGAGAAATAATGATTTTCTATTGTGATGCTTAATATCGGTTTATCTATTTTCAGTTCTTTTTCCATAATATATATTAAGCTACACCACCTGGGTTGCTCATTTATTTACCTGGTTCATGAAAATACCATGTTGCGTTAGCCACCAACATAGATCCCTGTGGGACAGGGTCAGAGCCTCCTGGTTTTTGTTCCAACCTTCTATCTCATGATAGTAAATGCACTCTCTATGCCTGATAGTTAAATGTTACCACCTGGCATCTGTTATTCTGTAATCCTATCATTCCCAGAACAGGGTGCTGTTTCAAACAGTATTTTCTATTATTAATACTGGTCTCCCACGTATAGCATAGCCATCACTCCACCACTGAGCTTTGTTATCGCTGATGCCTCTTTTACAAGGTGCTTTCTTTGGTAAAAGGACTGGCCTCAGGTGAGTTGTTTGGATTAACATAAAGGACCTATTGCTACATAACAAGTTACCACATCTTAATGTCTTAGGACAACATGCATTTATTACTCCAGTTCCAAGGGTCAGAAGTTTAGGCAGGTTCAACTAAATTCTCTGCCTATGGGTTCCAAAGGTCAAAATCAAATGTCAGTCAAGTGGAGCTCTCATCTGAGACTTTATGAGAAAAAACTTCCAAGTTTTTCTGGTCATTGGCAGAATACAGTTTCTTGTCAGTGCAGAAGAAAAGTCATGTTTCTTGTTGGCTATTGACCAGGGATCACTCACAGCCCCTGAAGGCTACTTACTTTATGGACTTGCATGTGACCTTCTCTATCTTTAAGGTTAGCAATGACTCTTTGAATATTTTACATGCTATATGTCACTGACTTTCCCTTCTGTTAAAACCCAGATAAAATTCTCTGCTTTTAAAAGGTTTATGTAATTGGGTTCGGTTCACCTATTTTTATTATATAAGAATAAGTACAGTTCTAGTTCCTATGTGATTTTGAGGTTATTTAATACAAAGGCTCACCTGACCAGGCAGTGGCACAGTGGACAGAGCGTCAAACTGGGGTGTGGAGGACCCAGGTTTGAGATCCTGAGGATGCCAGCTTGAGCGCAGGCTCATCTGCTTTGAGCAAGTCTCACCAGCTTAAGCCCAAGGTTGCTGGCTTGAGCAAGGGGTCACTAGTCTGCTGTAGCCCCACCCCCACCCCCAGTCAAGGCACATGTGAGAGAGCATTCAATGAACTAAAGGAACTGCAACAAAGAATTGATGCTTCTAATCTCTCTCCTTTCCTGTCTATCTGTCCTTATTTGTCTCTCTCTGACTCTTTCTTTCTCTGTCACATACACAGACACACACAAATATATATATGAAGGCTCTTTATAATGTAGGGTGTTATTCATCTCTCATTTTGTTTATGTAGACTTATTATTCATTGGAACACATTCCAGTTGCTTGACCATCTGTGATGAATGTCTATGTTCATGCACAGTCAAAGCTCAAATATTGTACACACATAGAGTAGTTAGAGCTAACATCACCTTATAATAAGAAACTTAATTGGACTTACAATATCCCTTTTTATCTAGTAGCATAACATAGTCAGGGGAGTAACACCGAGGGGCAGAAATCATGGAAGTCATTTTAGAATTCTGTCTATAACATGAAGATAATACCGCCTAACTTACTGGATTATTATAAAGATTAAAAGAAAACATCCATTTTAAAATATTTAATGTAGTGCTTGGCACATAAGAAGTTATAACAATCCATTTAGCTAATAAACTAATAAAATTCTGGTAGCTCTTCTCTAAAGATGGACCTCAAAGAACCATACCTCTCACTACTTATTCCCTTGTATAGTGCCCTTAGCTTGAATCTGGTTTGACCTTTGTGATGCACTTGTAACAAACAACGTGATAAACATAATACTGGCTGGTCTCTGAAGTTAGGTCACTAAAAGTCCTGTAGTTTCTATTTTGGTCTTATGGAACACCTGCTCCAGAGAAAACCAGCTCCCTGAGATTGCCGAGCTCTGTGGATGCCCAAACTGGTCATGCGAGGAGAGGACATAAAGAGAAAGCTTGCTGGGAAGCTCTGTTTTCCCATACCAGGGAGATGATCTCCTGTGATTGAAAAAGGTATCTTGTCATTCCAGCTCAATTTTGATGAGCCTTCAAAGGAACCCAGACCATTCTAACATGTGTCTACAATCTCATAAAAGACTCACCAAACGAGTTAAGGCAGTGGTTCTCAAAGTGTGCACCAGGGAACACTGGTACACCCTAGAAGATTTCCAGGTGTGCCTTATGGTATTTCAGAGAAATATGTGCCTCTTGGGGACCAAAAACCAACAGGGTTTTTGGAGTTTAGATTTTTGGGGAACAGAGGTGTGAGGAATTAGCTGGAAGCTGACAGTCTGCCCCACCCCCTTCCTCACTTGCTTGATTAGGTTGCAAAAGGCTGTTAAGCTGTGGTGCTGGATTGTTTACACTGCCCCCATGTTCTCTGGCAAGACTGGAGGCAAGTTTCTTCTAAACTTTGGTGTCAAGTTAAGATATATATGGTGGGGTTTTCTGTACTCAACACAATTAAGAGTAAAAAGAGAGGAATTCTTCAATGTATTGACGAGGAAATGAGAGTTTGCCTTTCAAATATATGCCCAAACATTGTAGAAATCATTAGGACACATTAGACTCTTGTTTCTCATGAACAAAGAATGAAAAAACTTAACACATTTGCTCCTGGACCTGCTGAATTTACTAAATCTTACTAAGTATGTATGTGTGTGTGTGTGTGTGTGTGTGTGTGTGTTTGTATATATATATATATATATATATATATATATATATATATATATATATATAACATTTTTGTCAATTTTTTTATTTTTTTACTGCTCTTCTATTACGAATTCTAAAAAGCATAACTAAAAAAATGTAACATAAAAATGTTTTTAATGTCAGAATAAATTTAATTTTGTCATATTTACTTCATTTAATTACCATATAAGCACGCTTGGACTTTATATTTTTTCTTTAATATTTGACATAATTATTATAACATATTTCTCAGAAATCTCTGTATAGTGCCCCTACAATTATTTGCAAGATTTTAAATGCGCCCCAACTTCAAAAAGTTTGAGAACCATTGAGTTAAGGTAACAATGAACCTTTAAGTTTGTTCTGCAGCAATAGAAAACAGGAACAGAATTCTGTTACTAAATTAAGCTCTCGTTGTAGGATATCCATACAGTTGTGATTCGAGTTGCATACTTTTCCTTGTTCTTACCTGATTTTGAGGCTGGTTGATAAGGTTCTTCGAGACATAGGCTACCAGTCTCTCCTTAGGTTTATGTAGCCGTATCACTAACTGGGACACACTTTACTTCCTTGGCCATCTGTGATGAATGTCTGTGTCTATACATAGTCGAACTCAAATAAAATATGACACACACACACCAAAGAGCTGGAGTTCATTTCTCGTCCCTTGGGTTGCAGTTATTGAGGAAAGACTAGCTCATTTAATTGTTTTCAAGCCACACGTTCCTCTAGTTGGAAGTTATTACGTGTTGATAGTAATCTTCATTGACATTTGCCAGCCTTGATATGCCAGGGAATCTTAAATGGAGCTGAGAAGCAAAGGCAATACAGTTATGCAGACACTGGCATGTGAAATAATACTCCAGTGACTTAAAGAAATGGGATCAATGTAGTCCTAATAAAATATGAAGGCTTTCCAGTCCCAGATCCTATTATCTCCAGTGATACTCTGGTTGTCTGCCGTTTAAAAGCACAGATGTAATCCAGTTAGAAAAATGTCACAACTCTCCTGTAACAGCCGCATGCTCCACACTCACAGTGATAAAGACATCTTCCATCAGTGAGCACTGCTGTCTTTGGTCCCTGGTACTAAGAAGTTTCCCTCAAAGTCTCACAATAACTTTGTTTTGACCAGTGGGTTGCTCTCAGCCTCAATAGCAGCATGTCCCTTCTTTAACTTTGGTACCTTGCCATTATTAAATAAAGGAAATAATCCAAGAAGAGCAATACACAACAGAGCCTGGCTGCTAGTTGAGTGGCCTCACTTGGCATTTGTGTCCTGCAGAGTGACGACACGTACTACTGTTGAGGGCTTATGGATGGTTAATGACAGAGAGGATATTATTCCCCTGAACCCAGTTACAAAAACTCCTCAGTTTTGCAAGTATAGTCATGCCTGAAAGACATTTCAGGATATTTGGGACTATGTAGAAATATGAAGCTGCAGCTCCCAGTTCAGTGGTCAGAAATGTGCTCTAAAGGAAACAAGAGGATTACCCCGAAACCCAAGACTTTAAAAGTTTTGACAGTGAAATAAGAAAGAGTGAGTTCATTGAAATATAGGACCCTAAACTAAGGGTATATTGTTTAATAGGTTGCTTTACAGCAAAACTGTTAGCTGCACAAAGACAGTAAATCTAGCTAAGCTAGAGAATCTTACATCTCTTAATAAAGAAAGCTTTCGCCTTGACTTTTTCCGCCATTAAGTAGCACTCCGATCCTTTAAAAAAATGCAACCATGGCACATGTGCATGATTGGAGAAACTGAAGGAAATATCAGCAAATAATCATAGAACTAGAAGAGACCCTAGAAATCTACCAGTTGAAGTCTTTCATGTTAGGTTTTCCGCCATGAAACCAGTTTAGAGGCCAAAATACAGGAAGCCACACAGTTCATCTGTGACAGTCAGGACTTCAACAGTTTCCTGTCTCTGGGTCCTTACACTCATCCTACTGCTCCTCTTTAATGTCAGATAAATGCCAGGTGCTGTTCCTTTAAGCAGGGTCCACTTTGGGTTATATTCATCTTTATGTGGCCAGAGTCCCAGCATTGATGGTGCTGAAGGAGGCAGAATTGGAAGAAGAGTTCATGGTCCACATTCATGGAGCTTTAGGAAGAATAGAGCAAGCAGGAAGGTTATGACTAAGAGAAAACTGTTAACATTCCGGGAAAGACTTTCTATAGAATGTTGGGATTATTGACAAGGGATCTTACAGAATCTTAAAGTACAAAGAGAATTAGTCTATTCTGTGTTTCAAAGAACAAAAGACAAAGAATTATAAATTTAGTCCAAAATGTCTTTAAAATCAGATCACAACTTCATTTTAGGTTTCATTTTGAAGCTCCCTGCCTCATCTTTCATCCCAAAGACTATATGTTCTAATTCTATGTAATTTCTTCCTATTTGCTGTTGGCTCATTCTTTTATTCTTCCTAACAGAATTCTATGCTGTTGTTATTTCTTTTTATTAATTTTAGTGGGGTGACATTAATAAATCAGGGTACATATGTTCAAAGAAAACATCTCCAGGTTATCTTATCATTCAATTATGTTGCATACCCATCACCCAAAGTCAAATTGTCCTTTGTCACCTTCTATCTGGTTTTCTTTGTGCCCCTCCTCTTCCCCCTCCCTCCCTCTTTTCCCTCCCCCTACCCCGTAACCACCACACTCTTGTCCATGTCTCATAGTCTCACTTTTATGTCCCACCTATGTATGAAATCATGCTGTTCTCAGGTTTTTTCTGTTTTACTTATTTCACTCCATATTAATGTTATCAAGGTCCATCCATTTTGTTAAATGATCCGATGCCATCATTTTTTACGGCCGAGTAGTACTCCATAGTATATATGTACCAAAGCTTTTTAATCCACTCGTCCTCTGACGGACACTTGGGCTGTTTCCATATCTTCGCTATTGTGAACAATGCTGCCACGAACATGGGGGCACATTTCTTCTTTTCAAACAGTGCTATGGTGTTCTTAGGGTATATTCCTAAAAGTGGGATAGCTGGGTCAAAAGGTAGTTCGATTTTTAATTTTTTGAGGAATCTCCATACTGTTTTCCACAGTGGCTGCACCAGTCTGCATTCCCACCAGCAGTGCAGGAGGGTTCCCTTTTCTCCACATCCTCACCAGCACTTATTCTGTGTTGTTTTGCTGATGAGTGCCATTCTGACTGGTGTGAGGTGATATCTCATTGTGGTTTTAATTTGCATTTCTCTAATGATTAGTGATGTTGAGAATTTTTTCATATGCCTATTGACAATCTGTATGTCCTCTTTGGAGAAATTTCTATTCATCTCTTTTGCCCATTTTTTGATTGGATTGTTTGTCTTCCTGTTGTTGAGTTTTATAAGTTCTTTATAAATTTTGGTTATTAACCCCTTATCAGACGTGTTGTTGAATATGTTCTCCCATTGTGTGGTTTGTCTTTTTTTAATACAGCAATGTTCTCAGTTAAATATTTCCTTTCAGGGCCCTTGCCAGTTGGCTCAGTGGTAGAGCATCGGCCCTGCGTGTAGATGTCCTAGGTTTAATTTCTGGTCAGGGCACATAGGACAGGGAATCATCTGTTTCTCCACCCTCCTCCTTGCCCCCTTTCTCTCTCTCTTTCTTCTTTCTCACAGCCATGGCTTGGTTGGTTAGAACACATCAGCCCCAGGCAATGAAGATACTCTGTGGAGCCTCTACCCCAGACACTTAAAACAGCTCATTTGCAGGCATGGCCCCAGATGGGCAGAATATCGACCTCAGACGGGGGTTGCCAGGTGGATCCCAGTCAGGGCATATGAGGGGGTCTGTCTCTCTATCTCCCTTCTTCTCCCTTGGAAAAAGAAGGAAAAAAAATTTCCTTTCAGATTGCCTTATTGCTGATGAGGGAGGTCTAGTTAGGGATGGAGTAGGTTCGAATATGGAACATGTGATACCATCCCAGCTAAGATCTAGCTTAAGTCACAGGGGAAGGGAGGAGGTGCTCTGGCAAAGCTCCATCTATCCATGTAAAGGAGAATGACTGGCATGGCCATTTTGTCTTTTTCTGTTGACTAAAGTTCATGTGTGACACCCAGACCTGCAGCAGCCACATGGCAACATGAAAGAAAGGCATAACTGATTCCCTGAAAAAAGTCATATCTAGCAATGATCTATTGTGACTTTTCTTATGTAATTAAAAACAAACTTTCCTTTGTTTAAAGTACTGTCACTGGTTTTCTCTTGCAATGAATTGCATTCTTAACTGAGTCTCTCAAGGTGCCATTCTTATTTTTTCATGTTTTTCCAATTCTGGCCTTTTAAAGTGAACGTCTTTTCTTTCTGGTTGAATCATCCCTCAAATTCTTCAAAAGTTGTTGATTTCCTACCTTTATGTGTCCCCATAGCTACTTGTACATTCATTAGATACCTATTTATGTTAATTATAATTTTGTATATGCGCTATCTGTCCTATTCAGATTCCAAAGACCCTGAAGTTGTATTAGCATTAATAGTCATTCATTTTGCTACCTCAGTTTCCTCCACATTCACAATACTGCAAAGATGAGAAGTTACTGCTAAAACAATCCACCCACTTTGAAATATTGTGGGCCGCCCATGTCCACAAAGAGAAAGCCATGTTTCTGGGTAATGCTGACTTAGCAGAAGGCCCCTACCAGACACCCTTCCTATCTGATGAGCATCTGGTAGATCTATTGCATATCTCAGACTCTGCTCTGTCTACCAAAAAGTTTCCTTCCCTCCTGGAAAATGATGTGCTCTGGGAACAGAAGTTTAGAGCAGCTAAATGTGCAAAACCACCTAAATGACAGAATTGCACGGCACACCGCAATGAAAGCAGCAGTGTCTGCTAGAGTTCCTCCCACGTTTTAGATGGCAGCTTACCTCCGATCCCATGGTCACACGGGAGACCAGATGCCAGTACAGCCTGGCTTCTCCTCCATGTCCTTCTCTTCTGGTTATTCTTGGGACTTGGGCATAAACTGATGTCTTCTTCCTTTCCCAGTACGAAAGAATGCACATCTGACATAGGAATCCCTGACCACACATTTTGCTCATAGGTAGGCTCTGATTCTCGGGGCGTTGTTGGCTGGGATTCCCTGACTCACTACTATTCCCATCTGTATCTGTTACAAGACTGGCATTCCACTGGGAAATGGAGCATCTGACATACCATAGGTCCTTAAACAATGTTTAATGAATCAGTGAGGCGCAGAGAGGTTAAATGACAATGTCCACACTTTCCAGCTGGGTAGGGACAGAGCCAGACCTAGACCAAATCTCCTTGTCTTCCACACCCACACACTTGTTCCTCTGGATGACCTTCATGAGGGCTTAGAGCATAACTAAAGCAGAGCCAATAACACTCTTCAGGGGCAAATTTGTTTCTTCAAAAAAGAGAACATATTTCCTGTTTGCAGTTAGATCTAAGACTTACAGTTTGACAGACAAAGGGAAGCCCATTCTTTCCCATCACCATATGTGGCCTGCTTCCCAGTCCTAGCAGGTGAGATGGCTGTAGGTCCACAGATAATCCAAGAAGGCACAATGGAGGCCAGAGCTGCTTCTCTTAGAGAATTTAAAAAGTCCAAATATAGTTAGTGATCTACTGGTTGTGCAACCGAGAAACATAGGTCAGATTAGTGCACGTGAAAATATACCACACTCGTATACGGACTTAGGTACACACCCACACGATTACATGCCTGTTGGGTAGATGTTGGGCAGATAAAATATAATATGCTCACTTTGTTAAAGATGGCACTGCCCACATGGAAGCCCATCACCCAGGTGATATTATTTGCCCTTATGCTTGGGATGGGTGTGGGGGAAAGGCTGTAATGTAAGCAGGCCCAGCAGTTATAGCCTAAGGCTTAGTTTTAAGAGTAAGCTTTCCCCCACACCCTTGACTGATTGGATGATGTAGGGTGGTGCACTCTTCTGAGGAATCCCATTATTCCTCAGATAAGTGACTTTGTATCAGAGACTTCCTTGTTTGTATATTGATTTAAGGGTTTGGATTTCTACATTATAAAGTGGGACAGACCAGTAGCTTGCTCTCTCTCAGTTCCTGAAATTAGTATGAGAGAGGAGAGCAGAGAAAGGCCACGTGGAAGTCAGGAGAAGCAGCCAAGACGGAGGAGTGCTGAGTGAGAAGCCAGTTTGTGCAGAGTTTGTGCAGAGAGAAGGAGATGGGAAACAGAGGTGAATAAGGCTAGTGAGCTAGAAACCTTTGATTCTAGGAAACTCGGATAAGTCAGTGGCTTTGTGAGCACTGAATGAGTGGGTTTTGGAGCCCAGTATGTTTTTGCTTGGCTGCCAGGTGCAAGCTAGAATTAAAGATGATGGCCCACCAGCTTTTGGCTCTGTTGTTTCATTACCGACTGTCCGAATTCAATGTGAACCTGCATTAGCCAGGTGGCTCTGATGGTGGCCCTGACTACTGGCTTTAAAGATGCTCTGCCCTTCAGACCCACTGGGGTCACAACATCACCCAAAGGCTTTATAGGTCATCCCCTTCTTTTTGGCTGTGTGGTTTGGCCCCACCCATTTGGCTCTCTGCAAGGGCCCAGCTCACCCAACTAACTATGGTAACCTCCCTGTCCATTGAAAAGTAGGAGAAAGCAGCCTTACTCCTGGTCCCATGGTAGGAGAAGCATCCTTCATGATCTCTGAATTGACTTTAAGTCATTCTTTTCTTTTCTCGACTGATAACACAAGTTTACAGGCTTCCTGCATTGGTCTTTTCCTCTGTGTTGCTTTGGCCATTGTTTCTGTTTGTACAGTCCCATCCCTGTCCTTACTTTGTGCTGAGGGGCTCATTAACATCATGCTTCACATTCATACTAATTTCTTATCAAAGGTTGTCAGCCATACCCTTGGTGTTTACTTCAGAACAAACTGTCTTATTTTCCTCAATATGAATATGGGAAAATTTTCATGTTCTGATTCATTTTTGTTCAACAGTTTCCTTTTTAATTCATCTCACTTCTTTAGTATTTTACTACTGTCAGCAGAAGAAACTTTCACACCTGTAAGAAATTTTTATGAGTTTTTTTTTTGAGCCAAATTGTCGACAGTTGCCAGGAAGCAAATCTCAACAGATTGAGAAAAGACTCTGGAAAATGGCAGTTTCACTATTTATTTTATACACCAGACTCAAAGGGAGAGATGTAAGGGGTTACACAAAATTGGTTGGTGATAGATTAGGGAGGTGGGAGAAAGAAAAGCTGGGAATCTCTGGGTTTGAATAAAAAGTAAAAATGTATATACCAAAACATTTTTTTATATATAGACAAGAATAAGGCAGTTAATAGTTAATGAACATGATAATAACAAAGAGGGGGTTTGTGGGTTCCTGCTCTGGTAGGATGCTTGTCCTGAGGGGCAAGAAGAGATTACCCTTACACTTCAAAGACATGTTATCAGATATGTTATTTTAGATGCAAAAGGCAACAGATTCCATTAAGTAAGCATTTGACCTTTGTTAGAGAAAAAATACCTCCCTAGAACATGACTACCCACCGTGAACTGCTTTTAGTTAGAAAGTTTAATCTGAGACCATCCTGTGTGGTCACTTTAGGTCTCTGAATCTGCAAGGCCACCATGTAGGCCTCCCCTGACCTTGTCAGGTTCAGTATGTGACCCCTTTTTCATTCACACTATATATTGTCATGAGGTACCAGGCTCCTCTTTTAACATTTTTCTGGGAAATCTCATCAGGTAAAATATCCAATTTCATTGTTCATCTGGGGAGGAATAAACTGTTCTCAACCTTCAAGGTTCTTTTGGCTCGTCTAATAATCAAATAGACCCAAGTCAGATTAGCAAGAGAAAATAATCAAATTTAATATATACATATGTATGGGAGCCCACCTACATGACAGAGTCAAAAGTCCCACATGCAGAAGAGGTTCAGAATCAAAAAGGGGATTGGGGTAGGTAAGACAGTCTGAGCTGCAGACATTTCTCTTAGCAATATTTATTTTTCTGATATATCTCCTTAGGTAATGGAAACAAGTAAAAAAAAATAAACAAAAGGTGAAATTAGAAATATCAACATTCCTGCTTCCTGTCACCATTTCAAATTATTAGACACATGGATTGAATTTTTATGGGTGTTTTATTCAGTTGGCCAGCAATCTGAGGAGACTGGGTCTCAACCTCCTATCTCGAGCCAACCTTTTTATAAAAGGAAGAAAAGCGTAGGTAAGGGTTTTAGAATTTCAAGGAAAGAGTTAATCAGATTTTACTCAAGGTTAATTGGATTGCAGTTAGAGAGCACTCCATCCTGGGATCACAAAGACTCTGCTTTCAGATCTCCTGGGGCACAGAACTGGACTACTCATAGATCTCTTGAAGTCATGCAGGCTGGCTCAGGTATCCCAGCTCCTGGAACTAACCCTCTACCTGCATTAATCATTAAGCCCACTGACCACAACCAAAGATGCCATTACTCAAGCTAAAATTTTAACTCTTGAGTTTCCCCTACCAAGGGGACTACACCAAATTTAAAAAAAGTTTTTGTACAGCAAAGAAAACTATCAACAAACTAAAAAGACAAATCATTGAATGAGAGAACATATTTATCAATGATACATCTGGTGAGGGGTTAATATCCAAAATTTATAAAGGACTTATACCACTCAACACACACACACACACACACACACACACACACACACACACACACACACTCAATATAAAAATACTCTCCAAAGAGGACCTACAGATGACCAATAAACATGAAAAGATGCTTAACATCACTAATCCTCACAGAATGCAAATTATAACTATAATCAGTTATCTCACACCTGTCAGAATGGCTGTCATTAATAAATCGATAAAAAACAAATGTTGACGAAGATGGGAAGAAAAGGTAACCCTTGTGAACTTTGGTGAGAATGCAAACCAGTGAAGCTATTGTGGAAAAACCATATGGAGTTCCCATACAATTTTTAAAGTGGGCTCTGGCTTGGTGGCTCAGTGGACAGAATGTCATTCTGGCATGCTAAACTTGTGGGTTCAATCCCTTGCCAATGTACATACAAGAAACAAGCAATGAGTGCACAACTAAATGGAACCATTCATATTTCTTTCTTTCTCTCTCTCTCTCCTACCTTCTATCCCTCTCACTCTCTCTCTCTACCTCCCCCATCTTTATCTATCTCTCTCCCTTTCTTTCTCTTTTTCTCAAATCAATGAAAATATGTTTTATAAAATTTCCATTACAAATGGAAACGCCTATAACCCAGCAATTCTACTTTTAGAAATATAGCCAAAAAATCCTGAAATACCTATTTGAATGTTTATATGTACCCCTGTGTTCATTGCAGCATTATTTAAAATAGCCAAGATCTAGAAAAGCCCCTTAGTAGATAAGTTGATAAAAAAATTAAAAAGCTATGGTGCATTTATACAACGGAATATTACTTGGGTGTAGAAACAAAGAAAATCTTACCTTTTGTGACAGGACGGATGGACCCAGAGAGCATTATGCTAAGTGAAATAAGCCAGTCAGAGAAAGACAAGTATCATATGATTTCACTTCTATGTGGAATCTAATGAACAAAATAGAAACAGCCTCTATGTCCTATCTAATGAACAAAATAAAAGTAGAGATAGAGAACAGACGGACAGATATCAGAGTGGAGGGGAGTTAGGGAGGGCTGGCTCTAAGGCAAAGTGTAACAGGGGAAGGGATTAAGTTAAAAAAAAAAAAACAAGCAAAAGAAACTACAACTGACGACAGAATGGTGATTACCAGAGGGAAAAGGGGGTTGTGGGGAAATAGCCGATAGCAAAAGGGAGATAGGGGGAAAAGTAAGCTTTATATGGGGTGATGAATACTCAATAAAATACAGGTGACATACTCTAGAATTGTACATGTGAAACTTACATTCTTTTATTAACCAATCTCACCCCAATAATTTCAATTAACAAAAGAGATCTCAGCTCTTTATTAGTCTGGATATGTCAGGTTATGCTGTGATAAAAATAACACCAAAATCCCAAGCCTAATAGTACAACAAAAAGTTTATTCTTACTAACAGAGCTAGCCTCTCGGACAGGCAACACATATAGTCACAGAAGGCCTCACACTTAGAAGGGCCAACTTTTGGTTAAAGGCTCTATGTAATTTTTTCTTAATGAGTAATTTTTTAAAGTTGTCATAAAATATACTCACATGAACTTTGACATTTTAAATGTACAACTCAATGTTAGTCAGTATATTCATATTTGCACTAAGCCTGCAAATCTTGCAGCTGATCCAGTTCACTACAGCACAGGTCCCACAGAGGACTCTGCTCCACTTACAGAGGCATCCAGGCCCACCTTACTCAGGCACCTCAGAATCTTGTAACTGCTCCCCCAGAAGCACATGCTACTTCCACCCTGGAAATTAACCCTCTGAAGAGTTACTCCCGCATGCTCTTCTCTGCTTTGGCTCGGACGTGATAGCCATAATTCCCTATTCACTAGAGTTTATTATACAACCCAGCCAAAGTTTAAGGCAGCTGGGAAAACTGAGGGGTTGACGGATGTTTAATAAACATGACTCTCTGTATTACGTCCCATGCTTAGGTCACATTCCCCAACTAGAAACTTCCACAACACCCGTATTACTTCCCTTCATCATTGTTTTCAAGCTGATATTTTGAAGCATAAAAGAGACTACAGGGTCTATCCTTGCCTTAAGCACCCTAGTCAAGGCCTGGCAAATACTAAAGCTGTATTAGCCAGCGTTCTCCAGAAAAATAGAACCCACGGGATACACATCAACAGATAGATGTTCCGTGTAAATGTCAGTCATATATTCATTAGAGGAATTGGTTCACAGAGTTGTGAAAGCTAGAAAGTGCCATGATCTGCCATCTGCCAGATGCAGAAACAGGAATACCAGTGATGTAGTTCAGGCCTGGAATCTGAAGGTCGACGGTGTGAGTCCAGCAGGCCGAGAACACGAGAACCAAGATCCAAGGACAGAAGAAGATGATGCCTCAGCTCAAGCAGAGAGGGGCTGGGAAAGAGAGAGTCTACTCTCCTTCCACCTGTGCTTTATTAAGCCCTTAAAGTCTCAGAGGATACTCAGTAACCCTGGTGGGGGCCACGCTCTGGACTCAGCCTACGGATTCAAATGCTAATCTCACCCGGGCACACCCTCACAGACACCCCCAGATACAATGTTTCACCAGCTGTCTGGGCATCCCTTTGCCCAGTCACATTGTCCCATAAAATTAACCATGACAATGACACAACTAGCATAACTGAATGAATGAGCAATCTAGAAACTCCTAGGGTGGTTTATTTCCGGGGTTCCCACCTTTCTGCTCTGAGAGCTTTCTACCTGTGATATTCAGTGGATAGTCACTGCACTCACGTGCTATTTACATAGAAGTTATATACAATTTAAAAGTCAGTTTCTCAATCACACTAACATGATTCAAGGGCTTAATAGTTATCTGTGACTAAAGTATTATTGGAAACAGTTGCCTTTTACTCTTGAAAGTTTAAAGAACCCAGAAGTTGTTTGTGCAGGTTATAGCTGTGATATTCACTGTATTAAAATTGTACCTAAGACTTTAAAATAATATGTTAATGTGTTTTTAAATAACAGTAGTAAGCACTTTATTTTACCTTCATGTAACTTAATAAAAGACTGCTAGATTTTTCTATTTATGTCTACTTATAATCTCTTTAGATGTCTCCTCTGACCATATCTCTAACTGAAAGAAAAAAGAAATTGAACATAACTTAAAAACTCTATCCCACTGTTTTCTTGAATAAATACAATTAGAAAGAGTGAGTAGGATTAGGGCAAAATATTTCCCCAACTAATTATGTTTATTTTGTTGCCAATATATTCACTGCAACCCCTTTGTAACGATTTACCCATGGACAACTTAAGTTGCTTAAATCACTTTCTTTGGGGACATATTTTTTTTTTCTTGTATCCAGAAACATTAACTGACACACAAGTTGTTTTGTCATAATAATTTTAAAATAAAAATTGTAGATATATATTTAAAATTTACTTCTGGTTTTTATTATGAACTTTAACAACTGGATAAACATTAGGAAAAAAATGAATGTATATTCTCTTATTATTGTAAACCAAACCAAAATTTAAAAAAATTAAACTTCTTTATTGATTTGAGAGAGAGAAAAGGAGAGAGAGTGAGAGAGAGGGGCAGAAGCATTGATGTATTTTTGTATGTGCCCTGACCCTGACGGGGGATTAAATCGGCAACCTTTTCATATTAATGCTCTAATCAATGGAGATCTCTGGCCAGGGCTACAATGTTAGTATGAGTGAAACCTGTTCTATCTACGAGTCTGTTTCTCTTTGGTTTGTTCATTTATTTTGTCCCTTAGATTCCACATGTAAGTGAAATCTCGTGATATTTGCCTGCCTCTGTCTAACTTCACTTAGCTTAACACCCTTAGGGTTCATTCATGTTGTCACAAATAGTAAGATTTCACTCCTTCTTAGGGCCAATTAATATTCTGTTGTATATATGTACACCTCTTCTTTATCCAGCTGTCCATTGATGGACACTTAGGATGCTTACATATCTTGACTATTGTAAGTAATGATGCAATCAACAGAGAGGTGCTTATATCTTTTTAAATTAGTGTTTTGGGTTTCTTTGAATACCCAAAAGTGGAAGTACTGAGTCACAAGGTAGCTTGACTTTTAATTTGTTGAGGAACCTCCATACTATTTTCCATAGTGGTTGCCATTATTGTACTAAGTAAAACCAGTGTTTATATTGGACATTCATCAACACCTCGATGGAGACCCTTTGATTCACTCATTTAATTGATGAGTTGTTTTTTTCATGAGTATACTGAGGATTTCTGGGGGGCTAAATAGGTTGAAGTATGTGTTCTGCAGCATAGCTGAAATAAGTTCTTTTGTGGGAGCACATGCAGAAATCATCTTTACCTGTAGGGCAATTTCTTCCATGTAACGCAGTGCTCAGGCACTTGTTAAATGCTTAAGATGGTGCAAGAATCTTCTCAATAGACAATATTGACTCTATTTGCTCTGGAAGTATATGCTGCTTAAGTGGATTGTCCTCTCTAGGTAAAAAATATCGGTGTACTGACGAGACTTTAATATCACCAATAAAATTGCCTCAGATAAGGTAATATGTACTGTGACTTCAATCCTCAGATTTTATAAAGGGTTTATATTTAACAAAAAAGATCTATTTGACAAATAGTACTATTACTTTTCCAAATCTGCAGTTAAAGGTAGTGTTATTGGCTTACCCACTCTTTGTGCAAAAAAGAAAAAAAAAATCTACTGGTTAATTTTTTCTTGCCTGAGATTTCAGCAGAATAAATAAATACAATTGTCTCTTCAGAGGATTCACATATTATTTAATGACTTTGACATGAAAAGGGAAAACGATGCATTTTAATGTTTTGCATTTCGTGGGCTTAAGCCCCAAGCTTACTGTTTAATAACCAAGTGGCTAGTAGCTTCTAAACACATTTTTGCTGCCCTCTACGTATTTTCTACTGATTAGCTTGGTCTGCAACACGTGTAGAATTTGTACTTTTAGATAGGGTATTTAGTCATATGAAATGAATGATTTTTTTAAAAAAATTTATTTTATTTTTATTTTATTCATTTTAGAGAGGACAGAGAGAGAGAGAGAGAGAGAGAGAGAGAGAGAGAGAGAGAGAGAGAAAGGGGGGAGGAGCTGGAAGCATCAACTCCCATATGTGCCTTGACCGGACCAGTGCAGGGTTTTGAACTGGCGACCTCAGTGTTCCCAGGTCGAGGCTTTAATCCACTGAGCCACCACAGGTCAGGCCTGAAATGAATGCTTTTATAAGCCGCAGTGCCATTCAACTTAATGTGGCGAAATAATTCAAGGGGTGCCAGGCTACCTAAATCAATCCAATATTTAGGCAGCCCTTTAACTCAGTATTGTGTTAGAAATGGGCAGTTGTAATGGGACTATAAGACATGGTGTTTTAGTCTTGCACATTTTTAAATAATTCACAATTTTTATTTAGAAAACGTCTCTTAAATCTCAAATGATTGGGAAAAAGAATATACATGTCTCCAAGAGAAAAGAATTTTAGTAGTACTCAGTTTTAACGCAGAAAACTTAAAATCCCTGAAAACAGGCTATAACCGGGGAAAGATATTAAATAAGTGTTGAACAGGTATAGTTTATGCCTGGGGAGCTAATCTCCCAAACTCATATTGAAGATTATGTTGAATATTTCCCCTTAGTCTCCTAGCAAGTTTGTTTTGTCACAGATAGCTTCGTGTGCCATTTGTGTGTGTGCACCTTTATGAATGTATTATACAATTAAAGTTCTTGTGCATTTTAAAGCCATGAGGTCACTTTAAAAGCGACATATTTAGGAAATGCATGATGAATTATATATCGTCATTTCATAATTATCCACACTTAAGTCTTATGCTCTAATTATTTTTTTGTTGTTGTTTCTAATCTTTTCTGATGTTAGTTTTTAATAAGAGATAATCAACAACTCATTAGGATCCTGGGGGAAGTCAGCTCAAGGAGAGGTGGGTGGCGGGGAGAGAAGGGAAGACCAAAATTTGCTTTCACTTCCACTTTTCGCTAGTAAGTTTTATTGCTCATCATTATCCGTGTTTTCATCCATTTCTTCTTGGTAATATATAGCTTCATTTGTTTGTTTTTCTTTTTTGGTTGTTCCTCAGGCAGGTTATTGTTGCCATATTTATTAGCATTATGTATTGTTCTTAATTCTCCCTCATGAGGGTCCTGTCTGAGTCCCCGGCTCTGCTTTGGCTCTGCTGTATTCAACTGCACGAGTGGAGACAGGCTCTCCGCCCGTTTGGGACTGCATTCTTCAGAATTGGTCTCATTCTCGTTCCGTCTGGTATGCCCTGTTGTTGTTTACACGAAACTGCACACTTTCTAAGTGGGCAGAGCCCACACTCCTATAATTATATTTGAGTTGCAGACTTAAGCTTTTATGGCATTTCTTATTTGGAAACTTACCACATGCCTTGTAAGTCTGGGTAGAATTTGAAAGAAGAATTGAACTTTCCTGTTTACAGAAGCACACCCTTTGAGGGTGAAGTGTCCTCACGTCCCCGGAACAGTACAAGCCGTGAGGGTCGTGGACGGGACTCGTTACCTGTGTTCCTTGAGGTCTCCGCTAGGTCTAGGCATTCTCGGTCTACCGCTTTCCATCCCGTCCACTCTTGTTTTGTGCTAACGTCGCTTTCCAAACATTCTGTACATTGACTTTTCCATTGATGGTGCACTCTTCTGTAGTTAAGACAACCATGCTATCTCATGGCTCAATGTTTTGCTTTGAGAAACGAGGCCCTCATTGAACTCCTTTGTCAAGAAGAGGGACTCTTCAAGGCATTATCCAGCATGCGATGTCTAACTAGAGTACTAGAGTCTGAGTTAGACCCCACGGTACCTTTCCTGAGTGTATTGATCACGTCTTGAACTGTCCCAAATTGAACATGTTGGTCCGGCCACCTGGCTCTCTCAGTAGACTGCTGTTTCCTGTCGGCTAGGGACTGTATCTTACCTGCTTTCTCTCCTCCAGGGTATCTCCTATCAGTTCTTCAGAGTCAAGGCCAAACTCAATCCCTTTTGCCACTGAATCTCACCTGACCATACCAACCTTTAGTGTTTTCTCCTACCTGTTATCTCCAAAAGTTCATCTCTGCAAAACTCACAATCTTATGTGGTTTGCTTCACTTTCTACCTCCAGCATATTGTTCGTTCTATGCCTTATATCACCACCAACTAGTTTATAATGAGATCGTATTGTCTGGCATTACCTGGCCACCACTACACTGTGCCAAGTACAACACTATGCATGCATTTGTTCATTAATTTAAAAACAACATTTGCTTATTCAAACAACAAAATAGCTATTCCTTCATATATACATATATGTGTATTATATATATATATGTGTGTGTGTGTGTGTGATGTGTATGATATATATATGTATATCACTACGTGTACATACGTATAAATATAAATGCCTTATATAAGTGAGTGCTCGTTCAACACACATAAATGCATATATAAATGTAAATGCATGAGTGCATATACTTATATTTAATTATATAATTATAATATTTTAGGAGCAATAGAGGTTTGTTTGAAGCATTATTCAGTCTGGGATACTGGTCTGGATCCCCACAGTGAATAAGAAATGGATGGTATTGGACAGTTAACATACATTCTTTTAAATCTGTGCTTTGCTGTCATATATACATATATTGTGTGTGTGTGTGTGTGTGTGTGTGTGTGTGTGTGTGTGTGTGTGTGTGTATACAAGGGGTTCTTGGGTTATGACACATTTCCATTCCCATAACAGTGACGTAATCTGAATTTTGTTGTAAGTCGAAACACACCCTAGCCAAAGTTGCTTACCTATCCTAACACAGTTGTAAAATCATGATCTAGAATATGAAAACACAACTAAGCCACAGAAAAAGGAAAAGGACATAAATATACTATACTGTACACTGTACGGTAGTTACAGTAAAAAACAACAAAAAATGAATGTAAAAAAATTCCTTACCTTTATTCCTGTGGTTGGCTTGCACACTGGAAGGGGCATTGCAAGGTGGGAGAGAGGGACCCATTGGGAGGAGGAAGCTGGAGAGGCAGGAGAACCTGCGGAAGGTGCTGGAGATACTGGGTCAGGTGAACCAGGATTGCCTAAGGAACATGCAGGAGATGCTGGGGATGATTCTACCTGAGCTACAGGTGTTTCATCTCAAGAAGCAGCTGATGTAGAGGGTACAGGGTCTGTTGCAGGGCTCTCTACCTTCTTAAAGAATTGTTCCAGGCTAGTCTGGAACTAATTTACCCACATAGTCTGCAGGTACGACACTAACAGCATAAGCCGAAACTCTCACATCTCAATTTTTAAAGTTTTTATGGAAGTGAGTGTCGTAACCTTGAAAAGTCATATGTCGAGACTGTCGTAACCCAAGAACCCCCTGTATTTATGTATTTGTGTATATACATACATACATACATATATATATTATATATATGTATGTATATATATGAATGTTCATGCTATACATTTTAGGTATAATTATAATATTCTTAAAACACCAGGGATATGCTAAGAAAAATTAGCATTACTAACATGAATGAAAACAGGGATTTAATCATTGGTGCATAATTACTTGCTTAAGAAATTCTCGCGCATGTATTGAAAACGGCTTAATCCCTTTTCTGAAGCTGGAGGCTTATTCTCCTCCTGCCTCCTTTTCTTTCAAGCTGTTTCCATTTGCCTTTTAAAAAATCTTTTATATTTGAAAAATTGTTACACAGAGGTAACTACTCTCAAATCACCTATCATGGGGCATTTTAAGCTACTGATTGCATTTATCTACCAGCATTCAAAATTAATCAAGTAAATTTAAATTCCTACTTCCCCCACTTTAATTTCCTTTATAATATTATCGTCTTTTTTTTTTTACACTTAATGTCAGTGGAAGCTAATGCAATGATAATCCCCTATTTCCCTTTTGTACGTTTATATTTACTCATTTCTGAATACACTGACTTTTATTATTATGAATTGGCTCTGTTTCCCAACCCAATGGGACTTAGTTCTATATTATTTTACTGAGAAATTATAAGCCCCCTCCTCTTAAATCCTGTGCTGCCCATTATTAATTTTAGCAAAGTTCCACTTGAAGTGAAACCCAGTAATAATCAGACAGTAGTTTTTAAAAGTGAATACATTTTGACCCTTGCTGGTGACTCAGTGGATAGAATATCAGCCCGGCATGTGGACATTGCAGGTTCAATCGCTGGTCAGGGTACACAGGAGAAGCCACTATCTGCTTCTCTCTTGCTCCACCTCTTCTTTCTCTTTCTCTTCCCCTTCCACAGCCAGTGGCTCAATTGGTTTGAGCATGGCCTGGGCACTGAAGATAACTCAGTTGGTCCAAGGGTGTCAGCTTCAGGTGCTAAAAATAGCTTAAGACTCGAGCATTGGCTCCAGATGGGGTTGCCAGGTGGATCCCAGTAAGGGTGCTTGCAGGAATCTGCCTCATTATCTCTCCTCCTCTCACATAAAAAAATAGAATAAATTTTGAGAGAGGTGATAGCTGGGTGTTGGGAGAAAATAAGTATATTTTCATTCCTAATGATTTGGAGATTTAACAAAAATAATTGTAGTAAGGCTAAAGAACATAATGCAGTCTTACCTGTTGCTAACGTGCTGATCATGCTTTCAATCAACCATTTGAAACTCTCAGACTTAGAGAGGATACGTACAGTTTCTCACCGCACACTTCTTTTTTTCCATCTTCTCTGCAGAACACATTTCATTCTCATGACTTAATGTTGACTTGAAAAATCCACAGCAAGCCCTGGCACCAATGCCTTTGGGACCAACAATGTAGAGCCCAGGGCCTGAATGGAGTTATGTCCATTTCTGGGATAGTATTTCTCGAAATGGGTTTCACACAGTGCTAGCTAGGTGCACAAGATGCCATGGGACAAAAGAGTTTAGGTCACTTAAGATTTGAGCAGAGTTGAAAAGGAGTCAAATAGTAAAGAAATCTGCTTACATATTTAACAAGGACATTTCACTCCTTTATCTTTTTCTTCTTTATTTTCAAAACACCCATGGAAATTCCAGAGACTATTTTGAGAAATACTAGAATGTAGATGATGTGACGATTGGGGGATGTGAATGTAGCTGATGCAGATTTTATTATTTGTAAATGTTTTTGAAAGCTTTACTTATCACCTCTTCCCCCTTAGCTTACAAATACTCACCAAAATGATACTTTCCTATGGCTTCGAACAAGTCTTAACATAAGATACTAATCAATTTATGAAGGAAAAAGCCATTTCCATTTTTAACTACTTTGAATATTTAATTTTAGCATAATGTCTCAGTATTTGCTAATTAAACAAAAAAGAAGAAAAAACAAAATCTTGTTGGTCAGAAACAAATTATTCACAAATGTCTAGAAAAGCATTGTCTAAAAATTGTCAAACAAAGTGTCTGCTACCTAGAACCTGTATTTATCACCAAGGCGCTTTACAAGCAAAGAGATCTAGGGGTAGTTAGAGAGCAACCTGCAAGGGAGGAGGAGCAGGAAGCATCAACTCCCATATGTGCCTTGACGGGGGAAACCAGGGTTTTGAACTGGTGACCTCGGCATTCCTGGTCAGTGTTTTATCCACTACAGAACCATAGGTCAAGCTGTGTATATATTTCTTGTAGCTTGAATACTGCAAGGAGAAAATGTGTTGACTGGAAGATGCAAAGGCAAGTCGCCTTGGTAGCTTTATAGGTTAAATACACGACCACATAATTTTCTTGCATCTGTCTCTGGGTTTTTTGACAGTATTTTAACTCTCTCATGTACCTTCCCTTGGCCTGAGGAAATCCCTTCTGAGGCTGAAGGCCAAAACCAAGACCACTGCATTTATCAAAATAAAAGAGTCTTTGAAACCTCCTGGAGATAGCATTTTGTCTTTTTCTTCCAGCTAGTGTTTCTACTTGTCTTTTCTTCTGAAGTCTTACAAATTGGTTTTCTGTTATTAGATCTCAGGTCACATCTTTGCTATCAAGTAAAATTTGATATGAATTCTGCCAATCTCTTTAGAAGGGATAAAATCTATTTTCACAAATTGAGGACATTAAACATTATTTGTTGTTTAAATGCTTTCTTGCAATAAATATTATTTGTTTTTTAAATGCTCACTTGTAACATTTATATGTTTTTTTCTAGCTAATGCAAAGTAATCAAGAAAATATACTGTATTATTATTTTAATATACCTTCTAATAATTTTGCACTTTTACCATTTGTAGGTGTTTTCATAGTACACTCAAATTCCATAAAGCAATGTTTGTTTTGTAATTTCTTTAGCATTTGTTATATTGGTAGCTCATATTTTGTCTTTAGCCATATATATTGCCATTTTATTATATTGATTCAATATTATTTGTGATTATTATAATTTTATTTTCATATTTTTAAAATAAATAAAACTCTGTATTGCCCACTTACCATGTGTTTTAAAAATATTTTAAATGAATGTCTCAGGGTTAGTTTCCTTTATATTTTTACTGTTACTATAATTACTATTTTATTTTATTATTTATTTAGTTAGTTTAGTAGTGGAGAACAGACAGGGACAGAAAGACAGGAAGGGAGAGAGATGAGAAGCATCAATTCTTCATTGTAGCACCTTAGCTGTTCATTGGTTGCTTTTTTATATGTGCCTTGACTGGGGGGACGCCAGCAGAGCCAGTGACCCCTTGTTCAAGCCAGCGATCTTCAGCTTCACACCAGTGGCCTTTGGGCTCAAGCCAGCAACCATGGGGTCATGCCTATGATCCCACACTCAAGCTGGGTGAGTCTGTGCTCTAGCCAGCAACCTGAGGGTTTCAAACCTAGTTCCTCAGAGTCCGAGACCAGTGCTCTATCCACTGTACCACTGCCTGGTCAGGCTATAATCACCATTTATGAACTTGTTATTTTTAGAGACAACTTGACCTTATAATTGTAAAATTATTACACTAAAAAAGAATGAAATATTTATAAAGTACAAAAATGTGGAATTCTACTTTTTTACCTGGTCCCTAAGATAACTTTTCAGCATAGTCATCATCTTAAGAAAATTATCATTAGCTACTCTAACGCTAATAAAAACTTTCTTCCAATTCTCACACTTAGCTATATATTTTTTAAATTATTAAATAATTTTGTAGATAAGAAGTTTGTGTTCTACCTTTCAGAAGGTCTTTTTGTATTGGGGCAAGTCAGATCTAGAAGTTGGTGCTAATAGTGTGAACTATTTAATTTCAAATTCTTTTTACATTCTTCATTGGTGTCTTTTAGTCACTACTTTAAATCAACGCAATTTTTATTTATCATTGCCCAACCCATAAGTGAATGAGAAAAGGAGATTATGCATTTGGTCACAAAATATTAATATTAGTGTTTGAAAAGTGACAACATGGTCGGCTTATGATCTGTCTATGAGCAAGTTTGTTTTACATAAATGGCTTTTCTACAAATTTGAAATGTGAATATATTTTATTTTTTTCCCAGTGAGTACACAATACACAATTCTTTGACAATACTATTAGTCAATGTTACGCCAATTTCTTTTCTGATCTAACAACATCAAATGAAACACATTAAGATTTTAGACGCTGTTTGTTGACTTAAACAAACTACAGTTAAAAAAGAATCCATCTATAAAACAAAGTATAAAAACTCTACCCACGGTCACAAAATCCCTTATCTTGCAAAACTTGAAAGTCTCAATAAATGCTTTTGAAAATTATGAGCTAGGATAAATTATTAATTGACATTCATTTCAAAATGCCTGGTGTTTCATTTGAAGTACACATTATAGAGAAGCAAAATGAAAGTAACTTTACCTCTAAAATAATGTGGAAAGACATGTTGCTTTACACCAATGCTTGTCATGTAATTCTATAAATACAATATACAGAAGCAGATGAACAAATTAGAGAATGTTACGGCTCTGCATATTTTCAATACTGAGACACAATCACTTTCCAATGGAGAAGAAAAACCACAGTTTAGAATTCACTGATATTGTTATACGTATGCCATCAATGGACAATTACATAAATTAGTTCAATAGAAATTTGGAGGTGTTCTTTCAAGCTCATGCAAACTTTCAACTCAAACCCCACTGAAAATATATATTTAAATATATAGGACATTAAACTGTGACGTAAAAAACCATTTACTCCATTTTGTTCCCCAGAGCAAGTAAACTGGCAATGTTTGCTCCTTCCTTTGGTTGTATGATACCTTAAATGTTGGTCTCGATTTTCCTAAATTCTCACTTGAACGGAATTCAAATCTCATGAAGGGATCATTTGTTTTCAGGTCCCTGCGCCCTTCCACCTGACTTCAAAGATGATATGAAAAAAAATATGGAGAGAGGGAAGCTCCACTCTGCCTGCAGACCCTGAGACATACCTGAGTTGGGGCCTTGACTTGGCTGGCTCCCCAATGAAGACTTTGCATGCTATGAATGGAGAGGTGCTTGTGGGGTAGGAACTCAGAGCGCTGCTGTCTGTGAGTGCATGATCAGATGATGATCTCTCCCACCCAGATTGCCTTTGACAGCTCATGTGAGCCTGCCTTCATTTAGACCTGTAGGCGAGCAAACCCAGTGAATTTCTAACCTGCCATTGAGCTGGCTACGAAGTAAAAACTCATAGTAGTTCTCATAGATGTTGCTATTCTTTTCATGATATGTTGACTTATAAAGATTAGAAGCATTTTACCCATAGCAAGTTGACAAAGGCTTGATTTTTCTGGGTAGTGTTCCTGACTTCATTCGGATAGCCACAGCTTCTTATCCTACTCTGTAACTATTTGAGGATAATATTTTGTGTGCAATATTTGACCAACCAATTTCTTGAAAACTAGATTTAGCAGGGAATATGGATTATCCTAACAGAACATTCCAAGGAAACATCAGGTCTGCCATGACATAATCTAACCATAACAGCTAATTTTATGCACTAGAGACAATTAGGAAGGTGTGTGGCTTGCCCAGTATGATTTCAGAAGTCACCTGCATACACAGACTTTGCTTTTGAAGTTACAGTTTATTAAGTCACATGTTCCTGCCAGTTCCCAGGGGTCATAGGCTATGTGTAACATGTGTAAGAAACTAAAAGTTTTACACTAAATTGGGCTATAGAGGACTGTAAAGAGAAAATGCAAATGAACGAACACCTGTTTGTTTTTAAACAGAAAAAGGTAAAGAACTGCATAAATAATCAACTTCTTCACATTCTACAGTTGTGAATAAGCACGTTCTCATGCGTAGCAGAAATGTCTCATCTTCCCTATTCTTTTTGTCACAGAGAAATCAAACTGCACTAAAATTCAGACACACATGGGTGTCTCAGAACTTTCTCCTCAGTGAGGAAATGAAGTATATAGCACCAAGAAGAGGTTGGGCTCATAGAGAACATTATGTTCCTCAACGCTTGCCTGTGTTGATGCAGACTCAGGAAATATAAGAAAGGGAAACGTATACTTTTTGCCATTACTATAACAATATGACATATGATTGGCGGTGAAACCAAAAATGTACTTAGCATGATTTGTCATTCAAATCGGGTCCCCTAATTTAGAATTGATCCTTATGAGTCATCAAATATGTTTTAAAGTATCAACTATTGCATACGTCATAAGATACACATGAGAACGTATCACTAGGGAGAGGATCTACAACTGTGGAGGCAGGACATGGGAAAATGTCACACGCGGAAATTTCAGGAACATTCTCTCCTACTCGACTGACTATACATGTGCAGTAGCTACATAGATTTCAAAGTCGTATTCCTTTTGACCAGACATGACCTACATTCAGGAACTTCTTGTTCTCAAAGCCGTGAAAACAAATGAGGCAGGACACTGTGATTAATGTCCATTGATGAGGTTTGGTTTTATTTAAAAAGTGTATAAACATGCATTTTTCTCCTTTTCAATGTTTCTTTTCAGTTTACTCATTCAAAATGGGTCAAACATACTTTAGTTGGTAGCCAATTTCTGAGAGTGTACCATAAAATATTTATCCCAATAAATTTACTTACTGTGAAAGGAACATACTCTGAGCATTGCTTTTTAAGCACTTACAATTTGGCTATACATTTGGTGGCAGTAAACTTCACTTCTTCATCAAATGAAATGCAAAGTTGCATACAGACTGCATTGTTTTTAAAAGTCACAAATTGTAGTGATGCAGCTCTATCCTCTAGTGTGTACTGTACATGTATTAGAAAAATGAAACAAGATATTGCAATAGAGTTTTTGTATTTCAAAACTGCCCGAGTATGTCTTAATAATAAATTGACTCTTTCACTATTTGCTTGGTATTCTAGAGTTCATTTGGTTTGTCTCCTTGGGGAATATCATATTATATTCTGACTTAATGAGTTGGAAAGATTAATTATGGTAATTCAGAAAATGCTTGGTTTTTTTTTTTTTTTAAAAAAAAGAACTGTAATATAAATACAGGTCTTGTGAAACATTTTAATTTTCTTTTGCTTGTTTTAATTCTCAGATGGGTCAATTACAACAGCAGGTAAAGTTGATTCTAAATATAACTTTAATTTTCTTATTATTTCTTAAAGCAAGTTTAGTACATCTTCGCTACCTGTATACTTGAATGCCTATTCAGTCTTAAGACTTAAATTTCCTTCTTTGACCCAGGCTTTTGTCAACAGGAAAAGCCTTCCTTCTGCTCTGTTTTTATTGACTCAGTCCCTGATGTTCAAAGACAATGTTGCCAATACCATGTCCTTCGCATCTTCCTATTTCTATACCCCAACCAAAATCCATCTAACGTGATTCGTTACAACCAGCATTATCCAACCTAGCTTACAGTACAGAAACTCCCTTCACATTCAGTCTTTTTCTTCATGTCACGAGGAGTAGAGATTTGTGCTTATCACCAAAGAAAATTGCAGTGCAAAATTTAAACATAAAAGTTACACAATTAAAAGTTAATGTATGGCACCACAGCCTATAAATTCACATATAGTACAAAAGACCAATAAGAACAGACAATAATATGAACAGAGCTAAAAGAGTAAGCTTGCATAGCAATGCACAAAAAGAAATTATGTACAGAGGAAAATCCTTTTCTTCCTGGAGGGCGAGCTTTGTTTTCTTTCTTTTTCTGTTGTATACTTCTGACAAGAAAGAGTTAAGGTGGGTGGTGTATATAAGAGAAGAACACAAGTAAAATATCTGTGGGATATGTGTGGCTGTGTCTTTACATTGCATTTACAGTTCTTTTAATAGTACATAAATAAAGAAATTGTTCATTGCACTGTTTAGTGTCATCACTTCCATGAGTTCAGACCTGGTGGTCCTTCAGAGCAGCGTTGCGTGTCTCCTCTCAGTTACTCTACGAAGAGAAAAAGACAAATCAGAATACATGTCTGGAGCCCAATGGACAAAATAAACTAACAAGCAAAATATAGACAGACTTAGAGGTAGAGAGCAGGCTGATGACTGTTGGGTCAGGGGTCTGGATGAGGGGCAGTACAGGGATTGATCCAAACCAAGGAATAAAGAGAGAGAAAAAACTCATGGACACGGACAACAGTGTGGTCATTTCTGGGGGGATGGGTAGGAAGTGAAGGAGAGGATAGAGAGAAGGGTATAAAAGGGATGAATGGTGATGGATGGAGACCTGACTTGGGGTGGTGATACACGTAACAAGCATACAAATATGTAGTGTAAAATTGTGCACCTGAAATCTGAATAATTCGTTAGCCAATGTCCCACCCCCATAAATTCAATAGAAAAAGAAATCTTAAGGAAAAAATATGTTTACATCTCAATGAAGTAGTTTTTATCCTGAACAACATAAGAAAAACCAAAGGGAGAAGATAATAAATGAAGGTAACATAGTTAAACTGATTCTGTGAGTTTGCGAATTTAAGAAATTTTACTTAAGTTAGATAGGAATGGAGGAAAAAAAATACTGTAGAATTTGGAAATTTAAAATCCAAGTAGAGCTATTTTTGCAATTTTGCGAGTCTATAATTATTCTAAAATAGAAGTTCAAGAAAAATTCAGGTAGTCATGAATCAAATTGAAAATTATAAACATAGTTTAATAATAACATGATTAGTAATAGATAATAATAACTCACATCAATAAAGAATTTAAAATTTTAAAACACTTTTTAGTTTTCACTATCTCATGGCATCCTCCAGTCTGCTATGTGAGCACAATAGTAATATAATTCCTTAGCTAAGAAAGTGATTAGGAAGGTAGTTTACTTTCTCTGGTCACATAACCAGTAAGCAGTCGATATTGGAACCCAGTACCGTGCTTTAGCAGTGCTTTTAAACTGTATTCAGAGAAGCAGCAGGAAATATTCAGCAACTATAATTCTGATATTGGTAACTTTCTGATGAAATTAACAAGAGCTTGATGCTTTTCACTGTGACATAGTTTAACATTCTATCTTTCTCTATTATCTAGTGTTTTATATTTAGAAAATAGATTAGTTATACTAAGTACCAATGTCAGTTTATTATTAAGAAAAGTACTTCTCAGTTATGTTTTAATGATCAAAACTTCATTCACTACATAAGATCAAAGATCAACTTTTCAATGGTGAATCCCCAAATTAAAAAAAAAAAAAAATTAGGAATTACTGAAGACATTCTTTAAAATTACTCAAAAGCCAATGTTTCCTTTTAGTGAAACTAAAGAAAACTACAAAGTAGAGTATAGTTGATCAACTTAAAAGACTGTATTACCTAACTTTTGACAACTTTTATATAATATAAATCAAAGTTGAAATAGAGAAAATGTTTATTTAATGGACTGTTGTAAACAAATAGCAACGGTCTAAGTTCTGACCAAACCTGCTCAAAATAAGAATTAATTTTCCTGGGAGAGCAAGTTTTCTTCTCTCCTGAAATTTGTTGTGGCGATGTTCTCGATGAGGTTCAGGACATGCTACCTCACAATACAGCACATGGGTATACTGACTATGTTAAGCTGAAGGAATCTGAGGAGACAGCACAAGCAGAAAGGTCACTCTGACCCTTTACACTTCTTCCTTCAAACAGATTATAAACTGCCATGACAGCTAGCCTCCCTGCGCCTGGAAGAAGAAGCCCATTCTTATCACAAGAGTTGGGGCTGAGAATCTGTGTAAACAAACCTTGTTAAACGAACCCTCATCATTCTCATGAATTCTTTGTTTATCTGCTACCCCTAGTTCAAACCCTCCTGTCTTGTCAACTCTTGACATATTGAATTGTTTCTTTGTCTAAAAGGCAGAAAAGTTTCTTCTTCCTGTCACTTCTTTGGGTTTTCATCCTCTTGTGAAGGTTCCCATGTATATGTAAAAAATTAATAAAATGTGTATGCTTTTTTAAATTTTTTCTGTTAATCTTTGTTAGTTTAACTTTCTGACCCAGCCAGGGAGTTTAAGATGGTGGAGAAAACCCTCCTCTCTTACATTGTGACCGTGATAGTCTTTCTAAATTAGTGTGGCCTTTTAAAGCTCCTAAATCACTTACATAATTCACCTGTAAATTGTCCTTGACTATTTGAGCCCATATATCCTATGTCAAGAAGGTCACTGGCATTACGCTGGTGGCCAGCCCTCAACACCTCGGCTTTCCTCGGTCCAGTGGATCCTTTAGAAGAGGCGGTTCCCGAGGAGCTGTGGCCTCCGGGGGACGGGAAGCTGGGCTTGCTGTAGGGTACTAAGGTCTCCTCTGGGGCTAAACAAGCAAGAAACACAAAGGGCTCAGATAAACAACAGCAGGTTGGCAAAACCAACTTTACCTTAAGTATTTAGCTCAAAATAAGCTATTTTACCATTTTGCTTTTAAGGGAAAGTACAAATATGAGATTTAATAAGGCCCTCAAATTAAAAGGAATTTCCGTGTGTGAGCAACATTTTCCGCACTAGAAACTGAAGCAGAATTTCATTAAAAGACACACTAGAATACATTACATTGTTATGTATCATTTCCAACATTTAAGGATGTTATAACATAAAAAGAGACCCGCATACAATGAACCATATTGTTTAACGAAAGCATTTCTGAGAATAATTTCTAGGGTCCAGGGGAGGCTCCAATTTAGTATTTCTATTAAATTAGAGAAAACATGGTTTTGGTTTTAAATTATGGCGACATTTTTCTCAACTTATATTAAAAAACTATATAGTAGCTGTTAAAATAAGCTTCAGAAATTTCAATTGCTTCTTGGGATAGATATATATTATTTAAAAGCCTATGTTCTCCCTTAACATAGAAAGGAAAGATCATAAATTTTAATAATGTGTTTATTCTCTTTACACGTAATTCTCTTAAAATAACTCATGATGTGCATAACTAATATTTTGAAATACATTTTCTTTCTTCCTTTTTCGCCTCCCTCTCTCCTTTCCCTCTTTCCTTCTTTCTTTCTTCCCTTTTTTCTCTCTCCACTTTCCATTTTTTCTTTCTTTTTTTTTCTTTCTTTCTTTCTTTCTTTGTATCAGCTATTTTTACTATGATTAGATGACTAAAATAATTGCTGACTAAATTTAGTATTTCTTGTCTTAGATAATCTTTAATAAGAATCACAAGATTCTTCTCTTATCATCTTAATGATGAACTTCTTAAATATTTCACTAAGCCTAGACATTAATATTCTCCTTTTTTGACCTATGCCTAAATTATATTTGAGTACCAAATTGAAAAATTATAATTCTTAAAAATGCATAGGCCTGACCAGGCGATGCTGCAGTGGATAGAGCATCGGACTGGGATGCGGAAGACCCAGGTTCGAGACCCCAACCTCGGCAGCTTGAGTGCGGCCCATCTGGCTTGAGCAAAAAAAGCTCGTCAGCTTGGATCCAAGGTCGCTGGCTCCAGCAAGGGGTGGCTAGGTCTGCTGAAGGCCCGTGGTCAAGGCACATGTGAGAAAGCAATCAGTGAACAACTATGGTGTTGCAACGGCAACAAAAACTAATGATTGATGCTTCTCATCTCTCTCGTTTCTGTCTGTCTGACCCTAGCTATCCCTCTCTCTGACTCTCTCTTTGTCCCTGTAAGAAAACCCAAAAAACAAAATAAACATGAAAAATGCATGGGTATAGGACTTAAAATAAATTCAGTCCAAATCAATAAATGAATGTGTAAATAAATTATTTCAAATGGTTTTTTTTTGGTTTTTTTTGTTTTTGTGTGTGTGTGTGTGTGTGTGTGTGAATGTGTATGTGTTTTAATACTCAAGGAATCCTGACATAAAAGGAGATAGTCTAAAAACTGCATTTCTTTAACAGGCTCACCCACCCCCCCAAAAAAAAATCCAGCTATGAGCCATGAAATTTATTTTTTAAAATTTCCAGGACACTTGATTTATAAACAAGAACATCCTCTACTAAGTTGCCAATAATCAGTTGAATTTAATCAACTGGAAAAGTGTAGGCCCAGCTTAACCTTTTCTAACATAAAGATTCAGTGACTGGGCCTTTATTTGACACATTGTTATTTCAATTAACCCAGCAATTTCACTGAAGTGAGTTCTTTTTCCAAAATGACTAGTTACTTCAGTCAAAATGAACAAACTGGTTGAAGACAATGTTTAAATGAATGCTAAAGATGAAATTTTGTTGTCTTAAAAGTACACAATATAAACATTAAAAGGCAAAAAAAAAAAATGAAATTGTAAGCCCTACAGATGGAAGTTGGAAATTCCTGGGCTCAAGGATCCTAGGCGGAAGGTAACTTGAAGAACAATCCCCATTGGGTCAGCCCTAAGGGACGTGCTGGTGAGCTCTGCTGCGGAAATCCAACCTCACTTAGTGATTCAAGGCCAGTGGATGTCAGGTTCCCTTAACTGCCACGTCTAAAATACCTGGTAGGAGAAAAGTGAAACGGTAAAGAAGTCCACACTCTCTTGGGACTGTGCAGAACACACCTGGTCCGACACCGTGTTTGTGCTGGGCTTTCCGTAGCTCTTCTTGGCGTTCTGTGGAGTTAATCCAGTCCTGGGTTTGTCGCTGCCACTCTAGGGATGTTCTAGCTGGACACTCCAGGGAGCTCTTTGTGTCTTCTAAGTTGGATGCTTGTTGTCTCTCCAGAGAGCTTCCTTTTCTCTCTGTTGAGTTTCCCATGTCCCCAGCATGCTGGCTCGGGCCTATTTGCTGTCTTATACCCTGACCTGGAGGGGGGTCTGGTGGTGGTGGAAGATCTAAAAATTTTGAATAATGTTTAGAATGAACTAAAATGTAATGAAAAATACAGGTTTAAGATAAAAATGAAAAAGAGAAAGAAAAACCTGCCCTACTAAGGATATCACCCATACAAAAGGTATTTTTTGGGGGGAAAAAAGTCAGCTGTTCATATCCCAAATGCATATTATTGATCACTTCGCTATCTTTTGATCACAGTGTCTTTGAAATCAAATCAATTGATTTTATTTAACTCTTATATGTGGAATGTGATTTCAATTGTACATTGAGGCTAATATTTTAAGTATAGAGGGCAGTTTGTGGTTATTCTATATTTAATCCGTTGTCTACCTCCGCTCCCCTAAGTAGAAATACTATGACAGAAATGACTGGAAATTCCATCAGCTGTGTTAATAAAGGGCTCTGGGAAAATTAAAGCAATCTTGCCCATCTCCATAAGAAAGTTTGCCTTTGGGAAATTAAGAACAATTTGCCATATCATAGGCAACATATGACTGCCTTTACCCATGTATGTGGCACATTTAGCAACAGTCAAAGGGGTAAGCTAACATTTATGAAGAGCAATTAGCATTCTGCCTGACAACCAATGCTAGCTGTTCGTTTCATGAGTTAGCTAATGAGTTACAACTAATACGTTATGCTTTTGCAATGTGTTAATTTTAATAGGCAATAACCAATGTTCAGAGCACACACAGAATATGCTTCACGGTGCTGGAATAGACACTGTGTCATGAAAAACCTGAGATGAAGTGAACTACATTTTCAGAACAGCACTTTAAATTAAACATCAGATATGAAAAAAAATTAAACATTCAAAGACAGCTTATTTTTCAATTTCCTTTTATTTGCTCTTCAGATGTCATTACCTTTATAATTTTAGTCTTCAATTGTGATATCACAGTCCCTTCTTTCATATTTAAGTATTACACTAGTTCTGTGATACTATTTATACTGTTATACAAGTTCTGAAATTACTTTGTTGAAGAATTTAAAATCTTCCAAACATTTTAAATACTCTTTGGATTATTATTTTATTTCCTTTTTTTGGCACACTATTAAAAATTTCTTTGTTCCTCCTTAGAATGTCTGCAATTACTGGATATTATTTGTTCATAAAGACTAAGTATGTATAATTTGCATATTTATTTTATTATAGAGGATGTTCTATATACTGCAGGTAATTATTTCCTACACCACTTTTGTAATTGTGCTCTTGTTTCTAAGAACACTGTTTGTAAAATTTAAAAGGGAAGTATATCCATTTTTTTGTACAAAAGGTAGCTTCCTTAAGGAAAGCTAAGCTGCTCCTTTTAAAGATTTTCTTAAGAAACTTAATACTCTCTTTGTGAGCAAAATGATACTGTCCTCCACTGAACTGATAACGATGGTATGGTCAGCATCTGCTCAGGAAGAAGCCATGTTGGAGCAGTGTGTTTATTTCGTACATGTGTCCTCTTGTTAGATGATGAATTACTAATTATTGAAGGGGACAGGGTTTCTGTAAGGCAAAATCAACTTGCATTTGGACTCTTTCTTACAAAAGGAAGAGCTAATCCAATATTGAGATATCTGTTTTTTGAGTAATCCACCAAAGAGTTTGGTGTTTCCTTTGTATTCAAAACTGACTTCCTTCAGTGCACATAATTATTCATGCAAATTAATTATTTTATTTGAGTTACTGGATTTAAGAATGTCAGTAGGAGAGAGATTATTATATTTTTTTCCAAAATAACGTAACTTGTCATTGATTTCTAGTCTTCATCAGAGCAGCTTACATTTTAAAATGGCCACAATGAAATGTGCTTATGTTTGCTAAAATTCTGATCACTATTTAACATAACCTGAAATTACACATCTATAAAATTAATATCCTTTGAGTTTGTATAGCCTTAAAAAAAGAACATGGCATACATACTGAAATAAACAAATTGGGAAAAAAAGATGAAATTGCAAATGGCTATGCAAAAAAAAAGTATGTGATCAAATATATTTACTTAAGTTTATTATTCGTTTCTATGTTGATTCACTTTACTAAATCAAGTTGTTAAAGAGTCTCTTACAAGCCTACTGAGGATGTGCACACAGGAGTCCAATGATATGTGTGCCATTATTATTTTTTCCCCAGGTTCAGAAAAAAAGAAAAGATGAAAAATTACAGATATCCAGCCTGAGTCTCTCAGCCCTTGAACTCCCAACTTATATAAGCAGATCTACACTGAAAATAGTTCAGCCTATGCCTGTGATGGAGAACCTATGACATGCGTGTCAGCACTGACACGCGTAGCCATTTTTGATGGCACGCAGCTGCATGCAGCCACATACCAGAGAAGTATGGGGCTGCATGCCAAGAAGGACATTTCATCCTTGGCTCTTGCACGGCCAAGTGCAGTAGCCGAGGATAAAACATTTGCTGTAGTGTAGACACTCTGTGCCAGAGGTCTGTAGGCTAAAACAACAGAACTCCGGCACAGAGCGTCTAGTTCTGGGACTTCCGGTTAGGCTGTTTTTCTCGAAGTGAAACACCACTTGAGTTATGCTTGCTTTTTTGGCGAATTTTGACACACCAAACTCAAAAGATTGCCCATCACTGACCTATGCTATGAAGAGTTCTCAGATTTCACACATCCAATCTGAGCTCTAGATCTTTCTCTATAGTACATGCTTTCTCTGTAGTGCTCTTCATCTCAATTAGTGGCAATTCCATGCTAAAGTTTGCCAAAGCTTTGGTGTAATCTTTGACTTCTCTACTTGATAGCCTATGTTAATTTAATTAACAAACCCTATGGGCTCTATCTCCAAACTATACCCAGAATGCAACCTTTCTCATTGCCCTCACTGATTCTACCTTGGTGTGAACTGCTAGTATTTATTTCTTAAAGAACTTCTACAATCTCCTATGTGGTTTCTGCTATTCCATATAGAAGCACATTTAGTCTATCTCATCAAACAGCTCGAGTGACTTGTTTTATGGAAGCAGAATGAAGATCATGTCACTCCTCTTGCCTTACCATGAACACACACATGTACATGCATGCACCTCCAGTGGGTCTACCTCAGCATGCACATACACATGTACATTCATGCACCTCCGGTGGCTTTCCATTCAGAGTAAGAGCCAATGTCCTATAGAAGCTTAAAGGTCTTACAAACTCTGTCCCTCATTTACTTGTCCGACTTCATATTCTATTTTGGGGCCTTGTCTGCTTCATTCAGATGACTCCTCCTGCATTTCATCAAATAAGCTTCAGGCTTCCATTTACTGTTCTCATTTCCTGAACCGACTTTTCCTAAGATATGAGCATTGCTCTTTCCCTTATGATTTCCCATTCTCTTCTTAAATGTCATCTTCTTGGTTAAGGTCTTGTCTGAGCACTCTACTTAAAAGATGTCTCCCCCAACCTTTGTATTTCTCAACTTCTCTATATTTTTTTTATGACACTTACTACCATTTTAGCTACTTTTAAAATTTTCACCTATATATTTATGTTGATCTTTATGCATATTTTCCCATCAAAATGTAAGCTCCAGGAGGGCAGGGAACTTAGTTTGTTTGGTTCCCATTGCCTATCATTTGGTGTGAGCTTAATAAATCTTTCAGTGAGCAATTTAATAAAAATATAATTTACTCAATGGTCATAGCTACTCTATGAAAGAGCTCTGTATCTGAATAGGATATTCTGAATGGGGGGGAACACTCCAGAAGGAAATAATCAAAGAAGAAAGACTGATGAATAGAGAACTAACCTCCTTTGTTCAGCACTGGTTGATGTGCTGGCTTAAAGAGCGTCCTTGAGCTTATGCAAATAGAATAGAAGATCTGGACCATTACCTGCTTAGGAGAGACTTTATCTAAGGGAGAAGAGCACTTCTTTACAAGTGTGTGGTGCGTGGGTGTCTGCATAGTCTTTGGGACAGAGACTGATATTTCCCACCATTCCTAATTCCTCTTATTGAACACAAAGAAAGATTACTTCACCACTCCAGTAGTTAGGTTGATGCCATGTGACAAAGTTCTTGCCAAAGAAATGTGAGAAATGGTATGTACCACTTGCTAACGTGGCCACAAAATCTCCCAAATGAATAAATTATGTTCTGTCTTCTCCTCATTCAGAAACCATAAAGGTCTCATCTTGAAGATAATGGTGGCCCAAATGGGAAGAAGCCTACATCTTATATTATTACTTAGCGAAGAGCCATGTGACTTTTAGAAGATCACTGTGTTTCTGAGGAGCCAAACTCTTACTGTCCTAAGCCATGAAGGTATAACAGCTAGCAGTAATTACTCTGATGAATATACTCATAAAACTCTATTGTAAATAATGCAAATATTTTAGTGTACAATGTCTATATGCTAAATTCTACTGAACAGCAAACTTACCAAAAAGAACAGTTGGGTTTTATGTACAAGTATTATACAATCATTACAGATACATGGATTCAAAGCATGTAAACGCTATCACAGATATATTTGCTATAAAATACCCATATCTTTAAGAATAATTTGTGGAGTTCCATACAAAATAAATGTCCCTGAATTATAACTAAAATGTCTTTGTGTCAAACACTTGGGAAAACATATGAACCAACATTTTTTTTTTTTTTTGCAAATTCACTACTTTTGAAAAGTACTCACTGAGAACACAAAATCCAAAAATGATCTTTGAAATGCTAGCAAATTTGAAAATGTAAGAAGCTATTTGTTTTTTTAGGAAGCTAAGCAATATATTGATCATGTTTTAACTAACAGTTTGTTTTAACCAGACATTCTAAAAAACTTGCATGAAAAGTGTTTTAGGAAGCAGAATGCTCTCTCTTGATTTATATTATATCTTGATTTTTCTGGATTTACATATTACATCTGCCACATAAGTTCAATACAACCTTCAAACAATTTGAAAAAGCACAGAAAAACATATACCTGGATTTATTCCCCTTTCCATGATATTCATAGCGGAAAAATTATACAAATTTTGAGATTTATAACTAGCATATAAGTGAGAGCAGTCCTTATTCAGAAGGAATAAGATCAACACTACAGGCTACTTCAAGCACTCAACTAATCTTCAGAACATCTGAGGCAGAAAGGCGGTGTTGAGGATTTTTTCTCACCACAGGACACCTATTTTATAGAAAGTCAAAATCTCAGTTGTATCCTTCTCTTCATATTGCATAGAAACTTTTCCCAATGAAATCAAGGTAAGCCGGATGGATAACTAAGCCTTAAAGCTCTGAGAACAAGTTATGTCTGGCTTTAAATTTGTAATGCTGGAACACAACAATGGAAAGCACAAAAATGGCTTCCAGGTACTCCACCCCCCTACAAAATTAATAAATACTTCATTTCCAACTAAGGCTTACTCTCTCCTACAATGATGAGTCTAAGAGACTAAGATGAATACTAAAGACTTGGTCATAGCTTTTTATGGTTTGTTTTAATTGTTATTTTTAATTTATTATGTTGACAGAGTTCCAAGTGTCTCACTCAATATAATATCTTGTACACACTTGCATTGTTCCCCCCCATCCCATGCAAAGTCTCTTCCCACCCCCAATTGCCCCCCAAGCCCCTACCTCTTCTACCTCCCTTTCCCTCTGGCTATTGCTATCTTGTTGCCTGTATGCATATTACATAGATACAATTTTAGCTAATCCCTTCACCTTCTTTGATCTGGTCTCCTCTTCTCCCTCCCCTCTGACAGCTGTCTGTCTGTTCCTTGTGACCCTTCCTCTGTTTCTATCTTGTTTAATGCATATTAGATTTACCCATGGAGCTTTAAAAATACCCATAACTTTTTTTTATCCCAGAAAAATTAAATCAGAATCTCTGGAATATATTGTAAGAGGTATTCAGATGGTCTAATGGGAAGCCTAGCTAGACTCATCCTTCTGATGGTTAGTAGAATGATCTTTAGATAAAGTTAATGTGCTTGTAGGAAATAGTGCTGAGGACAGGGAAGAAATTGACCTTTGGGTCCAATGTTATATTAGGTATAACATATCTTACATACACCTTAGAATAAAACTTTAGAATAAATATTTTTACTCTTATTTTTAAATATACAAGAATTAAGTTGAATATATGGGAAATAATTTCTGCTTTGTAATGTTTATAAATTACTCATTATAGAACAAAAACATTTTCCATTGTGATTCATGAAACTAGCAGTGGTTAAGCAAATACTCAAAGATGGCTGTTACAAGTAAATAAAAGGGTTGATATAGATTCAAAAAACTAGGGACCATTGGACAAATTTAGCCACTGCCTGTTTTGTCAGTCAAGTTTTATTGGAAATCAGCTACACCCGTTCACTAACTTTTTCTTTGACTGCGCTGGTTTTTCAATGGCAGTACTGAGTGCTTGTGACAGAAGACTGGATGACCTGATAAAGCCAAAAATATTTATCTGGACTTTTCAGAAAAAGTTTGATGATCCATCAGCTAGAGATGATTGGCAGCTTGCTTTCAGTCCTGAAATTCACAAAACTAAAAAGCTACTAAATTGCAAATCATAGCCTTTTATTTTTTTCAGAAGTAAAATAACCTCTAAAACAGCTTAGTTTAATATAGGAAATGTCACAACAACACAGCAAGTGCACATGCTACGTATGTATTCTCCCCTAATCTTATAGGAGAAAATTCACTGAAAAGCATTAATGGATAATGCCAGAACTGTGGGAAAAAAATCAGAGTTGGAAACAAACATAGTGTCTACTTCTTTGGGATTGGTAATAGAAAAATAATTCTAGTTTGTTAAAACAAAAGGGTGTTTTATTTAAACAGGACCATATTGCCAGGTTTTGTGCCCTGTTACATAATGAGGTAATGACTAAGCTATCATCCCTACCTAAAGCAATGATGTAGCCTAAAGCAAAGATGGTACTGAGCATATCCCTTCAGCGAGGAAACAAGAGAGAAGAAGTCAAACCTACCATCTGTCATCCCTTCCCTTCGATGGGGCAAGGCTGGTTGCTGGTCCATTCGCCCTCCCTTGTGTTTTTTAGTTGGCCTAGGCCTCTGACTTTGATTGAGGGCTGCACTCGTGTTACTGTCAGTAGAAAATGGGCTGGTTGGTCGAGGTCTTTGAGAGGAGGTAAAGGCTTTGCCTAAACAAAACAAAAACAAAACAAAAAAAACAAAGGGAATGGAGTATAGAGAATGTTATTTTAAGAGCCTGATTCTGCCTGTCTTGAATTTCTGCTCTTACTAATTTGTTAACCTGCCTAGAGATACCATTAGAAGACACCGAATACGGGTGCATCTCCCTAAGAAAACATATGACCTGCTGTTTTGATCCTGTTCAACTTTTAATAACCAGTACATGACTCACTGCCAGTACATGACTCACTGGACAATTAAACCAATGAATATAAAACAAGTTCAACACACCAGAAACTTGATATTATGTGACATTTTTACTTAACCTTGATAATGTTAGTACTGTTTTCCTAGGTATTTGTAAATGTATGCAGCATTTATTTCTTAATATTAAAGAAACTACTTCTGAAATATTATGTACTATCTTATTTAATCAGACTTCAGCCTTGGAATCCCACAGAAGAATATCCTGTAGTAATTCCATTTAAAATTTTACATGAAAGGTCTGCTCAGACATGTATATTAAATTGATCTTACCACCGAGACCCATATTTGATGAATTGTATCTCTTTTTACATAAACTCAATAGTATCAATGTATAGTAGAAGAGAGATAGCAGGTTAAAACCACCTTGCATATCTAAATTGCAATGGGTGTTTTCTGATGAATAATACTGTATCTGAGCAAACTCCAAAGTCTCATTGAAAAATAAAATGTTCCAAATCCTTTTCTCGTGGCCCTTGTGTACCTGTGCATGGGAGTTTATTTTGGAGAAAGGTTAACTAATAAATTCAACATCTTTTTATTTTAATATCATGTTTGTTATGGTAAGAGATGGTTGGTTTCTGTGCATGTATATACTCTCTTGTACATGTTCTCGTTTTATTATTGCATGTAACTACATTTTCTTAAGTCAATGTAACATCATATTGTTTAATGTTTTATTAGCTATTAGCAAACATGAAAGAAAAGCATGTATGCCTTCTAACTTATCAGTTTCTTGTACTTTCTCACTGCTCCACTTATAGCTATGATGCAAAAACACTCAGGCAACATCAAGTTTCTGACTTAATGCCTGACAGAGCAAGAAAATTCAAATAACTTATTTTACAACATATTTTAGTCTGGATGCTATATAAAAAAAGAACCTCTGCAACGCTTGAAGAAATCATTTTATTTTATTTAAATGTACCTAATGCACATTCAAAAGAAATGTTGATAATCTCTTTCAAAGAACATTTTATAGCCTCATTTTTATAAGCTGGGAGTCTAGTGAAGGGCCAAAATTGTTTCTCCTTTACTTTAATATTTGGGTACTATCATGATTTCATAAATGGGTTTAGAATTTCATTAAGTTTTTCTTATGGTAGCTAAGCTTAACTTATATATTAGGATCTTATTATATATGCATTTAGGAGGTATACATAGTCATATAATAACATGCATCGTTCCAAAATTATTTTGGTTTAGTAAAACAAATGGTAAATTACTGATCTATCATTAGAGTGAAGCTCACATTCATTTGGGGGGGTGCTCAGGAATATGAAAAAAATTACAAAGTTGGTCCTATATGTTATTATTCTCAGAAGCCAATAGACAGATTACATTAAAGAGCAACACACATGTAGCCATAATTTTTTTCCAACTTGGAAATGCAGTGGGTGTATCTTTTATTAGCATCCTTTAAAACAAATAATAAGTCATTGGATTAAAACTTTAACAGCCAAATAACTCATAACACCATTGGCTGTGTGAATTGTTAGACTGACAGCCTTAGACCCAGTCACCCCATGCTGAGGAAGCCTTCCCAGAAAATGCATTTGTAGAGAGAAATGGGGCAGAGGAGATAAAAAAAAAAAAAGTCACGGAGATAAAAGCTGAATAATTTTAATCACTCGGCACATTATTGATTCTGTGAGAATTTTTGCAAAGTGTGAGTTATTGCAAATTTAATGGCAATCTTAGTTGTAGCTTTGTTGTAATAGAAAAAGGAAGCATATTCCAATTAATCAGCAGAACCGTGAAGGGGAAGGAAAATAAAGGGTGGAGAGGGTGGAGCAAGAGCCTGTTCTTGGCTCTGCAAAACTAGCATCTGAAGAGCATTCTTTCTGGTCATTGAGCAACGAAACGGTGTGCATGCATAGTAAAAGAATGCCTTCAGAAAGACTTGCTAAGGAGGAAGGACAGAAGGGAAAGAGCACGGTGTCCAAAGAACAAGATTCTTTCATGCAAAGCGCGTGGACTCGGAGTCTACCAACCTGTTCTCGTAAAGCTGGTCCCATGCAGCCTAAAACCAGCTTTATCTGCTGCTGCCGCCAGAGCGTGTGCAAAGCTGCCGCTGGCGAAGATGGAGCCCTCCGAGGAGCTCCCTACGCTAGATCTACGACTAGAAAGGTTAGGATCCTCATCGGATGCAGAGCCCCATCCATTTACCATTGAACCTAAAAACAAATGTAGTTGTCCAGTGAGTTGTCGATACCGGAGAGCTCATTGGTTTGCACACACTATGTCAACGACCAAGTAGACTGCCTCCACTGCTCAGACTCCCTGAGACAAAGCGGGTGTCCTCCTGCTGTCTCTCAGTACACGCAAGCCTCATCCATGTTTTAAACACTCCCACTGAGAGTAGAGTGAAGCTCACTTGAAACCTGTATCTATTTGCAATGTGTGAGCAAAACATGTTCCATGTGGTTCCATTCTTACGTGGTTAAAATTACGACATGATCATTTTCCAAAAGGGAAACGCTATGCATATTTTAAGTCGATAATTCAGAGAGCACTTTGGATGAACTCCATCATAGTGCTTTTAAAGTGAACAGCTCAAGGACTCAGTTGAAGAAATGGTTATGAATTTATTTTGAATTTAATGGAAACTCTAATGGTAATTTGCATGAAATCCACACTTGTACAATGTAGGCTGGCTAGAATTATTTCAAGATTTTAAAGTAAAAATTTATTTACACAGAAAATAAAGGCGAATTCATAAATTAAAAAATGCATAAATAATACCAGAGCAAAGAGACTTAGAACATAAAAGAATAGTAGCTTTGAAAACTTCTAATAATTGCTATGCAAGTAACTTTCTTTCTTTTTCCAATTAACACTCCAGTTTTCTCTTTAATACTAATATATATGTTTAAAAGTCAAAGGTGAAGAATATCACTGGCTCTAATATGGATTTTTCTGCAAAATGCAACATGACAATAGAGGGAAAATATTAGCTTTATGTGTAAAGAGCTACAAAAAGAATGAAGTTGCTGAGAAATAACTTTTATTTTTAATTTTTCATCAAATCATTTTAAATTTTATATATTTTCTTAGACTAACCACACTGAGACTTGAATCTATGATGTAATATAATTGGTATTACTATAGCTATTTAAATCTGATATACCATTAATTTATAACACAATAAAGGAACAAATATTGTTTATTCTAAACTTTTTAAAAAGAGAAACAAATATGTATTTATGAAAAGCAAACGTAAGGTTTCTAAATAAAGCAAACACATATTTACCTACAAGAAATTAAAGTCAAGTACCATAAATTTTTCTGCTTTTGTCCAATATATGAGACAAAGGGCTAGTTAGGAAAGTGGCCAAGGTGAGGTATTTGTTCTTTCAGTCAAGGTGACAGGATACAATATCACAGGTTCATGTGCTTTCAAGACAGAGAAAACAGAAACCAAAGGGGTTAGAAGGATCTGAGAAGTTAAAAGGGTGTTAAGTATAGCCGAAAAAGATAGAGTTTTGATTCTATTTGCCAAAAGCACAGAGATAGACTTTTTACTTTCAAAACAAATTCCCTTGACACAGGCCACTGAAAGGAAACCGAGATAACAGCAGCAACTGAGCCTCCGTGGAGAGAACGGGCTCCGAGTTAATCATCACAAGTCAAGGACCAGCAGCCCAAAATGAAAAGAGAAATGATGCAATGGGCTTTGCAATATAATGTTACAGTAGATAAGAAGAAAATCAAAGTGATTCAGTTAGTGATCACTGAAGAATATGAAACCACAGAACCGAGGATAGTTTTGAAAACTGTGAAAGCTCAGACGGGGTCCCTCTTATGCACTGTTTTCTGTATTTCTAAATGTCTATCAAACATCCGTGAAAACATCTGCGTCGGCTACTTGAAACTGGCTCTCCAAACAAGCATCTCCTTTTCTACATCTTCTATTGCATTATTGATTTTCCTCTCATCCCTCTATCTTCCTCATTATCATCTTAATTTTCTGAAACATTTATCGTATGTGTGTCCCTCTATTCAAGGCCACATACAAACACCGAGGTAGGCATTTGACGTCCTTCTGTGTCTAGAGCAGACTTCTTTTCCAGCGCCATCTCCTCCTAGAGCCTAACTAGTCATATTGCCTCAACCGCGTAATTGTCATCACTCACATACCTCTGGATTGTTACTAATGCTATCAACCACAGCCAAACTTTAAATTCCAAATCAATATCACTTCTTTTATCACCCTGATTCCACCTCACCTTCAACCTCGTCTAAAGGAGAATCAATCTGTCTGCCAATTTTGTTTTTCAAAAAAGTATTCATTTAGAAGCATATGAAGTCTCTACAAACTAGTTTGTTGCACTGCATATATATGTTTCCTCTTCTAGACAATGAATCTCTGCAGATTAGAAACTATCTCTTACTCATTTTCATGTCTTCTATACAGGAACATTGTACAGTAAAAATTTTAATAAACACTGGCATATTAAAATTAAATGTCTTCAATGTTTTCATTATTCATTGTAATTTCTATATGTTACTCTATTCCATGTGTCGTTTCTTTGCAATGGCCTTATTTTAGTTACAGAACGAATGTGCTAATAAGAACTCCTAGAGCCCGACCAGGTGGTAGTGCAGTGGATAGAGTGTAGGACTGGAATGCAGAGGACCCAGGTTTAAAACCCTGAGATCACCAACTTGAGCATGGCTCATCTGTTTTGAGCAGGGGCTCACCAGCCTTGCCATGCCCTCAGAATTTCCAAACTATTTTTAGTGCCTGAAGTGGAGGTTCCATGAACCATCCTCAACTCCTGGGGCCATTCTCTAACCAATCAGGCCATGGCTGTGGGAAGGGAAGAGAGGGGGAGAAAGAAGGAGGGAGGGAGAAGCACATGGTCACTTCTCCTGTGTGCCCTGACCGGGAATCAAACCCAGGACTTCCACATGCTGAACCAAAGCTCTACCCCTGGAGCCAAACCGGCCAGAGCTAACTTCCAGTTATTTGTGAAGTTTTCCCTGATGATTTTTTCCCTGCCTTGGGAAGAGAAAATAGCATGGAAAACATGGCTTCAACTGAGTGTGAATATTTAAGAACACTAGCTATTCTTTCTTTCCTACTCTCTGTAGGAGCAAAGAAACTAAGTAGGTGACTTCAGAGTTGAAGAGACGTGACAACAGAGATTGGGTCATGGGGGGCAACTTCACCTCTCTGTGGCTCCCAGTATTTAACATTCTTTAGACTTACACACCAAGAATGACCTAGAGATGTATGTAAACTAGCACACACACACAAAGACAATTTTTGGAAGAAAAGGAAAGCATTGGTTCATGAATTAGAAAGCAAGCATTGTTTGTGATAATTGGTTTTCTTTTTTAAATCTTGATGTAAACCTAAAAATTAAAATGACAGCAGCTCAAACAGCTCAGGTAAAGAATGCTTACAAATGACAAGCACTCCATATCAATATGACATATTATAGTCCCAAACATATATGATCAATACATATTTAAACATTTAATGAAAAATAAATTAATGTCACATAGGAAAATTTATTTGTTTAGATTTTCAATCTTTCCAAATTTCTCAGGTTTAAAATTGCTGAAAGGTAAAAAAAGAAAAATCCCATCAAATTTATTCAAGCTATTAAAGAAGGACTAAGTATAAGACATTAAATTGTTGCTCAAACGTTACTGAGCGTTGAAACACCATGATAAAGTGGCATCTTGCTGTGTTTCCATTACATCTTCAGCACTAAAATTAATTTATGATCAGTCATCAATTCATTTACATGTCGTTTTGTGCTAAATCCTTCCTTGCTGATAAATGCTTATCCTTAGATCCATTAAGCTAGAGTAAAAGTCTGTGCTTTATAATATGACCTTGCTAATTGTTGCATTACCATTTTTATGAGATACAAAATACTGGTTATCCCCCTTTTCTTTTTTTTTAACCAATATGTAATCCAGAAAATCTTTTTATTAAGTGTAATCTGTCTAACTCTCTGTTAAATGAAATCTTCAGCTGCAAGTGTCTTTGGACAAATCAATCCTAATTTTGATCTCTGCTTAGATGTAGAAAAACATGTCTAAGTTTTGTAAGTTCCCACATCGTTTCTCAGAAAGAAAGATATGTGTAATATATATGGAAACGAGCAATTATAAAGTATCTTCCTTGGGACATTTCACACTTGTTACCTTGTTTCACTCAAATAAAAGCTGAATATAGGATACCACCCGTTTTATCTGTTATGTTTTGAAGTTTACATTTAATTTCTTTTACACTACATCACAGCTGCTGACGTAGTCTAAAAAAATCACTTAATTATTTTGAACAATATTTCTGAAATTTCCCTAATATAAAAATATTTTCCTTCATTTTTTTTTTGCAGCAAAAACAAGGAGTCAGGTCACACTTTAAGTGGCCAATTTTCTAAAATCTGTGTGGTCGAGTATGATGGTGAGGCTGCCAGGTTTTATTGATTTCAAAACAATCTGGTTTGGGAGTTCAAGTAAAAACCTCAAAAGGCATAAAATACAGAAAATATAGAGTTACAATTTCCTTTCAGCTGTGGTATGTATGTGGGGTCCGGAAGTCAGGGGAACTTTTTCTCTTTGTTTTCCTTTATAGCATTCATTCTCAGACTTAACTTTCTGTGATCACTGAGGCAGTTCAAATCTTGGCTCTGTGTTTAGGACATTTCTTCCTGCCTTCTTTCTTATTGCTTTCTGTTTCTTTCTTTCTTTTTTTTTCCAGAGGTAGAGTCATTAAATTCAGAAAATACTTACACTTGACTCCCACCATGAAAGTTATAGAGAGAAGTATTGAATGAAACCTTCTCCATCTTGTTACCCAAAATATGGGTTTGGCATTTAGGAAGAAATATTACAAGTATATATTTCTGAAGACTGAAACAATCCTATATGTTCACATTCTAGCCAAAACCAGAGTGTGATGTGCTGTGATCAACACATTTTTATACTTTTACAACCAAATCAGTTTAAATTATGAGGAAAAATTATGATAATAGTTATAAACTTAAGATTTCCTAAGAAAAAGTGCTGATGAAGTTGAATTCTGTAAAGATGAGTCACTATAATTGGCTGTAGAACTAAATATGAGAAAAATAAAAGATATTTCTAAAAAAATTAATAGTTTTGATCTTGATTAAGTGCAAAAGGGTAAGAACTAATGTTTTCAGACATAAAATTATAGGTTGTGTTTATTCATATGTGGAGAGAAGAGAGAGAAAGAGAGAGGAGAACCAGACACATGTTAACTAATAGACTCAAAAAACATTTTCCTTTTAAATATGCCACATCCAGAGATTAGAAAAAGTTGGGCATATCCACAGCAGGGATTACTATGATTTATCTTTAGAGTAAGACTTAATAATTTTGAAATGTCTTCTATCACGTTTCATGTGTGTGACAGCTAAAAGGGCTTTCAACCCCTCTATGACTCAATTCCTTGTCTATAAAAAGAGAATTGAAGAGGGAAAGGGGGAGGCGGGGAGAAGGGGGTAAAGGGGTATGAGGGTGATGGAAGGAGACTAGACTTTGGATGTTGAACACAAAACAATATACAGATGTACTATAGAATTATACATGTGAAACATACAATTTTATTTAACCAATGTCACCCCAATAAATTTATATATATATATAAAATTGATCAAGTGTAAATATCAGAAAAAAAGAATAAAATAAAGGTGGTGATGATTAAATGGATTAATACATGTTAAACTTTAAAAGAGGGGTCAGTAAAATTTTTAGGTAAAGTACCAGATACTAAATATTTTTTAAACTTTCTTTGTCAAATATTTTTGTTTTTGATCGTTTTTTTTTTTGTTTCTTATAACCCTTAAAACATGTAAGAAACATGTTTAGCTCACTAAGGCACACACACAAAAACACCAGGTCACTGCTTAAAAGAGTGCCTTACACTTATTACAGGTTATATATGTGCAACTTTATTATTATTATTATTATTATTAAATCTAAATTCTTAGCCAAGTGGTTAGAATAATCAGGCAGTCAATAAATATTGATTGCAGCAATTAATAAATACTATAACTGTTTTGCAAATACGTTCCCCATTGCTGAGTTTTAGAGACTGAATGTTAGTATCCCCCTAAAATTCATATGTTCAAACCCTGACCCTTAGTGCTCCGGCACTTTGCACTGGGGCCTTTGGACGTAATTAGGTTTAGATGAAGTCATGAATGTGGGGTGATCGTGATGGTATTAGTAACCATAGAAAAGAGAACAGAGAGCTTGCTTTATCTCTAATGCCATGTGAGGTTGCAGAGAGAAGATGCCTGTCTCTGAATCAGTTAAGAGTTCTCAGTTTGATCTCAAGCTTCCCGACCTCCAGAACTTTCAGATATAAATGGTGGTGGTTGAAGCTACCCAGTCTATGGCATTCTGTTATAGCTGCCTGACCAGACTAAGACACATAGGAGATGTGGATGAGATATGGAACTACTGATATTTTCCTATTTTCTTTGCCTTTTTTTTTTTTCTTTGAGAGAGGCAGGGAGGGAGAGACACAGGAACATGGAGCTGCTTCTGTAAGAGTCTTGACCGGGGGGAATCGAACCGGCAACCTATGTGTTCTGGGACAATGCTCTAACCAATCTAGCTATCTAGCTGGGGCTTAATTTTTGATTTTTAAAGAGACAGAGAGAGAAAGGGAGAGAGAGAGGGAGGAGGAAGGAAGCATTTGTTGTTCCACTCAGTTGTGCATTTTTTGATTGCTTCCCGTGTGTGCTCGGACCCAGGATGGACCTGCAACCTTGTTATTTTGGGATGATGCTCTTAACTGACTGAGCTTACGGGCTAGAGATTTGCCTTTCCACTCGTGAACCATTATGTCAAAATTTAAGAAGTCCCTTAGAAGTTTCTTAAGTTGTTATGAAAATATTTAGAGTCAGTATATTTATTTCTTTACAAGTATGGGTTCTATATGTTGTTAACTGTTGATATACCTTAAATATGGCAGCTGTTAGCATGTAAAATCTGCAAGCAGAATCATGAATAATTTTATGCACAGGCTTAGTGGTCCTGTCTCTACGCTATAATTGGAATATTAATCTGGTTGGCTTTAGAGTTTCAGGGAACGGAACATCACTGTTAGTCCTATTTAATAAAAATGGTCATTAGATTCATGGAAATCTCTAACAGGAAATTCAGGGGAAAGTAATGACTAATTTACTAACAGCACACACACATTTATAACTCAAAGTTATTTATGGTGAGATCAGAATTCTCTGTGTGGATATCTATCTACCAACCTAACACCATAAAAAAAATAGTGTCTATTCCTTGCCCACCTCATGTGTCACCAATAAACTAGCCTTAAGTGTCTGAAGAAAATACAAACATATTAGAATAATATTCACTAACATATTGATTTTTGTAACATTTGGTACTTGGATACCTCAGGGTCATTACTATGTCACATACATGTGTGCACACATGCTCGCTTTCTGTCTGTTTGTCTCTCTCACACACACACACTAATACACTCACAACCCTGCTTACATTCAAACACACCTAAATATACTCATGTCATCACGTATACATTTACACAAATTCACTCACAGTTCCTACATACACACACTATTTTTAAGAAAATATATTTACTTTTATTATTATACTTGTACACTAAAAATCAAATTAAATCTTTGATTATACCCTTCTCACAAAGTCATTATTGTAGAGAAAGAAAGAAACAAACAAAAAATAAATAAAGAAAGAAAGAAATGAAAGAAAGAAAGCACGCACAGAGGGAGGGAGGGAGGAAGGGAAGGAGGAAAGAAGGAAAGAAGGAAGGAAGAAAGGAAGGAAGGAAGGAAGGAAGGAAGGAAGGAAGGAAGGAAGGAAGGAAGGAAGGAAAAAAGGAAGGAAGAAAGAGGGAAAAGGAAGAGAGAAAAAATGTTTTTTTATTTGGATAATTTAGTGTAGATTGCAACTTCTTTTACTAAAGAGATGTATTTATAGAACAAATTCATTATGAAATACATACCTAACCACCCAGAAGTTTTTATATATGGCAGTAATTAAGGAGCGAATGGAGAGGAAAACAGACTTTTCTTAGCAATGAAAGCTTCATTTGGAATTAATAGTATACTAGCTACAGGGAAAAATGCAAATTGTTTCTAGCTGCCATCATGTTAGACAGCCTAGCATGTTACTAACGAGTGGGTAAAAGTGAAAATGCTATTCTCCTGATTTATTTATGTATTATATATATTTATTATATTTAAAATTATAATATTAAATGAAAGAACTACATAGGGCACAGCTGACTTATATGTATTATTGCAATTCTCTCTTACATTCCTAGTGGAAAAGAGTTCAGTATCATTAGTGAGATATGCAAAAATATGCAGAATTTACCCTGAAGGAGATCATGCTAGACATTCAGGCGACAGGGCTTAGCATAATAGTGTACTAATAAGTTAGCTCTCGACAGTCAACGATTTAAACTTTTGCTCCACCATCTCTAGTCAGATTCAGATTTCAAATCGCAGTGGTAGAGGTGCACTTCTTACATCTTAATTAGTGCAGCATAAAGACAGCCAGCCCCCCAGGTAAGAAGAAAAACTGAAAAGTAGGATCATGCATCACACATTTTGTAATTCAGGAAGGGAGGCAAAAAGAAAAAGGGGGCACTCATGCTTCTCCATGACGGTCACAAAGCAGGTTTCATCAATGTTTTGTGAACTCTGACACATACTGCAAAATCTATGCAAATTGCAAAGCTGTTGGTGCAAAAATGAATAAAATGGGGACAGTGATACCACACCTCCTGTAAAGGGTATTATCACGACAGAGAGAGATATGGGTGGTTTCCTGAGAAGACCCAATGACATGCCAAGGCACAGTTAAATTTTTAGTCGTTGTGTCTTTATAGTCATGCAAGAGGAATGTGTGTTTGTGAGTGTGTGTGTATTTGTGTGTCAAAGAATGGATAGCTACTTGACTAGAAAAACTGAATGTTTACTTAATTCCATATTCACTGTGTATATATTAGCATTAAAATTTTCCAAACAAAATTTGATAAATAGATTGCAATACTTTGATCATGCTACTAGAGTCCCACTTCAGCCTTTCACTTGGTGACAAGGCAAGAGGAAGGCCAGGGAGTGCACAGGAAAAAAATGCATTTCTTGGGAGAGAAGCAGTTAATGAATCCAAAAATATGAAATACATAAATGAGGGGTTTATCTCTATATACATTTTCTCCACTCTAAAAATAATTATGTGCAACCATAGAAATACTTATTCTGAAGACTTGCTTATTTTCATCAATGAATGATTTTACAGAGTGAAGTATCAAGAAGTGTATTAAGACTGCCTTCACTTCTATGTTGTTCCTGTTATACAAAATATATCATTTTTAAAAGTCAAGGTTCTTATATAATAGACTTGCTTCTGCAGTAGAGTGAACTTTTTTTATGAAAGCCCTGGATATAATTGAGTTTTCTTTCATGTCCTTTAAGCTCTTTAAAATTCATGAATTTTCTTATCATTTTTGCAGCAAAGCAAAAGTATTTCCAAATCCTTTTTGAATTTTGTGTTTAATATGAACCTATTTAAAATGTTACAGAAATAGATGGAGGGGAATAAATCTTACATAAGAAAGTATTTGATTTGGGGTGCATCTTAATGTCACAAATAGGTCAGTTATTCCTACTCAATCCATCCTGTTACCTGTCACAGAACTGTCGAGATTGTCCATACTGGAGCCAGGCGTCTGCTCCAGTGCTCTCAGGGGCCTGGGCGTTTCTAAAGCCTCCTCCTCATCATCGGCATCATCATCTGGAACATCTGTTTCCAAATCAGAAATCAAGGCTCCGGACATGTAACCTAATGGTGGGACGGGGGGCTGTGGAGCTTGATTATTGCTTTGAATGTGCCTGGAATTTAAATGGAAAAACAAATAATAGTGTTAACATTTCACAAAATTGTGATTAGAAATACACAGCATGCTCTGGAAACTAATCTTCTCTTCTTGTTTGCTGTTGACTAATTTTGGTGCTCACGGTCCTCTCGGACCTTTCAGCAGAGGCAATGGGCTACACACACATGACTTGCAGAGAAAGCAATGTTGACTATCACACTCTTCAGTTGGTATTTATGGGGTGACGCACAGAGGCAATGAGTACAGACCTAGCACTCTTTTGTATAAATACATCTTCCAAAGGAGGATAGGAATATTTGTCACAAATAATTGTTTAAAGCTGATCCTTTCTCTCTCTCTCTCTCTCTTTTTTTTTTTTTTTTGTTCAAAGAGAATAGAATAATTTTGTTTCCAGTTCAGTGTTGAAGTTTTACTCAAACTGTATAACCTGTGTGACCTTCTGGCCCTTAGGAAGAAATGATGTCACATAAAGATTTAATACCAATTCCTGCTGCCCCAACCATGGGCAAATTCCCTGCCCTGCACGATCCCCCACAAATCAGGCTGACAGTTGTTTTCACATGAAACCAGTTTAGGGTAGGAATGGCTACTCTGTGTTCTAGCTACTTATTTGTGTGTCTGTCTTATCCACCAAAATCTTAAACACTTGAAAGGCAGAAAAGATTCATCTCAGCACTCTGCCTTTGGAACATTATGTTTGCTAAATAAACCCTTTGCCATGAATGAATAACTTTGACCTGAAACTTGTGAAGTAGATAAAACTCTTTTTTTAGAATTTATTAAAGTTCAATTTCAATGATTTCTTTCAAATCACCTCATTAGTAAAATACAGAGCTGGACACGGGTCCAGTTGGTTCACTTTACACATATTTAAGAGTTTCTTCTAAACCTTAAAATGCTAGAGGAAACGTGTTGCATTTGTTATAGTCATTGAAGAATGAATATAGCACATGCTTGGACACATTAAGTCTTTTTATTTTGTTCTGATACAAAGTATTTAAAAGACTTCTGCTATTTAAGATATAAAATAAGTGTTATACATTTTTGCTGTTACTTTTTTGTTCTTTGTGTGTGTGTGTCTGTGTGTCTGTGTGTGAGAGAGAAAGAGAGCGAGAGAGAGACAGACAAAGAAAGACAGAGACAGGAAGAGAGATAGATGAGAAGTATCAACTCTTAGTTGAGTCACTATTCTTGTTCGTTGATTGCTTCTATTATATGCCTTGACCAGGGGACTCCAATTGAGCCAGTGACTCCTTGATCAAACCAGCATTATTTTGGTCTCAAGCCAGTGACCATTGGATCATGATACCACACTCAAGCTGGCAAATCTGCGCTAAAGTCTGATGACTCTGTGCTCAAGCAGGTGACCTCAGGGTTGTGAACCTGGGACCTCAGCATCACAGGTCGACATTCTAGCCACTGCACACCATTGGTCAGGGTATTGTTAGTTTATTTAAAGATACAAAATTATTTTCTTTAATATTTGCCTTTTGAGGGAAAATATTTCATTGTTCTAGAATTTTTAATATTTTTGCACCCACATTTTTTAATATGTAGCCAACTCTAATGATAACAAGATTCTAGATATTTCAACTAAAACTAAAACAATATGTTAGATCTAGAAGCTACATCAACATCATATTATCAGACTCACATCTTTAACAGAATAGAAATTAGTATTCATCACAGCTCATTTTTTGGAAAGTCAGAAAGTTTCCTAACTACTTTTACAAGAACTCTTGAGTGTTGACACTACACCTTGTCAAGTGTTACCTTGAATTCTGTTTGTTATTCAAGGATGGAGTGAATCAAGTCATGAGCAAGAGAATATAAGGTGATATTTATAGACATTATTTATTCTTCTCTAAGTATGAAAACTTTGCTCCTAGAAAGAAGAAAACAAGCTAACACTCTAATCCTGCATCACTGCTGACAACTCTTGATGAACCGAGAGATGATAAAGGGTGAATAATGTACTCCTTGAGTTTTGCAGAATTAGGAGATAAACTGAAATATAGAAAGAGGGTACTATATATATATAACTATATATATATATATATATATTTTACAGGGACAGAGAAAGAGTCAGAGAGAGGGATAGGTAGGGACAGACAGACAGAAACGGAGAGAAATGAGAAGCATCAATCATCAGTTTTTCGTTGCGACACCTTAGTTGTTCACTGATTGCTTTCTCACATGTGCCTTGACCACGGGCCTTCAGCAGACCAAGCAACCCCTTGCTTGAGCCAGCAACCTTGGGTCCAAGCTGGCGAGCTTTTGCTCAAGCCAGATGGGCCCGCGCTCAAGCTGGCGACCTGTGGGTTTCAAACCTGGGTCCTCCGCATCCCAGTCTGATGCAATGCTCTATCCATTGCACCACCACCTGGCCAGGCGAAGGTACATAATATTTATGAATATATCCTAGTGGCAGACACTGTGCTATGTGCTTCCCTTTCAGAAGGGTGTGGTCCTGTGTGAACACATGGCGTCTCATAGTCCCTGCCCCGGGACTCAGCAAGGACATTCTGGAGGATTGATAGTCTGCAGAGAAACCACTGAGAAAAAGAGACAGCATCTGTTCCATGGCTACTTAGTGCAAGAGGAGATGAACTCATGTGTTCACTCATTTAGCTCTATGGAGCACTCATTAAAAAAGGTATACTTTTCAGTTCAAAACCCTGCACTGGTCTGGTCAAGGCACATATGGGAGTTGATGCTTCCAGCTCCTCCCCCCTTTCTCTCTCTCTCTCTCTCTCTCTCTCTCTCTCTCTCTCTCTGTCTCCTCTCTAAAATAAAGAAATAATAAAAAAAAAATTTAAAAAAAAAAAAAGAAAAGGTATACTTTTAACTGTACTGGTGAACATTTCAGGTGAAAACCCAAGCCCATCTGAATAATAACAGCAACAATACAGCTAAATTCTTTATGAAGTACGCTACGAGTGCAAATTCACTTAATTTTCTCAAAACTTTGAAGTATTTTAATAAACCTGTCTTTGCCTGAAGAGAAGTTAAACCTTTGCCCTCTGTTCCTGGAAGGTAATCTCTACACTCTAAGGATGTGTTGTTTCATTAAAATATCTTTGTATTCTTGGAGGCCTTAGGCTCCTCCAGGAAGTCTAACATTGTCACTTACAGTGGGTTTTTTTGAATCACAAGGTATCAGCTTGCTTTCTGGGAAGGTTGGCGCCTGAGGTCAACCATGCAGGTGGTCATCCACGTCTATGTGACAGAGCCCCAGTCGAGGCTCCAAACCTCAATGCTGATGGGCTACCTGGACGGCAGGACTCCCTGCACATGGTCACACATCACTGCTGGGAAACTATTGCTTTCTGTGCCTCCTCTGGGAAAGGACAGCGGGAAGTTCTGGCTTTGAAACTTGCCTAGACTCCATCCCACGCATCTCCTCTTGTTGCCGACTTGAATCTGTGTCTTTCCGCTACAATAAACTGTCACTGAGTAGAACAGCTTCCTGGGAGTTCAGTTTTTTTTTTTTTTCTGGTGAACTCTTGACCCTGGGGAACGCTCTTGAGGCCTGCCTTCTCCCTTCATATATGATATAATTTCTATTACCGACACCATTTTACCAATGGGAACTGAAACACAGAAATGTTAAACAAGTTGGCCAGTGTTGTCCAACTGGTAAGCAGTGGCAAAGGCAGAGGTCCCAACCTTGGCTGCCTCCAGGCAAACACTCCACCAAGCTGTCTGTCTGCATCTCTGGGGTAGGTCCGAGGTGCCAACATATTTCAAAGCTGTCCAGGTGATTCCAAAATTTAGTAAAAATTGAGAATCCTGAGCTAGAATCTGCGCTTTAACTTAAACGGTTCAGCTTTCTAAATTAACTTAATGGAAATATTCTGGCCCTTAATGCAGCTGGCATCGACTTAAATAGCAGTGTTTTATAAAGCAGTCCGATGCAAAGAAACACTGATTAAAAGTACATTGTCTTTGATGTTTGAAAAAAAAAAAATCTGCTAGTTGAGAAAAACGTTCAAGAACCTTTATTTCTAAGAAAAGAACTTTGTTGAAAATAAACTTTCAGTGATATTCCTGGTTTTAGTATCTCTCTGTAGATTTAGTTGTATTTTTAAAATAAATAGCCCATTAACACTGTGAATGAGACTTATTATCAACTTACTCTAGTAGACAAAACAATAAAACAGAAGCCGTTAATCTTTCACGAAAATTTACTCTAACTTCAAGCACACCACAGAAATGAACAGAATATTACCAAAGGTATGCCATTTAAGAGACCATTTTCAAGTGTCAGACTTACATGTTACTGTCTAGGAGAAGAGAAAGCAAATAAAAAATAAAACTTTACAAAGTGATAAAATTGGTCCCACTTGCATTCTTGTCATATTTTAACAGGATTCTTAAGTAGATTTCTATTTATACCTTATGAAAGTTTAAAGATTTATTAAAAAGAAATTTGTAATTTGTAATTTATTCTGTTTTTAATGCATCTGCTGTGACTAATATTGTAATTTTTTTCTGTCTCATCTAATTCAGCCCAAAGGTCTTTTAACAACTGATACTGACCATATGTGATTTGCAGAAGTTTACATTTATATATGCACAACCACATACAGATTTAATTATAGACACTTGAAAGAATGTAAAAAGAGTCTTTTACTGTGGTTTTGGAAGTGAGTTCAAGGATAAGCTAATTGAAGTTAAATGATAAATTAGAAAAGATTCCGGTGTAGTAAAAAGCACTTTCACCTGAAATTCAGCGGATCTAACTTCTTGGTCTGATTTACTCTTAGTAGTTATGTGACTTTGGTCAAATTATGTTACATTTCTTCAATCAATTTCTTTATCTAGATCAGAGATCCCCAAACTACGGCCCGCGGGCCTAATTGTGGCCACCTGAGGCCATTTATCTGGCGCCCACTGCACTTCCGGAAGGGGCACCTATTTCATTGGTGGTCGGTGTATGGAGTACTGTATGTGGCGGCCCTCCAACGGTCTGAGGGACAGTGAACTGGCCCCCTGTGTAAAAAGGTTGGGGACCCCTGATCTAGATGATTGAAACGTTGTACAAAAGAGCATTTCTAACCCCAGCAGTATAGTTCCATGAGACCCTTTTACAAATTTATTATAAGAGAACGATTCCTCAACCCATGTTTTGAAAGCACAGGTCCTCCTGAGCTCGGGAAGATATTTACCACGTTTGCTTTGCTATGTCAAACTGATAGGCCCTTGTCAACTCGTCCAGGTGAGCTTGCAGCATGGGTTGCATCTCTTCCCGTGGGGAAGGAGTGAGCGTGGCTGTGGACTGCTGTCCAAAGGAAATCGCAGGAGAAGAAGCCACTCCTCGGACAGGTGGTGTTGGGACTCGCTCCTCGTCTTCTTCCAGCTCATCTTCCATACCCTGGTGTAAGTACGTCTGAACTGGTAACGGCGGACACCAGCTATCACTGTCATAGCTGAAATTAAGTGAAAGAAAAGGAAGAGCATTTGCACATAGAGACGTGAACTCACACAATTGTACTGGCAATAAACAGCAACCACAACAGCAATAGTATCTGAATTGTCCTCTCTGTGTATTTCCTTCAGATTTCAAGTTGCCGTCACCATCATAAATCACTGGGCTGCTATCTTAATTTCTAATCATAATTACATGTTACCTCCACATCTCAATTTATTCTTAAAAGATCTTATTACCTAATTGTTACCTCACAGTTAAAAGGACAGTAACTTCCCAACAAAGTTACTCATGTGGAAAAACCAAATTGGTAATTAAAGACAATTAATTAATTTTGTGCTTGTAGATTTAATTACTTTCTCCTGTTTATCCTTTATGCACCTACAGAATGTGCCAGTATTGATCATCTGAGAAGAGCTTGAGAAGTTTACTCTTATTCTATATCTTTACCAACCTCTCATTCCATATGGTTTTTTTTTCAAATTTTTTTTCTTAAAGACATATGTCTTTTTTTTACGTTTCTTTTTATTTTATTTATTTTAGAGAGGAGACACAGAGTGAGAGAGAGAGAGAGAAAGAGAGAAAGGGGGGAGGAGCTGGAAGCATCAAATCCCATATGTGCCTTGACCAGACCAGTGCAGGGTTTTGAACTGGCGACCTCAGTGTTCCCAGGTCGACGCTTTATCCACTGCGCCACCACAGGTCAGGCTCCATATATGTTTTTAATTAAAACTGTGCTACAAAATTATTTAATAGTTTTTTGGTTTTGTTTTATTTTTGTGTGTGTGAGAGAGAGACAGAAAGAGGGACAGACAGACAGAAACGAAGAGAGATGAGAGGCATCAATCATCAGTTTTTCGTTGCAACACCTTAGTTGTTCATTGATTGCTTTCTCATATGTGCCTTGACCGGGGGACTACAGCAGGCCGAGTGACCCTTTGCTCAATCCAATGACCTTGGGCTCAAGCTACTGAGCCTTGTTCAAACCAGTGCTCAAGCTGGTGACCTCAGGAACTCAAATCTGGGTTCTCTATGTGCCAGTCTGATGCTCTATTCACTGTGCCACTGCTGGTCGGGCTCAACAGCTTTTGATTCCCTTAAGTCTTTTAATTTTTTCAGTAAAAACTCATGCCTAAAAGGTATAAAATGTAAGTTCAAAACCTAGCCCTATTAAAGGTATATTAAAAAGCAAAATAAGCCCTGGCCAGTTTGTTCAGTGGTAGAGCAACAGCATGGCATGTGAATGTCCTGTGTTCAATTCCCTGTCAGGACACACAGGAGAAGCACCCATCTGCTTCTCCACTCCTCCCCCTCTTGCTTTTTTCTCCCTCTCTCTCTCTTCCACTCCTGCAGCCATGGCTCGATTGGAGCAAGTTGGCCCTGGGCGCTGATGATAGCTCCATGGCCTCCACCTCAGTAACTAAGAAGAGCTCAGTTGCTGAACAACGGAGCAACACCCCAGATGGGCAGAGCATCTTCCTCTAGTGGGCTTGCCAGGTGGATCCTGGTCAGGGCACATGCAAGAGTCTGTCTTTTTGCCTCTCCTCATCTCACTGAAAAAAAAAAAAAAGATAAATAACACTTTAAAAGAGTGTGTTTTCAGAGACTCTAGTTAGTGACTACAGAAAATTAATTCTAGAAGTTTCACTTATGACACAAAATCAGTTGCATTTCTCTTTGTGTACTATTATTTTTATCAAATATATCTTAATGTACTTTTAAAAAGAGACATAAGAATAAGATAAGGAATATTAAATATAATTTTTCTATAAATCCAAACTCTTAAATTCTTTCCAAATATTTCTCTTACATTTGACCTCTATCTTCAGGTAACAGACCAGTCTTCTTTGGATGTGACCTATCCCATTAGCTTTCCGAGTTTCTTGGGATGTCATCTTCATGTTTTCTATCCTACCTTCCATACAGGCAAACAGATTATATTTCTAAAATTTTTATTCACATCACACCTATGATCTAAATTATTCAGTGATTATCGCTAATATAAGGAAAAAGTTCAAAGTTATTAGCAGGACCTAAAAAGACTTCTCCATCTGATTAGCCTATTTTTATAGCTTAATTTCTACAACACCAGATTGCTTTATTATTTTTTTTTCTAAACTATAAATTCGTATATGACTATTCTCAAATCACCTGCCTGTGATTTCCAGCTGTTTTTTCAAGCTTTAATTCAAATGTGACTTTTGTGAAGCTCTCTCTGCCTCTGTCATATGAAATTGATTACACTTCCCCAATACTTATACTGTGGCATTCTTTATATTATGTTGAGAGTATTTGTTTGATGTATTTTTTTTCTCCACTATACTATGAGACCCTTTAGCTCAAGGACTCTATAATTCTTAGCTCTACATTTCCAGTTGCTAGCATCTGGAATATCTAGCATCTGGAATATCTAGCATCTGGAAGATGGTCGCTAAAGAAACTGAAGACAGGATGAACGTTACAAATAGATATATTTAGTCTTGATCTCTCGCACAAAGGCAAACTTGAAAAGGTCCAGATGATTCTGGAATAATTTCACTTGAGTGTCTTTTCACTTACCCTGTTTGAAACTGAATTTGTAATAAATGCTACCAACAGGTTTTTATAGCATCTTTATTCATCAAGCCACGAAAAGCCACGGAGGAACATTAGGTGCATATTAGTAAGTGAAAGAAGCAAATCTGAAAGGGCAATATACTGTGTGATTCCCACTGTATGACATTCTGAAAAAAGGCAAAACTGTGGAGACAGCAAGAAGTTCAAAGGTTGCTAGAGGTTAAGGGGAAGGAGGAATGCCCTGACCGGGTATTGAACCCACAACCTCCGTGCTTTGAAATGACACTCTAATCAACCAGGCTATTCTGTCATGGTGAGCACAGAGGACTTTTAGATGGTGAAACTACTCTTTAAAATACCATAATAAAAACACATCATTATGCATTGCCCAAACCCACAGAATGTGCAACAAGAGTGAATCCTAATGTAAACCAGGGACTTTGGGTGATATTAATGTGTCAAAGCAGGTTCATCAATTTAACAAATGTAGCACTTTGGTGGGAGATGTTAACAGTATCAGTGGCTATGCATAGAGGTGGGGGACCGAGGGTATAAGGAAAACCAGTACTTTCTGCTCAGTTTTACTGTTAATCTCAAACTGATCTAAAAAACAAAGTCTATGCAAAAAAAAAAAAAAAAAAATCCTGAATTCAATTCATCATCCTTTCACTCAACAATCAGGTGTCAGTTGACAGGATTTATTAACAGAGCATGAATCCAATGGAGCAAATTAACAAATTAAGCAAAATAAGAGCAATATCGAATCCTATAGGAACAGAGATCAGGGAGGCTGAAACCCGTTTTGTGGTTGGTTAACGCTATGCTGACCACTGGAAAGGAGAAAAGGGAATGTTCTAAGTAACACAAGTAGTGCTCCAGAGGAAGAGAAAAAATGAAGTATTTGGAGAACACAGATAGTTCCCTAAGTGACAATTGCTGGCCAGTGAAGAAAGCTGGCCACAGGGGAGGGCGGAGAGGTAAGGGAGGATGGGCCAGACTGTAGGGGGCCTCATCTGCTCTGAAAAGCGGTTAGGAATTTTGCCTACAGATGATGAATAGTTTCTGAGAGATCTTGTACCAAGAATGATAGCATCTTCGGCTGTTCAATGTTCTTCTCTTGTTGAAACTATTTGAATGATTTCTTGTCTCAATGTGTTGCAAACTGAAAACCTTGTCTCAGAATCCCCGATTGGACTATCTTTCAAGAAATATCTTCAATAATTTTTAGTATAAACAAACACACTTTAAATGCTCCAAAGAAATTTTTTCATATAGTAGGAAATACCACTGGTTAAAGCTGTATTCCCATTAATTGACTACATAAATATCAACCTGACTGAGAAAATATACTGCTCTAAAATAATGCCATTATTCCTGTTTGATATGTTGAAGGTCACAGATTTTATTGAAGAAAGATTCTGCTGAGTGAAAAGTTTGTAGCCCACTGTTTCATTTGCTTTTAGTGTTTTTCACCCTCGAATCAATCCTATACACCACCTAAATGTGGAGTAAAAAACATTAGAATGGTTTAAATGAAATATTTACTGCTCTTTACTCTTCTGTCCGTTCAATGTCCAAGACTCAACCTACCTCTTCAGTTTCTCAATGAGAATTTCCTGCTCAGAATAGATTGGTTTGTTTACCTATTCTTCTTTTATTTCATGTATTTCTTTCACCCTGCACATTACTCTACAGAATTTAACTTATTTCAACTAAACTGCACTCCTCCCAACTTCACTCTTCCAAATTCACTTATCTTAATCTTAAAAATCCTTTAAGCTACAGGCCTGACCTGTGGTGGCGCAGTGGATAAAGCGTCGACCTGGGAACACTGAGGTCGCCAGTTCAAAACCCTGCACTGGTCTGGTCAAGGCACATATGGGAGTTGATGCTTCTAGCTCCTCCCCCCCCACCTCTCTCTCTTTCTCTCTCTCTCTCTCACTCTGTGTCTCCTCTCTAAAATAAATTTAAAAAAAAAGAAATTAAAAAAAAAATCCTTTAAGCTACAGGCTAAATCCTATGCATTTCATAAATATTTCCCTCCTAAGGCCAATAAGCACCTGATATATGACTCTTTTAAACTTTCAATAGTACTGCACATTTACTTGAAAATTGATTATGCATTTTCTTGTGCCCTATCCAATGTTGGATTTTTTAACTACTGTTCAGCTAATTTTAGTATTTAATTTTTTACATATTAATATTATCTTCTCCTAAGTAGATTTAAGCAACATTAAAGTTATGATATTAAATTCTTTCTGTTTGGCCACAGTTGACATGGTACCTAAAAATATGTAGGTTATAAGCAAATATATTCATTTAAAATGAAAATACATAGCCTGACCAGGCGGTGGCGCAGTGGATAGAGCGTCGGACTGGGATGCAGAAGACCCAGGTTCGAGACCCAGAGGTTGCCAGCTTGAGCACGGGCCCATCTGGCTTGAGCAAAAGCTCGCCAGCTTGGACCCAAGGTTGCTGGCTCCAGCAAGGGGTGGCTCGGTCTGCTGAAGGCCTGTGGTCTAGGCACATGTGAGAAACAATCAATAAACAACTATGGTATCACAACAGCATTGAAAAACTAATGATTGATGCTTCTCATCTCTCTCCGTTCCTGTCTGTCTGTCCCTATCTATCCCTATTTCTGATTCTCTCTCTGTCCCTGTAAGAAAAAAAAAAAGAAAATAATAAATTAATTCACTAATAAAAATGCATAGGTTTCATCTCTTCACTTAATTAACTTTAAATGCTCTATTTTCAAGTCAAAGAAAAATATGTACAATAAGCAGAATTAAAAAATAAATTGCCTATTTTCAGTATGGAATGTGTGTGCTTTTATACTTCATAAATAGTTATTAAATTTACTCCATAAAACTTGTTATAAAATAGTACTTTTTTTGTTTCATAAACTCAGTTCCTACTTTCTTTGCTTACATTGGCTTATTTTTAGGAATAGCATACATTCAAATAAAGAAAAAACATACATGTGGCGTAAAAATGCATAGAGAAAGAACATAAGAGAAGGAAAAAATAATATTACATGCATTGTGTGTTAAGGAGCATAGAACAAAACTGTAATTAGTTGTCCTTATTTTTTATTATTCAAAGACCATCTGGCATAGGACCTACCTACATAAGTATTTTAAAAATTATATGTATATATCTGTATGTCCAGTAGTCACAGCCATTATGGCCAGGCACGTGCAGGTTCTCATTGGATTCAGACAGACGGTAAAGAAACAGTAGAGCCAAAAATTGGTGGGCCATTCCTTTATTCAAGTCTCGCACTGGCTGATGAGCAAACACACAGGGCTCTCAAAGCCACTGACACATTCTCCGGTTCCACAACCAGGATAATCTTCTCCGATTTCTCCTAGAATCAAAGGCCTCACCAGTCTCAGGGGAGCTTGCAAAGCCCCTCACCTCTGGTTCCCCATCTGCACACCTTCTCTCATCTCTGACCAAACTGGCTTCTTCTTCAGCACCCTGTATTCTCTCTCTTCTCTCTACAAAACATGGCTTCCCTCTTCTTCTCCTCCTTGTTCTCTCTCTCTTTTCAAAACTTCCTGGCATAAAAACCTCTCCTCCAGAAAACATTAGCAAAACAATGGCCCTTCCCAAGCAGGAAGGTAATTTGCAATTTCACAGACCCGTATATACCTGGCACTGCCCAGGCCCTAATGCAAACTGTATGCAAGCAAACATAAAAATTATATTTTACAAACTTATTTGACCAACAATATTGCTACCTCACTGAGCTAGAATAGGTGTTTTTCATCCATTGTTATAAGTATTTTTTTTACAAAGGAAATCTAGAATAGGAGTGAGTAAATGTGTACCCCTGCAGAACACAAGCAAAGGTGAGAGACATTTATGGGTTCATGTCAGTCAGTGGTTTGTGACAGAGGTGAAAAATAGAAATAGAAGGAATAAAAAAAAAGACGAGGAGAAGAACATAAAAAAATCGATGAAAGAAATTTGAGACATATTGTGTATTGTACAATGGATATACCTAACTGTTCATTATCTGTGAGATAGTCCTGCCTGAATAAATTCTAGAATCACAAATACTTGGGTTTCATGCTGTTTTTGAAGAAGGACAAGAAAGTAACAGATGCCACTATCAATGTTATGAAAAGCTTGGCTCTGTTTTTAGAGTTTCCTTCACATTTACAGCTATATATCTTATTTGAGTGATGAAATTTCAACAGTAACATCAAAAAGACTGTGAAAATGCCTGTGATGTCAAACCAAAGTTCTTTTGGGCGAGCTTTGCAGGAGAAGCTTTTGTTCTTTGACTTACTGTCAGTGAAGCGTGGGGCATCATATTGTCTGCCTTGCCCGTGAATAATGAGAAAGATGACAACAAACCAATGTCACACGTGAACTGACTTGTTAAAGACCAAATACAAATACCAAATTACTAATAAAAATATAATAAAGTTCAACACCCACAAAAGCTTGCCAACCTCTAAAGACAGTAACACAGTAGAGCATTTAGAATCAATTGAACTACTACTAAATTCTTCCTAGCATCATATAATTATTTAACAAATGCATTATATTTACAGCAAAAGAAAAAGGAACATATTTGACACACTTTGGTCAAGTTGAGGGAGGCATAGTGATGAGAGGGAACTTTTACTATTGTTGCGATGGCACTAAATTAACAATAAAAAGCACATTTTCCATTTGGACAATGATGGGATAACTTTTATAATTTAGTAGAATGGGGGGAAATGATCTAAAAAAGGCTTGGGAAAAATTGATAATATCTGAGTCCTTAGAAATAATATTATCCCTGGCCAGTTGGCTGGTGGTAGAGTGTTGGTCCAGTGTATGAATGTCCTGGGTTCGATTCCCAGTCAGGGCACATAGAAGAAGTGACCATTTGCTTCTCCACCCCTCTCCCTTCCCCTTCTCTCTGTCTCTTCTCTCTCCCTTACCCCCCTCTCTCATACTCTCTTTCTTCCCCTCCTGCAGCCATGGCTTGATTGGTTTGAGCACATCAGCCCCAGGCACTGAGGATGGCTTCCTGGAGCCTATGCCAAAGGTGTTAAAAATAGCTTGGTTGTGTGCATGGTCCCAGATGAGCAGAGCAACAACCCCAGACAGGGGTTGACAAGTGGATGCTGGTTGGGGCACACACGGAGTTTGTCTATTTCCCTCCCTCTCACTTGGAAAAGAAGAAGATAAATAAATAAATAAATATAGAAAAATAATATTAAGTGTTGTATAAAAAACAAAAGACAATCTTTTTTAAGATTGTGATTATTTCTCAACTAAGGTCTTTATCCAAAACCACACCCTATCCCTCCAACCTCTGCCAATGCCTTATTGTATTCCCCTATCACTTTCATGACACTGGCTAGGCTGCTGCCATATACCACTCATTATGGCCAGCCTCAGGTCCACCACGCATCAGAATCCCTGTGTGACACACAGAATTTCAGAACTGTCCTCAGGACATCTCAGATTATCTCCTACCCTATCCATGTTTCAAATTTAACAACCCTCATACAGCAGCTACCAACTTTGGATGGATTTGCCATGCAGTTAGAATGTGATGCAGTAAGTGCTACAATAGAGGAGTCAGCTTAAAGAATAACAAAAACTAAGGAAAAAGCAAATGACTTTAAACAGAATAGGGTGAGGTTTCCAAAGAAGAATGAAAAACAGACTATTCCTTTGCTTCCATTTCCTCTTTTTAATTTTTTTTTTTTTTTTTTTTTTTTTTTTTTTGCCCTTGGCTAGATCATTTTTACCTGCACAGCAAATGGCAGCATTAGTAACATTTTATTGTAGTCATTGGTTAACAATCTATCCTGACGCACAGGTATTTTACCCTAGGGACTATTTCTCACTATTTTGTCCTTTTGGCTTTTGACTCAGAGCCTGGCACGCAACAATCACTTAACTCTGGGCAGTATTATTAGTTAATAAATAATTCAAGATTCATCTCAAAATTCAACTTCTGTAAGATTGTTCCAGCCTTATCTGGCATACTGATTATACTTACCTGTATGCAAATTATCTGTATGCACATTGCTCATAAAGGACTTGTCATGCATAATCATTTGTGTGTGTGTTTGGGGGGGAGGGTTCTAGTCTCTACCTTCCCCTCTTGTGGACTTCCTAGATCAGAGATGAGATCTTTCTTATTAAGTCTGAATTTGTTTCTTCCATCTCTCTAACACTACGCAGATCACTTTTTATGTATCTGGGGGAAAGGTGTGTTAAGTAAGTTTTGTATTATGATATGTTAAGAACAAAAACAATATATCACAATAAGGAGTACAATTGCGGAATCCTTGATTGTCAGAAATATTATTAAAAACAAAAGGGTGACTTCTAAAGTTTTTGCTTATATTTTAAGAAAACTTTCAACTCACTTAAGTTTGAGATCAAGGCATATAAATAATTTTACAGAAGAGCTCTTCTGCAAAATAGTCAATGTCATCAAGAACAGCAGTGTCTAAACAAACTAAGAAGTGTTCAAACATCTCTCCTTTCCATTATTACAAGGTTCACATTAGGAAACACAAAAATATAAAGACTATAATAAAAAGTGGCCAAAGTCTTCCCAAATCTACTCTTTTAAATTTATTCTTGTCATGTCGACTTTAAACGTGTTTATTACAAACAGTTGGAATAAGAACTTTCAAGTGTTTGTCTTGAAAATAACTGAATCTAAAGAATAAGAAAATTAAATTTTGCTGTCAGTTTACTTATAGGTTAAGACTTCACAACTAATTTTGTTAATGCTGATAAAGTCTTTTTTAGGAAATACTAGACACTTAAGGCAAATAACTCAAAGTTCAATTAGAACTCAACTACACATATGCAACAATTTTAATATATCTAGTGAACAAATATATCTATTTAGCTACCTAAATTACCAAACAGATTCTTAGAAAACTTTTAGAAAATAAAATTTTTCTAATAAAACACACTCTAGCTGAATATTAAAATAATTTATAATCCCAAAATAGGTCCAAACAATTTTATATTTTGTAACATAAAATTTAAAAATAATTTGTATCACAATATAAACCTACACCAACATGTATTTTTTCATTCATCAAATGGGTATTTCAAATTCTGTTGCTGGGCAACAAGAAAAGTGGGAAATTTAGCATTTATTTGAAATAAATTTGTTTTATCTCAATTGGTAATAATCTATGAGTCTTTAAAGTAGGATAAATGTGAAAAGAAAAAGGATTCTTAATTGCCTACAATTTCATGTGATCTGAGTTCAAAACCTCATGCTTATCAGTGTTTAAGGGTAGTACTTTTTCTTCCCAGTTTACAAGTTCCATTTCCCCACTTTCTGAATAGTCTTTAAAAGGAAGATTTCTAAGACCTGTCATAATAATCTTTTCTTATGGAATACATCTTTGGTTTTTCTTTGCTTAAGATCCATGTAGCACTGACACATTTGTATCCCCAGTATGAATTACATAAAATCATACGCAAAATTTTAATAATTTTTAAGTCAGAGAAAAGGGATGTGGTCTTAATTTATTTTTTAAAGTGTATTTTTAAATGTTTATTGATTGTAATGAGAGAGGAAGGGAGAGAGACAGGAACATCAATCTATTCCTGTATGTACCCTGACCGGGGATTGAAGTGGCAACTTCCACTCTAACCAACCGAGCTACCTGGCCAGGGCTTAATTTCTTATTTTAAATGTGAACTTATTTTTATAGGTAAAGAAATAATGATACACATATATATGGAAACTATAATTCCACAGAAGCCAATCAAGCCCTGTGGAGGAAAAGAAAGATACAGCGAAAAATATAGCTATATGCATAACTATGTATTTCTATATCTGTTTATATAACGTATAAATAGTATATATGTATAAGTATCACATAACTAGAAGAAAAGACAAATGAGGTCTTTCAATGGATACAAATATTGTCACAGAAAAATTAATCTGAAGACTTCAAAGACAGCAGTTATTAAAAAAATGTGCAGAAAAAATATATAAACATGTGCATGTGATCTTTTGTTAAAACAAGACAGAAAACAGGCCAGTATTCAACTAAAGTGAATTTTATTTTCTAAACGTTAGTATTTTAAGGTCTAAAATCTACGTAAAGAAAAACTTGGAAAAGCAAAACCTGCCTTCATTCTGTATTTTTCAGTTATACTCCAAAGCAATGCTGACCTTAGAAATTGTGAGGAAGACAGAGCAGTGACTATTACTAAAATTTAAAAAGAGACTCAGTATGTTCCTTCTGACTTACTATTTGTTTGCGGATTAGAGAATAAACTGTATTAATGTCTTTCTGCTTTAAAATCAATTCACATGACACCTAACAGAAGAAAACTATCTCTTAGGAGACATTTGGGAAAGACTAAAACCAGTTATATTTAAAGACACTTAAAGATATTTTTCTAACTTAAAAAGGATTGGTCAGAGTGTTGGTTTGAACCTCTCTTATTGTTCAGTCCCCTAAATTCCCATCAAAGCTGCTGATTAAAGTTCTACCCAGCGGCCAGGTCTCTACAATTATCCCATTGTGATGCGGTTCAGCAGTGGGCGCCCTGCTATGGCCAGCCATCAAGTCATTAGAGAACTGTGAGGGGTGATGAAGAAGGCTATTTTAATTCCCTTTTCAGCCCTTCTCAGGAGTGGCTCCTTAGTTCATAGAGCTGTGGGTACTCGCTTTCAAACTAACAAGCAATGTTATAAATGGAGGTTGCATTATCATGATTGCAGACAATCTAAGGCACTTGACAGCCAAGGATTCTAGGTCCCCAGTATGCGCTGTGTTGTGTTCATCAAGCTAAAAATATATAGACGGCGCACACAACAAAAGGGGGAGAAGCAGTGAGCAGGCTGGGAAGGGGGCCGGGAAGACAGTCAGAGAATAGAGACCGAAATGCACAATAGGGAGGGGAGGAAAGCCCCCGGCATGTTGTTGACAGAGAAAACATTTTTACCCGTTTTCTTGCTGCTCCAGGGCGTAGTGCTCTAACTCCGTACCGGGGAGGGGCTGCACAGGGGGCGGGGGGAGGGGCACGTTGGCCCAAGTCGATCCATTGTTTTTCTGAGGTTTAGAAGAGTTCTTGTTTTTCTTCTTTTTCCCACCTTTTCCACCTGAAAGTAATCGTGCATTTTTCAGACATACCGAATATCAGAAGAGACAGAAGTACATTAGATGGGGAGATGTATTAATGCTTTCAAAACACCCGAATCGGTATGTTATAGCTGTTAAAAGCTAGAAACAATTGAAATAATATGATCAGAAAAACATGTTTATAAATCACTCAAAAAAGATATTCTTTCCCAACACATTAACTACAGAGCTGACTAAACCAGAAAACATGGCCACTGTAGGAAAAGCACACGTATTGATTTACTCACGTTCGCTGCCTCCACATTTTCATTGTTAGACGAAATAATGGGCCATACCCAATTCTTTCAAATGTCAGATTTTAGTACACTTCTAATGCTCTTTTGCATAATCTCTCTCAGTGAAAAATGCAGTGTCTAAAGATACAGGCTAAACTTTCCCTTTAGAATTTACTCAGTTTAATTAATCCAAGAGAATAACACTTTTTTTTTTCTCAAAAGTAACTGATAAAAATCAATCAACTTTATCAGAGGATAAGTTGTACATCTTTTCCATTAATATGTTTTATACAATTTTTTTAAATTCATGAACAACACAATTATTTTTGCATCTAGTGAAAGCAGTTACCAGATATTTTAAGTGTAACATTTGCTAAGATTCCAAAAGGTAAAGAAAATGCGTGGAGATACAACGATCAGTTTCAGTACTGCGGCACTATAACTGAATTCCAGCCCAAAACATGAGGAGAAAGCAGCATGGCGGCATGCAGACTGTGTCTGGAATTACAGGAGTTTCACAACATGTAAAATAAAACATCATTTGTGTCTTGCCAAATTTTCATTCTTCCAAAATGAAGTAAATCAAGTTTCTTCCTAAATGGAACAGGAGTGGATGCAAGAAGGAACAATTCTTGAACAGAATGACAAAGGGTGATTAAGGGGAACGTAAGTGTAAAGCCAGTAGTCAAGGCCGGGATCACAGCAGCCTGACCCGTGCAGGTTCGCATTTTATTCCAACAGTCGGTAATGAAACAACGAAGCCAAAAACTGGTGAGCCATCAGCTTTCATTCTAGCTTGCACCCTGCGGGCAAGCAAAAACACACACTGGGCTCCAAAACCCACTCATTCAGTGCTCACAAAGCTACTGGCTTATCCGAGTTTCCTAGAATCAAAGGTTTCTAGCTCACCAGACTTACTCACCTCTGTTTCCCATCTTCTCCTGCACAAACTCTGCACAAACTGGCTTCTTCCTCAGCACTCTGCCATTTTAGCTGCTTCTCCTGGCCTCCATGTGGCCTTACTCTGCTCTACTCTCTTCTAATACTAATCTCAGGAACCGAGTGAGAGATCAAGCTACTGGTCTCTCCCACTTTATAGCATAGACTCAAACCCTTTAATCCAATTATACAAACAAGGAAGTCTCTGTATAATGGATTCCTCAGGAGAGTGCACCACCCTACATCATCCAATCAGTCAAGGGTGTGGGGAAGAATTTACTCTTAAACTAAGCCTTAGGCTATAACGACCTGGCCTGCCCACAGCCTGTTCCAGAACACACATTAATATGAACAAACTTCCATGTGGGCAGCGCCATCTTTAACAAAGTGAGCATAATATATTTTATCTGCCCAACACTAAGGAACTTCTATCTCTCCCACTACCATCTGTATGTAGCTATGCTTCCAAAAAAGAAAAAGGAAGAAAGATAAAGGTATCGAGCTTGAATTTCATCTTTCTGAAACTAAAAGCTGTAAGAATCAAATATTTGTATCAGGGTTGTCTAGCAATAGAGATATCACTAGACGTCTACTTCAACTCCTTTCTTCCAATTACAACTCAGCATGAGCTAATTCAGAAGATGATGTAATTTAATAACTTCAATATCTGAGTGCCAGAAAGTGATGAAACTGTTCCACCGGACAGAGACATTGCTTATTATAGAATTATAACTATTTATGAGGCACATGCATAAATATATGTAAGACAGCATCCCCGCAAACACAGTGCGTTCACCTTCCCTTTCACTCTATTTTTGTCAGAATGAGAGGTTTACAGAGCAAGGGGAGCTGGTATCTTTGGCTTCAAAGGTAAGAGCTTGGTCTCCGGGTTTGAAGACTAGTATTTCAATTACTTGCAAACTTACTCAGGAGATACCGCCTAAACAGATAAACAGTTATTACATTTTTAGGCTTTTTTGAGGATTTTCAAGAGATAACACAGGTAAAAGGCTCAGAATGTAGAGAATGGCCAATAAATGCCAATCATTGCTACTTTTTCCCACTGTCTCTATCTCAGAGCTAAACCGGTACTATCCCCATTTCCAAACTCTTTGCTATACCCAACTCCTCCAACTCCAAAAACGTCTTCCAGAAAAAGCCTGTTCTCCGAAGAATAATCGTGTTTGAATTCACGTCTCTAATTTTTTTGTTTAATTAGATGAGACCATCTTTTGTTTCCTGATAACCCACCTAAATCGCAAACAGGGACTATATATTTTTTTCTGTAGTATCAGAACTATATTTCAAGAATTAAAAGAGGAATGGGTTGGGCCATGTGTCCTTCATAGCTTTCTCCCTCGTTGTGCTTTCTTTATTCTTTCTATTTATATGTGTACATAATGTTTTTACACTTTTCATAGCACTTATAGAAATGTTACATGCTCGCCCCCAGAACTGAGTGACACAGATAAGCAAGTTCTTATATCTTCATTTTATAAGTGAGAAAGTGGAGATGCTTTCTGAGTGTTATGTGGCCCATATTCACATAATAAAAAAAAAATTTAAATGAAGCATATTTTGTGAAAATGATTATTTCTGAATCTCTGAACCCAACTCTGTTGAAGACTTTACCTACAGTCAAAAAAGTCAGCATCAACTGTCCAAACTACAGACATAAAAATGTATTGTGGAAACAGAAAACAAAGCATGTTGATAGATACTCTTACCAAGACTGTCTACAATAAGAAAACAGAAATTTCCCCCTAAGTAAAGAATATGGACCTTCAGTGGAAAGCCATTAAAACTCCCCTCAATGAATTGTGGAAACAGAGCTGATTCATTGCGGGGAGTTTTAATGGCTTTCCACTGAAGGTCCATATTCTTTACTTAGGGGGAAATTTCTGTTTTCTTATTGTAGACAGTCTTGGTAAGAGTATCTATCAACATGCTTTGTTTTCTTATAGCAACAAGCTAAGACACGTGAACTCTTAACATTGTGGTGAGTATATGACTTACGTTAAGGAAGTGAAATTCTTTATCTGAGATCTAAACTTTGAGCTAAGCAAGCAACTGTTTGTTACTGTTAATTGCAAACAAAGATCCTCAAGCATTTTAAAGTGAGAACTGCCTGCATTACATTTTAGGAGAATAAAGTTCGATGGCTTGAAAACATATCTGACCCATCTCTCTTCAATGCAAAATGTAAATATTTAGATTTTCATTCATTTGTTCTAAACAAATGACCTCAATGTAAAAAAGAAATTATGAAATTAGCTCATTTCAAATTAAACTTACAGACTATTGTTTAAAACACTGCAGCATAAAATGATTTAGTTGTTGATGCTGATATTGTGCTATATATACACACATACATATATATAAAATAATGATGCAGATGATATTTTGAAAGATCTGAGTTTTCTTTTATATTTTAATAGTTAGATTGTTAACAGAAGTGCTTGTAACTTATGTATTGAATAAATTATTAAAGTGTTTCAAAGAGGGTGAGAAATTTACTGAAAAAATTCTTAAATGTCCAATTTTCTTTATTACTGTAATTACTTTAAATTGGTTATATTACTGAGCACAAATTAAGAAAATCTTATGATGTGATATGATTAGGTAACTGTAAAGCAGTTTGATCCTAAATTTGAGCCTTAGAAAATGTACTCATGATTATAAGAATAAAACAAACTCTATAATATTCAACTCAATTGAATTGAACTATAAAAAGGATAATCAATTCACTTACATCTCCAAAAGAATGCTTTCTATCACTAATTTAAGTGATTTTGTATTCAAATGTAGATGAGGTTGTTAATATAATGCATAGATATGTATAAATGTCACTCAGGAGATTAATGGATTCTAAAAAAATGTAAACACTATTGTGAATCCTGTTCTGCTTACAATTACTCAAAAATAACATCTAAAACTCAGTGACAATCAACATTTACAGAATATCTTATGAAGGTTTCAAAGAAGGTCTTACGTATTCCATGGTTTATAGCATGTAGATACTTTTATGCTGATATTGCTTGAGACTCTACATACCTTGAATGAAATAAGCCTAGAATAAATTACTTTTTAATTATTCAGAGTGATTGTGAGATTCATTCTAAATAAATGACAGTATAAATGACATATAAGGTTATTTTAAAAAGTCATCTATTTTATTAAGCCAGTTTAAATTTATAACAGGTATTTAAAATTTTCTGGATTCTATAATGTATCTAATTCTACCAATAAGTAGGAAGAGCAAATAGCCCATTTTAGAGAGAAAAAAAGAGCATTAACATTTGCAGATGAAAAGGGTTTTATCTCTTGAGGAAAAGTCATTTAGTAAATGTTACCTTAATGATGCAAAAGAATTAACTCTTTATAGTCTTGATGCCTGGTAGTCATGAAACATATAATTCACTATAATCCTTTACTAAGAACCTGTAGTTTTTTTTAAAAAGACTTTATAAAAACAATTGGGATATCATTAATATGAAAAATTAAGCAAATAAGGTCTGGAATTAATTAGAAATGTGCAGATAAAGTCATCAGTCATACAATGCACATGTTACATGTTATGATTGAAAGTTAGAGAGTGTCTACTACGACCTCCACATTTTTGAGGTGAGGATCTTTGGACCAGGAGGATATCGCTGATATTAATCATGATAGATACATATTTCTGTACAGTAAAATGTACCTTTCTCCACATATGCTATATAATGCCAAATTATAGTTGTTAGTTTGGCTGATATATATCAAATATATATTAAAATTTATAGCATAAAAGTTATCATTATAAAATACTGTATTTTGGAAGAAAATTAAATGTGAAGAATAATGTCCCATATTAATATTCTTCTTTAGTATGGTGTCAGCACCTTACTTTAAATAATAAAATGTAGCAGACAATAAATTCTATTACCTGATATTTTATAAAGATTGACCAAATATTGAAAGACAGAACACTGAAATCCTAATATAACAAACTCTCCCAAATAATTTGCATTTTAGTTGAATTTATTTTTTTAGTGTCCATACCATGTTGTTGACTTTCCTGTATGATCTCTTTATTGTCAAGTTCTGTTGACCCTTAAGTAGGGGCATTATTTTTCAATAAATACATCCTTTTATTTAGTATATTAAGACTGAAATACATTAAGATTGACAGCAATTTTTATCCCCACATGCAAACATGACTCATTAGGATGAACTGTCATTGTCATTTGAAAGATAAATGCCTGATAGTGAGTTGTGATTTAGTATTTCTTTATGGTTGTTAGGAATACAGGTCATATGCTGGTGACAAACAAATATTTCTCCTTACTGTGATGAGACCAACCTGAGAGACTGCCACTCCTCTCTGAGCTGTTGTGAGAGCTGGTGGTGCTGAAATCCTGTGACTGGTTGTGTGGCATTCTATTAGACAATCCCTCAGCCAATCGGTAGTCAGGGATGTAAAGTAAGGCTAAGGGTTAAAGGGCAGAGGTCATAGTGGCATCATGTGATTAGTTCACAGCACAAGCCCATGCAGAACATGCAGTTAGCAACTCAGAAGCAGATGTTGGAGGACAGTGGAGAAATGTTTTGTCTATCCTGCCTAATGGAAATTGAGATGGATTACTGATCACGCTATTGAAAAAGAGCTAAAAGGATGAAACCGATTGGTGTTGGTGTTGGTATTAGCAACGGTGGTGGTGGGGTGGTGGTGGTAGGAATTGTGCAAGGTATCGAATACATGCTGATATATGCTTTTAGTTTAGACAGTGAACCTGGTAATGAATCACTCAACTTAGAACAACAAACACTCATTTCTATCTCATGCACAAATGAGATGAAAATGGGTCCTTCCGAACTCAGAGCCCGACTCACCATTGTTACCTTTGTTCTGATCAGGTAGAGAATAACCAAAGCCCATCAGATCTGTTTTTTGCTGAATGGAGCTTTTCCACTGTGGATCGGGCAGATCGACGGCCAGTTCATGGATGCTATTGGAATGCAAGATCTGCGTCGTGGCGTACGGAGTCGCCTGCGTTATCTGGCTGGAACTGTTGTAAGTGGTTTTGGCCGTAAAGTCAATGCTGCTATAAATGGCTCCGTCCGAGAGCATTGTCGCAGTTTTATCCCCTTGGCCTGGAACCGGCGGCAGCACGTCTGTGGAAGAACATAGGAAAATGAAATCATTTAATGATGCACAGGAAGCCCAACAGGATGAGGATGGAAGATGAAAAATCTACGTGTCAGCCTGCACGTTTGCAGTTCAGCCAAAATGGGTTCTGGCAGCCAATGAAGGGTAGATGATGTACAACCTTCTCTGAGCCTCAGCCTGGGTGACAGGCAGGCTTCTGCTTGCCCTTCACGTCCCACTGCTCACCACACCCCTTCCCCCGCTTTCTTCAACTACGAATGAGAAGTTTGGGCTATTTCTTTACCAAACAGTGCTTTCAGTGGTTCATGCTGTTTTAGAACCAATAAAATTGTTTTTGTTTTTTTTTTTTCAGAAGCAATGATCAGTGTGAAAATACAAATTATGGATAAAGACATCTTTTTCCACTTTATCCCAAAAGACAAAAAATGGAACTGCTGAATAGATGTAAAATATTCTCAAATTATACTATTAAACTATGAGGTACATTTTTCTGAAGTTTCCATTTGCTGTTTATCTGATTTGATTTCTGAGCTCCAGAAATGGAATGTAACTTATGGCAGAAAAAAAAAAATTCTTGCATAACAAAGGAAAATTTTCATGAATAAGTCATTTTAACAATATAGCAGAATTTAATTACACAAAAAGCTTTTTGAGTAATCAGAGTTTAATTTACACTACCACCTCTTAAAAGTGGAGAATTATAATTTCAAGTTGCAATACAGAAAGAGTAAGGTGAAACTTTAGGAACAGTGTTGAGTATCAACCTGTCCATTTATCATTACTATTTCTCTGTCTAAATTATCTTCATAGGATGCTTTAGAATTCAGACCTGTCATCTTTCTACTGAGTTCTACTTTTTATTTCAGAAGATGGTGAAATCTTAAAAATATTACTAAGTGATACTATTTTTAATCATGTGGAGTTAAGAGCGAATCTAATTACAATATTTTTCTTAATCTATATTCTAAAAAGCCACACTTCATAGAATTGTAGGTCCTTAACCAACTTGATTTCTTCATTCTAAGAAATTTTCAACTAGTTATATTATTGTAACATTGAGTAATAAACTGAAATACCTTAGTACCAAAACCAAGTTTATCATCACAAGGGGGAAGTTTAAGTAGGAACTTAATCAAAATACCTTAAAACTTTTAAATTTGATGGTAGCCATCAGTACTTGAAATAAGAATCCTCGTACAAATATTTATGTATTTTTTTTTGCATTTCACAAAAGCTAAAATTCATCTTCTTTACAACAGCAGCAATACATTTATAGAGTATTTTGTACACCATATGACTTAGGTCATTTTGAATGTTTTTAAAGTCTGAAATTCTAACTTGTTTTACAATTAAGTGAATATGCACTTTATCGAATAAATATTTTAAATGCCTATCGGTGATATTGTTAAATATATTCAAATTTATAATATTTCACTAAGTTGCACAAGTAAGTAAAGCCATTTTTTAATTTCAGAATTTCACAACTGCTTTCTTACCCTTCCTGTTTGTAGCTATAAACTAATCTGAATAATTAATGAGTCAGCATATTTCATTTGTGTCACTATCACTTTAATTCTCAACAATGTTAATATCTAATAATATATTAAAATATTGGAAATAAAGCCTTTACTCTGGTGAAGTTTTAGGAGTTTCTGACACTTCCACAATGACTTTCACTGGTAAATATTAACTATCATGGGACCCAACTTCCCAATACCCTGAACTTGAGGTCCACCAATGCTTTTAGATTTAAACTGTGAGCCACTTCAAGAACAAGCTTTTAAAATGATTATGTGTTCAGACATTTAAAAGTGAGGAGAAAAAGACACCCAAGAATTGAATCCTATATGACATCCTTCTGCAACAACAAAAGCTATGGTTCCAAAAATAGAATCTCTTTCTGCTGGGTTTTAGTCAGCCTTTACATCTAAGTGCTTCTATATTGTTTTTCTGAGCTGCATTTCCCCCTCACTGAGATTTGATCATTCTTACACTTTCAAAAAATAAAGCCCATTGTACACCCAACACTGAAATAGTGGTAGCTTATGCATAAAGATCTGGATGTAGGGGAGCATCTTCTAAGGTCAGATGCTTTGGGATCTGGGTCAGCTTTCCTCTGGACAGCCTGGACCCGAAGAGATGCTGCCATCTTTACTCAGGACTCCCACTGTCCGTGTCGTGCAGTTCAACCTTCCCATCCTTCACGCTGTAGGGTGGCTGGCTGGCACTTCTTAACATGGGAGTTTGAAACCTATGAATTACGGAGACCCTTTGAGCTGGTTGGAATCACTCTGAGGGTTTTCAATATCTTCATTAAACATGCATTTATTTTTCTGTCCTGTTATAATTACTCATGCATCTCCTTCATTGTGTCATAAATTACTTGAGGACAGAAACATAAACGGTTTATGTTTGTAATTCTATATTTCTTCACTTGGTACTTAGTAGAAAGTAAGCACCTGTCAAATGGTTAAATAATTTTTTTATAGTTTGTGTTGCTAAAATGCAGACTTCTTTTGACTATTATAAACTTTATCATGCAAAATACCATTTATATTACATTTTTTTCTTCTTTTCCTGGTGAGAGGAGAGGCCATAGAGAGATAGACTCCCACATGCACCCTGAGGATTCGCCCAGCAACCCCATCTGGGGCCAATGCTCTGCTTATCTGGGGCCATGTTCTCAACCAAGCTATTTTTAGCACCTGAGGTAGAGGCTCCACAGAGCCATCCTCAGCACCTGGAGCCAATGTACTCAAATTAATCAAGCCATGGTTATGGGCACGGATTAGAAAGAGAGAGTGAGGGAAAAGGGGGGACAAGAGGTGGAGAAGCAGACAGTTGCTTCCTCTGTGTGCCTTGACTAGGAATTAAACCTGGGACATTGACACGACGGGCAGATGTTCTACCACTGAGCCAACCAGCCAGGGCCTATATTATATGTATTTAAACATGTATTGATATTCCATTTTTAAAGAGAAAATGTCCATTTACACTGTTGTTCTTCTTAGCAAACATGGTTGTACTACAAGCATACGTGTGAACTGTGCCTTTAGAAGTGCAGAGCAATGTAGATTAAGAAACAAATAAAACAAAAAAACTGCAGCTCTAGAATATGGAAGATGTACATTCTACACCCAAGTCCCGAATTAACCATCTGGAAAACCTTACTTTCTTGACCTTTAAAATTGAAATATAATTATCTATGTCAAACATTTATTGTGTGGAGGAAATTTTTTAAAAAGTACAAAAACTCCTAGTATCATTTCTGGTGCATAAAAATGTTTAAAATTCCTACCACACTGAAAACCCCCAAAACTTGGTCTTGGCGTTGATGGTCATCTGCAAAATACTTCATGTTATGGAAATGAGGTGGCAATAAAAAAAAATTTAAATCTACAAACACTTTGGCTAAATTAGACTGAGAAATTTTAGATGTTAGTGTAGCCTGCTAGAAATTAAAAAAAATTAATTATTTTCATTAATCATTAAGTATTTATTCCTTGATATAAAAATAGAATAGCGTGTTATTCCAAAACAGCCACAAAAAGTAAAATAGGCAGATATTCTTTGACTGGTAAAAGTTCTTGAGGACAGAATTTCTTTTCACACAACCAGTCTGGGTAGGTCAAAGGGGAGTATCTCCTCTTCCTGGTGAAGAAGTACTCAGGAACAGAACCTATCCATCGTAGAATGACAACCAAAGTTCCAGAACTCAGAGTTTGATCAGCTAGGGACAGCAGCCACTTTCAGAGGCTCTGGACATACAGGAATCCTAAACAGCATGTACTGAATTATACAGGATAAGCTAGAATTTGAGAAGTCTTACAACTTACTTTCTGTTTTCTCATTTACTCCAGTGAAGCATATTGACCACTGAATATATGTCAAGCTTTGTGCTGAACCCATATATACAGTCATCCATTTAATCCTCATTACACACCTAAGAGTTAGGGATGGTTATTTTCTGTATTTTATTTGGAAAATGGAAAGGAGCTTACTTTCTTATAGTTGGTATAGACAGAATGCATACTTGTACAATAACTAGTAACTTTATTTTTTGAAATAATGTTTTAATTATATTCAAACTGGTATTGGTATTACATCTGAAAGAATAAAGGCCAGAATCCATTATTCTTCTAAGTCAACATCTTGGGACACTCATACAAATGAAATCCACCACTGAGTCTTCTAATAGATTCAGAATAGTTGAACCCTGCCCCCTGGGTCTCCTGCAGGAATTCTACCTAGAAGTATAGAAATTCTCCAGGTGATTCATTCAGACTTTCTTAGATTATAGAACTTATTTCCCAATTAATTGCCCAAATTTTTCACTTTAACTATACTCTCCACACAGCGACAGACTGGATGACTTAACATAGTACTTGGATTCTGCTTTCTTTTCTTTAAAATTTATGAATGATTTCTGACCACTCTTTGCAGAAAATTTAAAGTCTCTGCCTGGCTTAGAAGGCACTCTGGTTATCTGCTCCTCTGTGTTTTTAAAACCTCTGCTGTCTTACACATTATACTCCAGTCATTAGAAAATGTATTCATTTCTCAAGTAGGTCAAGATCTCTCTTTTATCTGTACCTTAAGTTATGAAAGTTTATAATCCACACACTTCTCACTCTCTTTTTTGGATTTTTCTGAAGTGAGAAGCAGGGAGGCAGAGAGACAGACTCCTGCATGCGCCTGACTGGGATCCACCCACCATGTCCACCAGGGGGCGATGCTCTGCCCAACCAGGGCATTGCTCCATTGCAATTGGAGCCATTCTAGCACCTAAGGTGGAGGCCATGGACAACTTTTGCTCCAATGAAGCCTTGACTGGAAGAGGGAAGGGAGAGATAGAGAGAAAGGAGAGGGGGAAGGGTGGAAAAGCAGATGGGTGCTTCTCCTGTGTGCCCTGGCCAGGAATCGAAACCAGAACTTCCACAGGCTGGACCAACGCTCTACCACTGAGCCAACTGGCCAGGGCTTTTTTTCATACTTTTGACTAATTCCTAACTCTTCTTTCACATATCAGTAAGTAGCACTCCATTCATAGAACTGCCTTATTGCCAACGCAATAAAGTGGAGTATCAGCAAGACAGCTCAAGTCCATGTGCTCTCTGCACAATATTCTGCCAATGGAAAACTCACCTAAGTATGCTAAACCAAATCCTGGGACAGAAGAATTCTCTAACCACATCCTTCTCTAAACCCTTCACTTTTCCATTGACTGAATGGAAAGAAGAGGGGAAATGGTAATTATGCATAGTAGATCCAATTCTTCCTCCTTATAAAGATCTATAGAGAGGACTTTGACACCAAGTTTTGAACACTTAAGCAAGTCAGCTACTTAGCAACATTTTGTTTTTTATTTAGGGAAGCAGTTCTCAACTGTAGGTCTACAGAAAAAGTTCTCTCACAACATGTTACATTTAACTGTATACTCATTAAGTGTATATTCATTATATATATAAAATATCAAGAAAAAAATCTCTATTTATATCAATATAATATTTTTTACTGTCTGCCATAATACCAAGGACATAGGACATGCTTAATTAATATATGTTTAATGAGTCAGGGAAGTGAAATGACTCAACCAAAACTGTACACCCCATTTAGTAGTATAGTTCCTAATTTTAGTAAACTTGTACTAATAATCTTAAAAGCAAACACATTATGAATATTTCTTGGTTAGTAATGACATCCTTAAAAGCTTAGTTCTACTCAAGGTAATATAGCACAATGGTTACATAAAAAATATTTAGCTAATGTCCTGTACAGGTGCTTTGCTAATTTTAATTATAAAAAATACTCTTGAGCATATCTTTTTAAAAATAGTCTAGGAAAGCCAAGTAAACAAATAACATACAGCAAAATTAAAAAAACAAAAAAGTTAACTTACCTCCACGTCCAAAATTCCCAATCTCGTTTGGGCCGCTATTACTATTGTTTACGGGCAAGCTTGTGGCTGGCCACGAATCAGCAAGCCATGGATAATTGGGGTCCCCAGTATTCAGAAGACCTGGACGGCTAAAACAGAAATTAAAAGGAAATCAACCCATGGAGCTCGGTGAAAGACTTGGACACCGGCCTCATGCACTAAAATGAATTTAAGACTTTAAGATTTTAATTCACTTCAAATTAAAATGGGTAGACTCTCTAGAATTAGGGAACTTCAGCAGCTCATTAGGTTGTGTATAGATTAACCCTGTCAATGGGAGCAGAATGGTCCTGCTGGGGATTCTCCTGACATCAACTGAATTAAATTATCTGTCCTGAAACTGGTGGGAATCAGTAACATAGCAGGATCCCGAAACAAGATTTAATGATAAATTGTCACCCTCATGGGAACAATTGCTCAGAGTGACTGCTCAGTGTCAGCCATTACCAAGACTTTGGGTGATTATTTCCTTGATTCTTACAGCCCTCATATTTATGTCTCCTGTAGGTTGTAACTGCTGTTACCATCCTAAGTGCTTGATTTGGGGCAAAGAACTTGAGGAAAAGTAATGAACAGTATTTATGCTGTTCCATCCATAGCACAATTCTGGCTCTCTAAACTGCAAAATATTCAGGTAGATTACAATATTTTTTAAGGTAATAAAAGGTCCACTGCTGTCTCATCCAGCATGTGTAGTCTATGAAGAAAACTTTCTTCGCATCATAGTTAATAAAGAATTCACATTTTTAATATTAAGGATGGGGATCCTAATTCCTTTATAGATTATTAAATTATTTACAAAGATATAGCAACATTCATAATCCTTGTACTTTTTTTGGGGGGGTAGACCCTTTCTGGTTCAATCCCTAAGAGAAACATGAGTTTCTATGGAAACGCAATAACAAGATCCAACTGCTTTCTTGCTACTTCCACTAGTTCTCATTAGACCTAATCTCTTTTTCTTAAAATATTGATTCAGTGGGAGATTGGAAGTTATTACCAGAGCCTAATTAAAATCTCTATATTGGCAAAGGGAAAAAAGATGAGGATATATGGGTTTGTTACCAGCTTTGATCAATTTCAATTGAGCATCCAAAGTTGGGGAATCCAGTCCTATCAATCTATAGCCTATTCATCATCCATGAATCATTTACTTTGTGATCGATTATGTGTAATTGTTCACTCACAGCAATTTAGTGAGAGCCAATAAGGAGTGTTAAACAACAGCAACTTCATTTGCTAATGTCTAATTAATGCAATAAATACCCTACTAACAAATGAACACATTCCCTGTGATATTTACTACTAATTTCTTTAGGGGCATTTGGGAGATATGAAACATCTGGACTTGATTCCTCTAAAATGCACAACAGATAGATCATTAAACCTGTGGTAAGCCATTTAATTCCTCATAGAATTCTCAGATGTGTAAGTGATCATTTATTAAAATAAAGCCTCCTACTATAAAGTTTCCCAGTACTATTACAGATAGTAATAATAAAAATTAAAATCTCCTTAGCATACCTTCCATTGCTCATTAGTCCTCCATCTCCTCTTTGAAATGTAACTGCAAAAAATAAAAATAAAAAAGGACATACATACATACACACACATATTCAATATTAATTACAATTAATAACAACTACATATCGGTCCTTAGTATAGAGCTGAAGCCTCTGGGAATGGTAACAAAATATAATTAATATAAATGTACAGAGAGTGAAAAGAAATGATTTGGCCCAGGGCAAAGCCATCACCTGCTCTGACTTTAATAAGACATTTTAAAATTCTTTAAGCCAAATGTATGCTTAAGTCAAAGGGGTAATTTGTATTTGGATGACATGTTGCAAATGTTACAATTGGTGTGTATATAGTGGTACTGGAAAATTGATAAGTAATAATGGGGAATTATTAAATCATGACTTTTAATATTAATATGTGGGTGTCTTAATTAGAAGGACTATGCAAAATGTACATAATAGAAATTGAAACAAAATAATTCAAATAAGTAATATCATCTTTCCAATGACATATGTAAAATAGGTACTGATTGAGGATGTATTTCTCACTATCACAGATCCTTTTAGGGGAAAATATAAGCACTGTGAGTTGAATGCCTATAATTAAAATAGATGAAGACTATATTTAATAGAAAATAATATACTCAATGCTTGGTTTCATCATCAAAGTCCCAGGAAAGTGAAATTTTCAAATAATGAATACTGAATGTATTCCTGTTGTGTGCAATGATTATAAAACTCAAGTTCTTCATAAAACCGTGGAAATTATTAACACCAACAAACATGCACTTGATCACAACTGGAAAACTCACTCTCTCCAGTCACCAGCTTCCATTTCACAAAACTACGGGAACACAGGGTGTCAAGGGTTTGTCAGAGAATATAAGTATCAGTTCAGGCCCATTATCTCTTGTCTAAAACCTTTGCCGCCAAATATAATTAAAATTCAAACTATATCCAATCTGAGAAAGGTACTATGGTGCATTCAACAGAGAAGGTCTAGGCAGCTAATTTTAGTCAACATTATTTAATATTTTTGCAGGGAAATGTTAATATTCATGGTACGTTGGATAAGGTCTAAACATAATTTAACATTACTTTGGATCAAATGACTTAACTGGAAAATCATGCAAAAAAATTTTGATGTTTAGAAATTTCTGGACTGCAAAATGTAATTGTGACCAATGTTACTTTGAATTAGCTGAACCAATCACTGAGAATGAAGGGGAAAAAAACAATTTTGATGTGAGAACCCAACACATTCTATTTTAGCAAGATATTATTTCTATTAACTGTGTTTTCTAAAATACTTAGTGAGTAAATGAAAATTTATAAAGTGATTCATATATTAGGTAAAATAAAGACCGATTATTAGTTAAAGTATATGCATAGTAAATACTTTTTAATTTAAATAATCTCTTAATAATTTATCTGTTCTTCTGGTTTCCACTATCAAATATGATCACTCTATAAATTTTGTAAATGTCCAAAACCAGTTCCCCAGTCCTTTCCCTAAGATTGTCTAATGACATATATCTAATGACATCATAAGGTGAGATGGTTGTATTTCCACAGGTCTATCGGAACCCTCATGAAGTAGTAACTTATGAGGCAGTGCTTTCATGACCACTGCTGGCACCTGAAGAGTACTGCCTTCTTAATATTTGAGGTAACACCTCAAATGCATTATAAAACAATCCTGACAGCCCCTTTGCATCTGCCTGTGGTGGGCTATGGATGGATATAGCTCCACCTAAAAAACCAAGGAGTACTGATGGCTACCTCTGCTTTCTGATGGCTCACGTATGTGCTGATAATCAGGAATAGGCAGTGTGTCCTGTCCACTGCACATTGGGTCCCGTTAATAATGGCATTTAATAACAAAGAAAGAATTAATCTAAAACAATCAATGAAAAAAATTAAGCATGGGAGGTATTAAATAAAGGGCTGATTAGGGAAATAAAACACAACAATATGTGAAAACAGAACAGCTAATTAGCTTTTCATCTGATGTGACTTTCTAGTTATACAGTTTTTAATGGACTATCAAGTGATTGTTTTACTCTGCTGAAAGAGAGTTAAGATCATGCTGTGAATATCATTGTGCATATGCAAATAAGCAAGCGCTGATAGGTTGCATCTTAAAATGTGCTGTTAGGAGATATGTAGGGAGAAGATAAGTATTTCTCCTTAATTTAGCAGTGGAGGAACAGAATTGAGTTGCTCTCAACTTTGTACAAACTAACCAGTGATAAATTCTCCATGAAATGTATCCTGCATACCAGCTATTCAAAGGCAAAAATACGCAGTACTCATTGTGTAAATATATGACTAACTTAAAATGGCTTATAGACACCATTTAGTATACATGAGAATATTCCATTTTGTATATTTCTATCAGAAAAAAAAAGGAAAAAAAAACCTTATCTGAATAAAACTGCCTAGTTTTCTTTTTAAAGCAAGGAAAAATAAAAAGACAAAGACAACAGATTTTCAAGATGACTTTTACCCCATGCTCCCAAACTTATAGATGTCTTCTATTTGGAATAGCAAATAAAAAGTAACTGAATTTTATTAAACCATGAGATTAAAAGCAAATCAGAAATAAGAGTGAACAATTAGAACTCCTAAAATGGAAGCCACAGTTAGCATTTTTTTGTGTGTGTTCAATGACACAGAAACATAAAAATAAATGTCGCAGCAAATTAAAAGCTGTTTTGAGTTAGTTGTCATTTCCGAGATGTTGAAGCTAAAAGCAAAGAAGGTGGGGAGAGTAGGTGATTGGACCCTCTAATTACAGTCATGACTTTGATACAGTGTAATAATTTTGGGCTTCTTAGAGATAAATTTGAAATAAGTATGAGCCTTTATCAGGAATTTCTGCTAGCATCAAAAACTAAGAACCTTCAGGGAGTCATGCATAGAAGGTTTTAGCTAAACCTAACTAAATAATATGAAGGTTTCCAAAAAGTTCTATGGAACCCACAATCTCAGAGGTTTTAAAATTGCATAAAATAATTTGAATTTATTGCAATATTTATAAAATACATGTGGTAAAAAAGACTTTGCAAGTTTATGTCATAGACTAAGTGCCTGTACTGTTTGTTATCTGGCAGGATTAATCCTAATCTCACGCCTGCTAGAAGTGACGAAGGAAAGCATGACTATGTAGTAAATTGACATTTTCAGGGAAGGAATCTTTGAGAGCGACTATCTCTAGTAAGCCACATTTCCCTACTCCAAACAGAAACTTTAATGTTGTCAGCAAGCCTTAGTCCCTTTCCTGATAAGCTATTTCTCAAATATAAATGTAGATTAATCCTCTTTTAATAAGTATTAATGCAGGCCAGATAATCAGAGTAGAAAAATTCCATCAAATCTTATAGCTTTCCTTGGATAGTCTTGTAAAATAATTTATATTTCAGCAACAGTTTTAAAAGCCATGCTTGAAGTGCTTAACATTTCATAATTTGCTCACTATTTATTGACTTTCACAAAATCTGTTATCTTCAGAGGTAACAGTCATAAAATTATATCACCCCTTTAAAAGTAAAAGTATATTTACTTTCATTAAAAAGTTGATGCTTTAAAATTGTGAATAGAAAAGTCAACAACATAAACTTGAAAAGCATCATGTAACCTTCAGGTGGATTAAAAATGAATATATAAAATGTAAGACTATGTATGTGTAACTATATGGATTCCTCATGAAAACTACATGACCTTTACTCATTCTTTTATTTATGATCATTGTTATACAGATGATCAAAGATTTAATCTAGATTCAGAAATCACTTAATATCTTTTTTATTTTATGCCCAAATCTCTTCACAATTTTATTTCCCCATAAAAACTTAGCTGATAAATTATTTCTAGCAGTCAGGAATATCACGTGCAGTGACAAGTAGGCTGTTAGTGCCCAAGGAAGATTAAGATAAATAATATAGCACCTTGTCCTGGAAAAATATCAAATGATTTATTGTAGAATATGCAATCTGAGGATACCTCTCTTCATTTACCTGTCCTCTTTGTGTCATGTGCAGACCTGTGCTGTGTGTTTGTTTCTGAAGAATTTAAATAAAGAATAAAGAGAGGGAAAAATGAACAAAAAAATATTGAGTTATGTTGCCCTGAGGGAATCTCTAATTTCTACTATGTAAAAAAGCAAAAACACGTTGGCCAAATTCTCCAATTCTCCTCTTAGGTCATTTAAATTGTGTAAGTTTGCATTTGATTCTTGATAGTTGTTATTATCATCTATTGTGTTCTATGATAAATATGTTTAATCTTTAATTTTGGAGAAAAATATCAATACTGAGTGGCAGTGTTTGTTTTTTGATTTTTCCTTCTAAGTATTCAAATATATTTCTCAAATGACGAATGTAAGACTAGCCACATGGAAAGTTAATGTGGGTCCTGAGAGCATCAGCATGGCCTATGGATGTCCCAGGTTTGATTCCCAGTCAGGACACACAGAAGAAGCACCCATCTGCTTTGCCACCCCTCCCTCTCTTGCTTCCCTCTCTCTCTTTCCCACCCCTCCTGCAGCCATGGCTTGATTAGAGTGAGTTAGCCAAGTGCACTGAGGATGGCTCCATGGCCTCCACCCATGGGCTAAGAAGAGCTCAGTTGCTCAGCAACTGAGCAATGCCCTAGATGGGCAGAGCATCACCACCTAGTGGGTTTGCCAGGTGGATCCCAGTCTGGGTTTATACAGTAATCTGTCTCTGCCTCCTCTCCTCTCACTAAATAACTAAAAAATAAAATAAAATAGGAAGTCAATGAATAAGTTTATGGTTACAGAGAATAAGTGGAAAACATCCTGCAAGGTTAGAATTTCCAGCCGGAAAGGTATTATGTATCTCCCTGCTGGTTAAAATCTTCTGTGTTCTACCTTTAGTACTTAAACAGAGTAGAAAAGGGGAGTGCTGAAATCGAATATTACTTGCTTTACAATTATACTTTGGATCAGCCTCATTTTACTAAAATACAGTTTTCTTAATATAGATAATGCATCAGATATTTAAATATAACCCAACATCACACCAGGAGTTTGAAATAAGTGAAGTATTTTATATTATAAATTATTTTAAACACTTATCTCAAAGTAGAGTTTTTGTTTACTTGGAAAAACATTATTTTGTTAACATGAATCAGCAGTAAAGCTTTGAGACTACCATATATAGACATTACAATGTAGTAAAAATGTAGAAATGTTAGTTTCCACCTTGCAAGTCAAATTTCATTTTCTTAATTGTGAATTTCAGGCTTCCCAGAGATATTTTTAGGAACGCCAACATATAAACAGAGCCAGTAAAACGGAGTTTATTCAATATAATTTTCATAATGTGGTCAAGAGCAAAATAACCTTGTATGACATCTCTGTGCTCTTAAAATAGATCGTTAGTTCATACATGAAATATCAGAAACTTAAACCTATAATAAATTCATATTCCATTAATCATTTTTATCTAAAACCCCCATATTCTCTACATCATATAAGGGCAAGAATATGAAAACTTTAACAGGTGGAAGACGAGGTATTTCTGAAAGCAAATGTATAGAAAGCATTACAAGTTGTATATGCAATGCTAGGTACCTGTGGTTTCAATTTTCATTCGCTTCTTGTCTACGAGAAAGTAACAGCAGTTGCTGGAAGGCAAATTACTAGTAGAAGGTGAATCTATTCTGAGAGTCAGCCATCTATCAATTAAGTATAAAAGTTTTGAAAGGCTGTTCTCTGGCTTCACCTTATTTCAAAATATTTGAAGGACATACACTTTCTGAGTTAGCAGTTCTTCTACAGGCGGATGGATATCAATCACTATGAGAATGATAACAGAAAATGCACTAGTCTTGTCAAGCACAAAGACCAACAGAAATGTTCAAATTAAAACATAGGTTTTTACAAGGGGGAAAAAAACCCTGCTGTTAAAAATAAAAGAATAAGAAGGAAAAATACCTGTCTTACATAATTTTACTAAAGTCCGAACCTACTATTTATGTGAGCTATTTATTTATAAGGCATGCGTGAACAAAAAAGCAGAGAGAGTAAGAAAGTAACACTGCTAATGTGGTTATGGGAGAACTTTGCGCCTGAGTGAGTAGTGTAGTCAAGAGTTTATTATTTTCCCTACGGTCAAGCAAAGGGATAAACACAAAACATACCTTGAATTCAATCTGTTCTTCCTTACATTTTATTTTTATTTTTTAGCAAGAGAGAAAGGGAGACAGACAGACAGACCAGGGACAGATAGAAAAGAGATGAGAAGCATCAATTCTTTGTTGCAGTGCCTTAGTTGTTCATTGATTGGTTTCTCATATATGGCTTGACCAGGGGGTTCCAGCAGAACAAGTGACCCCTTGCTCAAGCCAGCAACCTTGGGCTTCAAACTAGTGACCTTTGAGCTAAAGCCAGCCACCCCACACTCAAGCCAGATGAGCTTGTGCTCAGGCCAGCAACCTCAGGGTTTAGAATCTGGATCCTGTCTGCATCCCAGGCTGACACTCTATCCACTGTTCTACAGCCTGGTCAGGCTATTTTATAAAATTTATATGAATGTGTCACAAAGATAAAATGTAGCCTGGTGACTGATTAAACAGATGGGTTGAAAGCACCTTTACGGAATGAAGGTAGCAGACTGCACTGCAAATGAAGAAGGTGCATCAGAGTTTCATCAAGGTTTAAGACATTGAAAGTCAGCAGTTCTCGCCCAGCATCCCTTTCTGGGTAAAATCCCTCACTGGCATGGTGATAATAGCACTTGGATGTCAAAGTGTAAGGAAGAATGCGTCAGCCAACAAGAAAAATGAGAACGACAGAAACGAAGCAGATCACAAAGCCTGGAAGCCCCTTTCCAATGGGTACACTGTAACACTTTCTCTGGTATTGGGAATTTATTCTATCCACTAAGTAATAAACTTCATTTTCATATACCGTAATATGGAGATAAGACACACACCATAACCAAGTGATCCTATTTAAATGTTGTTAAGTAGCAAACCAGACAACCAAATGGGTGCTATTTCTCCTCATTTTACACTACTGAAACATTTTCAGCCATGTAGAAGCATACATGTTACAGCAGCTTATCAGCTTAATAAACAATAAAACCTCTGTCAAAATCAGTTAAGATGTTTACGCTTCTTACCAAAGTTATAGAAGACTGAATAAAATGTCTCAGAGTGTCTAAAATGTTTGGAGGATGATGTTAAATTGAAATCACTGGCTTATAAACTTTACATAGCCTAAGGCATTGAGAGGCTATTTCTTTTTTCATTGTGTTAGATGAAATACTTAAAATGAACTGCAATTAAAATTGTTACTGAACAAGCCTGACCTGTGGTGACACAGTAGATAAAGCATTGACCTGGAACACTGAGGTCACCAGTTCAAAACCCTGGGCTTGCCTGGTCAAGGCACATACCGGAGTTGATGCTTCCTGCTCCTCCCCCCTTTCTCTCTCTCTTTCTCACTCTCTCTCTCATCTCTAAAATGAATACACATTTAAAAAAATGTTACTGAACAAACTTCAGGATTCTGTTTATTCTCTCAATCACTGACTTGATCAATCTCTGTCTTTCTGCCTGGTAAATATTTTAAAAGGTCACAATTTTTGACATCCTTGAAACTCTGTTTTGAATTCTAAAACAAAACATCTTTTGCAACAAGTAGAACTTGTAGGGCCTTCTTTTCCCTCTGCTGCTTCTTCTCCTCGTCCTTTTCCTTCCTTCTAAAATGCTGGCTCATTACCCTGAAATAGACAACTGTTTAACTGACTAGTAAATCCTTAATTTATGCATCATCAGTCTTACAAATTCTGGTAAGAACTTTTTGCTTGTTTTTCTATTCCAGCTGGAACATTACCTATTGCCATCTGTATTTTAAAATACTTAATGCTATATTTAAAATATTTCCTTTTTTTCCCCTGAGCATTTTAGCAATGTTCTTGCCTAAATACACTTCTCAAACAATGGCTTTAGAGCATGCAAAGTCTGTGTGTTTCTGGGTTTTGAAACACGAGTTGAGAAAAATGGTTAAGCATTTATCAGTGGGCCCTCTTGTTATGCGTCATTGGAGATTAAAGCCAAAAGATTGCCTTATGGTCATAATGTGCTTTGGTGAGGAGCAATGCATTAAAGCATGTCATTTATAATTGCATTTTATAGAACAGATGTTTAAGCCACGTCAAGAAGAGTCATTCATTCACTCTCCTGTTACTCCATTCCATTCCTTCTCTTTCATTTCAACACATTCCAAAAGATGAGAGGTTTCCTTAGTTGCAAATAGTCTCTTACCAGCATAATTACTAAGTCCCTTTCTCTTCTTTCTTCGCCAATACAACCAGATGCTAAAACCCATCAGAATTACCCAGCAGGCACCACCGATACCGGCGATAAAGGCCGGTTGCTTCACAACATCAGTGATTTGCTCAGTTATGCTGTTATTGTTCTCAGTAATGACAACTTCATTACGTCCACCTATGGGAGAAATGACAGCTTTAGTAAACATCCATACAAAAATAAATACAGCAATACCCATGGTGATTTGAAGGTAGAGAAAATCAGAAAATTATTTTGAAAGCAAGGGATATTGGTTGTATCTTAAACTTGTCACAATTATTGATAAGCATATTGCATAGGCTACAGAAGAAGAATCAAATGATGAGCTGGAAGTGTGACTAAGAAAAGTGCTCTTTTATATTATGGTTTATTATATTGAATAGATTTGGAAATGCTGCTTGATTTGCTGCCTTATCAATGAGTACTAAAACATTGCTAGGGGTTGAAATAACGGTAACTTTTTTTCAGCTGAGTGAAGCGTGTTTTAATGTAGTTTGTGCAACTGCAGCACTCAGAGTGTTTGCAAACTGTCTGTCCTCTACATACACTGCCCAAATTCAAATGTTCATGATTCAAACATATGTAACCTAATACTGCTTTATGAAATATGCAAGCAAGTTTAGGTAGGGCACCTCCCCTTTTTTGAGTACCACTTTTTGCTAGTTAGCACCAGTGCTATCTATTTGGAGGATTGTTTGGGATGATGTATGTAAAGAGGTTTAGTAGAAACACAACAGTTTGTGACTCAAGTAAGGTTAAGAGTTATTATAAGAGCCACTTAGATAAGTTCAGGGATGGAAGTTGTAAATTGTCTAGATGGGAGAGTCCTGAAAACGACAGGTTACTTGTTTACTCGTTTCTCCTGTCTTACAGAGCAGAAAATGAGCCTATGTTTCTGGTTTCCTTATAGTTCACAGCATCAAAATGACTAAGTATTGGCCAATGGTGCATGGCCACGAGCGAATGCAAACTACCTCCAGGCTTGACCCATATACTGTTGTGACAATACTTGAAAGACACTGACCCCCAAACTGATGGTAACTCCATTGATTGTAAATATTGAAGTTTCTTAAATAACTATATAGAGTAGAAACTCCATTTTCTATTCCACTAACACATTTTTAGGCTGGGCTCTATATTCATAAGAAAGAAACTCAGTCTTTGTTGATCCAATCAGAATGCAGGATTGTTTGTTGTAGCTGCTAACATTTCTTATACATATTTACAGTACATTTCTGAAATGTCTTTCGAGTTTAATTTCAGACTTAAAATTCAGATTCATTTGTGTAGTAAACCTGGGGCATTTCCCCAATCTATCTATCCTTAATTAATATACATATAAACATAGTCAAAAATGTATTTAAAGTAAGCTCATATTTTCAATATGAGACATACATATATTTGGAGATTTTTTTTAGCTACTACTAGTTACTAAAAAGAAAACAAACACTATATAGGGAAAAAATAAAATTTCTCTTTTTGTAAAAGTTGCCTAAAATATCATATTTAATATAGTTTAGCATTTATGTTGTCTGTATATTGCCCTATGTTGTTGATATTTTTGAAATAATATTGTCAGTTGGACTAATTAGAATATGGACAAGATTGTTGTGTGTGACCTGTAATGCTCCATTGTTCTTGCAGACAAAAAATATATATAATTAAATATAATGTCTATCTCCCATTGGAGAGTAATGAAGGACAAAACTAATTTGTTGGACTAGAAATTAATTAGACACATCACACTCAATTGTACCTATTACTGTGAAATTTTGCAGCTGTTCCACACATTACTACCATCTATGTAAGGTAAGTGTGAAATGACCAAATGATTAAAGAAATAATAGCTACCTTATTAGCTAGATTATTAAGCAAAATTACTAAAAATGGTAAGTCAGTGTAAATTTGTATTATATGGAGTACTGTTTGATATGTATGCAAATGCATTTGGTAACATTGTGTGTGCCTAAGTGCACCAGTATAGAACTACTGGCACTTTGATATAAAAGTCCTCTTAACCAGCGGAAGCTACAGACAAAAGCCTGTGTAAGGCTGTTTATTATGTTTTCACAACACTTTAATTAATGGTCTCTTAATGGAACTTTCTGGAATGGAAACTAAACTGAGAAGGGATAGATGAAACAGTACATGGTCTGGCATAAGACAAATCTAAAATTATCAGCTATAAATTACATCAAATGCCAATACATGATTTAATTAAAGCAAAGGGAAAATGAGGTGGAGTTTGAGTCACTTCAAGTGCTGTTTCCAGTACTGAATAGACAATAGAGAAAGCATAAATTGAAACAGAAAAGGAGATTAGACATCATTAAATCACTTTACAGCTAAGGAGTAACAGTTGTGTAGATAAGGTTACCAGACATGATGTGAAGGTAGATATGCAACGGTAATTAAAGAAACAATTAAGGGCTTCTTCAGTACAATGGTAGTTATTAAAAAGAAATAAATCTCTTGGGGACAAATAGCCTTTACGAGTTAAATTTTGCTCACACTGTGTGTGTGTGTGTGTGTGTATGTGTGCGTATTCATTCATTTCAAGTGGTACAATAGTCTATTTTCTCTGATTACAACTTAGCTGTTCCATATTCTAACTATTTGAATAGAGAAAAGTATATCATTCAGTAATTATTTTTACTTCATAGAGAGATTTGAAAACCATTGCATGATACACTAAGCTATAAATTAAAAGGTACTCATTATTCATTTGAAGACTTAGTCTTTTAAAAATAATACAGGAGTTAAGCCAAACTTTCCATTTGATTTAAAATAATCTAAATTAACTTTATTATTTTAAATTACCATACAAGTGTTATTTTCTTAACTATCATGACTTGAACTTGGTAAAATGATATTGTAATTATTTGCTTGCCCCCAATGTAATAAATTTCCCAAATATTGTGAAACAAATAGGTAGTCATGATAAAACAATAACAATAACAACAAAACTTTCCCAAGCTTGAGAATTATATTTATAACTAAAGATTATAGAAAATAAAATATAAAAGAAAAATATAGATAGTTGGCAATCATTATTATCTTTAGTTAAAAAATTATAGTCAATCTTTTTAATATACTATATATGGTCGAGAGATTAAAAAACATGCTTTGTTTAGTTATCTAAGGACTTTCATAGAAAACTACATCTTTTAAACATGTTTTATATATAATTTTTAAGTTAAAAATTAATGACATTTCTAAACACTGTAAATGGAATATATATGTCAGTTCAATCCTTTTGGGTGTACCTGTATTTCTTTCTTATTCCAATTTATTTTAAAAATCTCAGAAGGGCAAGATGGTAGGTTTCCCTCAGGTTAAGAAATTAATTCAGTCTGTATGACTAATTAAGAAAGCAAAGGCAATTTAGAGGAAAGTTAATACTATAAATTTTTTCTCTTTAACACCTTTATTATATTTAAAAAGGAAACTTAGAACTCCCCAAATTTACCATTACAACTGAATGTTAAATCTCTTTAGATACAATAAATACTTTGCAATCAGAAACAATTTCCAGAAATTAGCAGTATGCTTTGAGTATCTGTCCAGAAATTGAACAGAAAGAAATGGGAATGGCATATTTGCTTGTATCAAACACTATACAAGTATTTTTAAAAGATGTAAACTCTTGGAAGAATATATATATATATATATATAAATTTAAAATAAAAGCAGGGGGAATTGTAGATAATGCCTGTTGAAGGTGGAAACCCACCTGGGGGGATATTTACTTTTATGATGCTCTTTCCCTCCCTGAGAAATCTCAATACATGCAGGGCTAGGCAGCTAGAGCCCAAGCTGAGAACCTCAATCTAACTGATATATGTCAGAGGAGAAGGTTCAGAGCTTCTAGAATGACTAAAAATCAAAGGAGAATCCGTATGAAAAAGGTGGGCACAGGAGAGGAGTGCTGTCCCAATACCTGTATATAAATCCCCCCTCAATACTAGGGTAACTTTTAAACTGTGCATTCAGGAAGAAGATCCCCAAGGTCTGGCAAATTCCAAAAGCTAGAAGACTGGAAAGGCTGAGCAGGCTTTTCCACTTTTCTCTATTGTAGAGGAGATGTTGCTCAAAATTTTAATTTCATTAATTTAGGGGGATCAACTTATTAGGCTTTTCACTGAATCCTCAGGAAAGCCATGCCTTAGAAGTAAAGATAAAACAGAGGTTTTGTCCCTAGACTGAATTCAGAAGATAAACAACTTCATATTAACAAACTGTAGACAAAATAAAATGCTGCCAACACAAGATCATGATGACCAGCCAGGAACATCACTGCCTCTAGTACACGCTCAACAATCTTCAGAAGTTCACAAAACACTACAGTATGTCATCTGCAATGACCAGTGTATAGTGACGAATTACTAGGCATGAAAAGCAAGCAAAACAATAACAAAAAAAAATGATACAAAAAGATGACACAAGGTCAAAAGAAAGAGATCAGTAGAGATAGACCATTAGATGATCCAGATGTTAAAATTAGGGGACAAGGAGTTCAAAGCATCTATTACAATATGTTCATGAACTTCAACAGAGTCATAATAACTAAACATAAGGAACAATTTCAGAAGGAAGTGGAAAAAGTAAAAAGAAACAAATGAAAATTCTAGAACAGAAAAGTGTATTATATGAAATAAATAATTCACTGTATACTTCCTCTTCTGCCAAAGAAGACATAACAAGTATGGACGTGCAACCCAGCCATAAACAAGTATAAAAGTAGGCAACATACATGAAGTAAAAGGATAGGATGGTAAGAAAGGGAAATAAGATGAATCTTACTATTTTCATAGTTTCTTATCTGGAGATTATTTAAAGCACAACCAACAATAACACTTTAATTTGTATACTGGCATTTATTACATGAATATAAGTAAAATGCATAACAATAAAAAGAGATTGAAAGGAAAGAAAATTAAATTATATTTTCTAAGATCTTTATCAGCAAATCTTAGAGTAATAATTGTAAAGAAGAGGTATACTTGATAATCCAATTATGGACAAAAAATATAAAGCAGAAAGTTCTTTAATTCACCCCAAAGAAATTTAAAAGTAGAGATGAATAGAAAAAAATTAGATTAAAAATAGTGAGATAGTAATTTTAACCCAAATCCATATCAAATGGATTGCATTAAAGATAATACTCTGAACATTCCAGTTAAAAGGTAAAGATTGTCATATTGGCCTGACCAGGCGGTGGCACAGTGGATAGAGCATTAGACTGGGATGAGGAGGACTCAGTTTCAAAACTTTGAGGTTGCCGGTTTGAGCGTGAGCTCATCTGGTTTGAGCAAGGCTCACCAGCTTGAGCCTAAGGTCACTCACTGGCTTGTGCAAGGAGTCACTCACTCTGCTGTAGCTCCCCAGTCAAAGCATATATGAGAAAGCAATCAAGAAACAACTGAGGTGTAGCAATGAAGAATTGATGCTTCTCATTTCTCTTCCTTTCTGCCTGTCTGCCCCTATCTGTCCCTCTCTCTGTCTCTGTCACACACACACACACACACACACACACACACACACACACACACACAAAGATTGTCATATTGGATAAAAAAAAAACAAGAGCAAATTATATATATATATATATATATATATATATATATATATATATATATATATATAATTATACATTAAATATAGAGAAACAGTAGTTGAAATAAAAGGATGGAAAAAAACACAAACCAAATAAACACTTAGATGGTGATGTGCTCATAATAATGTCAGATAAAGTAAATTTTAGGACAAAAATTGTACTAGTAAATAAAGTATGTAATTTCATAATGATAAAGGACAAATTTATTAATACAATATAACAGTCCTAAAATATGTTCAATTAAAGCAGAGTAACAAAACACATGAAACAAAATCTTATATACAGAAAGGAGAGAAATACATAACCTTGTAACTATAATACGTTTCCAGTTTCTTTTTTATTAATTAAATAGAAAATCAGTAAGGACTTCAACTAATTTGACCTGACATTCACTGAATATCCACTTTTTAAAAAATTATTATTTATTTATTTTTTTAAGTGAGTGGATGGGAGGCAGAGACAGACTCCCACGGGATCCACCAAGCAAGCCCACTAGGGGGCGATGCTCTGCCCATCTGGGGCCTTTGCTTGGTTGTAGCTGGAGCCATTTTTTAGCACCTGAGGCGAAGGCCCTGGAGTTATCCTCAGCTTCCAGGGCCAACTCACTCCAATCTAGCCATTGAGCCATGGCTTCAGGGTGGGAAGAAAAGAAAGAGAGAGAGAGAGAGAGAAAAGGAGAGAAGCAAGAGGTGGTGGGGTGAAGAAGCGGATGGGCACCTTTCCTGTGTGCCCTAAATGGGAATCGAACCCTGGGCATCCACATGTCGAACTAATGCTTTACCACTGAGTCAACTGGCCAGGGCCAAACATCCACTGTAAAACAGAAAAATCCACATACTTTTCAAATGCAGAATGAACATTTACGAGGAATAAAAAGCTGGGTCATATTCATACAACCTACATTTCTGACCTTGGTGGAATTAAATTAAAAATCAGTAATTAAAAGCTCTCTAGAAAATCCCAAAGTATTAGGAAATTTAACAATACACTTCTAAACAACCTCTGCAAAAAACATAAATCCTTAGAGGAAGTGGAAAATGTTTTCAACTCTATAATGGAGAGGTACTCCATGCTCTGGTGAGAAAGGCTCACTTAAAATATTTAATCTCACCAATTTGATGTATATATTCACTGTGTTTTCATTAAACAATTTGAACATAATTTTGTAGAAACTGACGTGTTGATTTGAAAAGTTTATAAAAAGCAGGTCTGGAATAGCGAAATCAATTTTGCAGAAGAAAATGATGGAGTATTCACATGACCTGATCTCACTACTTTCTGTAAGTTGCAGTAATCAAGACTGTGGTTTGGCAGACGGACAGACACATAAAAGGAACAACATAGGGAATCCAAGAATAAACCGACATGGTTAACTGTGGAAAGGAAAGTCAATACATGATGCCCACATGATTTGACATATATTTGTGAATAAACAAGCCTCAACCTTCAAGTCACATGTAATTACTAGAAGATGAGTTATAGAACAAAGCATAAAAGTTTAAACTATAAAGCTTCTAGAAGAAAATATGAGAAAATATCATTATTATCTAGACGTAAGAATCAATTTGTTAGAAAGCACTAAGTATGGAAAGAAAAAGTTTAATAAACTGTACTTCACTAAAATTTATAACTGTTGCTAATCAAAAGATTATTAAGAAAATAAAGAAGTCATAGACAAGCAAAAAATATTTGCCATACAAATATACATGACAAAAAATTTGTATACAGAATGGTTAAATAACTTCTATTAATCAGCAACAAAAAACAAAAGAAAACATAATTTTAAAAAGCCTAAGACTTAGAAATTTTACAAAAAAAATATATGAATATCCAATACATACATGTGAAGTTGCTCAACATCAATAATCATCAAAGAAAATGAAAGAGATACTTTTTACAGTCACCAGAATGCCTAAAACTACAGATGGGCAAAATCAAATGGTGATAATGTACAAATACTGGAAGTAATAGTCTTTGCTAGTGAGAGTATAAAATTTTACAATTTGAAAAAAAGTGTTTAAAGTCTTGTATAAAGTCCAAATCTATCAATCTTATAACCCAGACATTTCAGTTCTAGATATTTTCCCAAAAGAAATTATAAAAAACAAATGTACTCAAAATGGCTTACACAGTAATGTTCAGTCTCTGAAGAGAAAAGCAAAGAAACAAAACATGATATATTTATACAAATTAATATTGCTCAGAAACAAAACATGAATTACATAATATATACATGAGTAAATCTCTAAAATATTTGTTTACTGAAAGAAGCCAAATGCAAAATATTATATTCTGTATTATTCCATTTATATATATTTCAAGAACAAGCAAAAGTTATCCATAGTGATCAGGAACAATTTTCTAAATGATAGTATATTTAATAGGAATTTCTTTTTTGCTGCAATATATTTGGATAATAAAGTTTCTTTTGGTTTGTGTCAGGTTGTACTGTGACATTTTTCTGGCCAAGAGAAAGAATAGATTTGAAGAAGCATAAAGCACTTTCTTCAATAATTGCCTCATTTCCTGTTATATTTCAATGGCATCAAAATTAATAAGACTATTGATTAAAAATAATTTTCAAAACAACTTTCAGCAGTTAACTCTTAGTGATGATAACTGTATGACATTTATGGGAGCCTTAAGAGCATGAACCATTGCTAATCATTCCAGTCAGCTGCCTCCTTTGCCTGTACGATGCGTGCACCTCTGACTCACTACTGCCCATCCACTGTTAGGGCACCAAAACGTCATGTGTTTTGTTACCAGCTGACCGATGCTGAAGCACAGACAACATAGGTTGGTACTCACCAATTATTATCGGTTGTGGTTCACTTTTGACTCCCACACCTGCACTGGTACTAGCTGCAACCTCTACCCGGTACTGAATACCTGGGAATAATCCACCAATTATTACAGACCGAATGGCGGCATCCACACTTTTGTTGATGTGAAATCGTGTTTCATTCCCCAGACACCAGATCTACAGGAATGTAAAGGGAATAACAAAGAGGTGAAATTATGCTTTCTGATAGTTAGAGAATATAACAGATTAAAATTTTTTTGTATTGACCAATCTACAATACTTTTGGAAGTATTTCTAATTGACATTTTTAAAGGTTAACTTTGGCAGTTTGTGTGTATGTGTGTGCATGCATACATGCATGTGCATTAAGAGAAAGACAATAAGGAAAGCTGAAAATATGCCATATTCCTTCATATCTGGTTATCAACCCTAAATCCTTGTAACACAATAATTCACTTAATGTCTCTAGAAAGTGGTCCCTGGTTGAAAACAGCATTTGCATATGGAATAAACCATAAAATTCTGCTTACTTTATCAAGATTTATTATACATATAATCTATTAAAATATGGTGATTATGAGTTTCAATATTCAATGTATGTGGGTACACATCTTAGTAATTTATATTTCATTTAAGAAAATATTAACTTACACAGAAGTAGTTAACAAGATTAATTGACTTAAGTTATAGTTATTGACTGAGATGAAATTAAAGTGAATATTTATACTGACATTATAAATCTTAATACTGATCAATATATCTACACACACATGCATGAGAATAAAGTGGTTGAAGGTCTAAACACTAACGTGAGGAAAACTTGACTTTTACTTTTAGTAAGAACCAAATTTTAGATCGTACTTTCTTCTGGGATATGGAAATACGTTACTGTGGGATTGATGTTTTATAAAAATAATTGTATCAGGTATACATACTTGTATTCATCATATAGTCATTTATAATCTAGACACAAAGAACACACTGGGTTTATTTCTGAAACAGGCAAGTTTCTGAAATTATTTCTTTAAAATAATTTCTGTGAATTGTATATTTTTTTACTTACACTGTAATACCTGTGTTACTAATAGAGGAATATTTAGTCCTTACCTAAACATATTTTTTGTTACAAAAACATGACAATCTTAAATGAGTGAGAAAGTTTATCATTTATAACACAAATTATTGTGCTGTAAAAAATCAAATTTTAAGTCAATTGAAGTTTAAAACATTTAGTCTCAGATGATAAGTAAAGTCCTAACCTTATTAAAGCACACCCCACAGCTGATTATTCTTGCTCTTAACATAATGTGTCCTAACACTTCCTATTTTATCCATTTACGTTTTTCCTCACAATTTCTATTTTAATGCAACTTATCTTTATATTTCTTATGCATATTTCTTTATAATGTGATTGGAATAATTTTAAATGATATGCACATTCTCTCCATTTGCTTCTGTAAGTTAACCATCAATGTAAGAAATTCTATTTTAAATTTATCATTAGTTTTCTTAGAATAGAATTCAATCTGCAATGTTTTGGGTGAAATAATTCAGCTTAACTTTACATACTTATTATTAAGTTTTGGAGTAAAGTGGGGCTTCTGGTTTTTCCTACTAATAAAATCGATCTAGTATATTGTCAGAATTGCATAAATATTTATTAATAGCAAAAACATATGGTTTTAAACTTTTTACATGGTTAATCAAAAGATGTTTTACTCTCACATGTAGTCTAATCACATTGCCTAATCAAAATCTTATTTCTCAAAGCTATGCACCTTTTATCTCTTAATCATAAAGTGATGAAGAAAGTATATACTGTTTATAAAGAGCAGCTAGTTCAGTTGAAAAGTGAGATAATCAACCAAAACTGTAGGACAGATTTTTTGAAAATTTGGTTTTGTTTTTAATTGGCTTACTCTTTTGAGTGAAATATTTTACAGAACCTCAGCAAATTGATCAAAGCAGAACTTAAAGTGGGAGTTGATGTTGCCCATCCTCTTCCTCACCCTCCAACTTTCTAAACCCATGAAGCATTTTCTTTTTTGAGAATGCAATTTAAAAATGCTGTTATAAGGCATTTTACACAGAAATCCAACACCAGCAAAACACTCCACTCATATGGTTTACGTGTGTACCTGAATTTGTGTTTTCCGTGACCTTAAACGAAGGTTCTCATCCCCTACCCATTTGTTTCTTGACTGGTCACACAAAGGTAGAACAATTCATTTACACTCAAACTCAAGAGAGGGACACCAGAGATGTGCCTCATCCACGTGATGCTGAGACTTCTCTGGGGACCTTCTCTGAGAGCCTTCCTTCTGCCTGCAGGTCCTACCTTGTATTCTTGGATAACGCCATTCTGATGATCCACGGGAGGAGGGTCCCAGGAAACACTAATACTTGTACTATTGTGACTGCCAACTGTCAGCACAGTGACCGACTGTGGAGGGGCACTTGGGGCTGCAGAGGAAGTGACACAAACCATTAGCCTCAGTGTACATGAATGCTACTTGCAGAATGTGACTGTGAACACAAGACACATGAGGTTCTGGTTCCCAGTAGTTCTACATAGGCACATACTACTCAACATGTCAGTTTTTCTAATGTATCTTTTAAATAGAATGGATGGATTAAAAGCAATCACAATCGCTGTGGTACCATGTACTGACTAATCAATTTAACGGCTGACATTCTACTGAGTATTTTCTATCTACCCAGCTTAGAGATATATTTTCTATATATTGAGTTAAGTTTCAGATTTAATTCTCGCAAGTACCTCAGGAAGGAAAAGCAATGCTTAACTCATTTAACACATAAAAAAAACTAAAGTCGACTATAAGTAGCTAGGTCAAATAACAATGAAGAATTTGAACACAGGTATGTCTGATTCTAGAACTTTGAATCTTTTGACTCTTACTAGATTCTCTTTCTGAAAAACTAAACCACTGTTATGAAAAATATTATGAGAGGATGTACTATAAAATTTTCTCAGTATTATTTCTGAGAGGTAGTATTATAGACAACCATTTTATTTCATTTTAGTTTGTGTTTAATAAATCAAAACAAAAACACAGTTATAAATTTTACCAAGAAAGAAATAAATACATTCCTTTTCATACTGGGAAAAGTATTGACTGTTACAAATGACTCATAATTTAAGACATCAGGCTTATTTTATATCATTGGTCAAAGAACATGAAAACAATTCACGTTGGGTCAAATGTAACATGCACAAATTTTAATTTCTTTTATTTTCTTCCTGGACAGTTTCTCCCATAATCATATTGAGATAAGTGAGTGAAATTATTTTTCTGATTTTAGACTGCAGCATCCCACATTCATTGTATCTAAGAGTTCACAAATACTAATTTCACTGTAAAACATCAGTTGTCTGTAAATTAGAGAGTTTAACCCAAAAGAGGAAAAAGCAATTATCAAAGTACTAACAGTTAAAAGAAAATTTAACTGATTTTTATATAAAGAGTCAATGCTTTTATAACTCTACACAGTTTAGCCCTTGAAAATGCATACAATTGAATTGTAAAAGACATTTTTAAAGCCAATCAATCAAGTCTCCCATGTTTGGTATATTTGTCAAGACATGCTTCACTGAGGTACAGCCATATTTGCATTCAGATATAGGGCACCCACGTCCCACAATGCCATTATTTATTATTCCTCTATGTGATAACACTGCTCCAAAATATGGCATGGTGACATAAATCCTGCCACTTGTCTACCAGTTTTGTGGTTATTCAGTGGACTGCACAGAAAAATAACTTGGGAGAATGAGTTGCTCATTGGTCTCGCCGCTGCCTTGGCGGGAACACCATGCGTGCTTTCTGACAGGTCAATTACTCCTGTGCTCAGCTTCTTTATAGAGATGTGAAAGAGCCCCTATCGCTACGCAGCCTTCCCAGGCACCGACCCGCTGAGATCCATTTGTTACCTTCAGAAGTCGGAGATGAGCACACCGTGGACGATGACAAATGCCCGATTCAGAGGGAAAGTCTAACTGCAGGAAAATGGACTTCTGGAAGTCGGCTTCAAACAGACCAGTCTATATTGAATTACTCACCATGCTCACTATGCTACAAATCTTCAACAAAAAGTAATATGCAATGGTGATGACACTATTGTAAATTTTAATGCTTTCGTTATGCATCCTAAAAGTAGATTAGGGAAGTCCTTAAAAACATGCACTTCTTTCTGCCCATGTCAGTGGACCACGCTGGAAGCAGATGTCAAGACAACATTTTTACTGTCTTGTTTATTTGTACAATTTGAAAGATCTTTGGTTAAACACGAGCACCTACATGTTAATGTGAGCAACCTATATACCTTTTCTTAATGCTGGCATATCAATTTATATAAGTCCAGGAAAGTAAGAACTTTCTCTAGGAGCTATATAAATAAAAATAAGTAGAAAAGCAGACAGGGCAAGAATTTATTATATGTGGCATCTGCTTTATTTATTTATTTATTTATTTTTACTTTTATTATAGAATTTATCCTAAGCCTCCACTTAAGGGAAGAAGACACTTCGAAATGGAATGGTTGAGACCTACATTTAATCTAGAAAAGTTCCCAAGAGGAAAGAGGGGGGAGATGACATGAAGGACAAAGGTAGCTTTCTTAATTAAAAATTATGGGTCAGTCTGGCAGAGGTCACAGGAAGGAGACTTATAAAAGAAAATGTCATGCGTTACTACACCCCCCCCAAGAAAAAGAGAGTTACAACGAACAGCCTGTGTTGTTCAGTTTCTAGAAGACTTTCTTTTAATGAAGCCAAGCGAACCCAATCCACGTAAATACACACACACACACACTCACACACACACACAGGAAAATACAAAGGCAGATTCGATGTACTGACAAGAAAGATTTGGGTCCAATGTTTACTTAAGAAAAATTCACATTATTTCAATGTCTTTTCTTTTTGAGTTGTCAGATTTTATAAAATTCCCAGAATAAAAAGAGAAAATAACAGCCCCTAGATTCACTTGTAGAGTCCCTCCTGCTATTTGTCTAAGGCAGGTGATAAACTAGAATCAACAGAAGTTGGTTTTGTTATGGTATAAGCTTGGGAAGTGATGGAAATCTGAATACTGACCTTCTTCAGTAGTACGAACTGTTTTAGATTCACTGTCCATTCCTTGGAATTCATTAAAATAAGGTCGAACTTTAATTTCGTAAGTCACCCCCTTTTTCAGATTGACTAAGACAGCGTTCCTCTCATTTGGGACTTTGGCATCTAAATTCTGCCAAGTTGATGTAGCCTGTAGGCCTGACGTCTGGCGGTACATGACTCGGTAGCCTTGAATAAACTGAGGCTGGCGATCAACCTGGAAAACACAGGGAAGTACTTTAGACACCACCACACCCTCACTTCTCTTGCCCTCCCTCTATCCTTATCAACTCTCACCTGAGTGACGCCATGCCTTTTTAATTCACATCCTTGCTTCTCCTCTCCTCTTTGAATTCTAAGTTCACATCGGTCCTGAGTTATTCTTTCCAAAACAAAGTGTGGGCTAGCACACTCTCTTGTTTGAAACACTTTATGGTAACTAAACTATCTACTTAATTCAAATTCTTTGAATGAGCAAAAAAAGTTTATTAAGACCTAGATCTGCTGAGTTTTCTAGCATCAATTCTTATGTTTGTCCTTTCCCTATATTAGCAATTTCTATTTTTGTGGTTGTAGATATAATGTGTTATTTGTCAGGAATTTCCAGTCTCATCTCTTGTCCATTCACTTATACCTTCACTTACTCAAAAAAAGTTATTGAGTTCTACTAATAAACAGCAGAAATTTTGCTAAAATCTGGGGATAAAATTGAAGAATGAGAGGAGTTAGTCCCTGCCCTCATGGTGCTTAGAATCCATGTGAAAGAAGGGCATTGTCTAATGATCACCCAGACAATGTTCAGGTTACAGTGATAACAAATGAACACAAACAAATGGCATGATTGAGATGTATAAGAAGCTAAGAAAATCCACACTGGAGAGGCAGTTGACTAACTAAAGGAACTAAAGTTTCCCAGAAGAACAAGTGCTGAGATCTATGAGGATGGATCCCGAGGAAGAACAACAGCAACAGCTCCAGTACAATTCCTGCTAGTGAAGGAAGCATGTGAGAGAGACTGAAAGCTAACACAGCTGTTTTCAATGCATAAAAAACTCTTTTTTTCTTTTGTGGGAGAGACAAAGAGAGTCAGAGAGAGGGACAGATAGGGACAGACAGACAGGAAGGGAGAGAGATGAGAAACATCAGTTTTTCGTTGCTGCACCTTAGTTGTTCATTGATTGATTTCTCATATGTGCCTTGACTGGGGGTAGGGGATACAGCAGACCAAATTACCCCTTGCTTGAGCCAGTGACCAAGCTGGTGAGCCTTGCTCAAACCAGCTGAGCTCATGCTCAATCTGGCAACCTCGGGGTCTCAAACATGGGTCTTCTACATCGCAGTCCAACGCTTTATCCACCACCTGGTCAGGCTCAATGCATAAAAAAGTTTACATGCATCAACAATGATCAAATTAAAAAGACTCTTATTAATTAACCGGTAGCCCCACTCCTGGCCCGATTGGACAACTTTCTTGATCCTTTTATTCATTTAAGATGCAAAGGATAAGCAGCTCTTTTTACATGAAAATCTAAGATTTGTGATCTGAAAACTCGTATCATACAGAAATTTCAAAGATTTTGTTCACTCATGATAACTGCATGAAACTTAGTACGTAAAAATGTGAGCTAAAAGTGAAACATTCTCTGTGCAGTTACAAAACAATTTTTACTGGAGTTTTTATCGTTTCTTCATTTTCAGAGAGAAAAAGACTTTTAACCTTTTAAAAGTCTTGCCATATTTCTAGAAATGCTTGACAAATATAACTACCATAGTTCATTCCTCAATTACTATAGTATAGTTTAATAGTCATATTCTAAAAAGCCTTTAACCTGACATATTTTACAGTCAAAGAAAGTAACATTAAATTTCACGGAGAAAAGGTGGAAGAACTGCATTTTAGGAAGTTTGAAGAGATAGGTAATAAAATAAGGAATAAATGAAATTATTATTTCAGCTTGTTCTTTATCCAATTGTTAACACAATATAAATAAGTTATTTCTTCATGTATTAACTTTTAACTTCCCGAGTTGTAGTATTTAAAATATTAAAAGCAGAAAATTAAAAAATACAGAATCTCAGTCAAAAGACAATGGAACAGAGATATTTTTTCTGTCTTTAGAATGTCCAAGTTAGAAAATTCCATAAAGTTGGTGAGCATGTGTATTTCTCTGTAAAGCTAATTCCACTTTCACAGATGAGTTCAGCAAGTAAGGATTTCTCTACCCACCTGCCAGCTTTGTGACCCTCACGGCTTTTCTGAAATTCGCAATACTCTATGAGGTTAAGTCATAAAAAATTAGGTCCAGCTCTGATGTAAAAGCTCACGATTTTTGAATCCTCATTCATGCCACAAGTTTGTGTTTTTGTAACAGTGGGCACATTTTTTTGAAAAGCAGAACGTTTTTCTGACATTATAAAACAAAGCAACTAAAAAGCAAAAAGTTAAATTTATGAGAACCAAAGAGAGCTACCCTTCATCAAAACTGTCAGTGTTCAAAAAAATCACTGCAGCATATGTTAAAACAATATTAAGCTTGCGTTTTATAAACTTCTCTGCATTCCCTTTAAGTGAATTTATATACTGAAAGAAAGACATAACTCACAATAATAGCTTGTTAATACTGAAAGAAGTAAGCTGTGTTTTTAAGAAGAACATTAAGCAGCTGTTTCCAGATGAAGGGAGTCTGTAAATCAGGGTAAATTGGTTTTATCCATGTTTGGTTTTCATTAATTAAGTGTTTCAGGGGCTTTATGAAGCTAATGTTTACTATACAATATGGCCTTGCTCACTTCAATATATACTGCCTTCAACCAGTATTTTCTAATGACCTACTTAATAAATAAAGAGTTTAACTGGATTTTATGCAGTTGCAATGCATTCTTTTCAGGGAAAAAAAAAGTGTTGTTACAGGTGGAAGCAAAAATGAAAACGCTGACAATTTCCTTTTAAAAAAATAGGTGGGATTTTTATTGGATATTCATTCTACACTTTGGACTCCTGAAGAACATTTTGACAGGTGGTCAATTTCAAGTTAAACCACATGCTTGTTACTAGTTTTATTAACATTGTGATTGTGAGTCTGGACACAATTTTATGGGTTTATAGAATTTTAAAAATTGGCATTTTCTAAAACATGCATAAGAAAAGAGCTGTCCTCAGGAAAAAAAAAAGTCTAAAGATGAAGCAAAGTTCGGTCTCAACCGAGTTATGGCTGAGCCTTGTAAACTTTCTGAGTCTCAGGTTGCTTAATTTGCTCAAGTAACGCCTATACTACAAGGGCACGGGCACAATTAAGTGACTAATAGAAGTTAGAGCACCTCGCAAGTGGCAGAGGTGCACGACGATAAAGCATCATCATTAAGGAAAGGATATACTCAAAAAAGGAGGTCTCCATGTGTGGCCCTCCGATCATCACTTTCATTATAATGTTGAAATAAGATGCTTAATATCTATCTCTTCAATTTTTAAAACAATCCACCTAAACTGAAAAGTCAAAACAAATTTTCTTAGGTGGCCTTAGTCTGTTTGCTAAGTGGCTGATCTAGATTGAGTTGAGTTCTGCAATTCAAGTTCAACAGAACATTTTCAATCCCAAAACTGTAATATTAAAGAGACAAGGGTCTGTGATTCTTTTCGTACAAAACAAAACACACACACCTACACCAGAGTAAACATTTTTATACATGATATTAATCGTTATTTTCTTTATGACACAGCCATTTTCTTATAACTTATGCCTACTCTCATTATAAAAGCACTCGTTTTTAGAATGTAGCATTGCTACTTATTGTTGCTTCGAGATTAGCTTTGTGGGGCATGTGGATATTTTTTTTGTACAAACAACATGCATGTTTGGTAACCGAATCTTGCCAGCCATTGGTAAACAAGCTCAATTGGCCCCAAATCTACACACATGTACTGAGGAATATACTATATTTATCCTTTCAAACTCAACACATCTGTAACTCAAACAATGTGATAATTTAATGAGCATGCACATTTAGTAAGTTGAAAATAGGACACTAAAATAAAACAGTTGGTCATAATTTCTTTGATAACCAGGATCACCCCCATCTGGCTCTACTTGATTCCAGTTACCTTTCAACTACATGCCTGTTTCATGGGGAATGAAAGTGACATAATTGAACACTTTCATTTTTTAAATAAAATGTGTATAAAAAATGCAGTTGGTCATGCAGCAGTTATTGAAAGGGTATTTTATAAATGATGCTTTACTCTGAAAAAAAAACAAAATCAAAACTTAAAAACATAGATCCCAGACTCTCAGAAGTCAAGCTCATGAAGGACAGAGATGCTAAAACTAGAAATTACAAGCTTCTTGGGACATACAGATGATTATGAGAAGGTCCCCCTCCTGAAAGAACCCCCAGACTACTGGTTTGCGATTGTGATCTAATTTGATTTATTCTTTTTAACTGAATGGCTTTTACAGTGATTAACTTCATGTACATAATGACTTTGATTGTTATCCAAATAAGCCCCATATTTAGAAACAGGTTTAAAAATATCCTTCAAAATTCCCAACAGAGCAGAAAAGACACTTTTAATTGAGAATAAGGGAAAAATCCACTATCAATAAACAACTATTTCCTTGGCCTTATTAGTTTTGTATCTAGTCAAAGGTACAGAAAGATGGAAGAAGCACAGCAGATAATGCCCCTACTGTGCCCCCGGGAAAATGATGAGGTCATTGGGTTTTCTTCATGGGGACAGAAGAATAGAAACCATTATATGCAGAAAATAGAATATGTCGTTGTGAAATTACATAAAAAATGGAATTGGAAACAATGTGATCCTAATCGTAATTACTCTTAAAATATTGTGAACTTAGTTTATTTTTTGTTGTTTTGTTATTAAAGTATTACTCAGGGGTCAAAAATGTGATTGATCAAATCGTCTGGTTTAATAAGGAGTAAAATGCCTTATTGAGGATCATATATTGAAATGCTACCATTAAAAAGTCTTTCATTTGACTTAGTGTTTAGCTACATTTTATCTTGACTATGAAAACACTAAATGCAGATTCAAAGTAAGGAAATTCTAATGTTATTGTTACCAAAAATATCCATGGGATATTGGAAACATTATTCAACTATTCTGCATTGGATTCCTTTTTTAAAATTACAAATTGAGCTTAACAGCCTTAATGTTACTATGGTTATTCTGTTCTAATAAATAATGCTTCCATATTTCCTCATAGAGAAGTAGACGAGACCTAATACCTTTCCTGGTGTTTGAGGACAGAGTTATTCACTTTTTCTTTGATTGAAACCTGTGTATGGTGCGCCTATTGCTATGAAAATCACTAAGAACTGACGTGATTTTCTCAAGTATATTTATGTCTCTTTGTATACCTAATAATTCAGTACGAAACTGGTCCTTAAAAAAAGCTTGCTGAACTGGATTTGTTTAATGGATATATTCTTGAGAGGACACTGGAATAATTCTATTTATGGTGCTTTATAATTCAAACATAATTAGGAACTGATGAAAAATAACTAGTATATTTTTCCTCAACTTCCTTTGTTGACTAAGTTAATGGGAATGATAGAAATAGTTATTTCCAAAAGAATCTTGGATAAAGAGTAATCCAGTTATATATATATTTTTACTTATAGTCATTTTTCTACAACAAAAGCAAATAATAATAGAGACATAATTATAAATACTTTCTAATTAAGATTATAATTAAAGGAATTTTTTTTTTAGGCATTCCTAACTAAAATGTCCTTTATTTATACAATATACAAGATTTATCACATACACAGAAGGCTTAAAGAATATGTGTTCTTCTATCATTCTGGTATATTTTTTATGAATCATTAGTAATTATAATAAAGAGATATTATTGGTCACAAAGTGGAAGCTGGCACTAACTGTATTAAACTCAGGGAAGATAATCTTGCTCTCAAAACACAGACACCCATAGACTTAAGTACATAGATAAGTATTAGTACTTTCTAATACTACTAATATAGCTATTTTTATGCTATCTGCTATTTTTATGCTATCTGTTGTTCCTACTGAAGTGGCTACCATTTAGTCAAAACATTTTGCATTTTGAGTTAACAGTGGGCAGGCTGACATTTACTAATGCATGCAATTGGGCACTTTAGCATAAATTAAAATATCTATTTTTAAAAATCCATTAATTTTTATTATATGTCAAATTACTAAAATGATATATGTACATAGTTGGTGCTACTGGATAAGATTCAACTAAAACAATATTTAGATGTAAAACATCAGGAGTCATTAAAGAAATGCAAATCAAATCACAATAATATATCACTTACTAGTCACTAAAATGGTTATAATAAAAAGACAAAGGATAACAAGTGTTGGTGAAAATATGAGAGAAATTGGAGAGTATGTAGAAGAACCTGGAACCTTCAGACATTGCTTGTAGGAATAAAAAATGGTATAACCACTTTGAAAAACATTTTGGCAGTTCACCCAATGTTAACCAGAGTATTATCATAATATTCAACAATGCCTCCATAAATAGCAAGAGAAATAAAAACAGATGTCGACTCGTACACAAATGTTCATGACACCATTGTTCATAATAGTCTATAGTAGAAAGAACTCAAAAGTATATGAGTTGGCCCTGGCTGGTGGGCTTTGGCCTGGCTTGTGGAAGTTCTGGGTTTGATTCCCAGTCAGGGGACACAGAAGAAGCACCTATCTGCTTCTCCACCCTTCCCCTTCTTCTTTCTCTCTCTCTTCCCCTCCTGCAGCCAAGGCTCCTTTGGAGCAAAGTTGGCCCAAGTGCTGAGGACAGTTCCATAGCCTGTGCCTCAGGTGCTAAAATGGCTCCCGCCAAAATGAAGCAAGACCCCGATGGGCAGAGCATTGCCTTCTGGTGGGCATACTGGGTGGATTCTGGTTGGGGGCATGTGAGAATCTGACTTTCTTCCCACTTCTGACTTCAAAAAAATAACAAAAATACAAAAACAAAACAAAACAAACAAACAAAAAATAATGCATGAGTTAATGAATGGATCAACAGATGCATGTGATACATTTGTCCAACAGAATGCTAGGAGGTAATAATAGGAACAAATACTGACACATGCAATGGCATGAATGAACCTCCAAATCATTATTCTGAGTGAAAATAGCCAGACAAAAAAGATCACGCATTGCATGATATTATTTCTAAAAAAGAATAGGCAAATGTACAGAAACAGAGAATAGGTGAGTGGCTGCACAAGGCTAAAGGAGAAGAAATGGAGTAGAGACTGCTAGTGGGCACCAACTAGCATTTCATTTCGAGATAATGACATGGTCTAAAACCGGATTTGGGTGATGATTGTACAACTCTGAAAGTATGCCAAAAAACATGGAGGTGTACATTTTAACTCTGGCATATTAATTAGATCTCAATAAAGCTGTTAAAAAATTCAGAAGACAGCGTATTTTTTTTATTGCAATCCATCTGTTTTTCCTATATTTATTCTTTTAACTATTGAATGTTTTTTTGCCATTGATTACATCATAATTTTAAATGATATGAGTTTTTAATATATTTTTTTTTGGTTTGCCTACTTGTTTTTATTTTACTTTTTTTAAAATTCTGTTTTGTTTTCTCATAATAAAAGACACTGAGGGGATTTCAAAATTGAGAAACTTAGCTTTGGCAATAGTACTTTTTAATTATAATTAATAAGATAAACATTTAATGCAAACAGAAAACTTTGTTCTAGGAGCTGGATACATGAATGGGTGGGTCTATGTGACTTCATGAGGCTGCAAGCAGTACAGTCCAGCATTGTGCCCCAGGCCCAGGAGATCCACAAACAAAGTGGCATCCATGTTCAAAGGATGGAACTCACATTTTGAAGAGATAAAGAAGAAATGGTCAGCAGATGAAGAAAATCTAGAAGAGTCCCTGGACTGCAATTTTTACCTAATTGACTTCTCCCTAAATTCCAAACCCTTACTCATTCCTTTCTTCCCTTTATAAAAAAGGTTGGCTGGGGCAAGGTGTTAAGATGGTTTTTAGGTACAGAACCCCCATATCTCAGATTACCAGCCATCTGAATAAAGCACCCATAAAGATTTAATTCTTGTCTCTACTTATTTGGCTGAGTGGTGACAGGCAGCATGGACACAAATATTTTTCTGGTTTCAAGACTACTTTTAACATGGTCTTTGGAAACTTACCGTCCATGTGACTTGAACAGTCGTAGGAGTCAACACAATTGGAGTATGAAGACGGACAATGACATCTCCTAGTTCTTTCTGTACTTGTCTGTGGTCCACTCCTTGTGCTGGTGGGCTGATATCTACAGGCAGAAAATCATTCCCAAGTTTTAAAAATTTATAGTAAAATTCAAAGGTAAAATTGTATATTGTATAAGCCAATAATATGCCATTAGAAATAATTATAGGAGAAAATTTAAATGCCTTTGTGACACAAACCTTAGAGGATATTTACATACATACCATCATGCTAGAACATAATTTGAAAGATTATTTGTATCTTCATTAAATAATGTTAAAGAATGTATGCCATCCTCACCCCATTCAAATTCATTGTTTGGAAGGTCTTATTATTTTCTTATTAAAGAATAATATATGTGCTATAATGCTTCTTTAGAAGCATCATTTTTTATAAAGAAGTTGAAAGACTTTTTTTTTGGGTGGGGTAGTTAATGGGATAACATCTGAGTAACTGAATAAAAGAAAACTACTATTTAGAAATTTATTTAATATTTTGTCCCAATTAGTAAATTCTGTGTTCTTACTCGACTTATTTCAGTCTTGGAATGCAGAAAAAGAGTAATCAGAGTGCCTGAGAAAGTGAATCATATTACCAAAGGCAAACAAAGGAAAGAGGAAGAAGCCCCTCCAATTCACAAGAACAATTTTGACCAAAAAATTAGCATACGGATAAAATGTCCCAAAGCAATAACATTTGAGCAGCATACCGGTATCTAACAAAGGTAATGCCGCTGCTTTTGGAAACTATAGAAGGAATGTGAGAGCATGTGAGAAGGAAAAAAAATAAATAAATAAAATATTTGCAATGTTTAGAACATTATATCTTCAGCCATACATTGTCCTGGCCTCTTAATTACCATTTACATAAATACTCTTTTATTGTCCAGAACAACAGTTTATATTGTGTCCATTGAAAGTATAAATTATAGACATCCAAGTTCCATCAACATGATATCAAACACTGAATCTCACACATACTCAAATCAACTTCTTAACTGGAACACTGTAATATTGAGCTGAATTTATTTTCCGTTCAACCACATTACTGAAGGTAGGAAGTCCAATTTAAATTGATTAATTTTCTTAATTTTATCGTCTTCTGTTTTCTCAGGTCACAATGCAACACTCTTTTTTTTAATTATTATTTTTTCCTTTTATTAATTTTAATGGGGTGACATTAATAAATCAGGGTACATATGTTCAAAGAAAACATCTCCAGGTTATCTTATCATTCAATTATGTTGCATACCCATCACCCAAAGTTAAATAGTCCTCTGTCACCTTCTATCTGGTTTTCTTTGTGCCTCTCCCCTCCCCCCTCTCCTCCCTCCCCCCAACACTCTTGCATAAATATTTTTAAGTGCATATCTCAGCCAAAAACTTAAATTGGGTGCACTAACTTAAAATGGGACATAAATAATTGGGAACTACACTTTGGTGATATTTCTAGTTCTACTTTTTCATCCTTAACATAAATAGCATCACAAGTTCGACTTAAAAATTATTAATATTGGGTGAATAAGGCTAACGATGGAGAATATACCTGTGGTCTGTTGTGATGTAGATGGGACATGTATTCGCTGCTATACTAAAATAATTCTAGATTCCATGGTATTTAATATCTCTATAAAATGAGCGTGCTTACAGAAAAGCATTCTTTGAAAAGGAGAGCTTTGCAAAATGTAAAGCTTCTGAAAGTGTGGTGTCAAAAAATGTTCCTGACATTCAGACACAAAACATGAGTGTTCTTATTAAACATCTGTTAAGAGAACATAAAAGTCTTTTTGCTCTATATAGTCTCTCAACTGGAACAAGTCAGATCACAAACAACTTTTCATTAATCTTTTTTGACCTTTTCATCAAGAAGTTATTTTGTGAGTCAGGATTTAGTGACTGGCACAGTTATTGGATGATCAAGATGTGCCAATTTAGTCACACCCAAAGTCTTCCCTATTCTATTATCTCTCTACCTCCCACTGTGTCTACACACGCGCACACGCACACACGCACACACACACACACGCACACACACACAATTTCTATCTACACAGGTAAAAATGATTTAGGTAATATTACTTCCTGGCTTAAAACCATGCACCTCTTCCTTTTAACGTACAATAATTTAATTTAATTTACTCATTAAATTCAGACACACGGAAAGCAATTAGATCGAGGCAAGGAAAAATACAACCAGCTTCAGGCCTTCAGGTTCTTTGTTGCACTTTTTCTTTCTCCTGAGACAGGTTTTTACCTACATGTCCTTTATCATCATGGAAAATTAACCACCTCACTGCTTAGAGAACAATAGCAAAGCGATGTTCCCTCCCCCTTTGACTGCCGTCATGTCAGTAACGTTAGGAAAGCACGTGGCAACTTTATTTCACTTGATTCCTTCAACACACCCTTCTCTGTTTTAATAGCATGCTAGTAACTATCACTGAACTACATTGTAATTATAATAATATTTTATGGCTGTATGGTGCTTTTCATAGCATAAAAATACCACTTTGAATTCTATCTTGTTCAAAGCCTTTTACAAATAAGAAGTAATTAACCCTTTCTCAAGGACCTTGTAGGAAATTGGTTGTAACAAATAATAAAGCCACCATTTCTGTGTTATTAATTCTGTAATCTCCTAGTAGAAAAAAATTATAATGCCACATCTTATATTAACACTTAGACTCCAATGACCTCTCATTTTGAAGAGATGGGCTACTAACGATGAGATATCTGCCATTTTTATCTTTTGTTATAATGTTCTGGGTTTTTTTATTATTATTAGTCAAAATAATTACATCTTAGGGGAGAAATTTGATTTACTGCTTTCTGAAATGAATTGCTCTGGTTTAATAAAATACACCACAGCAATGCTTGTCAAACTTGTCAAAAACATCAGCAACACCCATCCAGCACCTTAATACAGACGAGGGGGTCTTACCCCCAGAGCCTCTGAGATGGGGCCTGCAAACCTGCATTTCTAACATGGTCCTAGATGATGAGATGCTGCTTCCATGGGAACCACATCTTGAGACCCACTGCACTATAAAAAAACAATTCCTGAACATTAAGGAGTAATGATATATTTTTATCTGGGCATCTTATCCATTACATATCACTTTTTGATACTGTATAATTAATTTCAAAGAAGGAGAAATGTTATTTCACCCTTAGAAATATCGTGAAGCTCTAAATGAGTTGATTCACTTTTCCTATGTAAATACACCCAATTATTCTGTATATTTTGTATTAAATAGACCCACTTCTCCGGAAAGAGGACACGTTCACCAAGGGGATCTGCATGCTGTCTTTACACTGGCTCAGGTCTAATGAATCATCATAACCTGCAATGCAGACACTTTTATCATTCCGTGTGCAATTCCTTTGTTCTTGTAGATTTGCTTACAGCCTTCACCTAGAACCAATCGTGTTTACAGCTCTTGAAATTACCTTGTGTGCGCACAGGATCCGACATAGGGCTGGGGTCACTGAGGCCTTGAGGGTTGATCGCTCTGACCATGAATAAGTAGATAGTATTGGGCCGCAGTCCTCTCACGGCATAGAGGGTGGTCTTTACATGGTTTGCTACTGTCTGCCAGCTATTGCTCACTGATTGGCTAAAACAGGAACAGAAATTTCATTGAAAGAACAGTCATAAAGGAATTAGGCATGAAGTTAGGTATCAATGACAAAGGTTAATGGCTGAAAATTAAACACACACACACACACACACACACACACACACACACACACACACACACAAAACACTTGATGTGTTCAGCCCAGTAAATGAAACATTTGGATGGTTTCAGTTTATTCAACAACAAAGCCACGCCCACCTAACAAAAGTGCCATGCACAACAAAATAAACTTAGCCACCCGGGAGATGTGATAGCTAATACACAGGAGCCCACTAAATGTGTACTAGCAAAAGGAACACAGGCCAAGAGCACATCAAGTTTATACACTAAATATGGTCCTTGGAAATGTGTATCTATCTGTAACTTGAATTAACCTGTAGAAGGAATAAGTGGGCTACAGAGTAAATTATGCCAGGACATTTTCCTGTTCCAAAATGTGTTTTCTTTTGTGTCAATCCCCCATGCAATATTAAAATACAGCCTTTTAAAACTACACATCTGTAAAAGGGGAAAGGAAGCATGTAATGACTATTTTCCCTTGGTCACATTTTTAATAAAATTGTACATTACACAGTGGTGTGATTTCTCATCTTGGCATGATGAAATATCTCTGAACTGCAGATGGCATGCCTGTTTAGACACTTTGTCTAAGGTCAAATGCTCCTTTTGTTCAAAATGAAGAGAAAATGGGACTTAAAGGAACTTTCATTTATTTCTGAGAAGCCCTCTATGCGTCAAAGAATGAAAATGAAAGAAAACTGGTATTTTGCAATTTGAAGATTATGTACCAATCATTACCTTAAATACATTAGGAAAGCCTAAAATGAGTACTTTTTAAAGTATCTGTCCTTATACTTGGAAAGGACAGTGGCTTTCACTACCTTCATAATGGCAAACACAGTGCACTGGAACTGAATATGCAATTACGTTTTTCCATTTATATAAGCATTTCACCAAGTTTTCATAAGACAATTTTATAATAATATTTGTTCACTTATACTTTATATCCTTAAATTGATGACATTTTTCTTAAATAACAATGGGATATGTCTTTTTTTCTAGCAACCAGAGATGCATAAAATCAATTTCTTAGTTGTAGTTTTTAATTTTCTCTTAAGTGTACCTAATAAATGTATCCAAATAGCATAAAAACATTAGAATTATCTTAAGTTTTGCTCTAATTATGAGGAAGCAAAGTTCCCAGGGTTCTATGCCTCAATAAATACTACATAAATTAAAAAAGTCCCTGTGCCTAGTTAATTTATTTTTAGCTTCGTTGTAATGCCAAAATTTTCATCCTGAATCTTTATAATGGTCAGGGTAAAGAAAAGGAGCTCAGTGATTATGCCATGAATCAGGTCCCTATAAACACAGCTATGAATAATATATATTTAATCTTATAATTAAGTTATACATAAAAAATAAAGCCTATAAAGTCAGATTTAATGGTAAATTCTTAAAATATACTGACTGAAATGTCCTTAAAATAAAACAGCAGGATAGCTCACACATTTTAGGATCTATGAGCTAATGCAATCAAGAAAACAGGAAGTGGCCCATACCTGAATGCCTCAATGATATATGAACTTGCTGGGAGGGTCCCAGGGGTACCTGGTTGCCAGGACAAGGTGACACTGTTCTTTGTAACATCAGTGACCTGTGGTTTGGATGGTGGTCCTGGCAGGTCATTTAAATCATAATTTTTACTGATTGTTGCTCCAGTTTCTATAAAGGACAAACAGAAAAAGCTTCATTCTGGAATGCAAATGCTAACAACAATGGTTAAAAGAAAAGTCTATTAAAGAAGTTGACCTAGAGAACGAGCAATTTATCCTCATGAATCAAAAACATGTAAATGAAATATTTACATTTCCTACGTGTGACTAATGTTCACTTTCCTATATGATCACTAGAATTGCCTTCTCTTTAGAGTGAGAAAATTAAATAACAAGATTGCCAGGGAGAAATGTATCAAATTGCACAGGTGCAATTCTATGTGTCAAGTTGTTCAGGAATTAAAAAGGTGGCATAAGTCTTAATATTTACATTTAATGAATTTAAAATATTGATCTTGTCTTCACATGATACTTGGTCATGAATTAATCACTCAAATGGACTCAAGATTTCTTCTGTTAAGATAATTCACAAAGCCTGACCAGGTGGTGGTGCAATGGATAGAGTGTTGAACTGGGACGCAGAGGACCCAAGTCTAAAACCCTGAAGTTGCCGGCTTGAGTGTGGTCACACCAGCTTGAGAGTGGGTTTGCTGGTTTGAGTATGGGATCATAGATATGACCCCATCGCCAATGGCTTGAAGCCCAAGGTTTCTGGCTTGAGCCCAAGGTCGCTGGTTTGAGCATGGGGTTACTTGATCTTCTATAGTCCCCCGACCAAGGCATATGAGAAAGCAATCAATGAACAACTGAGGCGCTGCAGCAAAGAATTGATCCTTCTCATCTCTCTCCCTTCCTGTCTGTCCCTCTCTCTGTCTCTGTCTTTGTCTCTGTTAAAAAAAGAAAGGCAATTCACAAAGAATTTACCTGTCACATCCAGCACGGCACTCCAGGAAGTCTCCCCACTAGAACTTGTAGCCACACAGGTATAAGTGCCAGTATCAGAAATCTAGCATGCAAGAAAGGGAGGGAATGGAAGCTTGAAAATAAATACGTTGATAAAATTTTAAAAATTAAGAAACTGAATCTTTCCTTTTCAAGAGATCAGTGTACAGCTATATTTAATCTGTAGCAGTGTAACAGTGAATAATGTTGTATCATTAAAAACAAACAAACAAACAAATTATGCCTATGGAATCATTGCCATTTAGAGCTGAAAGAGACCACAGAAGTAATCTGATACATAACTCTATGAGCATACATAACAGTTGCCATTTTATTGATTGCTTAAAATGTTTTTGTTATTCACTGAAGAGTTGGGAAAGACTTTTAGGAATAATTATTAATATAACCAAGAGTTCTCTTTGACAAATGAAAAAGGCAGGATAATCTGTGATTGTGCATGTCAAAAGCCCCAAGATCAACAAAACATATATTAAGTCAAAAACCCTCCCTGAATCTGAGCCCTGTGGACTTACATTGCAAACACAGTTTAGGGCTAAAAAAACCAAAACAAAACAAAACCAAAGTGAGACTGAGAAGAGAAACTGATGACCAAGGACAATAAGGCAAGTAAGGAAATGTAGAATTAAAACTCTGATGAACATGCATCTAATTGTTGGTGAAATATGGGAGTTCACAGAATATAATATCTGCTGAGTTCAACACGTAAGTGTATCGATGGCTGAACCTTGCACCATTGATCCTCCAGTAAGTCATCAGTGCATGGCTGTTATTGCCTTTTCACCATTTTAATTGATTTTAAATGTCATTATGTATTTTAATGCAAGTTTCGAATTGCTCCGGAACGTCATTCTTTGCCATATTATCTCCATACAACTGTCTTCCATTATACAAAGTGATGATGGGAGTCGCCTTTGACGGAAAAAGCCCTCCTTTCAACTGGGGCTGCGCATGCATTACAGTCATTAGAAATCTTTTCATTTAGGGAGCATTACTCACAAACGAAATATAATGAGCTGAGGTTGGGTTTTAATGGGATGTTCATTTGAATATGGTCTCTGAAAGAGTAAAGAATTTGCATTTTATTAGAGCTGTTGAGCTGAGATGTAGCACTTGTTATTAAGTGCAAACGTGGGAAGAAGGGAATGTAAAAGGTAGTGCTTCTTCACCGCATCTCCTTGTCATTGCGTGGAGACACAAGTCTGACATTAGCTGTGGTAGGTATGCTTTAATGAGTATTAAAATATACTATTTCTCAAAAGGTAAAGAGTCATCTACCAATTAGCTGAGCTATAAGAACACAATGTTCATCATGCTATTTTCCCCATTGCATTCAATGCCGAAACAGAAATAGCGAGGCACAAAGGACTATAGCCTACAGAAAGTCTTTTGATATGAGTGAAGTGCTCTTAAGCACATTTTTATCTCCCTCTAAAGACAGCCATCTTACAGAGAGAAAAATCATTTTTTTGAATTTAACCAAAGTGCTATCAAAAGCTTAAATATCCCTGCTAAAAGTCACTCCCAGATCGTCCTCACCCTCATCACGACATTCCCTTTTATTCCTTCCACTTTAAATAATGTCTTTTCTGATCACAAGCGCTTCCTGTCCTTCCATCCTTCTCCTTTCATTGATAACCAAGTGCTTGAAAAGAGATTCATGTGCTGTCAGCCTCCATCACCCCCGGCCCTCCTGGGGCACTGCTGTAAGGGAGCCTGTCAGGGAGCTCAAAGTTTGTTTGACATCATGAAGCACCCACCTTTAATTGCTTCTTGCAGGCATTACTGGGGATCCTGACTATTCAAGCACCACCTCTAGTTCAGAAGTACACTGAAATTGCATTAACCTCCATGGCCCAAGTCAAGGAGAGTTGGAGTTAATTTCTTAATAACTCCCATTTTGTTCATAGGAAGTTAACAGTTAATTTACTAAAAAGACAAGCTAAAATGTGTATTAATTTGTTTTTCTTTTAACTGAATTCAAAAGCATTTTTTTTTGTACTTAGAGCAATAGTTCACGCCTGTGTCTCAAAATCAAAATGAAAAAGTTAAAAATATTAATTATGTAACTATATTAAAGATTTTTTGTGTGTGTACACAATGTAAATATGGAGTAATTTCTTTCATATATGTATCTGCATGATACAATGATAAACACAAAATAAGTGTGTGATCGCAAATACACTGCTCACAGAATTTAGGGGATCAGGGAATGTGCAGATACTCCAGTACTTTCAGCCTTTTGTATAGTGCACAAAAGCTGGGTTTGCGTCTCATTTGCATAATCAAACAACATTCGTTGACTTGTTTGCCTTTCTGATGTTCTTGTTTAATAAAAAATAACAAATGTTTCTTTTTTATCGCTTTATATTCATTTTCAAATACCCCCTAATTTTTGTGAGCAGTATATATTTGCATTGCAAAAGAAGAATATTGTCATCATCTTACAAGGAAAAATTCAACATCAGTTTTTGAGATTTTTGTTTTGTTTTGTTTCTCCATATTGGTTTCCAATATCTCCCTAGACCAGGCATGACCAACATATAGCCCGTGGACTGGATCTGGCTTGTGTAATGAGTTTATGTGGCCCACAATTAAATTTTTAATATTCTCTGCTACTTTAAAATCTCAGCTACTCAGAAGTAGAGGCGTCTTTGATTATTGTAAATAGAGATATATAAGAAGATTAATGATACGTGGAAAAGAATTCCATTTGTGACTAATCTAAGGTTAACTTCCAAAAATTGGTCGAATGGATTTGCCATACTTCTCTATTTTAAAAAAAAATTCCATTATAAAGATTTACAACTTTTGTACTCGTTTGTACTAATTATGAACTGTTTGACGTTTAGCGGTGGTGTGAAACCCACATTCTTTTAGGCGGAGTTTGCCAGTGCACACCCAAGGTCAAATAATTCGTTATTTTTGTGGTCAAGTATGCTGAATCAAGTGGCACTATAGCACAGACAATAGTTGCAGTGGATAACTGAAAACATATCCAGGCTGTTTGTAAAAAGAAATAATTGTTTTAATTGCGATATAACCCTTCCAAGCTCATTCTATTAATTAAATATTGTTTCGATTGATTGAGATACATTTTGGATATTTATATGTATGTAATTATATTTTTATTAAAATAATATTGTATATTAAATTATTTTTTCACTCACATTTATTCATAAAGAAATTACATAATAAAATTTTGTTTACTTAAATGAATCATTTTTGTATTTAACATTTTTTAATTTTAATATTTCGTCTGGCCTGTGAAAAAAGTTTTCTTTCTAATCTGGCCCAGGGGCAAAAACTGTTGGCCATCCCTGCCCTAGAGACTAGATTCTACCAACTTTTCTTCCACTGAATCATTTTCAGTCCATTTTTCTTGAGTTCTATTATCAACAATCTTAGTTTTGGCTCTCATTTTCAATTTTATGATTATGATAATAGACCTCGAGTGTTGGCATAGAGCTTGCTGTATGGTGGGAGGCTCTCTATATTTGGTTGAATGAATTGAATGTACTTCTGGAGGGCAAGTGGTCCCCATGAAACATCCTCTTGGTATTCACACCTTATATGTCACTTTGAGTGTGGGGGACTTGTTGACTTACTTCTGACCAATAGAATAGGTCAAGGGTGACAAGATGTCATATTTGTAATTATGTTGCATAGAACTACAATGCTTCTCTTGCTAGGAGACTCTCTTGTGGACTTCAAGAAAGCAAGTTAGTAATATACATATGGTAAGGAACTAAAGGCAGCCTTCAGCCAACATTAAGCAAGAAGCTGAGGTCATCAGTCACAGGAACTGAATGCTACTACAATCATGATGTTTGGGATCAAATATTTCCCCATCCAGTCTTTAGATGAGGCCACATGCCTGACACCTGATTGTAGACTTTCAGGCCATGAAGGAGAAGACTGGCTAAGTCATGCCTAGGCCCCTAACCCACAGGAATGGTGAGATAGTAAATGTGTGTTGCTTTTATGACTTTGCTATTTTTTCCCACAGTATTGGATAGCTAATGCAATACTCAGAAGTACACAGTTATTGAAACATGTCTAACTTGTTTAAGTTGACAGTGATGGTCATTCCCTATCAGCTCATCTGCTGTTAGAAGACCAGAAAGGCTTGTTCTTGTCAATGGGTTTACATTTAAATTCCCTAGCAACTTAACCAAAAGTGGGATATTTTCTACTAACTAGCTAAACCCACTTCTTCTGTAGTCAGTCTCATCTCTTTATTTTTTCCACACAACTCTTTGGTTGAGTCACTTTACCCACATTTGTTTGCAAATTTCCTTTGTTCATGTGAGTGAATCAGAAGCATGTAAAATTATTTTAATATTCATTTACCATCATTACATTTATGTATTTAAGATATTCAGTTTTACTGATTACACAAATATCTATACACATACATATGTGTTAGGATGAAGGAGTAAATAGATTCTAAGTCTGTTAAAAATCTGTGAGTAAAACAAGGACAATAATATTCCCTCTAATTTGAATTTATCATTTGTACAATAAGAACTAGCATGATCTGTAGATTAGGGTGTTGTTATATTGAGTGGGACACGTAAAACCATGTTAACATAATAAAATAAAATTTATAATTTAAAAAAAAGAAGTAAAATAAAATATAAAATAAAATGAACAATTGTGCTGAGATACATGTTTGTACACTCACAACACAGTTTTCTCTAGGACAGTACTTAATTATGTTGGGATGAAGATACAAACACAAGTTGAACATTACTCACCCGTAAATTTTTAATCTGCAATGTCCCTTGCTCATGTATCGTCGCTCTTGGATCTCTACCCAGAAAAGTGAATCCCTCCTTTAACCAGCTGATTACAGGAGGAGGATCCCCGGTCGCTTTACATTTCAGCAACACTGTGCCATCTACGGCTAGAGTTTGGTTGGCTGGACCTTGTAGAATTATGGGTGGAGGTCTATCTGTCAAAACTAAAGTATAAGAATATTTTCAGGATATGTTAGCATCTATAAAATCCAGTAATCTTGATATTGAAATTATGGATAAAGCCCCAAACCACACATATTATTTATAACTTATTCTGCATATTCTTTTTTTTTTTTTAAGTGAGAGGAGAAGACATAGTGAGATACTCCCACATGTGCCCCAACTGGAATCCACCTGGTAACCCCTGTCAGGGCTAATGTTCAATTCAACGAACCATTTTTAGCACCTTAGGCTGATACTCACTCCAGCTGAGCTATCCTGAGAACCTGGGGCTGACACACAAACCAATCAAGCCACTGGCTGTGGGAGGAGAAGAAAGAGAGGTAGGGGGAGAGGGAGAGGAAGTGAAGCAGATGGTCACTTCTCCTGTGTGCCTTGACTGGGGATCAAACCGAGGAAATCCACACACTGGGCCAATGCTCTAACAATGAGCCAAGTGGTCAGGGCCATTCTGCATATTCTATATTTACCAAATATCTATCACTTGTGCAAACTCTGCTGAGGCCATATTATTGTTGATATTATCATAACTTAGTTTGATTTCCCTATTCAAGAAGATCATAGCATAAATTCTAACATTTTTGAAAGGATTTATGTTATTGAAAATATTTATCCTATTAAAATAAAAATATTGAGAGCTTATAACAGTCATTCATAAAATGCCTCTTCTGTCATATGCATATTCAAGAAAGGCTTTGGAGGATACATGAGTAGAATTAATTTTTACTTTTGCTTTTATTATAAATACATGTATAATGCATAATTTCACCCTTCATAGCACCAGTTGCATGCTGTGTGTATATAGACTATATTTATATTTTTTTTTTTTTTTTTTTTTTTTTTTTTTTTATTTATTCATTTTAGAGAGGAGACACACACAGAGAGAGAGAGAGAGAGAGAGAGAGAGAGAGAGAGAGAAAGGGGGGAGGAGCTGGAAGCATCAACTCCCATATGTGCCTTGACCAGACCAGTGCAGGGCTTTGAACTGGCGACCTCAGTGTTCCCAGGTCGACGCTTTATCCACTGCGCCACCACAGGTCAGGCTAGACTATATTTATATTAATGTTAAAATAGTTATAAATAATTTATTCCCCAAATTGTGACATTTAGTATTTAGATTACAGTAATATAATTTTGATGATATAATTTAATTAGTTCTTTCAATTTAGCAAAGATAAGCAATCTAATTATACTTTATTTACGGTATGACAAACATTGGGCTTTCTTACATATGTACAATTCTTGTGTTTGTTGAGTAAATTTTCCAGAATTTCATAAGCTATTACTTCAGTGGGCTTTTTTTAAATCAAATCATATTTTCCGTGTCTTTAGAAGTATTTTTCAATAATTTAGAAAATACATCAGAATGTAAAGTATTATTTAAATGGGTAGTGAAAATATGGAGTCAATTAGAGGCAAATTATTATCTAAAACTAATTAGAAACTACTTCATAATAAAACTGACATGTGCAGGTCTGAGAAAAACTTTCTTAAAATTAAGAAAAAGTTCTATAAACTTCAACATAAATTCTGGTTAACTGGAAATATGCTTTCTGTTTTATGCATATATATATATATATATATATATATATGATTTTCCTAAAAACAGTTTCACTTCCTTAGCTCACAAATATATATTTTAAAATGCATTTAAATTTAAAAACAAACTACCAAAATAATCATAGATTCAGAGAAACTCCCAGAGGCAGGGAGGGGGTTAGGAGTGAAAAAGATGGGTAAGGAGGAAAAAGTTTTAAAAATTTATAAAAAAGACATATCACTGCTGATACTAACTGTGATCTTCTGGCTGAGGTGTGTTTGGTAGGCTGGTCCACTAAACTAGTTTTTAGCCTTTTCATAACTGTCCCCTTAGCAAGGAATGCCTGGGAGCAGACTACACTTACAGAGCGGGGAGACATGCTCCACTTCCTTGATGGACGAGTATTTATAAAAAACATTCAGAATTTCTATGCACAGAATAAATTTGTTAATGTATTCTATCATTTTTTCTATCAATATAGACTCATACACATTTATTTTATATTTTGAGTTGTAGCCCAATGCTGCAGTATTTGTTTTGCTGTTCCAATTTTTATATTGGCCCCTGGGTGCTCATTCATTTGGTTCCTGTGTTCCTTTGATATCTGCCACCCACTCCAATAACTTGTGGATTTTTCTTTTTGTTTTGAGTACCTCCTTACTTTCTGATATCACAAGATGTTCTAGGCTTATATGATATAATTTTTGACCCAAACCTAAAATCAACCATTTCTTCAAAATAAGCATACACACAAGATGACCAATGAACAGTGTGAACTATTTAGTATTTATATGTGTATATGTATATACATTTTATATTAACATATAATGTAAAATTACATATATATAACTTGTACAGTAAGAAAAATATTTGGTGTTTTCTTTTTGCTCAGTAATTATAAAGAGAAATAATCTTTCTCAGGAAGGTCATGTTATATTACAATGTTCATAATCAAACAGTGTTATTGTTTATTAATGATCTAATCTTTTTTTCTCTACAAGCTTCTATACTTGCCAGTTTATATGATTATTTATCAACCCTATATGCATCATCTTTATTATTATAGTTTACTCTTTTGAGAAAAAAAGCAATAAATTAAGCAGCCCTTTTACAGCCTGCCATAAGAAAGCCACCTAATTTTAATTTATAATAGAAGTTATTGTACAAATCCCTTTACAGGAAAGAGGTAGTGGACAGCCAATCAACCTTAACCTACTACATCAAAATATGCATTAAAATGTGTGTGTATATGTATGTATAAAACATTATAAAAAGCCTAAGAAAAAAAATAATGTGTTTTTTCCAAACAAAATTAGACCTATTATTTCAGTAATTTCCTTGATCAAACTCTTCATTTTAGAAGTAAATAAGGTAATTTTCAGAGAATATGAAAGTACAATATTATACCAATAGTACATATCTTGCAATAATTGTGAAAATAGATATTCAAATGAAAAGTTTCATAGAAAGTATTCTCTTCATAGGCAAAAATGGAAAGGGCAATTCAAAACATTACAATTTTTAAATTCAGTGAGAAAAACTGGTCTGCAGATTAAAATAGATTTTAAATAATTGTTTCAGATTAAATATCTATGTAGAATTCAGGAAACTTCTCATAACCTGCTTTTATTTTTATGTTCTTGCAATAATTAGATAAATCTGAAGGACACCTAAATTAATTCCTTTCTTTCTTGCTTCCTAAATGTGTAGCTCACCTTATTTTAAATGAATTTGATCAACAAAGTAATTTAAAATCTCCTGACCAGAAGGGATTTTCAGTTCAAGCACGTTATGGGTGAAACAGACCACAGATTATCATGACATTAAGGTCAATGGTTAAATGAACACTTAGGATTTGCAGAGATTGGTGAACAACTTCATGGTTTTCTCTCACCATGCATCATAAATCCCCAATAAACCATTCATATAAGATCATGGTGTGACATTTCTTGTCAATATAAGATATAAGTACATGTCTTCTCATCAGTCTTTTTAGATTCTATTGGCTCTACTCATAGAATTCTCATTACAATATAATAATTTTCTTAAAGAAAAAGAATAGAAGAAAAAAATGAATACCAATGAATTCATGAGAAGGCTTTTTAAAAGAATATTTTGAAATTCAAGTATATTGAAGTATCTTAGCTCAATCTATAATCAGTAAAATTATCACTCAACAGCACCTTTCATCACCATTAGCAGTCTTATTCTATACGAACACTTGAGTTAAAAATAATTTCTAAGAAGTTTAAGTGCAAAAATGTAACAACAGAAACACTGCTATAGACTATTTGCTTATTTCTCAGAACATGACATGTGTTTTCGTTCTACACTGGAATTTCAATTGGCTCAAAATTGCCTTGGACCATACACACATAAAAAATGTTAAAAATAAAAATGATGGGTCACATATTTTTAAATTGTTAACCAATCTAAAAAATTAAAAACATTAAATAGAAACTGAAGTCATAAGTCAATGTGACAAATTAATTTTTGGAGACAGTTATGTCCAATAATAATACATGTGTGTGCCTTGAAATTTGATTTCTTTACTCTAAAAATCAATAACTCTATAAAGTTAATTCAATATTTTTGCCAAAGGATCAAAAGAATCTTAATCTTGTGACTGCTGAATTAAGTAAACATCAATGTAGTAATTAATGTTCAAGCCAGTTGTGGTGAAATGTTCAGAGTAATCTTCGTCCTCAGATATAAAAAAACTGTTTATTACTACCTTAATTTTAACCTCAGAAAAAAAACTAGAATAATGACTGTTTCATGTGATTGTCATCAACTCACATAAATTCTCAAAATCAAAAGTTTTCTGTTTCATTATATTAGATACAATACTGAATATTCACCTTTTTCCTTAACCATATCACTCATATCATAAATCAGCTCTTCTAACTCGTCAATTCTGTATTCTTCAAATATGTTTTGCTTTTTCCAATAAAAATTTTCTTTGTTTAGAAATACTTTAGTGTCTGTCTTTTGTATTACTCGAACCTATGATCTTCACTGGATTACAGTAGAGATCTCAAGCATTGGTTGGAATGTTTTATAAGAGCGTAGACTAAAACTTAGACTTCGGCCAGAATATCTTATTTTCTAAGTATATGCACCTGGACTCATAGAAGAAAACTTTAAAACTTAACAAAGATAATAATTATATTTTATTTATTGTAAAGAAATATTAAGCCCTGAAAGGTCAAAGATCTTGTGCATCTAAAGAAAGAACTACTCAGCACCATTACGGCCTTGAACCTGATCTCTTTTCATTCGCCAGCGGTAAATCTCTGCAGTGTCCGCAGTGTGGCCATTCCTAGCTCAGTGTTCCCACAGCCGCTGTTCGCCTGTTCTATTTACTCCCTTTCCTGCTGTGGTGCTGGACCCGGCAATGCTGTGAACATCAAAAAGCACCACCTTTCTATTAATTATAAATGGCCTTCTAATCCACATATAAATGTGGACTGTATGAAAGCACATCATATTTCACCAACAAAAAAGAAAAGAATCAGAGAAGTTACAGGCTGAAATGCTTGTACCACAGAATCAGTGTCAAGAAAAAAGAAAAAAAGAAAGGACAACCCACAGACCTCACAAATACAGGAAAGCAGAAAAAAACATTAAGGCATCAGGCCCTGGCTGGTTGGCTCAGCGGTAGAGTGTTGGTCTGGCACGTGGAAGTTCCGGGTCAATTCCTGGTCAGGGCACACAGGAAAAGCGTCCATCTGCTTCTCCACTCTTCCCTTCTCCTTCCTCTCTATCTGTCCTTTTCCCTCCTGCTGCCAAGGCTCAATTAAAGCAAAGTTGGCCTGGGCCCTAAGGATGGCTCCGTGGCCTCCACCTCAGGTGCTAGAATGGCTCTGGCAGCAACAGAGCAATGCCCCAGATGGGCAGAGCATCGCCCCCTGGTGGGCATGGATCCCGGTTGGGCAGTCTGTCTGACTGCTTTCCCACTTCTGACTTTGGAAAAATAGTGTGTGTGTGTAAAAATATAAGGCATCAAAACACAGGGCTTAAATGCATGCTCAGAGGTTATCAAAATATCATAAACTCTGTGCCTACTGTTTGTGACAAGCTCTTGGGGGAAAAAATCAGTCTATGAAGAGCCTACATCTTTTCCAACTTTCACTATGAATGTAGGTTTTCCGTTAATAATTGTAGTATATATCTGCAAATAAAAATAATATTTTTAGCTTTCATCAGTAGTTTTCAAGGTATTTAATTAATTTAACATCGCAATAATATAATTAAAAAGTCAAGGGAACCCTCCTGCACTGCTGGTGGGAATGCAGACTGGTGCTGCCACTGTGGAAAACAGTATGGAGATTCCTCAAAAAATTAAAAATTGAACTACCTTTTGACCCAGCTATCCTACTTTTAGGAATATACCCTAAGAACACCATAGCACTGTTCGAAAAGAAGAAATGCGCCCCCATGTTTGTGGCAGCATTGTTCACAATAGCGAAGATCTGGAACCAGCCCAAGTGTCCATCAGAGGACGAGTGGATTATAAAGCTTTGGCACATATATACTATGGAATACTACTCAGCCATAAGAAATGATGACATCGGATCATTTACAGCAAAATGGATGGACCTTGATAATATTATACGAAGTGAAATAAGTAAAACAGAAAAAAACTGAGAACAGCATGATTTCATACATAGGTGGGACATAAAAGTGAGACTATGAGACATGGACAAGAGTGTGGTGGTTACGGCGTGGGAGGAAGGAAGAGAGAGTGGGATAGGGAGGAGGGGAGGGGCACAAAGAAAACCAGATAGAAGGTGACAGAGGACAATTTGACTTTGGGTGATGGGTATGCAACATAATTGAATGACAAGATAACCTGGAGATGATTTCTTTGAACATATGTACCCTGATTTATTAATGTCACCCTATTAAAATTAATAAAAGAAAAAAAAATCATAGGATATGATAATGTGTTTAGCTAACTAGAAACCTCTATGTCCATGATAATATCAAAAATGCTATCTTTCTCCTCTACTAAAATAAAAGTATCAATATTTATTAGAAGCAATCAGGTCTTCATAAGACTAAACGAAATACACAGATAACATGTTTGTAGAATATGAGTGTAACGTCATTTCCTTAAAAGAATTCATCACCTCACTATGTCTTTAAATATAAATCGATTGCCCTGGATGTTCTTTTGGAAAATACATGGTATGAAATCAAAGGGAATTAGAAACCGTAAAAAATATTATATTACCCAGATTCAAACTAAGAAGATAGAATTGGTTAAAATAATCTAATTAACAAGTCGGAAAATTTCACGTGGTTACTATGGATCTTGAAATAAAAACCATCATTTCCATAAAGACAAATCTAATAATACTGCACCATCAGTAACTTCCAGTTGAGCCTTTGCCAAAATGCTCCCTGCCACAGTGAGGGCCTGGCAGATATAGTAACCCGCATCGGATCGCTGAATGTTGGTAATCGTGAGGTCTCCGGTAGGTGACACAGAACATCTACTGTTGGCCTGCTGGGGTTGGTTTGGGAAAAGAAGGTTCTGTGAAAGGAAACACGGTCTCATCAATATTCTTTTCCCACTTGGAAGAAAAATTACATTCACAACAGCTATTGCACTATTGCAACTATGGAAATATGATTGGGAAAAGAAAATACATAGATTAAAAAACTAGCGCTGAAATAATTTAATGCCACGTAACGAGTTTCACTAAAACACTTTTTCCAAATGATGTTAAAAATGATATGCTCTAATAAGTCAGTATGTTCTACTTGAAGCCATTTTCTCTTCCCCTGATCTTTGCTAATAGTTTCGTATCTTTGAAATTGAGTAATGGTTTTCTCATTTGTAAAATGGATCTAGTAATGTTTATCTGACTCAAGTCATAAGACATTGTGAGAAGCTGGGACATAACATTAACTATGTGTATATTTTATAGTCTTCACATCACTAAAGAATGCAAAATATACTTTCAATGGATCATTATTAATACATGACGTAATCAAGAGAATTTCTCCCAAAAGTTGATCAAAAAAAAAAAGCATGTGACTGAGTCTGATACAATGTCAGATCTGCTTCTGCTGTAAGATTTCTACAGGTTACAACATCTTCAAAATGAACTACGAACACAAACAACAGGCTAAACAAAATTAAGCAAATCATTGAAAATAAAAACAAGATGAAGAATGTTTCTGAAGTGTGTACGACATAATCTTAAAGAATTTCTTAAGGACACTTTCTTTTAAAAAGTTACCCTAGTGTTCTAGTTTTCATATTGAATAAAAGCAGCCTAAACACAGTATATTTTTATGTTTTTATATGAGAGCAGTAATATTAACTCCCATGACCTATGTTGCTTTACTGCTATTCAACTAAGAAAAACATTTGGGTGTAATAAGTTATACTGCAATATATTTCTAAGTTGGATTATAAATAAGAACACATCAATTTTTATGTTGTATTTATTTACAAAACAGAACATTACAACCCTCTGTGATCTGTTTCTCAATATAGTAATCAATTTTCCAGGTTTGTAATTAAACAGTTTCAATACGTTACAATCAGGAGGTAATAACATTCAATTAAAGGCATACGACATGTTTTCACCTTAAAATGTTTTTTACCCTTGAAGTAATACCAATGGAAGAGGATAAATTGGGTATTAACACTTTTCAATTACGCTAAACGACTTTAATCCTGAGAATGATGTCCTATTTTAATTAGAAGCTCTTCTCTTTATTGCAACATGATGGATGTCCACTTTATTAGATTCAAGTGTGACATTATAAGCCCACTTTACATAAACATTATAATGTTGTTAGACCCTTTCTAAAGAAGTAATGTTTGCTAACATGTCAGGAATATAATTTCAAAATGCTCTTACCCTGTTACAAAATTTGTTATTACTATATAAGGCTAGACATTTTTATAGATATGAAACATAATTTGAGAACACGCTAATTCTCTTATGGAATCCAAATGTATTGCTGAAATAAACCATCCGAAAGAGAAGGGCCTAAATTTGAAATCCACTTGAAAATGATACAATAACTCAAAGTGTGCATTTTCCTACAATTAGCCATTAGAACACTAATTTACATAGCACTAATACATCAGATGGGTTTAATTCTCTCTGGGATCTCTTCCTCTATAGTGCAGTATTAGTCCACCTTCTAAATGATTCGTTGACATGGAAATGGTATATGATCGAGCTTAACCTATCATCTTTTATTCCCTGCTGGTACGACTTAGGCAAAAGGAAATGGATTACAAGGAAAACCTAGGAATTTCACAGAGCTCTTCTTGCTTTAAAGTGCTTGGTATTCTATTAGTGCTAATTGGCATTATCAGCACATATTGAGGAATACGGATCATTAAGTCTGGGCTCTTAACTCTCTTTACTGATGGATAGTCGTAGATCACTGTAAAAATTGGGTACTGGAGGCAGTAAGATCAATTGGTTTTTCCTGACACCCCAATTTGTGATTTGGAAATTCACCATTTCCTCAAGAACTTCTCTTCTGTTTTTATTCACAGCCTCTCTCTCTCATTCTCTCTCTCTCTCTCTCTCTCTCTCTCTCTCTCTCTCTGATGTCAGGAAAACAGGTAAAGAAAAAAAACAGACATAATATTATAATGAATTTAAATGATCTAACTGGAAAATGTAACACTTTGTTGAATAACAGGAAAAGGAATGCGTTAAGACTATTCGATCATTATTTCTTTAAACACCAAACACCATGCAGCATATTTAAATACCATGTCTGTTTGGCCAAGGAACCAAAGCACATTTTATACAATGTCTTATATAAACTTGGAGCTATTTTAGGGCATGAGATTCACACATGCTGTAGCTGTATCTATACAATAACAAGACATGTTAAAATGGGATTTGATTCAATACATGAATTTAAAGTGTAAATTTTCAGCAAATTGCTTTCTGCATGCTACTTATATTATTTATAAATATTATGTTTATATCATTATCTTTTCTATAAGAGACTGAAGGGAGTAACTTTTATAAACCCCGGAGCACCCAGAAGGGTGAAGGGAGAGGGTGAGAGGCAGGAGGAAGAATCTTACCAAGGCTCTCTGGGGGTCACCAGTCCCAGCCTTCTCAGGCACTGCGTGGGTTTGGGAGCAGAAGAGACCAGAGTGGTGCTGAGCCTCTCCTTGGTCCTGAATGATAGTGTCCAGAAACAGGAGCCCTAACCTGAGCAGAAGCATGAACTTGCCAAGTCAGCTAGGACACGTGTGTGTTCATCATTTTCCCATCTTTATCTGAACGCTGGAAATAACATCTTTGTTGACCTTCGTAATGTGTGATGCACTTTCACATATAATCATGATATCTTAGGGAAGTGAATGCATCTTCATAACTTAGGGAAGTGAATGCCTGAAACAGTTCTGATGCAGGGTAGAACAGTGGTCAGCACTTGATCTTACCATTCAATCACTAGCTTTACATCCCACAAATCATAGCGGGAGTGTCTGTGACAGGAACATTCAGGAAAGAAGACAAGTGGCCCCATCCCTGTCAAGCTGATCAAACTGGTGGATTGGGTTGGGGTAGGAACACACAAGAACCCATGGCCATTCAAGAACATGGCCAAAGGAGAACTTTCTGATGTCTTTCTATCCAGATAGTGATCAAAACAAGTTCTCTTTAAAAAGTCAAGGACATTTTCCTAATTCCTGGCAAAGATTTTACATTTCCTGAGACTTTTTTTTAATATAATTTCAAGATTTTATTTATTGATTTTACAGAGGGAGAGGGGAGCAATAAGTATCAACTCATTGTTGCTTCCCTTTAGTTGTTCATCAATTGCTTGTCGTATGTACCTTGATCAGGCAAGCCCAGGGTTTCGAATTTGCGACCTCAACACTCCAGGTCACTGCTTTCTCACTGTGCAGCCACAGGTCACGCTTCCTGAGACTTTTAATCATGGTTTCATTATTCGCCGGGAAATTCTTCCAGAACTTGGACAGGCAACAGAAGGTGCCGAGGAGGAGCACCGGTAGGTTTCTCCTTGAGAATTACAGGCCTCCTTGCTGACGGTTTTGAAATGTCTAGAAAACATACTTCTAGGTCCCTCGGGATTGCACAGGAAAGTTCTTAGACAAAGAATGTAATGTTGGATCTGGTTTAAACTGGAAATTCCAAGCAGAGCTTTGCAATCTAGAGGCAGTTTGTCAACATTTGGACCAGGTCTTACATAGGTCAAGTCATGCATCCAACTGATTTGTGGCAGAGTCTGAGAAGCCTGCTGCCCAGAGAGAACAAACTAGGGCCCAGCAAAGACCAAACAAGTGTTGGTTGCTTTTGGTAAGTAATGTGTCATCTTCTGTCCAATTCTCCTATGCAGACACCCAGAAGGGATTATAGAACAAAATATGTTTCCTACTCTTAAATGGAAGCACGCTTATCTTAATGATAGAAAAAAAAATGTTATTTATTTATGCTATTTACCTATGACAAGAAATTAAATTTGGTTTCCTGGCAATCAAAAAACGGAGATTTACATTTTAAGATGTTTTAAGTGCTTAATGTTGTCTAATCTTCCCAAGGGAGCTCAGTCCAAGAAGACAAAATTACCTTTCCGTTCAGAAATTTTAAATAGTTAGAGAGGTTCTGGTTAAAATGTAAAAGAATCAAGTTACACTGAAATGTATCTATTCTATAGAAACACAGAATTTTAGAAAATCAACACCATAAAACAAAGAATGTTATATTAGATCATCTAGCCCCCCATTTATTTGAGAATTAATTGGTTTCTTTTTTGGAAGTAGGGTAAATCCAACATTGATAAGAAGAAAGGAAAGATGAAATCTAAGGATGACCCAAGCCAGGCGGAGTTCAGAGACACAGTCATGGCTCACACTCACCTGGCTGCCTTCCTTTTGCCAAAAAACAGCAGGTTGTGGGTTGCCTTTCGTTTCACAGGGAAACGTCACTGTTCGACCTTGTGCAACAATCTGGTCTCTTGGCCTAACCACAAACTGTGGAGGAGCTATAATTTAAAAGAAAAAAAGTGTGTAAATATAAATTGTTAACAAAGGCAAAGATAATCAAAGGGAAAATATGGTAGTAGGTGGATTGCTCAGTGTCATACAGAGGCTACAGTGTTTGATTTATTTTTAAGCTTTTCTCAAAAGAGGGGGAGAGAAAAAGAACACTCTATCGCGTGTGGGGAAAGACACATTTGAAATGTTTGTACATTGTAATCTCAGAGACCATACATTTGCATAGGAAAATAGATTTTTTTAAAAATATTCTAATGTTTTTAAGGAAGAAAACACATTTTCCCAATGTGGTGTTATGTTTTGAATAGATGAAGAGAGAAAAGAATCGCTCCATTAGTCAAACATCTCTTTTCTATGAAATCAATCTACTGACACACCTTGCTTGTTTTTATAGTATTGACAAGCCATGGTAGTAGACACAGAGGTACCTGCGGCATAAGACAGGACCTCTATTCTCACAGTGTTCTTATTCCAGAATTGAAGAGTGAAGTGTTGAAGACATTGAAGAATTGAAGAGATGGGGATTACACACAAAGATAAATAATATTATAAATAAATATATGAAAGTGGTTGATTCTACTTAACATATTTCATTTCATTTAGAAAAATAAACATCAGTGAAATAATGACTATGCTTCCCTTCCAGGCACTAAAAATGCACATAGAAAAAGTATTGATAATTCAGCCATCCGGGAACTCACGGCTCAATGGAAAATATAAAACATCATAACGACAACAACAACAGCGAACCTGAAACAACAATTATTTGAAAGTGTGTTAAATTCTACAAGAGAAGTGTTCTTGGCACACGGCAGAGGAACACTTAAATTACAGAACCTATAATAATTGTAATAAGATGTCAGAAGGGAGGGCATCCCTTTGTGTTCTGGTAGCTGTGAACAGCTTTATGCAGGGAGTAAACAGTAAGAGGGGGTTGAGGAAAGGCTGGCATTTAGACAAGTGGAGAAATGAACACATTCCAAGCTCACTGAGCAAAGTGCTAGAAGCAATAATACATCTAGTATATGGTACGTCACCTAGCACAAATAAAGGGTCCCAGTTGTATAAACATGACAGGCCATAAAAGGTAGATTTGGACCTAGACTAAGGTGACCTGAAAAACCAAACTAACTTCTGACTCTTTCTATATTGAGGAGTAATAAATGCAAAGCAAAATTCTTGGAAACTTTAATGCCTTAATGAAGGTAGTATAGCTTCTGAGGGTGGAACATTAGTCAATAAAGTAAGAAGTCTGGGTGAAAGACTAGTAGAATAGTGTCGGCAAAGATAGTGAGACCTAGACACAAGTAATTTCAATAGAAAAGAAAATAGGCCTTGGCCAATTAGCTCAGTCAGTTAAGAGCATTCTCCCGAAACAAGATGAGGGTTCAGTCATTTCTCAGGGCACAGGTGGTAAGCTACTAATTAATACACAACTGAGTGGAACAACAAATGAATGCTTCTCTTTCCCTTCTCTCCTCTCTCCCTTCCTCTCTCTGTCTCTCTAAAAATCAAACAATAAATAAGTAAAATAGAAAAAAAAAAAATTAAGCCCTGGCCAGATCGCTCCATTGGTTGGAGCATCATCATGGAGCAAGGAGGTTGCCGGTTTGATTCCCCTGTCAGGGCACATACAGGAGCAGTTTGATGTTCCTGTTTTTCTCTCCCTGCCTCTCTTGAAATAAAAAGAAAATAAAAGGGTGAGCGTAAAATCCCAAGAAAGTTCAGATTTAAATTGGGGGCTAATGGTAAAGGAGGCAATAAAATGAAGTTTTCACACGGATGGATGACGTCTTCACACCCAAACCACTCCCACTGGAGAAAAAACTGCATGTTTGTTCCATGGCTCTCCGACTCATCTGTTTCCACTTTAACTCATTGCTCACACTCGAAACTGAAGACTAAGAAAAAAATTTTTTAAATCAACTTCAATTTTTAAAACCCGATGTGCATGGCAACAATCCTAGAATCTGAACTTACAAAAAAATCTAACAATAAGCGACATTCATTCAGGAAAGGCCTTTACCCAGAATTCTTTCTGTCCCTCAGGAGAAAGAAGCGCAGGTCTCCAAGAACAGAGTAAATGTAGGGTAGCCTCCAACGTGCAGCCAATTATTCACTCTCACAAGATCGCTAGCATAGGAACAGCACCACCATTTCTTTGCAAAAGGCACTGAGATCTTTGTTAACTGATTTTCTGGTGCTCCTTAATATTGTCTCCTAACTCAACACATACCCCAGGGGCAGAAGATAGAAATCTCCTAAGTAAAATTTTCTCCTATAACAATAGATAAAGGAAGACTCATTTGAACAAGATGAAGAACTCAGATTTATGGATCTATTTGAACAGCATGTGGTTTATGTTGTCTTGCATTTTTCAGGAGATTACTTGCTTCTTATGATCTTCATGTTATTTCTCCACAATTCCACTGAATCTGCAGATAGATTGATTTTTTTTTTTCTTTTCTTGTTCCATGTTGGGTTTTTTTTGTTTTTTTTTTTAACAAGAATGGTAGTTTAAATCAATATTACAAAACAACTCCAGGAATAACTCTTAAAACACTGCAGTGCCCATTTCTCCATAAAAGTATGAAACCACCAGATACTTAAACACTAAAAAAGACTAAAGATTGGTTTCTTTCCTTTATTTCTTTTATTCAGCAAGAGGAGGGGAGGTAGAGACAGACTCCCTCATGAACCCCAACAAGGATACACCTGGCAAGTCCACTAGGGGACAATGCTCTGCTCATCTAGGGCATTGCTTCATGCAATTGGAGCCATTTTTTAGTGCCTGAGGTGAAGCCATGGAACCATCCTCAGTGCCCGGGGCTAACTCACTCAAGTCAATGGAGCCATGGCTGTGGGAGGAGAATAGAGAGAGAGTAAGAGAAGAGAGTGGGGGAGACATAGAGAAGCAGATAGTCACTTCAACTGTGTGCCCAGACTGGGAATTGAATTCAGGACATCTACACACCAGGTCAATGTTTTACCACTAAGCCAAACAGCCAGGCCCTTAAAGATTGGTTTCTATCGCCTATAATATACAAGCAAAACTATATGTATTAAGGAACTTTAAAGGTCAACATATAGTTCTTTACTTCTCAGTTATCTTATTAAGGAAAATTTTAGTGACAATATATACATTGTCACTAAATTAAATTAAATAAGCAAAACTTATGGGTAATTTAGCTTTTATCTCATTATGAAAAATAAAAAGTCAGCTATATGAAAATCAGGTAGCAGTCTTTGATAAAAGTTACATCCTAAGCATATTAGCTCATGTGTATTGCTTTGGACCAGAAATAACTTAAACTATTTTATAAAACTAGCAGGGAAAACTTAGAGCCCATATAAGCTACAACATCCTTCTTTATTTAATTTTTAAAATGTAATGAGAGAACACACATGATTGAAATCATCAAATGAGACCACAAATAAAAACAAGGCAAACATATTTTATAGTTTTAAGTATATTATGCTTACTCTGCATCTATGAGAGTAACATTACCAACTGTACTTTAAATATAACTACAGACTTCCTTGAATTTGATTTTTCAAGTTTTCAAAATCTTTGTTAGATGATTGATTTTGTAAAATGCTCTTGGAATCCAGATCCTACCATTTTGAATGCAGCTGTTAAAACACAGCCTCCAAAATTTTAATTGGCAAATGACCACATCTACGTATCCACTTTTCTTAAAAATATGATCCATCCATTTATTCATTCAAAATGTATTAACTGACTCAGATTACAAGACATTTTACTTGGTATAACGGATGGAAAGCCAAATTAACAACAAAAAAAATTGTTCTGGTCAATGGTAGAGACTTCTAAGTAAATAAATAAACAAAAACAAACAGAATATGACTTGTATAATAACAGAAAAATGCAGATGGCCCTGGGGAAGGAAGACTAGAACAGCAACAAACCAGACCCGGTGATGAAGGATGAAGAGGAAAGATGTTGAGAGATTGGCCAAACTTGAGATATGTTTGTGTATGTGTGTGTGTGTTTAGGGGGTGAGAGGAGAGGAGATAGTACGGCAGCCTACCCCACATGTACCCAAACTGAAATCTACTTGGCAACCCTTCTGGGGCCAATGCTAGAATACTGAGCTATTTTTAGTGCCTGAGGCTAACACAGTTGGTCCAACTGAAACTTCCTCAGTGCCCACGACCATGCTTGAATCAAATGAATCACTGGCTTCAGAAGGGGAAGAGGTAGAGAAGAGAGATAGGGAGAGGAAGAGAGGGAGAGAGGGAAGGGGAGAAAAGTAGGTGATCACTTCTCCTGCATGCTTTGACCAGGCATTGAACTCAGGACATTCATAGGCTGGGCCAATGCTCCATCCATTGAACCAACAGCCAGGGTCCAGAGTTGTGTTTTGACACATGAATAGAAGTTCAATGAACTGAGTAAGATCCTTGGTACAGAGAGAATTAGACACAAAGACTGTGTAACTTGATGAGTCAGGGAGTATAAATGATTTTTAAGAATAAAATCAGTGATGTGAAGTGATGTAGGTGGTGCTAGACAATTTTTGTTAAAAGATCATAAACTTTGCCCTGAAAAGTATGGAGTTCTGTTCAAAGATGTTTATGCAAGAAATGTATACTAAGATTTTTGTTTTAGAAAGAATGCTATTTAAAGGAGAAAGGGCTGGACAACCTTAGCAAGGTGGGGTAAAAAATTCAATTGAACAGTTCTTTTCATAGTAGCACCTTAAGAGAACATTTCATCAGAAATCTTAAAGGAGAGAAAAATTCTATAATATCATAACATAGTAGTTACCACTAATGATATAATCTAAAAACCACCAGTAAATTATAATTTCTTGACTTTTTAGCTAATATTTAATTTTTAACGACCTCTAACAAAATGCTATCAGCATTTGTGTTACTCATGCTATGAAATATCCATTCATGTGATGTTTGTTTATATTGTACTTTTATTCCAAGTTGTTATAAACCCACTGCATTTCTAATGTAACTAATAGTTTCTTGTCACCAGAACTAAAGCCATACTTACCTCCTTGGAACTGGAATAATCCTACCCTTTTTCAAATTAAAGGAAAAAAAAAGATATTAAAGCATTTAGCAAAGCAAAAAATTAAAAGAATATTCATGTCTCTGAAAATGCCCATATTTTCCTATTGTCACCTGAAGTTAGACCACCACACTGACCACATTGATCACTCTCACTTCTGCAGACTCTCGTTGCCCAAGATCTATATTGCAATCTTCTGTGAAGGGTTATCAGCTGCAGAAATTTCCTTTTGAGGTTTTAAAATGAAAACTGTATCAATAATTCTTCTGATAACCCTTCACAGTTTCAGTATTCCTGCCAGGGGGCAGAGAAAGCAGTATGAAAAGAGTCCTTGGCTGATGGCACCAATGGGAGGGAGTGGGTAGACAGAAGGGGGGGGGCATTGCATCAACACAGCTCAACGACACAAGCGTGCCTTATGGGACACGGATTTTCAGTGGTGGCTCTTGTTCACTACAGGAAAACACGAATAGTCTTCAAGATAGCGATTCAAAACACACATTTAAAACCAATGTGAATTAAAGAGGTGAATTATCAACCCCAGAAGAATATGCTTGATATGCTAGTTATAGAAATGGCAATTCTCTTATGTACTTCTGAAACAAAAGACTATAAAATACATATTTGTATTCTCTCTGAACCCCACAAATATTTGATGCATCTTTTGTAATGATGATGCAATAACCTCTTTGTTCAATCTGTGAAGCGGTTATATAGTGTGTTGCTGCAGCTACAATAAGAGACGCAATGAAGAAAAGTGAGTGGCCCCATTCAGTGTTTAATCGCCACAACTGAGAAACAATAGCACTATAAAAGAAAGTATGCTGTGTCATTTCCAGAGGAGTAGACTCTAATATCAAAAGGTCAGAGGTCTTGTTCTTTTTGAGAATTTAAATACAATGCGCAGTAAATTAGATTTGATTTCTGTTAAATTATGCTTTGATACCACATTCAGCCCAAGCTGGCTTCAATCAAAGTCACGCTACAGCTCTGTTATGCTAATGCCCGCTGGTGAGCCCAGTGCGTGATATGGAAATCAGTTGACTGAACATGAGGAGAAAGCATAGGCAAAGCGTGAGGTGAGCTTGGAGACAAGGGGCTGGGAGACCTCAAAGGTTAATCACATCATGTTCGGGATTGTTCTGTACGGGAAAATATGAGTTTCGGTGGCAGGCATGAACATGGGGACGGTCACAGTTGCGTACATTAATGTGTGACAGGGTGCTTACAGGCCCACGCGATGGCCCTCTCTCTTTGCCTATAATTTTGTGCCTGAGTGAGTACCTTCTTGTTCTGCAATAATAAACATGTTGAGCATCGTTTTTTTTTAAGTAGGAAATAAGTTCCTGTGCTACTTCGTATTTTTTGCTTCTTAAAGTTTAATATCTTCTATAAGCATAATTAGAAGGTCCAGTCTTCTGTTGTTTGCAGAGGTGAAAGAATTGCCGAGTCACAAACTGCTTAATTTAACGACAATAGTTCATGTCATTTGTGTGTTCATTAAGGGAGTGTATTAAACCATCAGATATTCTTTTATTTAGTATTCAGAGAGCCCTGTGTCTTAACTACTACTCTTCTGATATGAAGACTGTTAAATTGAGTCTTATAAAGGGTACACAGTGTTTTTAAACATTAAGACAATTGGTTGGAAGATAGGCTTAACTACAGGTCCATCTAATGCCATGGCTGGACTTTTTAAACACTGAGCTGCTTGCTACATTAATTTTGTTCACTTCAAACCATGAATCTGACTGAGAATTTGTTGCATCTAGTTCCAAAAAGAAGGGTAAACTGATATGGTATAATTTTTCAATGTGGTATAATACTTTAAAATCATAACATTATGCTTTTCCTGAGTAATTGCTATTATTATTAAAGTAGCATAAAACCTATGATCCAGCTCTTTCTGTACTACCTGTAAGTAAAATCTTTTGTAAATATACTTATTATAAGGAATTCTTTTTTCAAAAGCCGATAGTCCTTGTTCTACTGCTTGTTATTGCAGTGCTTGCAAATTATGCTTCTCAGGGTAACTTGGATTCCAGCCACTGGTCTGAGATTTTCCCATCCTGGCAATCACTTGTCCCCAAACTAACTCCAGCGTTTCAGTGGGTCAGTCTACTTTTAGTCACTCATATATGTATCTGCTTGTTCTTTCTGTTAACCATCTTGATATGCATTATCCTTTGATCCACCTTGTCCACAATGATTAACCTGAGCCCACCCTAATCTTGTAGTTTCCTTGTGTTCTTCCTGCTTAAAGGTACTTGGCCTTGCTTGCATTGCTTGGTGTCTCTATTCACCCCTCCCCCACCTACTGTTTTACTTCCTCAGTTCAAGTTGTAAGCTCTTCTTACTGGTTTGGGGGGCTGTCTACCAGTTTGCATTGAAATATGCCTTTATTGGCCTGGAAAAGCCCCAAACAATGAGCATTAAATGAAGGGCTTGGAATGGGAAATTAAAAAAAAAAATTCTGATCTAAAGAAACTATTTAAAATATGGAATATTACTCAGGCATAAGTAATGATGACATTGGATCATTTACAACAAAATGGATGGACCTTGATAACATTATATGGAGTAAAATAAGTAAAACAGAAAAAAACTGAGAACAGCATGATTCCATACATAGGTGGGACATAAAAGTGAGAATATGAGACATGGACAAGAGTGTGGTGGTTTCGGGGTGGGGGGAGGGAAGAGAGGGTGGGAGAGGGGGGAGGGGAGGGGCACAGGGAAAACCAGATAGAAGATGACAGAGGACAATTTAACTTTGGGTGATGGGTATGCAACACAATTGAATGATAAGATAACCTGGAGATGTTTTCTTTGAACATAGTATCCTGATTTATTGGTGTCACCCCATTAAAATTAATAAAAAAAAAACAAAAGAAAAACCTCTTTTGTTTCCCAAGATAAATAAATACTGTTATTTAAAAGAAAAATAAAAAGAAACTACTTAATGTTTTTTCATCTCATCATATCAAAATGATATGACACATTCTGACCAGAGAAAGTGCTTCACTATGTTATCTGAAAAAATCTAACTGAGTCTGATACACCCATCTGTACAGAATATTCCCCACCCCAAACTGAAAATTTATGATGCAAAGACTATAAATGAGTACTCGCCACCCCAGAGTGATAAAAACAGTATAGAAAAATATAGACACTGTGTAACAGCCAAGTCTAGAAAATCCTACAAAAAATTACTTAATAGGCTTACCCCACTGACAAGAAACAGATAACAAAAAGCCATTTCATTGAGCTATAACATAGAGCCAGAGTCAGAGATGAATGTTTACTCAGTTTATAATCAAGACAGGTTGGGTTTTAATTGACTAATGATTTTTTAACTTATTTAATTCTATTTCACTTTTTACTATTTAACACTTCCCTTTACTTCAAAAGAATTTCTGTGAATAATATTAAAAATGCATAATATTTTTAAATATTTGAATTGAACCTTATTAACACACATAATTCATTGCAAAGGAAGCAATGAATTTATAATAGAAAATATAATTTAGGGATATGGGATTTAAAATGATCATTTTTATAAAGCCAGTTTAATCACATTTTATTCATTTGTCACTGTTTTTAAGAAATATAAATGATTAAATTGCTAAACGGCCTACCTTCCCAATGAACCATTTTTCTTACTGACTTTATAGCATTAACTCTTCTGGATGAGTGATATGCTTTCTTTCCCAGCCAGAACCTTATATTTAGCTAATATAAAAAATTTTTGTTCCATAATAAGAACAATAGCTATATCTCTTTCTTTCTACTATAATTGCTTTTTCAACAGTGAAATGAAAAAGTACTAAAGGGTTTACTTTTTTCATAAATATGGAAAGTAAAGTGGTCAAAGGAAGTAGAGGAATTATAGTGAATCACAACCTTTAGATTCATTTTTCAAATTTATTATTAATTATTATTATTATTTTGAGAGAGGCAGTGAGATAGAGACAGGAACATCAGGCTGTTCCTGTATGTGCCCTGACCAGGGAATTGAACTGGCAACCTCTGTGCTACAGACAAAGCCCCAATCCACTGAGCTATCTGGCCTGGGCTTAATTTTTTACTTATTGATAGAGACAGAGAGAGGATGGATGAGAGAGGAGAAGGGGAAGGGAGGCATTCATTTATTGCTCCACTCAACCATGCATTCATTGATTGCTTCCATGTGTGCCCTGACTGGGTATCAAACCCACAACTGTGTCATTTCAGGACAACACCCTTAACCAACTGAGCTAACCAGCCAGGGCCCCCATCCTTATATTCTTCATCTATCTGGACCTCTCATTCTCCTCTCTACCCATGTCAAGTCTCACATTCACAAACTGCATTCAACCCTTGTGTAAGTAGAGAGGTGTTGCAGCTATTACTTCTCAGTTTTAGATCACTCTTATGAGATATTTTGATTGTGGGAAGACTAATTTTGAGGGTTCCTATACTTTCTAAACTAAAAGTACTTAAGGTTATTCAAACTTCGATGACTATGTAGGCCATGAAGTTAGTCAAATGTATTATGTAGTGTAATTATAAAATACTATGTGGCTTTCTGGATTAATATGTACAGTAACCATGAAACCAATTCCAAGGATGGGTCAAAAGTACTGAGTTTCGGTGGTGAGACACACTCACAAAAAACGTTTGCAAGTATTTTGTGATAGCAGTTGAACAACTTCCTTTAAATTATGGTCACACATAATGTGCTCCTCTCTGAAAAAGACAATGTAAATTTCAAAATGAAATGATTCTACTGTTATATAGAGTAGATAGATAGCCTTTGAAAAGAGTAAATCAAATGAGGTTCAAAATATTTTTTATTTTTGAATCTCCTAGACAAGCATATAAAATCTCCATTATAGCTATATGTAGATAGCTATAGACACACAATCATTTTGTATTTGGTCTTAACTTCCTTTGGAGCAACACATCACTGGAAAATATCAAGGGATTAAATGTGTGCTAGAAACAAAGGCAGATATTGGTTGGCACTTTAACTCAATTTGCTACTTAATTATTTTCAGCAAAAATCTACTGATTTGACTGTGTGTCTGGTTCTTGACAGTACTTTGATCTATTTTCTGGATCTCACTGAGGGCCAGGGAAACTCACATGAGAACAGTCAGGCATGTACAACAAGGTGAACATTGTAAGTGTTGAGAACCAGAATGTCCCACCATTATAAGAGTAATTCTACTCAGTCTATCTCCAACAGTTGAAGAAAGTATTGAGAAAGAGAGACAACAAGAAGTTGATTGGAGGTAAGGAAGGATGGGTGGGAGGCTGATCCTCACACAGGGACTTTGTATGAATTACGTTAGAGATGTGAGTTTTCCAGACTGCACCAATATACTATTTATTTCCCTCACCTGGCTTCATTGCTACTTTTGGCAAGTCAATGCGCTCCTGGAACTGAAAGATTAGAGTTAGTGAAACCATAGAAGGCTTATGTTACTGAAACCATGCCTTTTTCCATGGAAATGGTTTTTACTGGCTTTAGGAAGTCCAGTTTAACCATTAAAGGTTAAATTGCAATAAGTGTAATAGTTAACTTATAAAGTAAGTTCCATATATAGAGAGATTATTTTAAAATTTATTCCATTTCTGATTACTAAATTAAAATTCAGTTTAAGTATAGGTAAATAGAAGAAATGATATAACTATAGGAAACCAGTTTGAGAGTCAACATGCAAATTTCATAGATATTTTGAATTCTACAAAAGATAGAAGCTGAAAACTTCTTAGAAAATCTGTTAAAATTTTACACAGATTCTGAATTGTAAATTCCATTTTTGCATATTATTTTGTCCTTTCCTAATAGTGCCTTTGCTTTTCTACTTGCTTTCCAGACTAAAATATATAAAATACATTGTATAATATGAATTATAAAAATAACTTATAATAATGTAATAAAAATAAAATTTTGTTTTCTTTAAAGAACTCTTAATTCTCAAAAATACTATTAGCTTAAAGTCTAATAAATGATTAAATAAAATGATATTTTTATTATTCTTTTGAAAATATCTAATGTTTATACAAGCAGCAGAATTGTTCAAAGAATGGTGAACAATAAATTATCTCCTGATTCTAAATTGGGAAAACTTCTCAAATCGTGGTAGGATGAGATATAAGAGTGGAGTTGAAGAGGGAAAAAGTATAGCTTAAAAATGGTTTTTCAGGTAAATGGTGAAACAACATCCATTTCCACACACTTAACCTGTCAACTTGCCAGAAGTGTCATGTCAGCACTCCAGCTAAACCACGAAGGGTGATCACGTTCCATTATCTCATATTTTTAGAAAAAGATTGCATGAAGATGCCAATCAAAAAAAAAAAAAAAAGAAAAGAAAAGAAAAACGGGAAAAACTTGCAACCAAGAAACAAATGTACTGATGCTGAGGGCTGCTTAGTTAACGGAATTTTAATATGCAACTGCAATGTTTCTTAATAACATTAATTACACGCTTAGTAAGGCACCATCCTAACTCATTAGTGCCTTCTTTTTGTTGTATTTTATCTCTTACTAGCAGAATGGGGACTATGTGATTGGCCTGTTACCATTAATGTTGCTTAATCTTTTTTACAGCACTATTTAAAGCTGCTTGCATAAACATTTTCTAGGCAAGTATTACCTATGTATGCATATTTGTGTATCAATTAAGGGCACCACCATTTGACGTGCCCCTACCAGATGTAAGTTTTATGCTAAACCTAGAGGCAGCAGAAAGATAAATATAACAATGGACTTACTGACAAAGAGCTAATAATTTTTTAAGGCAGATGAAAATAATATCCCCAATAAATCTGGGAAACAATGCTTGCCATGAGAGAGATTTAAAAAGGCATTCAGCTATATTTTAACTCAAAATTTAATTTAATTTTGTAGCTTACATTTTTAAATGAATCTAATTATATGCTGTTCCCTTGAGTAATACTTAATATGTTTAAATAGGTAATGTAGTAATTCAAATGTCATGCATATAATAACTCAGGAGTAATACATATATCTGTATATGTATACATAATGGATACACATAAGGAACACATAATATATATCATATGCAACTGTATACATAATATATAGACATAGAGATTGTAAAATCTATATGATAATATATATAGTAGTATCTCTGTCTACAGTTATTCATACAAGTAAAAATTTTGACTTTGTTAGAAGGTGTTACTAAAAGGTTAATGATATTTCTTTTTGGAAATAGGCAGTAAATCTCTTAATACTAATTCCATAATACTGTCTTGGGACAGAAAATTTACATTATTCTTTTTTTTTTTCTTCTTCTTTTGCAAGTGAGAGGAGGAGGGGAGAGAGAATGAGAGACTGCTGCATGTGCCCTGGCAAGGAACCAGCTGGCAACCTCCATCTGGGGTCATGCTTGCAACTGCACTAATTTCAGTGCCTGAGGTGGAGGCTCCATGTAGCCATCTTTAGCACCCAGGGCAATGAACTCACTCCAATTGGGCCATGGCTGCAAGAGGGTAAGAGCGAGAGTGAGAGATAAAGAGACAGAGAGAGAAACGAGAAGGGGAAGGGTAGAAAAGCAGATGGCCCCTTCTCTTGTGTGCGTGGCTGGAAATTGAACCTAAGATATCTACACCCCAGGCCGATGATCTACTACTGAGCCAGCTGGCCACAGTGAATTTACATTATTCTAATATTTGAGCCTGACCTGTGGTGGCGCAGTGGGTAAAGCGTCGACCTGGGAACACTGAGGTCGCCATTTCAAAACCCTGCACCGGTCCGGTCAAGGCACATATGGGAGTTGATGCTTCCAGCTCCTCCCCCCTTTCTCTCTCTCTCTCTATCTCTCTCTATCTCTCTCTCTCTGTCTCCTCTCTAAAATGAATAAATAAAAAGAAATTTAATATTTGATATTTATAGTACTTTAACTACTAAGTCAACATACTTAATGTTTATTTTGTTCTCATTTGAATAAACTCCAAAATTAATGAGTATTTAAGTTTTTAATATTTAGTTTAAGATAATAGATTAAAGATTTATCACTCTACTTTCTTCTATTGAGTACAACAAAAGAAATGAATAAAATGGAAAAACTACCATAGCCCAAAATCCAAATTGTGAAATACCCCTTACAAATGTGGTTAAGTCTGAAGGAAAATGAGGAAATATGGTGAACACCAACCAGCCTCAATGCACGATCCTCTAATAATACCAATTTCACAAAAATCATCTGTCAGCATTGTGAGAGCCCATTTCAAATCCCTTTAATCGAAAGGAAAGAGCAGGAGTCAAAAGAGAGACTTGAGAAGTATGAGACACAATTTTGAAGATGTGAAAGTCAGGGGAGAAGGTATTTGAAAAAAAGAAATGACAAGCCTACTACAAGATTATAAGGGGGCCACCCCCTGCAAAGGGAGTTAAAGACTCTATGTTTTCTAATAATTCCCCAAGGAAACACATAAATACTTCAGAATAAATAGTTGTCCATAATCTAAATAAAATTATATGCAATAAGGCCTCTCTTAAGAAAAGAGAAAGAAACAAAAATTCAGGTGGGGATAAAGGGACTAAGAAATGAGTGGAGATAAGGAGTATTGTATTGAGCCTGACCAGGTGGTGCTGCAGTGGATAGAGCATCGGATTGAGACGTGGAGGAGCCAGGTTTGAGATCCTGAAGTCACTGGCTTGAGCGCGGGCTCATCTGGTTTGAGCATAGCTCACCAGCTTAAGTCCAAGGTCTCTGGCTTGAGCAAGGGGTCACTCCATCTGCTGTAGCCCCCTGGGCAAGGCACATATAAGAAAGCAATCAATGAACTACTAAGGTGCCAAAACGAAGAACTGATGCTTCTCATCTCTCTCCCTTCCTGTCTGTCCTTATCTGTCCCTCTCTCTGTCTCTGTCTCTGTCACACACACAAAAAATATAGTATTGAAGTTTAGCAAGGAAATGAACAAAGGATAAAATAACATTAAAGAAGCAAACTCTACTTTAGAAATAAGAAGAAATGATAGTTGCTATTTAAAAAGTTATGGAGCTGATAAAGTAGAATCAAGAAATCATGCAATGAGAAATAAAAATAATGACTTCAAGTTCCTTACAAAAAAAGTTAATAAATATGAGATTGAGTCAAAGGAAAGCAAACATAACTCATGTATTTGAAAAAAAAAAAAAAGAAACACAGTAGAAATATTCAGAGATAAAACAGAAGAAAACATTCTTGAGTAAACTAAAGTGTGAATGCAGACTTAAGGCTTGTTGCGTCCCGAGTGACCAAGACCAAGATCTAGCTTAGCAAGGCTGTGGAAGAATGGACTACAATGGTACCCATGGAGTAAGAGTGGCATCCCTGCTGTAATGCTGGCGGTTGCGGCCGGGCAGATTCACCTTAAATTTGGGCAGACTACAGAAGAACCACGGAGCAGAAAAGAGTTGGCCCATTCCTATTTATTGGGTTTCCACAGAGGCGGGTGAATGGTCAGGGGAAAGCCACTTCTGGCGGCAGTGGGAGAGAGAACAGGGGAAAACTGCCCCTTGCGGTGGCAGGCAAGCAATCAGGAAAACGCCCCCTCCCTCCGGGTTGGGGGGGGTAGTACCCTCACCTCACCTCATGTAGGCTACAGACAGAGCTGGCTTTCTGCCACCTGCTCATGCACTAATCATGCAAAGTGCTTGTACCTGGAAAACACCCAGAAAAGAGCCTAACCACAGCTCTTTTCCCACACCAACATCCTAGGATAAAAATATTCTCTAAGCCTCACAACGCATTAAATACCAAGACAATAAAATATCTTGTACCAAAGCAAAAGAAAAGAAAGTCTACTTCAATAATTTCATACCTATTCTTTAATTTAGAGGCAATGAGACATTGTGAAATACAAGAGGCACATCCATGAAAATCAAGTCTGTGACTAAAAGCAACCAAGCATGAGAGGTGACCAGTACTTGCTTGTCACTTAAGAAATGAGCATTCACTTAAGATATGTTAAATGTTTGACATTATGGAAACAATGTTGGAAATATACAAGACAAAACAGAATAATTTGTTTTTTTATTTGCTACTTAATCAAAACAGATAAAGCAATGAAAAAATGTGATGCTTAATAATAATTCAAGGGGACTCTAATACATAAAGTAGCTAATTAGCACCAGGTGCAGGAAACACTGAGCACTTGTGGGAGGCAGGTGATCACCTCAGGTCATGGGGTAACAGCTTGTGGATAGGAGAAAGGCTGCAGGGGAGTGAAAGTCCCAGGTCCATGTAAGACTCAGAACTGTTTTTGCAAGGAAGTGAATCTTGACAGGAAAGGGTTTCTATGTAATACCTACATGTTTTCCAAATTTTCCCGATTTCAAGGTGGAGTGGAGGTTGGTGGTGTGGAAAACATCAGTTGCATCACTCTTTAAGTAATGTCTGTTTCATATAATTTGTCCTGAATGAACTTTTTAAATTATTTTAATGATAAAGAGAGAGACAGACAGACAGGAAAGGAGGGAGTTGAGAAGCATCAAGTTGTGGCACTTTAGCTGTTCATTGATTGCTTCTCATTTGTGCCTTGACCAGGGGGCTCCACCTGAGCCAGTGACTCCTCACTTAAGCCAGCGGCCTTGGACTTCAAGCCAGTAACCTTTGGGCTCAAGCCAATGACCATGGGGTGATCCCACCTTCAGGCCAGCGACCCTGCGCTCAAGCAGGAGACCTCTGAGTTTTGGACCTGGGCCCCAGTATCCCAGGTCAATGCTCTATCCACTGTACCCCCACCTGGCCAGGCTGAATGAACGTTTTAACACCTTCATATCATTAAACTCCTTGGAAGCCTCAATAAAATGCTTCAGAGCATGCTATAATAAAACTCCACCTAAACTCAAAAGCATATATATTGAATTTTTGTCATTAAGCGGTAAGATGAATGGAAAATAAATATGTCCTTATAGAGATCTGTTTAGAATAGGGGCTGCTTCTCCAAAATTATAATAATGGAAGATGAGAATTTTGTCCAAAACAGATGTATTTCTCAATACTTATAAATAAACTCGTGTGTGGACAATTATATTTTTCTAGCCAAAGGAAACATGCATTTTAGTCCCTAAATTAGGAAACACTTGGAAGTTTCTGTAAAGTTGTATGTTGTCGGTTTGGTTTTTTGGTATTTTAAACAGGTGTCACCTGATGTGCTGAGCGTTGGGCTTCCATCCTGGAGACAGTCAGCATCTAGCACGTGGTACTTAGAGACAGAATGGAGCAGAGCTCAGCGCTGCGAGCAGGGCAGGTGGGAGATGTGTTAGTTCTGTTCCAAATTACTCCTCATATTTGGAGTTGCTGCTGGAAAAAAAATGTGTTGCCCATCTCCAAAATAGATGCTCTTTTTTTATTTTGAAGCTTGGGAAAGACTTCCATCTGAAAATGAGACTGATGGATATAGGAAGCAAGATATTTGTCCCGATTTAGATTAGTTTCTTCTGTCAGTGACCTCACTGGAAGCGTGTTGTCAAATAAACAAGCAACTACTGTAGCCTTCTTGGTTGGCTACGCCTTAGGAAGTACTTTTGCTTCTCCTATAAAGACTTCCCCTGGAACAGTAAAAAGTCAAAACCACAAGAAGGGCTGGTGGATTTGTCATGATCAAAAGGGCATTTGTCTAGAATTTGTGGCAACCAGCAAATAAGGATGTTGGATCCTTATCGAGAGGGCCTTTTTTCTTCTTCTTTTTCTTTTTGAGATGTTGATGACATGGAAGATGAATTAGTGAAATCTGGAGAATGCTTTCCTCCACTGGCAAGCATAGGATTGTCTGTTTGCGGTAAAATTTCCACACTGAGGCCCCTCTCTATTCAGACTTATTTTTACACTCTCCAAAGTACGGGCCAGAAGGTGTTTATTCCAGTTGTAAATTGCACAGTGTCGCCAACTCTTTATCTCAAATGCAGCTTATAGGAGTGATGCATTTGGACAAGACTCCCGATTTGGGAGTTTATAATGATTTCTAAGTGGACTGTCCACACAGACTACGAAGTGGCATCTGGCATGCAATGCAGCCATTGGTTTCTGAATCTTTCGGTATTCTAAAATCTGCATATATTTGTAATTTTCATTTAAAAGCTTTAGATAGGAACTACTCACTGAATTTTCTCTAAATTTTGTGTTCTTTGTAACTACCACTTCAGCTAATCTATTCCAGAATTAAAAGCTAGATTTCTCTCCCCTTTCTGTGGTTTTTACTTTGTCTAAGACCCTACAGGTTATCAGTAAGAGATTTACAGTTGAAAAACTCACATTTCAGTCCAGTAACAAATACTAATATTAATGTAGCTCTTTATTATTTCAATATTTAATTTGATTTTACTTGATATGTATCTTATGACCTTTCAATAAAAGTTGATGTTTCTATAGTTCCTGAATTAAAATTGATTTAAAAAGTTGATGCAAAGAAAAAGGAGGCTAATGTCTCCATTATTAGTTTCTTCTTTGGTGAGCCAGTAAAAGCATATCCATTATTCAGTTTTCAAAATTAATAGTAGTTGTCAAGTTTAAAGTATAGTTTTACATATTTCTGAACATTGTCATAAGTCATTTAAGATAGATTTATGCAATGACAGACTTCCCCAGAATAAAGTACAACGTGTCAAAAAGCTATTGTTTAGTTCCAGTCCAATGAGAATGGAAGACATCATTTCAAACAAGAATAAAAAACAGAAATAACTTTTGAAATGCATTGACAAATGCATCGCAATATTCTGTGTTGATAACAGTTTCTACTCAATGTCTATTTCATTTATGAGTTTCAAATATATTTGAAATTGTTAACAAATTATTTTATTTTGGGGCAACTTGAGAAATAATATAAATCATGTGGTCATGGTTCATAGGCATAAGGTTTTCATATGGAACAGTATATAGCTTAAGTGTGATTTTTCATGTTAGTTTACAAAGTTGTTATTTTATTCTTTCCTATTCACTTCTTATTGTTAGATGCCAGGCCATCAGATGCAAAGTTACCACATTAATATGGATTCATATAAATACAAAAAGAGCTTGAAAATTATAACATATTCCTCAATTTTCTAGCAGCATCAATTGTACAAAAGCATGACCAATTTAATAATTGTTTTTAAAAAGCCTGCAATTTATGTTCAATTAACTGTAAGCCATCGCTGTATTTAAAAGATATTAGAAGGTAAAATATTATGTCTCAGAAACTAAGATTATGTTAACCAATGTTGGCATACAAAATTTTTCACATGAAGTATCAATTTTGAACTACATTCATTATTACAACAGCTTTGAAAAGTAAGTATTATTCCCTCCATTTTATAGACAAAGTATCTGAGAATAAGGGATATTGAATAACTGATACAAAAAAAAAGACTGCTCAGAAAATTCACATTGGGAAACCAAAGTTCTATTTTACTGTATTTTCTATCTATATACTATATAACAATAAAGTATGTTAATGTTTCAACCAATAGGAAAAATTCTTATGAGTTTGGACTAATATTTATCAAACAATGTCAAGCCAGTATATTAAGAAAGCTTTCAAAGTTAGATGGACCATTTATAAACCTATGTTGAATTAAAATAAATCATTGAGGTATATCTTGGTGTATTTAAAAAAAGGTACTAGATTCATTCATTTAATCACCCATCCATTTATGCATCCAAATATTCATTTACTTATAACACAATTACCAAGATTTTATTTCCTTAAACACATTTATTGGTAGGTTAAGCTACACTTTTAAAAAATGCAGAAAGATTATTAAATTAATGACTTTAAAAATAATTTGTTTTTCATATATTTTAAAATAATAACCACTTACATTACTGCAAACAAAGCTGTTAACTTCAATTTTGCAAAGGCAAATGAATAATGAAATATATTAAAATCACAAACTTTTCATGCCAAAAAACATGGCTTATATCTACCTTTTCTTCTTAGTATAAATAACCGTACATTATAACCTGAAGCATTCTACTAAATGTTGTTTAAATGGGCATGCAGATAATAAGTATGCAACAGTTAAAATGCCCTCAAAAGCAAGGACCACAAGCAGCTTAAAAATAAAGGAAGGACAAAAAAATAAAGGAAGGACATAAAATAATAGAACTTCTTAATCTAATTCATATGTTACTAACTTTTGAATATCAAACATGACTACTAATTATTTCAAATATACAAGAATAAAGGTAGTACTGTATTTATCTTCATTTATATGAAAAGTAAGTTTACCATATTAATCATTCATTTATTCTTTTAGAAGAAAATTATAACGTATTCATTGATAAGTAACAAAAGTCACTACAAAATCATTTGTCAAAGTGATGAAAAGATCAGGAGCAACTTTTACAGAAGACAGTCCTTCAAGTACTATTTTAACATGGGTGAGTAAGTAGATTTTATTCTGTCAAATTCTACTATACATGAGTTATGAAGCATTGTACAAAGCCATGCCAAATGGAGAGAAGGATGGCTACTTACCCACAGGGCGAGCTGTAGACATTACAATGGTGTGGTGAGAACATAAAAAAAGAAATTAAAAAAAGAAAGAAAGAAAAGAAAATTATCAGAATGCATGATGTGTAATGTTACATTTAAGTATGGACAGTAGAGTGATTTCTAGTTATATAATTCAAGTATGAACAGGATGTCTGAGTTTGATAAAACTGAAAGTTCTAAATGTAATTTTAAGAAAATAATCATTTTTGATCCCAGGATTAACTATAAGCAATTTGAGAGATTTTATATGAAGTCACATCATCATCTCTTACTGTAGTTACGATTTCACAGATCTCTTTTAGAGTTAAACAGGTTTGCAGCACTCTTACGCTAAGAACCCGGTGAATATAACTATTCAAGTCACAGACTAGCAAATGTCATGTCAATAAAAGAAGGTCTCACTGTCTGATTTAAATAGCAATTGGATTTTAAGCATGGTTAGTCAGGACCATTACAGGACTACAGAAAAGCCCCTGATGCTGCTTTTCATCCAGTAATAAGTTAAGATCACATCACTTTTCATCCCTGGACAGGATGGATGAAAATATAACAAATAGGTTGGAACAACACCCTCAGAGATTTCAACTGAGCAGTCCCTAACTACTGTTAAGCGTTTTTCTTATTTTGTTAGAGGGCAGGAAGCAATGACTGACAAGCTGATTCTTGTTCACACTGAGAATGGTTTTAAAATGCTGCTTCAACAAATTATTATTATTTCTATGATATGTAGCTTTTGATCACTAAAATTGGCTTTAATAGGCTGTCTCTATTTTTAATGCAAAGGATATTATAAGAGACACACGTGGGTTGAATAACATTTTTTAAGTGAATAATGCCAAATCAGTTTATATAGTAAACCACTTTATATAAAAGCGATAGATAAATATAGAACATATGGTCCCATTACTTAAGTGAAGAAGAAATATACTTAGTATCATTTAAAATTTTATAAAATCTTACATTAAAAGTATAAACTATCTGACAAGTGTCTTACTCATATCCCAGTGATTAAAGGTCTAAGTATATATGAACTGTGACTCTAGATCTGATGAGCAATTTGCCATGATGATGTCTCATTGGGCACGGTGAGATGCATATGGCTATTCAAACCATATTTTCAGACATTCATTCACTCAACAAACACATCATAATAGTAGCATTGTGCAATCTCTGAACAATAACTAGAGTTGCTTCAATGTGAGATTCATAGTCTTATGTATTATTCACAATTATAATGGGGAGATTAAGACAATTCAGAGAATAAAGTAATTATAGAAGCAGTATGAAAAGTCTGGCTTAGTGCAACTCTGGTATTTTCCATAGTCTACGATAGGTTTACTATAGTAATAGGATGAGAAAAAGTCACACAATACAAAAATGGTTTCCTTTCTTTTTCTTTCTTTTTATTTTTTGTGTAGGGAGCACAAAAATAATAACCAAGAACAAGACAACAGACTAGCATAATACAATTGTGGCTTACTCTGAAAAGACTTTTCTTAATTTTGCTAATGTCCAGTAGAAAATTAACTCTTTTATTTTCAAATTTGCATTTTTCAGGTGCCACCTTAAGCCGAATCTGAAACATAATGTTCCCCATATATAAGAACAAAAAGGCATGTTGCGTCTATGATACTAAAGAGTGACGAGGAAGAAACCATGGTGAGAAATTATTTTCTAAAGAAATAAAACATATTTCTCTTTCGTTTAGTCTAGAATAGGTTCCAAAAAAGGCTGTATTGTCCTAGAAGGAGGATGGTTATTCCCACAAAGACTTAACTACTGCAAAGCCTATCTGAGCATGAAAAGTGGGGGGGGGGATTGTTTTTACAAACATGCAGTTTGCATTAACGCATTTTAAAGCGAACTTAAAAAGTTCTGTCAGATCATGAATTATTTGATTAGAATATAAATGCTAGGAGGTTTATTGTCTAGTATTATTATTTCTTTCAAATTTTATGTCTGTCGCGTCAGCAAAAGGAGCTACTTGTTGTTAAGTATATTTTTATAGCCCATATTCACTATATTTTTGATGTGGAAAAGTAACCAATGAGTAAATCACTTTTTCAGATGTTGACTATAAAACTCCTATCCCTGCCCCCAATTGGCTAAAGTGAGCATCATGATAAAAATTTTTAGCAGAAACATGACAATAAAACCTCTTGTCTTTGTTACATAGCAACATTTCATCCTGAAAGAAAAAGAAGAAAAATAAAACAGGTGAATGTTTTCAAAATCAGCAAATTGAACTAAACTGTGTTCCTGCATTAAATTAATGAAAATACGTGTGGCCTCTTGGCAGTTGACCCTGTTCTAATAAAACAAGACAGGGAAGGGCTGAACATTTCATTTGTGTGCATAGAAGAATGAGCACAGAAAAAATAAGTCATAAATACTATGTTTTTTTCCTGCTAACCTCTTAGCATGAGAAACCCCAACTGCTTTCTTATAATAAAAACATATTTTTAAACAATATTTTACTCCACTTTCTACTGTATTGTGGAAATTTTTTTCTCTAACCCTGTTTTGAGGTTTGTATTAAACGAATAATACATACATTTTACATAGATTAAACTCTTTAATCCATCTACAGGACAGAGATGAGGGAAGACAGCATTTAAGGTTTAGTGATTTTTTATAAAAAATCCTATTAAAAACAACCAAGTCTTTATATTATTTTTGTAAGTTAGCTTCCAATGTCCATGCAGGAGGAGCCTGCCTTGTTAAATGAAATGTTAAACGTGAAATTTACAACCAAATTAGGAAAACAATTAGCTGGGAAAGATCTTAAAGCAAACAGGCCACTTCCAGTCTCATTCTCACAAGCATTCAAGTATAAAGGAACCCTGCTGGTTTGACAAACAAACAACTCCTCACATTTTCTCACCATTTGTTTAGTCAGCAAATATTTTTTGAATGGAACATTTCTTGATTGCTTGTTTATTTATTTTTCCATCCACTTCAGGAAGAAAAAATACAAACAAAACCAAAACGAACTAACTTTGGGGGAAATTTGGTCAAGTGAATTGTTTTTGCAAAAGATTGCCTAGAGAAAAAGAACAACAAATATACGTGTACATATCGCATCGCTACAGAGAATGCAGGCTAAGTATAGTAAAGAGGCTTACACAGGCTCTGCTTTTGACCATATATGTTCAGTGTGTATATTCATTTGGCGTATGACCATAGGTTTTTATGATCTGTTACCTAATGAAGCATAAAAATGTGTTCCATAAACCAGCTTATTAATTTTGTTTAAATCTGCTTGTTGTCTCAGTCCACAACAAAATGGGGAGAGGAGACATAAACTACTTGGGGTACAAATGAATAAATTTGAAATTATGGAAATCAGAAATATTTCCCAGGAATCTAGAGTGCATGTCTTCTAGTTGTTACCCCGAGAAAGGGGAGTTTGTTTTTTGTTTGTTTGTTTTTTATGATTTGATACCAAATTGTAGATCTGACAAAAATAATTTTCTTTACCTGATGGAGGATCACCAGCCCATATTCCTCCAAACCTTTCCCCTAATCTTACAAAAGCTACACAAGAGTAGTAGGACGTGTGACTAAAGAGGGTGAGCTGTAACTTAGACCTGGATGAAAGTCTGCAGCCAACATCCTTCTCAGGATGGCTGGGAGGAGTCAGCATCAGTTAGGATGGTGGATGGAAGACTGCAGGACTGGGCAGGGGATGTGCTTGCCTGTTTCCATTTGAAGCTCCCGTAGAGAGTAACCAATGCACTGGAAAATGTCTATTTGGCAAGAAAAGTGTAGCTGTCGACCTGGTCCTACTTGCTACCTTGGGCTGTGGAATTTCCTCCCGTGGATCCATGTGCACCACCAGGAAGAGACTTAATTCATTTTAGCTCACTGTAGGGTTAAATAAGGTTTCCTCTCACTTTCTAGGGAGTCTATAAGGAACATTATTGCATGACTGAGGATGTTCATGACGCCCAGAAAGTAAAAGTGATTACACGAGAGGCACATGCTATTTCAATTGTTTAAGGCCAATGAACTTCACAAATCACTCTCTAAATCAGATCTGCTCAATGGGGGAGTTCCGTTTTGTCTCCATTTTTCATCTCTAGAAGCAATGTGAGGGTATTTTCTTTTCAGATCGCTTTTGAGTGCCAAAATAAAGTAAATTTCAAAATAGTATTCTGCTAGTATCAAGTGACAAGCTAGTCAACAGAAGGACAAAGTCATGATGAAACTAGGGACATTTCAAAACAGTAAATAGTTTAAAGCAATGGAAATATAAAAGATTTGTGTCACTGTTATCTATTTTTAAGATTGATGTAAAAATCATATTAGCTACTATTTATTAAATAAAAATTAATCACTTTGAGTGATCATCCCTTTTGAACCCAGTTTTGAAAGTAATTTCACTTCAATTATAATATAGTGGACACAAAACTCCATGCGTTTTAATATAATAGGAAAACAGTGTAAGCTATTATTTGGATTGTGAGTTTACTCACCCAGCTAACCAAATATTGGTCTGCTGGTTCAGTCATAGTGCACCTCGTAGGTCTCTTACCTCGGACTGTGAGGGTAGCAGAGGCTTCCACTTTCCCCACCCGGTTCTCGGCAACGCACATGTAAGAGCCTTCATCCGCACTCAAGACCTTCTTAATTCTCAGTGTATAGTCATCTTTAATGTCGTACCTATGTAGAATATAAGATGGCTTGATTAAATTGTTTGAGGTATATGTAGATAACACTTTCTATTTCTACTGTATTTTACCTGAAACAAAACACACACACACACACACACACACACACACACACACACACACACACACACGACATTTAGCCATAACATGCAATGCTTAAAGGTATTTCCAAAAAAGTTATTAACTTCATTTCATCTCCAGATGCTTGATTATCATTCACCTATTTATATATACCATATTTCCCCATGTATAAGATGCATCCTTTCTCGAAAAATTTGGGGTCTAAAAACTGGGTGCATCTTATACAGTGATTATAGATATTTTTACTTGCATTTTTGCACTTGTTTTTGCAGTCATTGTTGTAGATGAATAAAACTTGAGTTCAGGAATAAAACTTTATGTAATACATTGATTTTTTTCAAATTTCGGGCCCCAAACTTAAGGTGCGTCTTATACATGGGAGCATCTAATACATGCGGAAATTCGGTATATGTGTATAGATAGCTCTTTCCGCATTCAAATGATCAAATGTATGAGTAGCATTTTTTTTTTTGGTAACTCTTAACAATAAGCAATTAAATAGCATGTATTTTAGTTTCTTAGTGAGTTATATCATTTTATAAGTTACCTTGGATTCAAATATATCATTTATTTTTTAGGTATCTTGAATATAAGATAGCTCAAATGTTTAAAGAGAAATTTAAACTTTGATTATTTGGCAAATTGACAAAACAAGAATTGGTTACAAGAATTTAAAAGGGTCTTGATTTTTATTAAATTAGCAACATTAACTCTTGGAGTGATTCTGGCAGTGTACCTTGTCAGCTCTTTCTCAAAAAGCTCATGATTTCTTTGGAACAATTTGTTTGTTAAAACTACATACTTCACAAGCAATTAGATGTTAAATATTTCCACAGGTCCAATAAATGTGGCCTTATTTCTTGTATTTCTTTCTGGATAAATTGGTATACACCCAAAAGTAATTTCATTGATGTTTTAAATTATTACACTGGGTAGCTGGAGAAATGTTCATTTTTCCTTAGAGAAAAAATACTGACTGAGTAAAATGAAAAATTATGAATAATAGTTTCTTCTATATAAACAGTTCTTTATAGTTCACCACAGTTTAACATACGATTTGACAAAAATAACTGACTTAGAGAAAATGTCTATTTCCAAATACCACTTTATATAGAAAATGCTAAGATTGTTGTCTTGAGTTACAAAGAAACTGGGGTAGTATGTCTGTAGCACGTACATTTATTTTCCCGACACAGAGGAACACCCCCCCTCCATGTGATGTGTGCGTTTATTATTCTGGTTCATGTGCACTGGGCAGGCATGCACCTCTGTATGTTGTGTTCAGAGCAACAAAACAAATTTTATTATTTTTTCTCAGTATCAACCTAGAACCACATGTAATTCTTAGAGGTTCATAATGCAGTTACTAACATATACATCCTTTAAAATCTTACGTACTTAAATTGGACCATTTAACATACTTAAAATTTGCACTAATTTTCTCTTAGCCCATTGGAAATAGTTGAGAATAAAATACTAAGTCACTGGAGCATACTTTGGTTGAAAACAGCAACTTTTTAAACATGGTTTAATGTTATGTCTGATCACCATGTAGGAGGTATCATCTGACTTTAATTAAATACAAGGAGGAAGAAAAAAAGAAACAGATGAAAAACATTACTAGTGAGGAAATTCTAATAGAAATTGGGTGATTTTGATTGTGAAATCTGCCAGTCTCAGACTTGTATAAATGCAGTCATTGTTGCCAGGTTTGATTAATGACAGTTGTACAATCGTGCGCTGACAGTCCCCACCATAAAGATACCTTTTTTTTCCTGATATGAAACACTGCTGAAAAATGCAACCCATTCAGATCTGGCCCCCGGACAACATGTGCTATCATCACTGTACCGTGAATTGAGATTGATTGGTAACCAGCTGTGACAAAGTGGGAAAAGAAGCTCTGCTTTTGTGTAGTTTTTTATTCCCCTCCAAAGGAAAAAAAAAAAAGGAAAAAATAACTGAATTGTGTCAAAACCATTACCATCTGTTCGGCCAAATAATAAACAAAACAAAATACGTTTATTTTAATACTTAAAACAAGTTTGTGTGCAAGTGTCTGTTTGTGTGTGATCTTCTATTCGATGAATAATCTTAGAAGTGCTTCAAAAGAGAAAATATTATAAGTTTTGTTAAGAAACAGGGTACTGTATTTTAAAATCACTTCCCAATTTAAACAAAAGAATCTATTTTATTTCTTCCTCCTTAAAAATTTTCTTTGGGAAAAGATTTTCTATAAATCTAAATATCAAACCAGATTTGAAAAATGGTAAAATTTTATAATATAACCACATTTCATACAGTTTTTTTTTTTTTACTTTGCAGTCCTCTGTGTGCGTTACACTGCTATGTGGAAAATTATCATGATTTCCTGGCTTTTATGAATATAATTTAGATAATTCAGGGATAGCCCCTTCCAAGGCATTCACAGTGGCTTTAGAATTTGGGAGGAGAAAATAACAACAAAAAATACACTACAAGTGCTATTATAAAGTGGAATTTTACCATGTTCAGTTCAATCCTGTATATTATTGGATTATGTGGTGGCTTTACATTAGCAAAATTTTCTGAGGGGCCATTATATTTTAAAAGCACCTTTGTTTATCATGGATGAAATTTTATTTACTCAACATTTTTAGTTTTTGAAATCACCTAGTACCTCTCACTATAAGATATCTGGTTCTAATTCTAGAACAAATGCTTTGACTGAGTACTTAAACTTTTACTGCTTATATGCTTTATTAGTCATTCAGTTGGCCAAATAGTAAAGACTATGAACTGAACCAGGAAACATGAATGTCTACGCAAGTCTATGTGTCTTTATTTTTAGGGAGAATGGAAAGGTTTGCACTTCATTTTCAAAAGATTTGCACTCAATCCAAATGACTAAAGACCATCTGATACTTTTTAGATTCTTTCAGAAAATAAATGTCTACAGTAATAGGCATTCCATAGTTCCAAAAGTCAATACAAAATTAATTACATAACTTTTACCTAAAAATGTCACTATTTTACTTCCTGCTTCAAACAGAAGAATTTTTAGGATAACAATCACTTATTAATCTTATAAAATCCTTCATTGATAATTAAAGATGCACCCTTAAACTAATGATGCTGCTGTATAGATTATAGTCGAAATGGAAATACATCCATTTAGAAGTCAGTGATGATGTATGTATTTAAATAGGTCAAAAAAGAGCATTTTAACAACTCTCAACTTTGAATCAAGGTACTATTCTAGAATACAAACTTTCCAGGAGAAATTTAAATCTTTTTGTTTTGTTCATTCTTGACAGCTAAAAAATAGGAAAAGTTTCTCAGTTTTCCTGAAACAACTTTTCTGCTCACAGTGTTTTAAACAATATCCTTTCCACAAGCCATACTTGTTATTAAAATCCTTATAAGTGCTTTTTGGCAACCTAAATGCCAGGTGATATTTTCTTAATCTTTAAATACTTAACGTGTATCCTGAAGTTAAGCTCTTAAATCACAACTGAGGTCTGGAACCTTAAGATAAGCACAAACAGCCATTTTATTTTGCTGGCAAAGGGACACTCAGTCTAGTTTACTATAAGCCATAGCCAACCTGGGTCTCGTTCTTCTTGTTATCTATAGCTATAACGCAGGCTAACATTTACAGTTTGGGTAAAGGAGTCTGTACATTTCTTTTAGGTTTTGGATCCCAAGCATTTTTGCGCAGGGCACTTTAGAGCAGCATAAAAGATAGAATAGCTTTTTAAAGTGAAAATTAATGCAATATTCATTGAAAAAGGAAACGTGACAAAATCATTCCAGGAGATGATATCGGTGTGGAAATCGTTAAGAGTCAAAGTGATCTCTGAAGAGAACTTGCTGTTCTGCTCTTGAAGCCTCTAGTGAAAGCCAAAGTGAAAACTGAAATACAACGACATTCTGACGCGGCTTGAATGAACTGAACGATACTTTAAACTGTCTTGTCTTTTCTTAAATGCTTTCCTTATTACCTCCAACCCTTGTCAACCTGTGACCATAACAGATATCTTGCTTATACAACTTAAGAATCTATATAGCTTTGCTTTTCAAAAAAAATTCTTTGTGCCTATTTTTTCGTAAGGGCTTCAATTATGAGAACAGGAATTGGCGTCATTATATACTTTAGCTACTATTACTTTGTAACTAAATTACCTCAAAATTTTACCCACAGATGAAAATCCTCTCTCCTACACTGCCTTTAGCACAGCTGAGAGAGCAGGGCACGTTCCAACTGAAAAGCTAAGAGAAAACAAGCCAAAAAGATGTTCTAAAACACACACAAGAGGATAACAATAGTTGACTTAACGAAGTACAGATTTCAGAGCATAGGGTAATTAGGCCCCAAGACCACAGCCAGGGCATCGGGACACCCACCACCTTGCAAGCAGAGCCTGTCTCTGGAGCTTGAGCAATTAAAGCAAACTGCAGCTGAGGCCTCCCAGAAAGACCAGAGCATCGTGCTCACCCCCCAAACCCAAAGTGCCCTCGCATCTCCATCAAGGCAGGCTGTGGCCACCCTGTTTGTGCCTCTGTCTCTCCCGTCCTCCACATCTCTGACAGGCAAGGGAGGCCCCAGGGATTCATTCTCTTGGCAAATTTGTGGACAACTGTAAACTTCACGGCCGTTTGTAGCACAGGATGAACTCTGCACGGTTTCCGTCTTTTCATATTATCAGCTCTTGTTCTTTTCCTTCTCTGCAGTGAGCTTCGTCGCCTCTGACACAACCTCTCCCCAAATTTTTATAGCCGCCTCCATAAAACTTTTCACTCTGCCTTATGAGCTACCTGCTTGTTGATGTGTAATACTCCTGTATCCTCTATCTTTCTCAGATTTTTATTCGCACCTCCAATCCTTAATGGAAGCCTGTTTTCTTTCTCCTGACCGTTGCTGGAAGGGTGGAGTAAGAAAGGAGACGAAAGCATCCTCCCTGCCATTTCAAACAGTTACTCAATGTCTGGCACACAGTAGGTGCTCAATAAATATTTTCAAATTGAGTTACTTATCCTCTCTCATGAAAAAGAAAACAAAGCAAAACAAAACAAAGTCTTAGTCCACCGAATAGGAATATCATCCAGTTTTCAGTTTCAAACAGAACCTTTAGAATTTCTTTCTCTTAAAAAAAAAAAATAGAGTAATTAATAGGATTTATGTCTTAGGTCTTTTTAAAGCATTAAATCTGTTGAGACGAACCTAGCATTTAGTAAGTACCCAATGAATGCCACCAGGCATTTGCCATCACTTCCTCTCATTTCAACCAGATCTCCTTCCCCAGCGATATTGTCTCAGTCTCGCTTTGGCCATTGTCACATAGTAGAGTCCTAGACCTTATCTCTGAAACGAGATGTCCGATCCTGCCATAAGCACAGGTGTTTCTTACTGTCTTAGACAGTTTACACACTGAACCTCTCCCTCCATTTCTATCAATCGTACATCCCCACCTCTTTCTCAATCTCACTCAAATTCTATGGTTTGTACGTTACTTACCAATACCTGTACTTTTCTGGTCCCACTGCCTTTCTGTGGCATTTACCTGGCAAAAACCTCAAAGTTAATATAATACTGTACTGTGTCCTTTAACTATCAAGAGTAGATGAATAAATATTCAACTTACCCTTGACTGGCTCTTTAAAGAGAAGTCCAAACTTCCACACCTGACCTCTGTGTTCTTCCTGTCATGGTCTCCGCTCGGCCATCCAGCCCCACCTCGCCCCATGTTTTTACCCTCAAGCCCTCAATTGTACCCCAGAATCATCAGGCTCACCCCTACCTCTGCATCTCTGTATATATTGTGTCCTCACATCCGGACCTCACAAACTCTCTCCCTTCAGGTTAACGACTTCTGCTCATCTGGACACAAGACTAATTTGTTTACAGGCTGTTCACACCTCTAGATTATAAGTGCCACAAAGACTTAGCTATGTCACTTTTCTTCAGTTACGCCCTCAGAGCTCAGTATGGTAAATTAAACCTAGTAGGCAGTCAAGATCAATTTATTCATGAAGGAATAAATGAAGGCTACATAGATGCAGGAAGAGGAAGATTGTATTCTTTTCATCAGGATAAAACGTGGCTATTAACCACACAGGGGACTCTTTTAGCATTAAGTATCACTTTATTTTCAGTTCCCCGAACTTTGACTCTCAGTTTGTTTAACTTGTACCTACTTCTCATAATTTTTTTTTCAAAACATTTTCTCTGTTTTTAATTTCATCTAATTGACTATTACCACAATTAACAGCATGTTGCAGAAGGACCTGGAGGAATCTATACTTCAAAGGAGATAATAATTTAAAGACAATAAACTTGCTCAGACCCATTCTTGTTCTATGTATGGTTTAAACTGGAAACCACATGTTAACCTTCAAGCCTGTTGCTTAGTTGAAAAAAATTCCGTTTTAACCAACAGCAAATATAAAAATAAATTAGGTCCAAAAAAAGTGTAAAATAAAAGTTAATTTTAAGATAAAATGTATATGATAAAATCATACACTATTTCATCATGGATAATGTTTGAATAATATCAACATTAACATCAAAGGGCTAAACACTACAATTTTATAATTAGAACTTTATTTTTATTTTTAATTATTTTAATTTGTATTTATTTTTAATTGATTTTATTGAGGCAACTCTAGTTAAAATAATTATAAAGCTTCAGGTGCCCAATTCTACAACACATCTCTGTACACCGTATCGTGTGTTCACCCCCCAAAGTGAAGTTAATTTTTTTCTTCACAATTTATCCCTCTTACACCCTACTCTACTCTCTCCACCCCTCCAGCAAAGCAACACTGTTGTCTGTGTCCATGAGTTTTTCCACTCGCTTTTCTTTGGTCAATCTTTATACCCCATTCACCCAGCACCCACACTCCCTCTCTCTGCCTGACAGCTCTCAGCCTGCTCTCTATCTATGAGTCTGTCTCTATTTCACTTGTTAGTTCATTTTGTTCATTAGATTCCACATATGAGTGAGATTGTATGGTACTTGTCATTCTCTGCCTGGTTTATTTCACTTAGCATAATGCTTTCCAGGTCCGGCCATGCTGTCGCAAAGAGTAAGATTTTCTTCCTTTTTACAGCTGTGTAGTATTCCACTGTATACCATAGCTTTCTTATCCATTCATCTACTGATGGGCATGCAGGCCACTTCCAAATCTTTGTTATTGTAAATAATGCTGCAGTGACCATAGGGGTGCATAATTTTTTTCAAATTAGTGTTTTGCGTTTCTTAAGATAAATTCCCAGAAGTAGAATCATTGGGTCATAGGCATTCCCATTTTTAACTTTTCAAAGTAACTCCATACTGCCTTACAAAGTGGCTGTATCAATCTGCATTCTCTCCAACCGTTCTCAAGAATTCCCTGTACACATCCTCTCCAACACTTGCTGTGCTAATTTGTTGATGACAGCCATTCTAGCAGGTGTGAGGTGATAGCTCATTGTGGTGTTAATTTGCATTTGTCAGATGATTAGTGACCTTGAGCATCTTTTCATATGTCTATTGGCCATCTGTATGTCTTCTTTAGAAAAGTGCCTATTCAGGTCCTTTGCCTATTTTTTTCATTGGATTGTTTTTTGGTGTTGAGTTTTGTAAGTTCTTTATATAGTTTTTAAATTAACCCATCATCAGATATATTATTGGTGAAAATGTTCTCCCATAAAGTGGTTCCCTTTTCATTTTGTTGATGGTGTCCTATGTTGTGCAAAAGCCTTTTAGTTTGATGTGGTCCCTCTTGTTTTTTTCTTTTGTTTCCCTTGCCTGAGGAGACATATCAGAAAAAAAAATGCTGCTATGTATCACATGTCTGAGATTTTACTGCCTATGTTTTCTTTCTAGTCAAACTTTTATTTATTTATTTATTTATTTTTAGAGAGAGAGAGAGAGGGAGGGACAGGGGCAGATAGACAGGAAGGGAGAGTGATGAGAAGCGTCAAGTCATAGTTGTTCATTGATTGCTTTCTCATATGTGCCTTGACCATGGAGCTCCAGCTGTTCCAGTGACTCCTTGCTCAAGCCAGTGACCTTGCAAGTCGGCAACCTTTGGGCTGAAGCCAGTGACCCTGGGGTTATGTCTCTGATGATCCCACGCTGAAGCCAGTGACCTCAAGCTCACACTGGTGACCTCGTATTTAAACTGGATCAGCCTGTGCTCAAGCCAGGTTGCACATGGGTTTTGGACCTGGGTCCTTGGTGTCCCAGGTCAACTGTCTATTCACTGTGCCACCTCCTGGTCAGGCTAACATTTAAGTCTTTAGTCCTCTTTGAATTTATTCTTGTGTGTGGTGTAAAAATGCTCTAATCTTATTTTTTGCACATATCTATCCATTTATTGAATAGACTTGCCTCCTTTGTTAAATATTAATTGATCATATAAAGCATAGGTTGATTTTTAGCCTTTTCATTCTGTTTCACTGATCCATGAGTCTGCTTTTATGCCAGTACTATGTTGCTTTGATTACTATGGTCTTGTAGTATAGTTTGATATCAGGCAGCGTGATTCTTCCAACTTTGTTCTTTTTCATTATTGATGTGACTATTCAGGATCATTTGTGGTTCAATATAAATTTTTAGAATATTTGTCTAGTGCTGTGAATTACACAATTGTTATCCTAAAAAGAATTCTATTGAATCTATAACTTGCTTTAGGTAATACAGACATTTTAATGATGTTCATTCTTCCTATCCTTGAACATGACATATGCTTTCTCTTATTTATGTCTTCTTCATTTTCTTTCTTGAGCATCTTATAATCTTCCAAGTATAGGTCTTTCATATCCTAGTGTAATTTCATTCCTAGGTATTTGCTCTTTTTGAAGCAACTGTGAATGTTACTGTTTTCTTAGTTTCCCTTTCTGACAGTTCATTGTTGGTGTATAAAAATGCAACTGATTTCTGGATATTTGTTTTGCATCCTGCTACACTACTGAATTCATTTATCAGTTCTAGTATTTTTATATATACTTTAGGGTTCTCTAAATATAGTATCATGTCATCTGCAAATAATGACAGTTTTACTTCTTCCTTTCCAACTTGGATGCCTTTTATTTTTTCTTCTTGTCAGACTGCTGTGGCTAGGACCTACAGCGCTGTCTTGAGCCCAGAGTGTGAGTGTGCCAGCAGCTAGCAGGGCAGCCCTATTGAATCTCCCATGAGGAGGGAGCTCCAGTCAGATTCATAAGAAAGTGTGGGGGGGGATGGCTCCTGCTTCAAAGCCAGACAACTGAGTCACTGTCACCTCCTGAGTCTGCTCTAGATGTCTACCCCTTGGCCAAGACAGCAGGATCCTCAGCAGAGTCTAATTCTCACAGGGCGAGGAAAAAATTTTTCCCCAGGCTTATGTCCCACGGAGGGGATTACTCCACCCAAGAATAATGATGACTGCAGCATGTGCAGAATGATTCAACACAAGGGTTTTGGTAGTTGTCCTTCTGTGTCTCTCCCCAGAGTCACACACCGCAGACTCTCTTCACATGACTCTAGTCTGCTCCACCCTCCCTTTGTCAGAGCCCAGGGTAGGTGGTTGTGAACAAGATTTTGCGCTGGCCCTTTGAGAGGGTGTCCCAGTGTCTGTAGATTCCCATCCTTTATGGAAGACAGAAACTTCCCTGCTTTTCACAACCAAATGTCATATGGGTGTTGCTTCTTGGCCCCGGTTCTCTGGGCTAGAGAACCCGACTTACGGTTTGGGCCCTGCCCTTCTCAAGGGGAATTCCAACCCCCAGCTGAGATATTCCTCCAGAGCTGGGCCAGCCCTTTCCACTTCTGCCCTTCCAACCAGTCTCCATGTGGCTTCTTCTGTGAATCCTTAGTTATAAGACTCCTCTTCATTTAGTTTTGAGTTGGCTTTTCAGGATGATTGTTTTAAAATTTAGTTGTAACTCTACTTTGACCCTGGGAGGAGGTAGGTGTAACATCCACCTACTCTGTCGCTCTGTGGCATTCAGAGCTGCTTTATTATTATTATTATTATTATTATTATTATTATTTTAACACTGACAAGATAGGCACTATTTGCCTGGCAAAGGGTATTTTTATTTTTTTAGATTAAAGTGTATATTGTGGGGGGGGCAAAGTCTTATCATTGAAAATTACATTACTGCTTTCAAAAGTTCAGAAAACTTTTAATATAATTCATAGTTATTCTGATTTTCACTAAGTTCAATTACCTTAAAAGTTTAGAGATTAAATAGGTATGCGTATGTGTGCGTGTATGTGTGTGTAAAGTACTTCTTTCTTCCACACTCATATAAGATCAAATTCAAACCATTCTAGAGATATTAAGATTTTCCTTTGGTTCATAATATCAGAACATAATATTTAATAGTTTTTGTTGCTGTCCTTAATATGCAACCATGCTAGTAATAAATTCAGTGCCAACATTTTATAAATTATTCAAATACAGTAACATCTGCAATCAGCTACATGTATTAGTTTTAAATAGTTTTAAAATATTGCAGGTATTATTTCCAATGAGTTGTCTAATTAATGAGAGCATAAAAATTATTGCGAACAATACAATTAAACCAAAATCAAGGAGAATATGTTGGAACAAATAAAGTAATAAAGACGGGTTATATTTTATTCATCTTAGAGATAGTTATTTTATTGGCTTGACTTAGTTTAAAACAATTTGGTTTTACAATAAGCAACATCACATTTGAAAAAAATAGATGTATCTCTCAGTTGTGTGCTTAGTTAAAAATTAATCTTAACTTTTAAATCCTTTTAGAAAAGGGCTTTAGGTGTTAAATCCAAGGAACTCCACAGAACTCACAGCTCACACGAAACATTTTTTTGACAGACTACTTCCATTCCTTTCGTCTATGAGTCAGGAACGAACCCTGTTGTGTAAGGACTAGAAGTTTGTGGTAAAATAGACTTCTGAATATACAGGTTACATAGTAGACTTGTGCTCTTTGCTGGACACACTTCAAGAAGTCTCCTTTGGTGTTGAAAGTGAACACTTGCTAAATTATTGGGGTTGTGGTAGATTCCACATTTTCAGAGGGTGTTCAGTTTGAACTGTACTACAAGAGATTCAAAAGGCCCTTCCTTTTTCTTCTGCCCACAGAAAGGTCCTTGCAAACTGTGCTTATAGCATTAGAAATTCAACACAGCTACATAGGAGTCATCATTCAGTGTACCACAAAACTTGCAGGTTGGTAGTTCTATTTGAAAATGAAAGTTCCAGCACTTCTCTAATTTAGCAACTCTTACCTAGTTTTATCAATTTAATGATTATTTACTCAGCAAGATATGTTAAAATTATCCCAGACTTATATATTCTGGAAATATCCAAAAAATATACATTCATCTCTAGTTATTAATGAAACAAACGGCTTTTGCCTGACCAGGCAGTGGTGCAGTGGATAGAGCATCAGACTGGGATGCGGAAGACCCAGCTTCGAAACTCCAAAGTCACGAGCTTGAACATGGGCTCACCAGCTTGAGTGCGGGTTCACTGGCTTGAGCGTGGGATCATAGACATGATCCCATAGTTGCTGGCTTCAGCCCTTCGATTGCTGGCTTGAAGCCCAAGGTCACTGGCTTGAGCGCAGGATTACCAGCTTGAGTGCCAAGTCACTGGGTTGAGCATGGGATCATAGACATGACTCTATGGTAGCTGATTTGAACAAGGAGTCACTTGCTCTACTGTAGCCCCCAATCAAGGCACATATGAGAAAGCAATCAATGAACAACTAAGGTGCCGCAATGAAGAGTTGATGCCTCTCATTTCTCTCCCTTCCTGTCTGTCTGTCCTTAGCTGCCCCTCTTTCTGAGTCTCTCTCTGTCTTTGTCAAAATAAAAAGGGCCTTCTTCTGTATTTGTCCATCTTCCTGGAACACCTTCACAGCTAATGCAAAAAAAAAAAAAAACCAAACAAATAATTATCTTTGAAGTCTGTTTTTTGAACTAATTTCTGTTATTTTTGTTGTATGTTAAAAACAAAACTAAAAATTATATCAAACAGCATTCAGATGAGCAATGCCCAGATTTATCATTTCCATTAAACAAGGATTTCTCAATGTCAGTACTGTTGACCTTGGAAAACACCTTATTCTTTGCTGTGGAAGTTGTCCTGTGTGTACTAGGATGTTTAGCACACCATTCTTAGTGCATCTAACCCCCAAATGTGGCAATTGAAAATGTCTCCAGTCATCGTCACAAGTCTCTTTGGGTGTGGGAGAAACAATGTTAGCTCCAGACAAGAACCGCTGTCCTAAATTATATGTGGTGAGCACCACATTCCAGACAGAGTGCTGGCTATTGGAGATTGCAAAAGTTGTTGAGGAGACAGAGAAATAAGTAATTCAATATTAATGATAACAGCAAATATTAATGATACCAGCACTATTTCCTCTTAGTTAACGGAAATACAAAGAAAACAAAAAAACAAAATAGCCAATGACTTTGGAGTGAAACCAGGTGAATGGAGCGTGATCCGGGTCCAAAATGAGAAACGAGGATCAGCTCTTTATGTCAGAGAGCACCAGGGTTGGAATCTAGCTGTGCCAACAAAGTGTCCTGTGCCCTTAAGCTCATAGTCATTGTATCTCAGCTTCCGTTTCCTCCTCTGCTAAAGGAGGGATTTGCACCTGAAGGTTGCTGGGAAGATTAATTATAAACTATGTCAATACCTAGCATGGAACCAGTGGGCACTCAAGAAAATTACAGTTTTGTTATTATTTTAACAGAAAATCCTTTCAGAATGAATTATTTCAGTGTAATAGTTAAGAGAGTGGACTTTAGCTAGAGGGCTTCGATTCAAATCTCTCTCTACCACTTAAATTTGCCCCTCAGATTCATAAAATAAAGATGGTAAGAATAGCTGTTTCATAAGGCAGTTGTGCAGATTAAATCAGTTACTTGCATGTGAGGCACTTATAAGTATTATCTGTTACTCTCAGGGTTAATCAATTTGAAGATACACATTGTTCATTTTTTAATATCTCTGAAATTAGAAATCATTTTCCAGAGATGACATGTCACAGTTGATGTGCCACTTTTTTTCTTTTTAACTATGAGAAAATGTACTGTAGGATCTCACAAACAATCCCTACTTGATCTCAGTGACATATGATATTATTTTATGATTAAAATTATTAGACTCAAGAAATCTTTTACCGTACAACACCTTTTATGCAAGCACTCAAATTATAAGCCTCACTATTATTTTTAACCTTTCTTTTCCCAGAAACCCTGACATACAATCAATTTCCAACTAAATAATAAGTACTGCCACTTACAAGATTATGCATGATTATAGATTCATGGGAACTACCCCAATGTAACTCCCTAACTACCCCAATGTAACAACTTCCTACTAGTATGCCTACCTCCAAACTTTTTCTACTCTAAGCTACTTTGTGTATAAATATAGGAATAAATTTTCTAAAGGTAGAGACAAAGATACATTTCTATTCAATGTGCTTCTGTGAATTCCCACTTACTAGTGTGCTCAGTGGAAAGAAGTTACTTGGAATCAGAGGCTTTCATTGTAAAGCCTCAACTAACCTTTGTTGACCTTAAGCACCACTCCACTAGGCTAATGACAAACTGAACCACTGATTGTTGGCTTACATGTACCACACCAAAGCTTTCTGCTCCTGCTTCTGTCTCTGTCTCTTGGAATAGTCTTCTCTGCAGGTCCACATACAGGAATTCTGTTCTCCTTTCCAGATCCTGTACCAGTCTTACATGGGACTAAAGTAGCTTTGTTTTCTCAAACTCTAAAACATCTTGTACATCAGTTTACCTTATTTAATGATGAATGGGATATATATATATATCTTACCCTCTACTAAAATACTTGAGAACCAGCTCATCCTTATTTTTTAATTTGTCGCAATATCTACACAGAAATGTTCAGTAAATACACTGTTCACAAAAATTAGGGGATCAGGGAATGTGCAGATACTCCAGTACTTTCTTTCAGCCTTTTGTATAGTGCATTTTTACCAATGAAATAAAAGTTAGTTTTGCATCTCATTTGCATAAACTAAAAACTTTCTTTAACTTGTCATTTGCTTTTCTGATGTCCTTGTTTAATAAAAAAAAGAATCAAATCCTTCTCTTTTTGTATTGTTTCAAATTCATTTTGAAATATCCCCTAATTTTTGTGAGCAGTATATAATTATTTTTGAAATAATTATTGCAATATAATATTTCATTAGTCTAAATTGGAGATATTTATTATTCACTTCAGAAAACATTTTACTACAAATGATGTTGTAATTGGGGAGGTTGAAAAGCTATTACAGTTAAGTTATGTAATTGTAACACTCTTGCTCATAAGAATGATTAGCAACATTTATAATCTGAGATCTTGTCCCAGGTCTATCCCATAGATCCACAGGATGACTCTTCTGCTCACAAGGGACCTCTGGTACTTTAATTTCTTGGCAAAGGTCCCCTGTTCCCAGTGGCAACCCCTCGCTGCTAAATATGGCCTTTCAGAATGGAGCACAAACAAATTAATATTATGTAACAACTAAAGTACATTTTACCAATGGATTTTACTGTGTGGAGTGTGGTATGTGCTTACAATACTTTAAAAATGTTTGTTCTCTTTTCTCTTATCTTTGAAAACTGTACCTCTTTCTCCCATTAACTAAGATAGATCCCTCACCCATCATGTCATTGTAAACTGGGTCTCAAATTATTCCGTTTTATTTTCTTTTCTCAGTTCATTCATAGCAGTTGATTCGAGAAGCTGGGTTGAGCAGCAACATTCTCAGGGACCATTAAAAGAAGAAATAATGATAATAATAATAATAATAATACCACACTGGTAGAAAATATGAAGCTTGGATTCAGTCTTGCCTACCAATTCATAACTGTCCATAGAATTATCATCAAATATTATCAAGAAAATATAACACTCTCAATAAGTTCAACTGTGTCAAGCATGAGCACTACTAGGCAATAAAGATAAAAAAGATAAATTAAATTCTTATGCCCTAAAAGAGTTCATTTCCAGATTTATACACTCATATGATTAAATTTTCTCGGTGAGCATTTCTTTCATTTCTGCTATGTTTCCAATGACTTTATTTTTATTTCCAGATATGATGTTAAGAAGACATGAATATATTAAGTTAAAATATTCTATACAGATAGAACTAATTCAAACTTTGTTTCAATGGGAAGGGGAAAACAATATTAATTTTTAAAAATATGTAAACTTATTTCTATGATATAATAAATTTATATATTACAGATAATTGCCATTATGAAAAAATTATGAAACTTATTTCTATGATATAATAAATTTATAATTACAGATAATTGACATTATGAAAAAATTATGAATCTTCATGTGTATGCATCACATAGATATGTATTGTGACTATCTGATAAAAGTAACTCATCTAGCCAAGCGTTTATTAAGCTGTCTGCTTTTAATCTTCAGTCTCAAATGCAGAACAGAAACATGCCCTTCCCACCTAGTACCATTAGTAGTATTTAAAAGTGTGGACTTTGGAATCGGACTTTTCCATTCTTACCATCTTTGTGTCTTATTTTTCTCATTTATAATACAAGAATGATAATAGTATTTACATCATAGGGTTATCCTAAAGATAAATACATTAATGTAAAATGTCTAGAGTGTATCTGATACAGAGTTAAGCACTATGGAAGTATAATTTATAGAAAAAGAACATGCACGAAAAACAACTCTTTGAAATGGTAGTAGACTTTTCCTATAAAAACCTAAATAAGGGGACGGCAAGATGGCGATGGAGTTGGCGGATGTACCAACTTCCAACTCCTGGAACCATAACTTAATTTTAAGAACCATCATCTGGATAAACCAACTTTGAACTAAACTAAGTGGATTCTTCAACCAAGGAACACTGAAGAAGCCACATTGAGACTGGCAGGAAAAGCGAAAATGTGGAAAGGGCTGCCCAGCTCCCTGGAGTGAATGGCAGACTCGTGTGGCAGGAAGAGAGTTTAGAGGAGAGGGAGGGACCTGGGTCCCAGGAACAAAGCCCCAGCCTGCAGCCCCAGAGCCTAGAAGAGGCGTTTGGACAGTATTGAGCTGAGAAACCAGTGAGGAAAACTGTCTCTTTGTGAGAAAGAGACAGTTTTCTCAGACCCAGGATTCTTCTTAAAGGGACAGCGCAGAAAACCATTCTCACAACCACTCACCTGGGTCTCCGGGGGACAGGGGCAGAAAAGAGGACTGGAGCAGTGGGAAGAGAGAATGGACTGGAAGGCACAAGGAGAAACACTCTGAGGGACAGCCACCCTAACCCCTGGGCTGAGTCACTTCCCAAATCGAAAACGAATATTTCCCCTGGAACTAGCAATACCAGCAAAGGGAGACAGGACACCAGCCAAACAAGCTCTCCCGCGGCATTTAGAGCAGAGCTGCTTAGATGGAGGGAGCTCCCAGGACAGTATGCAGTGTTAGGGTCTGAGCTGCATTGCGCCTACGCACACTGCTGAGGGCTTCCTGGAGGGATGGATGGTGACGGCGGGATGCAGAAACCTGGTTCTGTCAGCGGGGGTGGAGGCCCAGTCGGCGTGAGCTTGGTCTAGCCAGCAGGGGCAGAGGGGATGCGTGAAAGCGGTCCGGCAGCTACGGCCCACCTGCAGCCCTACCTGCAAGGGAAAAGTGGGAGGCCAGGAATAGGCAGAGATCTGCTGCTAAGCAGGGCCCCATGGGCATGCAGCATGACCTGGCCTATCAGGTTTGTGACCCAGCATGAGCCGGCCCTGACCATGAGGGCGGCCTAAAACTTGGGATAGGCTGAGGCTCACAGCTGAGCGCATGCCAGCAGCTCCACCTGGCTGGAGAAATTGCGGTTTTCGATCCTGCACAAGCCAGCCCTGACTGTGGGGGCAGGGCTAAAGCCCGGGACAAGAGGAGGCTCACAGCTGAGCAAAGGTGCTCACCCCTACCCTTGGTGCTGAGGCTTGTGGCTTGAGTGCATGCGCAACCACACCTGTGAGGGCGAGGCAAAGGCCTAGACAGGGGTAGAGTCAAGCAAGAGAACACAGCCCCTCCCGAGGAGGAGAGGAGGAAATCAGAGCAACAGCCATAGTAAGACAGCGCTGGCAACGCGCATCCCAACTGCCCTAGGCAGTGGCACAGGGGGTGGCGGGCCTACAGACAGACCACACCTAGGGAACATAGAGGCAACACCCATTCTAATGGCCTCACCCTTCTTATACACAGACAAAATGGGCAGATAGAGAAATGCCACGCAAATGAATCAAGAGAAATCCCCAGAGAAGGACCTGAATGAACCAGATATAACCAAATTACTGATGCAGAGTTTAAAATAATGATAGTTAGGATGTTCAAAGAGCTTAGAGCAACAATGGATAGTCATTACGAACACCTAAATAAAGAGATAGCAAGTATAAAAAAGGAAATTGAAATAATAAAAAAGAATCAGACAGTAATGACAAATACATTTTTAGAAATGAAGACCACAATGGAAGGAATTAATAGCAGAATGGATAAAGCTGAGGATCAAATCAGCGAGTTAGAGGACAAAATAAACAAAGGCACAGAAGCAGAGCAGAAAACAGAAACGCGACTCAAAAATCTGAGGAAACTCTAAGGGTGCTCTGTGACAACATGAAGAGAAATATCCATATCATAGGGGTTCCCGAAGATGAAGAGAAAGAACAAGGGATAAAAACTTTGTTCAATCAAATCATAGCTGAAAACTTCCCTAAATTAAGGCTGGAAAATGTTTCACATGTTCAAGAAGCACAGAGAACTCCAGTAAAGAGAAACCAAAAGAAATCTACACCAACACACATCATAGTTAAAATACCAAAGCTAAGTGATAAAGAGAAAATTTTTTAAAAGCTGCTAGAGAAAAAAGGGCTATCACCTACAAAGGAGCCCCCATAAGGATGACATCCAACTTCTCAACAGAAACACTTGAGGCCAGAAAGTAATGACAGGAAATATTCAAAGTAATGCAGAACCAGAACCTACAACCAAGACTACACTATACAGCAAGGCTAACATTTAAAATTGAAGGAGAAATAAAGAGCTTCCCAGCCAAAAATCCATCAAGGAATTCATGAAAATCAAACCAGAGATACTAAGGGGCCTGTTGTGAACAATTCAAAGGGGGAAAAGAATATAGCAAAAGAAGAATACAGCTTTAAAGAATAAAATGGCAATAAACAACTACATATCAATAATAACCTTAAATGCAAATGGTTTAAAAGATTCAATCAAAAGACATAGGGTAGCTGTGTGGATAAAGAAACAGGATCCATACATATGCTGTCTACAAGAGACATACCTTAAAACAAAAGATGTACATAGACTGAAGGTAAAAGAATGGAAAAAAATATTTCATTCAAATGGAAATGAAAAAAAATCTGGGGTAGCAATACCTATATCTGACAAGATGGACTTTAAAACAAAGGCTGTAGTAAGAGATGAATAAGGACATTACATAATAATAAAGGGAATAATTCAACAGGAAGATATAACCATCATGAATATCTATGCACCTAATATAGAAGCTCCTAAATATATAAAGCAGACTTTAATAAATATAAAGGGTGAGATTAACAGCAATACTATAATAGTAGGGAATTTCAATACCCCACTAACATCACTAGATAGATCTTCAAGAAAGAAAATTAATAAAGAAACAGCAGACTTAAAGGATACACTAGATAAACTCAATTTAATAAATATCTTCAGAACTTTTTACCCTAAAGCAGTAGAATATACATTCTTTTCAAGTGCTCATGGTACATTTTCTAGGATAGACCACATGTTAGGACTCAAAAATAGTCTCAACAAATTTAAGAAGATTGAAATCATATTAAGCATTTTCTCTGATCACAATGGCATGAAACTAGAAATTAACCACAAAAGAAAAACTGAAAGATACTCAAACACTTGGAAACTAAATAGCATGTTATTAAATAATGAATGGATTAACAATGAGATCAAAGAAGAAATAAAAAAGTTTCTAGAAACAAATGATAATAAGCATACATCAACTTAAAATTTATGGGACAGCAAAAGCAGTACTGAGAGGGAAGCTCATAGCATTACAGGCATACCAAAAGAAGCTAGAAAAAGCTCAGATAAGCAACCTGACCCTGCATCTAAAAGAACTAGAAAAACAACAGCAAATAAATCCAGGACCAGTAGAAGAAAGGAAATAATAAAGATCAGAGCAGAAATAAATGACATAGAGGCTATGGAAACAATACAGAGGATCAATGAAACCAGGAGCTGGTTCTTTGAAAAGGTAAACAAGATTGATGAACCTTTAACTAAACTCACCAAGAAAAAAAGAGAGAGGACCCAAATAAATAAAATTAGAAATGACAGTGGAGAAATAACAACTGACACAAGAAACACAAAGTATTGTATGAAAATAATATGAAGAACACTATGCCAAAAAATTAGACAACCTAGGGGAAATGGACAAATTTCTTGAATCATATAATCTTCCAAAAATCAATCTGGAAGAATCAGAACACCTAAACAGACCAATTACAACAAATGAGATAGAAACAGTTATCAAAAAGCTCCCAACAAAGAAAAGCCCTGGGCCTGATGGCTTCACAAGTGAATTCTACCAAAAATTCAAAGAACTAACTCCTATCCTCAGCTATTTCAAATAATTCAAGAGGAAGGAAGACGTCCAAACTCCTTTTATGAGACGAGAATAATTCTGATCCCGAAACCAGGCAAAGACAACACAAAGAAAGAAAATTACAGGCCAATATCTCTGATGAATTTAAATGCTAAAATTCCCAACAAAATATTAGCCACCAGATCCAGCATTATATAAAGAAAATCATACACCTTGATCAAGTGTGATTTATTTTGGAGAGGCAAGGCTGGTTCAATATTTGAAAATCAATCAATGTGATTCATCATATAAACAAAAGAAAGGACAAAAATCACATGATAATTTCAATAGATGCAGAAAAAGCATTTGATAAAATCCAGCAGCCATTCATGATCAAAACTTTCAGTAAAGTGGGAATACAGGGAACATACTTTAACATGATAAAGGCCATCTATGGCAAACCCACAGCAAACATCATACTAAATGGGCAAAAATTAAAAGCAATCCCGTTAAGATCAGGAACCAGGCAGGGGTGCCCCCTTTAACCACTCTTATTCAACATAGTTCTGGAAGTCTTAGCCACAACAATCAGACAAGAAGAAGAAATAAAAGGCATCCAAATTGGAAAAGAAGAAGTAAAACTGTCACTATTTGCAGATGATATGATATTATATATAGAAAACCCTAAAGTCTCAGTCAAAACTACTACTGGACCTGATAAATGAATTCAGCAAGGTGGCAGGATATAAAATTAATACTCAGAAATCAGAGGTATTTTTATATATCAACAATGAACTGTCAGCAAAAGAAATTAAGGAAACAATCCCCTTCACTATTGCAACCAAAAAAATAAAGTACCTAGGAATAAATTTAACCAAGGAGGTTAAGGACTTGGACTCGGAAAATTATAAAACATTGATAAAAGAAATCAAGGAAGATACAAACAAGTAGAAGCATATACCGTGCTCATGGTTAGGAAGAGTAAACATCATTAAAATGTCTCTATTATCCAAAGCAATTTATAAATTCAGTGCAATACCAATTAAAATACCAATGACATACTTCAACGATATAGAACATATATGCCAAAAATTTATATAGAACCAAAAAAAGAACATGAATAGCCTCAGCAATCTTACAAAGAAAATATAAAGCAGGAGGTATCACTCTTCCAGATATCAAGGTTTACTACAAGGCCATTGTACTCAAGTCAGCCTGGTACTGGCATAAGAACAGGCACATAGATCAATGGAACAGAACAGAGGATCCAGAAATAAACCCACAGCTTTATGGACAACTAATATTTGACAAAGGAGGAAAGAGCATACAATGGAGTAAAGACAGCTTGTTTAACAAATGATGTTGGGAAAATTGAACATCTATCTGCAAAAAAATAAAACTAGACCATCAACTTACACCATTCACAAAAATAAACTCAAAATGGATAGGAGACTTAAATGTAAGCCGTGAAACCATAAGCATCTTAGAAGAAAACATAGGCAGTAAGCTCTCTGACATCTGTAGCAGCAATATATTTGCCAATGTATCTCCACGGGCAAATGAAATAAAAGGCAGGATAAACAAATGGGACTATATCACACTAAAAAGTTTTTGCACAGCTAAAGACAATAAGAACAGAATAAAAAGACAAACTACACAATGGGAGAACATATTCAACAATACGTCTGATAAGGGGTTAATAACCAAAATTCATAAAGAACTTATAAAACCACCAGGAAGACAAACAATCCAATCAAAAATGGGCAAAAGAAGTAAATAGACATTTCTTCAAAGAGGACATACAGATGGCCAATAGGCATATGTAAAAATGCTCAACATCACTAATTATTAGAGAAATACAAATTAAAACCACAATGAGATATCACCTCACACCAGTCAGAGTGGCACTCATCAGCAAAACAACACAGAATAAGTGCTGGCGAGGATGTGGAGAAAAGGGAACCCTCCTGCACTGCTGGTGGGAATGCAGACTGGTGCAGCCACTGTGGAAAGCAGTATGGAGATTCCTCAAAAAATTAAAAATCGAACTGCCTTTTGACCCGGCTATCCCATTTATAGGAATATACCCTAAGAACACCATAGCACTGTTCGAAAAGAAGAAATGCGCCCCCATGTTCGTGGCATCATTGTTCACAATATCGAAGAGCTGGAAACAGCCCAAGTGTCCGTCAGAAGACGAGTGGATTAAAAAGCTATGGTACATATATACTATGGAATACTACTCAGCCATAAGAAATGATGACACTGGATCACTTACAACAAAATGGATGGACCTTGATAACATTATACAGTGAAATAAGTAAAAGAAAAAAAAAACTGAGAACAGCATGATTTCATACATAGGTGGGACATAAAAGCAAGACTATGAGACATGGAAAAGAGAGTGGTGGTTACGGGGTGGGGGGAGGGAAGGGAGGGTGGAATAGGGAGAAGGGGAGGGGCACAGGGAAAACCAGATAGAAGGTGACAAAGGACAATTTGACTTTGGGTGATGGGTATGCAACACAATTGAATGATAAGATAACCTGGAGATGATTTCTTTGAACATATGTACCCTGATTTATTAATGTCACCCCATTAAAATTAATAAAATAAATTAAAAAACCTAAATAAGCATTCAGGGTAAAAAAAATCTTAATTAAAAAATATAAATATATGCTTGTATATATCTTTTCAAGTATATGTAAAACATAAAAAAGTAATTATCATAAGTAATAGAGGTAATTTTACTCTTTCTTTTTAGTCCCATTTGTTTCAACCTGTTTTTGTGTTTTGTTTTGTTTTTGTTTTTACTCATATAAATCATTGTTCTTTTAAAATTAAGTTCTTACCATTCATAGACTCACACCATTTTTATAATTTAAAGGCATCACAGATACCTTCCAATTCAATGGAGTTCACATTTTGCCAATGTGGGCTCCAGTATTTAAACATGTAAATTGCCTAAAATGATAACATGGTGGGTTTGGCAGAGCTGGAATAAGAGTACTGATCGCCTAAATTCTAGTTTACTTTGCAGCCCTCATGCCACAATTCAACTTTGTAACAGCAAAAACAAAACACCAAACATAAAAGGGTGACTAAAATTTATCTAAATGATTCTAACCACAATTTGTTTCAGGAAAGCAAGGATTCATGTTAATATAGTCAATTGTGTAATGTTTTTCTTTTTAAATATTGTTTATAGTCAAGGTAAAGTGTAGGTAGAAGAGAGAGTCTTGAGTGGTAAATATCCAGTTTCTACCCCTGTGGGACAGGGTGTGCCACAGTGACCAGCTCCTTGGAAGTCTCTGACTTGTCTTCTAGACTGGGTTATGGTGAAATGCGGCCGCGGTCCCAACCTCAGCCTAGCTGAATGCGCTGACATGTAACATACCTTAGTCCCAACCTCTAACATATAACATGCCACACTTTTACAAAAGAAGCAGGCCTGCTGTGGCTTTTATGTGGGGCAGTACCCACATGCCAATGGCAGGTGACACTCAGGCAGGTCCTTTCGCTTTGCAAACTGCCACTGGTCTTGGCTTTGCTCTTACACAACGCAAGAGCTGCCAGGTGATGGACAGCAAAGCATCTCTGACTTGGTTGCATGTCATGTTCCAAGTGTGTCCCAGCTCGTTAGCTGACCACTGGCCAGAGCCCAAATTGGATGCCAGTTCCTGTATTGTTCCTGAGCTGAGATTCTCAACAGATGGGCCAGTGCAGTCACAGGACAAGGCGACCTGCTCTCCCTAGGCTAGGTGGCAATTAGTTTTGTGTTAACAGCATCTATTAGCACCTATTTGATGAAAACACAGAAAAAGTACCATTCTGGCATCCTTCTAAAAGTTGCTAATTAATCTTGTTTGTAAATATATCTTCAGCTTCCAAGGCAGTAAACTTGACCTGACCCAAGTGTAGATTTTCAAAACACCAAAACATTTTATGTGTGGCTTATAAAATTGGTCTAAAAATTATATTTAACAGTAATGTTATCATGGTATTTCTACAAAATTATTCATAATATAGTGTCTCTAACCGATTACCTCAAATTTTAACTAAAATATAAAATTTTTGTGACTCAAGCTTCAAAATAATAATCACGTAATTAGGAGGCCCGTTCGTTTCAAATGCAAGTTTTATGTTGGACAGATTCTAAATAAAGTCCTGGCCCTAAAATGTATCAGTGTGTGACTCTGGAAACTTATTTTAAGCTTTTGTTTCCATATCCCTTAAATGAGAATAAGATCATGCTGGCACACTATTCTTTATAATAATGTAATGCATGCATGCAAAAGCATTTAGGAGAGTGCATGACAAATAGTAAATCCTCCAAGAACTCTTTGTTTTATCATTACATAATCTTATAAAGCAGTAGTTTTCTTATCACCAGCAGACAAACAATACAATATAATGTGTTAAATGTGAAGGATTCGGCCCAGATGTCTTATTGCACGGGACTCAGATACAATTTCTGGGTTATGTGCAATCTTCCCAGACATAGAAAAACAGGTGGCAACTCCCAGGCTCAGAAAACGAGCTAGGTGATTTAAAAACAAAATTTATATTTATTAAATCAATAATGTTATGAGTTTCTTTGGAAATCAATTGGCCAAAAATAGAGTATCCAGAAAAATTGTGCAGTCTACATATTTTAGCAATATATATATATTTCTTGTGGTTACATATATTACTAAATAAATTCCACCAGTCAGTTAAATTTATAAAACTGGAACACCTGTTATGTGCACTATTGCAGTGTGTATAGTGCTTTGCATTTGTGATATGATTTTAATTGCCCTGTGAGATAGAATGGGTGGCATAATTATTCACCCTGTACAAATAAGTCAAAGCATAGGTTAATCGTTAGTCCTGACGCATCACTGGTCCATATCAACAGGATGTAAAACACAAATAAACTTAAACACTTCCCTGAAGTTAATGTGAAGTTAGTGTGACGGTCACACTCCTAGCTGGTGTAGAGAAATCCGTTAAACATCATTTCCAGAACATGGGGAAGTAACTAAAAGTGTAAATGATCAAAAATTGGCAAAACAACCCTAAAGTCTATCATTCCTGAGAATGGCCTCACTGCCCTGTATGCTAGTGGTAGTTGTACGTAAAACTTCACAGTGACTGTCCTTGTGGTCCTATTATTTTTTTCTTTTTTAGAAAGAAGTGACGAAGACAACTGTGTTGCTGAAAAATCACGGAATGTTCATGAACACTTTCCTTTATATTTCTGAACCTTAGGGAGTGAACTACTCTTTAGATATAGCATACAATGTTTTATAGATATGGCTTTTCTTCAGTTATTTTTTCCCCCTTCATTTTCAGAAACCATTTTAATTGACTAATCTTGACCAGCCAACCTAATCAGCTTGGTTATTTATCAGGAGCCTAAATTACCACATGACCTTGAAGCCCACACTGTATGTGAAGGAGGCTGATCTTCTCGGCAGGGAGGCTGAGCACCTGTTCAGCATCTCTGCATCCCAGAAGCACATGCTCTGAACAATGGAGCTTACAAACAATTAGCACAAGAGCATTTTCCAGGGCTAAGTGGAAAGAGCCACTTAGTGTAAAAGAAAGAAAGAAAAAAGGGAATACTAAGTGGTCCTATTCACTTCCTTTTCTTAAGGAATCGTTTATTTTGGTGAATCTCACATTTCATGGGACTGAGAATTCTAAAAAATCTCTCTTAAAATAGACTTGCACTTTAAAAATGGAAATTATCAGTGGGTTTAGGAAAATTGACAGAACTTCACACTAGATATATTGAAACTCTTATTCTCTAGTCTCTTTTCTATTTTTATGAAATATTCATGAATTATATTCACTATGTGGAAGCCATCAACTGCATTTAAAATTTACAGGCATATGTTGGAATGTAAATGGCATATTTTATTTCCTTTTTTCTCCTGACAAGCTATTATGAACATTCCTTTGTTTACTCTAGATTCTTATTAAGGAAGTTAGTGTCACTTTAGAGTTAGTTCAGGAATTAAATAAAAATGAAATAAGAAAAATCCCAGAGCTAACTAATCGTGATATTCTGAAAATTACATGATTGATGATGTGTGTGAAATTTCCTATTTTCAGACTTTTAAAAGACTGCTAATAATTAACTAAAATACAAACTGTACTGACGGGCCTAGATAAGAAACTGTAATTAGATTAATCACACTACTTCTTACCTAAGTTCTGAGAAGAGATATTTTTGTTCTCCTTCTTAATATTATTTCATTTTATTTTTTTAAATTCTTTTTAGAGGGAGGGGGAGGAGCAGAAAGCATCAACTCCCATTTGTGCCTTGACCGGGGAAACCAGGGTTTTGAACCACTGACCTTAGCATTCTAGGTCAATGTTTTATCCACTGTGCCACCACAGGTCAGGCTCTGCTTCCTAGTGTAAGACTGAACAGAATGCTGTGGGGTTGCTGTATTTCAATTTCATTTTTTATTTATTTGGTTGTAAATTTATTATATTCTATTTCTTTTATAGTAATGTAATATATTTTTCATAGAGCCTCAGCATGTATATGCATGTATAACTATGTATTTTTTATTCTGTTACAGCAATAATATACAAATGTCCTATGTTTCATGGGACATAGCTTAAGATGGTACATCGAGAGCCAGTTATAAACACTGGCAACTTCTATCAAATAAAACACTTTTTGAAAAGACGTATTTGAGGCATTTGATTATCCTATGAGTATTGATTAGCAAACAGCCTTAAGTTTGCCTGAGAAAAAAAGATATAGTTCCCAAGGAAGAAACTCAGATTACTTCCATTTTGATGTTGGATGTATTCGGTACGTACATGTTTTCCTACATCATTCAATCTGGTTAACACATAATCAGAAAGACAGAATCATTAAAAGCATTTTTACTTTGTTTAAAATGACTTTTTATTTCTTTTTTTTTTTTTTTACAAAGTAACAACGTGCATTACCAACATAGTAATGAATGTAAATAAATGCAAAAGTGCATCTCCTACAATTTAAACTAAACTTTTAGAAAAAGAATGGTTCTAAATATTTATTATGAACTCTAAAATGTAATCCTCTTCTCTCATATTGTTTCGCAAACCCACTTTACTTTCATATTGGTATACAAAAATTCTTGTCACTAAGAAAGGTCAGTGTGGATGTATTCGAGCACATACATAGAAAGACCCTCTGGAAAAATATATTGACACCTGGTCAGTCATAATTTATTTTTCTCCCTGAAATCTTCAACTGTGAAATAGTAGTATCCTTAGAAGTTTCTGCAAGAAATTAATATTTTAATGGCAGCATTATGAAATTATGACTCCTTCTTATTTGTCCCTTGGTCACATGGCAAATGTCTAGGTAAATATTTTTCCCGGTTTGACGTCAGGGTAAATGTTGGTCTTGGGCACTCACTGTTGCCCCATCTCACCGAAGCATTGAGATAATCAAAAAGCCTTTAATGCTATCCACCGAAGGTATGTTGTAATTTTATTAAAGATAGTTACTGAGAAAGATTAGGAGCTTATGGCTAAATCAAAAACAGAGGCACATGGGTACTACTTAAAAAATATTTTCATAGAAGAAAAATACTCCCTGAATTCATGTCTGGTTACTGAAAGGTTGGCACAAATAACTTGTTCTGTGCTGAATGTTTAAATAGCTATCACAGCATTTCATATATTTAAACTTGCATTGAAAAGCTTTTCTTGTCTCCAAAAGAAAAATAGTCACATATTACTTACCTAGTAATTATAGGCTATGCAGCTGCCCTACAAAGCTTTACTATAAATGTGTTAAGTGTGAGTCACTACACAAACCTTATTCACATTGCATTAAATGTTATGCCAAAAAAATGTCATCTTCCACACCGCTTCACACGATTGCTTCCATAAGAACAATGGCCATCTCCCTAGTCTGAGGCCTAAATAATGTAATCGAATCGGTGTTGTTCATTTAGGCTGTGGTTGGCTCACAGTCATGACTGTTATTCCTCACCAAGTAAAGAGGTTTCTTACTTTTCGTTATGCCTATGGGGAGCTTATGCTAATGCAGCCAAAGGTAAGAATGAATAAACTTCTTTGAAATACCATTTAAAAATAGGAAAGTCAAGAAAAAGTTCATGCTGTCTATCGTGATAAAAATACTGACCTCAATTTCTATATTTCACTGATTCTCCCTTTAAGCCTTTTTAACGTAGAATTTAAAGCTGACACAGTATTTCCTTTTGCTTATTACCTAAAGAAAATAATATTTAGCTGGTCATACAACGCACTCGAGTTCTCTCACACCTGTAACAGAGGCATCAAGAGGCTGAACTCACAAAAATGCTTTAAGGGAAGTTGATAGCAGTAAGATTTCTCCAAGTTTCTTTTTTTTCCCTTTCATTGAGTTTATTAGGGTGACACAGGTTTCAGGGGCCCAGTTCCGCAGCACATTATTTGTGTACTGTGCAGTGTGTTACCACCGCAAGTCAAGTCTCTGTCCACCACCACTTTTTCCCCCGATACTCTCTCCACCTCCCCCACTAACTTTAGAGAACTACGTACCACATATTCTAAACATGTTTTAATGCTGTTGTTTGATTTCTACATACTAGTTGAACTTATTTGCACATGAACTTGAAAAGATTTGGAGAAAATTATAGCAACTAAAGTTGGCAGGTTTATCACCTGCCCATTTGAAAAGTAATGATTTTCAACCTTTTTCATCTCATGGCACACATAAACTAATTACTAAAGTTCTGCAGCACACCAAAAAAATTTTTTTTGTCTACATAAAAAAAAGTTGTCATAATATTTATTCATTTGCCACAGACAGCTATTGTCTTTTTCCTTTTTAATTTGACAATCTAAGGGATATAGGTCAGTGCTCCTGGCCAAATAGGTATTGGATATTTAAAAAAAATTGTGGAACACCAGTTGACCTAGAGCAATCTGAGACCAAATCAAATTGGGCTTAAGTTTTAGTTTACCTTCATTCAAAGACACAGACCCATTAATATGCTATACACTCTTACAACTTCTTATTTTTGAAACTTTTGTCAACTGGATATTAAGAATAATAAGTGAGACCCCAGCCAGTTAGCTCAGTAGTAGAGCATCCTCCCAGCAAATGGATGTCCAGAGTTCAATTCCGAGTCAGAGCACACAGGAGAAGCACCCATCTGCTTTTCCACCCTCCCACTCCCCCTTCTCTCTCTCTTTCTCTTCTCCTCCTGCAGCCATGGCTAAATTGGAATGAGTTGGCCTTGGCACTGAAAATGGCTCCGTGGTCTCACGTCAGGCGCTGAGAGGAGCTTGGTTGCTGAGCAACTGAGCAACACCATAGATGGGCAGGGCATTGTCCCCTAGTGGGCTTGCCATGTGGACCCCAGTCAAGGTACATGTGAGAGTCTCTCTCAGCTTTACCTTCTCTCACTGAATTAAAAAATAAATATAAAAAGTGATAGAATCACCATGTGGATATCATTTAACCATTGATATCAAGTGATAAAAAAGCATTCTCTCTGGCTTTTTCTTAAAATACCACAAACCTCATTTATTCATGAGAAAACTAAGTAAATCGAAGTTTGAGGAATGTTCTATAGGATACTTGGCCAATACCCCTTAAGATTGTCAGGGTCATAAGAACAGGGAAATATTGATAACCTGTCATAGATCAGAGGGGACTGGGAAAACATGTCATCTAAATCTAATACCCTATAATAACCAACTAAATAAATACACCAGACAGAATTCTTGAGCATAGGGAAGACATTAATGGAAAAACTTATGAAATCAAAATAATGTAAAAAGTATGTACTATATATTGACATGTTCTTTGGGAGTGAGAAGAGTTTCATAGTAATGAAAAATGTGAACAATAAGGGAAATTAGTTATAACTTTTATAGAAATTCTCTGTACTATCGTTGAAACATTTTTAGAAATCTAAAATTATCCTAAAGTGAAAATTATTTTTTGTTGTGGTTTGGTTGATTATTTTAAAAAAGACTATTTACTTCCAATAATTAAAAATTGGCCTATATTTAAACTAGGCTAAATTTTTTATTATAATGAATCTTTTAATCCTAAATCTTAACATTATACATTACACCAAATTATCTAAAATTTGAGCAAAAGTAGTAATTATACATACAGGAGAATCACCAACAACACAACCCCATAGATGCCTTTTACATTTTTTCTTTTTTCAGTGACAAAGACAGAGAGGGACAGATAGGGACAGACAGACAGAAAGTGAGAAAGATGAGAAGCATCAGTTCTTTATTGTGGTATTTTAGTTGTTCATTGATTGCCTTCTCATATGTGTCTTGAGCAGGGGGTTACAGAAGACCCAGTGACCCCTAGCTCAACTCAGGGACCTTTGGGTTCAAGCCAGTGATCATGGGGTCATGTCTATGATCCCACGCTCAAGCCAGTGACCCCGAGCTCAAGCTGGTAAGCCCATGCTCAAGCCAGATAAGCCAGAGCTCAAGCTAGCAACCTCAGGGTTTTGAACCTGGGTCCTCTGCAATCTAGTCTGATGCTCTATCCACTATGCCACAGCCTGGTCAGGCGCCTTTTACTTTTTAACTTGCTTCTCCACCAAGAAGGCTGTAGTAGCCCTACCTTCACAAACCTTTCCTGAGAACAGTCCACATCTGACAGAAAAGTGACAAAATAAACACAGAGGCAACTTGCCCTATCATTTAGGCTGAAAAATTAACTGAATCAAATTTTTTTACTTCTCATATTCCCATAATTTACAAAGAATCTCTCACTATTTAAAATTTTGGGTCAATTTGCACCTAGTGCTATTGATGATATAATTTTACAATGTATAGTGTCCTAGGGAAATAGAAGATTGAGATATTAAAATGAATATATAAATTCATTGATAGCAGTAACAATGAAAGGACATAAAAGGCAGATGACTTTTGTGGAAGCATGTTTTATTTCAGTTAATTGAATAAAAAGTAATTTTTTTAAAAGTAAGGTTTTATGATTGTAATTGAGGTAGTGGCTGTAGTATCAAAAAGGACAAAGCCCAGGCAGGTCGGCCTGGTGTGGGGATGTCCTCGGTTTGATTTCTGGTCAGGGCACGGAGGAAAATCACTCATCTGATTCTCCATCTTTCTCCCTCTCATTTTTTTCTCTTTCTCTTTCTCTTCCCCTCCAGCAGCCATGGCTTGATTGGAGTGAGTTGGCCCCAGGCACTGAGGATGGCTCCATGGCCTCTCCCTCAGGTGCTAAGGAGAGCTCAGTTGCTGAGCAACAAAGCAAGGCCCTAGATTGGCAGAGTATTGACTACTAGCTGGCTTGCTGGGTGGATCTCGGTCAGGGTGCATGCAGGAATCTCTTCCTGAATCCCCTCTTCTGAACTGGCCCTGGCCAGTTGGCCAAGTGGTAGAGCATCAGCCCAGTGTGTGGATGTCCTGGGTTCGATTCCCAGCCAGCGCACAAAGGAAAAGTGACCATCTGCTTGTCCACCTTTCCCCCTCTCCTTTCTCTCTCTCTCTCTCTCTCTCTCTCTCTCTCTCTCTCTCTCTCTCTCTCTCCCTCCAAACTCCAAGGCTCCATTGGAGTAAAATTGGCCCAGGTGCTGAGGATAGCTCCATGGCTTCTGACTCCAGTACTAGAATGGTTTCAGTTTCAATGGAGCAAAGCTCCAGATGGGCAGAGCATTGTCCCCCATTGGGCTTGCTGGGTGGATCCTGGTTGGTTGCATGCGGGAGTCTGTCTCTCTGCCTCCCTACTTCTCACTTCAGAATAATACAAAAAACAAAAAAGGTAAGATGAAGAAAAAGACAAAACAAGTCTTAAAGCTAGACTTGCTCATTAGATAGAATAAACAAAATAAAACACTTGAATGATTTATTTGATCATAAAGGACCAAGGTCCTGAAAAAAATTTAAACAAAAAATTTCATTTTATGTTTAAAGAAGATGACAAGCAGTTTTGAACTTACCCTAGAGAGTTGTGAGATTGCATTGTGGGGTTTGGTGATGAGGATTTAAAGAGATGGAGGAGAAGTTCTCCACGAAGATGTGGCAAGCAAGAAAATGACACAGGAAGTTCCTAAGTGAGTAATTCCCTGGGCAGAAAGTGATATCAACCACCTACTGCTTATTCAGGATTATGTGGAACAAGAACTCTCCTTTCCCCCAGACCTTACCATCAGCGACAATCAGCAGCCTTTTGTCAGTGATGCTCTGGACCATGAAGGAAGGCCAGCAGTGTCCAGTGTGGGCAGTAGCATCATGGCCACAGAGCGGTGGATGTGGGAGACAATTGAAATGGCTAGTCCAGTACTGAGCAGCGACAGAAGAGCACGCTTACAAGGGATCACAGACAAAAAAGCACCTCAGCAATGAATCCTCGATATTCAGGGGTAATAAAGAAAGTGGAGAATAAGGAATGTATGGGGAAATTGAATGAAAGAGTGACTTTGAAAGTTTGGAAGACTTCAGTATACACAAAACAGCTGTGTGTCTCACACGTATAAAAATCATATATGTGAATGTAATACACCAAGATATAAGAGTGCATAGGGGTGCGATTGTGGCTTGTTCTTCTTTTCTCATTATTCAATGGTTATTTAACCATTGTCCACGCGTAAGATGTCCCTACCTTCCCCTCGGCAGGTCTGCATCATCCTTCTTCCAGCGCACAGTCGGCTGAGGGTCTCCCTGGACCTGACACCGGAATTCCACGGCCTCTTCCTCCAGCACCACCTGGTTAATTGGCCTCCTGAGAAAGGTGGGGCGTTCTGAAGAGGGAGAAAACAACAGTGAAATAAAATATAAATTGGGCATGTTTTAAATACATTATGGAAAAAATAAACACAGAGAGCAAATGTGGTTTATTTTTGGTATGTGGATACTTAATTCTCCTCCACAGCTATGTCTTGGTAAGGACTTACAAATACAATGTCGCAGAATAAATTACAACTTTTGAAACACAGAAGTGGCTATGGTTTTTATATAAAACCATCAAACTTTTTGGGAAAAAAATAATAAATTAATTCTTCAGTGGTTTCCTGCGTTAAATCATGTAGGTGCTATCATAAAAATTCTGAACACTGGATACCATAGAAATTAAGAAAGAGATAAAAAAATCATTATTTAAATGAATTACAGTAGCTCAGAGTGAAAAACTAAAAGCTGAATATAAAATAGCAAAAATAAAATACATTAATATTCTGTCAGGAACGCTAGAGAAAACAAAATGGGTGTGCTTTTCTACATAAATGTTATCTAAATTTTCCCCTTCAGGAATTCATTTGATAAGTATCTGATAGTTCCATAAATGTTTTCAATCTTTGTATGGAATGCTGTCTAATTGATTTTCATTTTTCTTTAATAAAAATGCAATCAGTCTGATTTTTTCATAAATAAAAATCACTTACTTATAATTATTTTTATGGACTTTAGTGGGGTAACATGGTTATGAAAATTATACAAGTTTCAGGCACACAGTTTTACACCACACCATTGCACACTAAATGCGTGCTTATCTCTTTAAGCTAAGTCTCCATACACCACCATTCCTCCATCTCCCCCACAAACCCACACCTCCCTCTGGCAATCACCACACTGTTGTTCCTGTCCATTGGTTATCATTATTATTATTATTATTATTATTATTTTGCTCAAACTCTTCCCCCAGCCCACCTTTTAGCAAAGCTGTCAGCCTGCTCTCTGAGTCTGTCTCTATTTTGCTTGTTTGTTTATTTTGTTCATTAGATTCCACATATGAGTGAAATCATTATGGTACTGGCATATTTTACTTAGCATAATGCTTTCCAGGTCCATCCATGCTGTCGCAAATGGCAAGATTTCCTTATTTTGTACAACCATGTAGTATTCCATTGTGTAAATATTCCAGCTTTTTTACTCACTTATCTACTAAAGCATACTTGGGCTGCTTCCAAATCTTAGCTATTGTAAATAACACAATGAACATTATTTACATACATGCATATACTCTTTCATATTAGTGTTTTAGGTTAAGTTATATTTGATAAATTCCCAGAAGTGAAACTGCTGAATCATAAGCTAGTTCTATTTTTAATTTTTTGAGGTAGCTCCATACTGCTTTCCACAGTGGCTGCACCAGTCTGCATTCCCACCAGCAGTGCAGGAGGGTCCCCCTTTCTCCACATCCTTGCCAACACTTGTTTGTTGATTTATTAATGATAGCCATTCTGACAAGTGTGAGGTGATATTTCATAATGGTTTTAATTTGCATTTCTCTGAGGATTAGTGACCTCGAGTATCTTTCTATATGCCCATTGACCATTTGTAGGTCTTCTTTGAACACATGTTTATTCTGGTTCTCTGCCCAGTTTTTAATTGGATCATTTGCTTTTTTGGTGTTGTTTAATAATTTATTCACAAATTTTGGATTTTAAACTTTTAACAGATGTATCATTGGCAAATATGTTCTCCCATCCAGTGGGTTGTCTTTTCATTTTGCTGACAGTTTCTTTTGCTGTGCAAAAGTTTTAGCTTGATAGAGTCCTATTTCTTTCTTTCTTATTATTTTTTTTTTGCCCTTGCTTGAGACAATACAACAGAAATAATATCGTTATAAAAAGTGTTTGAGATTTTATTGCCTATATGTTCTTCCATAATTTTTATGGTTTTGAGTTGAACATTTAATTCCTTAATCCAGTTTGGGTTTCCTCTGGTGTATGGTGTGAGAAATGGGAAGGTGATCTACTTTTACTTTCTGCACATGTCCTGACCAATATCCCCGACATTATTTCTTGAATAGATTATATTTACATTATTGTATGTTTCTGCTTGCTTTGTCAAACATTAATTGACTATAAAGGTATGGTCTATATGTCTGCATTTATGCTAATACCATGTTGTTTTGGATACCATGACCTTGTTGTACAGTTTGATATCAGGTTGTAGAATTACTCCAATTTTGTTCTTTTTTTCTCAAGATTGCGAGTTTATTTAGGGTCTTCTGTGGTTCTGCATAAGTTTTTAATCTTTGTTCTAGTCTGTGCAATATGTAATTGGTAACTTGACAAAAATTGTGTTGAATCTATAGATTGCTTTGTGTAGTATGGTCATTTTAATGATGTTAATTCCTTTTAGCCATGAACATGGTATATACTTCTACTTATTTGTATCTTCTTCAATTTCTTTCTTCAGTATCTTATTCTGAGTGCAGACTTTTTACATCTTTGGTTATATTTATTCCTAAGTTTTTATTCTTTTTGAAGCAAGGTGAATGGGATTGTTTTTATTTATTTGTTTGTTTTTAAGTTTTCTTTTATGATAGCTTGTTCTTGGTGTATAAAAATGCAACTGATTTCTGGTTATTTACTTTATATTCTGCTACTTTACTGATTTCACTTATCAGTTCTGGTAGTTTTTTGGCTTAGACTTTAAGGTTTTCCACATATAGTAAGTATCATGTCATCAGCAAATAATAGTTTTACTTCTTCTTCTTCAATTTAAATCCCTTTTATTTCTTCTTTTTATTTGATTCTTGTGGCTAGGACTTTCAGTACTTTCAGTGTTGAATAAGAAGAGTGAAAGTGAATATTCCTGTCTTCTTCCCAGTCATAAGGGAAACAGTTTTAGCCAATTGAATGTGATATTTGCTGTGCGTTAAAAATAATGGTCTTTATTACATTGAGGTATGTTCCCTCTACTCCTACTTTGCTGAGAATTTTTTTCAAATTGGTGCTGAATTTTATCAAGTGCTTTTTCTGAATCTATTGATATGATCATGTAGTTTTAATCTTTCATTATGTTTATGTGGTGTGTGACATTTCTTGATTTACAAATATTGTACCAATTTTGTATCCCCTGAGTAAATCCCCCTTGATCATATTGTATGATCTGTTTAATGTATTTCTGGATCCAGTTTGCTGATATTCTCCTGAGCATTATAGCATCTATGTTTACAAGGTATATTGGTCTATAATCTTCTTTCACTGTAAATCTCTCTATCTGCATATACTAAATAATTGGACAATCTGGGGGAAAATAACTTCTTAAGAACATACAATCTTTGAAAGCTGAGTGAGGAAGAATAAATCATTTTTAATTATTTTTAACTACATACTGTCATATACACTTTTCTATTGCCACTTCCAATTATATTCTCCAAAGTGTTCTCAATATTTACCCATTTATTGTTTACTTAACTTTAAGTTTATTTCTCTACTTTTCTGTTTTAGTGTTTCCATCCTTTATTCTTTGTTGTTAACCAGATCTGTATGCTAACATTTCTCTATATAAAACTAAGAAAAAATAATACTTGTTGTAAGAATCTTACGATATAAGAGACATATAAAACAGAAAGTAGAGAGGGAGGGTAGGGAATCACTCATTTGTTTATCCACTCAGACGTGCATTCATTGGTTGCTTCCTGTGTGTGCCTTGACCAGAGATCAAATGGACAGCCTTGTCATTTCAGGACAATGCTCTTAACTGACTGAGCTAACTGGCCAGAGCCAAGCTACTGATTTAGGTAGTAAACACACAGTAAAATCAGTATCACTTTATAAATTCTTGGAATGTTAATAATAAAAAGGAATCATCAGTGTAGAATGTGGATTTGCCTTTCTGTTTGCCATCACTTGGAAGTATTTATCCAATTCATCTAAAAGCTGCACTAATATATGTTAAAAGAGAGCTAAGCCACAGTTGTTATCACTTGAGATTGAGAAATGATCTGTCAGAACACCTTTTCTGGCTCCTGTGATTTTACAGTGGATATTTTACTATACACTGGCATATAAATGAGCAAGTTGAAAGAAGTCTTTCCTTCATCCGCTCATTCATTCAGATCATGTGAAAACAGTTTCTCCTCCTATGCCAGGCTTCAAGTTTGTGAGGTGAGGAATGGGGACCAGCTAGCAGCTTGATCTCATCAGAAAAGTGGTGAGAGGTGCAGTCAGTCAAGATCATGAAAAAGCTTGTTCATAATATCAAGAAAAGTGAGTCCTTCCCTGAGGGTGATAGAGAGCTGATGAAAGATTTTAAGAAAGGAAGCAACATTTTTTAATAAGCCTATAACAAAGGTCATTTTGGCAGATCTATGAAAGAGGAACTATAAAGTGAAAAATGAAGCAATGAATTGGGTCAAACAGTCTTTATAAAAAATTGTTTCAGCTTAGACTGACACAATGGTCCTCAGATACAAAAAAGAGAAAGAATGAAGGTTTGTCAGAACTGAGTGATTAATCAGAAGTGGGTGCTGAAGAAAAAAAGATAGAATGATTCTCAAGTTTCTGTTTAGCAAATAGAAAAATTTGTCAGGTAAATTATGGTTATGGTATGTGTGTGTATATGCACATGTGTGTGAGTGTGTGTGTGTGTGTGTGTGTGTAGATCCTTTCAATGCAAGATCTACATACACATATGGTAGATATGACAAAAATGATTACTTTATGCTTAAGTCATTGTTACTCAAGTTTCTGTTACTGAAAGTCAAATGCATTCTTAATTAATAAGATAAAAGAGACTATATACCACTTTTTGTGAGTATAAAATAGTTCTTGTGATTAAAAAAATCTAAATAAAGGAGAAATCAATTTTGTCCAGATTGTTCATTGGTTGAGATATAGTTGTTTGTAATATTTTCTTACAATCCTTTGTGTTTCTTTGGTGTCAGTTTTTATTCCTCTTTGATTTCCAATTTTATTGGGTCCTCTCTACATGAAGGACAAGAACCACATGATCTTATCAATAGATACAGACAAAGCATTTGATAAAATCCAGCAACAACTTATGATAAAAACTCTCAGCAAAGAGAGAACATACCTCAATGTAATAAAGGTCATTTATCACAAACCCACAGTGAATATCATGCTAAATGTGTTAAAACTAAAAACATGTTCTTTAAGATTGGGAGCAAGACAAGGATGCCTGCTTTCACCACTCTTATTCAACATAGTACTGGAAATCCTAGCCACAGCAATAAGACAAGAAAAAAAAAAAAAAGAAAGACACCCAAATTGACTAAGAAGGCATAAAACTGTCATTATTTGCAGATGATCTGATACTATATATAGACTACCCTGAAATCTCTACCAAAACACTACTAGAACTGACAAATTAATTCAGTAAAGTAGCAGTATACAAAATAAATATTCAGAAACCAGTAGCATTTTTATATACAAAAAGTGAACAATCAGAAAGGGATACTAAGAAAACAATAACATTGAAGTTGTTTCAAAAATATATATAATACCTAGGAATAAATTTTACCAAGGATGTAAAAGGTCTGTACTCAGAAAAGTAAAAGACACTGAACAAATAGAAAAAGGTAAAGATAAGTGAAAGCACATACCATATACATGGATAGAAAGAATTAACATCATTAAATTATTTATACTATACAATGTAATCTATAGATTCAACACAATTCTTATCAAGATACCAATGATGTAATTCACAGACCTAGAAAAAATATTTCAAAAATTCATATGGAACTACAATAGACCCCAAATAGCAACAGTAATTCTTAAGAAAGAAGAACAAAGTTGGAGTAATCACACTAACTGATATCATACTATACTACAGGGGTATAGTAATCAAAACAACATAGTACTGGCATAAAAACAAACATAGATAAATGAAACAGAAGAGACTCCAGAAATAAAACACACCTTTATGTTTAATTAATATTTGACAAAAGAGTCAAGAACATAAAATCGGGTAAAGATAGCTTACTCAGTAAATGGTGCTGGGAAAGTTAGACATATACCGGTATATGCAAAAATAATAAAATTGACTATCTCCTTACACCATACATAAAATAAATTCAAAATAGACTAAAGAATTAAATGTTAGACTCAAAACCATAAAAATCCTCAAAGAAAACATAGGCCGTAAGATCTCAGACATTTCTGGTAGCAATATTTTCTTTGATATATTACCTTGGAAAAGGATAACAAAAATAAAAATAACCAAATGGAAATATATGAAGCAAAAAATTTTTGCACAGTCACAGACACCTCCAATAAATTGTAAAGACAACACACTTAGTGGGAGAACACATTTCCCAATGATACATCTGATAAAGAATGAATATTTAATATGTACAGGAACTTATAAAGCTCAACAACAACAACAAAACAATCCCTTTAGTAAATGGGCGAAGGACCTGATTAGAGACAATTTTCCAAAGAGGACATAGATATGGCATACAATAAATATATAAAAAAATGCTTAATGTCACTCATCATCAAAAAATGCAAATTAAAATCACAATAAGAAATTACTTCACTCTTGTCAGAATGGCTATGGTTAATAAATCAACAAACAACGAGTGTTGGCAAGGATGTGGATGAAAGGGTACTTTATGCATGGTTGATGGGAATGCAGATTGGTGCAGTCACTGTGAAAAGCCAAGTGGAATTACCTCAAAATATTAAAAATGAATCTGCCTTATGACCATCAATTCCACTTCTGGGACCCAAAACAATAATTTGAAAAAAATTATATGTACCCTTATGTTCATTGGAGCATCATTTACAATAGCTAAGATTCGGAAGCAGCCCAAATGCCTACTGGTAGATGAGTGCATAAAAATATGTTGTATATTTATGCATTACTAGACATAAAAAATAAAATAAATTAATTGTATCTTTTGTAACAGCATGGAAGGACTTGGGGAGTATTATACTTTGTGACATAAGCCAGTCAGAGAAACACCAGTACCATATGATTTCATGTACATGTGCAATCTAATGAACAAAATAAACTAACAAACAAAATAGAAACAGATTCCTAGATCTGGAGGACAGACATACAGCTGTCAGAGCAGATAGATGTTGAGGGCTGAGTGAAAAAAGGTGAAGGGATTAAGCAAAGAAAAAAATTCATACAGAGACAACAGTTGGGTGATTACAAGAGGAAAAGTGGAAGGGGAAAGGTCAAAGAGGGTAAAGGGTGGATAGATGGTGATGGAGAGAGACTTGGTGTGCAAAACACACAATACAATATACAGATGATGTACTATAGAAGCGCACACCTGAAACCTACACATTATTAATCAATGTCACCCCAATAAATTCAATAAAAAGAAGACATCAAAGGAGCTACTTAAGCATGATAAAAATATTTCATCAAAAATCAGATGGAAAATAATATTTTTAAAATAATACATTAAACTCATGCCTGTTTAAGTCAGGAACAAGATAGACATGCCAACATTAGTAATCTACAAGAAAAAGAAGAAAAGTATGCATATTGGAGAAGAAACAAAATAATCATTACTTGCAGACACTGACAATACAGGACAATAACTTTGATAATTTATCAAGGCAACAAAAATAACTATATACAATCATTATGACAGTATTGGAAAAATGGAAAGTTTTATAAGATAAATTGTGGCAAATTTATACATAAAATAATTGAAAGTCATTGGAATGTTTTAAAATTATGTATCTAGCTCTTTATTGAACATGAAAATTTTTTTATGGCATGATGGTGATTATAAAATAAATTTCATAATGGTATGTGAGAATAGTTCTATTAAAACACATGTGAATATTTTCAGGCAAAGATCTTGTATGTTTCTTTTAACATGGTATCAGTCACAAAATGGCCACATATTGGTATAATTAATCTGAGGGGCAAACTTTACATTGGTAGACTTGTCACAAACTTAAAGTTGTCTGTTCCTTGGGTGGGGGGAATGTCAGGATCTTTGAGTGTTTTTTAGTTATTACACATGTTCAAAGCCACAGTGTTTTATATAGAGACGAGTGGAAACACCAGATTAACAATTTCAAGAAGAAGGAAGATATGTGATCCCCTGCTGCTGTTCTGAAGAACTCAACAGGAGTGGAGGACATCTCAATGAACCTTCCTATTCCCTTTTGCCCTCAAGCAGAGTCTAGTTGCCTAGCAACTGGATAACTACAGGAGATATTACGGAAGCCTAACATTGACTCGTGGTGGAAATGCAATTCAATTGATTTAAAAAAATGGACAATGCAAAGAATAACTCAGATAAAAGCTATTTGCATACACATGGTACATTCAGATGGGTTTTATACCTGAACATTAAATTGTGTCTTCCAATAAAGTAACCCTGAAATTTATTATTACTCTAAAGTTTGGTCACAATTTTAAAGTATTAGTCTGAGAATTTCCATAGCATCTATTAGAACAATTATCTCTATATTCTATTACTCACTATTCCAGTTGTTTTCTGATAATTATACTAAGTGTAGAGTGGTCAGCAATGGGAGATGGTCATGTGAGGAACTCAGACCCTGGAATTTTGACTAGGGCCACCCACAACCAAGCACGCCAAAAGTAACTTCCCAGAGGTCCTTGGGAAAAGAGTGACCGTCCATCAGCCAGTGAGATTTCACCACGTCATATTAGCTCGCCCACTCTAGAGAACCCCTTTAAATATCCCTCTCATGGTTTAATCCGTTTGACTCCTCTGACCTCTGTCCCCCAGGACCAGAGGACTTTGTCGGGCGGGAGGCACTGTACTAAATAAAGCCTTTGCTATTCCACACTTTGTGGCTCCGGTCCCCTTCCTTCTTTCTCGGCGGGGAAAAATGCCTTATTCTAAGTTCACCTTCTGCTTTCCTATTTTAACTGCCTAAAACCTGTATGTTAAAAACTCTAACTTGGTCTATCATTTATTTAAATAGAAATAATTATTTTTGTAAAAACTGTTCCCTAGTTTCTTTGACTAAATCTTATTTCTGTAAAGTCTGAGAATCAGAAACATGAATATTAAAGATTTAAAAAGTTGTACAGGCAAAAACTCACTTCAGATGCATTGCCTTTACAGTGGCTACTATTTTCATAAGCCAAACACAAAGTCACACCCCTTTCAAACACATCTTACAAAAATTACGAGGAAATGTCTTGGGGTTTCCTGATTTGTGTCAGAACTGTCTAACCAGAAATGAAAATGGAGGAGGATTATAAAGTTAAATTGATAAGAGAATCATCCAGTGAGTTGGTAAACGATCACATTCAGTACTCATTAGTGCCCCATGGAGTCTGTGTCCCAGGAAGCTCTGCACAATCAAAATACATGCATGGGAGACATCTTGAACTACTGACTAATGAACAAGCCATTTTAAGGCATGTCAAAATCAGGTCACTGATTTTTGCATGGTATTGCCTTATGTCTGATTACATATTGAAAAACAGGGTGAGAAATCTCAAGGGCTGTTTGCTGACTGCTTATCAATTAGATTAGAGTGCCTCTGAATGGCCGGATCCCTGATTATATAATTATACAACCATGGAGTGATCAGACGCAATGTCTTTACCAATACAATTAACATTTTTTTATGTGAGATAAACTGGTTTTGAATCACCTGCATAACTCACTTACAAGGTTAATCTCTCTTGAGATGGCAGTGTTGTGTGCAGTGTGATTCTGATTAAAGTACAGCTAGCTCGGAAGTAGTCGGGTCAACTTAGTTCCAGATTGGAATTCTGGAAAATCCAACTTTGTGTTTGGCTGTCATAAAATCAAATGCTAAGTTTTATTGTAATCGTGTCAACAATAGAAAAAGATATTCAATATAACAATACTATAAATCTAAAATATGGCCACATGTCTCTTAAGTTTCTTATTTACATAGTACAATGAAAAAATTTGAGTGCCCAGTGGACAAATTTCTCTTTTTAACTGTACTCAGTCATTTAATATGGCTGCAATATTGTAAATGGTTGTGTCGTTACTGCTATGCTAGAACAACCTTAGCGATTTTAAAATAAATCTTGCTTGGCATTATAAAAATAGTGCTATGGCACTAATTACATAGGTAAAGTCCTTTAAGTCCTATAAGACACAAGTTATGCAATAAAGGGACATTAGCGCTAACCACTGCTTGCAAACCTTATCTTAATTAACTTCAGCTGACCCAGAAGGACCTACCACCCTGCAGTGTCTATTAACTTGGAAAGGGAGATTGCTAGCTCTCATATGTCTCCTTTTATTTAACTGGATATATAGGAAAGAACATACATTATGGTAGCCATTCAGTGTGAAATACTGGGCCCTTTGAGAACAGCCTGGATATTAATTAGCAGTCTATCAGAATATGATTAACTAAGTTCAGGCTGCATTAATTTCTTTTCTTGCCAAGAATTTTCTTTGTCTAAGAGAGATCATCCTATAAGGCAAACGTAAACATAGGTAAATGTTTTCTGAAGAAATAATATTCCCCTCTTACCTTGTTTTTGAGGCAAGGTTTCATGTAATTGCTGATAATATGATATGAGAGGCCCAGTGACATCAGGACACATGTCTATTCATCTAATTATACTGAAATAGGGCTTGGCACATAGTAGGTGCTCAAGAAATATTTTTTAAATAAAGTGATAGATAATATTTTGCTGTTTTAAAGTTCACAAGCAAACATCATTTTTTTAAATGTTATGGTTCCCAACAATCATGTTTTTTTTTATTTTCCTAATTTTATTTAGAAAATTAAAAATAATGGGGTGATATTAATTAATAAGAGTACATAGGTCCCAGGTAAACATCCCTATAGCATTTGAGCTGTTGATTGTGTTGTGTGTCCATCACCCAATGTCAAATCATTTTTCATCTTTATATATTTGTTCTTCTTTTAATCCTCTATGTTTTGAATACCTAAATGAAGGCCATAAATTATTTTAAAAAGTAGGTGTTTCTTAAGATTTGGCTCTGAGATATCTTCCCATACAGAGTTGTTCCTGGGTATCTCAAATACATGTAGGCCGTCAACTATTACTTCTCACCTAATAACTAAAAATCAACACCACAGGTCCAACCTCATTAAATTGACTAGTTCCCAATCTGATTATCTCACCATAAAAGTCATCAGATGACATAGTTTCCAAAAGTCCTTTCAGTGAACAGCAGTTAAATATAAATTAACAATAGACTTGCTATTTGAAAAAAGCCTCCAGTGTAAACAACTGAACAATGCATGGGGGGGGGGGGGGACTCAGAGAAATAAAAGCAGAAATTTATCACAAGTAAATTTGTTTAAAAGTGAAGTGTTTTGAAATTTTAAGATATAAGACAAGGTAAAAACATCCATGAAATAAGAACAGGATGGTGTAAATAAAGAAAAAATAGAGAAGAGGGTTTAACATTTAATGAATGAATACATGCTTGACAGAGAAATGAAATAGAAAAAAATGGAGAGGATTATTTTTTAACTTATTTAGATAAATAAATTTGTGATTGAGATTGCTCACCAAGTGTCTAACCCATAAATAAAAAACAGTGTCAACCCAAGGTACAGTATTGATTTTAGAATACTGGGATAAAAAGACAGCACTAAATGAAAAAAGAAAAAGATAATTGATCACATTGGAATTAGAAGCACGGTAGTATTTTCAATTGCAATAGTGGAAGCTAAATGATATTGGAGAAACACTAATATATATATATATATATATATTAGTTATATTTTTTATTTTTACTTTTTGTATTTTTCCGAAGTGAGAAACGGGGAGGCAGACAGAGAGACTCCTCTGCATGTGCCCAACCGGGATCCACCCTGCATGCCCACTAGGGGACGATGTTCTGCTCATATGGGGCATTGCTCCATTGTAACTGGAGCCATTCTAGAGCTTGAGGCAGAGGCCATGGAGCCATCCTCAGCAACTGGGCCAAGTTTGCTTCATTGGAGCCTTGGCTGTGGGAGGGGAAGAAAGAGACAGAGAGAAAGAAGAAGGGGAAGGTTGGAGAAGCAGATGGGCACTTCTCTTGTGTGCCCTGGCCAAGAATCAAACCCGGGACTTCCACATGCTGGGCCGACACTGTATCGCTGAGCCAACCAGCCAGGGCCACAAAAAATATATGTTTTTTTTTAAAAAATTTATTTACTTTTTACAGGGACAGAGAGAGAGTCAGAGAGAGGAATAGATAGGGACAGACAGACAAGAATGGAGAGAGGTGAGAAGCATCAATCATTAGTTTTTCATTGCTGTCGCAACACTGAGTTGTTCATTGATTGCTTTCTCTTGACTGCGGGCCTTCAGCAGACCAAGCCACCCCTTGTTGGAGCCAGCGACCTTGGGTCCAAGCTGACGAGCTTTTTTGCTCAAGCCAGATGGGCCCGCACTCAAGCTGGTGAGCTCAGGGTCTCGAACCTGGGTCTTCCTCATCCCAGTCCGACGCTCTATCTACTGTGTCACTGCCTGGTCAGGCCAAAAAATATATGTTTTAAACTAGAGTTGTTTAAGCAATTAAAGTATCATTTAAGTTTGTGGTGGAATAATGGCATTTGTTCTGGAATGAGCTGTAGACTCCAGGAAAGCAGAATGAAGGAGAGGAACAGTCCTGAACACAGAGGTTACTCCCGAGAACACACAGGATGTGGGCAAAGGGGAACCTGGCATGCAAGTGGAGGGAAGAGAAGCACAAGGATGAAGTTTGTGAAGTAGGACTAGCAGCATCCAGCACAGTCAGACCGGGCTGGCAGTCTGAAGCCTCCAGGGACGCTGGAGCAAAGGTGGCCTTCATAACTGAACAGAATTTAGAGGAATTTAAACATTCTGTTAGAGAGTTCAAGAATTCATGATTGGTGTAAACAAACAAGTAAAAGAGAAAAATGGGTTAATTATTAATTCTAAAGAGAATGGATACTGTATCGGGAAAGAAATGCCATCATACTAGCATACACTCAGCTTGTAGTCTATATTTATATGGGGTTATAACAATTCAAATTCTGAATACTAATATTACCAACGTTTCTAATGTCATTGTACTAGAAGGACTGAAAGAAGAGAAAGTGGACGTGAGAAGGGGTAGGGGATTGAAGTGGGCCAAATCATCATCTTTCAAAACAGAATCTCAATGTATATAATTGTGGAATAAGTACATACTTAGAAATATAAAAATAAATCCTATAAGAAAAAGAAAATAGGCTTGCAGGAATATTTAAAAATGAGGACCATGTATGTGGGTGTATTTGTTTGGAAGTGGGGTGGAGGACAAAATTTTTCGGCACTTCATTATAAGTTTCGCAATACTTTACATGTCTATTAGAAAAGTAACATGTAAAATCTTCAAATGTCATTTGTAAAATATTTATTTTATTTTGGTTTTTTTTAAATATCAGGTCAATTTTGGATAACAGATACACCTAACTTAACCATAGCTATAAATTAAATTATGTAATATAACTGACTTATATCAAGTGTTAGGCGTATTCTTTATATAGGTTAAACCATCCATAGATTTTAGCATCACATTTACACCATGATGCCTACTTATATCTTTTAGATTTGGTACCTCCTATTTAACTAAAATGTTATTTGTATGGCTAGAAAATAATAAAGAAGAACAAATACAATAAACAATTGCATGAAGTATAGTATAGTATAGTAATATTTTGAACATTATGTTACATTGATCACTGGCCCATGGCTCAGTGAATAGAGTGTCAACTCCGTGTATGGATATCCCAGGTTTGATTCCCAGTCAAGGGACACAGGAGAAGCATTAATTTGCTTTGCACCACCTCCCCCTTTCCCTCCTTTCCCTCATTTCCTCCATCGCTCAATGGCTGGATTGGATAGAGCATGGCACTGAAGATTCTAAACATAGCTCCTTTGGAGCACATCAGTCTCATGCACTAAGAACAGCTTGATACTCAAGCATTGACCCCAAACGGGGTTGTCCAGTGGATCCCAGTAGGGTGTATATAGGAGTCTGCCTCACTATCTTCTCTCCTCTCACTTAAATAAATAAATAAATAAATAAATAAATAAATAAGTTACATTAATTATGTCTTTGTCTAAAGAGCAGATCTTTAAAATATAAGCTGTAATTTTCAAACTGAAAAACATCTAAGTCCAAGACCACTTACAAAATAATCAAAAGGCTTGCAAATAGTTACTATATTGACAAAGATCCTTTATTCCTTTCATTGTTTTTCTTGCTATTTATAAGTAAATTATATTTTTGAACAATTAAATATTGTCAATTACGTTTTCGGCATTAAGAAATGTGCCCCCATGTTCGTGGCAGCATTGTTCACAATAGCGAAGACCTGGAAACAGCCCAAGTGTCCGTCAGAGGACGAGTGGTTCAAAAAGCTTTGGTACATATATACTATGGAATACTACTCAGCCATAAGAAATGATGACATCGGATCATTTATAACAAAATGGATGGACCTTGATAACATACGGAGTGAAATAAGTAAATCAGAAAAAAACTGAGAACAGCATGATTTCATACATAGGTAGGGCATAAAAGTGAGACTATGAGACGTGGACAAGAGAGTGGTGGTTACGGGGTGGGGGGAGGGAGGAGAGGGTGGGATAGGGAGGAGGGGAGGGGCACAGGAAAAACCAGATTGAAGGTGACAGAGGACAATTTGACTTTGGGTGATGGGTATGCAACATAATTGAATAAGATAACCTGGAGATGTTTTCGTTGTACATATGTACCCTGATTTATTGGTGTCACCCCATTAAAATTAATTTAAAAAATCTTAAAGACTGCCTTGCACCAGACCTGTGGTGGCACAGTGGATAAAGTGTTGACCTGGAGTGCTGAGGTCACCAGTTCAAGGTCCTGGGCTTGCCTGGTCAAGGCACACATGGGAGTTGATGCTTCCTGCTCCGCCCTCCTTCCCTCTCCCTCTCTCCCCCTTCTAAAAATCAATAAACAAAATCTTATAAAATGTATACTGGGTAGCAAAGGACATTTAAAAACTTATAGCTACAGATTGGTTATAGTAGCCAGATCTTTTAATGCAGAATTATTGCTACATGAAAATAAATTTGAGAGAGAGAAGAGAGAAAATGTAAGCAGTGTTACTTTTCTAAACTTATATCAGAGATGATCATTCTAACAATGATGAAATATAAAGAGGTTTGATTTTAACAAACGTACTAGATGCAAAAGCATCAGAGTAAAGTAAATAAGGACTCAATACACAGAACACACTAGCGATTTTATTTTCCCCAGAAATGGGGAAGAAGGGTCTGTCTCATGTCATACTTGTCACATCCTTGGTCTTCCAACTTTTTATAAAAACGGCCCACTTTTGCAGTGCTGGTCAACCTGGTTCGTACCTCCCACTAGTGGGCGTTCCAGCTTTCATGATGGGCAGGAGTGGAGCAACCAAATGGTACCGCGATTGGCCCACCGTGAAAGCTGGAACGCCTACTAGTGGGATGTAGGACCAGGTTGACCAGCACTGCAAAAGTGGGCCGTTTTTATAAAGAGTTTGAAGATGTCTGAAATTTGGACCATCACTACTGCTTTTATCATTTATTTCTGGGTTTGGACATGGTTTTCTTATCGATAACGACATTTTAGTTTTCCCCCTCAAACTTAATATTGTACTCATAACCCCTTAAGTCAATTCTGACTAGTTTACACCACCAGATAAACGTTTCTCAGCTTTCTAAATCAATTCTTCCAAAGGAACTTCCTTCTAGACAAATCCAATCTCTTTGGTTTACAGCAATTTTTGAAATAATTTAGAAGTTCCCCTGTAACTCCTGACATGTTTAGGGATCTCCCGTTATACCTCTCATCATTCCTTTAGGTAAAAATTTCATAACACAGTGGCGTTTTGGTAAGTCTAATTGCTTCAATAATGAGATTAAACCCTTTCAATTTCCTTTTGAAGGCAGTAACTACTGCTATAATGCAACATTTTTGTTTCCAAAGCTCATGGAAGTTACAGAAAAATTGCATGAGTGGTCTGTCCTTTTTCTCTTTTTAAATAGAGTAGCTGCTCTTTTGGGTATTTAATGCTAATGTTCCAGGACCAGTAATTTTATATATTCCTAGACAAAACTGTATTTTATTCATTACAGACTGAAACATATTTTGGGACATTTATAGATGACTGCATGAAATTAAATGGAAAGCTTAAGCTTTCCTGAGTTCTGCCGGACAGAAATCTGAATGCATACTTTGAACAATTATATTTTTTACTCTTCAATTCTTTTAATAAATTATGGGATTTCTCCTGGTTTTGTCATTTGAAACTGCAAGCTGCTTAGTATCCACAAGGAGTATTAACAGAGATTACTCAGTACTCAGAGTGATTAAAAAGAGATGCCCTGCAGTCTGGTACTTAACCATAAAGCACACCCCAATGCTCTGAGTGTGATGGGAGTCACGACAGGGCTCTGTTCTGCATCACGACCCTACCTGTACCCCATGGGATGGCACTTCCTGAACGACAAGAGGTTTTTTAGGGACTTAGGCAGGATTCTGATGCTACCCTTGAGCCTGTTCTGGAGTAATGACCAGAACAAAGATTTTAACATATCACAGACAGAACTAGAAGATTCCTTTACTAGCACAAAAAAAGTACTTTAAAAATTACAATTGTCTCCTGTAGGTTGAAAAGAATATCACAGAACATCTGCAACAGTGAAAACTTTTATTAAACACATACAAATATGCCTAGGTACATGGGTGTGTATATATGTCTGTGTGCATGTGCTCATGGGCATATTTATTTATTTATGCATGTATGTATGTATGTATTATTCAGTGAGAGGAGGGCAGGCAGAGACAGACTCCTGCATGCACCCTGACCAGGGTCCCCCTGGCAAGCACACTAAGGGGCGATGCTCTGCCCATCTGGGGCCCTTGCTCTGTTGCTCAGGAACTAAGCTCTTCTTAGCTACCTGAGGTCGAGGCCCTTGAGCCATCCTCAACACTCGGAGCCAATTTGCTCCAACCAAGACATGGCTGTGGGAGGGAAAGTGAGAGAGAGAGAGAGAGAGAGAGAGAGAGAGAGAGAGAGAGAGAGAGAGAGAGAGAAGTGAGGTGGGGTGGAAAAGCAGGTGGGAGCTTCTGTGTGCCCTGACCAGAAATCAAACCCAGAACAGCTACACGCTGGGTGGACACTCTACCACTGAGCCAATCCGCCAGGTCCGTGTGCATATTTATAATATATATCTCTATACAGACATTTGAATGGGACTTTGTTGTTTTCTAAAACAATGTTTCATTTTCTAGGAGCTTTAGAATCCCTGTTAGCGCCCAGTTTTTGTTATTTTATTTCTCTTTCAGTTTTCCACAGCTGCCTCATAGTTTTTTTTCTCACTTTTGTTTACTTAGCCACCTTTATTATACATAATTTTCTCCTTCGTTATTGTTTTCTCCACTCTTCCTGAGATACAGTTCTATCAGGTTTTAACCAATTAATTAAATTCTGTCAGTTAAAGTCATTTGGTTCTTAAAGTTGAAGAAACATAAATATCATAGTCAAACAGTTGTTCTTACTATTTTGATTGTGCGTGTACATATATAGCTAGCTAGTCTTTTAGAATAAGATAAAACTCCAAATACCTTGATATAAATGTTTTTAAAGTAAATAGAAACTGCAATGTCTTTGTGTGACCTTCTCTACCTTAAAACCCTTAGCCTTTGTCTTACACATCATAGGCACTTGTTAAATGCATCGCTGTAGAATGAGTGGTAAACTGTAGACAAACGAATTTTGAGAAAGAGTAATTGTTCACATTCTGATGAAAGGCAACATCCTCTAAATATAGGACCACAGGCGAATTAACATTTCCAATACATTCTTTTTCTTCACAGCAAAGATTCTGTCTTGGAGACAGAACCCGAAAGCAAGACCACTCTCGTCTGTCACTGCTTGCCACAAGTCAGAAGGAACTGCTTTTATATAGCCCACTGTTCAGTATCAACAAAAAATGTTTAAAAAAAGGGGGGAGGGGAGAATATATGATATACGTAGCGATCTAGAACTTGAAAAGGAACTTTACCAAAGACGGTCAGCTCGGCCGGGTCACTGTCCCTTTCGCCCACCATGTTGGTGCCCACACACGTGTACATGCCGGCATCACTCTTCCTGGTGTTGGAGATCATCAGTTTCCCACCACGGATCTGTTGCAATTAAAAAAGGGAAACGGAAAGACAAGAGAATGGAAAGGAGAGGTAACTAATAAATAATTTTGAATATTCAAGCACAACATTGTTTTTTTTCTAAAGAAAATGGCTGAGTGTCTAAGACCCAAAACTCTCTCCCTATTTTGACATCTGCACGTGTCCTTTCTTCTCTTCAATTCTTCCCCAATATATGTCCCCTATAATTCCCTTTCTAGAAAATGCTTTGTAAAAACAGTCTTTTCCTCCGGCTGGGTATTATTTTGAGTTTTGTGACTACCCCCCACCCCCTGCTCCCATTAACTCCCAATGGTTGGTCTTCATGATGTGATCTGGTTGGATGAGCTGCTATCGGCATTTGTCCTCAGAAGGGAGCACCAGATATTCCATTTTGGGTAATAAAATGGAATCCAACTGAATCAGAGGAATTTTGCAACTATTTACTGAATACCTATATGGACTGAAAAGTTTTTCTAGGCATGTGGATTCAGTAGTAATCCAGATATTAAAATTTCTGCCCTCATGGAGCTTGCATTTTAACTGTTTGCATTAATTATTTTTCTCACATCTTAATTGTATTTATAAGATAATTTTTGAAGAGTACCCTAGTTTGGGAAAAAACAGATCAAATTTTTTGAATGATGACTATCAGCTGGTACAAATCATTGTTTTTGTTCTGTTTTGTTTTACAGGGACATAGAGAGAGTCAGAGAGAGGGATAGATAGGGACAGACAGACAAGAATGGAGAGAAATGAGAAGCATCAATCACTAGTTTTCATTGCCGTTGCGACACCTTAGTTGTTCATTGATTGCTTTCTCACACGTGCCTTGACCACGGGCCTTCAGCAGACAGAACAACCCCTTGCTGGAGCCAGGGACCTTGGGTCCAAGCTTGCTCAAGCCAGATAGGCCTGAGCTCAAGCTGGCGAGCTCGGGGTCTCGAACCTGGATCTTCTGCATCCCAGTCCGATGCTCTATAAACTATGCCACCGTCTGGTCAGGTAAATCATTGGTTTTTAATAGCTGCTCTCAAATGTCTTAAATAAGAAGCATTTATTGGATGAATTAACAAATGTAATAAAGTTAAAATGTGTGTTTGTTAAAAAGGATGTTAAAGGAGAATTAGATTTTAAGTAACAAAATTCATGTAGGTAAGTTCTCACCAGAGATATTTCAGGCTCTAAAATTTGTCAAAACATAGAAAGGAATTTCAAACTTTGTTTTTGTTTGTTTGTTTTGTTTTTGTTTGTTTTTTAACCTGGGAAGTATAGACTGTCAACATGTTCTCAATCAATTGCAGTAGAGCTTAATGAACCTTAAGTTATAAAAATAACTACAGAGGTGATTTCTCTTCCTCTTGAAACTTAGTTTGGCAATGAATCTTGATTTGATCAATTGAGCTAATGCAATTATTTACTAAAAGAGGGGTGCTTGGACATTGGGTGTAGCCTTCTAGTTGCAGTTGTAACCCTGAGACCATCACGGGAACCAGTCAGAGCTAGCCTGCTGGAAAATTATAGACCGTGAGAAGATCAAAGATGCCCAGCTGAGAGTCAGCCACTTAACAGTCATGTTAGTAAGGTTATCCTAGTCATCCAACTGTCAGCACATTTTTATTTAATTAATTAATTTATTTTTCATAAGTGAGAAGCAGAGAGGCAGAGAGACAGATTCCTGCATGCACACAGACCAGGATCTACCTGACAAGCTCCCTATGGGGTGATGCTCTGCCCATTTGTGGTCACAGCTCTGTTGCTCAACAATTTCAGCACCTGAGGTGAGGCCACTGTAGCAGTCCTCAGCACCTGGGGCCAACGTGCTCCAAACAAGCCATGGCTACAGGAGGGGAAGAGCGAGATAAAGAGGGAGAAGGGAAAGGGGTAGGGGTTAAGAGTCAGGTGGTCACTTCTCCTCTGTGCTCTGACCAGGAATCAAACCCAGGACATCCACACACTCGGTTGATTAAAGATGTCCAACTGACCAGGACAAGCACATCTTTAAACAAACCAGAGATGCATGAGAAAGCCTAGCAAAGATAGCCACATTGGCCTAACATGAAGAGCTGTCAGCTTACCCACACTATCATAGTCTAAATAAAATGGTTATAAACCACCCTGTTTTGAGTTGGTTTGTTAGAAAGCAAAGCTAAATGATACAAGCGTGAGCTAAAAACTCCCCTGAACATTGATTTTACTCCCTTCCCAGTAGCACATTTTCATAACTTCAGTACCCAAGTGCAGACCATTAGCAACCAAATTCTCCAGGGCAATGTAGATACTCAGAGTACAAACAGTTTAAGCAAGAATCACATACCTATGCTGTGATCTCTTACATGGCGTGTCTGCTTTTGCATTAGGGTGTAATCACAATGTATATATAAGAAAAAAACTCCTCGTTTATTAGGTATTTTTAAAGATAACAGACATCCAGACTATATGGAGTTTTGATAAAAATGGTGTATTTTCAGTTAAATGAGATATTATTTTCAATAAAATATATTTATTCTCAATTATTGTACTGAATATAAAGACTATACTAAGAATAATTTTAGAAGGTTGAGGCATTGTCTATTATTTTGGTGGACTGTTTTTCACAAATTTCACATATAGATGTTGAGTAGATCCTCTGAAAAAATAAAATACTTGTATGCTATTACTTTGTCTACCTCTTTATTATTTTCTCCATGTTTTATTTTGAATATTAATAATCTGATGAACGTGATCACCAATTTTTTTTTAAAAAAAAAACACACTTTTTTCTACAAGAGCTAAATTGGAGAACCAGTGATTTGTTTCTACTTTGATTTTACTTTCTATCAATTAAACTTTTAACTGAATTAACACAAAAATGTTTAGTTATAAATATTACTAGACTGGGAAAACTGAAAAAGCGCTTCAAATATTCATCACCTCAAATTATTTCCTCTTCTAATTTTTAAAATAGTGCAAATAGAATGTTCTAGTTCACATGATTTATGGCCACTTTAACACTCACATAGTGCGTGATTAATAGATGCATTTGAATGTTAAAAAGATCTAAGTGCAATATTGAACAGCAATATATATATATATATATATATATATATATATATATATATATATTTAAATTGGGGAGATTCTTAATCTAGTATGTACACTTGATTCAAATATATATTTTAAAATATTTATTTATGCCCTGGCTCAGTGGTAAAGTGTCAGTCTGGCATGTGAATGTCTTGGGTTTGATTCCCAGTCAGGGCAAACAGGAGAAGCCCCCATCTGCTTCTCTGCCCCTCCCTCACCCCTTCTCTCGCTCTCTTCCCCTCCCATAGCGATGGCTCAAAAGGTTCAAGAAGTTGGTCCCAGGCTCTGAGATTGGCTCCATGGCCTTGCCTCATGCACTAAAATAGCTTGTTTGCCAAGCAATGGAGCAGCAACCCCAGATGGGAAGAGCATTGCCCCATATGTGGCTTGCCGGGTGGGTCCTGGTTAAAGCACATGAAGTAGCCTGTCTCTCTGCCTCTCCACTTCTCATTTAAGAAAAAAAAATATTTATTAATTTTAGAGAGGCAGGAACATTCATCTATTTCTGCACATGCCTTGACCAGGAATCAAACCAGCAACATCTGTGCTTTGGGACAATGGTCTATACCACCAAGCTATCCAGCCAGTGCAATGATTTATATAATTTTTTTCTCTTTGAAACCTCATTTCAAAGTTATTGTTTTTGGTTCCCCCTTTCAGTCCTTTCAACATAGTATGAAAGGTAGTATTCAAATGCAGTTCAACCATTTTATTAAGAGTAAATAAAATAAAAAATATATCAATTTTGAAACTTGACATTCAATGTCTTTAGGCATTCATTGCAATTTAACTCACACTTATTCTTTCTTCCTTGTCATCAATTCGCACTTTGTCTTTCTTCCAGTAGATGGTGGGTTCTGGGTGTCCCCGGGGAGGCTGGCACTCCAAGATTGCAGGCTCTCCAGCTGCCACCACAACATCTGTGGGATTTTGCCGGAAGTCATCTCGTAACACTGAAGAAAAACAGTTGTAAAAGAAAACTCAATGACAGTCAACTTAGCTTTCTCTTACAAAAGAGGACTTGAAGTTTTATTTACTTGGTCCTGATAAAAATTGCCAGGTTATTTACTGACAGCATAGCCACGTACAACTTAAAATATTCTACAGCCAACCTTAGTGTTCATCAACAGGAAAATGGCTAACTATGATGATGTCCCTTTGCTACATAATCTGATATAAAAATAAGGCAAGGAAGGAAAATATGATGAGAAATGTTTGTGATATAGTTCATAAATAATTACATTATGCATACTAAAAACTCAAGGCACAAAAGTTTATGCGGTACAATCCTATTCTCTATTTAAAAAGAATACATAATATGTGTACAAATACACTAAAATACATTGTCAATAAGGTCGCACGTGGTTGGTGAGCACAAAGGCGTGTCAGTCTGGGAGAGAAAGTGGGGGCTGAGAAGTCTTTGAGAAAGCCCTTTCTCATGCCATGCATATGGACAAGATCCACACTGTTTGCATTACACTTCAGAAGATAAACTCATTGTTCCCCTTGCAACGCACTAGCACCCACATACACAGGGCTACATTTTCATGCTCCCTGCGTCTCCACCTGCCGAGTGACATCTGGACAGCGTGACATTCGGAGCAGAGATATCCCTTATAGCCGTTTTGCCAGTCTGAATTTCCCCTCCTTTCATTAGGAGAACAGCAGGTTGAACCTCCGTTGTAACCTCCAAAAATCTGGCACGCCTGCCTCTCCAACTGTCACCTATCTATCTGCCTGCACTTCTCTTCCGCTGGCAAGATGAGAAGCCTGGGGAAATAGCTTGGCCCTATCAGGTTGCCGAATACTGACTTGATTTAGCAAATAAGGGAAAACATTCTTAAAAGTCGTTGAGACCAGCTGATACCTCACACGCCGCAACTGCCTCTGTTTTCCCTAACTTCCTTGACTTTTTCTCTTTTGATATTCCAACAACAAGTGCGTTTCCTAAGTGGGTTTATAGGGAAAACAAAGACACAAAATACACACACAGAGATATAGAAGTGTGCATGTGTATACACAGCGTCCATATATGCATGTACACTTACGCGTACATAGACTGTACGTGCCTAAATTGCTCAAGATATCTGACATCAAAATTAGGCAGTTTACACCAGCCACATTATGTAAATCATCTGCCGTAAAAGTGGATTAGGCCAAGCCAACTGCCTTTGGTGTCCTGTAATGAGACTCCTTCAGCACTCTGCTTCTTTGTTGGGCCAAGAGCCTGTAGGTTAATTGTCACTCTCCAAATAAATAAAATCCCCCTGTCCTGAAAATAGCTCTGGAGAGATAACTGAGTGACTTTTAGGGTTTTTCTTTTCTTGGATCTTGCAAAACCTCCTTTAACAAGGTTTTCCATCTTAATGAAGTCAGGACCCTTCACGAGACTGAGAAGCTCGTCTCCTATTGATGGAGCAGGGAGAGAGGTTTCAGCACAAACTGCTCGCTCCCGGGTTGGAGCTGATTCATTGACTGCTCTGGCTGTGGAGAAAAAGTGTTCCATTTCAGCAAAGCAAACTGCACTTTTTTTTTTTTTTTGGTTCCATTGTCTAACTGGCAGGGAAGGTGTGATTTATTTGTGTAAGAATTTGCTTCTGAATGAGCTGAGAGAAGGGGTGCATTTCAATGTGACATTTGGGCAGGGAGAAGAGAAGAGGTTAAAACCCTGTGGTTCCCTCTTGCAGGTAAATCCTCCCAGGAGAGTAAGCTGGTGACTCGTTTATATACTAAAAACAGACCAGCTGCATATTTATACAATATGAAGACGTGCAAAACAAACGTAACAGGGCGGCGAGCTCCCCTCAACATCCTGTACTGGCAACACATGGCGTCTTGGCAGGCCCTCAATCTATTCCGAAATGACACATCTGGCCAGCTGAAGGATCTCCTCCAGAACTGGTCCCCTAACGAATGACACGCCAAAAAGTCTCTGTGCTCAGATGGTACCGAGGCCCATTGCAATTCTTCAGAAGCACGGTGCTACATCAACTTGCAACAAGACAAACTAAGGGGGCAAAAAAGGATTTTCTGACAAGGAAAATACCACAACAGACTGAGGACGGCTCCTCTTAAAGAACACAACATGTTTATGGTGTTCAGAAGAAGATGACTCCATTTTGCAAATGAAGCCAAGACATGTAACTAACATCAACTGTAATTTTAGGCTTTTAGAGTGCTCACCTAGAGAGTAGGAAGAGGTACTGGGATAATTGGTGCAGTACCCTCTTGTAAGTACTCTTCGGGGTTTATACAGTCTTTAGTTCATTCATTCATTTTTTTTTTAATTTAGTGATACCATTTCTTTTACTCTAAGTCTTTGGAATAATAAACTGTGTTTCTTCTCGCTTTCTCTCCGATAAGACATTCAAAAGAAAAGCATCCTTTTTAGCTGGTTCTATCGTAGCAAACAGTGACCGTGCTCTGAAGGTGTACTCAAGTCTCCTTCTTTCACTCTTCTCTAAGTTTAAGAAGGACGTACATGTTCTGATATTGGCTGGTATGTTTCTGAGGTGTTTGATCCCATTCATAAATGTAAAGCAGAGCAAAATAAAATATAATTTACTGTTTTCAAACTTTGAGCTAACGATTCATGTCTGTCCTAGATTTTGCCCTGTGTTTAAGTTCCAGTTGATAGAAATAGAAAGTAGTTCTTAGTAAAGCATTTATACATGTCGGTGAAGGAACTAAGATCTTATAATGTAGAGAAACAGAGCGAGTCTCAACTGAGTCTACATATTCTTTTTCTCCTATTAAATGGTTAAGAAACATAAAGCAAGAATGGCATGATGATGCCATTCTAAGTTCTAATGCCCCTCAATAGCCACTCCCTCTCTTGCCCCTCAATAGCCACTCCCTCTCTTGCCCCTCAATAGCCACTCCCTCTCTTGCCCCTCAATAGCCACTCCCTCTCTTGCCCCTCAATAGCCACTCCCTCTCCTGTAGAATCCCCTCCCCTTATGGTGGGCTGCACCTCCTCACTCGCCCTTAATACTTAGAAAATTGCAAGGCAATGAAATGTCACTTACAAGATTAAGTTATTAAAGATTGCAACTTTCATCTTTTTGTCTCTCTCTGTCTTTCCGTCTCTCTCCCTCTTTCTACGAATGCACTTCCTCTGATCACGTAAGATGCCATGTTGTTCAATAGGAAGGCTCATTTAGCCATGATCAAAAGGCAGCTTCCAGTCAACCGCAAGCAAGCAACTGAAGTCCTCAGTCCACACTGAGGACCCAAATCTGGGCAACAAACAGGTATATCTGGAAGCAGAACCTTCCAAGCTGAGCCTTCATATGAGACCACAGCCCTGACCAACACTGTCAGTGCAACTTTGTGACACATCCCATAGCACAGGACCAGGATAACTCATCTGGGCTGCTGACTGCAGACAGTGAGCGAATAACTGAGTGTGGTTTTAAGCCACGAAGTATGGTCATTTATTATACAGCAATAGGTAACTAATTAGCACCCTAAATGAGCTTTATATCTAGTGGTGCCCTTAGAGCTTCCATTTTTAGTTCCTGCTTACCCACACTCCCGTATTCTTTCACTCAACAAATCTTCTGTTCTAAACCAGAATTTATTTATTTACTTATTTTTTTACCCCAACACATAAAGGTAAGACAGACATACCCATCCGAGTTTATTAAAAGAAATTAGCAAGAACAATGAGATGAGACTACAGAATTGATAGGCTTCTGAAAGATACATTTCTGAACCAGAAGGTACACATGTGTGTAAAGAGAAGCTAGGAAGGTTAAGCCTAAAATTATTATTAAGAAATGTATTTATGCACACCACGGGATAAAGCAAAACATTCATAACAAACTAAATTGATCATGAGAAAGTATATAGAGAGAAACTTTAATTAAAGACCTGAATAACCACAGCTAAAAGCTACAGCAAGGCAGAATAGTGCTGAATACAGGTTCGTAACCCATGGATTGCCTGTATATGTAATTATTACACCCTGGTTTTCAATAATATTTTTGTACAATGCTTTTTACATCAGTTAGGAATACACACAATGACACTTCTGATCTCCCTATTTTAATAGTAACTGCCATACAATAAAAGCTAATATTTAATGAGTGCACACCATGTGCAAAATCTGGCATCATGGGTACATAACACATCAGATGAAATGTGAAGTTTGAACCTTGCGTGTCCAATACTAGACTCCCTCTGCACGGTCATCATGCTGTACTGATTTGTAGTATAACTACCTTCCACTTATTGTTCCTCATTGCCCTAGTTCAGAATGTACTTAGCTCTTTGTTGAATTACTGAAAGAATAGCCTTTTGGAACGTTTCCTCTGATTTCTGTTTTAAACTCTCCATTGGAGCTCTTAGGAGTTTGCTAAAATGTAAATTTGATCATGTCCATTCCTTTACCACAACTTTTTAAATGGCTTTTCAGGTAAAACTCTCTCTTCTTAATATGATTTTAAACATTTAGAATTAGGTCCCTGCTAGTATTTCTAGGCTTATCACAGACGTTTTCTGCAGCCAAACTGCCCTAGACACACAGAGGAATGTAAGTCATCAATGTACATTCTGCTTGAAAATCTCTACCAGGTACCCCTTAGCTGCCTTAACTGTTTCTTATTCTTTCCTTCAAACACCTACTGCTTGTTTGGTGTCAGCCACAGACTCACTCATGTGAAAAGTTTTTCCTGCTACACTTATACTCGGTCACCCTCCAAAGGGCTCCCGTCTGGGAAGGCATCAGAAGAGTTCATCAGGTGTTCTTGACGGAGGATTGAAGTGATGACCTCCTCTCCGAAAGGCAAGTGGCAGTTTTTATTTATATAAAATTGGCTACAATGTCGTGATTTAATTTTAAAATGTCACTTATTAAAAAACAATAATAATAATCTGGTTGGATTTAAGAAACAGTTTCCATGACTTGCCTACCGACAACCTCATAGATCTCTAAAATAAAAGCCAGGCAGTTAGAGAAGGTCAAAAATCAATCACTCAAAGAAGCAACAGGGTTATATGTGACCAGTAAAACAGTTAGCATACATTGTAGTATATCATATTACAATGGACTGGAAAAGAAAGTGACAGTCACTCTTACAAATGCTACATATTATTTACTTAACCCTGTCACCACCAAGACTGTTGCTACCTATCAGACTGGGGAATGAAACGGTAGAATCCCAAATAGCTGAGCGCAGTCTGCTACTCGGCTTCTTCCTTTCTTTTTATTTTTTTTAGTCTCTTCCTGCTGCACCAAATGGCTGTGGTTGGCAGCCCTGCTGTGACCCCAGGGGGAGCTCCAGCTTCAGGATGAAACGGAGCATATGAGGACTAGAAAAAGAAAATCTGAGTTCTTGATGACATAACTGGACAAATCAATCCTGAAGACGATGCTAAATTAGCTTTTTAGTTATGGGCTCCAAATACGTTCTCTTTCATATTTTCGCCAATTTAAATTGACTTTCCCCTTTCCACTGAAAGCTCCCCACTGAGAAGCGGTATTTTTCCTGAAGTTTTAACGACTGGAAAGACCAAATAAATCCAAAAAGGGAATCATCATTCACAACAGACTATTATGTTTGGTGCAATCAAACGAAATATGGTCAGAACGGGCACGACAGACACCAGCTAAAGAGGCCATAAAACCGGATATTTAGGGAAAAAGTCGTCAGTGGTTTTTCTACTGCACAGAAGGGGGAGGGAAGAAAAATAACTCGGTGGGGAGTCATCCTGCTCCGGCTGTGAATGCTGGCACAGGGGCATCTCTGCTGCATGCTGACAATTCCAAAAAAACCCCAAAAAACAAGAAGCTCTCTCCCAGCACCCCCACTAGGGCTCTCTGTGCAGGCAGGTTCACTCAGCTGTGATCCAGATAAACCAGTGGCAGGAATTGGAGCCTGTGGATAAACAAGGATGCCCTGTGACTTGTTCATTTTCAAGTCACAGCTTTGTGTGAAGCTTGGTATTCCGCCGGGAACGAAACACACAAACACAAACACTCGGCTCATGCGAGAGGAACGGCCAGCTCCACCCCGCAGCCAAGCCTTTATTCTCGAATGCTTTTTTTAGCCCTGCTCTGTCCTCACCCACAATATAACCTCAAGTCCCGCTGACCATGCCAAATCTTCCTTCATGTTTTCCATTAATGTTTAAAGCTTGCTGAAGGATTCTTAGGAATCGCATGGAAACATCGTGCTCTGTGTAATTTGTATCCGTAACCTCTGTAATGCATATGTTCTCCTTGGGGACCAAGTACTGAGATCATTCATAAACTCTTGGATCGCATGTAGCCCTACAAAACTGGTGACATCTGACCAAGGCAGACTCCAGGCCTGTCCCTGGCAATCGTTGCCTTTGGTTTGAATTAAGGAGCCAGCAGCTGGCACACTGTCAGCACTTGGAAGTCCTATTTTAGGCAAGGCCTAACATCTGATATTTGACAGGGATCTGCATACTCTATCCATTAGTTTAGGAGGAAGTTGGGGACTGAGGTTAATTAATGTTTAATCAGTTTCTTTTCTTTCTTTCTTTCTTAAAGAGCCATTGCCCACAAAATTGTTTACGTGAGATTGATGTGCCCAGAGTCACAGAGAGCCCAAGGGGGTGAGAGCAACTTAGAGGTTGTGCCCAAGTACAGTCTGTGAGGAGGAGGATGGTGTCTAGAATGTGGGTTTTACCCTAAACATGTTCAAGGCAAAACTTTTGTCTTCCACAGAACAAAATCCTGTTCTCCACAGCCCCCAAATGTCCTGCTCTACTGTCCACACAATCCTGGAGCACCTGCAAATTTATGGCTCATTTGTCGTGGTCACAGGGATGTCTATACATCTGGATAGTAGAAGAAATAATAAAAATTGGATTGGAAATTCAGAACGATACAGGCTAGCATTTCTTTTTAAAGCATCAGTTAATGCTTCTTACAATGATTTAAAAGGGGAAACACCAATTATTTCAAGCTTATCACACACTTTTCTCCTTTCTGTAGATCTGGGTTTGGCTATACATAAATACATTAATGAATGCATAAATAATGACAACCCCTTTATAAAATTTACAGATACAGGATGGCTACAAATATCCACGCGTCTGCTTCTAGCTTTCCAATCTGGTTCCTGCCCTCTGAGCCTGAAGACCTCAGCCAACATGGGAGGTTGCGAGGCCTTGGGAAGCCTTACTGCAAGTGCGGACAAAGCATTCATTGCCCCTTTCCCATTTTTCTCCCACGGCCTTCCTTTTCTCGCCCTCCTCATCTGGCCCTCATTGTTACACACACACACACACACACACACACACACACACACGTTGAGGACATGAAGTCTCATTTCTATATATTTGTAAAAAAATTAACTCAATATATTTATATAGGTAAGAGCACATTTAAATGTAAAATATACATAAGTATGCATTTAAAATTCAAACTTCAGAATTCATTTCTGCCTGATAGTTACATTTGTGAGTTTGAATAAAAAGAAGAGAGTGTTATCAAGTAAATCGTAATGTGCTGCTTTATTCTGGACTCCATCCAGTAGATCACCCCTGTATTCGGCCTTGGAAGTCCTTATATGAAAGCACTGGCTGTTATGTTAGTTATAGCATTCTAACCTGCAGGGCTTGCAGAGGTACAGTCTAGGCAGCATCCTCTCCAAGTCTCACCTGGCCATGGCTCTGGGAGTTCTCTCCCATGACCTGTTCCAATGTGCATGATCAACATGAATTACAATGCCAAGTACCTGCCAGATGTCATGAGTTATAAACTCAATAGTCTAAGGATTATTACACATTAGGGCACCCTACAGTGCAAGGGTGTCCTGGAATTTATGTGTTATTTATTACCTATTGGCAGGGTCTCAAAGTAATCTCACCCCTGCTGCTGAAATGATGGTTGGGAAACAAAGAAGGTCAAGGTCAACCTTCCTTGTCAAGAATTCTAGTTACTTCTAAACTACTGGTGCCTTCCCCTTCTCCCTTCCTCTTTACCAGAAACTGAACAAATATCTGAATTGAGGGGGATGTACATTATAATGCATTTATGGGCTCTCAAATTAATTCTGCATATTTCACAATTTACATTATTTTTCTGATTTTAACAGCACATTTCTTAACCATAATGGCTAGAGGTCTGGTTTAAGAGAGTAATCATAAATCCACCATAATCCATGGACTTAAAAGTGACCACTTTGCAAGGACATTGTTTCTTTTCCTTTTTTTGCCTCAGAAGTTTGGCCGAAGCCAAACTTTATGAGACTTATTTAGCTTTTTAACACAACAGTGAGAGCACTTAAAAAATACGTCTAACATGCCTGCAGACTCTTCACTCTTACCCATTCAATATTAAGATATTCATAGATTCACACCAAAACTTTAAGCATTACTCTAAGCTGTCATAAACTTTGCTGCAATGAATGTAATTTGACATCCTATATTCTTTAAGAAGTGTTCTATTTGATTACCACATACAAAAAGTTCGAAATGTCCCTTAATCCAGAATATAATATACTTAGTTTAAAAAAAAATATTTGATTAAGAAAAATCTCTGCCAGCTGTGCACTCTATCCCAAATACCCAGTAACCTTCTTTTCTCTGCCACCAAATGAATTCTGAATGCTGTAGTTAGCGTTCAGCTACCTCATTACCCATCTACCATAAATCACCATTTTTTGACAGCCTAGCAAGAGAAGAGGAATCAAGGAGCATATCCAAGCACTTTTTGGATATGTAAATATGCAAAACACAACAGTTAAATTATTTTAGAAAACTCCAATCACACCATTGATAACAACTAAAAACCTGTTTGACCGCTGAGAAGCACAATTTCTCTCATTCCTGATGTTAAGTCCACAAACCCTTACCCCACCCAGCTATCTTGGCCATATAATCTATGAAAACAAACTCATACCAAAGAATAAATAACACACACACGCACGCACACACCCACACACACACACACACACACACATATTAGGTGCTAGAAATATTGAGTTCTCATGACAAAAATTTACATAGGTATATTTTCCCCCTAAATATTTAAAGCCAAAATGTCATTTATTTTTTTTTAATTCTCCTACTCTTTATTTATTATAGAAATGTAAATAAAAAAGTACAGTGAGGTACCACCTCATACCTGTTAGATCAGCTTTTATCAACAAAACAGGTAATAAGTATGGGAGAGGCTGTGGAGAAAAAGCAGCCCAGCTCTCATTCATTGCTGGTGGTAATGTAAGTTGGTACAGCCATTATGGAAGATAGTATGGTGGTTCTCCAAAATATTAAAAATAGAATTACCATATAATGCAGCTACATTTTTACTGGGTATCTACCCAAACAACTTGAAAACATTAGTACACAGAGACACATGTTCCGCCATGATCATTGCAGCGTTATTCATGGTGGCCAACGCATGGAAACAACCAAAGAGTCTCTCGACAGAGGACTGGATAAAAAAGATGTGGTACGTACATACAATGGAATACTATTCAGCCATAAGAAATGATGACACAGTGACACAACAACATGGATAAAACTTGAGAACATAATATTGAGTGAAATAAATCAGAAAAAGCTGAGAACTGTATGACTTCACACACAGGTGGGATATAAAATTGAAACTCATGGACATAGATAGAAGTGAAGTGGTCACCAGGAAGAGTCGAGTGGAAGGGGGGGAGTAGAGAGGGTCAAATATAAGGGGACAGGAAATGATTTGACTTTGGGTGATGGACACAACACAACCAACAGTTCAAACGCTGTATATAGAGCTATTCACTTGAAACCTAAGTGCTCTTATTGATCAATGCCAGCCCATTAAATTTAATTTCTAAGTTAAAAAGTTCATCTTTCTCACATTATAAATTGTGAGTCTATAATCTCACTTTAAATATGTAAACCAAGAATATTATAAATGACTTTTCCTTTAAAAAATATATCTCCAATTGTAGGTTTTTCATTGAGTTTTCTTTAAATAATAAAAAAAAATCTTGTTTATAATAATCATTTATTTTCTGCTGACCAGGCAAACTGGGATGCAGAAGACAATGGTTTGAAACCCCGAGGTTGCTGGCTTGAGCATGGGCTCATCTGGTTTGAGCAAGGCTCACCTGCTTGAGAAAGGGGTCACTCGGTCTGCTGTAGCCCCCCAAGTCAAGACACATATGAGAAAGCAATCAGGGGACAAATAAGGAGCTGCAACAAAGAATTGATGCTTCTCATCTCTTTCCCTTCCTGTCTGTCCCTATCTGTCCCTCTCTCTGTCTCTGTCACACACACACACACACACACACACACACACACACACAAGGTTTATTTTCTGTGACATCTTTTTAACTTTTATATAAAACATCACTAGTTTTTATTTTAAAAATGAGGAAAAAGGATACATGTATGTACCAGTTAAACATGTTGATGTTATTCAATCTGTTAATATAGTTTCTCTTATAGGATGGTCATTGGTGATATATTATCAAATAAATTATATTTCATCTTAAATAATATAATTAACTCTTGAGGAACCTTCTTTTCTCTATACCAGTAAATTAAATTTTTGTCTAAACCAGCCTGACCTGTGGTGGCGCAGTGGATAAAACATCGACCTGGAATGCTGAGGTCGCCAGTTCAAAACTCTGGGCTCGCCCAGTCAAGGCACATATGACAAGCAATCAATAAACCACGAAAATAAAGCAACCATGAGTTGGTACTTCTCGTTCTACCCCCTTCTCTCTTTATCCTCTCTCTGTAAAATCAATAAATAGAATCTTTAAAAAAAAATTTTGTCTAAACCTTTGGTTTATTATAATGTCAGTTAATTAAAATGTTAGATGAAATTCATTAAAATGTGTACTGAGATGTAACAGCTTCATTACTGTAATATAATACAAAGAAAAAATGCTTTAGATTATTTAATTGTTTTTATAATTGAATATATTTGCATTATAAAAGGGTCACTATATATTTTCAATTCTCAAAAATTAAGCAAATCAATAAAAACAAATTTTGTAAAAATAATTTTGTGACTGCAGTCTGGTTGTTTTTGTCATTACAATTTAAAACTTGGCCTTAGAATATCATATGAAATCATTCTAAAATATACTAATCTAGTTTTTATTTCTTTTTCAATATGTATAATATTTAGTTAGCAAAGTATTTCCATACAATAGTAGATGGCTTAATCAAAATAGAGTTAATTATCTTCACTAGCTATTATATTGGTACCTTGAATGAAAATATATAAATACCTTGAACAGAATTAGGTGGAAATAGTATAGGGAATTAGCTATATCGCCAATGCATATGTAACTATTTCATGTTTCTCTTCTGTAGTGGCTTAGCCATAGTAGGTGCTCGGTAATACTGTTAAGTTAAGATGTGGACAGTTCTTATAGTGATTTTTTTTTTGTATTCTCCCTTAAATCCTAGATGGAACAATTACTATTAAAGCACTGCCTAAATATATATTTAATTTAAATATGTATACAGTATCTTATTTTGTTTTTGGGATAATCTCCTAATTTTCCACACACTAGCCATTATGCTGGCAAGTACTTTGCCAAAAACTTCCTGTTCATAAAACGTAGTTAATACCACTAAAAAATGGAGGGCCCTTGGACATACATTCATCATAAGTGACCCATGCCAGTCCTGCCCCTAAGCCTAGTACCTTACACTTAACACGGTCCAAATTGAATTCTTAATTTTTTTCATACAAAACTTCATCTTCCCAATCCTCTACGGAACTACCGTCTACAAATTGCTCATGGAGTTATCGTTTTCTCCATTTCTGTCAGCCGTGGACACACACACACACACACACACACACGCACACACACGACACACACATTATGTTGTCCATCAGTATGGCCCAATGACTGTAAACTTATTCAGCACCTGTCTATTTTTCTTCACCGTTTATACTCCTGTCACGTGATCTGACGTCCATCCTCTCAGGGAATACTGCAGCTGACTGAACAACCCCACTTTTACTCACGCCCTTTATAGTCAATGCTCCACATGGCAGACAGAGCCATCTCTTCAAAATTATAAGAGAAATCTTGTCGTCTTTCTGCTTAAAACTTCAAAAGGTCCCATTGCAGTTACAAGCACTCCAAGTCCTTACTGTGGCCAGCAAGGCATATAGAGATCTGGCCTCTCATCGCGCGGTTCCCAGTCCTCTTGCTCCAGCGCCTTCCCCCCAGCCACACTGGCCCCTCCTTCCTCCAGCTAGGCAAATGGCTTCCTACGCCCCATTTCTACATGGTACCCTGTGACACGTTCTTCCCCTAGAGCTTCCTCTTGACTCTCTTCTCGTTTGTCAGATTTCAGTTCACATGCCCATTACTGTGCGTGCTCCTCTGTGACTCCCCAATCTAAAGAAACAATAGGACCACACCTGTCACACCTCTCTGGTGTCCCCCCCACCCCCGCAACTCACATACCACTGTGTGATTATTCTCACTTGCTCCCCCATGAAAGTAGGAAACAAGTTCATTTTGCTTATTGCTGTCTCCCCAAGGTCTAGAATGGTATTCATGGCACATAAGTGCCGAGTAAATATTTACTGAATGAATAGATGAGTCAAGAATTCAAATTTTCATCATTGACTAAACAGGATATAGTTGATTATTACGTAAGAATTGTTAATAGAATGTTCCCTAAAATGATTTAATAGTTTTATAAATAAATATATGAAAAGGTGGTTGTCATTTTTTTATTAGTAAGAAATAAAGTATACTTTAAGAGGCATAATTGTGGCATTATCTTTATAAATTAGCAATAAGCTTTTATTTTCAAAGTTAAAAACGAACTCAAATTTTGTATTATTGAATTGTTCAGAAAAAGAAATTTATATTGCTGTCCTGTTCCAGATCATGTTCTGAATGTTAAATTAAAATATCTCAGTTGTCTACAGGGTAGAATATAACAGTGTCTAATAATGGTCACAATTTCTTGCCTTCTAGGTCTGTGGAAGCCCCCCTATGACCCTGTGAGGTAGGGAAGTTTAAGAAGGAAAAGACCATTTCCAAGATGTCAACATCTAATTAATAAAAGGATGGGCCTGGATTTGAAAATAAGTCTTTTTTTATTTCCTTTTAATCTAAGCCCACACTGAGATTACGGTGATAGAAATTTAGGCATAGCAGACATTTGAAAACCTTCAACCTAATAAAGTATACTAAAAATAATTTAACTTGGTAACTAAGGTCTTCATTTTAATTTGTTATTATATCATGCTGTGAGATGGTGATTGTGAACATTAGGCCCAATCTGTATTTAATTCAAAATTCACAATGAAACTTGCTCCTTTGAATAAATCTCTAATAGGAGCTTGATTCTGTACAATTGCTTGTTTAATAAAAAAACAAAAGAACTGGAGAACAAAAGCTAATAATGGGTGAATGACCAATAAGTTGCACTGCTGACTTACTGTGTAATGAATGTTAGCGCTTTCCCAATGGTAGGCTTAAGCTCTCAGGATTTCAGTCTTCATTTTATTTTACTTTTATTCTATAAATCAATCTCTTTTTTTCAGTAAAGGTAAACCTTTAGTCAGCTTCAATTGTTTTATTCTCATTTATTTATTTTTTTATTTCTTTAATGTTTGAGCATTTTTTAGCAATTGTTTTAGACTAACATGCTATTTGTCTTCCACAGAACTGTCAACATTTTATCAATATACGAGATAGCCCGTTAATCAAAGAAGTTGAAAGAAGCTGTGTTCAGCACCAGCCTGCCACTAATATGTCTGCAGCCCTCAAAGGACCTACGTTCCACTTAGCAAAACATCATGCTGAATAGTATGTATCTTTAAAATAGCGAATTTTATGGTATATGGGTTATATCTCGATTGGATATCCAATGAAGAGTTTCTGTTAAGATGACCCTTAACAGATACTTAATGTATACAGTAATTAGTGAGCCATATGGAAATAAGAAGGAATGTCCCAGACATTGGAAACAGCAAGTGCAAAGGTCCTAAGGCAGGATCTTCCTGGCATGTCTGACCCTCCATAAGGAGGCCACCATAACTAGATTGCATAGCACAGTTTCAGAGCGAGGAGATGAGCTCAGAGAGGCTGCAGGGGCTTGACCACTGAGGGTCGTGAGGGCCATGGGAAGGACGATGGGTGGTATTCTCAGTGAAATAGAAAGTCACTCTAAGGAGGAGGAACCTGATATGACTTACAGTTTGGCAGACAAAAGACGTTTAAGGGGCAAGGGGCAGAAGCAGGAATACGAATGTTTTGGTTCAGGCTCCAGATGGCAGTGGCTTGGGGCAGGATGCTAGAATAAAAGGTGTGACAAGATATATTCAGAAGGTGGAGAACACTGCCCTCGTGGGTTTCTCTTATTCTCATTTACTTTGAACAGGATGTTAGAAAATATATCTAATCATCTTGGTAATGGTTTATTTCTAAGAGAGATGCTCATTATGAGGTTATACTGTATGTTTTATAATGACAAGTACAGAGAGAACCTGGCATCTTCAGCTATTCCTTGCCCTTTGCAGGTGAGGTCAGTAGGTTTTGGTGCATGAAAGATTTCAGTATAATCCCCGGCATTATTGCTTATCAGCTATGGGCTTTGGGGCAAGTTACCAAACCTTTCTGAGCTCTGCTTCTTCAATTGTAAAATGGGGATAAAGATACTTATCATCCAGGGTGGCAATGAACGTTAAATAAAAGCATTTTGGGCACATAGCGCATACCGAGCAAAGAGAAAGCATTCATTTATCATCATGGTTTTGTATAATCAAATAGACAGTGATGTTTATAGGTATATTAATCTCCCTTACAAAGTACATACCTCCCTTCCATGAGAGTTATCCTGTTAAATAAATATATAACAAAGTCACAGGTAAAAAAAAAAATAACAAAGTAAAAATGTCTCTCTTATTTTGCTAACCTAACAAAGTACCATCTAACAAGTAATATTAAAATGTTTTGCTTAAGCAGAATAATATTTATTGGGCAGAAATAACCACTTAAATGTTTATATTAATTAGCTTTGATGAAAAGTTCTGACACTTTAATTTTGCTTTATATTAATTAAGAAAATATTAAATGTTCAATTTGGGGGTAGCCATTCTCAGTATAAACACATACAAAAAGTGAGTCAAGATTTTGAGCAAAAGGACAATGCGTAGCAAGCAGCTACAAAGAATGACGACTGGAATGTCAACCAATTGCATGCCTAATTCTTAATGGACAATTACTTTATTTTATTTCCAATGTGCATATTCTAACAAAAATATTAGCTCCTTTTCAAATCAGATTTTCACTACACTCAAATCTGTAAGGCATTTTCTCCCTCCTTATATACTTTTAATGGCTGAACAAATATCTTCATTTACTCGATTTGGTGCCCGATCCTCACCATTATGTAGCTATTGCTAAGATTAAAGATGAAAATCGATCATTTATTTCCAGATCACATAAGGAAAAAAAATAAGGTTAAAATACTAAAGAGGAGTCATTAAAACACATCAGGGGTCTCTTAGTTTCTGGAAAACTAAAAAATCCCCTGTTCTTGTCAGTTCCATCATTTTGCTCTCCAAATGCCTGGTAGTGAAAGAAAAGAGGTCCAGCCCACCCTCTGACATCTTTAATTGACTTCCTGGAGGGTGTTATCAAGAGCTACTCAAGCGGGGCTAATAGTGCCTGCAGATTGTTCAGACATGGCAAATCGGGGTGTGTCGGACTTTAAAAGGGCTGGAGGAGAAGCATAATCTCTTCTCCAAGAGGGAGCAAGAACCAAGGGTTATCTTTAAAAAGCAACAGGTAATCCTTCAGCACTTTTGAAAGAGAAGGGAGATGTAATAGGGAGCCAGAGAAACGGGTACCGCAATGCAGACTTCCCAAAGGTGCTTTGCATCACTAACTTCAGACTGTGAGCTGGAGACGGGTGTTTTGTTAGATGATACGGACTGAATGACAGAAAGACACAAGACACACCCATTCTCCTTTTTGACATCTAATGTAGCATCTTTGGAGAGCACACGCTACTGGGAAGAGCTGTCTTATGCTTCTGAGATGAAGCAAAAAGGATCTGGCAGAATTCAAACAAACCCAGTCATTTCGGCGAAGTTGAAGACGTCAACCCCACAGGGAGCGCAGCCCAGCCCAGATGGTGCCTCAGATCTACTGCTTGGATGGCTGCCTGCGTGCATCCGGGTAGAAACAAAGTTGGTTTGTTTTCTTTTCATTCTCTGTGTTGCCGCTGAATTTCTCACTTCTGTACATTAGAACTCGATATTCATTTGAAACAGAGTGGAAGTTTTGGACACAAAACGCAGCGTGTTACGTATCTTTTAGTTTTTATTGGAGCATCCTATTTTCACATGAGTGTCTGCCCACTGAGCCCAGACTGTCTCCTACCTTTTCCTGACTACGCAAAAATTCTTTCCTTTGAAGCAGGGCCCAGCCTTGAGGTTTCTTCTATTCCCAACAAAACATACGTAATTATGTTTCATGTTCTCCACAACTCCTGTTCACTTACTGTTGAATCTTGAATGACTAATTGCTTACCGTGTCTGACTATAAAATAGTTCACTGTACAAGTTATACAAGGAAGCTTTTTTATAAATGGAATTTATTGGGCTGACTCTGGTTAACATAATGATATGGGTTTCGGGTGCCCAATTCTACAACACATCTCTACATTATAGTTATTGTTTTTTCTCGTAGACATGAAATTGCATTCTATTTACGTGTGGTTCTATATAGAATGTGGTGTGATATTATGACATGCTTTTACACTAGGGTACGGAAGAATATGTTCAGAATTCAAGTGACTGTTGAAATACTAATATGTTATGAATAATTCCTCTATCCTTCTACCACAAGACGTGAACATCCACGATATCTTTTTTTATAGGTGAAATAAAATAAAAATTAAATTCACTTTGTAGACTCCTTCCACATTTATAGACACTTTATTGACAAGATTCCTTTATCACCAATAACCTCAAAGGACCTTCCAATAAAGTGAAATATTATGTGAAAGCTGCTCTTGAAATGAGATGATGCATATGATGATATTTGATTTTTGCTAATGAATGAATAAAAAGGCATATTGGCTATTATCACCCACATTTTTATTAAAAGGGAGGATAAAAAGATTTTTATTCCTTCTTACATGTAGATTCACCATTTTTGTCTTAATGTCAACTGCTCTAGGAATCATTGCCATACTTTTTAAATGTTCTATACATTCTTTTCCCAAGCTAATATTATAACCTTAAAAAAGTTTTTCGCCTGACCGAGCCATGGCGCAGTGGATAGAGTATTGGACTGGGATGCGAAGGACCCGGATTCGAGACACCGAGACTGCCAGCTTGAGCGTGGGCCCATCTGGCTGGAGCAAAAAGCTCACCAGCTTGGACTCAGGGTCACTGGCTCAAGTGGGGGGTTACTCGGTCAGCTGAAGGCCTGCAATCAAGACACATGAGAAAGCAATCAATGAACAGCTAAGGTGTTGCAACAACAACAAAAAGTTTTTCATTCATGACCATAACTGTTCAAACATTTTTCAAGTTTTATTTAATAATTTAGTATTCTTAAAGGTGTAAAAAATATTGTCATTAATAAAAAAAATATGCAAATGTTGCTAATGATAACAGTTGAATTCACCTTACAGGTAGTTAAATTGGTTATTTTTGAGTGGTCAGCGTTATAGTCTTATTTTGCTATTTGTTATTGCATGATAAATTTTATCTTTTGGAGTAGTAAGCTGTAAAATAAAAATAACTCTTCTTTACCTTAACAACAGTAAACTACTCAAGTGATTTACCTCACCATCTCCTAGTATTAAGTCACCTTCACACACCTGTAGTTTGGTAGACTAAATTACAGGTACAGTCTACGTGAAGGATTGATTACACTACAAGGCAAAACGCACTTTTCCCAACCGTGATGACTCATAAGGTGTCCCAACAAACTGAATTAGCAGCATGTCAAATTCTATCGCAAACAAATGGATATAAATAAATAATATAAATAGCATAAGTAATTAGAGTGGGAGAAAAATTAGACCAGACAAATAAAACTAGGTATAATAAATATTAATAATAATTTAAAATTTTTTTAAAGGTATATGCCAGGTTCTTTTGAACTTTGAAGAATGTCAAGGAAATAGCCAGTAGACAACCTTTCAATATGTTGTGCTGTGACATGTTACAGGTCAGATACACTATGGATTTAATAATTTTCTGTACAGATAAGCCCAGTATATTTAAAAGGAGGTCACAGCAGAAATTGTGGCAGTCTAGAACACGGATATAAGTATTTCCAGCTTCCTCCCTCAAGATGTATTAGTATAAGTAACAACTAAATAAGAAGTCTGAAATAAGAGAGCCGGTACGAAGCAGAAGGGTTGCAATGGCAGAGCAGTCTGGAGTACAACGGATGTGCCTGACTGCTGTGAAGATAGTGGAGCCAGAAATGAACGAGGCCAACTGGACTCTCTGCTGCACTTTACAAGGTAGGACATCAGAAGATGCAAAAGCAGACAAACTACATTGAATGACAGTATTTATTTTCAAAGAAAATCATGTTTATATGATAGACAACACATCAAAATAAACAATATATTGCCCCATTTTGTAGATTTTTTTTTTAGAGAGAGAGAGAAGGGGGGAGGAGCAGGAAGCATCAACTCCCATATGTGCTTGACAGACAAGCCCAGGGTTGCGATCCAGTGACCTCAGTGTTCCAGGTCAACGTTTTATCCACTGCACCACCATAGGTCAACACCGCCCCCCCCCCACACACACAATTTTAAAGAAATGCACTGGCAGATAGCTGTCCCACAAATAGACAGGCAGTTCCACAGGGTGGCATAAAACCCCAGAGTACAAAGATTTTGAAGGAGAGCTTGTCTCCAGAAAGGCCACACACAAGTGCTTTGTTTCAGTGTCCAGTGAGGGTGCTGATCAATCTGGGTCTACTCATGGGTGAGAAATAAAGACTGAGGACAGTTGTCCTGATTTAGTAGAAGGAGGGACAGGAAGAGCGTGTACTTTGAGACACTTTATACACTTCAGAAGTTTTCCATCTCCAAAGATCCATCTTCTTCTTCATAAAAGCTCACAGTGTAAAAGGTCAACATGCTATCTGCCTTTGGTTGGATAGTTAATTGATGAAAATTAATCTAATATTGTTAAATTATAACTCCATGCCATGTACTCAAATGAGGTCTGGAAAATAATAGATAATAAGATCCAGTTTCTGTCCCTCAATGTTCCAGGAATCTAATGAAAACTATATTTATAAAATTTAATAATTTTAAAAAATAATCTGTAATATTAATTAAATGTTATATACTCATTATTTCAGCTGACTGAGAAGGGAAAATAATTTTATTTTTTTAAAGAAACTAGGTTATCCCAATTCCTTTTAGCCCTAACATTGTATAACATAAATAAAACAATAATGGAAACAAGTATTGTCAGTGAATATGAAATTATAAGTTCCAAAGAACAGAGATGAGTAACATTTAGATTAAAGTGTAAGAAAAAAAAACAACAGCCTTTAAAATTGTAATTTGTCAGAGTGAATCCACACAGATGAGTGTTTGGGGAGAAACCATCTGTTATTAAGTTCTGCACTCCCAAATTCTAACATAGTGACTAGGGAAGTGCTGTGTAAACGGTTACTGAATTAACAAGATGGCATGGGGGAGGGAGATCATTTATGAAGCAGATACAATATTTTTATTTTGTTTAATAAATACTTTCCAAAATTTTGAAAGAATAAATTTAATGGATAAGGTGGTGTATTCAGATTGGGACAAATGAGAAAACAGAATAAGATGTGTGTAAATGTCAGAACGGTAACATTAAATAAGCTTAGTGATGCAGATCTGTGATAGCTAGGCTGTCGATAAAAACTTAAAAGTCGGAACCCATGCAGTAAACTAAAAACATGAGACTAAAAGGCATTACTCAAAAATCGAGGAAAAGTCCTGGAAGAGAACTCAAGAAATGCCAACTTCACAGAGCCAGCTAAAGAAACAGAAAATGTACAACACTGTTATTTGATGATTCACATTGTCTTAACTGTGTGCTCTTGATAGTCAAACCTATTTCTGCAAACTGAATAAGCTTTTCATCGATTTTTTTTATAATTAACTTATATTTGTATAGGAAAACATGTTTTGAAATTAGGGTAAATAAAATTACACTCATCATATTAATCATTTTGAAACTAATGTTGCCCCTATCAGCTGGATCTAGTGTAACAGCTAACATTTATTAAGCACTTATTATATACTGGTTACAATTTTAAATGCTTTGCAGGCATTATTTGTTTTAGTCTAAAAAATAGATATTGTTAAATTGTCATCTTGCAAATGAGAGTATCTAGTCATATATATATGGCTATTATTTTGCCCACTTTTCCCATGTTAGCAAATGGTAACTGGATATTAAAATCATTGTCTGCTTTATCCAAAAACGGTCTTTGCATTCACTACACAAGATGAAAACATAAACACCTTTAAATTATTTGAACTATAGATGGTTAAAACCTGTATAGTTTGGCAAACCATGTCATCCCAATAATTTAAAAATAAATTTTTAAGAATATTTTGATAGCTCGGAACTAGACCATCAGCCCAAGATGGGTTGACAGGTGGATCCCGGTTGGGGCGCATGCAGGAGTCTGTCTCTCTATCTCCCCTTCGCACACTTAAAAACAAAAAATAGAAAGAAAAACAGAGAGAGAGAAAGAGAGATTTAAAAATATATTTTGAAAAAATTGAAAGGCAATAAAATAAAATTTAAAAAAAGCAAGTTGAAAGAATAGAAGAGAGACTCTATTTCCACAATTCAGTCAGTTTCAAACACTGTTCCTATTAAATAGAATGTAGAAATCTGTCCTCTCTGTCTCCCAATTTCACGGGTACTGTGAACATCATACTCTTCTATTGTGTGAATCAGTAAGAGACAGATTCTTGCATGTTCCGTGACCAGGATCCACCTGGAAATTTCCATCTGGGGCTGATACTCTGCCCACTTGGGGCTGTTGCTCCATTGCTTGGCAAACAAGCTATTTTAGTGCCTAAGGCAAGGCAATGGATGGAGTCATCCTCAGTGCCTGGGGCCACCTTGCACATTCAAACTGAGCCATGGCTGTGGGAGAAGAAAAGCGATGGGGAGAGGGGTGGACAAGAAGATGGTCACTTTTCCTGTGTGCCCGAATTGTAAATCAAACCTGGAACTTCCACATGCTGGGCCTACACTCTACCACTGAGCCAACCAACTAGGGCCAAAGTTATTTTCTATAAAATGTAATTCAGTGAACTGTTTACTGTTTTACTAGGAAGAAAACATAGACGGTAGGAAGAAAAAGGGAACAAGTGAAAAAGGCACAATGAATGGGGAGGAATGAGGAGGAAATCAACTTTCAAAGAGTGAGATCTTGTGATGATCTTCTCATTTACTCATTTAATAAATAGTAAATAAACCCAACTTCATGCAAGCACTGCATTACCATATCAGAAGATGAAATGCTCAGCCAAGACATACACATACCCGGTAGGCTCTCATTGAAACAGCTACACCCTCTTGTCATGGAGTCATTATGACAAGACCATACCCTGGAGGTAGAGAGTGACAAGCATAGGAAAGCACAGAAAAGCATTATGAGATCATACTTCAGGAAAGAGGTAGGAATGGAACATTTCATATATATATATATGTACATGTTTGAAGGATTCTTTTAAAGTATTAATTGAAATTTTCAGTTTTTATAAATAGAAATAGTTTTCAAAATTCAAAGAAATAAAATGGAGAAAACTTGGAAATTACAAATGTTACTTAGGGGAAACTTTTCTACACTGATTTTTAAGTTATTGAGGATAATCGTAATGTAATTGGGAATTAAGAACATTTAGAAATCCACTTACATGGGATCTGTTGTAATTTCCTTTGAAAATCAGAACTGTTTTCAAATGCATTTGGATTTTTGAAAAAAATTATATATATATATATATATATATATATATATATTACATTAAAATATAGCTGTTGAAACTGATTGATGAATGCAATAAAAAAGAAACTATGGGGTTTGAAGCATCCTTTCTAACTTTGAATAATTTCAAATATGTATTCAACAATTAATATGGTTTACAAAATTCTGTTTTAATTAATAAGGGTTAAAAATTAGTTCTTTAATTACTCAGATTAAATAGCATTATTATCTCAAATATGATTCTAAATATGTAACATATAACAAAGGTGTTTTCTTCCGGTATACTCATCTGTACCTTGTATGAATATCACAAAGGAATCTCTAGTCTCTCTAAGAGATAAAACTTTTAGACTTATTCTATGTATTCTATCATCTTTGATATTGAAAAACTAAATGTCACATATATACATATACACAGTTATATAAAGTTCTCACATTAGTTATTGAGATCTAAGAAATAAAAATTAAAAATAATTTTATACACCTGTTCTAAAATAATAATAACTTGGGTATATCATCCAACAGGCACCATACTAGGTATATAACCTCTAAAACTCACATCACTCTTCAATAGATTATCTTCAATTCAAAGATGCATGTTTCTGAGTTTAAGGAGTTGTCTTTCCAAATGTCATGAAGCTTAGAATTAGAAACCCAGAGCTCTTCCTCTATAAAGCAGGTACTCTTTTCACTTCCCTTACAAAATATGGCTTATATTAGTTTAAGTTATATGACTAATATTTCATGTTAACAATAAAGCATGGAGTGTTCCATTCAACAACAAAGTATAAAAAGTCAATGTAAACACTTTAACCCATGGGTGCTCAATTCTATATTAAAACAAAAAACATACAAACAGATGACACTTCAATACAATTATCCTAAGTATGCCCAGAGAAGTGTCTAGAAAAGTATCTAAAGATTAGCAACCAGATATTTCTCATCTTTAAAAAGAAAAGTTTTTGGCACACATTACAAATTTACAATATATCTTTTACATTTACAGAATACTTGAAGATTTCTCCTTCACTAGAGCTGAACTAATAGTAGCTGAAACAAACAAACAAAAATTACTTTATCAAATGGTGGGATACATTATTTTAATTTTCACGTCAGTTGAAAATAAAAAGCCCATTGTGCTTACCGAGAAGGCTTGTGCCTTCCTGTTAGCAGAGCTAGAAGGGTTCATTTGATAAGGCAAGGTTAGCCAATCCCCGGCGGTCCCTTTCTGGGTCTGACTTTGCTCACACGGAGACACCATTTTTTCACTTGAATAATTTTGTATAAATAATCTCAGATTTTTGCTAGGTAAGCATGTGGAAGTCATATAAAGCACACTTAATCACACGGTTTAGAATGGAGCCTATCACAAAAACTGCAGGGCTGCTTCTGTCAAAACCCGTCGCCTGACGCATAAAATTGTTGGTTTTATGAGTCATTTTTCAGTGAACTCTAATGGAAACATGGCTGATGGAGATTTTAATGAAAGATGCAGATTTCTTTCTTCCATTTTTGAATGAAACTCAGTACATTATTTTTATTTATTTATTTTTTGGTAAATAAAAAAATAAATCCTTGCTAATATATTTCAAATTTAGAAACTTTACAGTATACATATTCTGCCTTTACCTCCCTAAAAATGTATCTGACAATCTAATTTACTATCTAACAGCATAAATATTAATTCACCTTTATATGCTCTTTTTTAGTCAAAAATGAAAATTAAAAAAATATATATATACCTTTTCTTCATTATCATTCTTTTTATAATCCTAATCATTACTTCTATGATTAAAGTGATTATTTCATATTATAAAATTCAAGCTCAATTTTTTTATACCTTAAATAATACTGAGTTATAGAATAGAGTATTTTATAAATATGAATTATAAAACAATAAATTTAATTGTACTTTTTTCTGTGAAAGAGAGACAGACAGACAGGGACAGATAGGAAAGCATAAAGATGAGAAGCATCAGTTCTTTGTTGCGGCATCTTAATTGTTCATTGATTGTTTTCTCATATGTGCCTCGATGGGGGGCGAGGGGAGGCTGGGGGGCCACCAAGCCAGTGACCCCTTGCTCAAGACAGCAACCTTGGGTTTTAAACAAGTAATCTTTAGCTCAAGCCAGCGACCATGGGGTTATGTTTATGATTCCATGCTCAAGCCGGTGACCCCGCACTCAAGCCTGCGACCTTGGGGTATCAAAACTGGGTACTCAGCATCCCAGGCTGATGCTTTATCCACTGAAACACCACCTTGTCTTAACTGCAAGTTTTATGATTATTATTTTACCTTCATATTAAATCAATTGACATATATGACTGAATGCCCAATATTCTTAAAAATGTTTGCCTTCCATTTGATGACCAGTAAAACCACAAAACTTAGCTTATATATTTATAAACATTTTATAGATCTTTATAAATAGCTATAAATAATTTAGTACTTTAAATAAAACAATATATGCCTAATAAATAAAATATGTTATAGATTAATTTTATTCACATTTTCCCGGTTTATTTTCACATAGATTTGCATATAAACAGGTAAAAATCTGACAGTTATAGTGATTTTATGAAGTAAAACTATGTCTCAAGCCCAAAACTTAGAGCACAGAAATTACTCTCATAGGGTAAATAAAGTTCAGCAAATGATGGAGTGTCCACTGCCCTGCTGCCCAGTGAAGTGGCACTCTCTTGAACCAATTTCCAATGAGTTTAATTTTATTTGATTGAGTAACTTTACTATCTACTTCGTGTAAGGTCCATAAATGTCATCAATACTTGTCCTTTACTTTAAGAGGTAAATACAGCAATTAACAATTGCTGACTCATCACCTCAAAACTTGATGGCTTAAAAGTAAAGTCAACTTATTGGCTTACAACTATTTCACTGGCTTATAGTTGTGAGGGTCAGCAATTAGGATTGAGCTTTGTTGAGTGGTTTTCTGATCTTGTTTGGGGCTTTACTAGAGCTAGATGGTCAAAGATGGCCTCATTTACATTTCCAGGTAGTTGGTGCTGGCTGTGGTCACTGGATGGCTGGATGGCCGAACAACTGTCACCACTTGGCATCTCAACCTCAAGGGGTCTAGGCCAGCAATTTTCAACCTTTTTCATCTCATGGCACACATAAACTAATTACTGAAATTCACTGGCACACACAAATATATATATATATATATTTGCTAGTCTGACAACAAATAGGTATATAGTTTTGATTCATTCATACCAGATGGTTATTACTGTGTTAGCTCTTAGTCATTTTTTAAATATAGCTATCTTAGGGAAAAAAGGTCAATGCCCCCTACTAAATAGTCAGATATAACATATTTCAAAAATCCTTGCAGCACACTGGTTGAAAATCACTGGCTTAGGTCATGATACTTCAAATGGTGGCAACAATGTTCTAAAAAGGCAATGTTGTAACAGCAAGGCCCTCAGGAAGTATTGGTTTGGCCTATCAGTTCTTCGCCTTCTATTGGCGAATACAAGTCCCAGGGCTATCCCCTATTCAAGCAGTAGATAAATAATTTCCTCTTCTTGATAGAAGTAACAGTGATAATGTAAGGAGTATCAATACAGGGATGGAAGGGATTATTGCACCCATCTTTGCAAACACACTATCATAGCTTAAAAATCAATGTGTCACTTTTTAATCTTTATGTACAATAAGCAAGAGTTTATATTCAACAGAGTATTTCTCACATACTTGATTTAAACAGCTCAATACCACAGGTACTTTTCTCCACCTCTTACAATCTTTCAGGAAAAAAAAACCCTAAAAAATAATTAAAAACAAGACAACCAAAACATAAACGTAAACAATATAGATTCTCTCTTTCTTTATTGAGTTGTTCACTAGAACTTCTCAATTATGAACTTAAATTTTGGAACTAACAGATCTCAATTTCACTCTTAATTTCAAGAAAATTAGTTCAAAGGGATATTATCTATGATCCAAACTCCATCCCAAGTAAGGTTTGATGCTCTTTTTTTTTTATAAATTTATTTTATTTAGTTATTCATTTTTACAGAGAGAGGAGAGAGAGAAGGGAAGAGAGTGAAAGAGGGGTGAAGAGCAGGAAGCTTCAACTTCCATATGTGTCCCGACCAGGCAAACCCAGGGCTTCGAACCGGCGGCCTCAGCATTCGAGGTCGAGGCTTTTATCCACTGTCCCACCACAGGCCAGACGACTTGATGCTCATTTTTAAAAATATAATTTACATGATCCACATCATGACCTACCCATCACTCCATGGATATCTGGAAGCAGACTATATTGGCTTCTATGGCAAAGTAGTAGAATTAACTAAAGCCTGTCATGTGAAGCTTTAGTTTAGTGTATGAAAATATTAAGTTTTAACAGTTTATTTTATCTGATGTTCCCAGAATTTAACAGATGTTAACATTTTGACAATAATGCTGAAGAAGTCATCGTTATTAATGGGCAGAGGGAAAAGCACAAATGTTGAATATTCCAACATATGGCAATCAGAACACCATGTTTCTTAGTACCACAAGCTTCATTCAACATGTTAGTGGTGCCTTTATCTTTATATACAAGAACAGATTCATGGATATCGAGCCATATTGCTAAGTAACTTCATAGTCTATGCTATTGTTACAACATATTTCTGGGCAGAGTATCAATTTCATTCTCAATATACTTGGAAGAAATTCCCTCAGATAGCAATGGATTATAAGCAGGTTTTCCATTATTGTAGTCTGATCTCACTTTTCTTTGAGGAAACTCTGGCTGTCCAGAAAATTAAAGGGCATCTGATTAGCTTGTTTATATTTCCCCATTTCTCCAAACCATTTTGCTTCATTTACTACAAATATGTCACAGGGAAGATTATTTGGAGATTTAAAATAGATTCATTCTGTTTAAACAGATGTCAAGTTGAGGTACATTGGTTTTAACAACTATTTAGGGGCCATGAGAAGAATAGTTTTTCCATGTAAAAGTGTATCATGAGCATCCAAAGAATTGTCTATTTTTTCAACAGCATATATATTCCACTAAATTTAGTAAAATTTATTGAGTAATTGTTTGGTGTATCAGTGCAGAGAACTGACAAGCATTTTAATTTAAAAATCTCTGCTAATGTACTGTAAAAATTATTACACATGGGAATAGTTTTACTAAAAACCACATAGAGCATTTGAACAGTGAAAGAAAAATTATGCAATATCTATTTTTACATTAATAAAGTGATTTTACAAACAAATAAAAAAACTCCACAAAAGTTATGCTTCTTACATTATACTTCAACAGATGTGACAATGTAATAAATATATTTGGATGTACATTTATTTTTGTACATTTTGTGATAGTGGCAGTAGGGTGCAATGGGAAATTAATAATTGCCCAGCAATTAAATCAAGCCTCACTAGAGCTTAGTGATACAGCATTATTAATACCATTTAGAATTATTATCGTTTCCAATTATATAATACACGTTGGAAAATATCATATGAGGTAGAGAAAAAATATTAGCTTTCCGTGTCAGCATTTTCTTTGTATAAGCATAAGTCTGTGTGTGTGTGTGTGCGTGTGTCTTTGATGTCTACAATTTTGTCTTAGTAAGTGATTCTTTGACAATCGGATGTTGCTGAAAGTATTTAGTGGCTGAAGTATGATGCTATTAACATCAACTAGAAAGACAGAAAAAAAAATCAATACAAATTTTGCTCACAATTAGCAAATAACCCAGTGATTTCTTGCTGGTTCTCCAGAGGGGAGGGTGTGTAGAATCCTTGAGTTCAAAGAAAGATACTTTGGCTTTATTTCTACAGAAAAGCTTATCTCACAAACCTGAGGAATAAAGGCATAAGTCTAAATGAGTCAGTGCCTCAGGGTAATTGGAGTTACAGACCCAATTACTACATGTCATCCTCAGTAATTATTTTACCTATGTAGTATATTAGCTGTAGTTTCACATGTTCCTGTGGTTGATATTTAAAAGAAAAGCCAGTTTTGTTACTTTAAAATCTGCAAAAGCACTCCTTTAAATTATTGTAAGGCAATTGTTACCTTTTTATTCTAATGTAAATAATTAAACAAAAACACAACTTTACATATCTTTCTTTTTACTAAGACGCTATCATGAAAATTCTAGCTTCCCAGTTATCAAGCTTATGTGTGTATTTATACTGTTCATCCATCTTATTGAAAGATTCTCTGGGCAAACTTAGGAAATACCCAACCTTGTTTTACAAAATTATTTATTATTAAAAGACTCATATTTTCTTTTCCTTTTATGAGTTTTGGTCAAAAGTCACTTTTCAGTACGATACATGAACATTTTTGTGTGAATGTGTAAGGTTGAGAGTACAAATAATTATATATAATTATTAGAGGGAGGGGGGATCTTTTGTGGGCAGTTAACATGCTCACATTACACCAAGTAAGCTTTCTGTGTATTTTAATTGAACTAGGTCAGAGAGATATGATAATTAGCGAATATTAGAGTCGTTCAACTGGTTGTTAGTGATCTTGAAATAGTATTAATTGTAATATATGTTTTAAATAACAAATTATAATTTTTAAAAGTATGTCTTTTCCATATTAGCACAGAGTGACAAATGATGCTGGCAGCCAGATCCTCACCTTCTTGCGCTCCTGTCAGTCATCCTCCTAAGACACCTGACTTCTTTGAGTCCTTGAAAACGCTGCATCTAAGGAAGAAGCAAAACATGCCAGCGGGACAGCAGGAGATGTCATCAGGCCGGTGTGCCCCGTCAATCACTTCTTGATTTTTATTTAGCAGAAAAGGGCGATGTGCCACTTAAAGCACGAATACACTGAACCAGATCAGGCTGTACAAAGAGGAAAGGTGCGCGGCAGACACGTGGCCCATCCTGATGATGTCACAGCAATTAGGAAGGATATTCTGACACCGCAAGCCTCGACGACAATTCTGCTGGCAGCTCCCAACTGGAGATCCAGACTAAACAGGCATGGGATCCAGGCACTTCCTCTACACGTTAGGTATCTGGAGTCAAGCTCTTCCCTAATTCCCGAAGTCGGCGAGGACCACATGCGCTCCCCTTCAGAGGGACGGACACCCCGTTTCCACGTAGGATTTTATATTTACTTCACTCAGAGACTTCACTGTATCGGCAGGAGCTGTTCTTTGTGGGACAGAAATGCTGTTAAATCCCAACTTCCCATAAACTCTTTTTTTTCCTTAAAATTTCTCAGAGTACCTGAATGTTAGTTTAAATTAACTGACCATAGTAAAATATAATTTACCTGTCAAAGGGCAGACTAATAAACACCAACAGGCAGAAACTGGTATAAGATGACATTTGACAAAGCTATTAAGGATGTTTATATGGAGATATAAGTTAATGTGTACAGAATGTCCATTAAAACATGAAAGTTTGGGCCCTGATTGGTTGGTTCAATGGATAGAGCATCAGCCCAGCATGCAGACAGCCATCCTGGTTTCGATTCCTGGTCAGGTCACATGGGAGAAGCGACCATCTGTTTCTCTTCCCCTTTCTCTTCCCTGTCTCTCTCTCTTTCTCTCTCATAGCTGGTGGCTTGATAGGTCCAAGCATCAGCCCTGGGCACTAAGTAAGGATAGCTCCGTAGGTCTGAGCATCAGCCCCAGATTGGGGTACCCAGCTGGATCCTGGCCGAAGTGCATGTGGGAGTCTGCCTCTCTATCTCCCCTCTTTTCATAAAATAAAGCATAAAAGTTTTGAAGACGTCAGAGGAATGGCAGAGTGAGGGACCCCTTGATCTCCCCCCTTGAAATCTCAGCAATTTGAAAAGGTATAACTCAGTAATGGAACCCCAGCTGGGCTCAGAGACACACCTGAAGGATCTGGGCATTGAAGCAACTAAAAGGGAGCAAGGAGTGACCAGAGGCAAAAGAGAAGGATGCAGCCCCAGAACTGATCACTCACAATAGTGTTCCTGAGAGAGGAGAGACCCAGTGTGTCTGGGATTCTTCCTGCCTGGAGGAGTAGAAAGATTGGAGGGACACTCTCAGGAGTGAGAAACTAGAGCAGCAGCTGAGTGTGGGGACAGAGGAGAAGATGAAACTCTGGGACCCTGCTCGTGCTACTGGCAGCCTGCACTTATGACAGAGCAAGGGAAACACAAACTCCTGCTCACACCCAGCCTTCCAGATACTTCCTCTTGCATACTTAGTGTCAAGGTGCAGACAGTAACTCTGCAGAACCACTGTTTCTCCTGAAGAATGGGGGTGTTTTCTGTCTGATCCCCAGTCTGTCAGGGCACAGGGAAAACGGGCAAAGGCCCGAGATCGCCATTGTGGGAAGAAGAACCAAGAAGACAATAAAACTTTCACAGCCCACCTTATGCTCCAGCGTTACTGTTACAATAACAGCTAGGCTATCTCACACAGCTAAAACTTGTAATCCAGTGCCACCTACTAGAAAATATTAGAAAAACCTCTTGGAAGTAAATGACTACGAAAAAGTCACTCATAAATGCCTTTTAGACAGAGGAGTTCATCTAATACCATGAATAACCATGAAAGAGATGCAGTTCAGAAAGAAAATAAAAAATATCCAGAAAGCAATCTTAATCACATGGATATTTGGGATTTAAATGATGGAGAATTCAAAATTGAAGTTCTGAAAATAATCAATGAAATGTGAGAAAACAGCAATAGGCAATTTAATGCACTCAGAAAACAAATTAATGATTTGTTAACAACTATTGTTAACAAAACAAATACTTCACCAAAGAGATTAAAACTTAAAAAAGAAAACAGTCAGAAGTTCTGAAGATGATGAACTCAATACACTAATTGAAGAAAAACAAATAAGCGCTAATAGAACTGGCCAGAGAGAGGACAGAAAAAGGGACATCAAAAACAGGTATCTAGAGTTGATGCAGGAAGAAGAAGAGAGAAATGATAGAACTTTATAAGTATTATCTGCCTCCATCAGAAAGATCAATGCAAGAACAATAGGTATACCAGAAGAAAAGAGGAGGAAGGGAACAAGGAGCCTATTTAACTTCCCAAACCTATGGAAAGAGTTAGTACTCAAATCCAAGAAGCAAACAAAACACCTAGTTACTTCAAACCAAAGAGGCCTTCTCATAGGCACATTGTATTAAAACTGTCGAAAAATAAAGTCAAACAACCCTGGCTAGTTGACTCAGTGGTAGAGCATCAGCCCAGTGTGTGGACATCCTGGGTTTGATTCCCAGTCAGGGAACACAGGAGAAGAGAACATCTGCTTCTCCATCCTTCCCCTCTTCTTCTTTCTTTCATCCCTTCCTGCAACCATGGCTCAATTGATTTGAGAGAGTTGGCCAAGGGGCTAAGATAGTCCATGGCCTCCACCTCAAGCATTAAAAATAGCTCAGTCGCCAAGCAATGGAGTAGTGCCCCAGATAGGCAAAGCAGTGCCCCTTAGGGCCTTGCCATATGGGTCTTGGTTGGGGCACATGCAAAAGTCTGTCTTTCTGCCTCCCCTGTTCTCACTTAATTAAAAACAAATAATGGCAAAGAAAGAATATTCAGGGCAGTCAGGGAAAAGAATAAAATAACATATAAAAGTAAACCCATCAGTTTATCATTGAACTTCTCAGCAGGAACTCTTCAAACAGAAAAAGAGTGGACCTAAACATAAAATAATATATCCATCAAAGTTACCCTTTAATTATGAAGAAGAAATAAAAAGAAATTCCATATATACAGAGCTGGGGAAATTTATCATCACTAAACCACAACTGCAGGCAATACTCAAGGAGGTAATTCTACCTGATTCAATGGACAAAATGTCACAAAACTACAAGTTCTGACAAGCTTACAATAGAAACAGTGATAACTTTTGACAACAACTACTTAAAAGAAGAGGGCATAATAAGAAAAAGAATACAGGTGGAGCAAACGTAGGTTTACAGTTGTTCATACGGAAAATAATACAATAATTAATAATAATACAAAAATAAATTGTTTTGCATACTTACAACTATAAACCTACTTTGCCCACCCTGTATACCTTTTTCATTACTGCTGATGAATCGATCACTCAGCTCATATATGGTCTTTAATGATTTTTCCATAAAAATTTTATTTCTGTTTAATCTTATCTTTCTGAATGATATAATCTCTTATAAAAATAATAATAAATAATAGATAAATAAAAGAAGAGGGCATAAAAGTCTGAATTAGCAAAAGAAGATGGAGAGCAGGAGCATCCATAAGACTATTGTACATGTAAAACTTTTTTCTTCCGATAACCTAACGGTAATCATTTACTGGACAAATGAGAAGGCCGCGTACCCGAACTCTTGTAGGGCTGGTTGACACTTAGAGATATCGTTACATGACGTAAGAGCACCTCACAGTGCTATACTCATTTTACCAAAAGAAATTAAGTAACACGTCATATCAATATGAAATTGTGCTGTAGACTTATTTGGATACTAATCGGTTTTGGGTGCTTATTACCAGACTCTTGCAATCGTGACATGTTTTTAAAATACTGTTTAATTATATTTTAATTTGTTGCAGTTCTGCTTTTGTAGAGGTCTTACTGGTTTAAAACATGTAAAACTTACTTACATTATGGGTTGGTCTTGCATAATATCCACACTCTATTTTTAAAATGGAAATTTTATATTATTCTTATATTTTAACTAAGACAGAAATAATTCTAATTTTTTGTGTGTTTAAACCTTAATAAATACTAAAATTTGAAATACTGGAAAGATTTTCTTAACCCCATAAACAAAATATTAATAAGTATCAGCAAAAACATTCCTCAATGTTTTCAGTACCTTTAGGCTATTCAGCAAAGTTGATGCTAAAAGTTTAGAAAACTAGCAGGTAGTTTTATACAATAGTCAAGAAATGTTACTTTGAAAACATCTACAAACACATTTATTTGTAACTTTTACTTTTGGTGTTGATTTTTTTCTTCAGTTTGATTCCAAGGGCCTTGCTCACACAGATATTTTTGGAATACAGTGTAATTCATTTTACAAAGGAATTCTTTTTTAATTTAAATTCAGACATAAAGATTCATATTGTCTTAGTATCTCCAAAATGCTTTTTAAGTACTGTTTTGCAACAATGTTACATAAAAGTGTTGGTATTCGTTAACACAAAAATTGCTACCTTATTTTTACTTTATGTATTACTGAATGTAACACACATGCACACACATTCCTATTACTCTTGAAAACATTACATGTTTGCACATCAGTCCTCAAAACATGTTTTCTGAATTAAAGAATTCTCAAACCAAAGAAAATAATTGAAAAGAGCTGCTCTGTTGTAAAACTAGTTGAACAATGAAGGTCACATGAGTCAAGCCTGGAAATGAAAGCAAAAATGTTCACAAAGACAGAATGATGTGTAGAATAAGCCTCTATCCGTTACTCTACACTTCCCACTGGTGTCTTCTCCATTGATCATTGTCCTTCCAGAATCATTGTGAAATCTTTGCCAGAAAAAATTGCACAGACTTTGGAAAATGTAAAAAATAATAATAATCATAACTTAGGGCCAGAAAGGAGAAGAATGGGGGAAAAGGAGGTAGGCTTAAAGCTCTTCCTGGATCTGGGAGCTTATAGTTTCAGACCCACCCCTCCCATATGATCTTCACACCTCAAATGCTTCTCAAGAGGGTGTTTCCTGGACAGTTAATAATGGTGAAAATGAAAAAAGGGACCTGGTAGAAACTTATCAATATCAGCAATTGTACACTAAGCTTTCCTTCTTTTCCTGAAAAAATTAATGGAGACAAATACAATTGATTTTTCACATTGATAATGAGATTTAGGAAACATTTAAGACATTTTCTCCAGGGAGAGAATACGGGAATCTCTCAAATGCTTACATTAGTAAGGAATAGTGTGTATGTCCTTTTATTGTTCATATTGCTTCTAATAGAAAGAAAGTTTCTATTTATCAATCACATCATTACCCATATATGGTGGCAGAGATATTTATTAGGTGCACATTATAACTACTAAAACCATATGCATAGCTCATTATAAAAGGAAATATTTATTACTGTAAATGCAAAATTGTCATTTATTTGAAGAATAGCCAATAGGTATTACTGATATTTAACTTTTATTTAGATCAGAGAATCCCAAATCACCAATGAATTCTGCCACTCAAAGCAAAGAAAAATGTAAAATGGCATATGATAGTAATCATATTCAATAAGTATATTATAGCCATCACTATAAAAAATTAGGATTTTTATTGACCAAATTATTTTAAAATGTGTCATATGTAAAGACAATGTAAAAAAATCACAAGAAAGTTAAAGGTATTAGCAACTGTCATTTTATAGACTTTTTTATTGTTACAGCAAACACAGTTGTTATAGAAAACATAAAATGGAAACAACTTGTGCGTTTTAGCTACATTTATATTCTATGTCTCTCACACTGAACCCCAGTATAAGAAGTATCTCACTATTTTAAAACTATAGATTAAGTAAAAACTTCATTCCGATTTGCACATCTTTTTTGCTACATCATTACCAGACCAAATTGTGTTTAACTTGGGTAAAAGCCACTGAGTGTATATCTGATCATTATGCTGCACACTTTAAATATCTTACAATATCTTTTGTTGACAACATGTCAAGAAAGCTGGGGGGGGAAGCCATTTAGAGAACAAAGTATAGCATGTAAAAGAATGTCTAAAATATCCAAAACATGTTCCAATGTAAAACGTTCTATGAAAACGTTTTTCTAGGAAAGAAGAGAAGGGAAGAAAGAGTATGATAGTAAAAAGGGTGAGGGAAGGAAGAAGCAGATAATGTTGAAGGGAATTGAATTTTCCAAACTGACTGACATCCCTGCCTTAAATAGTTGCCTTAAACTTCTGAATAAGGACGGTGAAGATGTTGTCTTCTCTGGAACTGCATTAATGCAAGGGACCTTCATGCTCTACCAAGAAATTTTTCTGTGGATCTTGATCTATTCTACCATGAATATCATAAAGACTTATTTCAGCATATTCCAGAGGACAAAAGAAGAACAAAATTCAGCCCATCTTTTCCAGAGCTAATTTGGGTATCAAAATTAGTAATTTATATGATAAAAGGCCACAAAACTATGCAACTTCAAAAAACACAGATTCAATGCAATGAAAAAACCATGTATCTCCTTTTACAAATGACATATTCTTAACATTTTAACATATTTCCTTGATCATCAAGTTCAGATCCTGAGCAAAGCAGATGAAATAGAGTGCTGCTTCAATAAAATGATGAGTCCAGATTCTGGAAATCGTAAGGTCTAGATTGCTTCTTCATGACTTACAAGGTATTATTCATTGTTTTGCTATGCACTAAATGGCTAAACAGATAATAATAAAAATAAGATTCTATTGTATTTAACATTAAAAATTTAGCTGTCAAAGCTAATGCAATTGTAATAATTTTAAAAATATATAATATTTTATGGTATTTTATATTTCTTTCTCCTCCCCAATTATGTTTATGGTTTTGTCTTTCCCATTAACTAGTGAGGTTTTTATTTCAAATGACTTTGGCAACACAGAATACTACCGATTTAGTATCTCTACATGTAATACCACTAAAAGAAACTATTTCAATTTTTCTTAAAAAACCCATACTGATCATTTTGTTTCCTATTACAGTCACATAGTAACACATGATCCACAGAAGAAATATACTTTTTTATACGTATTTTTTAACAGTATAGGGTAGCACAGATGTCTGTAAATAACATTCTGTGAGTCAAACTGGGACGCTAAGCATTTCTTAAAGAATTGGTGGAGTATAGAAAGTATTTTTAAATAGTTATAATTTAAAGGGTTAAATACATACATAATATAATTGATTTATATATAACAGACATATCTATTACTGCTAAGGTCTAAGGTTATAATATATATATATATATATTCAAGTGTGTTCCCTTTTCTTTTTTCTTTTTTGGATATATACATTCTTTTTTAGATATACACTTTTGAACCTAAACAGCCTTAAGTGTTCTACCAAAGTAAGGTTGCACTCTTATGGAACATATTATAGATAGATAGTCTAAAATGGTGCTATTCTCCCAGATATTATATATGTTATACTAAGTCTTGAAAATATTTTAAAGTGCTCTAAGACATAGATTTTCATTTCTAAACCTGTACATTTCATTTATTATCCTCGTGCACATACTATAGTCACTAGGCTTCCAACGGATACAAGTTCTGGTATCCAAATACTAAGATCAAGGACAAACTGGTCTGAAGACAGAGTGTTCACAGAAGGTTGCCATATTTCACCACAGACATTTCCAAAGGAGATTTTCTTTGATCAACGAATAAAAATATTCAACCATTTCGCTATGCTAGATTATGAAAACAATGTCAAATACTCTCACTTATCTGTAAGGTTGTAATGGAGAATTATAATTATAATTAATAAAAATGTTTTTAAAATTCATGTCACTTGAAAGCTTAGACATGCTTCAATCCTAGGCAAATACTTTTAAAGTATAATATACAAAAATATAAACTAAAATTAATGGTTTAATGAGAAATGCTTAAGGCTATGTATTTCTTTTGCTAACAAAAACTAAGCTATTAATTATATTATGTAGATTTGTTTATAACTTAATACAAATCACAATATCTATTTAAATGCAATAGCATATCCTCTTGATTACTATCTTTCTACCTACCTACCTACCTATTTATTTTTTAGCAAGGTGGGGCAGACAAGGATAGACAAACAGAAAGTTAGAAACATGAAAAGCATCAACTCATAGTTGTGGCACCTTAGATGTTCATTGATTGCTTTCTTATATGTACCTTGACTGGGAGGCTTCAGCTGAGCCAGTAAACCCTTGCGCAAGCCAGCGACTTTGGGTTTCATTCCAATGACATTTGGGCTCAAAAAAGGGGCCATGGGGTCATGTCTCTGATCTCATGCTCAAGCCAGTGACCTTGCACTCAAGCTGGTAACACCACACTCAAACCGGCAACCTTGAGGTTTTGAACCCGGGTCCTCAGCATTCCAGACCTACACTCTATATCCACTGCACCACCACCCAGTCAGGCATGATTACTATTTAAAATAATAAATATATGACCCTAGTCACATTATAGTTTCAGTTGTTGACTACAAATTTACAAAATGAAATAAAATATGCCGCAATAACATTTTGAGCTTATTTGAAATTGATTCCAATAAAAACTGAATCCTCATATTATGAACAAAAGCTTAGAAATCACAGATTTGAAATAATACCTATTTGTCATTTTTTCAAAGAATTTCAGTGTCGGCAAGCCAAGTCACTGGCGAGCTGGGTTTATGCCATTGCCACAGGGTGAACCATGTTAGCAGTTAATAATAAAAATCTGCCATCCTTTGTGAATTGTGAGTGGCAGAAAATTTGGATTATGTAAGGTACCCTGGAACATATGTCTTTGCATGAATTACAATTACAATGCACTAGTACTTCTTTAGAGCCGAATGAGGAGGTATGTAAAAGTAGAAAATCCTACATATAAATCATCCAAGGATTCTCAGTATGGGAGATTCACACTTCTTAACGGCCAAGTAAGTTGCATAAATCAAGAGGGTGAACACGGTTACTGTCCAGGTCCTGAACTTCAGTGTCCGCTGACATTTCCTCTGGATATAATCCACGACAGTTCTTTATTCTCATTCTTTAGTTTTTAACTCAAAATGGACATTCAAATGAGCTTTTAAAAACAAAACTAAAATCTAAATAAGAAAACTCCAAGTTGCATATACTTTTTTGGACATAATGTTCTGATTATTTTATATACTATTTTAGTCTGAAATCCAGTATTTCTACATATACACTAGTTTCTGTGTTCCTTTTGAATCATCTCAGAAGGTCATATCTGACTATATTAGAATCTCAAAAATTCCCAAAGATGTGCTAACTTGAATAATTCATAAACTGTAGGATTTTTTTTCCCCTCAAAGTAACAATGTTACTTTGCACTACAGGCTGACACGTAGTTTTGCTATTAAAATGTAAGAGGTCCCAGAAAATAAAATCTTCCATGGTGGAGGGTGGACGAAGGAAGTTTGTCTTACGCTGTTTTTTTCCAAACTTATCATGTTGCAGGTAGCCGTCTTGATTTCTATAATAAAATGGCTAAGACTATGTAATGAGAATTTTTTCATATTCATATATTTCACTACATCATATTAAATTTCATCCCACAGGGGAAATGATGGCAATCTGATGAATTACTACTCTATGATCATGTTAGGAAGTATTGCTTCCATCTCTCCACCTTTCATCAACTGAACATGATATATGTAGTTTTTTAAAAATCTGAAACTTAAGAAAATCTGAAGGTAATATATAAAAGCACAGGCTGGCAAACTTAGGAAGCCACTGCATTGAAAACCACATTTGGCTCTCTAAAACCAAGCCTAGCTGTAAGGTAACAATTAGTTGGAAAATTAAATCCAAAGTCATCAGAGAGGTATATGCTTACATTAAAAATAAAAGATATATTGTCTGACCTGCGGTGGCGCAGTGGATAAAGCGTCGACCTGGGAACACTGAGGTCGCCAGTTCAAAACCCTGCACTGGTCTGGTCAAGGCACATATGGGAGTTGCTGCTTCCAGCTCCTCCTCCTCTCTCTCTCTCTCTCCCTCTCTCTCTCTCTCTCTCTCTCTGTCTCCTCTCTAAAATAAATGAAATTTAAAAAAAAATTTAAAAAAATAAATAAATAAAAGATATTTTGGAAGGAAAGAATCAAGATTCCAAAGTAAAGGTCCATAGAGAGCTAATCAGATTATAAACTAAATAAATAGTTCTGCTTGGGAAGGAGACAACCTGATGTCCGGAATATCACGAAAGATAAGACATGTACTAAATAATAGGCTAGTATATGTTCCACATTAAATTTTGTTGTCAGTTTGAAAGAATGTATGCCTAGTCTAATAAAAGTTAAAACAACCAAAAGATAAAGCCCTTTGCGTCCTAGAGGATTTTTTTTTTTTTTTGAGAGAGAGAAAGAGAAAGTGAGTGAGAGATACAGAAACATACAGGAAGGGAAAGAAATGAGAAGCGTCAACTCATGGTTGCAACACCTTAGTTGTTCATTGATTGCTTCTCCTATGTGCCTTGACCAGGGGGCTACTGCTGAGACAGTGACCCCTCGCTCAAAAGGAGACCTCAGGGCTTCCAACCTGGGTCTTCAGCGTTTCAGGCTGATGCTCTATCCACTGTGCCACCACCTGGACAGGCTATAGGTCAACCATTAAGATCTAAAGTAAGGAAGTGTCAGGGAATTCTGGACTTGAGGACATTTGAATACAACAAATGTTTGATACACGGAACTGGGAAAAGGTTTTTTTACAGAAAAAATACGACGGAACTGGCAAAAGGTTTTTTTACAGAAATAATACGACGGAACTGGGAAAAGTTTTTTTTTACAGAAAGGAGATGGTGAAATGAGAGCAAGACTCAGTTCATATAATATTTTTATTTCACAAACTCATTATAAAGTCATTTTTGATTAAGAGGTGAGTCTGAATTTCTTCAAAGTGGCTCCCATATTTTCCTGTGGTATATTTAAGTCATTAAATATTTAGGTTGTGAATTTTTTGCTCAGTAACCCTAATGCATTCCTTTATAAACACCTCTCAGATGAACTTACAGATGCACTCATTTTATGGTCTCCAGTAATCTCAGATATCTCAGGTTTTTTTTATGACCTTTGCCCACCGCTTTTCATTCTGAACTGATCTATGCTGCACGTACAGGTTGCTCTGTAGACAAAGCATTGTCAGATGGAATCAATAGAGCATGCCTTTGGTATCGAAACTGGCTTTTGCTTAGTTTACTTTCATTTTTTAGCAGATCAATAGTGCTAAACTGATGCACTACAAATTGGGCATACAATTAATATCTGTCCTCAAGCTAGTTAACATGGGAATACAACCCGATAGGTAGACCATGGGAGGAAAACATCTTTTGAAACCGTTATGTCTGTATTTATAATTGCCTCAAAAATATGAGTGTTTTTGTAAAAAGTAATTTCTTTTAAAAAAGCTACTTTTTAAATGTCTCAGTATTCATTTGCTTTAAAAGGATGTTTGTCAGCTTTTTAATAAATTATTTGAAATACAATATTGTCTATTACCATATCAGAAAAAATAGTTCTGTGTCTATAATCTCTAACTTAGAAAACTATAAATAGATTCATAGAATATTTTAAAATAATTAAAATAAATACTAGCTTAAATTAATTTCTGAGAAAATTTATTCATTTTATTATCTGTATAAAAATGAATACTTCTGATTTGCCTTCTAAAAAAGAGCATTAATTTTTTTATACTTAGTTACTTTAATGCCTTCCTTTTACTTACTTTGTAGTTTGTGTTGCAGGATTCATCTTACTAGTGACAAAAGACTATTGAGCCCATTTTCCTTCCATCTCATCAATATATTCATTAGCTGGACTTCATCAATCTCACTGCACTAAGAAAAGATTAAATCTTCCAAGCATATTAAAATTGATTTCATGATTTGGGGATCAAGTATTCATCATTAGGCCATTTCTTCATTTCATATGTGAGTGCATTAAAAATAATAATACTCTGACGAAGTGGCCTTCACATGAAAGAGTGATATCCAGTGAAGTCATTAGCTATGTAAGGGTAATAAGGAACACAATTTATTCAGTTTGACCCTTAGCACCCAAAACACTGTTCCATATTGATTTTTCCCTCATTTACCTGGGATCCAGTCACTGGACCTCATCAAGTTTTCATTATACACGGTGATGGAAAACAAGGAGGAGGACAAACAAACTAATCCTTCTTTGCAGTGTATTACAGGGCACGGCTTGAGGGTGTCAGAGCTGAGAGTTCAAACTTAGTGTTACTTAGTTGCTGTGAACCATGATAACAGTAAGTATTCTACTGGAGACTGTATGTGCTACATAAGCTCATTCACTCAATCAGTCTGTGACCAAATTAATTCCTTTCAACATTTACAGAGCAGTGTTGGGACATGAAACACAGCCCTAAATCAGGAGCATATACAACCCTTGTGCTCCAAGCGACTACATTTTAGTGCGGCTAACAGATTTTTACATAATTATGTACTAATTCACTGCATTACAATTGTGATTACAGCTGCCCTTGCAAAACTTGGGGTACCGCACCAAGTCGGAGCATTCTTGAAACATTCACTTTAGAGATATGACTTCATTGCTGCTGCAAGAAATGTCTGGAGATTGTGTATGCCAAGAACAGAAAATGGGGGAATTCTGAGGGTAGGGACCGACGTAGGCAAAGATAGAAGAATGACACATAGGAGGATGTAAAAAAGTCTGTGTAAGAATCAAGTAGGGCCTTGTAGGTGACATACACGATATTGGACTTTATAAAAAATGAGGTCATTGAAAAGTCTCATGTAGAAGAATGACTGGATTAGGGCTAAGAGTGGTTTCAGGTGGACAAGGTAGTATGCTGTTTCACACTCCCAGGGAGAAATGCTCGCTGCTTGGACCAGGACGGTGGCAGTGTAGAGAGAAAGATGTAGATGAATCAACAATGATATGTAGGAAAGGAAACCCACTGGACCTCATGATTAGATATAGGAGACATGGGACAGGGAAGGGGTGAAGCTGACACAGAATTTCCTGGACTGAGAAATTTCATCATGATGGACATTCACTAAGATAGGTTAGGATGGAAGAGCAGAGTAAAAACCACGGTCAGCCAAAGGAAATGTTATGTTTCCAAGTCAGCAGTTGGATATACAGGTCCAAAGTTCAGAAGATAGGTCCCAGCAAGACTTGTACATTGAGTTATGAGTCTAGAGAAAGAAAACTGTGGAAGCCATGACATAGATGTAATTGTCTAGGGAGATAATCCAGAATGAGACGTATAAGAACACACACAATTAAGTCTAGGGCAACTTGATCATTGAAAGATTAAATGTTGAGGTATATATTAAGAATAAGGAGGTGCAGGTTGCCTGAGGGGGAAGAAGGAAGCTCCCTGGAGTATAGTGCTGGAGAATGCCAGCTCTCTGCCTGGCCATGACAAACTAGACACAGGGTCAAGGCTCAGCAGTGACGTGGCCAGCATAACATAAACCAACAGACACAATACAGAATAGCTTACACATGTATACTCTAGGTTGGCCATACCCAGTTTATGCTTGTCTCTCCCACCTAATAAACTGAGATGCCCAGTGGTTCAGGAACCCCCTTCTTCTTCCTACAGCTGCCCATAGCACACTCTCTCTCCCTCCCAATCTTGCTCTACTGGTTCCTGCGTACAAGATCTTTCAACTGTCAACTCCAGCCCACATGAGATTTCTCCACAAGACCTATTATAAGCATGGTCTGCGATGCAAAGAGACTAACGGTGGGAGGAGTGGTAATGAGAGAGGAGGAAGAAGCAAGGGATTTTCAACCCTGCAAGTGACTCCTTTATCACTAGCCCCCAATAGAAGGTAACATCCCCAATTTAACCACATGTCCTCACTTCTCCAATGAACTTGAAATAGCAGGAGATATAACTCTGCCTGACTCTCTTATGTCTCAGGCCTATGATCTGCTGGGGTCTCCTCCACAGACCTTGTAAATCGATGCCCGCCCCACAAAGTTGTACCTACCACAGACTGGTGGGGCAGGAAAATACAAGAAGTACAAAGCACAATATGCCAGCAAATTGCTCTTGTAGAGGAAGATCCATTTCTCATCTTCAGAGTCAAAACTTTGAATGAAATTCCTCACAATTGACTCTTCCTTGTGATGTTTAGGACAAATTAAGGGCTATCCAAGAATAGGCAAACATTGTCTCTGAAATTCTAAACTTTGCAGGCCAAAAGATCTCTGTTGTAACTTCTTAATTTTGCCATTGTGGCTCTAAGACAGCCATAGACAAGACACTAATGAATGATCTTGGCCATGTTCTAATAAAATAATACTTACAAATTTAAGAAAAGTAGACTGGACTTAACTCTCATCCCATAGTCAGCCATGTCTGGATAATATAGTTAGTGCCTTCATAAACCTCAGAGATACTGAGCTAAATCAGGTTCTATACACGGGTATGGGGTAATTAAAAACTACATCTATAATGGTCTCCTAGCAAAATTATCTACCATACTGCAAATGATGGTTTACAAATGTATATTGGGAACACAATCAATTCACAGAAGGCATTTCGCATTCCTCATACAGAATTTCCTTTATACATAATTAAACAAAAAATAAGCAGTCTATAAAAATGTTATTCCTTACATTTTTATCAAATTCCGTAAATGCCACTACACTAGAAAATATACAAATGTTTTTTATAATCCCCTTTATCCCTATTCTGACTTCATTCATTAATAAAAATGGAAGAATCAAACCATATCCTGAAGATGTTTATTCCAAATTGCTAAAAAGTGTAGGGACATATTGTGAGCGCACTGTATGCTAGAGAGAAAATTATTCTGCCTAGCTTTGCTCAATATTTATAGCTATATCAATGTCCAACACAAGTCTCTTAATCCTTAGTTACAGGGTTTGGAATTCAAGGGTGTCTCTATAGCCAATGACTGTTGGAGTTTTCACTGTGGGAGACAAGGAAACATTACTATCAAGACACATACTTTTGTTATTGAATTTTCTCTATAGACTTCCCTATAGACTGACAGACCTTCCTGGGATTGAGCAGGAACAATAAATTGCCTCTCTATATTCAGCGATGGTCACCATCTTCTGGCCAGGCTAAGGACAGAAGTCAAATTGTCTGCCACTTTTCATCACCTTTCTCTTCTATAGAGCCAATTATAGATTCTCTGTTCTTTAATGCAACCCACACTTATTGAACAGTGCAGCCCAAATACTGAGCTCGAGGCTGAGAACACAGGAGGAAAGCAAAACAGTTTCCACGTTGGGATGCTCTGGAGTCCAGAGAACGTGTCACTTCAGGAAGAATGTGCAAGTAAGGTCATCACTAAAAGCTGAGCTGAGGCGCTTAATTTAATCGAAATCAATAATTATTTCCATCTACTTTTGAACTGCAGGTGACTACAACAATTACTTAGAAAATTAACCTGCAGAGTATGTAAAACGTTTAGCTATTCCTTCTTAGTATTTACTCTTTCATAGATAACTTGTTGAGTCAATGGATTTTAATAAAAGTACCACATGTGAACTGATTATGCACCAGGAGCTTTATGAATAGATTTGTGTATCTCTTCTCTGTTATGGTATCACTATATCTCCTTTCAGCCAAGCATCAATTCTTGAAATCATCTTTAGCTCCCACTTGCTCCTATGCTTAATAAATTAATCCAACGGATTCTCTTCTCAGAGTTTCCCAAATGCAGCCTTCCTTCCTCTTGATGCTGAGATCACCATCACACTCACAGGACTAAGTAGCTGTTTGCAGTAGCCAACTCAACCTGGGTCACAGAACCAACTGCTAAATTTTCAGGTACTTTTAGGTCTGTCAATAAATTATATACATTTCCAACTGGCACAGAAGCTGAAATGTTTTCAGTTCGTGACTGCAGTTGATATGAGAGTAAGAAATAATTTAACTGTCGATCATATATTAAATCTAATGACAATAAATTTATTGGGAAACGAATTAGCAGATTGGCATAAAACACGATGTGGCAAATCATGCTTGAAACATAACCAAGGCTTAAAAATACTAGGGTTTGGCAAAAATCAATGAAAACATTCTGAGATAAGAGATTTAACATACAGGGTAATATATATTATTATTATTTATAAATTGAGGGTTCCACATCTTTTGCATCAGTAAAATTTATAATGACTAAACATGCACACACTTTTGTTTTGGACCGCTGTCTATTAAACACTTGGGGGCACATCTGAAATGAATAGCTACTCCCTGCTAATATACACACGTACATGCAACAGCAGTAACAACAACAAAACTTCACAGATGTCCTTGCAGATCATGAGAACCTCATAGCTCATCCTCCAAGGCTTTCCACAAAACCTTTCTCTATAAGCTCCCACAATACCTTCATATCGACCAACCCTCACTCTTCTCTCTTTTATCGTCATTCCGCAAAGTTCCCTTACATGTTCCAGCCTGGCCTTTGCTCTTATGACGCTCCCAGTCTGAATTAATCTGTCTTCCTTCCCAAGCGCCACTTCCTGCCCAGCCTTCAAGAGTTGATTCAAGCCCTTCTTTCTCTCAGAATTTATTCGGAACTACTAATCAACCCTAGCTTGGACCACGAGCTATCATTTAGTGCCTATACTGTGCTCGCAGACACAGAGGGTAAGATTACATGAAACATGCCTATCATTGTCTAGACCACTACTAGACCACCTGAAGACACGATCTAATCCCAACATCACAGCAGAGTGGTCCATAGTGGGCTCTCACTCCTGGGCTTTGCTATGGTAATTGAGATGTGTCTTCTCTCTCTTCCCTCTGTCCCTCCTCCTCCCTCCTTCTCCAGAAACTGTGGAAACTTTGCAGTCATTAGTGGGCCCTGGAGGTAAGATGTCATAGAGTTGTGACTTGCGCAGGGCCATTTCCAACCACTGGTAAGATGTAGACACAGAGAGAGCAAAGTGCCAACATGCAGAGAAAAACAGGGTGCAGGGAGAACACTGTGCTTCTTACAGAAGACGGACAACCTTGTTTTTCAACTTTGCTGCTTTCAACTTAATGCTCTGTCCATGAATTTCCTGAAATGTGGAAGCATCTTTGCAACAAACCAGCTTCTTCCATGAACAATTTGAGCTGATTTATATTACTTGCAACCAAAAAATACCTGGACAGAAACAAGCAGTAATGTTCTCGCCTCTCTATACTTGGTTAGATTCCGCACTGAGGAGCAGAGTAGGGTTTCGCTAGTTGCTTGATTGTATAAATAAAGAATTTCCTATCAGGCTTCAGGAAGGAGAGAAGTAGCAATTCACTACCCTTCATTTTTATTCTGCGCTTTCTGACGGGTGAGGTACTTGGTGGAACCACAGTGACAGCTGGAAAATATGTGGAGAAACCTAGTAAAACAAGTCCGATTCATTTATGAAGTGGTAGTAAAATGTAGCTTCTGGACTATTCCCAGAGTCAGTGAATGGACAAAGAAAACAGGAAAAGTGATTATATTTGTACTATCCATTCTCTCAAATTCAAGAGAACTGGAGGATACTTTGAAATTCACACTCTGGGTTTAAATAGCCTGTTTCTTTCATGATAGGAAATAATTCTATAATTTGTTGTGTTGGCAAATATATTTCTAATGTTCAAGTTAGGCAAAACGAAGTATTCTCCTAGTTAAAAAATGCTCAGCTGATGAAACTTTAGATTAGCATTTATTATTCATCTGGTTCCAATCTTAAAATATGACACAATTCTATAGTATGGTTCTAATTTCCTCTTCCACAGATACAAATTTTGACACAAAATGCATTGTTCTTATTATAATGTTGAAATAAAAATATTTGTATTAAAATTTCTTGATTTCATGCACATATGGATTCTACAACATAATCCTGGTGTACAACGAACTATCATGACTGGAAAGTATTTCTTGTTATGTAACATTAACTGGCCATAACAAAAACATAAAAATAAATTAAAAGCTACGGAAAATGAGCACTGTTCCGAGGACATTCAAATGGACATTACCACTAAAATAATACCTAAGCTTTGACGTGAATGCCTGAAACATAAAATGTTTCCATTGTTACTTATTACATACACATCAGATGATTTTGATACTGTATCCGCATTAAAATTCACCAATTTCCCTCAGTTCTAAGAGAAAAAGAGATTGATCTAAATTCCCAAGAATAACGAGTATGAGTACCTGGATAGATTAAAAAAGATTAAAACCCAGTACTAGAAGTAAAACTGCATGAGTCTCAAAGCTGTGCAGCAATGATTTTTATTAAAAAGGTAACATTTGTCTTGTTGTGCTTTCTTGGTAAATCACAATATTTTTCCATTCCTGGAATGAGATATCACAGCCAGAATTCAATGATAAGATAAATGCCAAGTTTTTAATAAAAAACCAGCTCAGCTCAACTCTGCCAAAAAAAAAAAAAAAATTGGCTAATGGTTGCCTGTAAGGTTAAAAATAGAACATAAAATTAATCTTTTTATATCAACGATCAATGCAAGCTGAATAGTCAAAATTATTTCTCCTTATTAACCATTATCTTTAATGATTTATTGCATTCTTTATTGATAGTTGAAATTATTCCAGTGAGGTAATTAGCAGTCCTTGCAAACACAATGAAGCTGACTAAATGATTCAGGTGAGATGAGTCAGCAACGGGCCAGGTGCAGAAACTGCAAGGCTTGCAGTTGGGAAAATGATGGTTTGCGAATTAACAACTTGCTGCTTCGTTCTCCTTCCCTTCCTGCCACTGGGAACAGGCAGGCCACCCACGCCAAGCTGTGCCCAGCCTTTTTTTTTCTTTGAGGCTGAAATCACTCCCATCCCCCGCCAACACACACACTCTTATCCCCCTCAATAAACACGTATTCATGCACACAGGAACTGAAATTCTATCTCTACCACATATGAGCTACATGAATTGAAGCAAATTGTTTAAGCTCACCTCAATTTCTTTATGAATAAAATAGAGATGATTACACCCATCTCAGGGCTATTGTAAGAATTAAATGGGGTAACAGGGCAAGTGCTTACAACGCAACACTGCATCCATAGCACATGATAAATGCAACATGATTTAGGTATTTTTCCCCTAGTTGGAATACTTCCTTTTTTAAAATTTTTAATTTTTTTTTTATTTTTCAATTACAGTTGACATAGAATATTATTATTTAGGTGTATGCCCCAGTGATTAGACATTATATAACTAAGTGTTCATACCAATAAATATAGTACCCATATACAGCGCCATACACAGTATTTATAATATTATTGACTATATTTCCTATGCAGTAATTCGCAGTCTCGTGACTCTTTTGTCTCTACCAACTTGTATTTTAAACTCTTCATCTTTCCACCCATCCCTCCAAACTTCTCATCCGGCAACCACCCCAAATGTCCTCTGTGTCTATGAGTTTCTGTTCTGCTTATTCATTTATTTTTATTTTATTATTTTTAGATTCGATTGTTAAAAGATATGTATTTATTGCAATTTTATTGTTATATTTACATATTTTTTTATTTCTCTTCTTTTTCTTAAAAAAAGATCCTTTAACATTTCATGCAGTACTGGTTTGGTGGAGATAAACTCGTTTAGCTATTTCTTGTCTGGGAAGCTTTTTCTGTCCTTTGTTAATAAATGATAGCTGTGCTGGACAGAGTAATCTTTGTTGTAGGTCCTTGCTTTGCATCACTTTGAATATTTCTTGACAATCTCTTCTGGCCTGAAAAGTTTCTGTTGAGAAATTAGCTGACAGTCTTATGGGAGCTCCCTTGTAGGTAACTAACAGCTTTTCTCTTGCTGCTTTTAAGGTGAAAGTATTAAGCAATATAACATATAAACACAGAAAACAGTGTGTTGATAGCCAAAGAGAAAAGGGGGATTTTTCCTGCTTTTTGCTGTTCTTATTTGGTATTTTTTGCTTTCTTATAATTCAATCACTATTTTTGATACTTGATGTCATCTATTCTGCTGTTGATTACATATAAATTATTCTTCATTTCAGATAGTGTATTCTTCATTTCAGACTGGTTCTTTTTATGCTTTCCATGACCGTTTCTTAGGTTGTCAAAGTTTTCTCTAAGTTTATCTACTCTAGCCCTGAGTTCACTCAGCATCCTTATAGCCAGTGTTTTGAACTCTGCTCTGCATCTAGTAGATTGATTCTCTATTTTGTATAGTTCTTTTTCTGGAGTTTTGTCCTGTTCTTTCATTTGGGACATGTTTCTTTTTCTCCTCATGTTGGCTGCCTTCCTGTGGTTGTTTCCATGTTTTACATGGAGCTGCTGTGTCTCCTAGTAAAGAGGACTAGTGCTATAGGTACAGTAGGGTCCAATGGCCTACCTTCCCTGTCCCCCCAAGCCAGCTCTGCTTCCCACCCACCCACCATGTGGGATGTGTACTGTGTACACCTTCTTGTTGTAGTTGAGCCTTGGTTATTGTTTGAACATCCATGGGAGGTATTTACTCCCAAGTCGACTGGGTGCCAAGACTGATATGACCACCACAAAGGACCAGCTGTGCAAAGGCCCACTCTACAGTCAAGCACTTACTTCAGCCTGGCTCTGGTGTCTACTGAATGCCACCTTCTTTGAGTGTGTCACTTGTGGATGTGTTTGGATGGTTCCTTGGCAGGGCCTGGAGCAATTCACGGGGTGGGCTAGTCCTGAGGACCCCCAGGAGGTTCCATCCAAGGTCAGCCATTGCTTGTGTTCTGCCTGGGGCCACTTGGCATGCACCACAAAACAATCTGCAGATGTCTGTTAATTGTGCTGGGTTTGGAGGCACTCAGGAGAGGCCAAGCTGAAATCAAGGCTGGCTGCTGCTAGCGCTGGGCCTGATGCCACTTAGCAAGTGGTAGAGGACCCACTAAGGCCAGCTGCTACTTGTTTGAAAGATTTTAGGAAAATAGAAAACATGAGCCAAGACAGGCTATTTGTATAGAACAGCTTGAGCGGGCCCAAAATTTTCATGGGGCAGTATCTCAGAGAATCACCAGGGCAGGGCCAACAGTTTTAGTAAGATTGATAGAGACTCAAATATGGTGCCCTTTTGCAGGCTCTGAGGGGAGACTGCTCAGAAAAGGCTCAGTGATGTCTGCCGGCATTTCTGTCTTGGAGAAAGCTGCTCCACAAGCTCTCACTTTGTTGCCAGAGAGTTCAGTTCCTCCCTGTATGTTCCTGGTGCTTTCTGAGCTGGTACCCCAACACTGGAACTCACAACAGGTGAGTCCAAGCAAGCCCACATGTCCTATAAGTGGAATGCCTGGGAGTCCAGCAGTCCTTTGTCTCATTCATTCACAATCCCTGCTGGTTTTTACACCTAGAAGTTATGGCAACTTCTCTTCCTGACATTGCAACCCGGGGCTAGGAGTCCTGGTGTCGTGCTGAGACCACTTGCTCCTCAGGGGGAACTGCTGGTTTTTATCAACCACATGCAGGTGTAGGGCCAACCCCTCCCAAGTCTCAGTCCCTCTTATCAATCTTGATGTGGCTTATTTTATATCCTTAGTTATACGACTTCTGTTCAATCTGTTAAATCTCAGGCAGTTCTGAGTATGGTTGTAATTCTGATGTGGTTGGGAGAGGATCTGAGAACTGCATTTATCTACACCACCACCTGGGCTGGACGTACATAGTTATTTTTATATTAATTTGGCCCTGTATGTTCAGTAGAAAACATTCTGTAGTCTGGCAACATTTCTATAAGATTCACACTTACAAACAATGGCAGGGGCCAGACACTGTGGCTAATCCCAAATCAAGAGGTTTGTAGGGTTAATTACATTCCTGTTTCAATTCATCCACACACCTACAAATTGGTTCTACCTATCCCACATATTATATATGACCTGTCCAGTAACCTGGGTCACTTTTTTTGTAGCAATTGCATTTCTAGAGGTGTTAGGTCAGGGTCAAGTTAAAATGTGAGGTTGATTGTTAGCAAATAATGAAAAGAGTAAGATTCTAATGAGAGAACATTTGTCAGATTTTCAATTCAAACTCTTATTCTATATGAACTCTGGAATCTGAGTTCTTCTTATTCATATTTGTATTGTCTTACATTCATAAACAGCTTTGTGGGAAGAAAATAAATTAGTAAATTATTTGAATTTTTAAAGTTGGTTTTAACACAGCTTTCTTCAGGCAAGTAAAATTTCCCTCTTTCCTTCTTTACCTTTCTTACTTTATCCTTCCTTCCTATCCAGATAATATCAGTCATTCCATTTATTTCCTAGGGATATGTGTATCTGCAAGTGTACATATAGTTACATTTTATATATACAAATATTTATTAGATTTTATATGATTCAAATATTTAATTTTTTCTTCTTATGTTCAATAATAACAGAAATTTTATTACTGCACTTATCTATATATTCCAGTTGTTCAGATGCATATCTACCATCTAAATCTCACTCCTGATTTCTAAACACTGTGAAGTGTCAATAAGACTGACAATCAGACACCTCAAATAAAGTCCACATAGTCGAATTCTCCTTCTGCCTCCCAGACCTGCCAGCCATCATGGTCCTCATCTCTGTTGATGACTCCTCCATCCACTCTGCCCTTAAGCTTGGATCAATCCCTTTCTCTTACATCACAAAGCCAGCATTTCATCACGATCTCATCTCTTTTTCTTTCATACATTTCTAGAATCTGCTTATTTCATTTCCACTGTCATTACACTAGCCCAATGCATCACTATTCCTTGTCTGGACAAGTAAATGGCCTCTTAACTGACTTTCCTACTGTTTACTTCTTTTATTTTCATTTTTTAAGCTAGAGGCTGAGAGATAGAGAGACAGACTCTCATATGTGCCTGGACAGAGATCCACCTCACAACCCCCATCTGGGGCTGATGATTGAATCAACTGAGCTATATCCTCAGTGTCTGAGTCTGACGCTCGGACCAACTGAGCCAGTGGCTGCAAGAGCGGAAGAGAGAGAGAAGGGGGAGATGGAGGGGAAGAGAAGCAGATAGTCACTTCTCATGTGTGTCCTGACCAAAGACTGAACCTGGGATGTCCACATGTCAGGGCCAATGCTCTATCCAATGAGCCAGCTGGCCAGGGCCAAAATGTCCATTTCTTATATAAGAATGTCATTAAATTAGACACAGTAGCTACTCAATAAATATGTAATTCATGCCATGCTAATTCATTGAGAATTTAAAAATAATTTATCTGCATAGCATTGTAGAGACTAAGTAGTAAGGTTAAAAAACTCTTGCTTCATAAACTTAGATTAAAGGTGTTAGGTTCTCATTTCTGAATTACTGCACATTTTCATGATTATTATTATTATTTTGCTTAATAAGTAATGGAAACAAAGTTATTTATATCAGCATAGTATTATATTGCATCTAATTCCAGGAAATCTGCTATTTTAATCAGTTGACTTCTAGACTGTACCATTCTGGCTGCCACAGAGAATATAATTACACTATATATGGTGCAAGTGGGAATTGGTAAATAATGAAAAATAGTAATTTACATAAAAGACCCAATGATTGCCTTCTAGTGGTATATCATAGCTCTAAAAGTGAACAGAGTGTTTTATTCAAAGACTACTTGAGTATTCATAAAACGAAGACACATTATTTCCTAAGCTTTCTATGCTTCTATAAAAAGTCACATAATTATATAATCATAGGCTGACACAGCCTAGAGAAGTAGGTGCAAATCACCATGAGTGGCCAGGCAACACTACGTGCTTCAGCAATAAAGATGGTATAATTCAATGAGAGGAGGTCAGGTAAGTGTAAAGAAACAGATTAGCTATGTTTGCAGGAAAACATTAAGGAGATCATTTTTAAATCCATGCTTGAAGTAAAGTTCTATGGAAATAGAAATAATTCTGGGGTTCAATATCATTGAGCGGACTAATTTTTGATGGAGCAGTCAGGGAAGAGACAGGTGCAAGAGTCACACTTGTATCTTAGGGGCACATGGCAAAGACATTTAAGAAAGAACACGTGCGGAAAGCTCACCCTGTGCAATGATTAATGTCAGAAACAGTTTGAAATGGAAAGATTACTACCGCATCACCCCTCTTAGGGCAGAAAGGTGTGCATTACCTGTAAGTGTCTTCTTAGCTTTCGTGTCTATTTCTCGGAAGACCGTCTTGGCACTAAAAGGTACAGTGGGTATAGTAGGGAGCTGAGAGGTGCAAAATGTCCAATACAGGAATCCGCCAATCCCTTATCTCATTTTATAGCAACGTGATTTCACCTTCAGAAAGCAATACCGTGAAGCCGCCTAAGGCACGGAGCAGTTAAGACTGACACGACAATTAGGGCAATGGTATTTTGACATTTGTGACTCGTCAGCGATGTCGGCGTTTTTTCTATGGGGCCGCCTCAGCATTTAAAATCGCCACAAGCATACAAGGCAAAGTACCTATTAAATGTAAGGATACAAATTGGCACATACATCTAATTTCTCATGATATTATTTCTAATTCATTCAAATTGGTGGTGATAAATTCCAAGTTAAAGAAGTCTATATGAATGGCATTGATTTATAAGGGAAGACACTATTTTTACCAGCAGCTATTCTTTTTAAACTTAAAATTGTTTAAAGTTTACGTACTTTATTTGTTCATCAGAATAAAATTTTTATTCAATTACTGAAAATAAGACAATCAATGGACCCACTTTCATTTTTCCATTTCTCCTTGTCACTTTCTTCTCTTATACCTACTTTAATTAATTTATTTCTATATAGATTCTCACAGTATTATGCTCACTGAAGGTGCTCACTTGTTCCCTGATTTTTCTGATTATTTAATGTTTTGTTATTAAATGCATTGGGTTAACATTGGTTGATAACATTATATAAATTTCATGTATACAAACCCACAATATGACATTTGTGTGCCCTATTTTATACTCACCACCAGAAGTCTAGTTTCCTTCTGGCATTTTGATCTTTAATACCTGAGTCCCAGTAAAAAAGTACAGACACAGAGCTTTTTTTTTTTTAAACCATTAAGCAAAATTTTGTGGGCTTTTTTCCCCCTTGCTTAGTCTTATGAACTTATATGAGCTGATCCTAACAAAGCATGAATCTCCTATCGTTATGAAAATACACTTATATATGAATGCCCCGTGGTGTTTCATCATTCTCAGTTGAATAATACTACACCATAATTTTGAAAATGGTGACAGAAAATAAAAGATGCTACACATGGTCAAATTGAGGTGACAACTTGAAACTTTACTGGGTATTTTTCATAACATATCACTGTGACAGGTAATTATAGAAACAGATTTATATAAAAATAACATACATATTTAAAAAAACAGGTAATACTAAATATTTATATAAAAACAGATGCCGCATAATATTTCCAGACATGTCTAGTTTGCCAAATGACTCTATTTTACAGATGACAACATCAAGGCTCCAGATGGGAAAAAGAACATACCCACAATGCATTTCTGCGATTAGAAAGCCTGTGGGTTTTTCTTTTCTATATTACAGTGTCTCGTCATATAAACTATTTCAAAAGAAGAGATCAGGGTGAGGAAAGGGGAGATTTTGAAAATCCCTAACAGGAGTTTGACATTTAGTTTGTAGGACTGGAGAGACGTATCATCACATATCAAAGGTAAATTGTCAGTGGGGAAAAATGTAAATAAAGCTATTTAGAGTCGGCGAAGGCACCAGGGTAGCCCTAGAGTACAGCAATGTGGCACGCGACAAGGAAAACATCCTAGCATGCCTCAATTTCCAAACCGATCTTTCCAAACGATTCCTCTCCACTCTTCCATTTAGAAGGGCATCTCCAAAGCCGGGGACTCGGGTAGCTTGAAACAAACCTTACGCACAACAGGCGGTAACTATTGGCGCATGCTCTCTCTATGGGAATATCTGACCAGTTCAATTTCCTTTTCAAAACGGAATCAGAGTGACAGACAACACATTTGGTAAGGCTTCAGTCCCGCCTGTTTGGCTGAAATCACTAGAGGAGCAGGTGGCTTTCATTCTGTTGGACCTTTCCCAGTTGTACAGCTGCTAAATGGAAAGGAAAGCGAGCAGACTCTCCCAGAAGGATTTGTGCCCGGGAAATTCGGCCCCATTGGTGAACCCGGCCTCATAAAATGTGACGGTGCCTTTCTGAACATCAAGAGACAGCCCAAAAATCTACCTTTTGATTTAATTTAGTTTAATTTTGAGAGACCTGCGATAATACCCTATACAGAAATTTTCAGGCTCATCAAAAACCATTTTAAAATAATGAATTTTCAAACATATCAATTTGGTTAGCATAAAATAGGCTATGAGACATTTCCCTTTAATATTTACCGAATGCAACTCTCTTAAACTGCAAATTGGTGAGGCCAATGAAGACTGAAATCATTCTCTCATTTCATGGTCTTCCATCTTCCTAAGGATGTCTCTTAATAAAAGAGTAAATTAAGAAATAAAAATAGCTGTTTTGCGGGGGGTGATATTTTGAATACCCATTTAACTTAGTTCAGTGATTCTTTAGGTTTTTAGTGCTAAAGAATCCTCCCGGATATTTGTTTAAAATGAAGGTTGCCTCATCCTGGTCACTGACACTTAGGTTCAGAAGGGGTGCAGTTGGGCACAGTGACCTTATTTAATTTTTTACTATTCCTCCAACCACCATTTTTAGGAAGACCTTATGAAGATTAGGTTATAAATGCAAGACTGACCAGGCAACTCAAAAACTCTAGCCCTAGAATAGAAATACAGTTCTTTTAGAGGGATATTTGATTTTATTTACATTCAACACATATTAATTTATTTATAATGGGATTTCATATTAAACTCTACCCGAAAAAACTTTCAATTCCAAAAAGTAGGATTTATAAGATATGTGTACTATGGTTTTTACTTCATAGTAAATAGCCGCATAATATTTTTATATTGTGTGATGGGTTTTGTTGCTGAAGACAGATGCTGAAAATGCAAAAAATTAGGGTTGCTTATATTACAGAGTTCTACTTCCTCTGGCACATACACACTATCATTACAATATCAATACCCATCTATTATTTCTGTTTCTTTTTCCAGTTTACATAGTAATATATGTTCTCATGCTCAACTTATTTTATTATTTATTCTGCTTATCACATGTATGTGTTTGCAGATACCATCATTAATTAAGCTTTTTACGTCTCAGTTTTCTTATCCCTACCGAGAGCATGCTAGTCCTATCATTAAGGTGAAGATTCAGTGAGATACTATACATAAAACACCTATACGTACTATCAATTGTTAATAATTTTTATTTATTTATTTATTTATTTATTTATTTATTTATTTTTCTGTTAGATGTCAATAAAGCTCTGCAAGCTAACCATAGTGTGATTTAAGCTATTCGATGAGAGGACATTTCTGAAATGACACATATGAGTTTATGTTGCATTAGAAGACTTTTACAGTATCTGCCTCTTGCTCTTCCAGAAACAAATGAAAACAATCAATAGTGAGAAATTGTTTTGTTTTGTTTTCTTTTTAGAGTAGGCATGAACCAGTTCCTCTCTTAGAGCCTCCAGAAGGAATCCAATCTTGATCTCGGACTTCTGACCTTCTGAACAGAGAGGAAATAAATTTCTGTTTCAGACCCCGGGTTTCCTGTCGTGGTTATGGCAGCCCTGGGAAACAAGCACAACCATTCTTCCTTTCTTCCAACCCTCCTTTTCCACCTATAAACAGCTCCTCTCTTGTCCGTCAGGGCATATGTGGCAGGCCACCTTTCGCGAAGTTTTCTTGATTTCTTAACCACTTTTTCTTGGCATCCTCACAGCTTATAATTTTTTTCAAAAAGTTCTACAATAGAAAGTATTGTTTCTGTCATATTCCAGAGCTTAAATGTTTTACTCCATCATATTACTAGTTCTTGTAAAAGGCATTTTGTGTCTTTTTATCCTAAATCTTGTAACTCCTAGTAAAGTGGTATCATGCATAGAAGTGTCTGTCATATGAATGTATAAATCCAATATTTTTATGGCATTTTAAGAGATTTGGGGTCAAACAATATGTGGAATTGTGATTCTCCAAGAAATAAAAAACATTGAGAAGTATGAATTAAAATAATAAAATAATTATAAATTTTAGAATTTAGCAGAATTAAGTTGAAGGTATTAGAAAATTGAGACACAAGTAATAAAAATATCTTATAATTAAGAAGATTACTCTTTTTATCTGCAATAAAAATATACACTTGCTTGGGATAGGGATGTGCCAAATAAGTTGTAAAGTTATGGTGCCATTAGAAGAATATAGTCTAAAAAATAAAAAGTTGATTCAAAAAGCACCAACAATACTGCTCAAGTCCTATACCCATTCCATGCTAGGCCAAGCTGGCATTGCTTCAGAGACAACACAGATGCCAAAAAGGCTTCTGTGACTTCTACATGTACCTCTCTGCAGGTGAGAAAATCACACAGGGGGTTAGTTTCAGTGGGTTACTAACACTGTTCAAGATTTTAAAAAAAATCAAAACTGCCCTAACTGGCCGGCTAACTCAGTTGGAGCATTATCACAATGTGCCAAGGCTGTGAATTTGATCCTCATTAGGTCAGAGCACATACAAGAATCAACCGATGAATGCATAAATAAGTGGGACAACAAATCAATGTTTCTCTGTCTCCCCCTTCTTTTCTCTCTACAATCAATAAATTAAAAATAGCATTTTATAAACTTCAGGTAGCAATAGGACTTATTTGTTAGTTCTGTTAGTTCATTCATTCATTCTTTCTTTTATCTTTATTTTGCCCAAAAATCACTTTAAAAAAATAATGGTCACCTGACCTGTGGTGGGACCATGGATAGTACGTCAATCTGGAGTGTGAGGTCACTAGTTCAAGGCCCTGGGCTTGCCTGGCCAAGGCACATACAAGAGGCAACTATTAAAAGTTGATGCTTCTTATTTCTCAACCCCTTTTCTTTCTTTCTCCTCTCTCTAAAATCAATAAATAAAATCTTTGAAAAAAAAGAAAAGAGTGGTAATTTATTTAATCAAAATATTAAGACTAAACAAAAGGAAAATTTTATAAAAGAATCTAAAGTGAAAAAAATTTAAACACAATAACAGTAAATGCAATTACTATATTTACCATGATGACACATTAATTTAGCTCAAAGTATTCAGGAGAATAAAAGGATTGCTTTCACTATGTATTATCTCACAATAAAAATTAATAATAATAAATTCATGTTATAATCTACCTGCTGTTACCATTTTCTGAGTATGAAAATATTATAATAGTATAATTAGGAAACAGGAAAAGAATCATCATGGTATATCATGGCATTCCTTAGGATGAATGTACTAATTTTTGAAGGTTACAACATATAAAATCTAGAGACTAGAAAGAATCAATTTTGTCTTTGTGGATTGGTCAAATAGCATTCTATTCTGTCATTAAATTATATTTGTATATAATTAATGACTTGGACAATGCAATAGGGAGCTTGATGCATTTATTATGTATGTTTTATTGAAGTTCATGGAAATCCTAACATTATACCCCAAAGCATTTTCCATTGGACACATAACCTAAGAAAGAAAAATGTTATCTTTAAGTAAATTATTTCTTTTCTTTATGGTATATCACTCTCTCACTTTCTTTTAACCATCTTCCCAGCTTTTTTCATCAATAGATTGACTAAACATTAATATATAAAAGCAAAAAAGAAAGTAAAATATTTCTGGCAAATCTTACAACTTAGAAAAAATACTTGAATCAAGAAAGTGTGATTAACCAGACCAAAAATATTGGAGGTTTTCTAATTTGCTTAGTATATAATTGTAAAGCCAATAGTCGCGGCCACTATCACAGCCGCCTAACCAGTGCAGGTTCACATTGGATTCGGACAGATGGCAATGAAACACCGGAGGCAAAAACTGGTGAGCCATCAACTTTAATTCTAGCTTGCACCCGGCGGGCAAGCAAAAACACACACTGGGCTCCAAAACCCACACATTCAGTGCTCACAAAGCTACTGACTTATCCGAGTTTCCTAGAATCAAAGGTTTCTAGCTCACCAGACTTATTAACCTCTGTTTCCCATCTCTTCTCTCTACACAAACTCTGCACAAACTGGCTTCTTCCTCAGCACTCCGCCATCTTGGCTGCTTCTCCTGGCCTCCATGTGGCCTTACTCTGCTCTCCTCTCTTCTACCTCAGGAACCAAGAGAGAGATCAAGCTACTGGTCTCTCCCACTTTATAGCATAGACTCAAAACGTTTAATCCAATTATACAAACAAGGAAGTCTCTGTATAATGGGATTCCTCAGGAGAGTGCATCACCCTACATCATCCAATCAGTCAAGGGTGTGGGGAAGAGCTTACTCTTAAAACCAAGCCTTAGGCCATAATGACCCGGCCTGCTTACATTAGAGCCTTTCCCCCACACCCATTCCAAGCATAAGGGCAAATAATATCACCTGGGTGATGGGTTTCCATGTGGGCAGTGCCATCTTTAACAAAGTGAGCATATTATATTTTAGCTGCCCAACAATAATAAATCTATTCTTCAGCATTGATAAATGCAATGTACATTAAATGAAAAGCTGTCACAGAAACAAATTCCAATCTATGCTGCTGCTTGAAATTATCTAACACTCAATGTGTACATAATGAACTCATTATATTTTTTTCACCTCTTGACCCAAACTACTTGTCCTCAGTATGCTCTATCATGACTACTGACATCAACTTGTAACTTTTACCCCAAATAAGAACCTTGTAGTCATCGTTACATATTCTCTTACCTTCTTAGCACGTCTCAAAGTTCTGTTTTTCTTTCACTAAGAAAACGTATTAGAATCTTCCACCTCCTCTCAGTCTCTATGACCATTCCTTTATCACATTTTTATTATATTTTACTTAAACTGTTGCAGAGGACACAATGTTTTATGAACTCCAATCTTGGCCAACCTCTGTTCCACAGAGCTACCAGATGTAGCTTTTCTTATTACAGACATGCTTATGTCATTGTTGATGTTTATAAAATAACAGCCACACTCTTCAGAAAGAGATTATTCACTCTGACTCTAATCTACCTGTCCAGGCTTAACCCCTGCCACTCCCTTTGTCTCAGTACTTGTCAAAAGCTTAACACCTCCCAGGCAAGGTTGAGCATTCCCTCTTCTGTTTTCCTATTACCCTGTCCCCTCTCCGCCCCCCCCCCCCCGGGTTCAGCAGTTATAAACATCTGAGAATAATTACAGTAATAGCTAACATATGCCCTGCATATTCTTGGATGGTCTTCATGTTTAATATTCTCTCCTGTTGTCAGCCCATGGGTGGGGTCATCTGTCCCGATTTTTATTTAGAAAATATTGTCACCATACCTTGAGGCTTGTCCTACCAGATAGGCAGCTCTCTGAAGGCAGGGGTGGGGTTTTAGTAGTCATTGTTTAATTAAACCAAACTGGAAAAGGCATTCTCTGTTTACACAAGTTGACTAGAAAAGAAGCCAGGGGTAATAAATTACCTGAAATCTCAACACTGTCTGGAAATCGGGTCTCTTTCAACACAATGCACTGTTCTTTTATAAAACAATGTAAGCCAGTGTTCACATTCATGTGAAAAAAGGATCTTGCATCATGAACTTCACTCAACAAAAATCAAAGATCTATGCTTGCCTCCCTCCTTTATCCATATGACTGCATCTGGGCCCTTATTTGCCTTCTCAAATGACAATGCAGGAGTATGTGTCTAGATTAGAGCAACTTCTCTTGTGTCTATCTCATATTTCTTCTTGACTATTCAAGGACATTGCTTCAACAAGTTTCCCGCTCTTGTATTATTAATTTTCCCCTCTTTACTGGAATTTATTTAAAAAATTACTAAAATTTATAAAAAGAAAACCACACACATGATTTTTAAATCCCATTAAAAAACAAACAAAAAAACTTGCTCTATTACCCTCAATTCCCTCTCCAGACATTCATTTCTCTCTTCCCTGAACTGCAGGTAAGAGTAACCCCTCACCTGGCATCTCTAATTTCTCTTCTCCCATTCTCGTCTAAACCTCTTGCAATAAACCCTCCCCAAGATACTTTTATTTCAGCAAGATTGCTCTTACAACGGTTGCCAATGACCTCCACTTTGCCAGACCCTTTGGTCAGTTCTTGTGGCTCTTCTTCCTTGAGCTCTCAGCATCGAACACAGCTGTTTTCTCCATCTTTAAATGCTAGTGTCATATACGCATTCAGCGTTCTACCTATTGTCCAACAGTCTTTCTCAGTCTGCTCCTGGATATGATTTCAAATCTAATTGTTTGTGACAAAAAAATGAAGTTGTTTTTAAAAGTGAAGCTATTTTGATATAAGAGCAAAGTAAGATACATCAGGATGTCTTCATCGCAACAAAACCACGTGTTGCGGTGGAACAGCACCCAGCAGCTCAGCAGCTGAGCGGTGCCACTGATCAATGCAGAAACATCTGAAGAAGCAACTATGGCAAAGGGACATTCTGACTGTGAACCACGAGTGTGTAAGGACAACTTTAGAGTTTCAGTATGGGAAAGGCGACTCTGCTGATGCAGATAGGTCTCCAAAGACCTTTGGGCTATTAGGTCCTGGCAGGGCAAAGATTACTATAGGGCAGTGGGAGTGTGACACCCTGCAGGGTCTCAGAAATGAGATCAGCTTACCCACCAATCAAATACCCCTACTGGCCTAGCGAGGTACCCTGGCAAGAAGGGAAGTCTGCTTTCACACTGACAGCTGGAATTCTGCTCCTGGTTGATTAAGCTCTTTCTCCTGAGAACCAACCTCATACAAAATGTACACTTCAGCTAAATTTGGACTTTATTCTTTTTATCTCTTCTTGTTTAGGATAATAGTTTAATTAATCTATCATGGCTTTGGAATATGTTGTGTCTTTATTGGCTTAGGAAAGACATTATACTGTATGTTGTTGGCACGTGAAACTCTCGCAGTGAACCCATGTGAAATAAATTATTGGCAACAAAACAAAACTCAGTATCTGAGCATAATTTTATCTCCAAAATCAAAACTAAGTTCCTCTTAATCTTCTCATCTTTTAAAAACAAAATAACTTAAAGCTCAATCTTGGTATTTCTTGTGTCCCCATATACGCCATTTATAGTTTATCAAATCTTATGGCTTTAATTATTACACATATGGTAAAATTTCAAATTTATACATCCAAGCCTGACCTCTCCCTCATACATCCAATAACCTACTTGAAGTCTCCGTTTTCAGGTGTTAACTAGATGTGTCACATGTGACTTGTCCATAAATCTTTCACCGTCCAAAGTCTTCCCATCTCAGTATATGATAAATCCATTCTTCCACTTAGGCCAATAAAAGTTGCCTGACCTTTGACTCTAGTCTTTTTGCAATTACCTCACATAAAGTAATCTAATCCTAATAATTTTGGTTTCAAAATATTAGAGATTATAATCATTTTGTACCACCTCCACTGCCTCCCTTGGTTAGCTCTTACCTGGATCATTGCAACATTTCAGTGAGAGAGACAGAGACAGAAAAAGTGAGAGGGACAGATAGGGACCAACAGGCAGGAAGAAAGGAAGATGAGAAGCATCAATTCTTTTCTGTGGCACCTTAGTTGTTCAATTTTTTTTTTTTTTTTTTTTTTTTTTTTTTTTTTTTTTTTTTTTTTTTTTGTGGCAGAGACAGAGAGAGTCAGAGAGAGGGACAGATAGGGACAGACAGACAGGAAGAGAGATGAGAAACATCAATTCTTTGTAGCGGCTCCTTACTTGTTCATTGATTGTTTTCTCATATGTGCCTTGACTGGAGGGCTACATCAGACCAAGTGACTCCTTGCTCGAGCCAGGGACCTTGGGCTCAAGGTGGTGAGTCTTGCTGGCAACCTCGGGGTCTCAAACCTGGGTCCTTCACATCTCAGTCCGACACTCTATCCACTGCACCACCACTTGGTCAGGCACCTTAGTTGTTCATTGATTGCTCTCTCAAATGTGCCTTGACCAGGGGTCTACAGCAGAGTGAGTAACCCTTTGCTCAAGCCAGCGACCTTAGGTTCAAGCCAGTGACCATGGGGTCATATCTATGATCTCACGCTCAAGCCAGTAACCCTGTGCTCAAGCTTGTGAGACCCCACTCAAGCTGGTGACCTTGGGATTTTGCACACGGGTTCTCTGCATCCCAGTCCGGCAGTCTATCCATTGTTCCACCACCTGGTCAAGCTATTGTTGTTTTGTTTTGAATTCCTCTTAGGGCTTCACTAAAACTTCACCTTCTCTAGAAGATGGCCACTTCACCTAATACTGCAATCTGCCCCGCTGCCCCCAACCACCTGAACACACATTCACTATCTTTTTTTTTCTTTTTCTCTTCTTATGCAACTTGATCGCCTGATAGATATTTTTTTATTTGCTTTGTTTATTGTCTGTATCCACTTCAAAAAAGGAAGCTCATTATATCGATTTTTTTTCCTTTGGTTCCCCTTCTGAATTCCCAGTGTCCAGAAAAGGACTGGGCTCAGTCATGCTCTGTAGTTTCTTTGTTTTGTCTTGTTTTTAATAAATGAATAGACTTTAGAAAATCCCATGCACTGACTCATCTCCAAAAGCCAAAAGGCCTAAGACAGGGTGGGAAAAGAGCACATTTCACTAGTCCAGCACCTCAGGGCAAATGTTAGCTTCCTATGAAACAGGAGTGTGCACGGAGCCCCAGGAAATAGCTTAAGAAAGCATTTCAGGGATCAGTCCGGGCAGGATGCAGCTTTTAAGTTCTTTCAAAAACTTTTAACTTAGAGAATACCGGGCTTGGCTGCTGATAGATTGCCCAGGGCTTGGGTGTTCCAGGAACAAACATTTCTGGTTAGAGAACCCACTCTAACCACTTAACGGGGATCAGGGAAGCTGTAGACCCAGAGAATTAGTCATGGAAAAGCAGTGATTAAACTTGGGTTCTGCTCTACAAAGTCCGATTCAGTCGATTATGATCAAGAAAGGGGCTCCAGAGTCTCCGTTTTGAATACTCATCCCAGCATAAAGCCAATGTCCTATGTTGTGTGTCTTTATAAAATGTGTCATAGCCACAGTTCCTAGGCTACATTGCCTTAAAGTTCAGCGGGTCCGTCCTATCCTATAACGGAATTGTTCCTTCTCATTTTTTCCAATACGCAGTCCCCAGGGAGACCCTGAGAATCAATCTCCATGTAAAAGCTTGGATGTGACTGGTGTCACTTCTTCCTTTTGTCAGAAATATAAATTAAAGCACCTACAGCTGTCTTTGGCTTGTTCGACTCACTTTAATCAAATTGATCATGTACATACTATGTGGAAAGTCTTTTCAGAACTTCCTGAAACTTAAACATGTGAGTTAATGAGTCTCCTCTTCAAAATAAGCAATATCTGTGGGAGGTACAAGGCTATCAGTCAACCACATATTAGTATAAATTTAGGTTGTTTTTCTAACAGCCAATCAAAATTAACATCACTAGAGTGGGGAGGAGGAAACCATAATGAGAACATTTAAATGTGATATATCAGGTTGTGGAGAAAAAAAGAAACTTTTGTTAATTTTTTTTATATATATTTTATTATTATTAATTCTAATGGGGTGACACCAATAAATCAGGGTACATATGTACAATGAAAACATCTCCAGGTTATCTTATCATTCAATTGTGTTGCATACCCGTCACCAAAAGTCAAATTGTCCTCTGTCACCTTCTATCTGGTTTTCCCTTTGTCCCTCCCCTCCTCCCTATCCCACTCTTCCCTCCCTCCCCCCACCCCGTAACCACCACTCTCTTGTCCATGTCTCATATTCTCACTTTTATGTCACACTTATGTATGAAATCATGCTGTTCTCAGTTTTTCTTTTTTTCTGATTTACTTATTTCACTCCGTATAATGTTATCAAGGTCCATCCATTTTGTTATAAATGATCCGATGTCATCATTTCTTATGGCTGAGTAGTATTTCATAGTATATCTGTACCATAGCTTTTTAAAATTAAATGTATTGGGATGATACTGGTTAAAAAAGTTACATAGGAGTCAAGTGTATATCTCCATGGTACATGATGTGTATATTCCATTGTGTGCGCAGCACCCAGAGTCAATTCATCTTCCGTCACCATGTATTTCACCCCAATTACACTTCACTATTCCACCCCACACACTCCTCTTCCTTCTGGAGACCTCCATACTATTGTCTGGGTCTATCAGTTTTTGTTTGTTTGACATTCTTGTTTATTAATTTGTCATTCCCAGACTAGTCCTTCAGCTACACCCAGTTCTCATCTCCATAGCAAACAATGTTAATTTCTTGCATGTCCTTTCAGATATGGTGTATGCAGATGTGAGGTCATATGCATACATTTGACTTTGGGTGATGGGGATGCAACATAACTGAATGACAAGATAACCTGTAGATGTTTTCTTTGAACTTATGTATGCTGATTTATTAATGTTACCCCATTAAAATTAATTTTAAAAAATATGCATACATAGGTGTGCACATAAACCTATTTATTCATTTTCCCATTTTAAACAATAAAGTTGCAAAGTACAGATAAGCAGATTTATTTTTCTTGCTTAATAAAGTATTAAAGGATCTTGCTGTATCAATGCATAAAAGACTTTCTCATTTTTTTTTATTATTATATCTAAGTGAGAGGTGGGGAGGCCAAGAGACAAACTCCAACATGCACCCCACTGGGATCCACTTGGTAAGCTCCATATTGGGCAATGCTCTCCTCATCTGGGGCTGCTACTCTGTTGCTCAGCAACCGAGCTATTTTTAGCACCCAAGGCAAGGCCTTGGGGCCCTCCTTGGTGCCCCATGCCAACTTTGCTCAAACGATTTGAGCCATGACTACATGCATGAGGGAGAGTTAGAAAAACATATGGTCTCTTCTGTGTGCTCTGACCTGGAATTGAACCTGTGATATCCACATGCTGGACCAAGGCTCTACCACTAAGCAAACCAGCAGGGTTCCTCATTCCTTTTTATGGCTCATAATAAGATCTACCATATCTTATTTAGCGAATCTCCTATTGATTTGATTCAATTTAAGTTGATGCTCATTTTTTGCTATTTAAAGCAAAGCTATAATGCATAAATTTAAACATATAATCCTATTTTGCACATACACACACACACATACACACACACACATACCAATGACCTGAAATGTTTGTTTACATAAGTGGAATTGATGGGTCTAAGACTACAGGCATTTTATAAATTTAATTCAAGTTGTTAAATTGTCTTCAATAAGGGTGGTAATTTATTCCCACACTAGGAATATTTGAGAGCTTATGGGTTGACTTTGGGCAAACATGGAAATACCTTGACAGCATTTCTTTCCTTGGGAGACAGGGGTATATAGGCAACAGGAGTTAGTAGACCCCCAAAAGTGTTGCTAACTATTTTTATTTCTGAGCTGTGCATACGTGAAACTACAAATTACTGAATACTTTACTACATTATATGTAATATATTCATGTCTGTGAGTCAGCCCATATCAGAACCAACACAGGCCAGGAATATGAACTATGGGTTTTTCTAACACACTTCTAGATGGAAATTTAAGAGTAACAGTAATTTTAAAAATAAAAACCTTATATTAAGAGTAGGTAATTTAAATATTAACACATATACTAAAACCTTTAATATACAGAAACAGATTCCACAGACAAATGAATTATTCCATTTCTCTGCCATATCTTCAGATTTTTTGAAGATTTCTGCCATCAATGTTATAGTAATTCAAAACCAATTTTGGTGCACTAGCAGAAACTTATGCTGAAAATCATCAGGCAGCTACCATTTCTAACAGGGCATGTAAATTAGGTATTGCACGCAATTTACCGATCACTTAGAAGATAACCCAATTAAGGAAGTAAAAATTAACAGATGATTAATGTAATTACATAAGAAGTCACTTTAGTTAACATGCCTTTTTTTTGCACTGCTCTCTGGAACTGAACATCATCTCTAGATTTAATTTAAATCTTTATACTGAAAAACTATGTGATCAGAATTTGTGTGTGTGTGTGTGTGTGTGTGTGTGTGTCCCCCTTCCTTGGCATGATAATTGGAAGTATTAACTAGACACATTGCAATCGGCCTCCACAGCTTTGTTAGAATCAATTGAGCTGCCAGGACATTTTTAATGGTATTTGAAACCATTAATGACAAAGAGTCATTTGCTTACCCACAGTCCAGTCCTTCTCCAGTGAAAATTACTGGTCATGAATCTGGTGAACATTTACAGGAATCTGCAAATGAAATAGCTAAATCCTTGATGACAAGGAGCCTCATAAAGGCAGCTCATTTATTCTCTCAGGGCACTCATCTCCACCATGGGATCAATAGAAAATCTCATCTGATATATTCTTAAATGTCATGGTGCAAATGCTCTCTCTGCAATCTTGCAGAAGAGAAGATCCCACTTCCATTTTAAGGAACTGACATCAAATTTACTAAGTAAACACAAACAATCTTACCCTGAGTCTCAGGTCATCTTATAGCCTGTAGAATAAAAAGAGTAATTTTTGTAAGAGAGATTCAGATATTTTCAGGTTTTGAAATTGACTATGTACTGAATAAGATTTGGCCCCCTATCTAATAACATGAATATTAACTGCTCCAGTGTCTCAAACAGAAGATATGAATTAACATCTTGTTGCAGGATAGCTGTTCTGTTATCCTTGCTTCCTTACTCCACAGAAGTGATTTCAGTCTCAGTAAAGGACGTTAATATATATATTGTTTCAAGATGCAACTACAAACAATTCTTCTAAAGCATATGCCATGTAACACTGTAGAAAAGAAGAAATTAGTATAGGCAAAACAGAAGTCTGAAGGCCGATAGCAGTTGGGAAAATCAAACAAAAAATTAAATTTACAGTGATAGTTTTTTCGTAGGTTTTTATAGCCTGATAGGATAAAATAAAAGATGACAGAAGAGATTTTACTCCTTTCTATAAGTGTCCTCTTTTATAAATGTCATGAATGCTTACTAGCAATTTGCTGTTGAATTAATATAGGGAGCCTGTCCATTCTAAACGCTGAACATCCTTAAAAAAAGGCCCTGTGGCAAGACTATATATAGGTTTTATTATGGTTGGTGAATTAGAAAGCTAGGGTGTCCATGGTGCGGCATACTTTCAACCTAGGGAAGCTTAACAAGCATGTTAAATCTTCTTAGTCTTTTCTTCATTGAAAAAGTAAAAATAAAGACAACACACACCTACACACACACACACAACAACAACAACAACAATTTACAAAACTAACATACTAAAACACATAGAGGTGTATTTATTCTAAGGAATGGAAGTTACTACCTAGCAGATCTATTTATCGCATAATAAAAGGTAAAATGTTCAAGGATTGAAAACCTGCACTCTGGTCAGAGAGGATTTTTGCTTTTGTTCCCATCCCCCCAACCCCATTTTTAATACATTTATAAATGCATAATTCACTGATAAAAAAAAAATCTTTCTATGGAATATAATTTTGGAAGGAAGGGCATAACTTTCCAGCATAATCGAGATGAATGATTTAAATGACAACACATTTCATTTAATCCGTTAGTAACCTGTAAAGTGAACAAACCTAACTTCACAATCCTGTCAGTGACCAAGCATGTATTAATATCATGGTCTTGTTTCTCATTTTAAATTAAATTTTTCAGAAAAGCATAATAATTTTCACATATTTTCTGGGCAAAAGCTTTATTTAAAAATAAATAAATAAAAGAGAATAGCCTTAAAGATTAGATAGCGTGTCTAAAAAGAGCAAGAGTATCACTTAACAAAATCAGCTTTTCTTTCTTAAATTGTGAACATACCTCGGTTTAGGTTATGGCCTAGGAGGCCACAGGGCCAGCAGGAGCCCAGGAGGATTAGCCCTAATTACCTCATGTTTCACCTTAATTAACTCCTCATACAAAAAGTAAACGCTGCAGGAATGATGGGCAGACCTTAGGCCAGTCGGCAAGATATCTAAGCACTCATTGTTTGCACGTGATAATCTTTCTTTTGAATTCCCCCTAATTCCTCCCCAAGATCAACCAATTGACACGCACTGCACTGAGCTTGACTGTGCTCAGGAGATGTAATGAGGGCTTTCATATCTGTACTTGGCATGAAGACCAGATTCTCAACAAGGCAGTGAGTGAAGTGTTAGTGAACGGTCTGCGGACTTCTACTACATTTTTTCCGAAGGCCATGTGCATAGCTAAAAAACTCTTCGGAGAGTCTCAGGACATACTTACTCTGTGGTTGATGTAATATTTATTTCACAGAAATGTCTGCCCAACCCACAAATAACTGTTTTCTTTACTAAACATATGTGTGTGTGGGGGGGGGGCTATATCTACGTCGAGAGCAGGAGGCAAGGTGAGCCTTTCCTGTTCCTTTATCACTTAGGACTGATGAATAATCTACACACAGAAAAGGGGTTGGAGGTATTAAAACCAATAAAGCCGCCTGACCTTCCTCGTAAGGATCTGTCATTGCTGAGAACTCATCGCCTTATGACATCAACTTGACAATAGTTCCACATATTTGCTAAGTTTAAAATTTCAACTTTGAGGAAGGCAGTACTTTGCATTTTCGTCTCAGATCTCAAGATGCTGCAAAGAAGCATAAAATAACTTAGAGAACAAAAATCACTATAAATTGTCACTCGGTTTTAAAAATAGAAAAGTGTGGAGTAAGAAAAAGAAGGGACTTTGAACCCTAGAACTTAAAAAATATGTGAAAACCAAACAAACTATATACTTGCAGTCAGACATTTTGCTCTTCAACTCACAGATGATTAGATTCTAAAATCCTGAAAAATAAATACAATAAGACCTATGCTTAGCATCAAATTAGTTATTGGTACTATTCATAACCATTTTCCAATTAGTATCCCACTGATATGAAACTTTCTAAAATCCTGAAAAATAAATACAATAAGACCTATGCTTAGCATCAAATTAGTTATTGGTACTATTCATAACCATTTTCCAATTAGTATCCCACTGATATGAAACTTGTAGAAATAATGTAAGTCCAACCCCCAAAAAACTTTAACTCTGTTTTCTTATACCCCGCATGTAAGAACCAAATTATAAGAATTGCTTCATTTGATATTGAATCTGTCAATTTAACTTTAATTTTCATTTCAAAGGTAAAAGTCAGTATATAGAATAACAATTTTAGAGGCCGCTAACTTTTGCCATTTGGCAAACTTTTCCTGTAAGAGGCCAGGTAGTAAATATTTTCAGCTCTGGGCAAAACTGGATTTGGCTCCAGGGACCTTTTCGCTGACCTTAGAACCATTAAATTGTATTCCTGTGTTCAAACAATATTTGTGTTTTTTCCCTCTTGCCCCTTAAATTCCAAAACTCTAAAAAAGTCTCTAAACCTGAAGTAGATTTGGAAGAAATAATATTTGGCAGGAGCATGTACTTTTTGTTTTTCTGTATTTTTCTGAAGTGAGAAGCAGGTAGGTAGAGAGACAGACTCCCGCATACACCTAACTGGGATCTACCTGGCATGCCCACCGGGGGCGACGCTCTGCCCATCTGGGGCATTGCTCTATTGCAACAGGAGCCATTCTAGCACCTGAGTTGGAAGCCAAGGAGCCATCCTCAGTGCCTGGGCCAACTTTGCTCCAATGGAGCCTTTGCTGTGGGAGGGAGAGAGAGACAGAGAGGAAGGAGAGGGGAAAGGGTGGAGAAGCAGATGGGCGCTTCTCCTGTGTGCCCTGACCAGGAATCAAACCCGGGACTTCCACATGCCAGACCGATGCTCTACCACTGAGCCAAGCAGGCAGGGTAGGAGCTTGTACTTTTAAAAACTAACATTTATACTAAACTGAGTAACTGCAATCTTGCCTTCTGCACTCCCAGTTGTTGCCTAATTTTACTTGCAATGTTAACATGTATTTAGGGTAGAACACTGCCACACACTCACTATAAAGTTTAAGTGCTACTAAAGGTTTAACTGGACAGATAATAAGAGAATATAAAAGGTATTATGGCCATCTTAATTTTTTTATTAATATCTCCATCTGCAATGTTGAAATAAATTATACACATATTTTTTTAGGTGAGAGAATGGGAGATAGTGAGGCCGACTCCCACACGCTCCCCGATAGGGAATCCACTTGGCAAGCCCATCTTGGGCCAATGCTCGAGTGCTGAGTTATTTTTAGCACCTGAGGCAGATGTACTTGGGCCACATATTTTTTATAAAAATGTTTTAAACTATTATTTTATTGCTCTAAAAGTTATAATTTCTACATTCCTTGGTGATTTAAAGGGAAAGTCTTAAATTAAAATAAGTAAATAGGCCTTGGCCGGCTGGCTCAGTATATATAGCATCGGCCCCTGCATGGACATCCCCAGGTTCAATCCCTGGTCAGGGCACTCAGGAGAAATGACCATCTGCTTCTCCACCCTTCTCCCTCCCTATTCTGTCTCTCTTCGCTTTCTGCAGCCAGTGGCTTAATCGGTTTGAGCGTCTCCCCAGGGGCTGAGGATCACACAGTTGATTCGAGCATGGGCGCCAAATGGGGTTGCCAGGCGGATCCTGGTTGGGGAGCATGTGGGAATCTGTCTCACTATCTCCCCCTCCTCTCTCTTAAACAATAATTATCTGTGTAACATTTATGAAGTAACACATTCATTCATTCATTCATTCATTTTGCTATTAAATTATAAGTTCTTATCCACCACTTATGGTGCACTCTCAGTCCTGACGTTTCAGTATACAAAACAGGACAAACTAGGAAGTGCCTGAGACATCACAAATAACAGGGGATGCAAAGATACACTATAACGAAGGACACCGCTTTCAAGAAACTCCTTCTGGTGGGATAGGTGAGGAAACAAAGGATTCTGTAAATTTTGACCTTAGAAAAGTATGAGGATGTATGTTGATCGAAGCACCACAAGACCTGTGAGAAACAACATCGCTCCTGGAGGGTCTGAGAATGTCAGGGTAGAGAGAATACCAATGCCTAAGCTTCCCTCCACACACATTTAAACCTGTTCTTTAAGATCAGCTCCAAAAGCAGAGGCTATCATTTCTGTCACACAATTACCTGAATACAATTCATTCCCATTGACTCAAATTACTCTTCATCTTATTCTTTGGGATAAAAAAAAAGAAATTCTTATAACACATGTTAAGTAATTGTAACAAGAAGAGTAAATAAGTATTTTACTTCCATTTTTCCAAATTTTCCATAATTGATTCCAGGTAAGTTCTCCTTCCCCTTTTAAATTCTAAGAATATCCATATGTCCTTGTAAAATGTTACATTAATCATTTGGAGAAAGGTTTTTCTTTTCTCTCCATATGTCATTTGAACATATGCAAAGAATGACATGCTTTGAACTGCAGAATGTTTTTATATTAGAAGCCAGCACTGGGATTCTGTGTTTATGTCATGCCATCTTGCTGACCTTTATGATCACTTGTTGTTTATGTGTTTACTTTTAGACTGATTACTAAGTTTAATTATGACATCTGTAGGCTCTTAAAATGTCAAAGCTTGTTGTCCAACAAATGCAAGAAGAAACACTGTAAGTGACACACAGAATAAGAACTGTAATTATGAAATTATCTGTTTTAAATAAACACAACTAAAAAACAGCTTTGACTCTTTACATCTTCTTGATGTACACACAGTGACTGTTTATATAGAGGCGCTATGTGAGTACATTTACACATCAGATATTATACTTCATAAACTTTGCTCTCTCTTAATGATTTCCCCATGCCCAATGCTTATTTTAGAGCCAAGGACCCATGAGTAATGATATTTTGTATAGAGACTGTCACAAGAACCTTTGTCAGTCTCAATGTATGAAAAAATTATCATCTCCCGATTTTTTCTTTATTGTTTTAAAGTCAGTGTGGTCCTAGACACTTTGAACTGGATGAACCTATTCGCTAGTGTTGTTTTATTCCAGCAAATGCCACAGTGAAAAGCCCACCAGTTTTAAGCATAGTGCTAAAACTGCTACAGGCAATCGAGCCCTGATCTCCAGCTAAGATTGAGAAAGCTTGTTCCCTTGGTCTGATTCAAACTCCAATGTTTTTAGACTTATTATCTCTTTTAATTGTTTGGTACATTGCTGCTTTTTGGTACCACAGAATGTAACCCTTTTAGCTTACCTTGCAATATATCAAAGCTTTGTAAAGGGCACCAGGACACCAAGTTCTCAAGGGTAATATACCTTTTACATGTCCAATAGGTTTCATTCTGCCTGTCCTGCATAAAGAGACAGAATAGTCTTCAAAATAAAGTGTAAAATGTAATCCAGAGGTCCCCAAACTACGGCCCGCGGGCCAAATTGCGGCCCCCTGAAGCCATTTATCTGGCCCCCACTGCACTTCTGGAAGGGGCACTTCTTTCATTGGTGGTCAGTGTATGGAGTACTGTATGTGGTGGCCCTCCAACTGTCTGAGGGACAGTGAACTGGCCCCCTGTGTAAAAAGTTTGGGGACCCCTGAGTCTAATCCAAGAAGTATTTCAAAGACACAGTGAGTTATCACCTCATATCTGTTATAATAGATTGTCAAAAATAAAGTAAAAAATAGCAAGTATGGGTGAATATGTAAAGGAAATCTTTGTGTGTTATTGGTGGGAATGGAAATTGGTTCAGCTTCTATGGAAAACAGTACCCACGTTCCTCAAAAAATTAAAAACTGAGCTACCATATGACCCAGCAAACTTATTTCTGGGAATATACCATAAAGAAAAAGAAAACTCTTAATTGAAATTATACCACATGTTCACTATAGCGTTATTTATAATAGCCAAGATGTGGGAACAACTGAAGTTGTTTCGACAAATGAATCAATAAAGAAATTGTGAGGATGTGATATATGGAATATATAAAAGATAATGGAATATTATTCAACCATAAAAAGGAGAAAATTATGCCATTTACAACAACATGGATAGACCTTCAGAGCATTATGTTAAGTAAAATAAGTCATACAGAAAAAGACAAATATATGATATCACTTTTATGTGGAATCTAAAACAAAACAAACAAAGCAAAACCATAAATATCCTCCAAAAGGCAAAAACAACAACGACAACAACAAACAACAACCTCATCGATAGAGTATGGATTGGTGGTTGCCAAAAGAGGGGAAGAGGAGTGTGTTGAAATGGGTGAAGGTGGTTAAAAGGTACAAACTTTCAGTTATAAAATAAGTCCTGGGGTTATCATGTATTGCACAATGATTAAATAAATATAGTTAAAATACTGTAGTATATGTTTGAAAATTAAGACAGTAGATGTAAAATTTTTTCATAACTAAAAAAAATGTAACTGAATGATGATGGATGATGTTAGCTTGACTTACTGTGGTAATTATTTCACAATACATACATTACATTGAATTATGTTGTATGCCTGAAATTAATATATTATTATTTGTCAAGTATAATTAAAAATAAAGAAATAAATTAACCTGACCAGGCAGTGGCACAGTGGCTAGAACGCCAGACTGGGACAAGGAGAAACCAGGTTCAAAACCCCAAGGTTGTTGGCTTGATTGCGGGCTCACCAGCTTGAGCATGGGGTCACTGGCTTGAGTGTGAGATCATAAACATGATCTCATGGTTGCTGACTTGAGCCCATAGGTCGCTGACTTGAGCAAGGGGTCACTTGCTCTGCTGTAGCCCCCTGGTTAAGGCACATATGAAAAAAGTAATCACTGCACAACTAAGGAGATGCAATGAAAAATTGATGCTTCTTATCTGTCTCCCTACCTGTCTGTCTGTCCCTATCTGTCTCTCTCTCTGTCTCTCTCTCAGTCTCGGTAAAAAATAAAAACAAAACAAAACAAAAAACTTGATTTTAATACTTTTGTTCCTAATTCCATCCCTTTCTCAAACTGATTTATCCATTTTCCTTGTCATGTCTATCCACCACCCCCACCCCCCACTAAATCTCTTTCCAACCTGATGTCACCCTTTCACAAATCTTCTAACCCAGGAAAACCTAGCCCAAGGAAGCACACTGTAGTGATGTCAATCCAAACCCTAGTGCCAGAATGCTTGGGTGCCATTTTTAGCACTGTGACTTCTAGAGTTATGTGATTTGGGCAGGATATTTGGGATTATGTTTTTTGGGGGGAGGGTAAATTTCTACCGTTGAGAGATATATAAAGAATTTAAAGGCTAGATGGATAGCTATGGATGTGCACATGCACACACACACAAACAAATTATATGTATTCACACCCTTAAAAGCAGAAACTATATTTAGTACCATCAAATACCATATAAGTGTCTGCCATTATCATGACTGAGTCCATTGATATTTGGACACATGGTTGTTTCAGTCATTTGAGCTGTTAAACAAATTACCATTGACTGGGTATCTCCAAAAACAAGCATTCGATTCTCACAGTTCTGAATGCTGGGAGTGCTATCAAGTCCCCTGGCGAATGCCAGCCTTCCTGGCAATGCAAACGGGTATCTTCTTTGAGATCTTTCACAGCAGAGAGGCTAGCTTTCTCCTGTTTATTCCTACAAAAGCATTAAGCTCATCAGGAGGGCTCCAGTCTCACAACCTAATAACCTCAGAGGGTCTCAAATCCAAATACCAACCTAGTTGGGGATTAGAGTTTCAACATAGGAATTGAGGGGAACACAAATATTCAGTCCCTCGCGAGGGTCTAATTCTCGTTAAGGTACGGTTTATTTCTCAAGGAACTTTGAAGGCTAGGGACTTAGGACTTGCTTGGAGTTTGGCTTTAATAGGTACAATTTGAAATTTGTGCCAAAGAGCATGGATTTCAGATTGCTGATTTACTAGCTAAATTATTGAATTGTAATTGAAAAATAAACATGGATTTCAGATTGAGCATGGATTTCAGATTGCTGATTTACTAGCTAAATTATTGAATTGTAATTGAAAAATAAACATAACACACAATATTGGTTTGTCAAGCCATGCTTTCATTGCAAAGAAATCACTAAGAGATTTCTATAAAACTTCTCCTGACTATGAAGCCAAGATAAAAATATCTGTCACCAAAACCTGTTTCTATGAGCCATCCTGTCTGCTGAGTTTTGCTTTGTAATGCTAGATATCAAGGGATTATTGTGCCAAAATAAATTTACTGTCTTTATAATTTATCCTAAGTATTTAACTAGGTGATTTTAGCAGTTGACAGGCTTAAGTACCTTCTTATAACCACGCATTGGGGTTTATTTAAGTATTTTCATGGAATTTACACCTAATGAGAACTAGAAGAAGGAAAATATATATATATAAAAAACCATAGGAATTTAACTTATCCTTTTAAAGACACTCTCAAAGGTACTTCTTAATAACCAACTACAAAGACATAATATCCAGTCTTTAATAGTTTTTTTAAATAGGAACTTGAACCTTACCACTTTTAGAAAGGCTGAAAAAAATGCCTATTAATACTAGGTAATTTTACAAATCATAGATTTAATAAATTCATTAAGAGACCTAGTCAAAACCCATATTATCTATAAACTTGACCCAGAAAAAGAAGGTCTTTACCAAAGTAAATGATAATGTTTTACATAGATGATCTTACATTGCACTAATATATATATATATATATATATATATATATATATATATATATATATATGGCTAGATTTAATCTATCTTTTTCTGTTTCTCTCTCTTAAAATTTCAAGAACAGAAAAATAACACTGACAAAGTCACAAAAATAAAATCTTCAGCTTAGTATTAAAACCTCCCACCCTTATGTTATTAGTCTGAACACTTACTTCTCCCCACCTCACATTCCAAACCTCACATTCCAAACTAAGTGCCTCTTCCCTGAAAATCCTCTCTGTTGGTTCCCCTGAGTTGAAAGAGATTGCTTAGATGTTAAAGACCAGTGACGTGTGAAAAGAAAGTCATATAATTGGCTTAAAAATAACTCATTATTACATCGTTGAGGTAAATATTACTGTATATAACTTATATTTAAAATGTAGTATATATATAAATAAAATGTTTATAATGTACTGTATAATTCCACATGTTTAGCAAATATAAAGAAGGCTGCACACCTAAACTTAAAAACATTCTTTTGGTACTAGGATTTATAAATATTTTAAAAAATTTTTTCTCTTTTTCTTTCTATGTCTGTCTTTCTTCTCTTCTTGCTTTTTCTTACTGACTAAGCTTTCCAAAAATAGGATATATTAATGAAATAAAGTAATTAAAGTGTTTTGCAGGTAAATTCAGAACCCAACACAAAGTTAGAAAGAGCTTTTAACAGTCTACTCTATTCAAGACAATTCGAAGCCCTATAATTTTATATATTGCATTGGGTTCAAAAATATAATTTTGAAGAAAATTATAATTTATAAGCCACAATTTATTGCGATTAAATATTTCATAAATAATACTGAACACTTATAGGCATTTCTTTATAGATAAAATTATTCACATATGCATTGCCTAAATGAACATATACATAGTTGCCAAATGATGTGCCCACTAAATTCACAGACGTACATGAAGAGATTTCTTAGTAAGGACATTTTAATCAAAGTAACTGATTGCATCCTCACTTATAAAGCCCATCTCCAATGTGGGCTGTCAGCCAGAAGATGGACAGAGCCTTCTAGATAAGAATAGATGCTATGATGAAACTCTTAAAGATGGGATTGTTACTTATTTCACTCCGTATAATGTTATCAAGACGGGTATGCAACACAATTGAATGTTAAGATAACCTGGAGATGTTTTCATTAAAAAAAATAAATAAATTTAAACTTAAAAAAAAATTTTAATTAATCAATTAATTAATTAATTTTAAAAAAAAGATGGGATTGTTATAAAGAATATATTTCTACTTCTCTATAAAAACTAACATCTTTAATTGTTACTCTCAAATATGACTTACTTAAATGTATTTTCATAAAGAGAGTTTCCACTCTGTAGATTTGCATGCAGTCTGAATTCACAGAATCCCTTGATAAGGACAGTGTGACATATGAACAGGCCTTGCTCAGTCTCACTGACTAAGCCTTACGGTTCCCTACAAGTTCCCCACGATGCCTAGATGTGGTCTCTTTTGGATGAAGAGGCAAATAACTTTTTCCCAAAAGCATGATTTCTATCTATGCATATTTTCTTTGAGAAACAAGATACTGTAATAATCTGGATTCTATTCACGCAGTCAGATCTTTTCTGAAATTCAAATATGTCATACCTATAAATACTTTTTTAGTATATATAATCAAGACATTTTAAATTATGTTTATATTTAATCTAAATTTGTGACAGCTTTCTTAAAGAATTTATTTTTACTGTAAGATTCAAAGAATGATCCCTCTATTTTCTCCACAAAGAAGATCTAAATATTGTTTTATTCGTAGGTCCACAGTATTACAGAATAACTTGCCCAGCCAAGTGTGTTCCTTTCCTTTGTTTACATAATGATATGAAGTAAAGTTGCCAATATTACGACAAATGGCATGGTGTACTTTTGCTGATTTACTAATCGCAATATTGAAACTACTCTCACTGGCAGTTGACGAACAGACTACTATAACTGAGACACTGAACAACGGCAATCTCATCATGGGAGAATCTAACAGAATGTTTGTGTTCAGAAGATACTTTGCATTGTGGAGGGAAAATAACACCTAATCGATATCAACCCCTGCAAGTAATGTTTAAAAAAATTAAATTAAAAATGAATGATTTTTGTCTAATTATGCTTAATCATTATCTACTAGCCATAGTACAAAGGTGTACAGTAATGCATAATAATATTAAAAATCAAAGTGTTTTATGTAGTTAACCTTGACACTACAGTATCATTGGAAGGTGATGAATAACCTCTTAGTAATTTGATTATTTCAAAGATGAAACAATTAAGAAACATAGCAAGAAATAAATTTATTCAAAGTAAATAACAGGCTACCTCAGTTTAAAATTTTGATTCATTCCTCTATAATTTTCCTACAAATTATTCATCTTTCCTGTTTGAATGGTATTTGAAAAAGCGTGACCTAACATCATCATTTAGGATGTAGGAAGGTAAACACTAAGCCAGAAAGCATATGAGACAAAAATCCTCAGAATTTTAATTTGGGAATGAATGAATGATATTAAAGATGGGAAGCACCTTCTTTCAAAGTTTTTGATGTAATTTTTAAACCTCATTGCTAGCCTGACCAGGCAGTGGCGCAGTGGATAGAGCGTCGAAAAGAGATATGGAAGACCCAGGTTCGAGACCCCAAGCTCGCCAGCTTGAACGCGGGCCCATCTGGCTTGAGCAAAAAGCTCGTCAGCTTGGACCCAGATCACTGGCTCCAGCAAGGGGTGGCTCGGTCTGCTGAAGGCCTGCGGTCAAGGCACATGTGAGAAAGCAATCAATGAATAACTAAGGTGTTGCGACGGCAACAAAAAACTAATGATTGATGCTTCTCACCTCTCTCTGTTCCTGTCTGTCTGTCCCTGTCTATCCCTCTCTCTGACTCTCTCTCTGTCCCTGTAAAAAAATAAAAATAAATAAACCTCATTGCTAAATTTTAAAATACATAAATTTTATGTATATTTAGCTGTCCAAAGATGAGTTATTGCAGAAGGATTTCCTAGTAATTGAAATTTTCAACAAGCTTCCAAATGAATTGGAGAGAAAACAAGGGTTCTGAATACTGAAAAAATTACAGCACTTTCAAAACTATGGCTTGTTCATACTTTAAAGAAGTTAAAAGAGGCTATGCAAAATATAATCCAACAAAATTATAGTGAAAGAAACTTAAAAAAATAGTTTAATGTATCATAAAATGCACATTTCATTTTATATAAATTCTAATAATTAAATGTTTTAGTGAATCATTATTAACAAACTCTAATTATGGAACAACTGTATTATATTATATGTGCTCTATTACAATTAATCCTTTACAGAACTTATCCTGATGTCATTTTATGGTAAGACTTCAGAAAAACCTATTGGGTTGGTTAACAATATATGATAACAATTATTGTCAGCTTAGACTTTGGACATTTTGTTAGTTTACATATATTTAAATATAATTAAAATCAATATGATAATAAGATGTAAGCAAAATTAGAATAGCTGAATTAGACCATCTCGTATTATTATTTTCTCATTTTGCTGCTCTCCTAAAGCATAAATCTGCTTCTACTTCTTCCAAAACACTCAATTTTTAATAAAGTAACATCTGGTTTGAGGATGAGGCTATGCTACCTGCTGTTCCCCACCCCTCCGGGAAACTGGAAAAGTAAGCAGTTATTCAACATAGTTTTTGTTATCCTAGTCACAGCTGTGGTTTTTATAGGGAAAAAGCAGGATAAATTAGAAACAAAAGTGCTTGAACAGAATGTGTAGAAAATACTGTGATATGTATTAAATTACATTAAAATTAACTGATCTTAATGGAAAATTAGACTGTGACCATCTTCTATGGTAGGGGCAGTGTGGAAAAGGCAAATGTTGCATTATGTGGTAAACTGTTTCCTATATATACAAATAAATTAAAATAGCAAGAGAAAGCATGAAGCAAATTAGTCTCTCCATAGTTTGATTTTGAACATGTATGCATTCTTTTACCACAGGAATAATGACATACTGGCCCCAATTATGTAAGCAGGACCTCACATAAATTCTAAGTGAAGCAACAGTTATTACTATAATACAGTTACAAGTTTGTTGATATCTTGATGTCAATATGGTTGCTGCTATTCAAACCAACAGATACTTTGGTATATGAAAGTTTGCTTAAGGCTATAAAAGCTATAATAATAGATATTAGAAAAATTAACAATCCAAGCACTATGAGTATTTCTATGGTTAAAGACACTTTAATATTTTCAATGTTACTCTACCCGAAGACTTGAGTATTTAGTCACATGAAGTAAAACTGACTCACCAAGGTAAAATGAGTTAGAGTCACTTACTCTTTGCATTCTTGAAACACACATTTCTAAAATATTGCAAGAAAAAAAAAAGTAGAATTGAAACTCTTCTGAACACAAAATAGCAAGCTCTGATGACTGTGTTATCCTCTTAACAATCAGTATAGAAAGATGTTTCTGTTAGACTTTTTTAATAGTAGTTCAATATCTCAACTGCCTTTTAACTGATGTCTCTCCTTTATTATCCTTAATATATTCCATTGAGACTTTTCTTTCACTTCAAGACTAGAGAGGTGACCAGCCAACGGCATCTCCCTCCCAGAAGCCATTGCCATGAAAACCTGCACACTAATCAGGAGTGGGTCAAATGGTCTTCACATGAAAGCATCTAACAAGGTCCCCAAGGAAGCCTCTCTAAGTGGCAGCAGGAAAATGCACGATTGCTTATTTTCATGGAAGACAGATGCTCGCTTACATTGGCCCACCTTAAAATACAGACACTTGCTTCTTTGAAGTTACTATAATCATGGTTGCTTTTGAAAGACTATTATGTTCTTCGAAAGAAAGTCCCTGAGATTTGGGATCAGAAGCAGTTATATGAGCTCACAGCATAATGAAAGACCACATACATGAAAACAACAATTTTTTTTTTATGCCACTTTGGGCAAATAAACACTTATAACCTTCCACTGCTCAGCTTTTAATTGTAAATGTTCAAATTAACTCTGAATTTAATAAACTCCTCTGTAGATATTAATAAATTAGAAAAATAATGTATATATAATTATATTTACTGTATGAGAAGCATAAATTTATATTCTATAAGCATACTGTTATAAGAGAAAAACTCCAGATTTGCTTGCAATGAACAACTAAAGAGATCAAGTTAAATATTTCACAGTTTGTATGTGAATAGTAAAATATTGTCTATTTTTAAACAATATTATGACATTTTGATCAGTATGAACTTTAATAGATTTTCTCCATGTATATATTCTGAACTATTTGAAACTGTTTTGGCTAAAGAGCTGCCATCATCAAACATCATTGTGAAATTTGCCAAAGAATATGGTAGTTAATTCATTCACAAATTAATCCATATATTTGTAAGTAATTTACTTCCATGCAAGTCATTGTATAGTACTCTAGAGATAGGCAATTTTTTTTCTGTCCTTGAGAAAAAAAATTTTGAGCATGTAAAATGAGATAACTATTTGTGCTTATTCTCTGCTAGAAGTTTTAGTTCTTTTTCCGGAATGGCTTACAAAGCTCTAAACTATATTAAAGAAAATAGACAAACCAGACTGAATATAAGATTCTAATCAAAACTAATCTTGCCACCCTAGTTAACGTACTTTCTACAAGGAAGAGGAGATATTATGTCAATGAACAAAAGAAAATTCAAAATGAAATTTCGTTAATAAATCCACATGCTAGCAAACAAGGTTTGAAATATAACTAGAAAAATAGGGCTCTTTCTAACACAGAAAAAACACACACACAGAAAAGCTCTGTTAATAAATGGGCTTCAATTTAAATTAAAAATGGTATTAAAGTCTTCGGTACCTACCATCTTATAAGCATCCAAGGTAAAATTACTAGTATCAGCACAAAATAATAAGAAAGGTCAAATTTTAGTGGCATCATGAACTTGTTTCGTACAAGATTTACTTTGTATGTATAACATGAAACAGATGAAGTTCATAATACTTCTGCAAATTCAGAGGGAAAAAGACAATGGAGTAGCCTCCTTTAGGAATAGAAACATAGTACTATGTTTAAGTCTCGCAAAATTAATGTTTAGCTCAAGGATTTGCTGTTCCTCTCAGAACCCCTCAAGCCTGAGGCAGGATTAGGTCAGACTCATGTTCGAACAACTGGAGGAAATCAATGGATTTCACTTTATTAATAATTAAAAGGCTAATGCAGACTGGCAAGTGATTAAAATGTATAGAACACATATTTATTACTGCAAATTAAATACCTTCATAATATATAATTTCAAATTGGGACACACACAAAAGAAAGAAGTAATGTCAAATATGAGAAAGTAACAGAAAGGCGAGGCAAGTATCTCTGTGGCCACTGAAGTTTTAGCCAAATTTCTACCTGAAGAGGGAAACAAATTTTGCACAGGGAAGGACTTTAAAGATCTTCTGACAGAGACAAGTAAGCTGAATTTTATTTTATTTTTATTATTTTTTGTTTATTTATTTTAATTGAATTCATTGGGTGACATTGGCTTATAAGTTTATATCGGCTTCAGGTGTGCAGTTCTGTGATACATCATCTGTACACTGTACTGCGTGTGCACCACCCCAAGTCAAGTCTCCATTCCTCACCATTTATCCCCCTTGACCCTCTTCTACCTGCCCCACCCCCCATTTCCACCTGGTGATCACTATCTGTGTCTGTGAGGTTTTTTATTTCTTAATCCCTTTACCTTTTCCAGCCAGCCCCTCAACATCCTCCCCTCCGACAAATGGCAAATGCGAGCCTGTTCTCTGTGTCTATAAATCTGTTTCTTATTTATTTATTTATTTTTTTGATAGCTTATTTTGTTCCTTCGATGCCACATATAAACTAAATTGTATGATATTTGTCTTTCTCTGCCTGGCTTATGTCACATAGCATAATGATCTCCAGGTCTACCCTTGCTGTTTTAACAGGTAAGGCTTCCTATCTTTTTATGGCTGAGTAGGATTCCCTTATGTTAATGTACCGCCGCGTTTTAATCTGCTCATCTGCTGATGGGCGTTGGGGCTGCTTCCAAGTCTTGTTTGTTGTAAATAAGGTTGCAGTGAACATAGGGGTGCGTTTATTCTTTTGATTTTGTGTTTTGGTGTTCTTTAGATATATTCTCAGTTGTGGAAAGTTTAGCAATTCAAAAACAGAGTCTATTGAAGATACACCTGACACTACACTAGAAATATCTAAATTATAGGATCCGCAGTACCTCCATTACTGTGGTCGCTAATAGTTTATATATGATTTATGAAGTCAAAGACTAGAAGAATAATACACTTCTAGTCTAAAATGCCAACTTTCAGTTCGGCATCAAAGCTTTTTTATCACTGTTTTGACAGTTTGTATCTCACATTACAATTTTTTCCATAGATGAAAACCTGTTATGCTAAAATCCTAGCTAAAATTAAGTTTTTGAAATAGTAAATCTTAAGGAATTAGAAAAGATATAGACAATAGATCTTAGAAAGAATAAAGATGGAGACAGTCCAATCATACTAAGGTGTAGATGTGTTTCGCCTTATAAAAAAAGAATGTATTTCATTTTAATATTTACATAGTATATTGTACTACAAATTCAAAGAATTATAATGGAAACTCAAATTTCAACAAATACTTGAGGTCATGAACAACTTGCTAGGAAGATGTTATGCCTTACATTTCCTGTTCCTTCAACATATTATACAATACTTGGCACCGTTAATAAAATAATTAATATAATAGATGAAAAAATAATATTCTCCTTCAAATCACAGACCCCTGGGCTTCAAAAGAAAGGCTCTGGAAAGCAAAACACAGTGGACTTGACACTATGAGACTCAGAACTCAGGCGAGTGTCTAAGTGGAGGCAGACATGAAATCCAAAGGCAATGGAATGCATCTGCAAGCTGGAAGACGTTCTAATAAGAGATAGAGACTAGAGAGATAGCCAGAATTGTCGAGCTGTTGGGAACATAGCAATACAATCATCTCAGTAAGAACATCTTTTTTTTTAACACTATGAACAACAGTAAATGTAATTGTTGTAGAAATAATAGATAGTCTGGATTGCATGTCTTTAAATGTAAGTGGTTCAAGTGTTACAGAAAAGTAAGGTGTTGACTCTTTTCACAACACACCTTGATTTAAATGTCAGAGAACAAAAAGAAAACCAAAGTATTTAACTTTTTCTTATACAACAATTTTAGATTTTCCAAGGGGAGATCTGGGAGGCACTCAAAAGCTACGTACTTGGTGTAGAAGAAGGGGCACAGAGACTGGCCTGATGACCTGACTTTTTTCTTTATTGATGAGAGAGACAAAGATAGGAGAGATGGGGACAGACAAACAGGAAGGGAGAGAGATGAGAAACATCAATTCTTCATTAGGGCTCCTTAGTCTCCTTAGTTGTTCATTGATTGCTTTCTTGTATGTGCCTACAAGACCAGGGGCTATAGCAGACCGAGTAAACTCCTTGTTCAACCCAGTGACCTTGGGCTTAAGCCAGCAACCTTGGGCTCAAGCCAGTGACCTTGGGCTAAAGCTAGTGACCTTTGGGCTCAAGCTAGAGATCATGGGCTCATGTCTATGATTCCATCCTCAAGCCGGTGACCCAGCACTCAAGCTGATGAGCCCACGCTCAAGCTGGTGACCTCGGGGTTTCGAACCTGGGTCCTCCACATTTGAGTTTGATACCCTATCCACTGTGTCACTGCCTGTTCAAACAGGACCTGACTCTTAACCATCTACTGACCATCACTCTCTCATGGGTGGCCCAACACCAAGACAGAGAGTTGGGAAAGCCTATTTCCTCTCTTCTGGATACAGATAATTGTATTTAATGTTCCCTTATCAGGTAAAATTATAACTTTATAATCTTTTTATTCTCTTTTTTTAAAGTTTCTTTTTATTTATTCATTTTAGAGAGGAGACACAGAGTGAGAGAGAGAGAGAAAGAGAGAAAGGGGGGAGGAGCTGGAAGCATCAACTCCCATATGTGCCTTGACCAGACCAGTGGAGGGTTTTGAACTAGCGACCTCAGTTTTCCCAGGTCGACGCTTTATCCACTGCGTCACCACAGGTCCGGCTCTTCTTTTTATTCTTTTCTTGAATTTTCCATTATGAAATTTATGGCAATAGTACAACCTAGTCACTCTATGTCCTGGAAGAGCTCTTCTTTGCAAGTGACATCATAAACACTCACCCGAGTGGATACAAAATGGCTAAGCCAACATGATCATGCCGCAACATCAAAAAATGTTAATGGTTTAGGTCAAAATTAAAATTACTCAAAGACAGACAGTAAAAAGGAAAGAGAAAGAAAGGAAGGAATGGTGTTCTAAATATCAGAATGGTGACTGTAATACTGTCTGACTTTCTAGAATTACTCAATTTCCAAATATGCTGAGCAGTGCTTACCAACAGAACTTTCTATGGTGACGGAAATTTTCTGTCCCTCTGTTACCTAGCAATAGCCAACAACCACATGTGACACTTGAGCAGTTAAAATGTGGCTAGCGCAAAGGAGAGTTTGAGTTTTAAATTTTATTTCATTTAAAATAATTTAAATGTAAATAGGCACATGGAAGCTGGTGGTTATTGAAGTGGTAATGTACATCTGGGGTTAGATGGGTAGATAATATTTTTTATTAAGTAAAAGATCTCTGCAACAAACCCTGAATTTGCTGTACATTCTATACTTAACAATCCTAAATCCTCTTTTTATTTAATAATTGCTTTTTTAAAGAACATTTCTCTTTAAGACAAATTTTATAGATTTTATTGACATATTAAAATTTCTCCCTGATTCACAGTCAATTCACTATGAAAGTAAAAGGGCACAGATTGAAGAGTATTATAAAGTACTCATTGCATATCACTTCTTCCCAGCACAAATTAGAACTTGTCATTAATTGAGAAGAAGAAGAGAAGGAGGAGAAACAAGAGGAGAATGTGGAGAATGATGGGGGGCAAGAACCTGAAAACATTTTCATGTGTTCAATATAAATGCAGAATGGGACCCCACATCTTTTTACATGTCAGTAAAATGTTACTTTTACAGGAAATGGAGTGTATGTTTTAAGAGTTAAGGAATCATATTAAATAAAACATCTTGTGGCCCTCAAGTGCTACTAAAAAAGTATCTGACATAGGACTAAAGAAAAAAGATGCTGAAATATTTGTAAACTCAAAAAATTTTAGTGTAAATTATAATCGAATGTATTAAAGAATCCTCTGTTTGCTTTAGAAAGTGTTCTATTATACCTTTTTTTTTTTTTTTTTTAGGAAGAGAAAGCTTTCTGTTAAACATTCACTACTGTTTCAGCTATGAGACCAAGTTCTGAAGTCAGATAGAATTTGAATAGAGTCCAGTTAAGATACTAGTTGTGCAAAGTTGGGGAAATTATTTTTTTTCTTCCAAGTCTTGATATTTATACTTATAAAATGAGGGTGATATAAATTTTCACTGCTGAAGGTGTCTGTAAAGATAAATCAGCAAATTTGAATAAAATGCTTTGCATGGTACACAGTAACTGGTACTAGAAAGCACTCAATAAATAGTTTCATGACGAACTAAAATGAAAATGACATTACAAATTTACTTCATAGAAAGTATTTTATATTTCTATTTGTCCTTGCTGCATTGTTGTTGCTGTAGGGTTTTACATTTAGATTTAGGATTAGAAGTGACTGATAGGAAATTCCTAGACTGACAGTGGCACTCCTGTGGGTTAGGCTCTATCACTCGCGTCTTTGAGGTTTGGGGATAAATCATCTAAACTCTTCAGTAAAGTGTTGTCACCACTACTTGAGACAAGAGAACACAGCCAGGTCCTCATCCATGGCAATGGCTTCATATACTAATGATAAGACTGGGTATCGAGGTGAATTATTTCACTTGAGGAGTGATCCCTAATTCTCACGGAATAGAAAATATTTTATCTCCATTTTCTTATAAGAACAGAATGTAATAAATATAAAAAATATTTGGAGGAGGGTGTTTCTCAGTTATATCTAAGGGGATAGTTAGGTTTCTTCAAAGTGTTATCATTGCTAAATTCTGTCCAGTGTTTTACCGCCAGAGGCATCTTCTAGTTCTGTGTACTACCACTAAAAGGTCACATGGATGATATGACAATGGAGAGTCTAAAGATTTAAAACTTTGACAACACTGGGGAACAATTTTTTTTTTGCACTTTCTGTTGCATGAGGGTTTAGAACTTTTTCTATATATATCTGAATGGCGGATTCCAAATCTGAAATTCTTTTTTTGGTGCATGCTCTAGTTTTTATGCAATTTTAATTTCTTTTTGTTACAGTTAATGGCCTGCATTGGTTTTTAAATTAGAGTTAAAGGGCAAGGACTCTTGGATTGAACATAACTACAAGGCAATTAATGTTTTGCAAACACCACTTTTACATAATTGTAGTTGTAAAACATTATTATCTGATAAAAACACCCTCTTATTTTGTTTTAAGATTGAATCATGGCTTCTTCGAGTAGGTGTAAATGTAAGAATAGTCCTAACACCTTCTGTTATATATGTATGTGGCTGTTACACACTTCAACGTCAAAGGCACAATATTTCATCAGTTGTGACACAAGCATATATTGCCTATTTTTAAGTTCCCTTTGGCAGTCAAGACAAGAATTGGGCTCCTTATATTGTGTGTCATAATTGTGAGGAAATGCTTTATGACTGAACAAAAGGAAAATACAAAGGAATGCCTTTTGGTATTCCCATGGTTTGGCGTGAACCTAAGGACCACAGCAGTGGCTGTTATTTCTGTCTGATTCATACTAAGAGCATTGGCAAGAAAAAACCGGTATATGATTGCATATCCTAATATTCCTTCAGCAATACGACCTATCCTACACTCTGAGACACTCCCAGCTCCAGTTTTCAATGGTTTTATTTCTTCTAATGACAAAGAAAGTGAACATGGTGATCAAGTGTATTTTGATAAGATGCATGAGAAAATGGTTGTAGAATCTGAAAGGTCTTCTTCTGATGCCAAGCAGTCATTAACCCCTCAGCAGTTCAGCCAACCCGAATTGAATGACTTAGTAAGAGATTTGGGCCTATCAAAGAAAGCAGCCGAGTTATTAGCCTCCAGGCTTCAAGAAAAGAATGTACTTTACTGGTCAAATAAAGTATCCCATTTCAGGAAGTGTGAACAAAAGTTTGTGGACTTTTTTCCGAAGACAAATACTTTGTTTACTGTCATGATATCAGTAGTCTCCTTAGCCAGCTAGGTGTTACCACTTACAGTCCAACAGAATGGCAGCTATTTCTTGAGAGCTCGAAACAGAGTCTGAAATGTGTTTTCTTACACAACAGGAATGTTTATGCAGCAGTTCCAATTGATTATGCAACTCATCAGTGAGAAGATGATAATGACATAAAAATTGTCCTTGACTTTCTGAAGTATGAGGAAGATAACTGGACAATTTGTGTGGATCTTAAAATGGTAAGTTTCCTGCTAGGACAACAGAGAAGTTTCACAAAGTATCCTTGCTTTCTGTGTTTGTGGGACAGCCGAGCTCGGGAGAAACAAGGGACACAGAAGGAGTGGATGAAACATGAAGCTCTGGAAGTAGGGATGCAAAATATTGTGAATGAACCTGTAGTTAATTGAGACAGGAACATTTTTCCCCCACTTCACATCAAACTTGGCTTAATGAAGCAGTTTGTTCAGGCTTTGAATAGAGAAAGTGAATGCTTTCAACATATTATTTCTGCTTTTCCTGCCTTGTCTTTTGAGAAGATAAAAGCAGGTGTATTCAATGGACCTCAAATTTGAACCCCCATATGTGCAAAGATTTTCCAGGAAGATGAAAATGGAGGAGAAAGCAGCATGGCAGTCTTTTGTGGCAGTTACAAAGAACTTCCATGGAAACAAAAAGCCAGAAAACTATGAACTTCTGGTTCAAAGGATGCTGTTGGCTTTCCACAACATTGGATGTAGCATGAGCACTAAGATTCACTTCCTGAACAGTCACCTTGATAAGTTTCCTGAAAATCTTGGAGCTGTTAGTGATGAGCAGGGAGAATGCTTTCATCAAGAAATGAAGATGATGGAAGAGTGTTATCAGGGGTGATGGGACAGAAATATGATGGCAGACTACTGCTGGAGCATCAAACGAGATTGTCCTCAACAAGTACACAAATATAAGAGCTACAAATGCAAATTTTTGCGTGAATAAAATTTAAGTAAGTTTTGTGCAAATTTTATGATTAAAATAAGTATTTGAATATGTTCTATTTCAAAATTGTAGACAAATTCTGATACAATCATATATTTTAGTGTATTAGTGTATTTATTGCATTATATAAATTATTATATTTTCACAAAGATGGTGCCCAAGAAGAAATTCTATTTCATTATGTTAAAATAAATATTGAAAATTTTACAATAAGATGAAAACTTAAAATCTTGAATTGCAAAAGAAACTTTAGTTTTCAGAGAAAAACTAATGTCAGATTTGAGATCAGCACACTCGAATTAGGTAAGAATAAGTGTCTTTGTGAATGAAACAAAAATTTTGTTTCCCAGTGTAAATGTGAATGTTAAAAGAACAGCATAGTACTAGTGAAATCACTGAGATAATCTCATAAATGTTAAAACAAATTTTAAATAAGGACATTTGATACCACAGAGCCTGGATTCTCGCAAAACATAGAAGGCATTTTTATTTACCAGAAAACAAAAGCTGTCACTTAGAAAAAGTTAACAATTAAATAATGCCTGACTGGTGGTAGTGCAGTGGACGGAGGGGTCTGGTCTGAAACCCCCAAGGTTGAAGTTTAGAGCACAGTCTTCCCAGGCTGAGCATGGGCTCATCAGCTTGGGTGCTGGTTTGCCACCTTGAGTGTGGAGTTATCAACAAGGTCCCAAAATCTCTGGTTAGAGCCCAATTTCACTAGCTTGAGTCCAAGGTCATTGGCTTGGAACTCAAGGTCACCGGCTTGAGCAAGGGATCATGGGCTTAGCTTGAGCCACCACCCTTAAGGAATGTGTGAGAAACAACCACAGAAAAACTATTATGAGTTAATGCTTCTCATCTTTCTCCTTCCCCTACCTCTCTCCCTTCTTGTCTGTAAGTGAAATCTATACTTTCTACATCTCAATATTTCAAATTCTCTTCACTCAAATTCTACTTGTATTTTTCTGTGGTTCAAAATTTTTGTAAGAAACATGAAAATTATTTTGCATATTTTTAAAAGGTCTGTATTTTTCATTCATTAGTTTTTGCATTAAAATGGCATTCATTGAGTATCACTTGTTTCAGGTAAAGTCCTGGGTCACAGAGACTGATAAGGCACTATCTTATTACAGTCTTCTCAGTAGCTGTGACTACAAGGCTTTCATTCAACCAGTCCCAAAGTTGAAGAGAGATATTTTTCTTCCTATTTAAATAGAAGGTTAATATATCTATCTGGGCAATGGGCCTCTTGAGTGAGTTCTTTACACACTTGGAATTTTTTTTTAGAAAAACGTTTGAATCAAGTAAGACTGAGAGCTCCACAGATTGCAACACCAAGAAAGAGATGGATTTGCTGGAAAGATTGTTAGTGTAAGGTCAGTGGATACTGGGGGATGGTCATGTGAAGAACTCAGACCCAGCACCTTTGGCTAGAGCCGCCCACAACAAAGTGTGCCAAAAGAAACTTCCCAGAGGTCCTTGGGAGAATAGCAACTATCCGTCAGCTAGTGAGATTTCAGCACATCATATTAGCTCGCCCACCCTAGAGGACCCCTTTAAATACTTCTCATGCAGTTTAATTTGCGCAACTTCCCTAGCCTCTGTCCTGGGGGCTAGGGAGCCTCGTTGGGCGAGATGCACGTTACTTAATAAAGCCTTTGCTATTCCACACGTTGTGGTTTTCAGCCCCTTCCTTCTTTCTCAGCGGGGAAAAATACCTCACAGTTAGATTAATAACTGTGGCATGTGCCATCACATACTCACTGAGGCCCACGTATTGTCAGCATGTCTGGGAAATATTAATTACTACACTTCAGTTTGGCACAAAGATACCTCATGTCAAGAATTTCATTTGATATTTATTTAGATATTGGTACCCTGGGACAGTGATTTTCAACCAGTGTGCCCCCCAAGATTTTAAAACATAAACTACCTGACTAATTCGTCAGGGACGTTGACTCCTTTTCTCTTAGATTGTCAAATAAAACAAAATGACCACAGCCAACACAATAATAGCCATCCAGTGTGAATAAATCAAAATTATATCTATTTTTTGGTCTGAAATGCCAAAAATTAATTTATTATTTGGTATGCCACTACATTTTAGTTTATGTGTGCCATGCAATTTAAAAGAAGCAACAATTGTTCCTCTGGGAGATAACTTAGCACTAATCTCCACTCAAATAGCACATAGATTTGTGATAACTGCATGTATAATGAGGGTATATGAAAAAGTAGCACCAATCCTGATCCATTTTATTGGCAAACATTTCCCACGTGAAAACACTCAGGAGAAAGTATTTTGTTTTTGTCAACAGGCTAATTCTTTCTAGAATACCACTCAAATTTTTGACAGAGTTCATTTACAAGTCTAAATATAAGCTATTCTTTCCCCAGACACATACAGATAAAGATTTTTAGTTATTTTCTTTGAACTTATCTATGCAAGCTTATGAAACTGAAATAATAAATATCTATGATATATTTCAGATTATAAAATAAGTGAAAAGAACCATGGGTAGACAAAGGGAAAGAAAGTATCTCAAATCTTAAATTTACTGTATGTATGTGGTAAACCATCCTTTCCTTTGTGGCCAAATGTAGATGAAAGTTTCTGAGTTAAAAAATTCTAGATCAAAATCAATGTAACTACCTTTAGAAACCTAAGCGAAAAAGTGGTTAACTTTCAGCCCAACTTTTAAGTTGTCCTAATAATAGGCTTTGAAATTCAATATAGTTCAATATAGGATTAAGTAAAAAAAAAATTTACAAATGATTAATTTTTAAAATTGAGAAAAAAACTAAAATAGAAATATCTAATTTGTCTAATCTAAAATTTTAACTATTTTTTCATATTTATTTCCAAGTTAAAACTTATCACACACAACTTCATACTCTGTCGGCATCCTTGTCATTTACTCTTCCACTTAGAAAATAATGTAAAGCACAAACAGGTCTTTATTTTAATGTGTTTATTTGTTGGTATCTCCCTGAAACATCTGACTGCGCCAGGAATTTTGAATTCTTTACAAGTCATCGAGGACCAACTTAGCTTGTGTTTTTAGTGCATATTATCCAAGGGGAAACAAACTAGAAGTAAAATTACTTAGACATATCAAACTTCTTTCTAAATAGAAAAATAAATGTAATGTCAAAATGGCATCAAGTTTTACATAATCTCCACACACATCCGCAACCCAACAAACCAGAAAATTTCACTGATGCATTAGTTCTGGTTTAAAAATAAATACACAGAAAGGGACATCCCAAGCAAAACAAAACAACAACAGCAAAAATAAAGAAGAAAAAAGAATCAGATGGTGGAGACATGAAGTAAGTACTCACATATGTAAATACATGCAAATAAAATTTTCTGAGATTTTTCTATGATTGTGTTGACAAGTATCTTTGCCCAAAGTCATTTTTCTCCCTCAGAACATAAACATTCACAAATATCTAAAACTGTGATTATCTAAGCATAGGTAGTATGTGCACTGTAATATATGCCTCAAGGGAACGGCAAATGTCAGGAAGATGCAAAAATAGAGTGTGAAAACATCAAAGAAACACCAAAAGTTAGAAGCTATCATTTAAAAGGCCCTTCCTGCAGACTTTCTCTACTGAAAACAGCCCTGCATTATATTTCTGAAGATCTAAGTTAAGCTCAAGCATGTGGAAATCTGATAATGGTTTCATGGTCTAACAGTGCATCCTGGAAACTTTAGACCTACAGATTCCATGGATACAGGAAATGTAAGAACTCTGTCTTGATTATCCTAAATGTCTGCTGTAAGAAATGGGAAGAAATGCCAGTTTCTTTAAAAAAGAAGAAAGAAAGAAACACTCTGATCTTAATGTCTTTGAGTTTGGTGCTGGGGTGGGAATAGAGGAACAACATCAAAAGATTGAGTTTAACACATTCACCATTTGAGATTGTGCTAATCAGTGGAGAGAAAGAGAGAAACATTTTTTTCCCAGATTCACCACTGCAATAACCTCTAATACCCACTTCTCTGGTGAAATGGAAGCAAGGAAGAAAGGAAGGAAGGAAGGAAGGAAGGAAGGAAGGAAGGAAGGAAGGAAGGAAGGAAGGAAGGGAGAAATGGAAGAAGGAAAGAAATAACAGGGAAATAAAAAAAAAGGGGAAAAAGGGAGAAAGAAAAGGAAAAGTTAAATGTTTTGTTTTTTAATTCAATTTATTGGTGTGACCTAGAACATTTTATCTTAAGAACTCAAAGAAAATGTTTATAAAATATAAAGTACAACTAGTTCTATTAATTATTATTATTTATTATTATTATTATTATTACTGTATTTTTCTGAAGTGAGAAGCAGGGAGGCAGAGAGACTCCCACATGCATCCAACAGGGATCCACCCAGCATGCCTAACAGGGGGCGAAACTCTGCCCATTGCCGCTCAGCTGCAGTTGGAGCCATTCTAGCACCTGAGGCAGAGGCCATGGAGCCGTCCTCAGCATCCGGGCCAACTTTGCTCCAATGGAGCCTTGGCTGCAGGAGGGGAAGTAAGAGAAAGAGAGAAAGGAGGGGGGAAGGGTAGAAAAGCAGATGGGTGCTTCTCCTGTGTGCCCTGGCCAGGAATTGAACCTGACACATCCACATGCCATGCCAATGCTCTACTGCTGAGATAACTAAACAGGGTTAATCTATTAATAATTATTTTTAAAAATCACTAGCTGCAATTTATCTTTATTATCACTCATTTTCATTTGCCTCCTCTTGTATTAATTTGCCTTCACATAGTTTGAATGTGTGTTAACATGATGTTACATTTTGGTTCTCTGTCTTTTAACCTTTCTCTCAGCCTCTCCCTTCTTTTTCTTCCCTTTAACGGACAGAGAGGAAAGATAAGTAGCTAGCATTCCATGAAGTCGCTGTAATACTTCCAACAGGAAAGGTAATTAAGAAGTAGATGTTTCAACGACCCACTTTACTAGTGTTTCCAGCTTCTGAAGTAAATTTGCATTCATTTGATTTCTTACACAAAAGTAGGATTTGGTGGCTTGCTTCTGATTACAAGAAAAACAATTCATATTCACTAATGACATTTATTGTGATTAAGGTTTCTTGTTTCATACATTTAATATTAGTACCCTCACTTCCTATTACACATATGCTCAGAGTAAAACTCCTGGAACAGAGAACATGCATTCAAAGTGTTAAAAGAGACTATCCATTAACTCCTTCCTGAATGTTCTAGAGCAATCTAAATAATCTTGCTAACTCCTACAGATAGAGACAGATGATCTAACTGGCTGGGAAATGGAGAGTGGAAGCTAATGACTGAGCTGACTCAGGAATAAGATCCTCCTGAAGGACCTAGGAAAGCAAACAGGAACCTGGAACAGATGGTCATTTAGGGGTTAATTTGAAAACAGCAAGCCCACCAAAGGGCTGATGGGTAGAACGGGGAAATATCTTGATGAAGCAACGAAGAGGATTCCCAGGAATGAAGAATACATTGAGAAGAAAAAGTGGGCCAAGCGGAGGAATGAAAGAGTACCAAAGTTTAGATATAAACTAGGGTTGATTCACATATAATTATGAATAATAAAATCAGTTAAGTTATTGTTTTAAAACTTTTTTTTTTCTTTGTATTTTTCCAAAGTGAGAAGCAGTGGGGATGCAGAGAGACAGACTCTTGCATGCGGGACTGGGCTCCTGTCCTCCACATGCCCACCAGGGGGCGATGCTCTGCCCATTTGGTGCATTGCTCCATGGAAATCGGAGCCATTCCAGCACCTGAGGGCCCGTAATACAGAGGGCATTTGGGCAGATGGTGGTGTGCTGAGTTATGTATGCACTTGAAACCTGTATGTTTCGCTGCCAGGCTGAAAATGCACTGCCATTAGTCATTGATATTAAGTATTCTTTATGTCCAACCTGAGGCAGAGGCCATGGAGCCATCCTCAGTGCCCAGGTCAACTTTGCTCCAGTGGAGCCTTGGCTGCAGGAGGGGAAGAGAGAGAGAACAAGAAAAGAGAGGGGGAGGGGTGGAGAAGCAAATGGGCACTTCTCCTGTGTGCCCTGGCCAGGAATTGAACCCTGGACTTCCACACACCAGGTTGATGCCCTACTGCTGAGCAAATTGGCCAGGGCCTGTTTTAAAACTTTTAATCAAGTCTAGAATGTACAAGTATATTGGATAATTTACTTTACCTAACAATATCACATTTCTTTAATTACTTATATACCTCAAATTCATTATAGTTAAGCAAATATTAAGTCAGAGAAATTTAGGACAGTGTAAGCGTCATTAATAGTTCAATTCTTTTATTGTTTGCCTAACAGTGCCAGACAACATGCCACAAGTTTTGCGTATAAAAATCTACTCACCATACTCTACTTAAAAGTATCACAATGAACCCAAAGACACACGTGTGTAATCAAATATAAATAATAAAATTTTGGCAAATACATTAACTAAGCAATAAAAAAGCACAAAGAAGTGACCACAAGAAGAGAATTGACTGGTTTTGTTTGCTGGGTTGGGAGGGGTATGACAAGAGAAGATTTCACATAAGAAAAAAATAATGGAACCAATTTTAGGTAGCGATTGTACAGACATCTATGCAGAAGCAACTACATAGTTGAGCATGACGTGAAGTTATGAAACAATTCAAAAATCCTTGATAGGTTCCATGACAGCAAAGAGAAAATTCACTCACCTCAGTAACACACAGTCTATTTCAACTCTCATTACCTATATCTGTATTTACCATTTATATACATTTGTATTTATCTGTATCTATCCACGAGTAAGAATATATAGATTTAGATGTCTGACTTGGGTACTAACCCTGGTTTTCCACTAGTAGATACATGACTTTGAGCTTTTTATAATAGTTTCCCCATTTGAAAGGCTACAAAAGGTCAGTGGTAGAAAGTGTTGGTTCTGTACCTATATTTTCTGATATTATCCTCATTTGAGCTCTACTGGGTCCCGGTTCTGGTATTCTCTGGAACGAGTTAATGCTCCTCCCTCACTTTCTTTGTCCTTTAAAATGAGGATCATAACATGACCCACCTTATAGGGGTTCACAGAGTTATCACATCTAGGGCTCCTAACATGAGACCTGGTTAAGAGAAAATTCTCAATACTTATGTATTTGCATTAAGATTATGGTAATAATCAAAACTGCTCCTTCTCTTCTAACTTCCAATAAGAAAAGACAAATCTTATGCATGCCAATCTTAAAAACAAACAATCAAACAAAAAAACCCTGTAAGATTTGTTCATCTTTCTAAAGTCCTGTTGCTAATAACGTGATTTAGTTGGCGCCAACATTTAAAGCATGCAACAGATAAAGCTTTCTTCCAATAAATGTAGACCTGACCTAAATTACTGCAGGGTGAAAACTCAGAGAGCCAGAGCAAGGAAAATAAAAAGTAGCCCTCACCTCTGGAATACACCTGATCGTATCTTTCTCATTAGTTCTGAAAGGCTTTGTTTCACTGCAAGGCTGAAGAAGCACTGCCATTAGTCACTGATATTAAGTATTGTTTATGTCCAACCTAATGGCAAAAGGTTAAGGTAAGGTACACAAAGGATTAAATACCAAAAATCCTGGGTTTTCTTTTTTTTTGAAATGGATATACTCAACTCAATCAGATATCTAACTCCAATTACAGTAAGTCAATAACCTTTAGACACTTGAACAACGTGGTACAATGGCCAGACTCACTTGCCATGGATTGTAGTCTCCTATCTTTCACATGGCCTTGGGGACAGAAGTGACATGTGTAAATGCCTACTGGATTTGATTTCATAAATGAAATGGAATGCTTATCTAGTCATAGAAATGAATGAGGATACTTTCTGGTACAGATATAGAAGGATCACCATAACATATTAAGTAAAAAATTCAAGGATCCAAAGAATTGTATGGTATATTTTACTATTGAGTAACAAAAGGGGGGAACTAATGAAACTTTCATAAGTGTTTACTTATATATTCACAAAATATTTTAGGAAGAACAACCAGGAAATCTGGAAACAGCAACTGGATGGGCTCACAAGATAATTTTTGCTGTTTATCCTTTTGAATCATATCAACCTATTTTATATTCAAAACTAAAAACATAAGTCATTTAAGATATAATTATTTTTTTTTAAATAATAAGATATACATTACACATCGACAGAGTGAATAGTGTGGTGACACCCAGAGAGAAAGGGGGATAGAGGTAGGGGAAGGTGGGAAAAGCGAGGAATGGGGACAGAAAGAGACATTGCTGGCTATGGAGGGCCCATGATACAGTGGGCATTTGGATGGATGGTGGTTTGTTGAGTTATGTATACACTTGAAACCTATATGGTTTGGCAAACCAATGTCATACCAATAAATTCAATAAAAAAGGGATAAAAACATCAGCTTCTGGTCAAGTTCAAAAATCATTACATAAAATTATGATTTAAGAAAACAAGAACTTTTATCCTAAATATATTAGATTTATAAGTGAATAGACCTAACTCAGGAATTCCAGGTTAATGAGACTAAGGGATTAATTCTGGGTGACACTTTCTCAAAAATAGAGCAAGGTTATTTTCAGGAAAGAATCACATTGATCTTGTCAAGTCACATTATATCAACTGAGCAGCAGAATTGGAAAGTGAGAGGTCGTTGAATATTATGAGAACCAAAGTCAATATGTGTTTATAGATATTCTGCTCTACACCCAGCACTATGTTAGCACTGAGAATGTGCCTTCCAGGTACTTACTGTCCAATGGTGGGGTGGGGCAGCAGAGAGGGAGCAAAAGGTGCATACAATATGTAGGTAGCTCAAATTCAGCAATATTAAGGCAAGTTAAATGTTGGATGTTCTGGGTAGACCATCCTAGGGAAAAAAAGGGCAAGGCATTCTGGGAAACTGACTTTAGAGTGGCTTTCAGGAATCGCATACATATATTTCTTCATAAACCCTTCTTCTTGTGACAGTTTACCCTTCACACAAAATCAGGAGGAGATGTAGTATGTGCACCTAAACTTTATAAAATGCAAGTTAGAGGCATTGTCCTGGTGCACTGAGGTCACAGGTTCGCCCCCGGTCAGGGCATGTATGAGAAGCAATCCATGAGTGCTCAACTAAATGGAACAACTAAGTGGAACAAGTTAGTGCTTTCTTCTCTGTCTCTCCCTTCTTCTCTATCTTTCTCTCACTCTCTCTCCTCCTTCTTCTTCTCTCTCTCAAATCAAAAACAAAAAAATATTTTAATTAAAATGAAAGCTAGTCTTTATTTAATGCTGATTTGCTTTCTACAGTAGTATCTGTTCATAAGAGGACCCACTGCCAAAGGCTGTATGAAATAGCTTTAAGGAAATATTTTCTGAACTGTGTCTAAATCCTTCAGAATGGGTGACACAGGGCCTTATGACATTCAGAAACAAAGAGAGCCTACTTGAGACAGGAATCTCTTGGTCCAAATTGGTTTCCCAGGCAATCTCTGGTCTCCCCAGGCTAGAATAATTATTACAGCCTGGTTTATACTGAGCACTTACTAAAGGTGCTTAGATACTACGGAGTACTTATTTCAGTGTGTGATCCCTGTGTGTGCTGAGTGTGAAGGAGCGTGAGTAGTTGAGAAAAGGGATGACTGTAGTCCATTCTATACCACATTTCTAGATCAATGCATGGAAACAGCTCACATATAAATATGTGTTATTTTTTGTTTTAATTTATTTTACAGGGGAAAGAGAGAGAGAGAAGAGAGAGAGAGAGAAAGAGAGAGAAGGGGGAGGAGCAGGAAGCATCAACTCCTATATGTACTTTCATCCGGCAATTCCAGGGTTTCAAACTAGTGACCTCAGCATCCCAGGTTGCCAATTTGTTCACTGTACCACAAATCAGGGTATAAATGTGTGTTCTCTATATAAAAATAAAAAGAAAATCGTTGAGAATCTATAATTTTCATATTTAATACCTAATGACTCTTCATTATAATTAGCATAGCTTGATGCCAAGCATGTTCCAAGTTTAAATAACTTCATAGCAAAGGTCTAGATTAAAGGGTAAAACCAGAAATTACTAGTGATCACACATGACACCATGAGTAGAGAGAGAAACTCAAATCAGCATCATCATCATCTGGAAAAGAAGAAAAGACGAAGTTGTCTCTATGCTAAAATTATAACCTTCTAAAATTTTTAAAAAGTGCATCCTTTTAATGTTTTGCTCTTATTTATGTGACAGCTGCTTGATATAACAGAAAGGAAAACTAAAATGAAAAAAGAAGAAAGACAAGGACATCTCCATTGCCATTGGAAACTAAATGGAGGTTGAATATATGTTCTACTCAATGACAAGAGGCTCCAAGAAGACATTTTAGATCCATTCATAGTTTGTTATTTTTGTTTGTTTGTTTGTTGACAAAGACAGAGAGAGACAGACAGACAGTCAAGAAGGGAGAGGGATGAGAAGCGTCAATTCTTTGTTGTGGCTCCTTAACTGTTCATTGATTGCTTTCTCATATGTGTGCTGATAGTGGGGGTGTCTACAGCAGAGTGAATGACCCCTTGTTCAAACCAGAAACTTTGGGCTTCAAGTTAGTGACCTTTGGGTTCAAGCTAGTGACCATGGGGTCATGTCTATGATCCTACACTCAAGCCAGCGACCCCACGCTCAAGCTGGTGAGCCCCCGTTCAAGCTGGTGACCTCAGGTTTTCAAACTGGGTCCTCTGAATCTCAGTCTGATGCTCTACCCACTGCACCACTACCTGGTCAGGCCCATCCATATGTCTGACCATACTGAAAGCAAAAGTTATCTCAAATAAATTTTTGAAATAATATTTTATAATGAAATATAAAGGTTTAAACAAGAAGACAAGAAGTTGCTGAGTTACATGCATGTTGCTGAATTATTTCTAGATTCTTATAGAATTCTGTAGTTAGGATACAAGCAACATTTACAGTACGAAGTAAACAACAGTCCTAACTCAGTCAGTACATCTCAGCTATTATATTAATAAACTGGCACCTCAGTATATTTAAAGCAATAGAGTAAAATTGGTAAAAGCAATAGAAAACAATAGACTAAATAGCGAAACAGGTCAGACAGAAAAGTTTCAAAAAATAAACCGAAAGATACTCTAAACACAGAGATTTATACCAAATAAAGCAGGAATACATACAGAGGTTTAAATGACAGTATTTACTATTGAACACAGGTTTTTCAGGTTCCAAAGAGGTTGACGGACTCTTAATTAAAACATGTTGCCATCATGTATATATTTGAATAACTCTTTAGTTTTTAAAAACAGTATTTCCCAAGAAAAAATCTCCCAAGTCCTTTCATTCTCAGAATTAATTTTAGTCATCCTAACATATTATTTATTTCTTAATTCAAACCCAAATTTCAAACTTTCTCATATTTGGCTAAAAACACCTAGAGAACTGACAGGCAAATTGGACAGCTGGCCTCAGAACACTGAAGAAGGTATTCAGATTGTTTGTTTGGTCTTTTCAGCCCAAGTTTTTCTCATCTATGGTGTTAAGGTTGTTGTAATCACCCGTGAGAGAATGAGAAATCCAAGTGCAGGCCCAGACAAGAGCAAGACAGGGGAGGTGACCTTCTCTCCTCCTGCCGATAAACTCACACTCGGAATTTTCTCCCTGGATTGAGGGCTGCTGGCAGCATAACTTCTCTGATACACACAATCAAAACACATCTTTTTTCTTTTTTCAATGATTTTATTTATTTATAAAGTGTCCTGAATGTTCAGATTTTTTCTCTTTACATTTTTTTATTTTAATTTATTGTGTTTACATAGATTCTAATGTTCCCCTGAATGCATTTCCACCTCCCCTGTGTTCCCCTCAACACCCCCCTTGTCCCTCCCTCACTCCCTCCCTGCTTTCCTCCAGGATTTGATTTTCTGCTCTCGTAACACTGTGCCATGTACATGTAATTTCACCAGTCTTTTCCCCTTCTCTGACCCCATCTTCTCATCCTCTTTCCCTCTGTCTACTTTTTCTCTGGTTCCTTTGATCTCGCCTCTGTCTCTATTCCATTGCTCAGTTCACATTGTTCATTAGATTCCTCAAATTAGTGAGCTCATATGATATTTTTCTTTTTCTGCCTGGCTTGTTTCACTTAACATAGTAGTTTCCAGGTCCATCCATGTTGCCGCAAAACGTAAGATTTCCTTCTTTTTCATGGCTGTATAGTATTCCATTGTGTATATGTACCACATTTTTTAATCCACTCGTCCACTGACAGACACATGGGCTTTTTACAGATCTTGTCTATTGTAAACAATGCTGCAATAAACATAGGGGTGCATTTTTTCTTTTGAATCAGTGATTTGGTATTCTTAGGATATATTCCTAAAGTTGGAATAGCTGAGTCAAAAGGCATTTCTATTTTTAATTTTTTTTGGGAATCTCCATACTGTTTTCCAAAGTGGCCACACCAGTCTGCATTCCCACCAGCAGTGCATGAGGGTTATCCATTTCACCAGGAGGTAGTTAAGTAATTCACCTGACATGATGATATCTTACTTGATATTCATTTTGATATTAATACTATTATTCTAAAGAGTGTAACTTCTTTATATATACACAGAAAGTAGAGGCCAAGATTTTTTTTCAGAGAAGTAAGACTAAGCCAATTAGATAGAAAGATAGAAAGATATGGAGACACAAATCAACAGAGAATTCTTTAAGTGCAATAGACATTTAAAAACTCCAGAGGCAATAACATTTGCATCTAGTAGACATTAATACAAATATAAATCATTAAGATGAAATAATACTGGAGAAAGTATAATTAAATATAATTTGAGAGTCTGAAAATTTTTCCTCTAATGAATGCAGCCACATCCTTTCCAAATTAAAAAAATAATCTAAAATTATAAGCATGCCTTGCTTTAATGATGACTTGATTACAATACATTCATTTCTCACCCATGATTTTGACATCAGTTTTCGAGTCATCAGTAAAGTGTATGCCAACTCGACTTTATCTAAACAGTGAACTTTAATAGTTACTATAGCGGCATGTGCACCTCTTGAACCCTCAGCTGTCAAAAGCACCCTTATTAAACAAGGGAGTAGATATTATTCATGAGAAGAAGAAGCTTGGTTTAGAACTCCTTTAATAATAAAGCCTTAATCCCTGCCAATCATCCTATCTTAAGAGGAAGAAACTGCATTTAATGCAAATCCAGTGATAACAGTGCTCACCCAAACTACAAGCAACCAGCAAGATTTGCCTTGAAAGCTCCACTGATTCTGAGAGAGAACTGCCTGTTTCCATTCAAGGAAGATAAAAATTCAACTTTCCTTTACATTTTGTGTAAGAATAGCGTACGGTCCCTTTGCAAATTTGTAAGAAGCCATTATTTTATAGTTTTGAGCAATTTAGCCTTATAAATTCACTACTGATAGTTATGTTTTATGCACAATGAGAACATTATCTGTTGTCCAAGAGATAAATATTTTTCAGCTTTAGAAATGGGGCTCTATCATTTAGTTTCTTCTTGCCCACAAACTATACATGACAGAAATTCAGTCAGTATGTAATATTCAGGACGGAATCTTATCATCAAACTCAGAGCTGGAAGGAGACTTCTTTCAGTAATTTTAACATTGGCTTCTGCCTTTCTTTTCTGATTAACATCTTCTACTCATGTAGAAACTGATAGCATAAATCTGACACTTTTTAATAATGCCATTTTCATTTCCTTTCTTCTCCCCTCCCTCCACCCATTCTCCTTTGACTCTCTCCTTTCCTCTCTTCCTGCTTCCCTCATTCTCTATTTCCGTCCCTTTCTTTCTTCCTATCTCCTTTAATAAAGTTTGCTCTGTCTACATTCTTTCTCTAGTCGCGGACATGTAGAATATAGTGTCGGTGAAATGGTCATTATACACCCAACCCAGACCCTAAAATGGAAACTGGCAAGGAAATATTAACCAGCTGAAATTGTTGGTAGTGTAATGTTCTGTTATTACAAGTGACTTTTGGAGTAATTTGGGTGGTTTAGCATTAAACTAGTTCAATTTAGTTGGTTAGCCAATGATGAATGGAAGCATTTGGTAGTAGTAAATCACGTGTGGTCCGAGGTACAAACTATGACTCAAATGGCCGAACAGATGTTAGGTTTGTTAACTAAAATAGTTACCAGGTCCTCATTCCATTTCTACATAAACAGAATATTATGTGGCTATAAAAATAAATAGCATTTTGAGCTTCTTTCTTTGTCCTTCATTAGAGTTACACTCTTGAATAAATTTTATCTTGGATTGTTTCTTAAGAAGACATATCATAAGCCCCAAAGTCTGTCTGTGTTGTCTATCTATGTTATGTATAGATAGCAATGTATCATCTCATATATGTTTCCAAAATCTAGCAGGTAAATACTACAAATTAGAACAGCAGTCCCCACTTAGACACACAGAAAGACATGCCATCAGTGGATACCTGAAGCCGATGCTAGTACCAAATCCTATATATGCTATTTCTTTCTGTACACACATAAGTATGAGAAAGTTCAATTTACAAAGTAAGCATGGTAATAAATTAGCACAATGATTAATAATGAAATGGAACAATTATAACCATATACTGGAATAAAAAACTATTTAATTGTGATCTCTCTCCCCAAACACCTTATTTTACTCTATTCACCATTGTTCTTGTGATTTTTGTGAGATGATACAATGCCTACAAGATGAGATGGAGTGAAGTGAATGGATCAAGCACTGTGAATTAGCTTGAGCTTATTACTGACTTTCGGGTGATAAAGGTACTTAAACTCAGGCATGGCAATATGATAACCAGGATGGCTGCTAGTGACGATCAGAGGGTAGTATACACAGCATGGATATGTTGGATAAAGGGATCATTCATGTCCTGAGTGGGACAGAACAGGAGAGCACAGGCTCATCAAGCTAGTCAGAACAGTATACAAGTGAAAACTTAGAAATTATTTTTTCCCCAAAATTTGAAATTTAATATTTTTAGACCACAGTTGATTAACTGAAGCCATGGAAAGGGAAACCATTGGTAAGGAGGGATTTACTGCACAGTCATTAAATAACCTGCTCAATTTTATACACTTTGTATGAGGAAAGTCAGGATTGCAAACCAAGAAGATCTGATTCTGGTGTCTATGTTCTTCAATATTATACTTTAGTATTTGTACAACAGTAGGGAAGAGAGACAGGGACAGGAAGAGAAAACAAGGGAGAATGAGAGAAGATAGATTTGGACTTAGAATATATGTGTCATTCTATAATACCTAAAAATGTAGTTTTAGAGAAGACACAACCTTGAAAAGGTAAAATAATCATTTGACAAAGTACAGGGTTCTATTTTGAGCTGAATTTTGGAACAGATTTGTGCTTTCAATATCCATAATATCAATCTCGTATGACATTGTGTATGTGAAATCACCAAGCTTAAAACATGGAACATGACCCTGGCCAGTTTGCTCAGTGTCATAGTATCAGCCTGACTTGTGGATGTCCAGGGTTCTACAATATTACCGGTTAGGTCATACTGGAGAAGCGCCCATCTGCTTCTCCACCTCTCCCCCTCTCACTTCTCTCTCTCCCCCTCTCCTGCAGCCATGGCTTGATTGAAGTGAGTTGACCCTGTGCACTGAGGATGGCTCCATGACCTCTGCCTCAGGTGCTGAGAAGACCTCCATTGCTGAGCAAAAGAACAACGCCCCAGATGGGCAGAGCCTCACCCCCTGTGGGCTTGCTGAGAGGATACTGGTCGGGGTGCATACAGGAGTCTGTCTTTCTGCCTCCCTACTTCTCACTTAATTAAAAACAAAATAGACAGATAGATAATACATGGAACATAAACTGATTTGAAGAGTTGTTAATTAGAATTTTGAAGTTTAATTCTTGATCAGTTTTACCATCATCAATATAGAGCAGAAAATAACATCATCTCCCCCTTTTCCCTTTAGTTTTTCATGCTGTTTGTTCTTTGTGCAGGGCTCAGTGCTACCCCACAACTCCAACACGTGCTGTCTGAGACACACTGCAGCTACCAATGGGGAGGAACCCCAGAATAACCCCAGCCCATTCTCCTGGACCTTCTAAGGCAGAGATCCACCAACTTCTCTTCTACAGGTTTAGATAGCAAATATCTCAGGGTCTGCAGGCCACACAATCTCTGTTATCAAATATTGTCTGTGCTCAACTTCATTGTAGCAAAAATGTCAGAAGTAAATGAGTGTGACTGTGTTCCCATAAAACTTTATATATGAACCATGACACTTGACTTTCATCAAATTTGTCTGCATCCTAAAATATCATTCTTTTAATGTTCATTCACCCATCTAAAAACCCTTTGTAGCTCATAGGTCATACACAAAATGGCAATGAACTCGATGGGCATGTGACTATTGTTGGCTGACCCATGATCTAAACCACCAACTTCCATAGGAACCCAGTTAGAATGTGTCTAGTGGGTCATCCAATGCAATAAACCTGTAAGGAATCAAGCATCAATGACCCAGAAGAGGAAGGTGGAGGGGAAAAATACCCAACTCTGCAGAAACAGAAACAAAACTTGAGAGAGGGTGGCAACTACAAAGAGATTCAATATCTTGGTAGGTCAAATTCAGAAACTTCATGTTATGCATACGTGGCAATTCCTTGCACTGGTGTGCTGAGAGGTGATCAGTCTCGTCATCCTACTAGCATAACTCTAGTGTAAGGAAAGATGTATCAGAAATTGGAATTTGGTTTTCTGAGCGATGTACCCCATAGGGAGGGTTCCCTTCCCTTTATACAAGGGCTAGAACTGTCTGAAGATAACAAAATAATTATCTAGAGCTACCAAAACCCTTACAGAGTTCTTGAATATGTGAAACCAACTTTAAAACTTAGCGCTCCTTTTGGTGCTTTTATCAGGTCATCGCCATTCTGTTATGACAAGACAATCGTTATTTCAGATGTGTTACAATACATTTGAGAAGCTTAAAGCTCTCTAAAAAATAGCATGGTCTTCTAATGTGATTTGTATCTTTATACGTGCACTAGAAAAAGATTCAAACAGAAAATCTTAGGCAGTTTAGCAGATGCCCGAATTCATTCATTAAATGTCAATTATTAAAGGTTTCACTACATGTGGATGACCATTTTCAAATATTACTGTCATCCAACACTAAACCCCAATTTATTACCCACAGTTGTCCATCTTTTCAGCTATGTACATCGGTTAGTGAGCAACTTCTTGCTCAAGAATGTAACTCTTTGGCCTGACCAGGAGATGGTACAGTGAATAGAGCATCGGACTGGGATGCCAAGGACCCAGATTTGAAACCCCAAGGTCGCTGGCTTAAGCGTTGAGTTGCTGGGTTGAGCATGGGATCATAGACATGACTTTATGGTTGCTGGTTTGAGTAAGGGGTCACTCACTCTGCTGGAGTCTCCCAGTCAAGGTACACATGAGAAAGCAATCAATGAGAAACTAACATGAAGAAAACCCTACACTACTTGATAACTGGAAAATGTCCTACTTTATTTGGCATGAAGTTATCTGTGGAAACCTAATCAGTCCAGCATCCTCTTGCAAGGAGTCAACACCAAAATTCCTAACAAACAATTAGGAATTCAGGTTAGCCCCTTAATTCTCACACATGAGCAGAGCTCTATGGGATCCCATAGTATTTAGCATGAGGCTTCGCTGTGGTCTTAAGACCTGGCTGTCTCATGTCAGGTGTTCTGAAGTACTGGCCCCTGTTTCTGTCCTCCTGTGTCTTCTGTTAAAATCTCTTCTTTCTATCTACAAATAGTTCATAGTTATCCCTAGAAAGGTAAACAGAAAAAGACCCACACTTGCAGGAAAATATGCAACTCCCTCAGTTATGGCCAATAATCACACATCGACTAGAATCATTTAAGGTTTTATATTATTATCTCTCGGCTTTCAAAAGGCTCTCTCGTTCATTTCCAGAATACTTATGTCACCGCTGAAGGCAGCTCAGTGACTCAGGGTGGGGTAGCACTCCACTGGAACGTACTTTGTGCAAACCTGCTGTAGTGCGGGACCTGAATGAAGTAAGGCAACAACGAGGGTCCTTCAGTGGCTGTGAGAGCGGCTCTCGCAGTCCACTTTGCACCCTCGACACCATACTTTTAAGAAGGTGCTTGCTTTCAGAGCTGTCCAAGAATACTGCTGGCACCTAAACGACTCAGAATCTAAACAGCTCTTTAAAACTGCATTCCAGGTACTGCACTTACTTCACTGTGGTCCTAGCCCAGCCATGGTCATACTCACAGAGGACCTCAGACAACAGTGCTCTAGCTGCTCTTCCCGGATAAACAATATGCTATCGAAATCTTTTATATATTAAATCATATTATCACCAGTGTGTTATGAACTTGCAGCCAGAATCTATAACCCCAATAAAGACAAAATTTTACAGCCTGTAGGTACTAACTACATAATTTTTGAAGTAATGAAATAATGTAAAGTGATTTGTGGGCATTCCGTGACAGAAGATTATATGTATTCATAAAAATGAATATTGTTCACTGTAAGATAAAGACCTGACTTTAATATCACTAGTGAACACCGAAAATCTATTGTGATATTAAATGATCAGTTCTGGAAAGAAAAGAGGATCTTCATATTTGAAATATAAGTAGGTAAAGGCATTAAGATTATCACAAAAGATACAGGACACAAGAGGTAAGTAAAGTGTAAACATGTATGCATAAATATGAAAGTATGCATAGGAATATGTAAAACTGTGTTCGTACCTCAAGTGAGCATATTACCTACTATTTTGAACATCAATATATCCAGCAAAGTATAAGAGTAAGTCTAGTACATCCAGACAAGTACCAGCTAACAGGCAAACAATCCTTGGAATTCCATGTAGCTGATGTTGAGTAGAGACAATGCTTGTGTTTTTTTATTATTGTTTCTATCTCGTGTCAGGGACAAACTCACTTCAGAATCCCAAAGACTGTCATTATATAAACAAAGTTTAAATATTGCGTTTATATCGAGTTTCTATATTATACATATACATGCACATAATCACATAAGAAATAATAATATATCTTGTATGTGCTTTCTGATGATTATTTTTGGTTTTATTTTTTTAATAATAAGAAATAAAATTTATATGACCCAAAAAGAGTTACAATAAAAAAAGGTGAAAATTTAGTATGCCTATAACCAAAACATAAATAAAGAATGAAGGCACTTGAGTGTTATAAGCTATGCCCTTTAAAGACTTAGAACCAGAATCTGTTGATTCTTGATACATGAGACATGATACTTGATACATGTATTATGAATGAACTAAGAAAATGTTTACCAGAAGGGAAATATCAGACAAGATAGACGACATTGAAAACACCTAGCTTTTTATAAAAGGTACACATTTTGTCTCTTGTCATTTCATAGGTTAATCGTTTTATTATTTTTTGTTTGTTTAATTTATTGAGGTGACACTGGTTAACAAAATTATACAGATTGCAGGTGCACAATTCAAAGCACAGCATCGGTACACTGTATTGTGTGTTCATTACCCCAAGTCAGGTTTCCATCCATCACCATTTGTCCCCTTTATATCCTGCACCATCTTTCTCTACCCACCTCCCTCAGTGTAGGTTCATATTCTTAATTGGAAGCAATAGTAAGTTTTCTATGAAACTATATTATGAAACCAACTTTCAATTTCCACAAATGACTTATAAAATTCTGAAGGTCACACGTCAAATATTCACATAAAGAACGAAAAGTGATGTACTAGAAGTGTCAGACATTGGTAAGTCTTAGCACTTTAAGAGTTAATTTGAAAGCAGAATCCCTTTGAGAGGATAAACAGAATAAAGTTCTGCAAGCTGGAGGTAATAATTCAACCACAGAGTTTATTACACAGTTTCATTGCTAAGCATAGTGTGTCCCATGGAACCACAGAAAATTACTATTGCTGTTCTTAAAGGTTGAGACTCCATCTCTTTCTGATAAATCCATAGTAAAATTAAGAAAGAGTCTCTTGGCATCTTCACAACACCTTTAATTTTTCATGTTTAATGTCTTTTTTCTTATTACTCATCTAACAAAAGTATGAAGAGTTATTATTATTTCCAAAGTGGGAGATGATTCTCTGAGTGCTCATTAGAACCCAACCATCACTTACTGAGTTGGAGGCAGGGGAAGAGGGCTGGGGAGGAGAGCTAATCTCCAAGGATACAGATAAAAAGAAATAACACTAGTCAACTTCTTAGAAAATAGACTCTTGTGAATGATTAATTTTTCACTTTAGTTAATCACCATTTCAATAAGTATTGTGTGCAGATTGCTTGCTTGTCGTTTTTATGGTACATATCCATACAAAGACATGATAAAACAGCACCCTAGCAATCTTTGAACTCCAAAGTGCAATGTGTACACAGAATCAACAGCTGTCAACACGATTATAATCAGAAAAGTGCCTGAGTTTCAAGGTGAGGAAGGGCCCTGATCAGAAATCCCCACACCAGATGAACTATATTTTCTAGAAGACTTGCAACTTTCTTCAAACTATTTCTAAAGGTCCCTTGGTGAATGAGGAAATTCATTAAAATCAAACTAAACAGAGAGAAATCTCTTTGGTTGTACTTTCATTTTGGATATCATAACAATAGCAGAACACAGTCATTTAGACTGTGGCATTATCTGACTGCCTCAGGCAGAGCTATGCTTTTAAAAGAGGCAGAGAGAAAAAAAAAACACAATAATTTCTTCCTTGCTCAAAAATATCCTTCTATTCTTGCAACTTCCTTGGTTTTCAGATACTTAAAATTTTGCTAATCAATATTTTTCTCTCCTCCCCAATGAAATACATTGTCTAATATTTGGTCCATAGCTTCTCCACACATATCCATGCCTTTGGGTTGACTAAAATCATTCACTGAATGTACTTTAATTGAGTCTGGGCTATATTGTGAGAACATTCTCATATTAGCTCACACAAAAAATATGTGAATGTGTAGTCACATGTCACTACGAGCGGCTTGCATGTAGCCAAGGAGTCTGAATACCTTTTTACACCTACCTTGACTGCTGAACCTCACAGGTGTTACTTATACACAGTGAGTGGACACAAAGCAATGGGTCACTCTAAGGAGAAAAAACAGTCCTTTCCAGTCTAGTCGTAGAGATGTGATCACGACTTAGAGATTTACTACAGCCATTGAAGCGACCAACTCATCAGAATAGTACAAAGATTACTTTAAGCTGAAAACGTCTGTGCACACCACAGTTGCAAAAAGAAACCTTATTTAAATTTAAGCAAAGCCTTCTGAAAAAAACCTCATAGACACAGATAAAGTCATGGTTATTACCAGTAGGGAAAGAGTTGGGGGAGGCAGAGAGGGTAAATGGGAGATAAATGGTGACAAAAACAGACTTGGTTTTTGTATAGAACACACATTGTAATGTACAGATGATATATTATAGAACTTTATAATATACCTGAAACTTAAATAATTTTATTAACCAATGTCACCCCAATAAAATGAACAAAATTTAATAAAATAAGATAAAATGAAATGAGGGAGCTAAGGTGTGTGGCAAAAACATATTAGAAGATACATACATAATATTTAAAACACGAGACTTTTGAGAAGGTGAAATAAGTCCAGAGCGTACCCAGAATGGGGAGATATTGGAAAGACGTTAAGAATTCAAGTATTATAGATAAAAAGTCAGTCCCTGCAGGCTTCCGTTGTCTAGTATGTCTTCCTGATTACTGATCTTTCATGCTAGCTAAGATATTTTCTCATTCATTTTCATATCTCCATATGGCTGTTTCAGAAACATGAAAAAACTCCAGTCCTGTAAGTCTCCTGATTGATATGATTTATGATACTTTCCTTCAAACTTCTTCAGTTCTTTCAGGGATTGGCACTACCATTCATCTGCCCATCTACTCAGGTAAAAAACTTAAGACTGTCGGAAACTTGTCTCTTACTCAACCTCCAAACTTAAGTCATTAACATTTTTCTTAATTTTCCCTGCCGAATAGATCTCAAAACCTTCTAACTCTCCCTTAAAAAACCTCCAGCAACTAAAACATGAATGAGAGCTGTCTGTTTTTGTATTGCTTGCAAGCCAATAGTGCTTTTTCCATATTGATATGGTTTTATTTTTATTTATTTATTTTTTTGTGACAGGAACACAGAGAGACAGAGAGAGGGATAGATAGGGACAGACAGACATGAAGGGAGAGAGATGAGAAGCATCAATTTTTCATTGCAGCACCTTAGTTGTTCATTGATTGCTTTCTCATATGTGCCTTGTCCAGGGGACGATAGCAGACCAAGACAACCCTTGCTCAAGCCCGTGACCTTGGGCTCAAGCTGGTGAGCCTTGCTCATACCCGATGAGCCAGGTGACCTTGGGGTTTCAAACCTGGGTCTTCCGTGTCCCAGTCTGATGCTATATCCACTGTGCCACTGCCTGGTTAGGCCATATTGATATGGTTTTGAAGTATCAAAAGATGATTATATCATGACACATGAAAATTATATGAAATTCAAACACTGGTATCAATAAATCAAGATTTTTGAAACACAGCCATGCTTACATATCATTGATGACTGCCTTTGCACTACAAAGGAAGTGGTGAATAGTTTGCAACAGAGACCATGTGGCCCGTAAAACCTAAATTACTTATTAAATAGCCCTTTACAGAAAAATATACAAACCTCTGTTATAGACTACTATGATTTCTGGCAGGACCTGTATCCTTGGCCACCTAGGAAATGGTTTACAAACCTAGTCCTCTCTAATCCTTCTCATTCAGTAAGCAAGATTCATCTTTCAAGTGTGGATCTTAAGTCATTCTCTTGGAGCCTTGGAAAGTCTTCACACTGTTATTTATAATAAAGATTAAAATGGCTTCCTCAGGCCTCATTGTGTCTAGTTAGAGACTTCCTCTGCCAACCTGGGAGCAGCACTTTCCCTGCTCACTGCATCTCAACTAAGATGCCAGCTTTCGAGTCTTTTTTAGAAAGAGTCAGAGAGAGGGATAGATAGGGACAGACAGACAGGAATGGAGAGAGATGAGAAGCATCAATCATTAGTTTTTCATTGCCATTGCAACACCTTAGTTGTTCATTGATTGCTTTCTCACATGTGCCTTGACTACGGGCTTTCAGCAGACCAAGTAACCCCTTGCTGGGGCCAGCGACCTTGAGTCCAAGCTGGCGAGCTTTTGCTCAAGCCAGATGGTCCCGGGCTCCAGCTGGCGACCTCAGGGTCTTGAACCTGGGTCTTCTGCATCCCAGTCCAACGCTCTATCCACTGGCCACCGCCTGGTCAGGTCAGGATGCCAGCTTTCAATTTTTTGGGCATGATGTTCCCATCTAGGGGGAAAAACACCTTCTTTCCTTACCGGATCTTTGGCCAAACTGGTCCCATTTTGAGTTCGGTTTTAGCTCAAATTTCACTTATTCAGGGAAATCCTACCTGACCTTCTCTCTCTGACTATTTGCTTCCCTATCTTATGAATAAATGGCATCTTTCTCCTTTACTGGACTTATGACAGTTTACTATATATTTGTTGGGTCATTTTACTAATGTCCTTCATTAAGATATAAATTTCATGAAGTAAGGAATATATTTGTTTCCTTCATCCCATAGGGCATGACATTTTAGCTACTCAGTGAACATTTGTAAAATGAACTAATGAATGAACACTTTCAAGATCCTAATTTTATGTTACCTCAGCCCCCAACCGTAAGGGGATAACTGTGCACTTACATACATTTTTAAAGATGATTTGATGTGTAGCACTTTTAAACTCATAAGCTTTCCAATAGTTCTTTCCTTTAAAGCAGTGTTGCCAGAAGGAATTGAAATATACAAATAAAACAAAATAACCTGTGAAATTTAGTTCAAGATAAACAGCAAGTATATTTTTTAATGTAGGCATGCTCTATACAAAAATAATAAATAAAAATTGTTCCAGTACTAATAAAAAAAACTATTTGTTGTTTATCTGAATTTCAAATTCAACTGGGCATCCTGCATTTAATATGGCAACCATACTTTAAAGAGGACTCTAATAAAAAGTAAGCTGAATTTGGCTATTGAGGATCTAACTAGGCATTAGTATAAACAGATTATAAAATTATCAAAGAAGGTGCCTATAAGAAACAAAGAGATATAGCATTTTAAAGTAATGCTTGCCTATGGATTTTAAAAAGGCTATCATTTTAGAAACACAAAAATAACCAAAATTAGAAAAAAAAACCACTAACAACATAATCAGAAAAAAATAATGTAAGCCAAGCAACATGTAGATAAAAACAGTTTAGCAACTAGTTTTAAGTTTCTCTAAAAATAGTTTGGATCCATCTGAAAATATAAAAGGTAGCAAAATAGAACTGCAAACATTTAAGTTGAGCAAATGTAAGGATGGACACAGGAAAGGCAACAAGGTAGGGGAGGGGTCTTAGTGCTCTGTGATTGTAAACATCCTTTTGCTTCTTAGAATATGTGTTTCGCTTAGCCCTGGTGGGTGGCTCAGTGGATAAAAGTTTGTCCACATGCACCGAGGTTATCGGTTCTATCCCCAGTCAAAGCACATAGGAGAGGCATTCAATGACTGCACAGTATATGGAACTAAGAAGAATAACCAATTGATACTCTATCTATCTATCTATCTATCTATCCATCCATCTATCTATCTCTATCTCACTCTCTCCCTCTCCTTTCTTCTCTCTCTCTCTCAAATGTAAATGTGTTCAGCTTAAAATGAAAGCTGATAGCAGATTACCTGTCAAAGTTTCTGACTATAACTTAAAAATAGACGTCTAGCCTTCTCAAAGCTTATGCAAAACTTACCTTAAACTATCACAAATAAATTTACTGATAAAACACAGACACTTGTCATTATCTGTACTAATCGGAGGCAACCTATTTAGTCTTTAATAATAACACAATCTCACAACATTCATTGATTTTAATTATCTAGACAAATATATTTTTACCTACTTACCACCCTCCCTCTCTATCCTCCAACTCGAAACATTCAAAATGTGGTATCAATACATTTTCGCTTTATCCTAACTAATTTTATACACATATCAAACTCATGGCTATTTAGAGATGAAATAAATACTTCCAAAACTTCTAAATATAGGTGAGGTTTAATAACTTTAATTCTTGCAAATTAGCACAGTTGCAAACAAAATATCTAAGCCCCCTACACACACACATCAACACTCAGCTTCCTGCCCTTGACGACGTAGGAAGAGTTGGTCTAGCCAGCGGATGCTAGTGGATATTACCTTAAGTCCTCATGTGGAAACTGGGGGGTTTTATCCCTAGCAACGCTGGGACTTCAGCCATTTATCCATTTATCTACCTAACACCGACGTATCCTCCTTATCCTGGATTAAGGACTGAATTAAGGAAGCTATATTTAAAATGTCTATGTTTCCTTTTTCTGAGTAGTCTACATTCTCCGTTCTGGTGGGCAAGCTCTCACAGGTAATGGTGTTGTCTAGCAATCCTTGCTTTCCAAAGGCTCACTGGATGGAGATAATTGCAGAGTCATCTGGGTAGGCACATTTGAGGTCTCTAAATCAGCACAGGTAAATTTTGTTTTTCCAAAACAGATGCTTTTTTTTTTTTTTTTGCCTGAAAAGACAGGCACAAGCATTCATCTGTCTTCTATGTTTTTATTGTTATGCTATAAGGTTCTGAAACAATCTCTTTTGAATTTCCCTTGATCACAGTCCAAACAAAGCGTGTAATAGTTCCAAGCCCTTTACGCTGACACAAAAATGCATTTTCCAATACTGTTCACGTCCCTGCCTGACTGCCTAGGCAGATTTTCCCAGGCACTTCGGCTTTTGCAGTTCAATGAACTTATCCCTGAGAATAGAATAAACTCCAGTTGTTGTCTTGTTTCTTGTGTATCAGTTTGCAAGAACATTTGCTTCCCATTTAGGTATTTGTGCACTGCTTTCCCATTCAGGAAGGGGCAGAAAGTCAGAGTGAGAAAAACCACTAATCATACAGCTTGAGAAAAACAATTTTGTCTCCATGAGTCTTTCAGCCAGAGAAGCAAACAATACAGAAACAAAACAAAACGGAACAACTAAATAAGAAGGAACACAAAACGTACTCAGCTTCGGCAATGGTTTTTCCTCCAATAACTTTGTCTCTCTTGCAGGCTTACTATACGAACTAAACCTTACCAAATGGTGATTTATGCAGTAAATTGTTTGACTTGAATACTACAAGCTATCATGAATATGAAATTTAAGGGGCAGTAATAGAGTTTTATGCCACTGTTATATCATTTGGGTGATACGTCAAAAATTTATTTTTCTAGAGAGATTGTTATCTGGGTATATCAATTCTCAGTACATAATGAGCAGTGCGAGTGACACAACTTGAGTGTACGATCCAGAAATAAGCCATAGTTTATCCAGATTCCTGTGGACATATACACCTAGTTATTTGTATTTTAATATTATCTTAACTTTTTTAATGCTGATATCTGTAAAGACCAAAAATGAACACCTGAGACTTCTACATATGGCCTTATTTGTTTTCATGCTGCTATGGGTTGAACTGCGTCCTAACTCCCAGGATTTCAGAATGCACCCTTATGCGGAAGTAGGTTTGCAGCAGAGGTAGTTTGTAAAGATGAGGTCAGAGGGGAGCAGGCTGGGTTCTTAATCCAGTACTATGACGATACCAGGACAGAGGATGTGTGGAGATGAAAGCAGGGAGTGCCACCAGGGTGGAAAAGCAGCTCCAAAAGCTAGAAGGAGGCAAGGAAGGATTCTCGCAGAGTCTCCAAGCGAGCATGGCCCTCCTGTCACCTTGATCTTAGACTTCTAGACTTCAGACTTATTTGTAGAAAATAAATGTCTGTTTTACACCAACCCATCTGTTGCATTTTGTTATGACAGCCTTTGGAAATGAATACTCCTGTTCACCCTTCAACATCTCCAGTGGTGATAAAATCTGTAATTGGATCTTTCTGAAAATACAGTTTCTGTCTTACTCTTGAACCAGCAGTTCAAAAGTAGAAATACAAGTATTTTACATACAACCTTATTAAATCCTTCAGGGGTTTAATTCTCTGGTGATTTTCTTTTCAGAAGCAAAGGCCGTTTTTAGGCTAGACCTCTTCTCTATTTTTTCTCATATCTTGCTGTCCACTTCCCTTTCTCATCTCGTAATGACTTATCTGAGTAAAAGCAAACACCATTCTCCTTCGCATTTCAACAGCCAAAAGAAAAAACGTATTTGATGACAGAACAAGGCGGCTCAGAGTTGGGGCTTTGGAGGGAGTCAGAATCCATGGGTTAAAATCTTGGTAACATCACTTGATTATGGGGTGATCATGAATAAGGTTCTAAACCCATCTGGGTCTGTTTCCACATCTGTGATTCATAGACTTGTGTGAATGCCAAGGATAAAATACATATGACCACATTTGCAAAGTGTTTTGGATATGGTAACTTCTCAATAAATGTAATTTTTTTAAATTTTTTTTATTTATTCATTTTAGAGAGGAGAAAGAGAGAAGGGGGGAGGAGCAAGAAGCATCAACTCCCATATGTGCCTTGACCTGGCAGCCCAGGGTTTTGAACTGGCGACCTCAGCATTTCCAGGTTGACGCTGGCTTGATCCACTGTGCCACCACAAGTCAGGCCTTTTTTTTTTTAGTTTTTCGTTGTCATTGCGACACCTTAGTTTTTTGTTTATATATATATATATATATATATATATATATATATATATATATTATTAATTCTAATGGGGTGACACCAATAAATCTCAATAAATGTAATTTATAGTTTGTATAGATCATTCAAGGGGAATTACAACTGTAGTAATCGGTTATTAACAAAAGGAAGGGAGCAAAGGGGGCCAGCTTGATTAGGTAGGGGGAGGCAGCCTTGCAGTCAGCCCAGGGAGAATGCCTCATTAATAGGAAAGGGAGAAATGGCTCAGAGATTGGTTTTCCACTAAATACATGCACGGTAGAAGTCAAATGACAAAACCGAACTGTGAAGCATGTGCAGTAAAAGTCAAAATGGCGACCATCAAGGGGAGGAGACTATTCTGAAAATATCTGGAATAAAGACCTGATAGGGAACATGTGTACACTGATTTATTAATGTCACCCCATTTAAATTAATTTAAAAAATAGCTGATAAGATAAAGGAACAAAACCCGGGAAGACCCAAGAAAGGGATTGGTTAGGGGGAGGTCACGATCATAGCCCGGAAAAGGCCAGGAAAGAGACGGGGTAGTTTGAAAGAAAGCCTGCTCTTTTATTCCAAGCCCAAGGAGATGTAGTGAGGCACAAGCAAAGGCCTGTCTCCAGCATGGCAACCAAATGGGCTGGAGTAGTGGTTGAACAGACAGGAAAATGAAGCGCAGAAAAGAGAAGTTACTTGCCCAAGGCCACACACCGAAGAATTTTGACACAAGCCTGGAGCAGAGACTGAGTGGGACTACCAGAGCTCCCAGAGCCGGGATGATGGCATTGCAGCTCTGGACCTCCCAGGCCTGGTGGGAGAGAGGGTGAGGCCGCAGCTAGGAAGCTGAACACCTTCTGCAGCCAGATGGTGCTGAGCCACCTGGTCATGCATGAGACATTAGGAGTGGTGTATCTGCAGCAGATGGACAGCACCAACCAGATTCCACTGCTGAGCCAGCTGCAGAGGGTCTCTTTGAGTGCAGTAGCCCCTTCAAGGGCATCTGTGCCCTAAATGCCGTTTCTTCTCTCAGGCCGCACTTTTGTGTTCTAATAAATCTTGCCATGATCATGCAAATCCTCCTTTGCGAGTTTCCCTAAAATAATTTCCCCAGACTCCTCAAGAAGCTATTTCTAGACTGGCCCACCCTCAGGAACAGTATCACCTCATTCTACACTCAACATAGCTCTCCACACCGCCAATTTCCAGCAATATTTATCATAGTTTTGGTATTTTCCTGAAACAATATATAAAATTATTTGTGTTTTTTAAATGTTCATTAGTAGTACACTATGAAACTTTACTTTTCTCACTCAACATGTTTTTGTGATTTTCTACATTGATACATGTCTCTAGTTTATGTTAACAGCTAAAAAGTACCCCACTATTTTGCAAGCTCTTCATTTAACATAGAATTTTCCATGTCACCATACAGCTCTAACTCATTCTTTTAATGGCTGCATATTACTTTATTGTGCTAATGAACCAAAATTTACATATTTTTTTCCTATTGATGCAAAACAATTTATGCCCACGTACATAAGTATTACTATATAATAGAGACCCAGATGTAGAATTGCTGAATCAAAAAGTAATCAGAATAAACATATTTTTATATATATATTGAACACTGTATTTCTTCAGTAATTCTTTTGTGCTTTGCATACATCTCCTCTGGGTTGTGTCAGAGACTGGTAGCTGCTCATTATATATATCATGCATATCAATATTTGGTGATACAGTGTGTCCATAAAGTAATGGTGACTGCTTTCTTGTGACCGGTAAAAAGTGCACCATGACTTTACGGACACACTGTATATGCTATTAAAGTTTCTCCCACACAGGTATTTGTTTTACAGCTTTGATTGTGTCTTTCAGCTTACACAAATTTTAATTTTTTATACTGTAAATTTTCCTTAGGTTTTGTTACCTTTTTGTTTTGCTTAAGAAGTTATTCTACATTCTAAGATTATATTAAATAAGCCATCTAAAAATTCTTTTAGTACTTTCTTTGTGTTTTACATTTAAAATTTTAATTAATCTATCTAAAATTATTTTTTAAGTATATACTTCTCCTTCCTGTTCATATATAAATCACTAGATCTCCTGTCAATTCAACTTTCAAAAAGTTTTCCAAATCAACAATTTCTCAAGGCCTCCATTGCTACCACCCATGGAAGCTACCACCCCTCTGCCTAACCTTCAATAATCACCTCTTAATAAGCATGATACTGTAATTCTCTTCATAGCAACTGAAGTATTTCCATAAAATATAAAGCAGTTTGTATCACCTCCATGCTCAAAGCCATCAATACATGCAAGCACATGAATGAATAGCAGATAAAGAAGTCAGACTCCAAAGGTTATGTACAGTATGATCTCATTTATAATACATTTTGACAAAGACAAAACTACAGAGACAGAGTGCAGCCACAATTGCAGGAATTGGGGTGGGGCAAGGGGCTGACTCCAAAGGGACATGTTGAAACTTTTTGAAGTGATAGAAATTTTCTTTGAATAGTGAAGATGATTCCATGATTACGTGTGTTTATAAAAACTCATAGAAATAAATATCACATTATTGGTATTAGATCTTACTGAAACAACCCAGAGTCCATCAGAAGTAGAATGGGTAAATAAATTATGTTTCAGCCAGAAAAAAGAACATAATACAGTCATAAGAAAAATTAAAACCATAACTGTATGCAACAGCATAGGTGAATTTCACAATGTTGGGCTAAAGAAGTCAACCTCAAAAGCGTGCACACTGTAGGATCTCGTTCATAGAAAGTGAAAAAACAACTAAAGTATAATCCATGGAGTTAGAAGTCAGGGTACTGGTTATCTTGGAGAAGACCAGAAAAGATCATGGTTGGGAAGGGACATGACAGAGGCTTCTGGAATGTGGTCAATGTTCTATTTCATGACTTGTGTGAATGGTTAGAAATGTGACCCTTTTGTGTATGTGTGATGTTTCACAATAAAAAGTTATTGGCTTAAAAAAAACTCACAGAACTATACACTACAAAGAGTGAATTTTACCATATGTCAACCATATTACAATAAACTTGACTAAATTTCCTCTATTATATTTGGAATGCAATTCAACATCTCATCATAATAGAAAAGACTTTGCCTGAAATCAAATCTGCCTACTTCTGAGCTTTATCTCCCACACCACTTCTTCTAACAACACATTCTGACCCAAGCACACGTGGTTTTTTACTCTCTTGGAATCAGGCTAAGGGAGTCCCTTTCCAGGGCTCTGCACTTGCTATTTTCTAGGCAGAATGCCTTTTTGTGTATGGCTATATGTGTTAAAATTACAAGCTTTTAAAAAGTACCTATGCTGAGGCATTGGCCACAGGAATTCTGATTCAAACAAGGCTCTTATTCAACATCCTTCCACACTAGGAGATGCTCTGGAAGCCTGGCTATTTTAATTGACAATCAAGTTCCTCCTCTGAGGTGAGGCCTTTGGCTTTTCGGAGGTATCTTGGTCTCACTCACAGTATAAAGGTTGTTTGCTTATTTATATTCTGCCTTTCAACAGAGAAGATTTTATATGGTTTACAAAATCAAACAAAACTAAGTAGATGGATGCATTTAGGTGAAGGAAAATTAACATATGAAAATAAGAAAAACTATAGTGAGACCAGAACATAGAAGCAGCAATCTTGTACTAGTGTCCTAAATTTTTCTAGTACCTAGTGTAACAATCATCTTATAACTCTCAGTGTCCATGAGACCAACAAACACTTGCTCAGGAAAATGACTATTCTTGGTAGTGACCCTGAAGATATATTTCTCCTGAGGGTTCTCCGGAGGTATCCACTGGGAAATGCTAAGAACAATATCCTCAAAAAAAAAATCTTACAGTAAATAAAGTAATGAGTTTCTCAGGGTTGTTTCTTCTAATGATCCTCAATGTGGCCCAAGGGCATCATTCCAAAATGCAACTCAGTAATAACAACTCAGGCATGAAGTTGCAGGAGAGATGGGCAGTTCTAACAGACACGTGATAAATACAGTTCATCTACACATTTTCCTATGCTTCTAGTTGAATCTAAGAAGAGATTTCAGAAGCAATATTTGCCAATGTTATATTCTCAGCAATGTTAATAGTTATTGACGTTTTTAAAGTTTGCATAATAAATTAGCCTAGACATAAAATAATTCTTCTGAAACATACTAAAGAATCTGATGCCAAGCCTTATCCATTTGAACACTTTTGCTTCAGCACACTGTCAATCTTTATTTATTTATTATTAATTTTAATGGGGTGACATTAATAAATCAGGGTACATATGTACAAAGAAAATATCTCCAGGTTATCTTATCATTCAATTACGTTGCATACCCATCACCCAAAGTCAAATTGTCCTCTGTCACCTTCTATCTGGTTTTCCCTGTGCCCCTCCCCTCCCCCCTCTCCCACCCTCTCCTCCCTCCCCCCACCTCGTAACCACCACACTCTTGTCCATGTCTCATAGTCTCACTTTTATGTCCCACCTATGTATGAAATCATGCTGTTCTCAGTTTTTTTCTGTTTTACTTATTTCAATCTTTTTTTTTCAAGATAAATATATTGGGGGAACAGTGTTTAATAAATAACTTTATATATAGTTCAAGTGCTCAAGAAAACATCTGTATACTCCATAGTTTGCTCACCACCCAAACTTCTGTCTTCTTCCATCAAAAAAGGACATTTGCCACCCTTTGGCCTCTTTGTCCTCCCAAAAATAAAAAAATAAAAAGAAATAGAAGGACTTAAACCATACACGTTCTGGTTCTAGATTGTATTCAGAAATATGTTCTGTCTCCATTAAAATGAGGACTTGTGTTAAAGCCACATTCTCAGAACCAGTATCTATTGTTCTAGCCTTTCATGTCATTAATGGGACCCCAAAAGTGTATGTGTCTCACACTTGAAATGTATCATCTTGCATGAAGAATTTTACAGAAGACAAATGACAAAAGCTACAGCATGCACTTGAGCACAGAGTTCATAAAAGGGTATTTATATGATAGTCGTTTCCTTTTAAAGAAAAATAAACATTAAGAATGATGAATATGCCTGACTAGGTGATGGCACAGTGGATAGAGCTTTGGACTGGGATGCAGAAGACCCAGGTTCAAGACCCCAGACTCACCAACTTGAGCATGGGCCCATCTGGCTTGAGCAAAAGGTCATCAGCTTGGACCCAAGGTCGCTGGCTCCAGCAAGGTGTTCCTCGGTCTGCTGAAGGCCCGCGGTCAAGGCACATGTGAGAAAGCAATCAATGCACAACTAAGGTGTTGTGATGGCAACGAAAAACTAATGATTGATGCTTCTCACCTCTCTCCATTCCTGTCTGTTTGACCCTATCTATCCCTCTCTCTGACTCTCTCTCTGTCCCTTTAAAAAAAAGGATGATCAATACAAAAGCCTGAGCCAATAAGATCTTTTTTGGCTTTCATCACAGAATTCAAAAGGCAGTTCTGTCAAGAAGTATGCTGATAACTTGTCATCAAGGAGATCCAATCAAATACAGGCAATGTAAGACCCAAAAGAATATTAGATCTGTTGAGACAAACACAAACTATTCTACTCACAGGATTTTGTGACGGACCATAATCAATGAGCTGTTTAAACTCAGATACTCTCCATCTTCATTACCTGACATCTCAAAGTAGTCATTTTATCACAGAAAGAATTCGCTTACAACAGATAATGTCTATAGTGAATTAATGTAAGATCAACATAAGAAAACAATTTTATTCCCACTGACGACTTCTTGGTTGCCACATCAATGCTACTATGTTGAACCCGCAAAAACTAAGATGAGCTGCCTGACCAGGCGGTGGCAGAGCATCGGACCGGGATGCAGAAAACCCAGGTTCAAGACCCCTAGCTCACCAGCTTGAGCACGGGCCCATCTGGCTTGAGCAAAAGCTCGCCAGCTTGGACCCAAGGTCGCTGGCTCCAGCAAGAGGAGGCTCGGTCCACTGAAGGCCCGCAGTTAAGGCATAGGTAAGAAAGCAATCAATGAACAACTAAGGTGTTGCAACAGGAACGAAAAATTGATTGATGCTTCTCACCTCTCTCTGTTCCTGTCTTTCTGTCCCTATCTATCCCTCTCTCTGACTCTCTCTCTGTCCCTGTTAAAAAAAAGCAAAACAAAAAACCAAAAAACAAAACAAAAAAAAACTAAGATGAGGATAAAATCCAATGATTTTCTCATTTTAAAAAAGCAAGAGTTTTGCAATTTTCTTTCCTTTCTTTTTTTTTTATTACTCACAAATCCTTTTGGCGTGCCTGGGTACAGCTTGAGGGGGCCCTGTCAGCATGCTCCTCTAGGTTGTCTTTGTTCAGAGCTCAGAGTTGCATGGAGACAGTCCACATTCAAACTGGAGTCTGGGCAACTATTTCAGCAGGTGCCCCCTCAACTTTAGTACATTTTCTGGCCAATGCCTTCTAACAGGTGTCAATCTACAGAATTATCACCTCAAATCACCTTTTTGGGAGTTCTTTGTTGGGAGCCCTTTTTATGCTAATCTACTGAAATCTTACATCAAGCCACTTTTAAGATGTCCCCAGGTATCACACTTCCTGATATCAAGTTATACTACAAGGCCATTTTACTCAAAACATCTTGGTACTGACATAAGAAGAGGCATAGATCAATGGCAGACATTCTCTTTAAAAAATGGTGTTGGGAAAACTGAACATCTACCTGCAAAAAAATGAAACTAGACCAAAAACATACACTATGCACAAAAATAAACTCAAAATGGATAAAGGACTTAAATGTAAATCGTGAAACCATCAGCATCCTAGAGGAAAACATAGGCTGTAAACTCTCCAACATCTATCGCAGCAATATATTTGCCAATTTATCTCCACAGGCAAATGAAATAAAAGACAGGATAAACAACTGGGACTATATCAAACTAAAAAGCTTTTGCACAGCTAAAGACAATATGAACAGAATAAAAAGACAAACCATACAATGGGAGAACATATTCGACAGCACATCTGATAAGGGGTTAATAAGCAAGATTTATAAAGAACTTATAAAACTCCACACCAGGAAGACAAACAATCCAATCAAAAAATGGGTACAAGAAATGAATAGACACTTCTCCAAAGAGGACATACAGATGGCCAACAGACAGATGAAAAAAATGATCAACATCACTAATCATTAGAGAAATGCAAATTAAAACCACAATGAGATACCACCTCACACCAGTCAGAATGGCACTCATTAACAAAACAACACAGAATAAGTGCTGGCAAGGATGTGCAGAAAGGGGAACCCTCTTGCACTGCTGGTGGGAATGCAGACTGGTGCAGCCACTGTGGAAAACAGTATGGAGATTCCTCAAAAAAATTAGAAATGGAACTGCCCTTTGACCCAGACATCCCACTTATAGGAATATATCCCAAGGACACCATGTCACCGACCGGAAAAAAGAAATGCATCCCCATGCTTATGGCAGCATTATTCACAATAGTGAAGATATGGTACCAGCCCAAGTGTCCATCAGTGGACTAGTGGATTAAAAAGCAGTTCTACATATATACAATGGAATACTATGGGGTTATGAAAAAGAAGGAAATATTACCTTTTGCAAAAATATGAAGGGACTTGGAAACTATTATGTTGAGTGAAATAAGCCAGGCAGAGCCTGACCAGGGTGTGGCACAGTAGATAGAGTGTTGGACTGGGATGTAGAAGACCCAGGTTCTAAACCCCGAGGTCACCAGCTTGGGTGCGGGCCCATCTGGCTTGAGCAAAAGCTAGCCAGCTTGGACCCAAGGTCGCTGGCCACAGCAAGGGGGTTGCTCGGTCTGCTGAAGGCTTGCGGTCAAGGCACATGTGAGAAAGCAATCAATGAACAACTAAGGTGTCGCTACGACAACGAAAAACTAATGATTGGTGCTTCTCACCTCCCTCAGTTCCTGTCTGTCTGTCCCTATCTATCCCTCTCTCTGACTCTCTCTCTGACTCTCTCTCTGTCCTTGTAAAAAAATAATAATAATAAATAAATAAATAAGCCAGGCAGAGAAAGAAAAATATCATATGACCTCACTCATTTAAGAATTTCAAGGAACAATGTGAACTGAGGAACAGAATTGACAGAGGAGGGATCAAAGGGACCAGAGGAAAAGAGGACAGAGGGAAAGGGGAGGATAGGATGGGATAAACCTGAAGGTAAGGGGGGAGGGGGCTGTAAGGAGGGGGACAAGAGAGATGTGGAGGGGAATATGGGGGAGGGGTGATACACTTGAGGTGACCCTAGAATCTATGAAAACACAAATAATTAAATTAAAAAATAAATAAATAAAATGATGTCCGTAGGGAAGCTTCTTGTTTATGTTAACCTACAGTTATGACATCAAGCCACTTCTTATCTATGTATAACTTCACACACACACTAACTGGGCCCTGCTCGAAAGTCAGAGTCTGTTTATCACATCTGCACACACTATATTAATTCCTATTCAGACGTCATAACATTATTTAATTTCCTTAATGAATTTTAATATTTTATCTTCATTACTTTTATATATCTCCCATATTTTTTCTATTACTATATATTTAATTACTATAACATTATTTTACTACAACATTTATACAGCCCTGTTGTGTTTTGGTTTGAGTTTAAAACAAGCTGGTCTAGAAAGCCAGTGGGAAATGCTGATACCAGCTAGTTTTGCTGCAGGGGGTCCCAGATTCTGTTGTATGTCCTTCCTGATTCCCTCTTAACAACTTTAGGTTAATGAGGAAAAATGGTTAAGTATTAGAGGGATCATCTTCCTTTTTACTTGCAGAAAAATGCAACCTTCCTGATGTTTAATGTATTCTACCTCCTTGTCTTGCAGCATAGATGACTCCACCACCTTGTTGAGAAAAACATCCATGGTGACTCGCAAAGTGCCTTAATATTCTTCAACTGCATCTCTCTCAGTTCAGCCCCGACCCCCACCCCCTCTAGTCCCAGTTCTGGGGCCTGGAGGTAACCTTCCTTCTCCACACCATTAATCCCTTCACCTGCTATCACAATTCATGGCATGCCCCCTCCATCAAAGTCACGTCACTTTTTTTCTCCTCAGTTTCCACTGCTCATTTTTCACTCCTGTGGTAAATGAGTGGTATCTTGACTCCATAGAGAATTTTTAGCTGGGAGACTAAAAATTCAGGTGTTCTTATTGAATACGATGCCAGCATGTTTTGATATGTTTATGTTGCTCTTTGTTCCCTCAGATTAATTATTTATTCAAGATCTGGCTATGCTATAATAGAAATTTCAAGCTGTCACAATAAACCTCCCTAAGACGTATCTTCTACAATAAAATAAATTAAAAATGCACGTGAGGAATAAAACAAACAAATAAAAGGGAGAAAGCTGCCTTGCTAGAAATAAAATATTTTCCCCAAATGCTTTGTTAGCTATTATTTAATACTCTAAAGGGGAGAAACTACCAAAGTGTAACTTATTGGGACATATATAAATGTAATTATTAAAATTAAAAACAATGTCTGGCCTAACTTGGTAAGTCAGGAGGTTGGCACATGTGCTTAGCTTTCAGCCTGGCAAACTGAAAAAGCCTGCTTCCTTGTGTGGGTCTCTCTTGGGTCCAGTTTCCTGTAGTTCTTTCACCCCATGCCCTCCTGCAGGTAACCTTAGCCACACACTGTCCTTCTTCACCCCTTCTGATAAACAGTCAAGCTGCCCAAACAATGGCTGCAAAATCTGCAAGAGGAATTCTTCCCTCTTCGGAGAATTAGACAGGTCCTTTATCAGCTATTCCCTGAAGTAGCTGAACTTCGGCAGACACTCCCTGCTAGAGCCCCACAGAAACAGCCATTCTCCTCTCTCAGAATCTCGTCTCACCCACATTTCAAGTAGAGGCTGACTGTAAAGTCAGTAGCCACGGCCACCATCACAGCCACCTGGCCCGCACAGGTTCGCATGGAATTCGGGCAGAGGGTAATGAAAAATGGAGCCAAGAACTGATGGGCCATCATCTTTAATCCTAGCTTGCACCCAGCGGGCTAGAAATGCACACAATGGGCTCCAAAACTCACTCATTCAGTGCTCACAAAGCTAATGACTTATCCGAGTTTCCTAGAATCAAAAGGTTTCTAGCTCACTATCTTATTCACCTTTGTTCCCCATCTCCTTCTCTCTGCACAAACTCTGCACAAAATGGCTTCTCCCTCAGCACTCCACCATCGGCAGCTTCTCCTGGCCTCCTCCACGTGGCCTTTCTCTGCTCTGCTCTCCAATGCTAATCTCAGGAACTGGGAGAGAGCAAGCTCCCTGTCTGCCCCACTTTATAGTGTAGATTCAAAACCTTTAATCCAATATACAAACAAGGAAGTCTCTGATACAAAGCCACTTATCTGAGGCATAAAAAGCATTCCTCATAAGAGTGCACCACCCCACATCATGCAATCGGTCAAGGATGTGGGGAAAAGCTTAGTCTTAAAACTAAGCCTTAGGCTATAATGACCTAGCCTACTTACAGCCTGTCACCCCACCCAATGCAAACTATAAGCGAGCAAACATATATATCATATTTACAAACTTATTTGACCAACACTGGGTGATGGGCTTCCACGTGGGCAGCACTATCATTAACAAAGTGAGCATAATATATTTTATGTGCCCAACACAGACCAAGGAATCTCTGGTTGACTTTCTTTCACAGCTGAGAGGTTAACAGTATCTCTGTACTCAGCAGAAGTGCGAAAAGGTGAAGAGACACTGAATTAATAACCTAAGACCACTGATATATAAAACTGTAATCTGATTATTTTAAAATTCTTAGGATAAAATGGTCAGGTTTATCAGAATATGTGTATCAGTAGGATCAACATTCTTTTCTCCCAAAAGTAAACTTCCCGGAAGCCAAATCATAATCCAAAGGTCAATTTATGAACTTTCAATATGAAGTGGTGTTGGGCAGATAAAATATATTATGCTCACTTTGTTAAAGATGGCACTGCCTACGGGGAAGCCCGTTGCCCAGGTGATAACACTAGTTGCCCTGCCTGTCCTGCTTGGGATGGGCGTGATTGTATTAATGTGTGTTGGGGAGGGCTTTCACGCCAAAAGGTTTTAGAAGGAAGAGAGATCAAGCTGTTCGAGAGAAGAGTGATTATGTTCTAGGAGGAGCCCATGCGGTAGGAGAGCAGATTAAGGCCACGTGGAGGAGGCCAGGAGAAACAGCCAAGATGGCAGAGTGCTGAGGAAGAAGCCAGTTTGTGCAGAGAGAAGGAGATGGGGAACAGAGGTGAATAAGTTGGGTGAGCTAGAAACCTTTGATTCTAGGAAACTCGGATAAGTCAGTAGCTTTGTGAGCACTGAATGAGTGTGTTTTGGAGCCCAGTGTGTCTTTTTACTTTCCTGCTGGGTGCAAGCTAGGATTAAAGCTGATGGCTCACCAGTTCTTGGCTCCATTGTTTCATTACTGACTGTCTGAATCTAATGCGAACCTGCATGGGCCAAGCAGCTTTGATGGTGGCCTTGGCCACTGGCTTTACAAGTGGATAAGACTGGAACAAGTTTGCAGGGAGCACATTTTGCCAAGGACTTTCTTCTATTGAAAAACCATTTATTAAGCATAAGGTTGTTTGGGGATAACGGGATCAGAAATAAAACTAAGTTAGTGAAATGAATGCCCGTTGGCATTGGCTAAGAGGTCTGACTCATCCACAGACACACGGGTCTGGAATTATAGTTCCCTGACTCAGTGAGCCTCCTTCCCCTCGGATGTATTTTACTAACATTTGCTTTTGAGTAACCTTTTAAAGTTCCTGTGGGCCTGCCTTTCCTCACTACAACTTTCTTTCTGTATAGATGTTAAGCCATTACACCAGGAAGGGTCCCTTTGGTTCAAAAGCAATTCCAGTTCTTTAAGATAACTGAGTCATATGTTGATTTCATAGTGTTAACTCTCAGAAGGCAATCTTATTTTTTACATTTTTAAGGTTCTTGGGGGACACTGCACTGTGGCTCCCAAGCCCAGGCAACACTATATTTTTAGTACCGATTGTAGCAAGAAGAAAACCAGGTTAGGAGTCAAGAGAGTTGAGTTTTGGTTTAATCTCTGACACTTAACTAGCTTTGTGACCTTGGGCGAGACATGTAATTGCCTTCATTTTGAAAATAAAAAAAATAAGATCTGCTCTATCCAGCTCAAAGGGTGGTAGCTGGCACCAAAGTGCACTACTGTATATATCAATGGACTTTCACATCTGTCCATCTCTTCCCCACGATTAAACATTTACTGGCCACCTGTGCTACTCTCAGCTCTGCTCTAGGACCTGATGTAGCAGGGAAAACGGAGACAAGAATAGCTACCCACATGAAGTGTATAATCTAGGGCGATGACAAGTAAGCGGTAAGAGGAAAACAAAAACAAGACAGGAAAAGGGAACAATAAATGTCAAGTAGTGATGGGGTGATTGCTACAGTAACTACGAAGGTCCTGCAGGAGAAGAAGCTTTTTGAAGTAAGACTTGGAGAAAGGGGAAGCTGGCCAAATAGGTACCTGCTGGAAAAGCTAGTGAGGCATTCAACAGCTAGGGAATAGATTCGGAGAAAAACCAGTCACCAGCAAGAATAAAATGAGGAAGCGTGTGAAGACTTGGCCGGGGAGAAACTATGACAGAGATCAGAGATGTGGAGGAGACTGGTGCTGATGTGAGAATATACTGAATGGAAGGCAAAGGCAAACCAGAGCTGAGCTTGGACTCCTGACCTCCAGAACTGCGAAATAAGGAATAGATGTTATTTTAAGCCACAAAATTGGTGCTACTCTGTGATGTATCAATAGGAAATTAATACAAACCGCATTTTCCACATGCTGCTCACTGGTATTAAAAAAATAGCTGATGTTGAGGGTGAAATGAGAAATAATGAATCTGGATCTGAGAAGTAAGTTGACTTTCCATTCCATTACTAGCTCAATGGAAGGAATAATCATAATTGTATCCATAGTTGTAGTATGAAACTAAAACATACATTTTACTTAAAATTATGACTTCCATTTGTTGTAAAGGAGATTTCGCTTTTATCAACAAATACAGGATTGGGCAAACAAAGGTTGAGAGTTGTTTGCATGAAAAATAATGCAATATTTAAAAAATAGTAATACAAAAATAGACTCTATTTCTCATACAACTATAAAGCTACTTTTGATTCACGTATGTTTAAAATATATTGAGCAATCCACTTTAAATATGACAAAGGAAAGCTAAGATTTTTTTCTTTGTTTTTCCATGTGAGAGGAGAAGAGATAGACACAGACTCCCATATGTGCCCTAAACAGGATCCACCCGGCAACCCCTGCCTGGGGCTGATGCTCTGCCCATTTGGCGTCATGCTCACAACTGAGCTATTTTTAGTTCCTGAATCAAAGGCTCCATGGAGCCATCCTCAGCACGCATGGCCGATGCACTTGAATCAGTTGAGCCATGGCTGCAGTAGGGGTAGAGAGAGAGAAGGAGGAGAGGAAGGGGTGGAGAAGCAGATCGTCACTTCCCCTGTGTGCCCTGACCCAGATGCCAACCCAGGACATCTACATGCCAGGCTGATGCTCTACTACTGAGCCAACCAGCCAAGGCTGAAAGCTAAGATTTAAAAAAGATCATTACTTGTACAATCATGTAAACTACTCCCTAAACACAAAAGTACTTAATGCTTGGTTAAAAGCCCTATAAGACTGGTGGTTTTGATGTAATGACACAGAAAATGATGTGATTGGTACTAAAAATAGCACAAAAATAATGAGGCACATTAATATATGACAACCAAAGAACCAACCAATATATGTGCAATTTCAGGATGTACCAAGTTAGCCACTATAGAACAGCACAATTAACATTTAACCTACATTAACAGGAAAATAATGCGGCTAACATTGTAACATAACAGACCTAATTTACCATTAATTGGTTATAAAAATTAAATAGTAATGAATTGAATAGCAGACTGGAAAATAATCATCATCAATTATGTTAGACGAAGTCTTGATAATTTATTCTCAGCATACATTTTCACTTTTTCATTTACAAAGTTACTTAATGTCATTATTCCATTTAAAAGAACTAATTTAAGTACCTGATCATAAGAAAGATATCATTATATAAGTATGTACTCTAGAAGCCAAATATGGACATTCCAAGTTCAAAGATAATTATGTCAGTTACTGACTGAAAATGACAAATTAAATGGGGCTTTCTATTTTTTTCTGGCATCAATTCTGTGAGCACAATAGCAAGGTTATTTGTTTAAATACTAAAAAATACTGTTTCTCTTAATGGTAGTCAGCCTCCAAGACGACCACCAAATATCTTTGTATCTAGATATTCATATACGTATATATCACCTCCCACATTAAATCAACTGACCTGTGTAACCAATAGATATGGTAGAAGTGACAGTGCGTGACTTCCAGCGCTAAGTCATAAATGACATTGTTCTTTCCCCCTTATTTAGGATTACTCCAGGAACAGCCAGATGCAATACGGTGAAGAGAAACTGAGGACTCCTGCCAACAACCTGCATGAATTTGCCAGTCAGGTGAGTAAATCCCTTTGGACACTAACCCTTTACCGGGCTCAGCCATTTAGAAGACCACAGCCCTGACTGACACCTTGAGTCAAACCTCATAAAAGTTGTTATGTCTTTTTTGTTTTTTTGGGGGGTGAGGCAGGGCTCCCATACCAGAATCCCAAATTTTCGACACATATACACTTTGAAGAACAATGAATGCTTATTGCTTCTTAAAGCCTCTAAGCTTGGGTGTGTTTGCCAAGTGGCTGCAGATAACAAATGCACTCCCACTCAAAAATAGATGAGCATAATGGTCTCCATGTTAGTTTTGTGAGTAAGAAATAATAACAAAATATTAGTAAATCACATAAGGGATTCCCAGGAACCTACCACCCATCCTTAGCATTTACCCAATTTCTTTCTGATCTAGCAGCTCCTCACCCAATCACATGCATTGATATTGTTTCTCCCCCCCCCCTGTGTATTTTAAAGCAAAGCCCATATATTCTATCGTGTTTTAAGGAAGAATGTTTTTGATATATGAAAAGAATAGCTCTACGTGCTTGGATCTTTAAGGCTGATTCTTGCCTTGTCATTCCAATGCTACGTCAGAAATCACTGTATCCCTCAATCAAAGTCCTTTTCCTCTGTTTTGCATTTACACCTCTGGATCACTTATATACTTAATATTTTATTTGTTGTTTCATCCCCCTAGAAAATGAGCTCAAGAACAGATTTTTTTCTTGTTTTCCACTCCACATAAAACCACCTAACCTGGGACATAAAAACCTAGTAGAAGCTCAATAATAAAAGTTATAAGCATGTCACTGTCCTCAACACCTTCAGCATGGTGATTTACAGACTGTGATAATGTACTTATTCACCCATATATTGTCTTTGACTCCCTGTTCCTGGTGTTTATTTCTTTTTTCTTCAAGTGCAAATCCACCCCCATGATCAGATGTCACCACCACTGAAAAGTAGCTAAATTTTCAAGGACTATTTTGACAGAAAATTATGTTAAGTACTTAAAATATTGCTCCAAAACCATCTTTCTTGCCAACTATGAGTTCCTAAATGGCAGAAAGTGTCAGGCTATCCTTTAGATCGGATGCTCCTTGAACAGTACCCCTCCTTCATACGGTTGGCACTTTATGTCATGGTAAATATGCCAACAAGTGGATTCACGAATGATGAATAAAATCAGGATTCAATCCATTGTATATATTTTAAGATGATAAAAGAAGAGATTATAGCTAAAATATAGAACATCATTTAATATTTAAAACACATTTTATAATTTATTAGCTTTAATACGAGCGTATGATGAAGATTTAAAAAGAGAATACTCCAGCTCACGGATAAGAACCACACAGCCAAGGTCAACAGACAAGCACCTCTTACAGTTTCACTTGAAGAGAAAATTTCAGTCCTCTCTCTTCCTTATATAAGACAATTTGTGTCAAAGGCAGTTTTCCTCCCAAATCTGTGTGTTGAAGGAATAAGACTCCCTTATCAATGTCACTGTATCTGGATATAAGCTCTTCAAGGGGTTAATTATAAATAAAGTCATAAGGGTGGGGTCCTCATCCAACAGAACTATGTGAGGACACAGGGAGACTGGGCCGGCTGGCACCCTCATCTCTGACGTCCAGCACCCAGAATTTTGAGGGAATACTTTTCTGTTGTTTATCCCACCTTGACTAAGGTAACCTGAGTCTAAGGCAGCCTGAGCACACTAATACAGAACTTTAAAGGCAACCACTGTAAGAGAAACACAGTGAAGGATTTTCTGGAACAGATATATGATATAATGTTTCCCAACATAAAGCCACTTACAAAGAAGATCACAAGGACGGCACCAATAAGAATAAAGTATGTGGGTGTGGGTGGCAGATTCAACAATAAAGATCCAACAAAAGGGGCCAAATGTAGAATCAGGGAGAAGCATTCATCACAAGAGTGACTCCATTAGAACCAGCAAATGTACAGTCCTAGGAGCCTCCTGGTGTCCCTTAGCATACAGCAAAGAGAAACCCAGGTGCAATAATAGAGAAAACACAATCAAGCAGATACATAAATTCATATCCATACATGGAACTGCCTAGTTACAAAGGAATAAATTCCTCTACAACTTACACACTATTTTATTTTTAAAAAATCAACTCTTAAAATTCCAGCTGGAGCAGAAGGTCTGCTTTTGTTTTCCGGTGACCTCACACGGCGCTTTCAATCCAGGTGTTGAGAGAACAGAGCTGACACATCCTGTGCTTTCGAGACTTTAATGATGCCCAGAGCTTTCATTTTCTTTTACACACTGACAATGGAAAACATGGTCTCCTTATGTACAACATAAAACCTAATAAAGTACCCAGCTGTTCTTTCCCTGGTGATTCCTGCTGCTTCTAGCTGAGGTACGGGAATGTCAGCTTTTCATGAAAAGGGTTAGAAAACGCTGTTTAATTGTACCATACCAGAATTCCATAGGACACTTGCCTTTTCCTCTGTGCCTGTCTTTATGTTTCAAATACATGCACAGAAGCTTTATTTCCCAGTAGTCTAAACCTAGACAAAAACGCATACTCTTAATATGCAGCAATGTCTACAGTGAATCCTCTTGCAGAATTCCAAGAATATTCCTTCTTTGTTCTCTTTCATTTTTTTTTCTGTCTCAAAATGACAAACGCACCCGTTTCTGAGAAATGCAGAAATGAAAAGAACTAGAAATATATTTTCAATTATTTTAAGATTGCCTTCATCAGCATAAGCAGATAACCACTCAGATTCCACACACATCTGAAAATTCTACAAAACACTCATCACAAATCACAGCCACGCTTACTTGTATTGTTTTAGGTGTTAAGCTAGATGGCAATCATCAATGTTGTGCTTTTCCAGCTCTGGAATATGTAATTCAGAAAAGCCAGTATTGATAAAATATTAGTTTTCTGTTAAGTGAAACAGGTCCTTGAGAAATATTTAAAAGTTTGAAGAACTTATTTTTTATTATGTGAAGTGCAGCTGGTTCGTTCATCAGCCACAAAATGTCAATCCTTCATTTCCCACCAGCCACTGGGCTTTGAATGACCCACCGGTAGTAGAAATAAATCAGACTTAATGTGTTGAATATTTTAGGGCTTAAAAGGTATAAGACTTAGAACTATGTACAGGGCTCTTTCAGAGAAATTTAAATCTACAATCAAGATTTGCTGCTCCATTTTAGGTATGGTAAATTCCCTTGTGATTGAAGAAAAGGCCAGATATCTAATAATGTCTCTACTTACCAGTACCCTCAAAGTGAGAGGCTTTGAGAATTAACCCCCTGTGTGCTGATGCTCAAGCACTAAAGTCAGCAATCGTTCTTTTAGGCACCAGCTAGTGAATGTTTTAGGATTTGGGGGTCATTTGGTAGTGGCATGGAAGTAACCATAAACATTATGTAAAGAGTGTCGCTGTGTTTCAACATAACTTTAATTTTTGGACACTGAAAGTTAAATGTTATGTAATTCTTTTTTTTTTCTCAATGATTAAAAAATGTAAAAAACATTCTTAACTCATGGTTGGCCTGATTTGGTCCACAGTGTTGTCTGCTGATCTGAGCATCTCTAACACTCAATAAGAACAATGCCTCAGAATCTAAAGGTGAACTGTTTATAGCTTAGAAGTCTTTGGGATCTTCAGAGTACTTAACTACTAAATGTTAGTCAGACTGTCACTATCTACTATCTGGAATGTGTTCTTAAACTGCAGAACTAGTATCATGATTAGTCACTAGTCTGGTATGACCTGGACCTCTCCTGGCAAGATCTGATAACTTGCTTAAAAACAAAAGTTATCCAACACAAAGGACATAATTAAAGTTGAACATATGGTCTCTGTGAACAGGAACAACCTGAATTGGATCTTCTAATTAGTGTCCTATGCCAGTGAATGAAATAGACCTGAAACAATGAATTTCTGAAAATGGTAATTTGTCTTCTTATGTCTATTTTTTACCTCATTTTACTAGAGAACTCAACAGCCCATACTGTCAACAAACAATGATTTTAAAAATACAGCCACAGACTCCTATAAGGATCAAAGAATTAAATGCACTTACCTAATTGGGAAACAAAGAGACAAGTCATTTGGAACCAATCAGCAATCATAGTTTGCAAATCCAGGTTAGAAAACATGAAAGAAAAAGAAACAATAATTCATTAAGATATTTTCTTCAGAAAGTGACTTCCACACAGTCGTATTACTAATTCTACCGCTAATAAAATGCGACTATTTGGAAAACCAGCTAAAGGCATTCTTTTATTGTTCTCATCACCGCTTATGACAAAGATATGATTTTAGAAATATCTGATAAAAACCTGCACGGCACTTGTATAGCTAATATGAATTCAGTAATCTTACCACTTATGCTAGCAAGCGACATAGGACAGTTTTGAAAATGACTTGAATGCAGTCTTTATCTGAATATCAGCAGGCAAAGGGCCAGGGTTGGAAATTATACAATAAGAAGGAAATTGAACAATTCAGATATGTTTATGGAAAGCCTGCATCTTGGGGCACCTCATTTGCCATCGAATAAAGCTGTTATTCATGATGTGCAGCGACAATAAAAAGTAGCTGTCTGCTATAAAATTTTTGCCAGCAGGGCAAATTCAGGCAAAGAAGCAGTTTTCAAATAAATGCATTGAAGAGGAAAGAAAAAATAAACCTATAAAATGTTTGCATGTTGTTTGCTTTCCTCTCCAACTTTCTTTAATATATATTATAATGCCTAAAGCCAGCAATTCAGGGGGTCCGTCATCATTCCATATGCGGGTGTGTGTGTCTGTATATATTTACATCTGTGTGTATATACGTATATAGATATATGTGTTTTCATTCTCTGTAAAGGTCATTATAATAATAGTTTCTTCTTGCAGACCTAAAATTGACATAGTTTTTAAAAGACTCATCAAACATCAAAGAAAACTCAGAGCATTTTTCTTTCTTCTTTTTTTCTCTCTCATTTCAATGGATTACTTTTATGTTATTTTACCCAAGATCATTGCTTGCCTTTTGAGGCATTCTGATATTATCCCCAAATGTAGTTTTCACTAACAATTCCTATTGCAAACGTTAACACTGCTCCAAAGTTATATTTTGAAGGGGGCTGAGATTCAAGTACCTAATGTTGTTTCCACATGAGGAAGACAGTGAAACACATCTGGAACTTTCAAGCTCACCATATTTTTCATCATTATAAGAACATTTCAACATTGTTTTTGTTAAAATGAGCTGTGTGGTCAAGTTTTCAGGATAACACACTCGTGCTCAAATTTTCTTTGCTCCTATCATCACAGTCAAAGTATATATGCCAGTTATCGTTTAACCCTAATCGAATTCTGGGTATGCCTACTTTAACAATATGGACCACACCCACGTTTAAAATATAAGATTATTTTAAATGGCCTTACGTTTTTCTTTTTAATCATTTGCCAAAACAAAATAAATAAAAAAGAAAGTACAACAAAGCAGTGTCTGTGTTTGTATTCCCTTCAGGAGAAAGGATATACATTATAAATAATAAAATAACTGATAAATGATTAAGTAAATACATTATAAATGATTAAATAATTTGTTATTCTTTCCACCAGTTACACTTCTAAAATGGAAAATCACACAAATGTTTTGGGATGGGACTAGGGATTCCCCTCCATGTCTCTTATTAGATAGGCAATTCCAAAATAAACTTTTTCAACACACTATTTTGTTATCCTAGCCTCTCTTATCAGTGAAATATAAACTTAAGCAATTATTTAAATAATTTGTTAAGTAAAAAAGCAACAATTTAGAAAATAAACAGCATTGCTTTGTTATTACCAAACAACTAATTGGACTAATTTTCTAGACTGATAGCTACATATATTAGTATATTTTAAAAAAAAAAATACTGGCCTGACTCAGTGGTGAAGCAGTGGATAGAGCATCGGACTGGGATGCAGAGGGCTCAGGTTCAAAACCGCAAGGTTGCTGGTTTGAGCATGGGCTCATCTGGCTTGAGCGTGGGCTCAGCAACTTGAGCTGGGTCTCTGGATTGAGCGTGGGATCATAGACATGGCCCCATTGTCTCTGGCTTGAAGCCCAATGACACTGGATTGAGCTCAAGGTTGCTGGTTTGAGCAAGGAGTCACTTGTGCTGTAGTCCCCCAGCCAAGACACATATGAGAAAGCCAGTGAAAAACTAAGGTGCCACAACGAAGAACTGATGCTTCTCATCTCTCCCCTTCCTGTCTGTCTGTTCCTATCTGTCCCTCTCTCTGTCTCTCTTCTGTCTCTGTCACACAAAAAAATGATAATACTGAATACTTGTAATGGCCGATAGTTTTGAACCATGTTCAAATCAGCATTTTAATTGAGTTGTTGTGTTCTGTAGTTTGTATCAGCACCACATTGCCTCAGTGCTCTTCATCAACCATGTTTACGTGCTCTCTGCACTTCATCCTTGGAGTCATTAATCTGGAAAACATGAGCTTAGTCTTCCTGATGCTCATCTGCTCCTTCTGAAGCCACTCTGCAGTGAGGTCATGACGATCCTGGCTGAAATCTCCTGAATGACTCCAGAACAAGCAGATGGACCAAAACAAGGGAGCAGCAGAGGGAAGCTCAAAACCAATGTGCATTTCCATAAAAATATCCCAAACAATGAGACTTATAAGGAACCCAGCTTGGGACTGCTTTTTAATTCTTCCTTCAAACATTTTTCTTAATCCTCCTGATCAAAATAAAACCAGAGCTCTAGTGCATTTCAACATTAAAAGTAGGCCTTCTTCTTTCTCCTCTGATGCCTGTTCTGTAAAACTTAGCCATACAATAGTAAATAACTACATTTTCTTTGTTTTATTCAGGAATAATATTATTGACTACAGTTGTATATTGGAATTCTGAAAGTTCCGTGGAATGTTTCAAGGATGCTGGAATTAAAACTCAACCAAGCCTGACCAGGCAGTGGCACAGTGGATAGAATATAGGACTGGGACGAGGAGGACCCAGGTTCAAAATCATGAGGTCGACAGTTTGAGTGCAGGCTCATCTGGTTTGAACAAGGCTCACCAACTTCAGCCTAAGGTCACTGGCTCGAGCAAGGGGTCACTCACTCTGCTGTTGCCACCAGTCAAGGCACATATGAGAAAGCAATCAATGAACAACCAAGGTGCTGTCATAAAGAATTGATGCTTCTCATCTCTCTCCCTTTCTGTCTGTCTGTTCCTCTCTCTGTCCATCTTTGTCACACACACACAGAAAAAATAAAAACTCAACCAATATTAGTAGATTTATTTTTAATAAAACAAATTTGATGACATTTTTTGTGTGGTCAAGTTTTAAAGTTTTTCTGGAGAAAAAAATGAAAACTTGACTTATATAGTTATTTGGGATAAACACTTTTTACTGACCATGCATACATTTAAAAGAGTCTGCTGTTTCATACTGGAAATTAACACCCAGATTGCCTGCCCTGTCCCCCCCCCTCCAATTTTTGCAATGTGTATCAAACGAAATAAATTTAGCACCAGGATTGATAAATACTTATGTGATCCAAGAATCAATTTGCTTTGTAATGTTCACTTTTATTTAATGTTTTGTATGGACCTAAAGGAATAGCTTATTTGGACAGCCTAGGTAATTCTGTGAGTTAATTATTAAGTTCAACTGAAATAAAATAACAATACATGAAACATAATTAGTGCATAATTCCAACTCCCATAAGGTAATGTGTTGTTAGAATATTTTAAGATACTTTTTTTAAAAAAAGAAAAAAAGGTTGTGAAATCAACTTAAATTCAGGTAACATAATACATTTCAGCATAAAAATGAATTTTGTGGTTCAAACTCACAAACATTTGAGCACGAGTAGTCTTTGTATATTAGAAAAATTTCCTTTTTGATCATAAGCATAAGCAGAATTGGCTCCTCACTCCCAACTTAATATTTTGGGGTCTACTCCTGGGAAAGAGATATCATTTTTCTTAGAGCAAAGTTTTTCCTTGCAAGAGAAATAAACTAATGTACATTATTATACTTTTTTATGCCCTATGGATGTAAAAGGCCAACTGTCATGTTTGAAAAAATACATGGTAAGACATTTTAAGGCTCCCAAATTTATTTTTGTGACAGTGCCTCTTTAAAAATAGTACTTGGCATTCAAATAGCTAGAAATTGCTCATGTTATTTCTTCCAGACATAAAATCAACCCTTTAATTTATTTGTCCCATTGAAACTTATGATGAAACTTTATCCCTTGGGAGTCATCTCCATTTTTGGAGAACTTGTATGTCCAAGTAGGTGTTGCACAAAGACATCACCTCTTCCTGGAGACAAGCTACATTTAGCGAAACAAAAGTGAAACTTTTCTTTCTCTTCTTCCATCACAAGCATTTTCCAAGTCCTTTGTTTGGACCTTGTGTTGGGAAAATGAGTTTGTAAAGTATTACTTATTTTTGAGTTTGCTCACTTTTACTGTTAAAAATGGTGCTGCCCAGGTGTGTGATATTGCTAATTACCTTCCTGCTTTGTAAGAGCCATTGTTATGCTAATGTTGCTGGAGGAGAGGTTTTTAACCCAAAACATTTTGAGATAAAGGAGGAGGAGAAGAAGAAAAAGAAAGTCAAGATGGCAGGGTGCTGAAGGAGAAGCCAGTTTGTGCAGAGAGGAGATGGGGAGCAAAGGTGAGGGCTCTTGCGAGAAAATAAAGAAATTTAGAAGAGAAGAGGGACAGAGAGAAAGATGACAATAAGTTTTCATTGACTTCTTGTTGTTCATATACTAAAATCCACAATTATTTTCTTCTTAAACGGGAAGGTCCTTCGCCATCTGCCCTTTCTCTGTTCAGTCTCAGCCTCCATAAGGTCACACTCTGGACACAAAATTCCTGACAGTCTGGCTCTGTGTTCACCTACAGAGCCCACTGATACCTTCCAAAAACTGTGCATTTGTATAAGTAGCATCTGTGTACCCTCCCCCATGCTTTTCCCACCAGCCACATTCCTACTCATTCATTAATCCATTTCGATTGCCTTACTCTGAGGCCACTCTTACTTTTCTCAAGGACCCACCAGAACCCCCATGCTTTGTATTCAGTCCTACTCTTGATAGGCTATTAGTAGAGCTTTTGTTTTGTAATTCCCCAGTATCTTGTATATAGCTCAATTAAAACAATTTCCCCATTTTTAGTTTATGAGGCCATTTTTCCCATCAAAGCATGAGGGCTAATTAACTGAATATTAGCACTTAGTGTTACACTCTTTGGTGTATGTGTCTCTCCCCTTTTGTAATCAGCCCTTTAAAGCCATGGTTCCCTAATGAGGCCTAGAGCTAGACTCAGTTACCAGGGAAGAAATGATTGTGAAATATTTTCTTTGTTTCTTCCTTCATTTCAATGTCTACACAAAGGCAGACAATGCCCTGACACTTAGTACAAATATGTGTAATAATCACTCAGCAAATATGATCATTTGTAGAACCAATTAGGAGGCAGGTGAGTTACGCCTGGGATTGGAGTGTGGAGTAAAGAAGCTAATCTGAGCACACATAGAGGTAGAAAATCTTCATGTCCCAGTACAAAACTAAGTATCATCATGTTTGTTTTGCAATTAAAGAACATGTCCAACATGAGCAATGAAAAGCATATTGTAAGATAGTATTAATCATACATGTAGTTAATAACCTTTGAAGAGACGACCATATTGTCTCTTCAATTTTTTAACTCCTTTTTGTTTGTGTGATCAACAGCTTTCTCACTTCCTGCCATAGACTTGAAACGTCACATGTAATGAGAGAGATAACCTCACAAAGTAGAGATGTGGCTCTCACTAACATACAGGGGATTCTCTTATAGGCTGTGTAGAGTTTTCAGGACCACAAGTCAATGTGACTTATAGGGCTTAATGACCGCCACCTTTATTGCAGGTTTCTGTCTCTCTAAGGCAAACACCATCGAAAAACAATTCCTGAAAACTCGTGTGTGTCAATTTGTTTCCCTCCAGGCCTACAGTATACATTACTCCCCTAAGCACCACCAAAGAGCTGCTGCCTCTTCTGCCAGGAAGCCCGTTATATCACAAGGATTATCCGAGAGCTTTAGCAGAGCTTGAGTACGTTGAGGAATGAGGAAGCGAGGGTGGAGAGGAGCATATTTGTAACATATGAATGAATGAACCAGTTCTCGTTTTATCTTATTCAGGGGTTGGGTCAAATTAAACACACACACACACACACACACCCCATCCCTCTTCTGGTCTGATAAGCTACAGCAGACATTCAATGGAGTATATTATATGAGGAAAGAAAGTGAGTGCCAGAAGCTAAGCACAGGCAATCTGGGACAGGCCCAGCATAGATGTCACAGAAGATTATGCTCAGCTCCATGCGGGTCAACAGCACCTTAGGCAGAGTGACACAGCGGAAGGGTCTCCTCAGCCTCCCCACACTTCTGGGCAACCTCTGTCTTCCCAGGATCTTTGGTTATACGTCTTTCAGCCCTCAATCCCAATGTTCTTAACTTTTCTCTTTTATAGCCTGAAGAATCTAAGTAGTACAACTGAAAGATCTGACATGATCACTTCCTGCCTATCAATCACATCTTTCATTCTTTCCGGTAACTGAGCTCATCTAGGCATTAGGGAAAAAGTAACTTTAATTTTTACCAAGACCATTCACCCTAACATATAGGTATGGACAGGAGAATAGATGTTGGATTCTACGTTTTTTTTTTAAGAGGTTAATAAATTTAAATGAATTCATCAGTAGAGTGGAACCGAGGCTTGCTGTTACTTCTTGCCTATGCTGGATTCATATGTTTCCACGTATATTTTAGAAAAAGTCCCCAAAGTACACACTTCTGAATGTGTCCACCTCTTCCTAAATTTCAGGTAATTACTCTAAAAAAACATAATCTGATAGTTGTCACTGTTAAAGTATGGGACATAGTTATACAAATTAAGCTTTGCTTTACATAACATATTTTATTGTAGATGGTCATAACAACCCACTAAGCAGAAATTTGTTCAATTGTAGGCATATGAGATGGTGGATTCTGAACACATGAAGTAAAACTCATGGCCAGGCTTATTTGCAAGAGTCATGTGGGCAATGGTTTGTCACTGTTATAATGTATATACTTCTCTTCATGAGCAGATGCTCTAAAATTCAAATTACCAATTTATAATAAAAATATAAGTATCAATTTTTCTCATGTAGATCTTTTCCCTTGAAAGCTTCTATACTTGTCTTCTGTCATAGTAACCAAACAAATATAACAGCTTAGATTCTTTATGTTTTTAATTGTATAAAGGCAGACAGCTTCACTTCTAAGAGTAAACTTAAAAATATAGTGGAAAAAGTGGCCGAAGAGATGTAGAGACAGCCAAGTTTAATTAAGGTGTCTGAAATACAATCTGAAGAATGCAAGACTGAATCAACAAATCTAAAGTTATATAACCTCTTCACGGCTAATAAAGTGGCTGACACTAGAATATAATTGAAAAAAGACTCAACTGAATTAATTATAATAAACTGGCTTAAGCTAGCAGAACTGTAATGACATGCTTTGTTATTCTGTCAAATAATTCTTTTTGGGGAAAGAGAGTAGTCTGTACAGAATACAGAGAAAAGGAGCCCAGGAGAACAGACTTAGTAGATTTTACTGAATGCCAAGTAGAAACAGGGAAGTGCAAATCCAGATATATTTCCTGATCAAAGCAACGAGGTTTCCTATGGCCCAGGTGAGAATGGCCTCGAGACTTCCCCTTTATTTTGATTTAGCATTCAACAATTACATTTCTGATGATGAAACTGTAAGATCACTAACAGTAATTATAGACCCTACTACTGATAATTAATTTTGTGTCATACTTTGAGAGTTAAGGTATTCACATTGCACATACCTTTAGCTTAGAAGACTTAGAGCTTTAGATTTGTTGATTCAATCACATACTTTTTTTTAATCATTATGATAAATCCAAGTAGGTATAAGTAAGAAGGGACTGCTTATTTTACAGGTAAGAACTAGTAAGAGCACATAATCAGGTCAAGGACACAAGGTAAAAAATTGATGGGGTCAGCATTCAAGGCTAGAAAAGTTCAATTCCAGAACTTTCGTCCGCACACTCCATCACATCATGCCTGAAATAGCCACCTTCATGGTTCAAGACCAGACTAGGTGATACAGCCACATCACTGTCTCCCCTGGACTCAACTGCTCATCGTCTACCATATCTTAGTGCCATTGGCCATAACATTAACAAGTACAAATTGCTCACAAAAATGTCAAATGAAAAAAAGGCAAGAACAAATATATGACCTTATTTCTTCTTCATTTAAAAGTATGAGGCAATAGGTGTGAATATGCATTATTGTATGTCTATAAATACAAAATAAAAAGATTTATTCAACACTAGAGGTGTTCTCAGAATAGCAGTGCCAATTTAATTGTAAGAACGATACAGGGAACGGAGCATATCAACCATGATAACAATACCATATCTATTCCAAAAATCAGCTGTTTCAAGGTTGTAAAAACTGATAGCAACCTCAAATTCAATTAAATGACTATTAATGTTGTGATCCTTTGAATATCAGAAAATCTAGATGTCAGGTTTGCAATTCTAAATCCTAACTTGCAATAAGAAGTCACGTGACACTGTCTCTCAAAATTTAATAGATTTGTTTAATCCATTAAAAATAGATTATACAGCACTCTATATGATGTAGACTTGATCACTCCGGGTGAATGAACTAGCTGCGTCTTCTGTCATCGGAGCGTGTTCTTTTTTTTACTTAAATATTTGAATTTAGTTGCTAAAAGGAATTTATTTTATTGCTATCAAGTGGAAATTTGATTCCTGGCAAAATTTGATATAACACTCTGGGGCACATAAACCCCATCTGAGAAAACGCCCGGCTTTATTGGTTTTCAGTCTACTCACTGCAACTGCAAGTGTCCTCAAAATGTCATCAACGATAAACTGCAAAAGGCTTCACATCCACTCATTAAACAGTCTCCCTATGGCAGTAGGCTGTAAACAGATATTGCCTGGCTTCTAAGACGGTGTTTATGAATTCAGACACAGATGCTGGTTCTTTCCCTAAACAGAGAAGTTTATACTTTGCATCCTGTTTATGTAGCAATCAGTGTAGGGTATATGAAAGCAAAGGAATACTCCAGATAGTTACCATACTAATGGTCTTAATATTTTTTGTCATAACCCCAAATATCGACTGTGCATTTTGAAATCTATATTAGAAAAAGTGTAGTTCTGATACCCTGGGGCTTTTTTCTTGTCAGATTCAACTGCACACGCTCCGATGACTGAAGACGCAGCAAGTTCATTCACCCTGAGTGATCAAGTCTACATCAGATAGAGTGCTGTATAATCTATTTTTAATGGATTAAACAAATCTATTAAATTTTGAGAGACAGTGTCACGTGACTTCTTATTGCAAGTTAGAATTTAGAATTGTTAACAGAAAAGTCGCCAATATTTTATAAAATAAACAAAACACATTACTGAAGAAGAAAGAGGCAGTGTTCAGTAAACATATCTTGATGAAAACCAAGCAAGTTTACAACAGGTATTCAGATCAAAGTCTAAATTTCTTCGGTTGCCTTTCAAGGCCTTATATGAACTCCCACCAATTTTTTTTCATTTTTTTACTTCTATGTCTGAGTCCTGTACTTTGAAATGATATCTGAAAAGACTCCATAAATGTCCACTTTTATTCATGTGCATAGATGTACGTCCTACTTCAAATCCTAAACTCAATCATAACTGACACATCTAAATATGATCCTTAACAATGTACTACCCTTGGTTAGTTGGCTCAGTGGTAGAGCATCGGCTCGGTGAGTAGATACCCTGGGTGTGATTTCCAGTCAGGGCACACAGGAGGAGGCACCCATCTTTTTCTCCACTCCTCCCTCTCTCGCTTCTCTGTCTCTTCCCTTCCTACAGCCATGGCTTGAATAGTTTGAGCAAGTTGGCCCCAGGCACTGAGGATGGCTCCATGACTTCTCCTCAGGTGCTAAAATAGCTCAGTTGCCAAGCAATGGAGCAACAGCCCCAGAGGGGCAGAGCATCAATCACCCAGTAGGGGGCTTACTGGATGGATCCTGTTTGGGGCGCATGCAGAAGTCTGTCTCCCTACCTCCCTGACTCTACCTTAATAAAAAAAAAAATGTCCTAAGTGATTATTAGACATAGAGCAAGCCCAGTGCTAGGTCATTCCCTGACACAATGTAGACACTGATTCACAAAATAAGTGGTAGCTATAACATGCCTTACACTTGGACTTTGAGGTAAAGTAATGGTCTCTTTTATGTTAAGAGAGGTAAACAAAAATTGAGAAAGTAGAAGAATTACTAAATGGAAGAAGAGATTCGGTTTGAGTTTGATGATGAAGTTCATGCACTTCAGCTTAACTGACTTTCCTTCATCCCTGTAAATCCTTCCTTCATGACCTTAGCTCCCGAGCTGTGAGAGTATAGAGGATGGCATAGTCGAGCACAGGCAACATCAGATAGTGTTAGCTACCACTGTTTATGTCACTATGCTTTCCCTCACAGGACACTAAAATTAAGACAGAATGTAATCTGGTTGACACCGTCGGTGTACAGCAACAAGTTATGGGGTCTCCTGACTGTTTAAACTGACTTTGCAAACTGGTGAATGAACATCTCTTCAGCATTGTGAAAGTGCAGACCCAATAGAAGGCATAGGACGGTAGAAAATCTGAAACAAGGTGAAATGCCCTACAGAAAACAGCTAAAGAATTCACTATAATATCGCTTTCACCAGACTGTGAAACTCTCTCTTTTGAAATTGCTTTGCGTTATATTTGTTAGCCAAAAGCAGCCAGGTAGGACCCTTATATTTTGGAATGGTAGGGGGTCACTCTTAACGTGAAGGATTCTATGGAAACAAAAGTTATGTTAACCTATTAGAACATGAAAATTTGCTGTATTTTGCCATGCAGGTTAAGGAGGGAATCTTAAAATCTCAAGAAGGAGATTAGAAATAAAAACAGAAGTTCCCAGAGTTTTGCCTGTTCTCGCTTCATAGGGTTTTATACACATGTAGCAGTCCAAAAAGGGGGGGGAGGGTTACATCTGGTGTTGCCTATTCCATCATTTTCCTTTTTATTAAAAGCTTTGTTTCTAATTTGCACAATACTTAGTTAGCTTCAGACTTTTTTTTTTTTTTTACAGGGAGAGAGAGAAAGTCAGAGAGAGAGAGAGATAGGAACAGACAGACAGAAACGGAGAGAGATGAGAAGCATCAATCATCAGTTTTTTGTTGCCATTGTGACACCACAGTTGTTCCTTGCTTGCTTTCTCACACGTGCCTTGACCGCAGGCCTTCAGCAGACCGAGTAATCCCCTGCTGGAGACAGAGACCTTGTGTCCAAGCTGATGAGCTTTTGCTCAAACTAGATGGACCCACGCTCAAGCTGGCGAGCTCAAGGTCTCGAACCTGGGTCCTCCGCATCCCAGTCCTACGCTCTATCCACTGCGCCACCGCCTTGTCAGGCCAGACTATTTTTATTCTTGAAAGAAAGACTACATCAGTATCAACATTAGATCATTTGTTAATGGGGGAACATCCAACTGCCAGTTAACGCAGTCTGGGCACTAACGTGTGTTTTAGGGAGATTCGGATCAACACATTGGAAAGCGATGCAGCCGGGAGGAACCTGACAAAATAATTCAGGGGAAGGGAAAAAAAATAAAGAGCTGAGTTCCGGCATTGTTCCTGAGACGACTGCCAAACTATCACAGATTTCAGCAGTTTATGAAAACAGTACTTTGTGTTTTCAAATATGCTCTTAGATTTTTCACAGGATAGATCAGATGGGATGCATTCTCGTCATTTTTGGAAAATGCAGAGAAAACAAGCATACCAAAGACCAAGAACAGCATGTGAGAATAACACTTTCCATGCTATTTTTGTGCCACTTCCCCCCCTCCCCGCCCCCCGGATATGAAGTGTTGTGAAACATTAGCGGGGACAATGCAGTGTTAAAAGGTCTTAAACTATAGATCTATCTCTTTTATTGCATCAAGGAGCCCTGCTATGTCTTTAACAGCCATTGCTATTAATGGCAACTCGTTGTCATTACTGCAAATTAAATAGAAGATCAACTGCTACGTAATAGCATAGCGCAGGGTGTACAGGAAGAGGATGACAGGCTGACCCACAATTCATATTCAAAAGTTACTTTAAAACTTTAGATATGATTAAATGCTGTCTGTCTGTCAATAAGTTCTAGCTTAATAGTGTGGCGCTATAGGTTACGAGTTGGCACATTATTGCCCCGCTCATAAAAGTTTACACAGCAAACTGGGTTCCATGTTTTAAACTATTAATTCCCTTCAAAATATAGCCTAAACTTTATTAATAAACTCAGTGGTAGCATGTGGTTAATTACTCAATTCAGTGAGTCCTTGTGGTGGCCTCCTCTGTGTCTCATCACCATGGCCTTATAGGTAGAACAGAGAAGAAAGGCTCAGTGTAATTTGGGGGGAGGGTGGAGAGGGAGAAAGAGGTGTGTAGGGAGGGAGGAAGAGAAGCAGAATGAGGTGAGTACAACAGGAACAACTCCAATCTTTTACTTTTCAAAACGAAGTGTAAGCATAGCTACTGACCATTTCAGAAATACTGACCCACACACAGCCAAGATCCGGGAGCAAGTCCCTTACTCTTTCTTTCCCTAGGCATCGGTTCTGCTCTCAAGGGAAAGGTCTGAATTTGCAACACGTGGTCATGGCAATGGGAAAGCAGTAAGGAAATGAATAAAACTTCAGTCTACAAATTATTCCCAGCCCACTTCTCTCTTTCTCTTCTCTCTCCAGCACACCACTCCCAGAAGGCACAAATAGGCCTGTCTTTCTGATCTTAAGAATAACACACTATGAATGAAATTCATCTGAGGGCACTCCCAAAGAAAAAAACCTGTTTTTTTCCTTCCAATATTGGATTCCACAACGAGGGTTGGAACTACTCTCATAGAACTGTTATTATATAAAGAGGTTAGCCTTTTGTAGCGCTAAGTTATAAACATATCCAAGCCTGACCTGTGGTGGCGCAGTGGATAAAGCATTGACCTGGGAACACTGAGGTCGCCAGTTCAAAACCCTGCACTGGTCTGGTCAAGGCACATATGGGAGTTGATGCTTCCAGCTCCTCCCCCCTTTCTCTCTTTCTCTCTCTCTTTCTCTCTCACTCTGTGTCTCCTCTCTAAAATGAATAAAATTTTTAAAAAAAGAATTAAAAAAAATATTAAAATATACACAAGTATATGACTTTATTTTTTTAAACATATCCAGCTACATTATGGGTTTAATTTAAGCTTCCTATAGAGCAAGGCTGGTATGATAGATGACATCTTAAGTTCCAAATTTTCTATGATTTGGAAGAAAGATTCTAAAGAACCCGTGTCTTTTAAAATATGATTCAATTGTAAATTGGGAACTGTCTGCGCTCTGTTCCTTTATGACATCAAATTTATTTCCCTGGACCAGTTAGACAAAGGCTAACTGTTGGTTCTTGAAAAACAAAATAAATCAGTCTTCAAAGCAGAATTCTGTTGAGGAGGAATTCAAATAGAACCCAAGCAGGAGGAAAAACAGCAGAGGAAGGGTGTGTCCCCCAACACCACCAGGGAGACTTTGCAGGAATTAGCTTGTGTTGTGTTCTTATCTCTGAAGAAGCACTGGCTAAACTATTTGAAGCTGCTTTCTCAGAGGGATTATCTCCTTCAATCTGTTTTAATCACAACTAACCACTTTTAAATGCTATACACTGAACTTCAATTAGAGAATCAGAATTCCTCTAGATCTCTGCGACTTAATAGAAAAAAAAAAAAAAACACATGCTCACCCACACACACGTTCTAGAAATCAAATTGTCACCCACCTGCTGTTGTTCAGGTTAATCAGAAAATAAAAACCAGTTATATTTTTAATCAACATAAAGTAAGGTCAATGCACATACGAAATGTTACACTTGAAAATCCTTTAGACTTTGGAGGTGATTTCCAGAAGCAGGCAAATACATTCTTTAGACAATGGATACATTGGAAGATCACCGGGATTAAAAATAAGCAATCAAAAAAACAGAATGGCAAACTGAGCTGCCATGAGTAAGTTAGATAATTTTCTTTTCTTGTCCATTATTAGGAGTCTGTGTTAAGCACAGAAATTCTCATGTATCTATGAACTGTTCTACAAATGATCAGTGTTCTAAAAAAATTAAAGAACGTGAACCTATGTATTGTAACGAGAGAACTGGTCATTGACCAATTACACTTATAATTAGAATCATTCCGTTAGATACATGCTTACTCCAGCTAAAGCTATGAAGGTGATAAAAATTCCTAACTTTCTGTTGGTGAGTATTTGCCAGACAGCACTAAGGATTGTTATTTTTCTCTGAATTCTATCCATCTAGAGACGTTAGTTTCAAGGGAGAAACAGTTACCACTGAAAGTGCAAACATGGACCCTAGAACCTCACTGATGGCGTGCATCTGAATTCTGGTCCCACTGCCATCCAAGGTGTCATCTGTCTTGTCACATTAGGGTCAAAGAATACTGTTTGTGTTGTACAATTGTGTGAGGATTACATAAGCACATAGCACATAGCTTAATGAGTGCAACCACAACTCGCCCCATAGATGGTTACAGTGTGTATTTAGGGGGAACAAGTTTAAAACTAAGGATTATATCATGAAAAACCACGTGGATTTTTATGCTCAATTATCCCCACTCGCATTCCCAAGACTTTGATGGCAACTTTATAGACATCAATAAGTTCACGTCTCTTGCCCAAGATGTAGAGCTATCACATAATTTTATGCTGACATCAGTTGTCTCCAGACAGCTTTAAGATATGAAATAACAAGCAGTCAATGTCAGCAGTCTTAAATCAAGCCAAGGGCCCCCACGGCACCAGACAGTGGCAGCTTGTTACTGCTAAGGAAATGTCAGTCCAGTCAAAGCGAGGTAGGGTTGTCAAATCCCTGATTGCGTCTGCCTGGTAGAACCAACGTTCTATAAGGTAACGCTTGTAAAGACGCTGTTCTGTTGCCAACAACCCTGAAGCAGAACAGCCGACGACGTGGCTCTCAGAGTTCAAGACATTGACTTTTCGATCCCTGCAATGCCTCCCTCCATTAGGCTGGTTCGTTTTCTCTCTGTTTGTAGGCACAGCATTAGAGTTCTTTTACAAATATGTATAAGAATTTGTAGAGAGCTAGGCGTCAGTATACCTGTGATAACTGAGTTACGCTTTGCAGTGCGTATGAACCATTTCTTACTTATTTTTAAACACTTTGTTTATTACAAATAGTTGCGTGTGCCCCCTTGTATTGGAACTGCACTATAATCTTCCCCTTGGCACCGATTCTGCTGTCCGGCTATGATCCATTCTCACTCACAGTCTTTGCCATAGCGAGTATCACTTACTTTTAAAGTGGCCCATTGACTGAACCGCAGGGTCTTATTACAGTTGGTCTATGCCCATTTAATTAAATTTTAAGATTAATTTCCAGGTAATACATTCATATGCTAGTTTAAAAGATTTGTTTTTTGTTTGTTTGTTTGTTTTGTGGGGGGTCTTGCTATTCTTATAAAGGATGGTGGCATTTTTACTATTTCAACTTTCCCATCAACAAGCCCACAAAAATAATAAAATGTGTTAGCTGTTCTCTGTCTTATTTTGTCAGTAAATATGACTATTCACAGATCCATTTTTTCATCACGGTTGGTGAGGACCATTCGTAGCATTTAAGAGTCTCAATCCCATAGTCTGTACAATCACCGTTCAGAGATCTATCTTTTGAGTCCATACTGGGCACACACATTCATCAACCTTCTGCAGTACCTGGGTCTCATCCCTAGCTGACACTTATAGACAGTCCCCTGTGACTTTTATCATGAAGAGCGTGTTGGGGTGAGCACTGGGTTATGGTCTGTGGTCATTAATCTAACGTCTCACTGTGTACTTTTCTGCACAGCAAATCACAAGTCTCTTTCACCCTCTTCACACACCAGTGTCAAAGGAAATACTTACATATGTGCTATAAATCTATTTGAATACATGGTAACAGAAACAAACATATGGGTTAAATTTCCTTGAAATTACACATGGTTATAAAAATTGACCTAAAAAAAAGTACTTGCAAAAACATGTTTGGGATTTGATCGAACAAAAATATTTTTAAATATCTCAAGCTGTTTGGCAAATCTCAAAAATGCCAAGTGATTTCCAAGTCGACTCACAGCAGCCTTTCTTTTTTAAATTCACTTTAGAGAGAAGAGATAAAGAGAGAGAGAGAGAGAGAGAGAGAGAGAGAGAGAAAGGGAGGGAGACAAGTGGGGAGGAGCAGGAAGCATCAACTCCCATATGTGCCTTGATCAGGCAAGCCCGGGGTTTTGAACCATCAACCTCAGCGTTCCAGGTCAGCACTTTATCCATTATGCTACCACAGGTCAAGCCCAGCGTCCTTTTTCTAACACATGAGCCTTACAAAGCATGAAAGTGTGTGTGTGTGTTCATGTGTGCACACACATGTATGTGATGAAGCAATGGGCTTTATAATCATCACCAGGAGCTTTACCTACAAAACCAGATTAAAGAATAACATTCCCCAAGTATCTAGAGATCTTATCAGTATTGTAAATATTCATCAGGTACTGTGTCAGTTTTACAAACAAGTAGAGTCCGGCAGTATGTACTTGGTGTGATTAAGTGATGCCCAAGTTATTTTACATCATTTTCTCAATCAAATGGCACATTTTTTCACAGAAAATGTATTCCTCTCATTAATCTGGGAGAAGACACAGGTAAAAATGCAAAAAAAAATACTTTATTAGCATAAAGTAGCTTTCCAGATCACATATTTGATCTCATCAGACACTTGATATTAGGGGCTTGAGTAAGAATTGTAAGAGATAACCAAGTCTCAACTCAGAAGAGCAGGTAAGAAAAGTCAAGTGCAAGAAAACACTGTCCAGAAGAGTTTATGTACTTGGAGCATGAAGGTCATGGTCCTGGGAAGTTGGAGATCTCAGATATGTGAATGTGGTTTTCAGAACAGAGAGTATATTTATGGACATGAAAGATGAAACTTTATTTGATGCAAATAATTACATCTGTCTTTATACCAGTAATCATTATGTGTGTGTATATACACATGTATATAATATATATTTCATATGTATATGTATGTATATATATACACATTATATATATTATATATTATAACTTTATACCTTCATTACACCAGTCTCAAAATAAAAATTTTAGAGTCTATAATACCCAAGTTTGAAAACATCTATAGTATAGTGTAAACACAAAATATAGCCAGTCTAACCAATTAGAAGTATTTAAATAATTGTTTATTTCTTGACCTCTTCATTTCTTTTACTTCTATTTGCCTAGCTCTTGGTCATCAATTTGCTAGATCTTCTTCTGATCTCATCCTCAGAGTTTCATGCGCCCTATAATCAGTGTGAACTTCACCATCAAAGACTTTCTTAAGTATTATGTTGGGCAAATAACACATTCAGTTAAAATCGATAACTTCCAATTCACTTCAGAATCAAACCAGAACTTTTGGCTGTGCGTAACTGTTCCATCACCACAACCTCTTCTGAGGTATATTTTCCCAGCAGTACTTGAAAATCTTAGTTCCTCCTCATTGTCTATCTCCTTTATAAGTGATACAATAAAGTGGCAAATGTAGTTTCTTCCCAGAAAGACTAGGTTAAAAAATCAAATTTAAACACAAAACATCACATCATCAGCTAATTCTCAGCTACCTGCCTTTCTGTGAATGAATCCATTTTTTAAAATATTATTTATATTCATGTTGTGTGACTTTGGGTCAAAATTTCATTCGATCCCATTTGAGAATTTATTGTGATGTAAAACATAGCGTGTGCTTAAGATCTGCTCCAGGAAAATTATTAAGCAATGCCTTCCACTCGGCTTTGCCCAGACAAGTCCTCCTTATGTGAAACACCATTCTCCCTGATTGCTCAGATCCAATCCCCAAAGCTCCCTCTGCTCAGGTAACACTTCTGCCCTGTGCTCAACCTCTCAATCATTTCACCAACTCTTGTGTTTCATTGTCGTCCCGAGGCCTCAGGACAGTGGCTACTCTGTCCCTGGTGTACTCCCTTAGTTCTTTATCCATACTTCTACTAGGACTCGCATTGCTTAGTCATCTGTTTCCTGCCCTCTCTCATGTCTTACTTGTCTATGCATTTTCTCCATGTCTTGTAGACTGAAGCACATCCGTGGTATTATGATACATAAACACTTTCCAAGTAGACAAATGCATGTGAACAACTAAACTCAAATTATAATGACGACTATCAACTCACTTCAAGTGTCATTTAAATTCAAATGAACATTGTAATAATTAGGTATGGTGCCAAGGGTGTAGTGGTAATAATGGTGAAATACTTTGTAAAGTATAATATTGCCTAATCACTTTGTTGTGCAGCTGAAACTAATACAAAATAATGTTAAATATAAGCTATATTTGAAAAATAAAACTTAAAAAGTCCTCGTGCTTACAATTTAACTATCTGGAAACTAGACCAACTCTCTCTAAAAATTTTCTAAGTGAAATATTTCAGATATGCTTGCATCACAAATATACTCATCAATCAACTTAATACTTACACTTTATAACTCCTTCAAATACATCTATAGGTTGTAAAAATTATTATCTTTGTCTATATCTTTATAGTTAAAGCTGTGAGTTGAAAAATTGAAAATATTTCTAAGTTCTTGTAGGGAGCTCAATTTTATTGGCAAGGCACATTCATTAGTATATGGAATATACGAATTTTACATACAATGCAGTGTTTTCAAAAATATAATGAGGGGACGTTTTCAAAAACTGTTTGGTAATAGTCTGTTTGTAAAATACCATTTTTGGCCACTAGAGGGAATACACCCTCAAACTTAGCAAAGAAAAACAATATTTTTTTACTGTTATTCAACAAGTCACCTTCCTGTCTAGTCACGTAATTGATCAACATACTCATCAGTATCCTTCATTAACTATAAATTAATAACATGTTTAATTAAATAAGAGTCCCTTTTTTACCAAGAATCAGATACAAAGAACCATATAACTGGTAACTGCAATTTGCGTCCCCCTAGAGGCAAAAGAAAATCTATATTTTACCTTGAGAAAGTGGAGAGCGATCAAGAGTTGAAGATAGAAACAGCACCAATTGGAGTACTGCTCCTTTACCATCTCACACAATCACTGTCATCCCCAAAGGCCATTTTCACAAACGACACGAGAAAGCTCCTAAGAACTTGACAAAGGTAAAGGTTCTGAATTATACTGAATATTAAAACTCAATATTACCAGCTAGCAACTGCTGCAAATTGAAAAGAAAAGCATCTTCCAGTGTAAGCCCACAGAGAAAGGAGGACTTTAAAACAGGTAGGGAAGGAAGAAGAAGCAGAAGAGTCCCAGAGAAAACCTTCAGAAATCTATTTCGTCAAGGTGGCTCTATGTCTTGAAGTTTATTTACTTAGTGCATTGAATTAAAATGTACGGCCATGGTTTTTGAATTACTATCCTGCTGTAATTTGAACAGGTGAATTCCTATTCCATGTAATAAATTTCAAATTGTTCAGCTGTTATTGCCTAACAAAAATCAATCAGGTACACAATTGTGGCCGTAAGTCATAGATAGACCACATTTCTTATCACCGCACGTTCTTAGGCTCTCCACCACGTGGGGGCAGACCAAACAGCAATAGGAATGGGAGGAGAGGCAACATTCTCAACAGATTTTCTAAGTGCTTTTTTAAACCAGGAGTAGGTGAATAAAAGCCACTCAACTTCCATTTGAATCTATGTCGTCTATACCTGGGGAATGCAGACATTACAACATAGCCAGCATATAATTTGAATAATTTCATATTGGAATTCTACATAAAAAAACCATGTTCAATATTGCCATTCATGACAACTGTCAGCCCCAGGCATTATTGATAGTGGATAAGGATATGAGAGTCTTCCTTTTCTTTTTCCTGTTTTCCTTTACTCTTTAAAGGCTTCAGTTACTCATCAGTCGGTTGTAGTAGAACTTTTCCAGCTAATGGACAAACCTCAAGTGAATAAATCCCATTGACCAAAGTCCTAGACAACATAGCCAATGCCTGTTCTATTAGTAACCAGTTAAGTTATTCCTTTGCAGTAATTTTATGGGGGTCCAAAGTTAAATCCTTTTTTATTTTTATTTTTTTTTTGCTTAAATGAGGAGATTTCTATAGGTACACCTGATCAATAACTGAAGTGATTAAAATAATAATCCATATTTCCAGGTGTAGAAGTTTAAAATGTAGAATATAAGAGAACAGTTATTTATATACTTGTAACTCAGAAATGTACATATAAAATGTATGTGCATGCTCTGGCTTCACCTTTTGCTTCCTTTAGATTCCATGGATGGATTTTCAAACACCTAGCACATGAGCAGATAAGCTCATCATAAGGGTCAATGCACACAGTATCAGTGTGATAAGACCAGAATAAAGTGAAAAACAGAAGCAACATGTATTATAATAATCAGTAAGGAGCACAGGCTAATCAAGATCATCGACTTGGTCCTGACTCTAGAAAGTAGACCCACAGATATAAATGGAAAAAGGTAGAGATTGATAGAAGATAGATAATATACGTCACACAGAATGGCACTATGGTAATTCTAATAGTCAACAATGCAAAAATTCAATAAATATTATCAGAATGACATTGATTTCTATGACACATCAATCCTCTTTAATTTCTCAATCATCAAAGGCAGAAAAGAACATTGGATTTTGCAGGACGAACTCCTCACAGATTGAGTGCTATGTGCTAGACTTTGTGTTCAAGTGTTGTACTTTAAACGTGTTACCTAATTTCAGACTCGGCTTTGTGAACGAGGTGCTGTCTTATATTACAGAAAACTGAGAATTAAAGATGTTAAGTAATTTTTGCAAGGGGTGGAGCCCTGGTTTGCACTTAAGTCAGTTTCACTTCAGAACCTGTTGTTTTAATTCATACCATTTCTTCTTAATTGTAATTCTGGTTTTCTGAGACTCCAGCTCTGACATAATAACAAATATAAGTGAAGAAGTATTATATAATTATATTTATAATGGTAAAATAGGCCTCTATGTCAGAGACCACCAGATTCTGGTATGATTCTTGTATTCTCTTCTTCTTTTAAATATATTAATAGCACCCTAGTTTGGGGCGGAGGCATGGTGACCAGTGACAAACCACACTGCCCAGACTTGCTTGCAATGTGAGGCTTGCTATTAAAATACTGAATAAAGAGACGTAGGCCAAAAACACTGGCTCTTTTAAAAAGGGAATAGACTCACTAACCACTTACCCTTTGGCCTTTTGTTATTCTAATTATTGCACAAATAAGAGGCTATGCAGTCCTTCTTGCAAACCATGAAGACAATTATGAGAGAAAGGCCGAGAAGCCTGAAAATACCTTAGGTGTATAAATCCACCATTTCTCTGACATTAACTTCTAGAAATTGTGGACCAACAGTTGAGTAAAACCCCAAACTGACAAGGCCCAATTTTCTTAAATGTAAGTGAAGTGATTAAAGGATATAAAACTCCAACTCACTTCTAGCTCTTACATTTCATAACTTTATTAGATTAAACATCCCTAAGATAAGGAGAGAGGAACAAGTCAACTTCACAAGCATTTACTGTGTGGCACAATGCTGTAAAATTTGATTAAGTGAAGCCCAGACTTGTTGGAATTCAGCACAGAATGCCACACACTGTCGGACCATGCAGCTCAAATGTGTGAGGGCAATTGGATCAGATAAAATCAATATGGTCTGAATAATGAAACATACCCTCCATTTAAAATGGTAAGCTTGTTTATAGACTGTCACACTGAATGCTTTTATTCTTGCAGTTATGTTCAGGCTGTTGTCCAAATAGGACTTGTGGAGTTCAAATTTCATACAATTATTTTATAAAAGATTGATATTGTTTTCTCCCCTTAACAGGAAGAAACAGAGAAGAGAGAAAGAAAGAAAGAAAGAGAGAGAGAGAGAGAGAGAGAGAGAGAGAGAGAAAGAAAGAAAGAAAGAAAGAAAGAAAAGAAAAGAAAGAAAGAGGAAAAGAAATGAGAGAAAAGGAAAGGAAAGGAAAGAAAAACTGAGGCGCTTTGGAGGTAGTTAGCAACCCTTATGATCACAGTATTGTGATCCAGCCCTTTTCTCCTCATACTACCTTCTTTCTTGTTATTATTATGACTATTAGGAATAGCTATGAGCTTACAAAATAATGTAATGATTGAGCTAAGCATATCAATATATAATTTCCAGGTGGATGGATTTGAAAATTATTCTCAAAGAAAAAATGTGCTACTGAAATGTAGCCAAAATTGTCAAAAGATAAGCTAACTTTTAGCAAAACAACATCCAGCCGTATTCCCTACTGTAAAGTCATGTGATACAGCCTTGCTCCACTGAATTAAATAAAACAACTTTAAGATAATTCCTCTGTCTGCCCTCCCACCCTAACTGGCCTGATAGATGATACTTTGTGTATAATCTTATTGAAATATAAGAAATAGATGATATATTTTTAAAAAGATTTTTATTTATCCATTGCTTAGAAAGGAGAGAGACAGAGAGAGAAGGGGGGAGGAGTAGGAAGCACCAACTCCCACATGTGCCTTGACCAGGCAAGCCCAGGGTTTAAAATTAGTGACCTCGGCATTCCAGAGCAATGCTTTTATCTTTTGCACCATCATAGGTCAGCCTAGATGATATATTTTTAATAATTCTTTGTCATCTCCATAATGTTAGGATTCTAAGATTCATAGTCATGCTTTCTAATATTTGTACAGTGGCATGCAAAACATAGCCCTTGTTAAAGTCTCAGGAAATGGTCAGAAAATACCCCTGAACTCTTTGTCAGAAGAATCTCATGTATAAATCCAAATTAATCCTGTTGAATCAATGGATAATTATCAAGCTTAGTTACTAATGTCCTATTCACTCATGTTTATTTTGACCTAAGAAAAGTAAAACAACATCCCACAAACAAAGAAAAGAAAACCCATCAATAATACATAGAAGAGAACCCTGTTTAAAGAAGAGGGGGCAGCTTTTAGATAGTCAATACATCAACTATGAAGACTCATCTGTACCTAGACTAAATAAGGTTGACATCAGTGGGTCTATTCTGGGATTGGAAACTTAGAGTTAATGTCTGTATAACCATTATCACTGTTTGTCAAGTGTTTTTGCTTGTCCCTTCCTTCTAATCACATGACTCATTACCTTCTGACTTCTTTGTGGCCAAGTGACTTCTTGCAGCTGGAATGCTGAACAAAGATGTCACGTGGTATTAGGCAGCCACATTTATGCTAAAGCAACAGCCTGTGGAACTCCCCATTCCCTCTGCCACTGTCACTATGGTGTCAGTATTTCTTCACTCTGGGCAGTGAGGGCAGGTTCATACCTATGCCAGGGCAAGGTCCCACCCAACCTTCAGTAGGCATGGAGCCCAAGGGAGTGGTAGAAGTCTTTTTTTTTTTTTTTTTTTGCTTTCAAAACCACTGATATGTTTGGACCAGTGGTTCTTCACCTGGGTTCTATCGAACCCTAGGGGTTTGATGAGTTGGTCTCAGGGGTTCGGAGAAGCCTCTGCCACGGAGGCCAGAATAAAGTTATACCATAATTTGTTGTGAGTTCATGCACTTTGTTGGTTTTGTTCTTTGAGCAAGGTGATGTTCATGCACGGCTCATTTTGTGCACCAGTAAAAACATATACCTATGTCTTGAATTTGGGGAAAAAATCATATTTTATTTATTACTAAAGAAGGGTTCGGTGAATGCGCATATGAAACTGGTGGGTTCAGTACCTCACAAAAGGTTATGAACCACTGGTTTGGACTGTTTGTTATCACAGAATTCCTAATCCATCGCAACTGAGACATAAAAATTGGTACTTGAAGAAACGCATGTCCCCGTTTGTCTTACCTTGTTCCTTTCACTTTTCCTGGGCGAGGGTGGGGTAGGCTACACTGCTTTCACAGGAGAGGCATCTTATTTTATTGAAAACAGCATGCTAGCTTTCAACTCGACATTTTAAATAATGAAGACAAGCTTCGTACTGTCAGCTGTAAAATTAAACACGACTCTAAAAGCCATCAGGCAAGATGAATAAAGGTCGTAGATGTTAGATTTGGAGGTAATTAAGATTTCTGAATTTTAAAAATGTGTGTGTTGAATCATTTCGCTGAGTAAATGACATATTGAATTCTGAAGTGCAGTTTTCTATTTTATGCTCATGACAGAGCACTAATAGAGCCAGAATTGTTTCTTCTATTTTCACTCACAGATAATACAAATACGTGTACTTTTCAATTAAGACACTTACAGTTGTGGTTGTTTCTTCATTTTCTAGCGAGAGCAATATAGACAGAGAGGTGGGCAGATAGGGACAGAGAGACAGGAAGGGAGAGAGAGGAGAAGCATCAGTTCTTCATAGCAGCACCTTAGTTGTTCATTGATTGCTTTCTCATATGTGCCTTGATCAGGGGCTCCAGTGAGCTAGTGACCCTTTGCTCAAGCCAGTGACCTTAGGGTCATATCCATAATCCCACGCTCAAGTGCAGCGACCTTGTGCTCAAGCTGATGAGCCTGAGCTCAAGCTGGCGACTTTGAGGTTTTGAACCTGGTTCCTCTGCATCCCAGGGCGATGATCTATTTATTCACTGCACCACTGCCTGGTCAGGCAAACTGATTTCTTTTTGTGCTTAATCACTGATCCAGTTGCTTCAAAATATTTGCAGCAACTACATCAAAGCTGATGACAAGTTTAGCCAGATGAGTTTAGAGAAAAACAGAAGTCAATTAAATACTGTATGTCTAATTGAGTATATATTGTAAAATCCAGTTGTGCAAAAAATATAGCTCATCTGTGGAACCTGGGAAATCATGTCAAAGAAACACTTGATCAGGGATACTGAGAACACTAGGATATTTCTAGTGTATGCAGAATTATACAATATTGTTTGAAATACTTGCTGTCTATAGTTATGTGGTCTTTGGTAAAAACAACAACAAAAACAAAGCTGCAAAGAATAATTGTACAAATTACAGCCCAATAAACTGATAAAGAAAAGAAAAAAAGTCAGAAATGAAAGATACGGTGGAATAAATCTCTTATTACCAAAAATCGATTTTTTTCATGCATCTTAGATTTTGTTTTGATTAAATAAATTAAATGAGTCAGAAAATGAATTTAAATCTACCCACAAAAATTCATAATAAAATGTATGGTGGATTACTTCTGCTATGACATTTCCATTCACTCATTAGAAGACATCTGATTACTCATGAGTGCTTATATTGCATTAGCCTCTTCACTCATGACAAAAAGGCTGTATCAGACCTAATCCATTATAGGCCCTTTTCTTTTCTGCTAAAGCTCATCAGTACTATCCACATGGAATTCTATATTTAAATGGTAAGACTTTAAAATGGTAAATCTTAGTCATATAATATGGGATCCTTTTAAATTATTTTAATCTTTCAGGATATTGAGTACTGTTCTGATAACAGAGCTTGAGTCTTGGATGAAACAAGGCAATATAAATTTGTGCACTACCATTTTAATTTTGAAACATCTCAAATGGAAAGAAATGCAGTTTTCCTCAAAAACACAATGGCTTTCTCTGGTGATTCATGTATTTTCTTTTCTTTCTCTAGACCCAGATTTGAACTGAACAGCACGAGGAAGAGGTAACAGTGATGCATCTTTTCTTCCAGCCCCGCCATGTCCTCAACTGCAGAGATTTTCTCCTGCAAACAGAGTTGGGACTATTGTCTTGTTTTCTTATTTGCTTTAGTGTTTTCAGGATAAAAAGAAAAGGAAAGAAATTCATTTTTATTGTAAAGGGTCTTCAAAAATTTCTTTTTCAATTTACTTTTTCATAGGTTTCTAACTGGTTGCAATAATTTACTTAGAGATTCAGAGAATATAACTTAATCCAAAACTTTTATAAGAGGCTATAGGACTTTAAATAGGGGCTCAATTTTATTAATGTTAGATATAGTTCTTAAAGAGACAGTTGATTTTGCCAGAAAGGGCTCTAGATTTTAGCATAGATGTATCCAAAAACTAGTACGTGGTCTTTTGAAAGAAATTTAAAATAAAGAGAAATTTTTTTCTTAGTCGCCGAAATCACAGGACAAGCTGTCTCACTCTAAATGACGACTCTAGATGGCCAACCTACATAGTCATAGAAAATGAACTTGTCCTCAAATTTTTTTAACAAGAAAGAATTTATGTCTGATATCACTTTTCCCCATTTTCATTTACTCTGAATTGTCTAATGGAAGAGTCTGTATTAAGGAAATCACTTTTGGCATTAACTTCTAAACCTTACCCTGGCTGTTTTTCAAGTATCACTTGTTTAAATATCAAAATCACCTCTGTGGACCTGTCAACAGAACTGCAGACACAGATGTTCTCACCGATAGAAATATTTGATTCTTCCTAGACTGCCCAGAGGAAGTCACCGTCTCTGGTGATGAAAAGGGTACTGCTTTGTCTCTTGCCGAGAGGGCGGATGCCTTCAGTCTTCTGGGAGGGAACCTAAAACAACTGCTCTAGAGACTCACTTGAGAGCCAAGCTTTTAGGAGCAGGGCTGCCAGATAACTGCATGTGATACAAATACTACTTTCATTTGCTCAATCTGGCGATCCTAATTGTGAGACTTTCATCATCACCCAGTGGCTTCTTCCAGGGCAGTACAGATGAAGGACTCTCCCTATAAGCAGGAAGCACTAGGCACACTGTACACAATCAACAGAAGCGTTTTTTCACTCCCTCCAGGCTCAGACTGGAATCTAACAAATGCATAAATACATAAACAAGCAAATGAAACACAGAAGAAGGCCACCTTTCTCACTTTTCCTTTTAACTGGCTTCACATTTTGCATTTCTCCCCCGTCTGTATTCGGCAAGCATAATTATCACCTGAGCTGCATCTCCGTGATTGATGCATGCATATATTTATATGTTTGTCAATACATAGGGTGTGGCATAATAGTAACCAACATACACATTAGAATACAAATGAAAACAAAATAGAAGGAAAAGAAATTTCACTTTTCAAGATGATAAACAAGTGTTACCTTTTCTTTGTGACAGACAGAGGAAGACAGAGAGAAGGACAGATAAGGACAGACAGACAGGAAGGAAAAGAGAAAAGCATCAGTTCTTCATTGCAGCTCCTCAGTTGTTCATTGATAGCTTTCTCATATGTGCCTTGACCCAGGGGGTTACAGCAGAGCAAGTGACCCCTTGTTCAAGCCAGCAACCTTGGGGTCAAGTCAGCGACTTTGGGCTCAAGTCAAAGACCATGGGGTCCTGTCTATGATCTCACGCTCAAGCCAGTGACCCCAAGCTCAAGTCAGATGAGCCTGCCCTCAAAACGGTGACCTTATGGTTTTGAACCTGGGTCCTCCATGCCCCAGTCCAATGCTTTATCCAGTGTGCCACCGCCTGGTCAGGCAAACCCAGTGGTTTTTAATTCCCTTTAGAAATTGGGATATATATATACACACACACACACATACACACACACACACATATGGTAAAAGCCAGATCCTGGCCTCAGACATCCTGATTTAATTAGTTTTAGGAGGGGATTGGTGTTATTTTTAAAAGCTCCACAAATAATTCTAATATGTAACAAAGGTTAAGAACTACTATCACAGAAATACCTGCCTACCTTCAAGGTATATACCTATGGCCTGTAATAGCAGAGTCAGAATTAGGAGCCAATGCTCACTTATGCTCTTGACTTATGGAGGAAAAGTATTGGACTAAAAGACCTTGGATCCAATCCCCAAACATCCATTCACTGTCTGTGTGGCCATATGGTCAGTTGTTTTCACTTTTCCAGGTGTGAGTTTCTTACTCTAAGAGGAATCAAGTATTCTCATTTTACCTACAAAGTTTGAATTAAATAAAGTAAAATTATGTATTTGAATATAAATATAGGCATTTTTGGTATTATTGAAATTATATATTTCCTGGCCTCGACCCATTTTACCAAAGTTGACAGGTGTTATCTTGATTAGTCTGTCATAACTCCATAAAATTTTGGTAGCACAAGAATGTCAGAAACAACCCTATTCAAATTCCCCAGTAGAGATTCTAGACTCTAGCATCCAGAATTTTCTGTTTCTCTTCCTAGGTCCTCTTCAGTCCAGTCTATTAGGATGTGCTCCATGCTACTGACACAACTTTTAGTCCTAGATGACCTTGAGGTTGTTGCTCCTGCCTAGATCAATGTCCAGTCTTCCCTGAAGTCCTAATTTCTGGTATTTACCTTTTATTACACTTTATTTATGTATCAATAGAAAACTGAAAATAATAGTGTGAATCAGAATCCTAGTAAGTACAGAAAATTTAAATAAGATCTTTCTGCCTATATAAAACATGACAATATTTGGCTTAGACATGTTATCTTGAACATGAAAAAAAATGGATTTCATCTTTTCCAGAACCTTTTAAAATTAATATTTACCTTTAACACTTCTTACATACATATTAAAAATGTAGTCTTTGTATGAATGTAGAAACAACTGAAATGTTCTTTCATCAAGTTTAATATTTAATCTACCCAACTCACAGATAATGAATAATTTTAATTTAACTCAAGTTGTTTCTAGAAGAAATTACATATGCTTCATAGATTTGATAAAAGAAATCCCTGCTCCCACTCTATGAAATAGCCAGATTAATGGTATAAAGAGTAGTTAGGCCCTCATGAAGAAATCGGAAGTAAGAGCCCTGTGTAAGGCTGTTTGCAGTGTGTTCAAATAAAACATGTCTCCATTTAAAGCAAACACTGTTCAGTTCACTGCTCTTTATTCACATTAACTTTACTCACTTAACCCGTTAGCTTCTGAGTTTTTATCCCTTAGTCAAGATGATAAACTATTTTAAAATAGTTGGCTTGCGTTCTAGAGAATATTTTTTAAACTATAATCTTCTCATATTAAGGAATAATATAAGTATTAGATTACAGTTTAAGGTGATATGATGTTCATTTTGAGTATGGAGACAAGGTGGTAAAGATGCATTGAACATTTTTCGAGGATAACTAGAATGAAAACTTAGACTCGACATTGTCAAATGCAGAAATAATGTCTTTCATACAAGATGGTTTTGTTCCTGATAGGAGCAAGTCAACATGACATTTGATTTTCAAGGTAAGGTTTCTAAATAACTGTTGTAATGACTTTTGAAAACAAAGTTTTCAGGGTAACATATTGCTCGAATTCTTGTCCTAAGCTGTGAGATATTAATTAGTAATCTTTGTTATTATAGAATCATAGCTAGAAGATAGATTTCTCCCTCATACAGACTGAGGGTGGTTTATGTCCCTATCTTTTAAAAATAATAATTCATTTTCAAAATTCAATTTGGCTTTCAGAAATAGTTTATTGGTCTATCAATGAACTTATCATTTGACATAGTGTCACATTGCATTTCTAAAATGTGTTTGTTTATAAGAGAAGCTAAGATTTTTCTATAGAAAAAAAACTTTTATTTCATTTTGCACCTTAATGTGAGGTATCTTTACCAGATTTATAATCATGCTTTATAATTTTGAATTTATACACATGCTTTACTTTGCCCCAATAATTTAATTCTTTTAAAAGTTGTACATGAACTTACATTATAGTAATCAAATTTTTTCCCATATGTAAAATAAAAATAAATAAGTTAGAGACTTGTAAAATAGAGTTTTTATCCAAATTTTTATCCAATGTTTTGAAATTTTTATACAGGAAAAAAATCCAATATTTGGGTAAATATATCACTAGTTACTGATATATGAATGCATTGTTGTATGAAATTTACAATTTGAGCTCAGGGTCTCGAACCTGGGTCTTCCACATCCCAGTCCGACGCTCTATTCACTGTACCACCGCCTGGTCAGGCTATTTCATATCTTATTAAAATATTTAATAACACTAAAATATCTACCTGAAATTAAAGTATATAATATAAACTCTTCAAATATTTTTTTTTTTCTGAAGAAGAATAAAGAATACATATATACATTAATTCTTAGGTATATATTCAGGATCACACTTATCCAAATTTTAAAGCTAATTTCATTCTCCATCTGAAAATATTTGGAAAATTTTAATTTCTTAATTATTTTAGTATTTTTTCCATGAACTACAGTAATTTTTTCAGAACTCAACCTTGTTTTTGTTGTTCATTTGTTTTATTTTTCTTTGTGATCTTTGTTTTTCTTTTTGCACTTATGGGAAATGATGATTTTAAAATAAATACTAGACTTGGAACAAAGGCGTTGTCCTTGAGGCTAAGAATGCCTACTACCATAGGCTTTAATTTAATTTTGACAATGCCCATGTGAACGTAAGTGTATTCAAAGATTATAATTTACTCTTTCAGAGTGGAAAACAAAGGGGAAAACTAGCATCAACATCAGATTATATAGCCTTCTATTCTTTTTATACCCCCCCGGAGAATACCATCCCCAAATATGTCACCTTTAGTGCGGACATAGAGCGCTGCCTGGAATGCTGGGGGACTGGGTTTGTATGTGGGCGACCCACAGTTTTTATGGTCTTGAGCTCAGCAAAAGAAGTCAGGGTGATTTGCTAGAAAGTCGAGTGAAGAATGCTTTCCACAAGGGCAGCTGAAATCCCTTGTGTTAGCCCTTTTATAACGGCAGCCTTTAAAAATTCCACATTGACAATTGATGTTTATTGTATATTTTAACAGCTGCATTTAAGAATTATTTTTCAAATGTGGCCAAAGAGGAGATTAGAAATCTCCTTAAAATGAAAAAATAAAATAGCCACTTACTTTTAATGAGCAACTTTTTAAATATAACTGTGCTTCAAATAAGTCTTTCTTTGGGAAAACCAGTGGAGTTCTAATTGAGCAAATAAATATTCCCCAGTGACTCAGAAAGCTGGGAGCACAAACTCTCTTCAACTAGTAAAACCCAAAGAGAAATATAGAGAACTGCATTGGATCCTTTCAGCGTGAAATACTGCAGCTTTAAATGCATTTGTGAAAAACTACAATGTACCTACATCCCCTTCCCTGCCTGACACATAGCAAACAAATGTACTCCCCTTGTACGAGCAATCTGCTAAGCACACTACGTAGATGCACATACCAAATTTATCTCGTTGTTATTTGACCAGAAAAGATTGAGTTTTCTAATACAAGTAAAGTGAAAATGGTTCTTCCAATTTAAGGTCCATAAAACACTTATTAAAGATAAAAGCAGGTTATTTAGCAATATTGGACTTTGTGAGAAGCGGTCTGTGCAAGACAATGAAATAGAAATTTCAGTGATGGAAAATCATCCTCCTTCCCTCTTGATAGTATAATAACCTTTTAAATCATGTTTGACGTTTGTAAGTTGAGAGAGCTGGCAGCCTCGCCAGGCCTACGTGGTAATATATGTGGTAACCCCTTTCCGGAGTGGTAATCTCATTGCTGTCTGAGGGCGCTCACTTCATGGGGCCCACTGGGCCCTCAGAGAGAGTTATTTGACTCTGCCTGACTCCAGCCACTGGGTGCTAATGTTTCTTATTATGAGGAAAGCAGAAACGTGCCTTCAGGCGATGGCCTTTCTGCTAGAGGTGCCACCACCAGCCCACCTTCTGCTGAGCTGTTTTGTTTTAAACTATTAAATATGCACATGCGTTAAACAAGGGGGGGCCCTTTGTGTTTCCAAAAACAATATGGCAGCGATATTTACTCTGCTCTGATTGCTAATCTGACAAGCTCCATCTGGTAGGCAGACCTTTTATCTTCCCATCACCCTAAATCTCTGAAAGAAAGTGGACACTAGTGGCATATGTCCAGGACTGGTCCTTATGCTTAATTGAAGCATGAAGGACGCCTATAAGACGTGTGACTTGGTGTTGAGATGGGAAGCATTTCCACTAAAGGGATCTCCGTCAGTCCGTTTTCTGTCGCTCATTTCGGAACAGAAGTCCAGCACTGCATCTTACGGAGGAGACCTTGAGATCTAGTACTTCTCAAAACAACTAATGATCTTAAAATGTCACCTTCACTGCCTCCAGGGACACCTTGGCTTATCCCAAGCCCTTCCCCTTATTTTTATAAATTGAATGTATAGGGTGACACTGGTTACGATACAGGTTTCAGGTGCCCAATTCTACAACAGATCTCTGTGCGGTCACCACCACCCCCAGGTCGTCTTTGTTCATCACCATTTATTAGCCCCCAGACCCTCTTCTGCCTCCCTAACCTGGGCAATCACACCACTGTTGTCCTGTCCCTATATAAGAGTTTTGTTTTGTTTCCTACCTTTTCGATAATGTTTATTTTATTGATTTGAGAGAGAGAGGAAGGGAGAGAGAGAAAGAGGCCATAACATCAATCTGTTCCTGTATGGGGATTGAACCAGCAACATCTGTGCTTCCGGATAATGATTTAACCAACTAAGCTATCCTGCCAAGGTCCTGTCTATGAGATTTTTCACCCTTCCTTCTTCCTTTATCCTTCCCCACCCTCCCTCCCTTTATTCTTTTTTCCTCCCTCCCACTCTTCATCCCTCTCTTCCTTTCTTTTCTCTCTTCCTCCCTCCCTCCATCTCTCCTACCCTCCTTCCCTCTCCTTCCTTCCTTCCTGCCTTCCTTCTTTCCTTCCTTCCTTCTTTCCCTGCCTCCCTCCCTCCCTTCTTTCATTCCCCCCTCCCTCCCTCCCTCTCTTCTACCCCCTTCTTTTCTTTTCTTTCTTCATCCCTCCCTCCATCTCTCCCACCCTCCTTCCCTCTCCTTCCTTCTTTCCTTCCTTCCTTCCTTCCTTCCTTCCTTCCTTCCTTCCTTCCCTCCCCCCTTCCCTCCCTCCTTCCCTCCTTCCTTCCTTCCTTCCTTCCTTCCTTCCTTCCTTCCTTCCTTCCTTCCTTCCTTCCTCCCTTCCCTCCCTCCTTCCTCCCTTCCCTCCCTCCTTCCTCCCTTCCCTCCCTCCTTCCTCCCTTCCCTCCCTCCCTCCTTCCTTCCTTCCTTCCTTCCTTCCTTCCTTCCTTCCTTCCTTCCTTCCTTCCTTCCCTCCCTGCCTCCCTTCCTTCCTTCATTCCTTCCTTCCTTCCTTTATTCATTCCTGGTCCTTTCTTCATTCCTGGTCCTTTCTGGCTGTATCCCTCCACCCCATCAGCCAGCCCTTCCCCACTAGTCGCTGTCAGGTGACTCTCTATCCTCTCCAACTGTAAGCACTGTGAAGGCAAGAAACGCAGACTATTTCATCCGTCCAACAGGAGATACTTTCTAATATTATTTGCATGTGTAAATGCATATATTTTTCTCTGTCGTAAATATCTTTATTTTCCACAGAAATAAATATGATGTCAGAACAAGTATTCCTGAAGCCACACACAGGGATTGGTTATTTCTGCCTTCCACAGATTACTGAAACACTTCATTTGTTTTGTCCTTTATTACTCATAGACAACTCCTTCGCCGAGTGTCGACTTCGTGTAGTCTAAACTCAAACATACTCTAAGATTCAAAATGTCAAGTTAGCATGGTACTCTGTATGTACAATTTAACCTATTCTGCTTTGTAGCAACATTAAAAACCATGGCATGGAGGTACGTCCATGCCTGGAAACAAAGAGATAGTCGGAGGGAATTGGCAAAATCTACCTTTGAATTTGGGAGCATATTAAGTCCCATGAATGACAGCCATGGAGGGATTACAATTAAAGGTTATTTGTTCATTATAAAGAAATAAATGTTACCAATGTTTTTTATGAGATCTAGTGAAAAGAAAAGTCTTAACAGAAAAGATGAAATAGTCCAGTGCTCAATCTGTGTGTTATGTACAACATAAAGCAAACTTGATCAGATGGAGATTTACAGGCGTCTGAGACTTCAGTTTAGAGGTGGGAGATAAATGAGGAAATTTCCTTTGCCATTTTCTGGGTCACTTTCTCAATAAAAAGGTCATAGCCAGCTGCTGTTGCTGCCTTCCAAGAATATATTTTAGCTATATTAATGCGTTCTTCTCCGTTTTTTATCATTTAGAGGATATTTAGTGTGTGTTCTAATAGATACTTGAAATCCCAGTTAATTTTAAACCTTTCAAACAGATAAAGTGAACTGAACATGTGGGGAAGAGATTTGGAAACCCGGCGTTGTTACCTATACTTGATGTCTGCATCGCCATAACTTTTATCACTAGTCCAAGAATGTACATTAAATATATAGAAATACACCCAGGTACAGTTACTAGTTTATTGGTTTTATTTGCTTACTTAGTATAACTTATAACATTTAGAAGTGACTGTGGAAAGAGGGGAAGTTGAATCTAATATTTATATAGGCGTAATAAAGAGAAGCAAGGCTTTAATCAAAACAATAGTTAAAACTTGGAAGTGCTCACTATGAACAACACACTGCTCGAAGTACTTTCCACGTGCTAGTTCAATCGATCCTTATAACCACACTGAGGTAGGTATTGGTAATACCCTCCTTCTACTAATGAGCAAATTGAAGTTCGGAGAGGTCAAGTAACTTTTCTGAGGAGCACACAGCTATCATGTGACACAACAGGGCAATGTAGCTCCAGAGTCACATTTGACCACATTAACTTTGCCTCTAAGAAGAGAGAGTACTTGAAGGTTAGCTTCTTCACTAAAATAATTTTAACTATTGCTTTGAGAGCAGAGAGGGTTAGAAAAAATAAATCTTCAGTTCACTATTTATGCTTACTTTGCAAATGAATCATATAAAAAATAAATGTTTTTATTATTTTTTGACATGTGAATTTAGATATCCAAAACTATATGTAAGGTAAGAACTCATTAAATATTTGACCAATGGATAAATTGATAAATACATAAATCTGTCTAAAATATATTTATATTATCCTGCCATTTTGAAACAATGCATGTATATTCACACATAGAAGAGTAAACGGGGGCTGCATACGCTACGTACATGTCATCACTGAGTATCATTTCATAAAATGCATTTTGCTAATGTAATTGATTTTGTTATCTACAAGGGTCGCCTAATGGTGGGAGTCTGCAATAAGAAATTCTGGAGATATCATTACCCACAATGTTGAAATTTTAATGAAAACAACTGAGGCAGAGAAAGAGAAAATAAAAGGTCATGTGGTTTATTTAAAAAGTAAGAAGCACCTTTCAATAGGAAAAACAACAAGATTTAAAGTACCACAATTTCTTCTTCCTCTCATCAACCTTTTTTTTTTCTTTTTCTTTCAGCCTGTTAGCATCAGGATTTTCTCTAGCATAGCAGAGATAAAATTAAAAATTCCAAGAACTAATATAAAAATAACTTCTTTAAAATTAGAAAAAAGAGCAGATGGGTTGGCTGCTACACTCATGCTCCCCACATCGTACTAAATTGAATTAGAAGGAATAACCATACCTTTCGGCCTTTGCCTAAACATCTAGTAAGAGCTTGAATCTTCAACTACTATTGATTATCTTCAATTCTGAGTGGCTGTTCTATAGACTAAATTAACTCTCTCAATAACTCTTTCTTAGAATAGGTTTTGGAATATGAAAGGAAGCTTTGCAAATAATAAAACTCGAAGGCAGAGTCAATAGCTTGAATAAGAGCAATAGCAGAAATGTGATTTCCCTGCTGAATAATATATTTAATTATGTATCAGTTTCTCTTTGGCTCTGGATCTATGCTAATCTTGAAAAAGGGATTAGAGTTACAATGTATGCATCAGTGTCCATATTGTGTACATTCAATATAGAATACGGGATGGCAGAAAGACTGAGGCGTTTTTCAAAGTATGAAATTGGGATGACCACTATGGAAATAATGTATCCCACGTTTATTTTCATAATTCCGCCTTCTTTCACTTCATCCCAGCTTAAAAATTCTTAAATTAACTTGGAGTCTCCATCTTCCTTCCTTCTTTTAGCTCCGTACGGTTGGCAGATCTTGGCTGTCTCTCCTCTGTAATCTCTTTCATCTGAGTCAGAATCTTAGCTGTCATGTCTGCTTCTCCACGGGTCCCTCTCAATGAGTCTGAGCAATGATTGGCAGTCATGACCTAACATCTCTAGACTCTCAGGCCTCGCTCTCTCCAAACCACCTCTGGCACTCTCCTAAGCTGCTTTTTCTACAACACATTTTGATATCACTCCTTCCACCTCTATTCCGGTGCCCCTTGCTCCCTAACTTCAATGTTGATTTCAGCATATTAGCTTAATATGTTAGGTGTGCTTGGCTCTAGCTCCAGCTCATTCTCTCAACCTTATTCTCAAAACTGTGTCCCGTTCAGTGGAAGAGCACTAATCTTTTTCAGGCGTGAATCCCTTTTTTTCTCTCTCTATTTAATATGTTTCCTCCCTGTTTTTCACCCTAAACATCTTGCTTATCATTTGATATCTACTTTTTTTCACAGTATTTTCCAAGTTCCTGCAATTCTACTTACCCCGATAGATAAAAGTAACTCCTCCACCTTCTCTGGTTCCCTGGTTACTGGTCTATTCTGGACATTGTAACGCACTCTTCCAAATCAATATTTGTTGTCAGAAGGAACCCATATGTCTTATCTTCCACACAAACCAGAAGCACCGTGTTGGCATAGTGTCTTGTACTATATACCCTGCCAAATGCACTATTATGCACATTGGAAGCACAGGTGACCGATTGATTGACTAACCGACTGACTGAATAATACATTTGTGTATAAAAGAAAAGAATGTGAACTCAAGTCTGTTGAGTCCCAAACAAGGCATACTATTCATTCCTCTGCTGATGGTAGCTTCTTGGTCAGCCATGAATGTTATAAGACACCTACTTCAACACCATATTTTCATAATATCAAACAACTGTCTTTACGATTTTCCCTAAAGAAGGTAAACACTACCCCACTGCAGTTCAGCCTCCATATATATTGGTCTAATAGAAGAACATGAACAGCATGTGAGAGAGGCAGCCAAGAGTTTAAGCCTAACTCTCAAAAATTTCTAGGCTTGGCAGGTCCCTTAGTCTCCATTTTCTTGTCTGTTAGATGAGGGGTTTGGACTGGATCGTTTGGGAGTTCCTTTGTAAGCTCTAAACTTTAGTAGCGGGGGGGGGAAGCATAATTTGCCAACTTTGACCTTTAGGAAATCATTTTGCACGCTTGAGTTCCTAAGGATTATTATTAGTAAATGACCACCCTGTTTCCTCTAGTACTACCTGCAATGGTTTTAATATTCACTCTAAACTCTTTCATCCTTTGAATGCTGTTCAGTCCATGCTGAGAATGTGCCTGCATCCATGCCACCTGCCTCAGAATTTCCCTGGAATTCTTCACCTAAAAGGCTTCATGTCCCCGTCACTGCATCCTCTGATGCTTTGAATGGCATTCATCATTTGGTTGAGGAAGCTTTGCTGCATAACCCACAAACTCAAAGCCCTGACTCCAGAGGTGGCCATTCATTGACAGACTCATGTTTCTGCTGCCTGGTTTTTCTACCTACGTGCCATCTGCCCAGTGACTCTGTCCACTCCTTCTGACCTTCATAACTATTCCTCTTCATGTCAATGTGCCTTCCACCCCAGCATGGTTTGTTTTCTCTCCTCTCTACCCACATTCAAGTTCTGTTTCCTTCTCTTTCTATTTTGTACAAACTTCTTTTCATTTCTTTTGTTTGCTGACTTGTCTTTCCTTAAATTCTCTGAGTGTTAACTGGGGTCTAGCAAAGCAGAGGTATTGATAGAGTTGTGTGGACTTGGCACAGATATGGAGAAGTAATTGGAACCAAGCAATCAATGTATAAATGTTTAAAGGTTTATCCTAGATGACACTATTGAAATGTAGTATGGCACATATGATACAGGCTGTGCATATTTCCAGAAGAGGCAAAGAGCCTGTCACCTCATCACCAACTGAACAGGAAGCTGTTTCCTTTACCTGAATCAGCCTTGAAAGGACTCATCTCAATTCTGTGAAGAGAGTGCACTCAGACAAATGCCTAAGAATGCTCATTTTAACTTCCTTTCGTTTCCCAAAATCAAGAGATCCTGGTTCAGCCTAAATATCAATTTGCAAATAGTTCAATCAAATCTTAAGAGATTTATTCAGTAGATCAGTAGGCTCTTAACTTTGGCTGAACATTGGAATTATCTCTTTTATTTTATTTTTTTCGTGAGAAAAAGGAAGATAGTGAGACAAACTCCTGCATGCACCCTGACTGGATTCCAACTGGCAACCTGTCTAGGGCCGATGCTGAAATCAACCGAACTATTTCTACTGCCTGAGGCTGATGCTGGGACCAACAAGCTATCCTCAGCACCCTAGCTGAAGCTCAAAACAATCAAGCCACTGGCTGCAAGAAGGAGAGAGAGAGAAAGATAGATAGATAGATAGATAGATAGATAGATAGATAGATAGAAAGAAAGATAGAGAGAGAGAGAAGGGGGAGAGAGTGGAGGAGAGAAGCAGATGGTCACTTTTCCTGTGTGCCCTGACCAGGAATTGGACCTTGGATGTCCATATGCCAGGCCACTGCTCTATCCAATGAGCCAACCAGCCAGGGCCTAGAATAATCTTTAGAACTTCCAAAAGTATGCTTACCTATCACCTGAATGTTGACTAATCTGGGCCTAACATAAGTGTTTGTAAAAATCTCCCTCTAGCAATCATGCTTCATGGTATTTACCCAAAGTATATAGTTGAAAACATCTGTCTAAACAAAAACCTGCACAAAAATGTTTACAGCAGCTTTATTCACCATAGCCACATCTTGTAAGTGACCAAATGCATCTCAGTAGATGATGGAGAAACAAACTATGGTACATTTAAACAATGAAATATTATTAAGCAAAAATAATAATAATAATAATAAGTGAGCTATCAAACCATGCAAAACATATTACCAAGTGAAAGCCAAACTGAAAAGACACTAGACAGGAAGAGTCCAATTACATGACATTCTGGAAAAGGCAATAAATACAGAGACAATAAAAAGATGAATGGTTGCCAGGGTTTGGTGCTATTAACACATGAAAAGGCAGAACATGGCGGACTTTTAGGCAGTGAAAACATGCTATATGACACTATACTGATGGCTGCACATCATTATGTGTTTGTCGAAACCCCCAGAAAGCATAACCATAGTAAACTACTCTGATGTAAACTATGGAGCCTGGGTGATAATGAGATATCTGTGTAGGCTCATCGATCGTAACAAATGCACCTCACTGGTGGGGGATATTGATAATGGGGAGGCTGTGCACGTGTGAGCACGGGGCTGTGTGGGAGATCTCTGCTTCTGCCTTTTCATTTTGCTGTGAACCTTCAAACTGCTCTAATAAAATAAAGTCTTACATACACACACACATATATATACCACAATTTTTCTACAAATGCATTCAACTCCTATTCCTAGATGACTGCCAGCTGCTACCAAAATTTGAAACTCACTGTAGGTCAGAACCACCTGCAATGACTGGGAGACCAGAAAGGTTAGAGGTTTATCAAAAGACTATTTAAGAACCATGTTGCCTGATGAGGCAGTGATGCAGTGGTTAGAGAGACAGCCTGGGACCTTGAGGACCCTGGCTCAAAACCCCGAGGTCACCAGCTGGAGTGTGGGGTCACCATCTTGAGTGTGGAATCACAGACATGACCTCATGGTCGCTGCCTTGAGCTCAAAAGTTGCTGGTTTGAGCAAGGAGTCACTGGCTCATCTGAAACCCCCCAGTCAAGGCACATATGAGAAGCAATCAATAAACAACTAAGGTGCCACAACTACAAACTGATGCGATGCTTCTCATATCTCTCCCTTCCTGTCTGTCTCTCTGTCTCTTTCTCTCTAATGATCTTTCATACATTATCCAGCTTTGTGATAATTTCAGAAAGCTTCCGCTTTCTCCACTGACCACTGACTCAAAAAAAAAAAAAAATTATTCCTGTTCATTTAAAGGTACTGACAGGGCAACAAGTCAAGAAATGCAAGAAATCCAGTCAACCTCATTCATGTTTTTCTCAGGGAAAAACCGTGGTGGAGGTGGGTGGGTAACATGCTTACAGAGAGACTTGAATGGCTTCTTATTACTATTCCTCAAAGCCTTCAAAATCTGTATCGAGGCCTACGAAGCCCCGAGTAGGAGTAGCTTGGCAGTTCCATTCCCAGCTCTTCAATCTCATGTTGCCCAACCCCTCCCTGGCCCTCTCTCTCTGCCCCCCGGGAGCTGAAGCATCTTCCAGTTCTGATATGTTCATCTTACCAGGTCTCTTCCATTGGCCTGGCTTTTTCGCCCACTGGTTCTCAAACTTTGCTGCACCTTAAAATTACCTAAGAGCATTCTAAAACTCTCAAAGCCCAGGCCATACCCTGACCAATGAAGATAGATTTTCCAGAAATGGGACTTAAGCATCAGTAATTAAAAACAAACAAACAACAATAAAAAAAACTCCTTAGGTTCTTCCAGAAATGGGGTTCACCCTGCCATCAGTAATTTAGTAAACAAAAACAAAACACAGGAGCTTTGGATGCTCAGCAAAGTGTGTACCCAGTACTCTGACATCTCAGCCCCACTGCTTAAGCTCCAGCGTGACTTCGGGTCTCTGCTAATTTTCACTTCCCGATTAATACTTTCCTACATTCACCATCTGGCCAAATGCCTCCATTGACAATCTTACAGCATCACACACCTTTCGTCATATCACAGCTAATTCTGTATTTACCAGCGGGGGCTACAGTCTCTATCTTCACCTTAACCACTAGACTCTGCAATCTAGGTAGCCAGCAATTGTATTTGATTTTGTTAAGCAGACTATCAGCAGCCCCACAACAAGAACAAACAAAACAAAAACAAAATGAGCCCGTGTCCAGAGCTCATGACATGCACGCATGTAATAAATTAGCTGGTTATCCCAGACATCCATAATGAGGCTATAAAGATATTGATACTTTTGCTTCCAACTTTAATGAGTAACTTGACTAGATCTGATTTTATTGCTGAAATGATAATCCCTATGACATTTAAATACAGTGTGATTACACTTTTAAATTTTCGACCCAAGGTATAATAATTTGTATACAAAGGCTTAAATACTCACTAGTCTCTTTTAGTTTTTTCCTGAGTACAAATGAATGCAAGCCATTAACTGTAGATCTGCTGTAACACATTCTGTTAATGCAGTTGTTCAGGGAAAGTGTGATTACATTTTTGTTTGGGTGTATTTTGTAAGAAATCTGCCATGTTGAAAATTTCCTCAGCAGTTGGTTCACAGAGGGTGTCAGACCTGTGGGCTGTCACATGGTCAAATAAAGAACACAGCACAACAGGAATGTTAATTAGTATTGCATAAGCACAGCCTTAATGAAGTCTAATTGCTCTGGACTGGCAGTTACCATAAGACCCAAAGCCCATACCAGTCTTCCTCCGGTGAAGAACATGTCAGAACAATGAGAATTATTATTATTTTCCATAAACTTGAACGCTTTTAAGGGGGCTGGTTTAACACATAAATATTCCGCAGAGATGTTTGGCTGTTTTTGCTTTACGCTAATATCTCTTTACTTTTATCCTTACTTATCCGTTGCCAGCATCCTTTCCACACACACATTTTTACTAACAACTATTCGTTTGATTCTTTCAGTCGAAACTAGCTCCCACAATTTCTAAAAACAATTACATGCTTGGCCAGTTTTGCAGTCTGCATTTGATCCTAGTGTAAAAAGAGAAAGAACGAAATTCATCACTACGCACATAAAGTACCCTGGTTCTTCAATAAACCCGAGAACTAAATGGGAAATCTAACAGTTTTTCATGGACCTAAATGACTGTACCGTGAGATATGCACTTTTAATCAAATTTTAGAATGATTCAATGAGGAGGTAATAGCCAAATGCCAATTTTGTACGTAATATTGTCACAGGCTAAAGAAAAAATAATAATAAAGGCTGTATGTGTTTATTTGACCAGTTTCATTCATACTTATGTTAATTTAACTCAAACTTTTCAAGGAACAATGACTATCAATTACATTAAATTGTACTCCAGGGAGAGGCCTCCTGAGCATGTGTATTACAATCTGCAAAAGAAAAAACTTGAGACATCACAGCACTTCAGGGATCTGACTGCAGCCATCCTCCACAATAGCACCAGAAGGAATTTTCAAGGCAGCAGAATCCATGAGTGGCTTCTCTCAAATACTCAAGTCCTCTAAGAAGTCCACGTCCCACATAATACAGTCATTTGCTGGGTGTTTCCTTAAATTTCATTCTCACCAGATTGAACGATTTGGATTCTGACAGTCGAGAGATGTGAAAAAAATAGCATGTGCTTCAAGATTGGTAGGAAAGTAAATAAAGTCTGCAGGATCTGGCAATGGTGTGTTTCAAAAATAGTCCCAGCTTTAATTCTGTTTTTCCATCAAAAGAAAATGGATCATGAAATCATTCTGAATTAAAAAAAAAAAAAAAATAAGGGGTTATCAGTTTTAAAGGAATAAAAATAATTCCTGCAGCTGAATTCAGAAATCCATTAAAAGATAATGTGAAAACATTCTCTGCCCATTTGAAGAGCATGTTGCAATTCCACTTTAAAAGATCTCTCTTTTTTTTCTTGTAAGGGCACAGACTCCAGGGGAACTATGTGTGCAGAGAGGGATTTGTGGGTGTTTATGTGTACGAGGGAATGTGTGTGCTAGTGTGCATAGAGCCTCTTACTTAACTAATTCTCGTGGGTTTATTTCAAGAGCAGGAGGATTTACGTGATGAATCAATTCCATAAAACAATGGCATATGAACTCCAGACGTAATGCTTTTTTGCACTTTGTTTAGTAAGCAGAGGAAACTGTCACAGAGAGCCTTCTTTTCTCAGAGAGCCCAAATGAGCAGCAACCTCTATTTTTAATCTGTTTAGAATCCCAAGTTGTCTGTTACTGGTACAAAGGAATCAAGAGTAAAACCATTTGCACTGACATCTTAGCAGCATTACTCAACATCTGTGAAGGTCGAAAGTTCTGAAATATAATTTAAACAAACCTCTGGCGAGACTACAACAAACAAATAAGAAAAAAAAGTTGGGAATGTTTCACATATTTTTCAAAGTAGACTTTAAGAACAATAGACTAAATATTTATTCAGTACACTTATGTGAAGGGTAAGAGAAAACCGCATAGACAAAGTGGAACACCAATTTTCAGCCTAGTTCAATATATAAGCATTGTTCTGTTTTTTTAATTCCTCTCAAAGTTACAAAAAAGATTATTAAAATTGACTACACTGAGGATGTCAAGAAGGCATATGCATAATGTTTGCAAAGTTATTCAGGTGAAAAAGTGCTTTGTCCAATAATTTCATGTCTCCATGCTTCCATAACTTCTTTTGCTATTTTAAATACACTTTATTGATATGAGAGAGTTTCAGGATCAACAATGCATTCAATAAAACAACGTATAAGAGAATGTGTACAACAAGCTACCATGTTCATAAAACACAAAGGTCTACACCTAAGTACCAATTATTCACAGGTATTAATGAAGGTTTGCACGGGGGAAGCAACAACATGAATTACTTCTGAAGAGGGAGTGACATGTCTTGGAGTGAGATACTCCAAGGCATGTCACTTCATAGTTATGTTACTGTTTGATTTTCTATTAATAAAGCATTATCTTTTAAAAATAAAGTTTAATCTAAAATATATATTTGATTGCAACAAAGAACCTAACTTTTGATTAAGAAATTCTTTTGGCCTTGTGCTTTATGAAACATGCATATAACTTGGGGAAATGTGTGTTACATACATAAATAAATAAAATAATGTACATAAACAAAATATAAAGAAAGTCAGGAAAATAGTATAACAAAGAGTGAATGTGATCTAAAAGTCCCATAAAGGTCACAAGGTTTTAAATAGTTAAGAAAAGGCTTCAGGTACGACTGGAGATTGTGCGCTCTATACAGTGTGTCCGTAAAGTCCTGGTACACTTTTGACTGGTCACAGAAAAGCAACAAAAAATGATAGAAATGTAAAATCGGCACCAAATAAAAGGAAAACTCTCCCAGTTTCATACCTATTCAGTGCAGTTCGATGTGGGCTCCACTTGTTGCCCTACACACATCCAAATGATAGATAGTGAAGTTCTTGCCTTCTTGCCACACACGGGTAAGGACGTCTGGTGAACAGTGAATAACATCTGTGATTCTCTGTTTTAAGTGATTAATGTCAATGTACACATGTTGCTTCACATAACCCCCAAAGTAAAAGTCTAAGGGTGTCAGATACGGAAATCGTGGTGGCCATCGCTTGACAGAACCCCTGCCTATCCACCACCTGGGGAATGTTCTATCCAGAAACTCACAAACAATGGTGGCGTAGTGTGGAGGAGCGCCGTCCTGTTGAAAGATGACACCTTCTGGAAATTGTGGCACTGCATACAGTTCCAACATGTCAAGATAGGTGTTTTCCGTCACAGACTGTTCCACAAAAAACATAGGCCTATCACCTTATCATGCATCAGGCCACACCACACATTCACTTTAGGGGTATTACGTCCGTACTCAACATAGGCATGAGGATGTTCAGCAGCCCATATTCGGACGTTATGGCAATGAATATGTCCACAGATATGGAAGGTCGCCTCATTCCTAAACACAATCTTCTGCAAAAACCTTGCATCATTGTCGATCTCATGAAACATATCTGTAGAAAACACGCATCGTGTGGGTCTATCTGCCGGTTTGATAGTCTGCAAAAGCCGCAATTTGTACCCCGTAAAACAGAGGCGTTTCTTAAACACCTTAGGAACTATAGTCTTGCTTAGGTGTAATTGTCGAGCACACGCACACACAGATTTTTTAGGGCTCCTTAGGTAGCTATCCCATATAGCCTCTACAGACTCGTCACTGACTGATGGCCTACCAGAACGGGGTTTCTCCACCAAACTGCTGGTTACCTTCAACTGCTTATCCCACCGAGTAATGTTATTCCTATGTGGTGGCACTTTGTTATAAACACGCCAATATTCACGTTGTACTTTGGTCATGGATTCGAATTTAGCGAGCCAGAGAACACACTGAACTTTCCTCTGTACCGTCCACATCTCAACTGGCATGGCCGTGGGCTGCTCCGTTGTATACACGGTGTTACATCATCATCCGCGCATGCGCACATGCCGCCACATCATCCGACAGAAACTAGGAGGGTTTTCCTTTTATTTGGTGCAGATTTCACATTTCTATCGTCTTTTGTTGCTTTTCTGTGACCGGTCAAAAGTGTACCATGACTTTACGGACACACTGTATAGAGGGGGAAATAAAAGGCCAATTCTGTCAAAAATCACATATTCAAAGCAGCATATGAAGACCAAGTTGGCCAGAGTAGAGGCCCACGGCAGAGAGAATGGAGAAAGTCGTGTGTGAGCTCCAGAGTAAAGGCCAGTGTACGTGTGTGAGTGCCGGAATGACACAAATACTTCAGATGACCAAAGAGTCTATTTTGATGATTCTCAAAGCAGTACAAGTGGTTGTACTTATTTGGATTTCTTTCCCTTTCACACACCCCTACTCTGTCTCTTTCCTTTATTCTTCTTGTAGTCATTTTTAAAGTCAAGTGTAAATATACATACAGTGAAGTGCTGTTTGGGTCAATTAAGATGTACAAAGTGAGCATATTCACATAAGGTTTACCTACATAAATTGCAAAATATTACCAACCTTGCAAAAGTCTTGATCGTTAACACCATCCCCACGCACACGCCCGATAGTCTTGCCCATCCCCAAGGATTCATTTTTCTAGTTACGAAATTAAATAAAGGGGATGGTCGTGTATATGTTCCTCTGGGTCTGGTTTCTTTCTCTCATTACATTTTTCCAGTTCATCCACGTTCATGCATATGGCAGCACTTAACATGAAAAGAGTTCATCTTGAGCATCCTTGGCTAAACACGGCCCGGTATTCATGACCCCAAAGTGCAGAGCAGAGAGGCGAGGGAGGTTCAATTAGGCATTGACATCTTTGATGTGTGTTATACCTTACAGTTTACCCTGTTTTATATTCCTTATTTCCATTTGTCCTTTACAATAATGCAGACTATGAGGAGACATGATTATTATTATTACTATTATTTATTTTACAGATAAGAAAGTTAGAATTAGAGGGTTTGCATTACACTTCCTGAAAGTCTTATTTCAACAGCAAGCAAGGAGTTAATTGTCATACACACTCAGGGCATCCACTTTCAAATCTATGATCTTAATAAAAACCACATTATCTACAGTATTATTATTTGAATAGAAGAAATGGAAACACATAAGATAGTTTAAAATCCATTCTCAGCTTGTATGACTAAGCATTACTCCTTAGAAAATAAGGAGCAAGGTGCCATGCCACCGCTGGGTAACCTTTCTGTTACATCTACTGAGGGTCAGGCCTTTGTATTAGAGCTTATATCTTCATTTTAAATCAACATAAAAAGCATATAAAGTAGGTGCCATCATTATCCCTATTTTACAGATGAGAAAGCTGATGCCTGAAGAGTTTAGGAAAACTTGCTCAAGGTCACACAGTGTGCTGGCATAGGTGGGTTGGTAAACTTTTCCCATTAAAGGCTTTGTGGGCCACATGATCTCTCTATGTCGATTAGCCTCTACCATCATAACACAAAAAGCAGCCAGTGACAATAAGGAAAATAATGGGTAGGCTGTGCTATAAGAAGACATTATTTCCAAAAACAGGCGCTGGGTCAGATTCAACCCAGCAAATATAATTGGCTGACTATTAGTCTACCAATATTCATAGAATACTTAAAAATACCACAATTCAAGTTCTCAGTAAACCTGAACTTGTCAGTGAAGCTGTAGCCACACTTGCAAGAATAAAAATTAAGATTTGTTGCAAAAGTAAAGCATAGTATATCTTAACGCTTAATGGTTAGCTAGCTTCACGCCATCTTGACTTGTTCTTCTGCAGTGGGTGACTCGGACCTATCAACGCAATTGCAGAGCACAAGACAGAATCAAATGACAAATAAAAGTGAGTTTTTGCAACACAGAGTTAACCTTAACCTTTCCTTGCTTATTTTACACTCTGGAACAATCTAAAGCCAAGGGCTTGAATAACCAGTGTTGTGAAAACTGCTATCCTGGGCACAGGATTTCACGGATCAAGGGATGTGTAAAGAAAACCTGTCAGGTAGGTTCAAAAGCCCCCAATAAATACAGCAAAAGTAAAATGCATGAACATGTTATCATCTGTAAATTTAAATATGTAACTTTCATTATTTTAGAGTGGTTACTGTGTATATTTTTATTTTATGGACAAAAAATGTGCCCTCTTCATATTTAAAATGTGCCAGAAAGAAAAGGTCTATCATCTTTGCAAACTGGATGCTTTGCTTGTCCTTGTCTTAGAATCCAGTTTATTTTTAAAACAAACATTCTGAAAATCTTTCGTATTGCATTCAGCACTCCATCTGCTCCAATGTAAACTCTTTCAAGTGCAGGTGGCCTGTAACGTTGTGTGACAGCAATTAATGAAGTTTTGAATCTGTTGCTCTTTCATGCTTGGCTGAATGGTAAAAAGGGGTTATCATCTTTAATTCCCCAGCTTAACAGTATACACAATTAGATCTTTCCACGCATTTTCTGTTCCCTTTGAGATACATATATTAAACAAGTTATTTCTTGTTGTGCTAGATACAGAGCAAAATAAACTCACCAATGATTTGCCAAATGTATAGAAATACTAAGATATAGATGTTGTATTAATAATGTTTTAAAAAATGTTATAAAGAAAATATTTCAATTAACCATAATTGTCATTTAGGTTGCTAAGTTTACAACAGCAATCGTAACTTTTAAAAAAAACAAGTAGCTTTTATACTACTATTGATAGTTTCATGAAAAAAATCCCAATAATCATTTATATTTCATCTCATATATAAAAGACTTTTTCATATGCTAGTAAAGTATTCAGTCTAGTTAAATAATAATTTAATAGCAGATTTATGAGTTGATTAGATCCCAAATGGTTGATTATCATATTAGGATTTGAACCTAACAATGTTTCAGAGAAATTATGATTATGATAAAATATATTCAAGTTTTTTTCACTTATGACCTTACCTGTGTCGATATATTATTTTTCTGAGTGTATCAAGAATTCATTTTTCTGATAGTAAACTTGAATTTTATAAGAGCTTTGTGAATATTATAATTGTTTCTTTTACCCTTAATACAACATGTACATATATACTTCCCAGAGAGAAATCTGGCCTTTTTATTGAGATTTATTTTCTATTTATAGTGACAATTATGGAAGCACGGTGAATATTAAAGGTCAAAGAGTGCAGTCTATAAAGGAAGCCGCCCATACAGTGAGTCATATAACTCTAGCCACTTGGTCAAATTTCATCTATAATGCCAGCTACCAACTAATAAACATACTATCGTCTCTACAGGTTTATATTATATGAAATAATTATATTTTTATGCTTTAATTCAGTTATTTAAAAATAAATCCTGCTGCCTCTGCCGGCTGGTTCAGTGGTAGAGCGTCAGTCAGCCCATCTTTACCACTCGGTAGTCGTGGGTTTGATTCCTGGTCAGGGCACTCAGGAGAAACAGCCATCTGCTTCTCTACCCTTCCCCCTCTCCTTTCTCCCTCTCTCTCTCTCTTCCCCTCCCACAGCCACGGCTCCATTGGAGCAAAGTTGACCTGGGCATTGAAGGTGACTCCATGGCCTCTACCTCAGGCACTAGAATGGCTCTGGTTGCAACAGAGCAATGCCCCAGATGGGCAGAGCATCAAACCCTGGTGGGCATGCCGGGTGGATCTTGGTCAGGCACATGAGGGAGTCTGTTTCTCTGCCTCCCTGCTTCTCACTTTAGCAAAATACAAAAAAAAAAAAAAAAAAAGGAAGGAACAGAAAAAAACAAAACAAAAATCTGACAAAAATAGAAGGGGGAAAACACCAGAAATAAGAAGATTCCATTAGTTGATTCTAGCTGTTTGCAAAATATTTGCACTTCTAATTTCTAGTACTTAATATTTAATCAAAAGTGCAATCTTACTATAGAGACGTAGAAGAGTTATTGTCCAACTGAAGAGTTGCCATATTGAATTTTAAAAATGTTTTAAGCTGTTTATAAGAAAACCTTTTACTCTTTTGTTTTGGTGAAAATATCATATATTTTTTTAAAAAAGAGTCAAAAAGTGTGGGATTTAACAGTAGAAATGGAGATTTTAAAATTTCACAAGAAATAAAATAAACAACCAATCTTTTTGAAAATCCAAGCCACAGAGCGTAAATTTGGGACTCAGCCACTGTCAGTCATAATCACGCTGAGAGAAAAAAATAATTATAAGCATCTTCAGTGAGGGCTGAATATGCAACCACGGAGTAGCTGTTTTTCTATAGTAGGTTATACTGGAAAGTGTAAACATGGACCATATAATGCCTTTCTTCACCTGACATCTGATCATCCAGGCAACTCTGTGTTCACTTGATTTCTCCAGAGACATGTATTATTTCAATACTTTGCATATGGTTCCCAATGCCTACAACACTTCTCACTGATATGTTCAGGTGTCATTTGCCTAGTCCTTGGAGCTTATGTTAGTCAATCTTTTGTTTTAATTCTTAATTACTTTTCCTTTTCCAAGGTAGATTTTGATTGGTTTTATGTCATCAATGTACAAAAGAGAGCCTGGAGCTAGGCAGATTATGTGTAAACTGAAAATTAAGTCATCACAACAAATCTATAAAGCAAATGAAAGAAACTAAAATACATTGAATCATACTGTTGGCAGGGTTTCATTGAGACAGCTTAGCTATCTCCTTTCTCAGTGTAGAGCTATGAGCAAATTAGTGTGGAAAAAAGTATTTCACTCATTTTATGGGTCTATGGGTTTGACCTATCCTTTTGATTACAAATTATAAGGAACCAGTAAATTAATCTTTTTTAGTAAGCCAAATCAAGCCAAATGAGCCCTTAGCTGTGTACTGAACCTTGTAAGATTGACCCAATATGTAGAAGACATGATTTTTCTACCTTGCTGGAAAGACAAAACATTCACATGTTGATCAACTAAGGATTTACATAATTATAACTGGTTATACAACCATTTTATAGGGAATGTAATGAACCACTCATAAATACTGTATGAATCCAGCCATGGAAAATACCGTTATGGGCTAAACAAGTTGGGTAAACTTTTATGGTAGAATGTTTGTTCATTTAATCATTTGGGTGGTGGTGAAAATAGTGCAAGGATCGTGCATTCACGGAAAGCATAAGAAACAGCAGAGAGACCAGAGGAGAACGGGGCATCAGAGGAGCAGTAAGAGAGATGCTTTCCATTGGAGAAAGGCCCTTGAAGCTAAAGATTTGAAATCGTATGTAAAGAGTTAATCAAGAATTAGTAGAATCTCTTAGAAGAAAAGCACAACCTACATAAAGAAATAATACTTAAGAAACTATATGTTACACTGAAGCAAGTATATGACATAGCTTTTGAAAAAAAAAGGTAATCACAGGGTATTTTTTTCACGCTCCATTAGTAATTGAATGTCTGTGTTATGTGTGACACCAAAATCCAAACAACCCACAAAGCACAATGCAACATACAAAATAAATTAATATAGACTTAATATTAATAAGCCATTGGGTGGGAACAGGCAGATGGGAAGAGATTTTTTTCCTAATGTTAATTTTTATCCATGATGAGGTCATAATAAATAAGGAGTATTTAACTTTGTGTTCTTAATATTTAAGAAAATACCACATCAATGAGAAAGGTGAAGAAGACTCCAAATGTTAGGATGCATATTCATGATGGTTTATTTACAATGTTAGCCATTTAATTAAAAAAGAAAAGAAAGGGAAGGAGAGGAAAGGAAAGGAAAGGAAAGGAAAGGAAAGGAAAGGAAAGGAAAGGAAAGGAAAGGAAAGGAAAGGAAAGGAAAGGGAAGGAAAGGAAAGGGGGAAGGAAGGAAGGAAGGAAGGAAGGAAGGAAGGAAGGAAGGAAGGAAGGAAGGAAGGAAGGAAGGAAAGAAAGAAAGAAAGAAAGAAAGAAAGAAAGAAAGAAAGAAAGAAAGAAAGAAAGAAAGAAAGAAAGAAAGAAAGAAAGAAAGAAAGAAAAACAACTAACTAGCTCTAGACCAGGCCACTAAGGTTTCCACTCTTTGCATGTTGAAAACTGCATATGCATGAATTCTGAAATAATCATTATTAAAACACACCCCAAGTAAAGCAGAATTTTCTACCATGCATATTCAAAAAGTCTTTTTCAAATGCTAATTTGATAATTACAAACTTTTTATCAAGCTTAACTAAACTCATAGACTTCATTGCACCATTTACATAATGTTTCCTGTGCAAGCCACACCATTGATTTGCTGAAATCTTTCAAATGAAAGCTACATTTTATTAAACCCCAAGGAATTAAGGTTGTTGTGAGGGCAATTACATTCAGAACGTAAATACGGTTCTGAAATTTAAGCATTTAAAAAATACATGGAGAATCGTGTTTGCAGCCGCCTCTAGCTCTCTGAGCTCCAGCAGAAGGAAAAGGGGGGTAAGTAAAGAGGTCTCTATACCATGGCTCCTACCAAGCGGACTGCCCGCAAACCCACCGGTGGTAAAGCCCCGAGGAAGCAACTGGCTACCAAAGCCGCTTGCAAGAGTGCGTCCTCTACTGGACGGGTGAAGAAACCTCATCGTCACAGGCCTGGTACTGTGGCACTTCGTGAAATTAGACGTTATCAGAAGTCCACTGAACTTCTGATTCGCAAACTTCCCTTCCAGCGTCTGGTGCGAGAAATTGCTCAGGACTTCAAAACAGATCTGCGCGTCCAGAGTGCAGCTATTGATGCTTTGCAAGAGGCAAGTGAGGCCTATCTGGTTGGCCTTTTTGAAGACACCAACGTGTGTGCTATCCATGCCAAACGTGTAACCATTATGCCAAAAAGACATCCAGCTAGCACGCCGCATACGTGGAGAGTGTGCTTAAAAATCCACTATGATGGGAAACATTTCATTAAAAAAAATTTTCTCTTCTTCTTGTTATTGGAAGTTCTGAACATTAGATGTTTTTTTACCCATGGGGTCAAAAGGTACCTAAGTATATGATTGCAAGTTGAAAATAGGGGACAAAAATCAGGTATTGGCAGTTTTTCCATTTCATTTATGTGTGAATTTTTTTAATATAAATGTGGGGATATAAAGCATTAATGTAATGCAAGTCAAAATGTTTCAGAGAACAAGTTTCAGCAGTTCAACTTTATAACAATATAAATAAACCTGTTAAATTTTTCTGGACAATGCCAGCATTTGGATTTTTTTAAAACAAGTAAATTTCTTATTGATGGCAAAAAAAAAAAAAAAATACATGGAAAAGTGTACTCATTTTATATTGTGATAACTAGTCGTGTGTGAAAGACACTAAAAGTAAGCAAACTCAAAAAATACAAATTTTACAAACTTATTTGTCCAACAGCCATCAATAAAATTGTCTTTTTAAACCATTTTAAATGTAGTTTGGATATTATTTGCTTATATATAAAATAAAGATAATACAAGTATTTATCTTATAGGTTTGTGGTGAAGATAAAATTAGAAAATCTATATGAAATTTAGAGCAATGTACCTCACTTCCAGGAAGAACTCAACATATATAATAATTTGTGAAATTCTAATCATTCATGGATCAACAGCTTGCATAAATTGGCTTAATTGGTTAAAATTCATATATATGTTTTTGCATCATATTTATTATCTAATAAAACTGTCTCTTGGCCCAGAATATAACCCCTGAATTCACTACTATTTACAGGGTCTGAAGAGATATCAAAGTATTAAGAGGTGAGAGTTGAGGTTGGGAATAGCATACTCATATCATTAACAGAGTGTGATTCTGTGCCAACTGATAGTGACGAGACACCTAAGTTCATTACCATGTCCTTTTTAGTAGAATTACATGGTCTTTCTATCAAGGAATAAATATTTATTCTAAACATGTCATTTGTAAGAACCAAAATCTGAGCTCTTTGTTTAGGGGGGAAGAGACTAAGTTATTCTAAATCTCTTTCTATCCTCCATGAAATAGACAAAGAAAATTGGATTCCTCTGAATAACAAAATCATTGAAACCTTCTTAGGAAGAGGTGAGAAGAGGTAATAAGGAATAGCAAAAACATCTGCATTCATGAGGACGTGTTCTAACTACAGCTGAAGTCCAAATACTGACCCAGCAGGAATTCTCAGCATGGCTACAATCAACCTCGAGGTGCAAGCACAGAAAACATAGATTTCTGGAAGGGTGGTAAACATCAGAATCTTTTATGTAAGGAGTGTAGATATACAGTTTATAAACAGATATGGAGTTTATATGTAGCATTCAGATTTCCTGGGATAGTAATTCAGAAAAAATGTTGAAAAACTCATTTAAGGGGCAATAATGAAAAAGAAAAGATGAAAAAACTCTATGCTACAGATACCAGAGATTTTTTTTAGTACAATCTATTAACTATTAACATGAGAGTACATACCTTGAAAAACATGGATACTATTCAAATATATAGAATGAATGAAGAGAAGCACTCGTAACTTTTAAATGGTACATTTAGGGATTTTGCAACTTTTCCATTAATTGTAAAATCTATCGGAATTACAAAGTAAACACCAGCAGGTAGGTATGTTTGCACAGCTTACAGAATATTTGCTAGCACCACGTGTAAAGGGAAAACAATTGGGCGCCATCGTTTGGGACATGTGCTACAGTTTGTTTTGATAGCTTTATGCAGAAAAAAATCAAAAGTCCCTAAACACAAGTGTGATTTAACATGACTCTTCTAAATACTACATCTCTTCTGGTGTTTTATCAACAACCCAATTAAGAGGAAATAAATTTTAGGACATATTTTGTATAGGACTGTATACCAAACTCTAGTCCTGGAAAACAGTTACATTTTTTTTTTGGAGGGAGATTTATACTCTAAAACTTTATTATTATGATACATGAATAAAAATCATAATTTTAAATACTGCAAGTACGGGGACAAAAACTATTATTAAATAAAACAGGAATTAATTAGGATAAAGGAAAGATCTATAAAAATTAAAGATATTTGCATTTTTTCAACTTACTATTTCTTCAACAGTTGTACATAATGACCAGGATAAACTATAGACAGATAAGTGGGAGAGAAATATCTTTAGCCACAAAAGTTATGATTATTCAGACAATGTGCTCATTATATTTTGGTAAGTTCTCTGCATATACTCAAATTCCACAATGATCTGATATTGTGAGAGGCTAACACTCTATCTAAAGTTTTATCTAAAAAGGGTTCGGCATACATTTTTTAATGACAGAAAGTTTAGTTTTTATTTTGTTCATCAAAATTGCCTCATTGCACACAATGACTCCATAATAAAACTATGTCTAAAAGTTTAGTTTTTAAAACAAATCAAGCTTTCAAAGTCAATTATGTATATTAGTTGGTTGACATGTATGTATGTTATTATATTTATTTACCCATTGATTTATGATATATCTTTATGTTTCAAATAGAAAGTTTTATATTTTAAAAATCTTCTTTATTAAATTATTCAGTTACATCTTTAATTGCAATATGAATCTAAGAGAAGTACTAGTAATTCAAATAGTTCATTGAAAAAAAAAGTCTGTGTCATTGTAATCAATTTTTTTAATTCCGTAAAATAATATCAACGTTCAGTTCAAATTTTTACTACCAAATCCTGATTAACAAATACAGATATCCAACTTTATTAATAAATTAATCTTTTTTTCTAATCTAAATCAAAAGAATATTTGAACTCTCTACTGTTCATAGATTGTATCTCATAAGACTTCAGACTTATCTGTCTGATATAGTTTATTAATCCCCCAAATCAGCCATTTTTGAACAGCGTGCCATAAGACATTTTACAACATGCAGTGCTTTATTATGTAGTCAGGGGCACTGTCCTCCTTTCCCTTAGATTGCCAAATAAAAAAAATGACAGCAACCAACAAAACAATAGTCATCTGGTATGAATGAATCAAAATTATATCTATTTTTTGTCACGTCAGCAAAAAATATCATACGTTTTTTGGAGTGCCACAGAATTTTAGTCATGAGTTTATGTGTGCCACAAGATTAGAAAGGTTAAAAATCCCTGCACAAGCCTGACCTGCGGTGGTGCAGTGGGTAAAAGCATCCACCTGGAATGCTGAGGTCGCTGGTTCGAGACCCCGGGCTTCCCTAGTCAAGGAATGTGGGAGTTGATGCTTTCTGTTCCTCCCTCTCTTCTCTATCTGTCTCTCTCTTTCTCTGTCTCCTCTCTCTAAAATGCATAAATAAAAAAATCTAAATAAATAATTTTTTTAAAATCCCTGCACAAAATGATTCTTGAAGACTCTCTATTTTGAGTACTAATTTTTAATTGTTCATGGAAGGGTGAAAATACCTATAAAGAAGATCATGATAATGTTTTTCCACATCTATTTCCCCCAAACAATTTGGAAGGGATACCCTGTCTTGAAATTTATACTATCCATTTTTTAATACCCCAGCCTGTGATGTTCTTTATTTTTTCAAGATGGGGAGGTTTTGAAAACATCATGAAAATGAGCCTGGATCTCAGAACATTCATTAGGCAGCCATCCATCCTGCAAAGTATTTCAGTGTGGCTGAAGAGTGACAGGCATGGTTGTAACTCAACCTTAGGACAGATAGGTTGTGCAAGTTTTTATGCCAGTCCTAAAAAGTTTGTTTTCATGAGTAAATATAAAACATTCTAACAACATATACAAGTATAATTTTAATAATTGACTAGCACTCCCCGTCTGCCTCACAATAAAGCCACTTAAAAGAGTGAAACTATAGAAGAATCATGCCAAGTTATTTGGCTTTAGTGCTTCTTAGACAATAATAAAAAAAAAACCATATGCTTCCTAATTTGCCCACAACACTTTATATGTAAATTAGGATATGAAATGTATTGTATTTTATATGCACTTGCGTGATAGATGTTTCTTGGAAAAGGTGTTTAATTTGGGTTAAAAATTTATATTTCAATTTATTCTACTCAAACACTGACATAGAATTTAGAGATATAGCTAATAATATATTATTATATAGCTAGTAATATATTAGGGCTATAAATGTCATTAAGAACTTCATTAGTAAACTCTTAATATTGCTTTAATTTATGAAAAAAATCAGAAAATTGTTCATTTTAGATTAGATTGTTTCTTGATCATTGGTCTTCAACAACTTTAGGATGAGGTGCCTTCACATGATTTCCATTAGGGCTTCATTCTTCAGCTTTGTTGAGCTCCCTTCAATCTGTCAATGAGAAAATTTTCCAGCTACTATTTTCTTAAATATTTGTTACATCCTTCTTTATATTCTCTACTTTTGGGACTCAAATGACATATATGCTAGACTGCTTACTTTGGATTGTCGGCCTATCAAATGATGGATGCTCAATTCATTTTTGTTTTATTTTTCTTTCTGTGCTTAAGGTTTTCATTAAAAGTTCTTCAAGTTTGATGACCTTTCTTCTGTTTACTCTAATATATTTTTAATCTTATTCTGTGCATTTTCCATTTAAAATTTTTTATTAATTGATTTTACAGAGAGGAAAGAGAAGAAGGGGAAAAAGAAATTACCAACTCATAGTGGTCTCACTTTAGTTGTTTGTTGATTGCTTGTCATATGTGCCTAGACTAGGCCAGGACAAGGTTTTGAAACAGTGACTTCAGGATTCTAGGTCAAGTTTTTATCCACTGCACCACCAGAGCCCAGGCTATTTTTCATTTTAGACATCATATTTTTATCTCTAAAAGATGTATCTTTTTATATATTTCATGTCTGCCCACATGCTCATATTTTGTCTATTTTTTAGAACATATGGAACCTGTTTATAACTGTTTTAACTTCACTGCTAGTCCTATCATCTCTGCTATATGCAGATTTTGCATATAACAGTTGATACTTATCATGAATATAGGTCATATTTTCCTGCTTTTTTCATGTCAGGTAATTTTTGATCAAATAATGAACATTATAAATTTTACATTATTTCTTGGTAGATTTTTGTGTTATTCCTTTAAAATGTTAGGTTTTGTTGATGGTACACTGTAAAGTTACAGCGAGTTAGTTGAATCCTTTTCAGTTTGCTTCTAAATTCTTTTAAAATTTCAGAGTTCAGATATAATTGAAGTAGGGTTAATTATCCCCACTTCTAACTTGATACTCATCTGAGGTCTACCCATTGGTGGTTATATAAACCCTTCTTAGTTCTGTGGGAGTGGCAAGATTTCTGGAATTGAGTAGTTTCATTTATAAACCAATTGATACCCTGCCAAAGATATGAGGGACATCTCTGCAGTTCTCTAGTGTTCATGGTTCTCTTCTCTCTTTCTCTCTCCCCCTCCCCCCCCCCTCTCTCTCTCACACACACACATACATGTCCAGATCTTTTCCAACACTTTACCCTGCAAATTCTAGACACACTAAACTCTAGGTATTTTCATCTCACTGAGACCACCAGGCTCTGCTTTGGCTCCTCTCCCTTTATTAGCAGCTAGAAGGTGCCTCCAAGAAGAGCTGGAGCAGCTTTTAAGACTCAGCTTTTGTTTCCTCTCTCTCAGACATCACTGTCTTCAAATGTCTGTTATGCAAAGTTGAAAACCACTATTTCCTTTATTTTGTCTGGCTATCAAGGGTGAGAGAATAAACATGACCCATGCTCTCTATCATAGCTGGTGACATTAGTTTTTATATAGCACCAATGATATAATACCTTGTGTACATTAAACAATTTAATCATTTTACTCAATGGTTTTGTTTCCTAACAGTTATATTTTTAATAAATATTTTTTTATTCTTTCTCAATATATAAGCAAAATATTCCATAATTTGTGGTTACTAATTTCTTTTACAAAATGTAAATCATTTTGCTTCTTATTAAGCATGTATTTACAATTTTCCAATATTTTCCTATATATTTAGGAAAAAAAAACATAATGCCTGGAGAAAGTATCTTTAGGACATGGAAGATGTAAAAATAGCCAACATACCAAATAATGGAAACTAAAACATACAAAGAATTAAACATTTGAAAGAATACTTAAATAAGAGCAAGTTAAAATGCCAATATGGCTGATGAAAAACTAAGAGAAAAGTCTCAATAAAAGTAAGAACCATAAGGAGGAAGAAATTGGCCAACTAGCCAAAAGAAAAAGTTATTACTTTCCATAACTATATATAATACAGTATCTACGCTTCGGTAACACTTCTACATTTCTCTTATTTTCTGTATCTGGGACTCAGATTCATGAATATTCACCAGCTACAGTTGAAATTATGCAGGCACTATTCTGGCACTTCATTCAGCAAGGACTATCCATGCTTCATTCAGTCCGCCTGACAAGAAAGGACTTATACCTTTGAAAGAGGATTCTGATTTTAAAATTGTCAGGTAGCTAGACTTGAGTTTGTCAATGGCTGGGAAAAACTTTTACAAAGATGAGGCACAATTTCAGTATGACTCTGTGGCAGATTAAAGAGTGGATGATGCTACCCACTTTTACGTTGACGCGAACCTCCATTTACAAATCGTATCCCATCACTAAGAATATTACACGTTGATTACAAAGCCTGAATTCCTTTATAAACTGCTTCAAACTAATTCATCAATTTAAAATATAAACTATAATCCTTCATCTGCAAGTTTGAAACAGCAAAACAAGCAGGTGGAGGGGGAAAAGAAAAGGAACGTTTCCACTGACATGGTGTAAAATTATAGCCACCTGCGCTATGTTTGCAGTGTTACTAACCCAAATGAAAGCTCACAATTAAGTACTTCCTACACTCGGCAGGAAAACGTAACATACAGTAGGCAAAAAAGCTACTCTCCATCACTCACACAGACATGCTAAAAATAGCACTCATACCCTCCAGCTGTAAAAACTTCTTCAGAAGATGAAAAGGCTGTTGCTTAACCATAAAGAAAAAATCTTAAAATGATAAAACAACATGAAAAATGTAAAGTCAGGCCTCATGGGGGCATTTAATTTTGCAACAAGAGAGCCTTCTGTTGGTATGTAATTTAGAGCACCCAAAACCAACAGTCAAGGAACACTAGAATAAATCTGAGTAGTACTTGGGATTGTTTTGTTTTTGTTTGTTTTTTTTTTTTTTTTCACTTTTAATTCTATTTTCTTCTACTTTATGATCTCTTGTACAGGGACAATAAAAAATGTCAATAAATATACTGATGTGATTTTGTAGCTGAAGACTGGTTAACAATAGCACATGACAGAGGATTTCATCACAGTTTATGCTTACTTCCTCACTCAGTACTGACATTTCCTCAAAATTCAGCTGTTATTTCTAAATACACTTTAGGTTAAGGTTAGACACATTCACCTCTGTCATGAGTGATGCCATGTTTTAAAACATACAGAAAGCAAATAAAATCAATATGGCATCCCCCTAATATATATGCATTACCTTTACATTGCAACTTTATTAGTACATTTACTTATGCTTCTGGGAAGCCTCCAATTATAGAAAATATTTAGTAATTAGTCAAAGAAATGTTGGAATTACTGAGGTAAATATCACTGTAGCTTACATTGCAAATTTTATAGGGAGAGGGTCAATATTGTCCAATAATATCACCCAAAATCTAGCACATAGTAGGTGCTCAGTAAATACACATTGAATTGTTGTATGTACAGATAGAAGATATAAAATAATTGTCATAAGGCTTATTTTTACTGAAAGTCTGTAAAATTTCAGAAGTTGAAAATGTAAAAATCTATCTTATTTGTGCTTTAATAAGATATTTCTTACAAAAGAAAGTACAAAATAAAAATTTTTATCACTTCCAACTAGGATATAGAAGCCCTGTTTTAAAAATTAATATAATCTGCAATATTGTTTTAGTTTAAAACACACAATGAATTCTGTCAGATTTTAATCAAGGAGAAATCACACCAGGCCAGAGTAAAATTATTGTGCCAAAACATTTTCTGAAAACTTAACTTTCTTTAATTAATAAGAACAAGAATATCAGTGCTTCATCCATGCTTGTAATTAACTTCAGAAACATATATTACAGATGCTCATCCCTGCGCATTGCCACATGTAGGAAATTTGGAAATTTACGCTTTAAAATGTCGGTCCCTTTTATAGGCAGATATATGGACCCCCCCCCCGCCCCCCTGGAAAACCCCTTGCCATCTCTGTGTCATTATAATTCCTTAAATTATGGAACAATAACCTCAAAGGGGATTGTTTATTAGAGGTTTCTAGGCATCCTATATACTTGGGACTTGCAAATGAATTCTAAATGAATGCTCTGAGTGCCAAAATCCAAAAGAAAGCCCATGTGGAAAAAGAATGTATCAAAGCCTAAAGGATTTATGCTTAAATTATTGAAATTCAATTGTGGATGCATGGTTTATTTATGCTGATTTGCTTTTTGGCTGCACTGTATGATGTAAATCTACTGGGTTTAGGACAGAAGACACTGACTTCTTTTCTGTATATTTTAATATTTTTTCTACATCACTTGTCCAGGCTGACAAGATCAGTGACTCAAAAATGAAAAATGTTCATGTATTGCATGTATAAGTCAACTTTCCTCTCACCTGTCTTTTAATTGACTTGAGGACCAGGATTTTTACAGTAGTGTTAGAAAACTATGTGTTTAGAAGAGAAAAACACTGTAAAAATATAATTTTCTACCAATAAAGAAAATAAAACCAAATATTGTAAAAATAAAAATATTATAGACACACCTAGTAAAAGATAGAACAATTATATAAAACACATTGTGCACACACTATGTACTCTGTAGTGGCAACTTTTCTAGAAGATGAATTGTTGAATGGGAAGCTTATTATTATAAGCTCAGAATGTAAGCAGATATACTCTTCTCTTACTGCCATTTGTATGAACAGTTGATGCCCTGGGGAAACCTGGGGATCCAGCCAAGGATGTAAAGCTCTCTGCATTCTTCCTACATACATACCTCTAGCATCTTCTAAGTTGTTGCCAAATCTGCTAAGGGTTGGGTACCAAAAAAAGATGAAATGGACTGAATATGAAAATGCTACTTCAGCCCGACCTGTGGTGGCGCAGTGGATAAAGTGTCTATCTGTAACTCTGAGGTCGCCAGTTCAAAATGGTCAAAGCACATATGGGAGTTGAAGCTTACTGCTCCTTCCCCCTTCTCTCTTTCTAAAGTGAATAAGTAAAATCTTAAAAAAAAAAGTGCTACTTCAGACTCTAGATTAGTAAAGGATGTACCCCTGTTGCGTGAATTATGTTCTTTCAGAATTCTAGAGAAGACACTATCTCCTTCTTAATTTTTATTTTAATTCAAGTGAGAGAAAGAAAGGCAGAGACAAACTTCTGCATGCATCCTGACCGAGATTCACCCAGAAAGCCCACCAGGGGCCAATGCTCTGCCCATCTGGGGTGTAGCTCTGTTGCTCAGCAACTGAGCTCTTCTTAGCACTTGCCTGAGTCGGAGGCCATGGATTCATCCTCAGTGCCCCTGAGCCACCTCGCTCCAACCTAGCCATGGCTGCAGAAGGGAAAGAGAGAGAGAGAGAAGCAAGAGGGGGAAGGGTGGAGAAACAGATGGGCACTTCTCTTGTGTGCCCTGACCAAAAATTGAATCTCAGACATCCACATGCCGGGCTGACGCTCTACCACTGAGCCAACCAGCCAGGACCACTACTTCCTTTTATACCCAAGTGAAAGGTATGAGCATGTGTTAACTGATTGGCCTCCCTAATATTAGATAAACTGTACTGATAAGCATGTCATTAAATGTCTTCTGTTTTACTCTGATGGTAAAACGTGAATTAACACAATACATAAACAGAAAATTTTTCTAGTCTTCATGCTACCATTTTTTCCAGGTAGCAAATAGTACTTAGAAATCCTTCATTATAAGTTCCCAAGGCTGAGGTTGAGAATTAATATTTCTGGGTTACAAACTCTGCTGGAATCAACTCTAATAAAGAATTAGAGAACATGAAATAATTAAAATATACAGTGTACTTTTTTACCCATTATTCTATATAAATGCCTTAATATATTTTTTAAAACTTGCTTCTATGTGGGAATTAAAATATATGCATTTTTCATTGAGCACAGGTGCCATATATTATTAAAAAAAATACCCAGACAAAAGAAGCTAATTAAAACACACTAAATGTTTCTCTACTGTGGCATATGAATAGTATTTAAGAATTATGTTATAAGGGTAAGCTGTAATTATAACATGGTAAAATAATAATACAATTCAGCAAGCTGAATGCAATGCTTCGACATCCAAACACAGCGACTACCCAGCAGGGAATGGCAGGTTACAAGTTGCTTCCTCATTATTTAGTGCAGGTCATATAATATCTTTTATTTCACTAAATGTGATCATGATGCAAAATAATGTACTCACTTGTGCAGAAAGGGTTAAGTTATGGCCTTGTGAGCCATTAGTTGGAGATTTATTGTGGGAGTTCGTGAGTCTATAGTTCAATCTGTGGTGATTGAACAAGGGCCCTAGGTGCAGAGACAGAGAGAGGTAGAGAACCGAGGCAAACGACATCCCCCGGGCTTTACAACATATGGCCCATCAGTCAAGGGTCAAGCCCCCTCACAAATTACATGCACTTTACATAGCCATCTGCATCAATAAATTACTACTTTCTGGGAGCCAGGCACTAATGCATGAGCGAGAGGGATCAGCCCCACTTACAAATAAACTGTTTTATTTATTCTTGTTCATTTTGGCCCCATCATGTGACTCATCATTTCTACACTCGGATTTCCTTCCAGAGTCAGGCCAACGAACTAATAAATGCCCTAATTCTTTACAACATACATTTGTCTGTTCCAGAGTGCCAGAAACTGTCCCACTGAGTGGCTAAGGTGCAGGGGAAGCAAGTAGGAATGCCTTGCAAGAAACCAAACGTGTGAAGATGAAACATTTCAACAGTTCCATTTATCTTGCTTTTTCTTTTTGCTCCTGAGTTTTCCTATGATGCCCAATGCTGCTTGCTAATGAAAACGTTCTGTAACAAGTACGTTGCATTTCTAGACGGGTCCATTTACAAATATGACTGTCAGCACTACAACAACTGTTCTATGTACTACCATCAATGTACAAATGAATAAAGGAAAACTATACACACACACACACACATAATTCATTAGTTTCAGATGTATAACATGAAGATTTGATATCTGTATATATTGGGAAATGATCACCAAAATAAATCTAGTTAACGTCTCTCGCCACACATAGTTGCAAATTATTTTTTTCTTATGATGAGAACTTTAAGATCTACACTCAGAAATCACAGCTTCCCTCCATTTTTCTTTCTCCTTTTTTGAAAAAGTGGTGGTGTTGAATTTTGGACCAGGCAGAGCTATCTATAAATCTCTGTTCTACCTCTTCTCATGTGAGGTAATAGGCAAGTCCCTTAATATCACCTAGTCTTCATTAGGGCTTCTATAAAATAGTAATAAAAATCACCCACATCAGAGGGTTGTGGCAAGAATTCAATGAGGTGATTTAGGTAACAGTCACAACGCCTGGTTCATAATAGGCACTTTTCTTCATTTCTCTTTTAGTATATGTGCAATGGAATACTATTCAGTCCTAAAAAGGTAGGAAATCTTGCCATTGTGATAAAATGGGTGGACCCTGGGGACATTTTGCTAAGTGAAATAAGTCAGAGCAAGATACATAGCATATGTTCTAACATATATGTGAAATGAAAATCAAACAAACACATTCACAGACAGAGAGAACACATTGGTAGTGATCAGAGGCAGATAGGTTGAGTTCACAAAATGAGTGAAGTGGGTCCTAAGGTACAAACTTTCAGTTACAAATAAGTCTTGGGTTATAATGTACAGCATGTTGACTATAGTTAATAATAGTATGCCACATATTTATAAGTTGCTAGAAGTGTAGATACTAAAGTTCTCATCATAAGAAAAATATTTTCACAACCACATACAGTGACAGATGTTTACTAGACTTATTGTGATCATTTGCCAATGTTATACAAATATCAAACCTTTATGTAATATACCTAAAACTAATGGAATATTATCTTATATCTCAATAAAAACAATACATAAATAAATTTTTAAAACATAAAAGGAAAGAGAAGAGATCACTGGAGATCAGTGCAGCTCTGATGCTTAAATGCAACCAGGTACAGACTTAGTGATTGTGCAGAACAAGGATAGGACCCAGCTCAATGGCTGTCTGGAGCACTGAGTAGAGCAGTATTCTGTGAGATGCCCAAGATTGATGGGAAAAAGAGACAAAAATAGAACAGCTTAGAAATAAATAGCAAGCGGAAAGAGAAGCAGTCTAAGGAAATGCTTGTGTCTGTTATACTCTACAAGGCTCTGAGTATTGTTTTAGAATATGTCCTGATTATGTATAGCCTACATACTATGTAAAATACCCTATAAGTACAAAAAAATATTGAGCTACACGTCCATGAAAGCTTTTACTCTTATGCTTTGGTATGTATTAAAAAGGGCAAACCTGGATTCCCATAAAACCTACATATTTCTTTAAATACTCCAAAGTAGTCTATCAATGCAAAACTTAATTAACTACCTTTTTAAATTGAGAGCAAATAGACACAGACGTGATTTAGTATGAGAAACACAGATGTGTACTTCACATCAGAGATTGGACTCTAGTTCATGAAACATATTAGAGTGGACACAAGACCAAATTCTTTTGATTTAGATGGAAAGTATACAGCAAGATTTGCATTGTAATGGACCCATTGACCCCTGGTCAGGATGGAATTGTCGATAGAAGTGTCTTATGTATGGTATGAATCATATCTAATGGTTCTATTAACATCATATTGAGATTGAAGTTTCAAGAAGCATGACTTAGAAAAATGGAAATAGAAGGGGGCCTTATTTATTATTTTCATTTCATTTCTGTAAGTGTATTTTTTTCACTTTCTATCATCTCTCATAAAGAAAAGAAGGCAAGGATACAACTTATTAAAATTATATCAAAGCACATAAACTTGTAAAAGGCATCCAATTATAAAACAGATTTTTTTTTCTCTTTCCCTCTTACAAGGTCAATTCCCTAATGGCCTGCACCTTAAGGAATTAGAAGGGTTGGGGCTAATGGAAAGAGGACAGATTGGCAGTGAGCAAACATAGCATCTCTTGCTCCTCTTCCCTCTGCCGCACTCCATAACTGCAGGCCAGGGTCTCTGTTTCCTTCTCTCGGATTCTTCAATTGGAAAATTAGATAACACGGGGCCTGCCCTCCTTTTGTATCAGAGGGGTATAAGGATGAGTTGGGCAATATAAATGAAGTTTCTGGAGCACATTAGAAAGAATTGGAGTTTGAGCTACAACAATTATTTAATGATGCCTTATTCTATCAGGTAAAGTGACCAAATTTAGTTTATAATGGGCAATCATTAATCCAGACAATTTTCTAATTGTTCAGGTATTTCTTAAGGAAGAAGAATAAGGAAGTTTCACGCAGCGGTATACCTGAAGTGGTAACCTGTCTTATATGCCATTTTAATTATTAAAATATATCTTAATGACACTCTCCATTTATTTTACAGCTCTCTGTTCAGTCTTGTCAGAACCAAAAATCATAAAAATATAAAATGATGGCCAAGAATAAATCTGAATAAAGCCAAATAAATAAATTTGCAAACTTTCTCCAAATGTACACATGTAGAAAGATGAAAAGAAATCTAGAAATTTATGTCAAATGGTAGTTACTACAAAATTGTGTATGAAAAGATGATAATAAATATACCCAACAATGAACAATCAGAAAGTTCATGTTAGTGATTCAAGAGTAAAACCAAAAACTAAAATTAACCCTTGAATCTTCTAATTTTCTATTTAGACCCAAGGCAGGATCCATAAATAAACAAACGCATTCCTCTTTTATTATTACTAATTATGTAACATTGGTTTAAAAAAAGGTTTTTTTTTTTAAATCATACCTATATTTCCCATCGAATTTAAGTGTTGAATTTAAAACTTTAGAAATTTGAATTTTATAATGGCAGCTAAATTATTTAAAACGTAGATTTCAAAACAAAACCCAAAAGGTAACAGCCTCTGCGATGTTACTCAATCACTCCACATCATGTACCATGTATGATCTATTGCCTCACCTAGGAATATCTGCTTGAGCCTCCCTTCAGAGATATCCTCTAGCTCCCGTATGAAATGATTTCATTGGTGATATGTTTGTTTCCGAAAGTGATAGTTTCGTACAACATTTCTTTTCCAACAAGAAAATGAACGTACAAAATTGAACAGGTGGAAATTACTACATGGGCGACTTTAAGACACTATTTTCCAGGGTATCTACAGTGTGTCAATCACAGTAAGGATATTTCAGAGGACCTTCAACTTCTCTCCCTTTACATTCACGTGAAAGATAAAATCTGAAATGTCTCCTTACAATCACAGAGCAGCCAGGAGTTCTGCCACAGTTGTATTGACATTCTCCCAGCTGAGGTAATAGACCAAATATATATATATATATATATATATATATATATATATATATATATATACACACACACACACACACACACACACACACTCACATACATATATATTGGCATATATGTCTATTATCTTAACGTTTTACTCTCGATCCATGAATAGTAATAGGGTATGATTTTTTTAATTAAAGTAATTAATTGTATATGAAAGCACAGATCCCCCAGAACAAAGGATTAAGCCACAATTAAAGCTTCCTTTTATACCATTGACTTAGAGAACTGACTACACCGTCGAGCAATATGTCTTCTTCTTTCCAAGACTAAACATCATTTAAAAAGGTCTACAGTCAGTCTACAGAAAAGCTTGAACAGCTCATTTCTATTTAAAGTGTCTCTGCAGACAATTTTATCCTTCCCTTGGATCTAATTGCAGCCATTTTCTTAAGTGAGTACATAACTTGTAACTCTGCTTCTGTGACTCCTGTGCGTCCCGCGAGCATGTGACCCCGCTTGGGTGCAGGTTCCAGTGAAAGACCTGTCTCTGTACCCCTGCCTGGGGTACATTTCCAAAAATGAAGCACCTCGTTTCAATTGCAGACATAGGAAGCAGAGACAGGGCCTCTATTCAATTGTGTTCTCATGCACTCTCCTGGCACTGAAATAACTCCTTAGATATGGAAGAGGCCAGGTAGGAACCGTGAGCCCAGGAGTGCCTCATTTCATCACTAATGCTGGATGGGCAGCCTCTCAGAGACATTCCCATGGAGCCCAGACACCAGAAAGAGGTTTCAAAGAAGTCAGATGAATTCAGTTTCTCACATTTCCAGCCTGTCTGCAACCCTGCTCCACATTCCCTACCCCCCACAGCCACCACCAAAGCTGAGGTTACTCACTGGGGCAGCACCGTGAAAGTGGAGGGAACAGGGCACAATGATTAGGTCATTTCATCATTTCTGGAACTCGATTATGGTGATTGACTCTTCTGTCAGTCGTACAGTCATCAAGTAAGTGTACAAACCCCGTCATTACTTCCATCCCGTGTCTATGGTCTCTGTGACCTTGGATAAGTCATTTAAACTCGCCAATCCATTTCTTTTGGCTGGGTAAAACACATTAGACAGCTATTTAAGCTGAATCTTCTTTGTGCTGTATTGCTTGATTTAAAACAATAGGTTTATTGCAATTTAAAACAGTGAATCGCCTGACCTGTGGTGGCGCAGAGGATAAAGCATCGACCTGGGAACACTGAGGTCGCCGGTTCAAAACCCTGCACTGGTTCGGTCAAGGCACATATGGGAGTTGATGCTTCCAGCTCCTCCCCCCTTTCTCTCTTTCTCTCTCTCTCTCTCTCACTCTGTGTCTCCTCTCTAAAATGAATAAAATAAAAATAAAATAAACTTAAAACAGTGAATCAACTTGGTTCACCTTTGAGAAATTTCTTCCATCACAGTTCTCAAGATTACGACTGGTCCTGCATTGCAGGTGAATCCTCAAGTGACTCAGTCCATTGATTAATAAGAAACAAGACTTTTTTTTATTTCAAATAATTTAATAGGTTGTTTTGTTGTACTGTGGACCCTATTTACCTTAACTAGAGATTAATATGCTATTTCAATAGGTCAGAGGGCTATATTAAGGTATGTCTTCCATCTCAATGATAAATGTGTTAAATAATGTATTAATAAATCAGGAGAGTATTTATATTTTCTCCCAAATCTACAAATGCATTGTTGTGGATCTCTGAAAAACCAAACTCAGTGCCATGGGTAGTCAGTCACCTTCTCTCTTAGGCTCAATGACCACCTGTTTTATTACTTCAGTAAGACACTGCAGATACATGAAAAGGAATAAATTGATAGCATGTGAGAGTCATTCAAAGAGAAATTCTAACCAGAACGACAATAAGATCTCATAAATGGCCTGCCCCTCAGCATGTCCCACCAGTAGTGCCACAGCCAAGCGAACCTATTAGTGTAAACATTCAAGAGACAATAAAGAAGGCTGGCCAGAGCCCCAGATGGTGCCACCCTAAAAACACATTCCAAAGCCTGGCATCTGGATTTTGCAGCTGCCATGTATAGCCCATATGTGGCAATAAATACTGGTTCTGAGACTGGAACAGCTAGAGGTGAGGGTCAAACGGAGCCATCTGAACCATCACAATGGCGCGAATAGCCAAAGCACGGAAGCGATTGTGAGATGGCATGTGACTTTTCATATCTCTGACTCTCATTATTGTCAGCTGCCAAAATACTAAGCTAACCTTTTGGCGAATAAGGGTTTATTTGCAAAAGGACAAATAAAAATATAGGACATATAAAAATAAAATAAAAAGCTAGTATGCAATCACCCTTTTTTTTGTTTCTGCTCTTTAGTTTGCCTGCTTCCAAATATTAAGCTCTCCTTACTATCAGTTTTCTTTGTTATCAATTAAACTCTTAAGACAGTGTGTCCATAACGTCATGGTGCACTTTTGACCGGTCACACGGACTTTACGGACACACTGTATTTCTCTTCAGCTATAATGATCATTTATTACACAACCTCTTAGTAACCAACTTTTTTTTTAAATGGATGATAGTTTCATTAATTTATTAATTTATCCATGTAGTAACTATTGTATTGATGATGTACTATTGGTCAGGCACTCTTTCAAGCACCAGAGATACAACAATATACAAAACAAACTTCCAACTCTTATGGTGGTTATGGTCAACTAATATTAATTCATACATTTGAGCCCTAATACTTACTAAACAATTTCCATATGCCTGATGTTTCTCATCTCCAGGAGAGAAAATTCTGTTCAAGGGGACAGATAAGCAAACAGGCAATAACAAGCGTGTGAAATGCCAACCACAACAGCCAGTTTCTGAGAACCCCGAGAAGGGTGATTCCGTTGGACATGAATGTGCATGGAGTATCAGGTGAGGTCTCCGCAAAGCAAGGGAGCTCTCCTCTGACAACTGAAGGCTTAGAGGAAAGTCGCCAAAGGAATAAGCAGGGAAGAAAAAGCCAGAGAAAGGGCAATTGAATGTGAAGAGATCAATCTGTTGCTTTGCTGAAATGGAATATAAAATGGAGGACAAAATGGAAGACATGATGGAGTGGGCAGCAGTGGCCAGTCATGAAGGGCTCTCACAGAGATCCCATGAACCCAAAGAAATTATGTCCTTAAGGCTACCTGATGGGCGAGGTTTTATTTATTTATTTATTTATTTATTTATTTATTTATTTATTTTTGGCAGAGACAGAGAGATACACAGGGACAAACAGACATGAAGAGAGAAAGATGATAAACATCAATTCTTCATTGCAGTTCCTCAGTTGTTCATTGATTAATTTCTCATATGTGCCTTGACCGGGGGGTTACAGCAGACCAAGTGACCCCTTGCTCAAGCCAGTGACCTTGGGTCCAAGCTGGTGGGCTTTGCTCAAACCAGATGAGCCCGCGCTCAAGCTGGCGACCTCGGGGTCTCGAACCTGGATCCTCCACATCCCAGTCCGACGCTCTATTCACTGTGCTACCACCTGGTCAGGCCTGATGGGTGGAATTTATAAATGCATCACTGTTTTCATATGGAGAAAAAGGATACATTCCTAAAGAATGGCATGTAGGATGTTGGCAAGTGAAATGTAGCTTCTGTACAGTCAGAAGGTCAGGAGGATGCAAGTTTTCTCGACTCTAATGCAGAGGGAGACTTTAAAGAATAAAGATCATGGGTGATTCAGTGAGGACAGTACTGAAATTCCTGAGAACCCTTACTTGGTCTTCTAAAATGATCTGCTCCTCTGAGGAAAATCAGTATACTTTTTAAACCTGTCAAGTTAAGAAAATTGAGGAAGATCGTATGATTAGGCTAAATGTAACACAGACTTAAACTTCATTGGCAACCATATTTTCCCCTCCCTTCACATTACTAAGTATATTTTCTAATCCATTTGGTTATAGCTTAAACCACCAGTAATCCAGCTTTTAACTTTAGAGTGAGCCTAAAATTTCTAGCTACACTTCCATCTGAAATCCATACAGAGAACTTGAAATAGATCTGCCTTTCTTACCTTCAGTATACACTTTCCATGGCTCATCTGCCTCCCTCTGACACACTAGCATGTAATTTCAAGTTTATGTCACGTGTTTCATCAATAAGTTATATAATTTATACCATTTGTCATACACTTATTATCTGGAGTTTAATACAAGTTATTTTATCTCTAATTCAATCCAAGACATGTTAGCTAAAGAAATGTTTAAGTGGCATTATTACATGGCATTTTATTTTAGAGTGATTCAAATAAACTGTCCTGATATATTATCAAAAGCTTTATATTGCTTTGTTCTTATTACACATTACTTCTTCTCAATCTATACCATTATGTCTCAACCCATAATATAGTCTGAAAGCACTAGTAACCACATTTTCAATTATACCATTGATCTCTCAAGCCATAAGCTGGAATTAGAAAATCTTAAAAACCCTGAAATCTGTCAAAATAGTTAGAGTAGATAGGTAGTGAATCCTAGGCTAAACTAGTGTTGCTGAAAACATAAGTTTGACCATTTTTTTACAAAGCATTTTTCACTATTTACACACCGACTTCATTGTTCTTAATTTTTACTGAGTTTGCTTTTCTAAAAATTAACATTTTTCATTTCTTTAAGTCAGTATATAGTAATTTCTTATTATTTCTAGCAATCATTCTGTTTAAAACACTATTTTCTTTTTCCCTTATTCAAGTTCAAGATGCATATCATTTTCATGGTCTCTGCATTTGACCACAACAGATTGCCAATTAAATCCTGCTAGGTCCAGTCAGCACAATATTCAAAAGAGCTTCTAAAATCCCACCTGCTCTGTCAAGCTCCTCAGCAATAAAGACCGTTCACTAGACTGTGTTTGTTCTGCTTTGTCATAACCTTTGGGCTACGTACTGTTTGCTGAAAAGCCCATCTTTTCCTGTTGTGGCTTGATTAGGGCCTCCTCTACTGTGTGCATTCTGAGCATTTAAATAATCAAAGAGAAGCTGGGGATCACAGGGACCCTCATTTCAGATTATCAAGTGTAAATTAGCCAAGTGTTTTGATAGCTCTTAATTATTGGCAACAGACCTTCTCATGGAAGAGTATGCATGAACCACACATCTAGGTAATCTGAAACCTCACCCCACTCCCTGGCAATGACATCTCTGCTAAGATATGGGGAAGGGGAGGGGAACACCAGGTGTCTTCCGAGAAGCATAGAATTTGTGGATTAGCAATAGAAGTGAGAGCTTGTGAGGTTGTATTCTAGGCGAGCTTTCATTACCAGGGCTGAATTAGTGCAGAATATGGAGACCAAATTGCCTGAGAAATCACTGCTGCACAATGATAATTACTGAGGCAGGGCTGGCAGGCTTACCCAGACATCACCGGGGTTTGTTTGTGTCAGTGTTCCTTAAGAGTCTTGGTTTCAGGCCCAGCTAGTCTTTCATGGGACTAGCTTACTCCTCTTGATTCCATTCTCCGTAAATATTCTCTACACATACAGTACTTAATAATTTTTTTACATATATACTATAAAGAGCTTTCCTTCCTCTTTAAGTTAAGGTATGAGATGTCAAAATGTTTAGGATGAATAAAATCATTTTGCTTAATTTTTTAAATGAATTTATTGTGGGGTGACACTGGTTAATAAAAATATATAGGTTTTAGCCCTGGCCAGTCGGCTCAGTGGTAGAGCGTTAGCCGGGCTTGTGGATGTCTTAGGTTTGATTCCTGGCCCGGGCACACAGAAGAAGCACCCTTCTGCTTCTCTACCCTTCCCCCCTCTCATTTCTCTCTATCTTTCTCTTCCCCTCCTGCAGCCAAAGCTTCATTGGAGCAAAGTTGGCCTGGGCACTGAGGATGGATCCATGGCTTCTGCCTCAGGTGCTAGAATGGCTTTAGCTGCAAGGGAGCAACACCCAAGATAGGCCGAGTATCGCCCCCTGGTGGGCTTGCCAGATGGATCCTGGTTAGGCGCATGCAGGAGGCACATGCTTCTAACTTCAAAAAAATACAAAGAGAGAGAGAGAGAGAGTGTGTGTGTGTCTGTGTTTTAGGTGCACTAGACTGTGTCTGTTCTAAAACAAATCAACACATCTCTCTACACCTTATTGTGTGTTCATCTCCTACTTATTGTTTTAACACAGACATACACACACAGAGACACATGCATCTGCATGTGTTTTAATGAGAAACACACTAGCATTTCACTCCTATGACTTCTGTGTATTTTTTATGATGTTGATATAATCCTCAGCATGTACATAGGGAAGAGGTTGAATAATTTTCCAAAATAAAACAATTGTAATTAGAACAGACTGGTTTTTAGTACAAAGATATACCACAAACGTTCCTAAACATTATAAAATATAATCTAAATGCATAATACTTAATTATTAAGGTTTTAATATTTCTAAAATTTTAAAATAGAATTTTAGATTTTTCTTTTGTTGTCATCCTTAAAATTCTGATGGTATTAATCTCATTTCTGCTAGTGACATTAAAACAAGGAGGTCATTGGCACCTAAAGACTAATTATCTAAATACAAACAAAATTTAGATCAACTGTTGACAATCACGTGACTTACCCAGGTTAATTAGTTTACAGAGACATTAGCTCTCACATAGAGAGCTTCAATAATTGATAACTTCGGAATCAAGAATATTGTTTGATGTGATAATTTAAACTCATTCTCAGGGCTGACAGCCCGCAAACACTTGATGACAACTTGCTACCTGCAGTAACTACTCAACCTCCAGACAGAAACGCTACTGGTCAGTTTTATGAGTGCAGTTAAACGTGAAGAAGTAACTAACGACTTCCATTCTCACACACCCATACGATTTCCTTTAGCAGGCCTGTTTTCTCATTGCGTTCTACAGAACTGCTTACAATGCATCTTCCAGATGAAAATTGTGTTGGTGTTTAAGATATGCTTAAAATCGGAAAGGTTTCTTCCAACATGAACACAAAAGAATCTGAAATGAAATTTAGGTCCTGGTTTATATCCTGTGATGTCTGTAAAGCAACTTTGCTCTCCCAGATTATGGGTTCCTGATTTGCGTTAGTAAGACCTTGGGTATTCTAAAAGTATACTGTGCACCTCCGAACTATATTAGGTTTCTGATTTCAGAATCTAAGAGTTTAGCTGGGTATCTTTTATTACTTCTCAGTACTTCAGAGATTAATTATCCTCACTGGAGCCTGTCTCAGAAACATATGTACAACCACAGGGTGGCAGTATAGATTTGTGGTCACATGGTTAGGAACTCCAAAGAGTCTATACTTCATCTACTCACCAGTTGAATTGTTTTTAAAATATGGGACACTTGACACTACGCTTGTTTGATTAATTTTTACAAATACTCATTTTGCCAACACTTTAATTTAAATCTATCTGTGCCTTTAAAGAAGGGTTTCTCTACTTTTACACTCATAAAACTTAATTTGAATTCAAACTCCAAAATACTTGTGGTTCCCCAAGTTCTGATTTCACTGGGTAATATCCTTTTATATGGTCATCTTTACTAAAACAAAATCCAGTTTCCCCTGGTGTTAATCTAAATTCAGCTCCTTATATATTTTGGATCTTAGTGAAAACTCTTACCCATCTCTGGTTCTCTCTTTAATAGTACAGCATAAAGTTGACATTTCAGTATATTTCTCTCTTTAAGAAAAGATATCAAAAAAGAAAGAAAGAAAGAAAAGATATCATAGCCTCCCCTGATTGCGGCAATTGATGTTTAATGGAAAGGCCATTAGACTGTGGGTCAGAAGATCTGAGACCTTGCTCTTATTTTGCCATTTTGTTGTTGGTTGACTTTGAACACATGTAACCCTTATGATCCTGGATTTTTGACTCTGTCAAATGAATATGGTGGTTCAATGAAGAGATAAAGGCTAAGTAAAAATAAATGAAATGAGTGCCTTTTTGTACAGAGTAGGCTTTCAAAGAATGTTATTTCAGTGATGCTTTAACTTCTCTAATTTCACAATCAACAAAAAGATTATAAAAAACAAAACAACTTAGAATAAAATCAAACTTTAAAAAGTAGAACAAGTCTCTGTTTTCTAAGAGTTCTGAAGGTTGTTCCATCTCAACATCACACAAGACTATAAGTGAGGATCTTTGGCAGTTTAGTGTTCAGATTTTAAATTCGTAGATTAGAGAAAGGAGACAAAATTCTTGTTCTCTCAAAAGCTCCAAAAAGAAATACTTTAGTTACTTATTGCATTGTAAAACTACTTCAAAGGTTTAGTCTTCCTTTTCCTCTCTGGAAAACACCTACCACATTAGACAAATTAAGCTTTGTATTGATCTTATTAAAATATAAATAAATTGATATAAATAGCAATTATTATTCACTAGAATTTCAGAAAATTATGTCTATAAGGAAAAAAAAAACAAACCAATATTTTTAACTTCTCAAACAAAATTAGAAGTAACTATTTAGCTAAGTTCTCCTTAAGTATAGTGATTAAGAAAAAAAACAGAATAGGAAAAGAATAATTATGTTCAACATATTTCCTTTTTATTTTAAAATATATTTCAACTATTATAGATTAGGATTCTTTTAAAATGTAAACTTATATTCATGGCTCTAGGTCATTTTTTTATCATTATTTCTGGTTTACCATATCTGTGTCTAAAGTAAAAAATCCACATTTCTGTCTACAAAAACTATAATCTTTTTCATTCCAAATGTTTAGAATGGAAAACTATGTCATTGGCCCACTTATCACATATGTTGTCATTTTTCAGTGGCTAAATAATAATAATAATAATAATAATAATAATCTCCTATCCTTTAAAATTCATCCAGACCTATTGGTCACTTATGATTTTCATTGCTCAACTAGATTTTAACTCTTCCTACCCACATAAAACTTTGTTTTATGTTAGGAAACACATCTCACAATATGTTGATACTAGATATACATTTAGAAAGGAAATGTTTTTGGAATAAAGCTATACAATGAATATTAAACTTGTATTCACAGTTTATGTCACATGGTTATTTATATGAATGACTTCCAGAGAAATAATTTTTCTCCACTTAATTTGATTTTAAATACTACTTCCACACAAGTATATTTAAATACTGATTTAACGTGTAATAATACTGCCTTTGGTTGTGTAAATTTTTACTGTGAATTTCTAAAGATGTCTTTTAAAAACATCTCCTAGGAATCACAATTATCTGCCTAATATTTTCCTTAAAGTAAAAATTGGAGAACCGCTACTCAGAACTGTGGAGTATGTAATGCTATGCTTGCCTCCTCCCAAAACCACATTAAAATTACAGCTAAATTTTAGAACAACCATCATGAGAACCACCTGCAGACTAGCTGATCAGAATTTTCATAACCACGGGTATAAAGAAGAAGCCACATTAACACTGGTAGAAGCGGCAGAGACACAGGAGAGGCATGTCCCATACCCACAGTACAAGGGGTAAGAAATGGGGGGTATGTCTCAGGAAGGGAAAGGCTCCCAGCCCCACAGCAGCACACACACCCCCGCCCGGCAAAGGGTAGCAGGGCCAAGAAGAGCAGGCAGAGTAACATCTATCTGTCACAACCAGAGTGGACTGTTGCTGCGTGAAATGGAGGCCTGCTGTAGAATAAGGCTCTGCAAGTTTTAAAAAGGTCCTGCATGGCCTGACCCGGCAGTGGTGCAGTGGATAGAGCATAGGACTGGGATGCGGAAGGCCCAGGTTCAAAACCCCGAGGTCGCCAGCTTGAGCGCGGGCACATCTGGTTTGATCAAAAAGCTCACCAGCTTGGACCAAGGTCGCTGACTTGAGCAAGGGGTTACTCGGTCTGCTGAAGGCCCACGGTCAAGGCATATGTGAGAAAGCAATCAATGAACAACTAAGGTGTCACAATAAAAAACTGATGATTGATGCTTCTCACCTCTCTCCTTCCCTGTCTGTCTGTCCCTATCCATCCCTCTCTCTCTCTCTCTCTCTCTCTCTCTCTCTCTCTCTCTCTCTCTGTCCTTGTGAAAAAAAAAAAAAAAGGCCTGACCTGTGGTGGCGCAGAGGATAAAGTGTCAACCTGGGAACACTGAGGTCGCCAGTTCAAAACCCTGCACTGGCCTGGTCAAGGCACATATGGGAGTTGATGCTTCCAGCTCCTCCCCCTTTTTTTCCTCTCTCTCTCACTCTGTGTATCCTCTCTAAAATGAATAAATAAAACAATTTTTTTTAAAAAAAGGTCCTGCACAGACTCATGTGCTCAAAAAGTCACTCTCTTGAAGTTCCAGTGTGCTGGAGCAGTGGCTCAAAAAGTACGAGTGATGTATCAGGTGGACTGAGTTGACTGGTTTCAGGGAAAAATGTGGAGGGGCCCGGTACTGGGAAACCCTCTCCAGGGACAGCAGTGCTGGCAGACAGCACAGTTCCTTGGTTGACTCCTCCCTCATCAAGTTGGCAGACACAATGGGCACCAAATTGGAGCTCTCCCTTCACTTGGCTGACATCATTCATCTTTCCCTGCAGATCTGCCAAGACCATGGCACACCCAGCTCACGCTCCCAAGCCAGAACCTCTTCCAGTAATCTTTCCACCCAGACAACCCATTGAGGTGCACACGGTGGACTTTCCTAAAACCTCTCAAAGGTCCACAAATCCCAAGCTGTGAGTGGAATGCCTGGTGTGCCCCAGACCTCTTCCTATCGGCTACAAACCAGGCACTAGTGGCAGACACTTCAGTCCACAGCTTAGACCCTCCCAGGTATCTCCATACCCGAAACAGGTGGCAACCAACCTGGGATTACTCTGTAGCTCCTACCAGGTGGCCTCAAGCCAGGCACAGGCAATGGCTGACTTTGACCTGTCCCAGAGCCTACCCCTGGAAATCCCAGAACCAATATAGCTGGTGGCAGGATTCAGATTACAGCAAAGTACCACCCAACCAGCTCCACAAGCAACAAACCTAAAGGGTGAACTTGGCTGGTACCAGCGTCCTGCCAAAGCCAATCCTACTCCGTGGAGTAAGTGCCTGTGCAACACTTCGCCCACAGTAACCAAGGAGATTTCCACAGTCAGTCAACCCCACCCACTGATGTACCAATACCAATCAGGGCTCAACTACGATGAGAAGGCACACACGATTCCCATGTGAGGCACTCTTGGAGCATCTGGCTCAGGTGACATGAGAGTCTACACTACTGGGCCCCACAGAATAGCTACTACGTAAGACCGTTCTGCCAAAACCAGGAGGCATAACAGATCTACGTAATACATAGAGACAGACAAAGGAAAACTGTCAAAATGAGGAAACGAGGAAACATGACCCGAATGAAAGAAAATTCATTTTAGTTCATTTAAAGGAATTAAAATTCATTTAGTTCATTTAAAGGAAAATTCATTTTAGTTCATTTAAAGGAATTAAAATTCATTTTAATTCCTTTAAGTTCATTGAGCTCAATGAACTTAAAGGAAGAAATCACGAACTTAGTAAGAACATTGACAAGAGAGATGAAAAGAAATTAAAATAGAAAACACAAGAAAGAACCAGTTGGAAATGAAGAATATGATAACTAAAAGACAAAAATACATTAGGGGAAATCAACAGCAGATTAGATAAAGCAGAGGATCAAATCAGCAACTTAAAAAAAGACAAGGTAGATGAAAACACAATAGAAACAGCAATGAGAAAAGGAATTTTAAAAACTGAGGATAGTTTTAGTGAGCTTCTGGGACAAACATAGAACACACCAACATCGACATCATAGAGGCACCAGAAAAGGAAGAGAGAGAGCAAAGAATTAAAAACCTACGTGACAGAAAACTTCCCTAACCTCGTGAAGGAAACAGACATACAAGCCAGGAATTGCAGTCTCAAGTAAGATAAACTCAAAAAGGCCCAAACCAAGACACACTGTGGGACCAAACCAAAGACACATCAAAATTAAAATGTGAACGGTTAAAGACAAAGAGAGAATCTTAAAAGTAGTAAGAGAAAAGCTGTTAGTTACCCACAGGGAAGCTCCCATAGATTATCTGCTGATTTCTTAACAGGATTTCTGTCGGCCATAAGGGACTGACACCAAATATGCGAAGACCTACAATTAAAATTACTATTAGAATCAAGGAAGTGGCCTGACCTGTGGTGACGCAGTGGATAAAGCATCACCTGGAACACTGAGCTCACCAGTTTAAAACCCTGGGCTCACCTGATCAAGGCACGTATGGGAGTTGATGCTTCCTGTTCCTCACCACTTCTCTCTCTCTTTCTCTCTCTCCTCTCTAATGAATAAATAAGGTCTTTATAAAAAGTTTTTAAAAAAAAGAATCAAAGAAGAGATGAAGAGTGTCCTCAACAAGAAAAGTTAACATAGTTCATCACCACTAAACCATTATTACAAGAAATGTTAAAAGAACTTCTTTAAAAAGAGAGAAAGGATAAATAATATGAATAATAAATATAGAAAATAAAATATCTCAGTGACACAGGGAAACACAATTAAAGCAGCAGATGAATTAACTATAACTAGGACAAAGATTAAAAAGCAAATGTGAGGAGATCAGGTATATTTACAACAATAAATTAAGGGATACACACAAAAGTAAAAATAATGTTGTAACAAAAGGTTAGGAGAGTGGGTAAAAACTAGTAATTTTTAGAATGTGTTGAAACTCAAACAACCATTGAAAAAGACTGCTATAAATAAAGCTAGGTTGGTATACAGAAAGCACATGGTAGACACAAATCACAAATAGTTTGTTTCAGTTTTATTTGTTCACTTATTTCCTTTTTAATGCTCCACATATAATTGAAAGCTTATGGTATTTGTTTTTTTTTTTTCTCTTTGATTTATTTCACTTAGCCTAACATCCTCTAGGTCCATCCATGTTGTTGCAAATGGCAAGATTTCATTCTATATTATGGCCGAGTCATGTTCCATTGAATTACGAACCACATCTTTTCTATCCAATCCTCTACTAATTGCGAAGTGGACAGTATAAAAGAGAATTCTTGTGCCTGTCAGATAACACTTTAATGTTTGATTCTGAAGAAAAAGACTTGTATCTGCTTTAGCTTGTATTTCATGTGCAGAGCTCAGTAACATTGCATAAAATAGTACTTTGGCTAGTTTGACTAATGGACTTTTGAGGAAAAAAAAATTAAGTTTAAATCCAAAAAGTAAAACCAACAATGCATTAAGATTATGGGATGTTTCTTTCAGATGCATTGCACTGAGGCACATGTCACTCAGGTCAGCCTTGTGTCAACAAGAAGCACAAGGAGAAGCAGATGTTGAAGGAGGAAGAGGGAGGCATTTCCACCTGTAGAATGACAGAGGCATATGAGAAGAGACTACAATTTTACTGACAACCTAATGTGGGATGATGCAATCCAGGCATCCTTGACAATTACCAGACAGGATCCTCAAAATGATCACACAGGTGAGGAGACTTAAAATGATACGTTAAATAATTTTGCCAGTATTCCAAAGTAAATCAGTGGAAAGCCAAGAAAGAATTCATTTCTAGGTCTTTCTACATCCAAAACTAATATGCTGCTCTATATTATAGTGTTTTCGAAGTTGTCTACTCATTTTACCTATGACTCTTCTTAATATTGATAGCAATGTGGAAGGGTTATAATCCAACTTCCAGTATGCACAATATTACTGTGCTATGATATAACACAGCTTTTCTGTTTTTATACAGAGAGAATTTTTTGGAATTCTTCCATAAAAGCTGAAAAACCTATAAGACTAGAATGTATAGACTAAAACTAAACTTTAGTTTTATGTGCTGATGGATATCGGTCCTATATATCAGCATCATCACTATATGTGGCAGCTATCCTCAAATTTGATTAGTATAAAATGTTAAAAAACACTCTGACACCAAATATAAATAATTATTTGTTTTATAGTATTTATGTAGCTGTGAATCAATAAGCACAAAATTAAGTATCTTATAATTATGCCCATAAGCAACTATAACATTTTAAAATATAAAACTAAAAACTTTCTAAAATTTAGATTACCAACCTCATTTTGATGTGATAGACGACATTAGTCGGCTGGAACTGAATATCATTTGCAATATGAACCTAGGCTGAGTGTCAAGTACCATGTGAGTACCAACGAGTTTTTCTATTTAAAACGTGGAAAAACTTTGTTTACAATTTTCTAATACCTTTGTCTTCATAGTCTTGGCTTTTCACTAAGTTGTCTAAGAGTCTTTGCTTTTCCTTAAGTTCTCATATGTGTATAGAACTTTGATATTATAGCTCTAGATCACAGACACAAAAAATAACATCTGAAATAAAAAAGCAATTGTAAGATAACGACTGAGGAATCACACAGCAGGATTTTTGTCAAAAGATGGTTTCCAGGTAACCTAGCAAAAGCTCTCTTACCAGTTCTCAAATAAAAATCCAAATTTTAAAAGTCTGATAAAGAACCTTTACATTTATGAGAATAAAATTAATGGACTTAAATTCCAAAAAACACTTATATTCAAAGGGTCTCCCAAACTCATTTTATTGAGTAATTTTTCTTTTACAAACATTTAAGGAAATTTCATAGCTAATTTAACAATGTAATTTTACATGCTTGACATCAATCAGTTAATCAGTAACAGACCTGAATTCAATTCTAGATCAGTTACATACTTTGAAACACTAAGGGAAATGGTAAAAATAAAATAAAACCCAAAGGAAAGAGTTGAGCACATAACATTTGCAAAGTCATCATAGTGTCTTTCTGTCAAGGGAGATGATTCGATCACTCAGAATTCCTGGTCATGGGGTAAATACTCTATACGTAGCCCAACTACTCTTACCTAAGGGATAAAGATAAGTCCATGTATGTATGTGAGGATAACTGAAGAATGACAACCGGCCTCCAATTCATTATGGGAATATGGAATTACTCTCATCAACAAACCTAGCTGAACCCCACGTGTGGAGTATCCCCTGCCTGTTAAGCACTCAGTTTAATTCCACTGCAGCACGCCACAGTTCTAAAATTTTACAGAAGAACACCATTTCCTCTCACCTATAACATAAATAGAGTCTGCTGATTTCTCCATGACAACCTTCTCTTGCTAGCTTCAGGAATAAAGGCTCGACGCAAAACGTGGGAGCTATTTAGAGCTGCTCTTGGGAATAGCATTACATAATACCGTAGCAATATCATTAGAAATATGTTTAAATTAAATAAAGCAGTTCTAAGCAGGGGAGGATTTTGTAAAATTGATTTTAGAAAGACAGAAATGGAGAGAGAGAGAGAGCAAAAAAAACATTGTTTTGTTACTCCACTTAGGCATGCATTCATTGGTTGATTCTTGTATGTGCTCTGACCCAGGAACAAACTTGCAACCTTGGCATATCAGGAGGACATTATAACTAACTGAGCTACCCCACCAGGGCCTAAGCATGGAATCTTTAACTAGAGACATGAACTAAAGCCTTCAATCTGTTCAGAATTATTCATGCCTTAGTAGATAGCCACTAAAATAATAAATGCAAGAATTTGCTAAAAGTAAAAATTTTAAAAGTTGATCCTTTTTTTTTTTTCTTCAGAAGATTTTCTTTCATTAAATTGAAAATAGTTCACCCCACTCACCCTCTTTCAACTTTCAGGACCATTTGTCAATGACCAATTAAGCAATAAAGTGTTTGGGGAGCCAATAAATCTTCATGTGTCTTTAACAGAAAAAATTATGTTTCCACGAGATAACCTGTGTAAAATAGGATAACATCTAGCTAGAATCAAGAGGTACATCCACTCCAAAACATGCCATTTATTTAAACAAGTTCATTGTTTACCCTCCCCCCAAAAAAGTGCTAAAGTGTTAAATGGCTTTCTTTACAGCTTTTAGAATATTTTAGGGAATCCATATATATTGCTTTGAGGTTTCATCAGAAAGGAAAACAGAATGTTGAGCACCAACAAGGGAAAAGACAGTTGACATCTCATAATTCACATTTGCTTGACAATGTTCAAGTTTGGAACAGCTTTGACTTGGTACAGAATTCATTTTGTTATCTCATATTTTACATTTATTTCATATATAGTGGCTCAACAACAAATGGTTTAGACATGGCCTTAACCACTAAATCATCTTCCATTCAACTGAAAATTGATCCAGCCCATACAGTTGAGATTGGAGTAAGAAGAGCCACAAAGTCTCAGGGTTAAACTTTACTATAATGGTTCCTTCCTTTCTTTCTTATTCACCTAACATCCAGCTACTGCTATATATACACTTGGTAGTTTGAAGCCAAATTCAATTCTTGATCTTATCACAGGGGTGTCTTCTGGGACTCACAGAAGAAGAGATGAATCTCTTTTTGTGCCCTAGAAGACACAAACTCATTAAAAAGTGGTTTAGATACACCATTCCTTTTCTGTTTACCCAAGAGGCAGGAAATTCCAAATAATGAAGGTAAAAAGAGCTGTATAGCTACAAATCACTGAGTTTGTTCACAGTCCATATTGTTAGACATAACATTACTATAGTTACATGGTTTAAGTTTCGTTATTTAACTAACTTACTTGCCATATTCACTACTAAAAAATGGATCTTAGCTCAGTGTTGATTTCATTTATTACAACAACATACTTATTATGGAATGGTTTACTCTTTACTTTTATGCTTCAGACAGATCCTTCAGCTAATTATAATTTACAATTTGATTAAAAACTCAACAACATCAAAATCATTCCAATACTGAGTCTTACTTAAATTTTTAAAAATATGATTTAAAAAATTAGGGAGAAAAAAACTCATGGACATGGGCAGCAGTGTGGAGGTTGCTTGGATGGAGGCTGGGAAGGTTGAGAAGCACATGCAGGGATAAAGGGTGATGGACAGAGACCCGACTTGTGGGGAAGAGGTGAACACACAGGATGGTGTACAAAGATGTGTGTTAGAATTGGGCACCTGAAACCTGTATAATGATATTAGCCAGTGTCACCCCAATAAAAGCAGAAATTAAAAATTTAATAATAGCACAGGAGAAAAATATTATATTTCCTTTAATATCCTACCATATTATGGCTCTATTTTTAAAACTCACATTGTACTAAACAGCAGCTTATAAGGAAGCAGCAGCAAATGGCAGTTTCTCCCTCACCCTCAAAGAGGAACCAGAAACCATCCTTGTTTGCCACAGTTTATCTCCTGTCTCCATTGTATTCACACAGTCTCCTCCCAGGGAGAGTTGAGCTAAATGAGTCAGTATGTTAATTATGTGCTCTGGGAGCACAGAGAAGAAATAAAGAAGTTATTACCTTCCCGAGTTTCTCAGGTAATGAGACCCACTTCTTGCAGATATGTGGCACGGTACCAGAATCGATCACGAGAATGAGCTTTGCAGAAAAATGCACAGAATTAATTTTTTTAATGAAAATCCTCTCCTGGCTTCCTCAGTCCAATATACCTGACAAATGTCACAGGGCAATGTCATTACCAGTTAACCAGCACAAGGCCTTTAGCACAGATGGCATGGTGAAGCTTTTTCAGAAGTGAGGCCAGCTAATTCCACCTACCTCCCCATGAAAAGGAAATAAAATAAAATTGGTTCCATGTCACTCAAACATGACAGTACTTTGGATTTCTCCCCCATGATGTTTTTTAGCCTTGAGGCAGATATGACAGGCGCCTTATTAAATTCCAAAAATAAACGTGGAGCAAGAGGGAAGTGCATTCCAATGAGACATCCAACTTGTTAAAATGCAACACGCATAAAATTCGGTTCATTTTCTTTTTAGCCACCATCCTCATCATTTTAAATAAAAATGGAAACAGAGTATCGGTCCCATAAACTAAGTAAAATTAGTCCAATGATCTTTTATTTCTTCGATAAAAATGAGCTATTCATTTGGTTAGAGGTATATAAGTTCAAATTTCCCAATACAACATCATCAATATCTGACAATAAGAATAAGGAATAAAATGATTTATAGAAGACTTCTCAATTTATGGATCTTTGCATTTGTGCATGCTATAAATTTTCATATTTCTGTTGTTGTCCTTCAAATTATTTCAATCTTATCTAGGTCCAACATTTTGATTTCTACCATCATTCCCTGAAATCCACCTTCTTCCCCCACACCACCATAAAGCATCACTGCTCATTCTAACTTCTTGCAATATGTGTCTTGTTCATCTACTCTGTACTTCATTTATTTATTCTGCCTCAAGCGTTAATTAGGTTCAACTAGAAACATATCTTTTATTCTAGTAGGTTGCCTTTACGGGGACAAGGAGCCCTTATTTATCCTTACACAGCTTACAGTATCTAGTACATACTGGGGACTCAATATGTGTTAAAAAGAAAAGGAAGAAAGAAAGGACCATGTACACATTTGACAATGATACACTCACTATTCTTTCTTCGCTGTTTTGCTACTATGGCTACAAGTAATTTGGAAACGTGATAACATGGAGCAATCCAAGTTTTAAGTCCCATTATGTGTAGATTCCACACTACTGTATAAAACACAGCAAATAGTCAAAATCAGGTTCTTGCCTTCAATGACCTTCTGGATGGAGGGTAGGAATGAGGCTTTGAGGAAAAACAATGGTGGGAAAAGCTCTTGATTCATTCCACATGACAATGACAACTGGCATTTCCCTTGGGGTTAATAATATCAACAAACTCTTAATATGTTACTTAATATTAAACAATTCCTATAAAAGAAGCCATGCTAGCCTAGTTTTACAGATCAAAAAATAGAGAGTCAGAGGAGTTGAATTATTGTGCAAGGACACAGGTAATAAATGACGATGTTAGGTAACAGCTCAAATATGGTGATGAGAAAAAACACGCATTATATACCTTCCATCACTCTGCACTTTGACAACGCACAGATGGACCGCCCAAGGAACCTGAAGGAAACTCAGCTAACAAAGGCAGGACTCTGTACCCAGAATATTCTGTTTCTATTTCAGTCAGACGGTTCTCTTTCATGCACTGCATGTCTGAGGAACTGAAACACCATTCTCCATGTCTAGCTCCAGGGAGCTCTAACATAGCCCTTTTTCTCCCAGACCAGGTCTTCTAACTGATACTCCTAAGGCTTCCCCAGCACCAGGAATAATGTCTTTACTCAGTACTAGGGTACAGTAAGCAATCATGATCCAAATAATGATTCCAAGGGCTAACGCTTAGCTTATTTGATTTTTACCTGGTTCTATTGTCCTAAATAATAGTTCTTATGCAAGAAGCAAGTTAATATTTTGCATAAGGTCAGATACAATCTGAAATGTGTTATGCAAAGGATCCTAATCATCTACAAATAGAAATAAGGTTAACACAAGATCAAAGAGACGGGAGGGGCTTTGCTACAATTCAAATTCCTTCAGAGTGTCTGTTGCTACATCCTAGATTAGAAACGTCCTAAAGCAGGTTAGAGCAGGTTCTCATGCATAATCCCTCTCTTTCTCTTTCTCTCTCTCTCCTCATTTAATTTCCTTTCATTTCATTACCTTCATAACGTAGCATCTTAGAATATTAAAGAACTTCATAATAAGCCATATATTGTGCCTTCTACATTGAAGACCACATACAATTTGAAGAACAGTCATCAGATATGAAAAAAGAAGGCAGTAAATTGTTAATAATGTTTTTAAAAAAGCAAACACGGAAAGATCTCCTAAGCTACTCTCTCCTCTGCGTTCGAGTTTATTCCACATGTTAAACACTATCTCCTTCTGTTCTTTCTCTACATTCATTCTCCCTTTTCTGTTGAAGTTCAACAAGAAAGCTGTTTCAAGAAAGAACATTTGCTGTTGATACCACCCTCCTGTAAACAAGCCGTGTCACTGTTGATATGATGTCGTATCTATAGCAACGCTGGGTGCAGGGGAAATTCCCCCTCACTGCAGAAATTATTTCAGTCAACTGCAAGAAAGAATATGTTCTGGGTAATAACATCAGGAGAATGTTATATAAAGGTTTGCTTCTCTACTAAATTCCTTCCCACACCTTAGATTTAAATTGCTTTCTGAAAATGATTATCTGTCTTTTCAGTCAAAGATTTCAATATAGAATATATCTCACATTAAAAAAAAAAAAAAGCTTTTGTTTGCCAAAACTTTGACTAGAAAACCAAGCTTTAGAAAAAAGGAACTTCGACAGGCAAGGATGCTGGTATCTCTTCGGCCAAACGCCATCCATGATTTTGACATTTTGGTTACATTTGAAGTTCTTCGATTCTATTTTTTTCTCTGACACAAATATAAATGTATCCAATCTTGCTTGAAACATGTGAATCTTTAAGGCTAACAGCCCTTGCCAACTGCAGTGCATAAGGCAACATATATTTTAGCATGGCTCTGAGTGCTTCGAATAAAAATAAAAGGAAATAAAATAAGTCACTGAAAGAAACTGTTTACTGTCCTCCTTCTAGCAAAATATCTACAAAATAATTCACAAATATGGGCTGGGTAAATGACTGTGTTTATCATCAAACCTGATGATAGTAATTAAAACCAGTTCATAGTCACTAAAATATGCCAAACTTCTGACTCTGACTCCTTATGCACTTGGTATATTAGATTCCAACCATATGTGGGAGAGACTGATACAAATGGATGATCTTTTCTTGATACTTAGTTTGCATCCTGGTATTGATTAATCATGCTGAAGTGTGGAAAGCCCTAAATCAGAGGTCAGAAGATGGATGTTTTTATACCAGCTTAACCACTACTTATTTCCTGTGTGAGTCCGCCACCTGCCTTAACCTGTCTGCACCCCAATTTTCTCCTTTGTCAGTTGGGATTCACAATGATTTACTTCTACTCTTATGAAAGACAAAAGGATAGTGCTTATTGTTTTTGTTTATTAAGACCATTTCTTTCAACACGCTATAGAAAAGCATCGAAAATGTATAGTTTTAATGAGAGTAGTGTTATCATTAAGCAGCGAATTCTGACTTTGATTGAAACGAGAAAACACAAATGAAATATAGCTATTTTCTTATTATAATTTTATACTTTCTGATTTGTGTACTTCATGGTTTGAGTCAAAATTAGATTTAGAAACTTGAGATCATTATATTGTTAGTATCATTAAAAAAGAAATATAAATTCTCACAGTGCTTTTATTTCACCAGAATTAGATGACTTTGTATAGTTAAAATTGACTTACGTACAAAGAACTTTTGAACAGTTCACCTTACTCAGGCTTTGATATTTTATTATTGCTATCTTTGACAAGTGAAGAGTTTGATGAATGCATCTGTCTATAAAATGCTAGTTGATACACCAATGATCAAACATAGAAAAAGTACAGGGATTTATGTGTAAAAAATAGAAGGATTTTATCTACTCACTCACCAGAAACGTTCATTAAGATATGCTTAGATGGTCTGACCTGTGGTGACGCAGTGGATAAAGCATCAACCTGGAACACTGAGGTCACTGAAATCCCCAGCTTGCCAGGTCAAGGCACATACGGGCAGCAACTATAAGTTGATTTTTCCCACTCCTCCTCTCCTTTCTCTTTCTCTCCTCTCTATAAAATCAATAAATAAAATATTTTTTTTAAAAAAAGAGATGTGAAACATTTTCATTTGAATTTTTAGACCTGGCAATCATCCATGACCTCTGAGATAATAATCAGACAAAAAGAAAAATTAAAGAACATTTGTGAGTAAAGATATAGGTGAAAATTTAAAATTATTAGTCTGGTGATGGGTTTGGGTTGTGTTTGTTTGCTTACCATTGCATCTGAGGCTTGGGCAGCCATGTAAACTTACACTCTGTAGTTTCCCTAAACACATCCACTCAGTTCTCATTGTCCCTGTTCTGTCCAGGTAGAGATTAGTAGCCTATCTTCTATAGACGTAGCAACATTTCCTAAAGTAAATAAAGAAATATAAAATTTTAATCTAAAGCTGTAGACCTGAACTGTGGTGGCACAGTGGATAAAGCTTCAACCTAAGGTTGCCAGTTCGAAACCCTGGGCTTGCCCAGTCAAGGCACATATGAGAGTTGATGCTTCCTGCTCCTACGCCCTTTCTCTCTCTCTCTCCCACTGTCTAAAAATGAATAAATAAAATCTAAAACAAAAAGCTGAATATATTTTAGGGACACTAGTAAAGTTATGGACCTTCCCAGATTATCTACTACCTCCTATATGTGCAGGGAAGAGAAAATAGGATCATTCTAGTGTAAAAACTCTACGGCACTAGGATGCTTCTGCATTAGACAGAGTGGATACTGAACGCACACAGGCAGAAAGTACCTGTTGCCGACTATAGTGGCCTGTTTGCTTAAAAGGCGCCAAAGTGAAACAAAGTTTCTTTAAAAAGAAATAAAAAAAATATGACTATAATGAGTAATAGAAAAGTAGTTTAGTCTATTCAATAAAATATCTCTAAATCTAAAAAAGAAAATTAGAAAATATGGCTGAAGATAAAATTAAAAACAATTATTTAGAAATACAGTTGAATGTTCTCAGTGAAATATTTTTCATTAAAATTCATATTAATTAATAAAAACTATTAAGAAACTTTTAAGCCATAATTGTTCTTAATAAAATTGGAAAAAGGCACAGGCGCAGTAGTAACAGTGAAGTGGACTTTGTTTTCAGGGGCAAGTGTTATAAAAGTCACAGAATGTTAATTCCAGATTATTCTAGCAGACAAAAATTTAATTATTCAAATGAATGCTTTTGAATTACATTTTATTTTTTGGCATAAAAAATGATAGAAATAATTTAAAATAAATTCCTTAAAATTCAGAGACTTTCTGTTTCATATATAATTGAATATCACAAGTTTTTATTACTTGAATAAAAAAGAATATTTAAAAGTATCATGGGTTCAAGTTCATATTCAACTAAATCTTATTCATCATTAATGTCTTTTTCTAATAATTCTATTATAGAATTTATAAGCTTTAAGAGCTAGATAATAACTTTCAGATCATATAACTTTCTTCAGTTTTAGAGATTAAAATTTAGTATTTATACTATTCTGTTTTTCATGTTGTTGGGCAAATAACTTTGTGAAATTTGTGTTATTTAATTTTGCTCACTTTTATTGTTAAAATGGCCACTGACCACTTAATTGCTCTGGTGATACTGTTAATTACCTTCCTGCTTGGGAAGGGGTCTGGTTATGCTTATGTGTGCTAGAGGAGAGAGAGGTTCTGGGCCAAAAGGTTTTAAGAAGAGAGAAGAAGGAGGAGGGGGGAGGAGGCCATTTTTGCACAGAGGCCACCTTATTGCAGGAAAGAGAGGCAGCCAAGATGGCGGAATGCTGAAGGAGAAGCCAGTTAGCGCAGAGAGAAGGAGATGGGGAACAGAGGTGAATAAGGCTGGTGGGCCTTTGATTCTAGGAATACTGGGAGAAAGTCAGTGGCTTTGGGAGCCCTGAGTGAAAAGGGAAGTGTTTTCTCGCTATATGTATTTACACACCCACCAGTTGCAAGGCTAGAATAAAGGCATGGCCTACCAGTGTTTGGCTCTGCAGTTTCATTACCGTCTGTCCGAAATCAATGGGAACCTGCACGGGCCAGACGGCTGTGATGGCCATGACTACTGGCCATACCCATGTCATTTCTTTATATAAGATATTTTTCTCCCAAATATATTGTATATTTTAATGAGTTTATTTAAATTTATTTAACATAATAGATTATATAATCTATCCAAATATGATATAGTCATTTTCCCCCCACTGGTTAATCTTTTGGGAGACAGATGACACAATAACAGCCCCATCTATTTTATTTGAGCTATTGTCTTCTCTAATTCAAATATTTATATCCAAAAATACACCACTTTTGAATGTTACAGTGAAAAAATATATCCACAATGCTTAAATACATGCACTCCCCAGAAACCTTCAGAATTCAAGGGAGGCCATCTTTCCTTAATGTTGACATCATCCACCCAAGCATCAAAGAACCAATCCCAGAAGTTCCCAACCAATAACCAAGAGAGCTCTGACATTAAGAAGATAAGCTCTGAACAGACACTATTTAAACCTTTGTCATTGATTTTTTAATTCTGTTTCTTTTTCAATAAATTTGTCCCATCTGATGACTTGCCCAGAAAGAGAGAATGTTACACAAAGCACCTCGATCAGTTAACATAAAATTTACAAAAGAAAAAAGGATAAAGAGATTGCACCATTCAATTGAAAAATATTAATAAAAGTCTTATTCTTTTTAAGTAGTCCCTTCCCTCTTTCAGGGATAAATGTCCCTTTCATATGCTAGATAGCCCTTGAATAGAGGCATCTTTCATTTTAAAGAATGCTCTAAACAGCAGAATGTGTCTGCGATTCACCTAATTATATTCTTCTCTGCCCACATGCACATTAGGTGACTATGGTATCATATTTGAAACCTACAGAATTCCACTGCCTGTAAAGTCATAAGTTATATCCAGGTGTGATTAGTAGTCAGATATTTGACTGCTCTCTTCTAGAACTCAAATCTCACTTCATTTCAACCTGAACAACAACCTTAGGGGTTCTGAGATGGTAAAGACACCACAATCCCAAGGGCAGAAGTGAGAGAAGGGAGAGGAGTCAAGTTTGATTTCAGTAGACAAGATGAGTTGTTGCTCTTCCATGAATTTTGACATGACCCGGAATGAAGGCAGGATCCTGTTCAAAGCCATCCCAGAGAGAGCAACATTAAATATTTAATTTCCCAAAGCAAAAGCCGAAGGTTTCAAAGCTCAAGGAGAGCTCACGGTCCTCTCCCTAGTTAGGCAGCAAGGAGTCAATGACAAACTCAAAACTAATTTTACCATAACACATAAGGCCTTTCTTCAGAATATTTATCAATCCTAAGGTTGTTTTTTACATTATTTTTTAAAAACAGAAAACACAAATAGAGTGTGCATTTTTTTCAAACTGTGCAAATATTAACTTATACGTGCATTCATATGCTAAGGAAATTCACTAACATATATCTTATTTTGTATATAGGTATTAAAGACCAAATGAATTTTAGTTTCATTTCAGTATTTTTTCTTTAAGAAAACCCATTTAAGTTAAATAATAAGTAATTACTCACATATTCTTCTATAATAAATATAAACATCTCATCATTTACTTCAAAATATAAATATCTATATAAACATTTGTTCAAAACTTGGTTTAAATTCTTAGAAACTTTAATATGGTGATGTGCATATACACTTAACATGGGATAATGATACAAAAGCATTAAACTAATATTATATTAAAATTTGAAATACAGTAAATTTGAATTGATTTCTATACCCTGATATGGTCATCCCATGCACTGGATACTGTTCTTTTGCAAAGAATAATGTAACACAGAATGCCTGTGAAGTTGATGTCACCTTTGTCATCTGACACCAGGGTCTAATAGTGTACTCTTGTAACTCATACTGCCTTTACAAATGCACAACTGTTTCAGATATGTTACGTATAACCCAGAGAACTGGTGAGGACAAAAAAAATGCAAGGATTATTTTTCACATTATTTAAATCATATTCCAAATATTATATAAGTAGACTTCATCTCATTGATATGACTGAACTGTTCATGATATTATTGACTTCAGACATATTAATTCATGAGGCAGCAATCAATCAGATTAGTTAAGCAGAGATCAAAATTGACCATGGAGATAAATAAAAGCTAATATACGACCTTGTGGTACACATTTTTATCCTTTTGCTTTTCCATAAAGTAGAGGAAACACATTCTATTTCTTTATATTCCAAGCAGTAGCCTCAAACTCAATGACTTGGATTTGGAAGGTACAGAATGTAAGTGACAGATGCAACTAGTGCTGGTAAATAGAAAGTTATTGTTTAAATTAAAAGAAATAATAGAAGTCCAAAAGTACATTGAAAATGGTCAAGGAATTCAAATCAACAAACATTTTTGAGCATTCCATTATGTGCTGGGAATGGGGATCATGAATCAAACAAAGAATAGCAAGAATAATTTTGAGTGTAATTTACTGGAAGTCACACACACACACACACACACACACACACACACACACACACACACTATTGACCCCCCCCCAAAAAAAAGTTTTCCAAAGTCAAGAAGGACTGAATAAATCTGATTGCTAAAGGAGGTTTTTGATGAGAAAAATAGAGAGATTAAAGACAAAGACAGTGGCACTGGCTGGTTGGCTTAGTGGTAGAGCATTGGCCCAGAGTCTGGAAGTCCCAGGCTTGATTCTCGGTCATGGCACACAGGAGAAGTGGCCATCTTCTTCTCCATCCCCATATCTCTCTCACACTTCCCCTCCCACAGCAATGGCTTGGTTTGAGCAAGTTGACTCCAGGTACTGAGGATGTTTCTATGCCTTCGCCTCAGGCACTAAAATAGCTCATTTGCTGAGCAATGGTGCAGTGGCTCAAATGGGCAGAGATTCACCTGGTAGGGAGCTTGCCTGGTGGATCCTGGTCAGGTTGCATGTGGGAGTCTGTCTCTGCCCCCCGCTTCTCACGTAATGAAAAAAAAAGACAGTGAGACATGAGAATATGAAATATATGGCGGGAAAGTAGGGACACTATGTGACTACACTTACAGTTAATAAAGAGAAATAGAGACCAGGCTAGAAAATATAAACCAAAATTAGTTTTAGACTGTTATAAAAAGTAAAAAACTTTTTTGTGCAAAAAGAGCTGCAGCCTGGAAGACAAAGATTTAGGAAGCAACCTAAATTGTGTTTCCCCAAGCTAAAGGGAAGGCTACCTTTTACAGTGAAAGTTCCCACCCATATTCTCAATTAGGTCCATTTTATGCAAATGAGGCATCAAAATTGCTCAGTGCTGATTGGAAGGGCAGGTCTCAGTGCCTTGGTAGAAAGACAAAACCATGATTTCCCTGCAGTGGTTCACTCAGACATTGTAAACAAGCGGGGTGTGGTACAGGAAGCTGGGAATTCAGTTTGAGAGCCCTCTCCTAAATAAAGACTATGTGATGACCTCCTGTTAGCAAATGGCCACTAGACTCTTCCTATTTAGTAACCTGGCAAAAGGGGAGTTAACTATGAGGCTACAAGAGAAATACAAGCATGCAAGTCAGAGAGAGCAGAGAGTCATGAGCACCTACATTGCAGGTACTTTCTGCTATGATGACCACCCTTCCCACATCACCAATGTCTCCATCAGTCCTGAATCATCCTCTGTAGCACACAAGTGTGCCATCGCAACCTCATTTTTAAGAAACCCAACTCTATTATAGTTCAGAGTCAGACTTATGAAAGAAATTATACTCATCGTCTCCATCTTTTCACTTCCCAAAGCCTCTATTTTCCAAAACCATTCTTTCAACATTTGCCATCCTTGTGTCCATGTCCTTCCCCTTGTTCTGTCCTAAAACTAAAAGGACAAACTCTCTTTTAGTTTCAGTTTAAATGTAACTCACTAAGGGGACACTCTTTCCCAAGCAAGCTAAGTAGCTCGCCCTGCTGCCGATGATCTCTGCATCATTGCTCTATTACATTTCTTTAGAAGACTGAACCACCCACCATTTTAAATTATATTATTTATGTTAATAGAACTTTAATTCACTTTCTCTCTTCCCACCAATATGCAACTCCACGAGAGCTGGGCATTTTCTTCCTTGGTCACTTCTGTATCTCCAGTTGTTCTAACATAGTGATTAAAAGAAAAATCAATGCATTTGGGAAAGAAGGAACAACACAGCAAACTCGAAGACAGAAAGAGAGCCAACAGAGCACAATATTACTAAAACCAAAGAAAGAGAAATATTCAAGGAGGACCGAATGGTCATTAATTGGACAGCTTCAGAGAACAAGGACTGTATAAAGTATTCAAAGATGTTGGCTAGGAGTTCCAGTAGCGCCACACAGATAGCCATTGGTACAATCCACGTCCACAAAGAGTCTTGACGAGATATTGAGTGGAAACAAGTAATCAGTGGAGAGAAAACAAATAGAGCTGTGAGAGAGGCATAAAGGACAAAATAACATTCCAGAGAAGGGTGACAGCATGACAAATAAAACACCAATTCAACCTGACCAGGCAGCACTGTGGATAGAGCATCAGACTGGGATGCTGAGGACCCAGGTTTGAGACCACAAGGTCGCCAGCTTGTGCATGGGCCCATCTGGCTTGAGCAAAGAAAGCTCACCAGCTTGGACCCAAGGTCACTGGCTCGAGCAAGGGGTTACTTGGTCTGCTGAAGGCTGGCGGTTAAGGCACATATGAGAAAGCAGTCAATGAACAACTAAGGTGTCGCAACAAAAAACTGAGTGATGCTCTCATCTCTCTTCATTCCTGTCTGTCTGTCCCTATCTATTCCTCTCTCTGACTCTCTATCCCTGTAATTAATAAAAAAACAAAACAAAACAAAACACAAATTCAGGTTTTCAGACTGGGAAAGATTGGAAGTAATTCTGTCCTTGAAGCTGAACGGAAAGAGAAAAATTCAATATAATATATTAAGAATGTAGAGGCAAAACCAGGTAAAAAGATCCTAGTATGGCCAACTCTATTATAAAAATTCAAACAATGGAGTAGAGCATAGCATTCAAGTACCTAACAAAGAGTCAGAGAATCCGTTCGGGGCATTTAGCATTCGTTTTTCTTTGTACCTGTGTATACGGTTTCAGCTTCACCTCAAGGTCCTTTACACCAAAAGATTATGTGATCCTAATGTACAGGATGACTTCCTAACTAGTGAGAGAGTAACTCACAATTTTAAGTAAAACAATACTTTTTACCAGACATTACAAACACGTGTTCAATCACACAAATTATTATTTGTATTAACTGAAAATCAAATTGCATAATTAAATACAAATTTCAGGAACATGCTTAAAACATTAAATCAAAATCTAGAGAACCTAAAGGCTCGCCTCAGATAAGTATTCTCATCAAAAATGTAGGAAAAGAATGATTTTATATTAAAGAAAGCCTAATTTTAGGAAAAACCAGAAATTTTTGTCTGAAATATATTTGTTTTGAGAGAGAAACAGAGAGACAGAGAGGGACAGATAGAGACAGACTGGAAGGGAAGAAGATGAGAAGCATCAATTTTTTTGTTGTGGCACCTTAATTGTTCACTGATTGCTTTCTCATACGTGCCCTGACTGGGAGCCTGTAGCAGAGCGAGTGACCCCTTGCTCAAGCCAGTGCCCTTGGTCTTCAAGCCAGCGACCTTTGGGCTCAAGCCAGCAACCATGGGGTCATGTTCATGATCCCACACTCAAGCCAGTTATCCTGTGCTCAAGCTGGTGACCTCAGGGTTCTAAACCTAGGTCCTCTGCATCCCATCCAACCCTGTATCCACTGTTCCACTCCCTGGTCAGGCTGAAAAATTCTCTACTAATAAACTGTTTATTGTTTCTTTCTTAAATTACAAGCCATTCAATGGTTTTTTTCTGCTCTAGCAAGACTTCAGATCCTTTATAGTTTATATGGTAGCCAACCTTTCAATTGTTCCTTAACAGAATTTTAAAAAGAAACCAGTTTTCAGTAAGTACACTAAGATTTGCTTGAAGAATTCTAATAGAAAAGTGAACTAATACAAAATCAATGTATTCTAATAAACACTCCACTTGCTATATCTAATTTAAGTATTCAGTTTAATTTCCTCTTCCTTGATTTCCTTTGATGGGCCCTACTGCATTCCATTCGGCCCTCAACGGAATCCAGGTTAACACTGTATTTCTAGAGAGTAACTTCTGTTTATATTGTCGTTACATTAAAAAAAAAGTCCTACATGGTGATTCAAGTAAACTCTAGGATTCTCTGAAACAGCCAAATGATGTTCTTCCCTTCACCAGCAGGAAATTATTTAATAATGCTCAAGCTTTTTATTCACCAGATAAAGCAATCATTTTACTATTGTGTACTGGTCTTACACTTGCACCATTTAAACTAAGGAAACCAGGTTAAACAAGTTTATTAGTGTACAATGACCCTCATTTAAAAAAAAATCTAACTTTTATCACACCAGGATTTCTCAATATTAATTTATAGAAAAATAGTAACCTCCTAACTCTGATGGGTTGAGGTAGACATTACTGGAAAGACACAGAGCTATCGAACGAGGGAGACAAGGGCATGTCCAGCATAGCACCGGGCACCAGATGCCCCTGCCTATTCTATTGCTCATGGGCTGATTGAACTTGGCCAATTCATTTAACTTTCCCATGCCTCAGCTTATTTACTTATTCCGTTGTTTTAATACTTATGATGCTATTCTCTAGGATGTTTCTGAGAAGCAAATTAGATAATGGACATAAAACAATACCAAACAAAATATAATTACATAATATATAGTAATATTGCAAGTCTGTGTGTGTGTGTCTCTCTCTCTCGCACACACACACACACATACATGTACACGCAATAACCGATAGGTGTGTTTGTGTTGTTATGTGTCATTTGAGAATAATATGGTACAGAAACCACGGTGAAGGTTTAGACATTAACATCAATTTTCAAATGTGAAAATAGCTTCTCAGATTAATTTCATCGTTTTAGGAGACAGCTCACCAACAAAGCAGGCCAAATGCACCTAGAAGATAGAATTTATATTAAGTCACAAAGGCAAATTACATGAGAACTAAAAATGACCAGTCCAACATTTTAAAAATTTTTGTCCCTTATTGATGAGCTTAACATGTACTTGAGAATTGATTACTTTAACATGTATTTGAGAATTTCAAAAAATCTATTCAAGGGAATAAAAATAATTCAGATTTTTTTTGTTTGTTTTTAAAACAAGTTCTAACCAGTTTTATTTTATTTTTAAATTTGCATAATTAGGGGATATTTCAAAGTGACTATAAAGTGATGAAATATCCCCTAATTTTTGTGAGCAGTGTAGTTTGAATCCAACAACACAGAAAAACTATTGTTGAATGTTTCTGTAAAAAAGAATTTTAGTTGTATGCTTTAACAATTATTTGAGTCTCTGTTAAATAATTTGCCAACTATTAAAAATATAGTGTGAAAAGTCTGTGCAATTTGGCTCAGTGGTGGACCATAGGCATGGCATGTGGAAGTCCTGGGTTCAATTTCTAGTCAGGACACACAGGAGAAGTGCCCATCAGCTACTCCACTTCTTACCCTCTTGCTTCTCTCTGTTTCTCTTTCTCTCCTCCTCCCCTCCCGCAGCCATGGCTCAAATAGAGCAAGTTAGCCCCAGGTCCTGAGGATGGCTCCATGGTATCTACCTCAGGTGCTAAGAATTGGCTCCAGTTGCAATGGAGCAAGAACCTCAGATGGGCAGAACATCACCCCCTACTGGGCTTGCCAGGAGGACCCAGGTCATGGCACATGCAGGAGTCTGTCTCAGCTTCCCCTCCTCTCACTAAAATAAAAAATAAAAATTAAATATAGTGATAGATATTTTTATTGATTTTAATGAGAGAAGTAGGGAGAGGGAGTTTAAAAGAGAGAGAGAGAGAGAGAGAGAGAGAGAGAGGAACATCAATCTGTTCCTGTATGTGTCCTGACCAGATATCAAACCGGCAATCTCTGATTCTAGAAAACACTCTTAACCAACCAAACTATCGGGCCAGGGCCAGTGTTGGATTTAACTCTAATCTGGTTTCTTTCCTAACACACATCCACACCCATTAACATTTGTGTATAGTTTTCAACACATGATATAAAATATTTGTCATGTCTACGTTTGTAAGATTGAAGTAATAGAGCTAATAAAATAAAGCTCCGCACACATGCAAAAACTAGTTTCAGAATTTTGACTGACTTGACAGTCATTGACAGGGTAAGGCAGTTGAAAGAATGACTGGGTTATTTGATTGACTTGAATGGATACTGTAACCCACTTCTCTCCCTCCTCTACCTCTATGTGCCGCCTCACCTTGACCCAAACTGTCAGTCAAAACATCACATTCAAACTACCCTCTTCATGTAGACTTGAGCTTCGGCAGAATAATTGAGTGCCATTTACAAAAACAGAGTGCCATCACCACAAAACTTCAACTCTTTCTTATCTGTTATATGTAACTTATTCTTTCCTAGAAACAAGCTGTGTTGGAGTATCTGTCACTAGCACTGCAAAAGGATCAAATTTTTAATTATTTTAACCAAAATCCTATTTTAAGAGTCATAATATTTCAGAGTAAAGTTTTTCAATAATTACCATTTTGAAAATTATGTTCAAACTCACATATGCCAGTGAAATAATATATTTGAAGGTATTTTTCTTGACTGTCCTAAATGGTATGAAAGATATAAGGCATACTGACAAGGTGGTATGACTAAGTCTTATATGAATATTTTAAAAGACATTTTTAACTGAAAAATATGACTACCTTAATGTATAAGATACTGTTGTTTTTAATCAGTATTTCTTGATTTTATTTTACTTATGTATTGCATTGTTCAAATACTTTGATTATTATAATATTACACACCTGAAACTTACTTGTTATTAACCAAACTTGTTCCAATAAGTTTAATTTACAAAAAGAGTTTTAAAATAAAATAGACATAATAACTAAAAAAAAACACGTTCATTATTAAGAGGTTATCTTTGTTAACTACAAAAAGAAACCCAGATCTGTTTTCCATTACTATAAAAAGAAAATTATAAGCCTAAATAGTTTTAATAAAAAACAGGTCAGCTTTTTCTTTTTATTTTCCCCCAAAGTTAAAAGCGGAGAGGCAGTCAGACAGTCCGGCATTCACCCGACCAGGATCCACCCAGCATGCCCACCAGGGGGCGATGCTCAGCCCATCAGGGGCATTGCTCTATTGCCGCAGTAGCTTCTAGCACCTGAGGCAGAGGCCATGGAACCATCCTCACCTCCCAGGCCAACTTTGCTCCAGTGGAGTCTTGGCTGTGGGAGGGGAAGAAAGAGACAGGGAGAAAGAAGAGGGGGAAGGGTGGAGAAACAGATGGGCACTTCTCGAACTGTTTGCCCGTGCAGGAGTCAAACCTGGGACATCCACATGCCAGGCAACGCTCTACCACTGAGCTAGCCAGCCAGGGCCAAGTTAGCTTTTAAGGCGAAACATTTTTCACTGTATAAAAAAGTCAAGAATTCGTTGAATAAAATTACAGTTACTTTGACATAACAAAGCTGTTTAAGAAAATTCAACTTGGTCACCATCAGTCATTTTTAACCTAGTAATCTTCTCCTGGTCAATCAAGACAATTCAGGAGACAAAAGAACATGCTTGGAGGCATATATATTTCAACCACTCCTTACACTGTTCCTTGGGTGAACATTTTAGTGCAAACATCAGAATCTCTAAGCAGCCCTGGGCTGTGTAAGTGTGCTGAAGAAAAGGAAAGGAGCAGAACTTAGGAGGAGAAAATAGGGAGAGATGGAGAGAAGTAGAGAAAGTGAGAAAGACTGCTACCGAATGAAATTCATCACTGTCAACTTATATGAAAAATCAAAGAAAATACATGACATTAATTTTTAAAAATGAGGAGGTAGAGGAAGAAAGTGTTCACTAGAGCAGTTCTGATAGGGCAGCAAATTCAACGTTTTTTTACCTCGTTGCACATGGACACTAATTACCAAAATTCTGCACCACACCAAAAAAATACGTTTTTTGCCAATATGACCAAACGGTAGGCAAACATTTTGTTTATTCACACTGGCCAACTAGTGTTCTGTTGGCTGTTGTCATTTTTTTATTTGACAATCTAAATACTCAGGTATTGCATATTCTAAAAAGTCTTGTGGCACACTGGTTGATAATGGTTATAATAAGGTCATCTTGTTTTACTAGAATAGTAATTGCTTGCTGTTTGTTTGTTCATTTAATAATAAAATATAAATGGTTATTTCAGTCAAAACAATCTTAATTGAATTTGCTTGTTGTTTCCTTAAACATATTTCAACGTTTTGATGAGTATGACATTACTTTAAAAATAGAATTATTTATATTATATCATTGTAAATAATTAAATAGAACCATATATCTATTTAATTTTCATGTCAGTAATTTTCCAAATGATCAAGACAATAGTTATGTGATATCACCTGCTTATCAGAGCCTCATAATATATTACTCTATTCTAATAAAATAATTATCCCTATAATCTGAACTTCACAAGAAATGTCCTAAGTTAAATATCATGAACATCTTATTATGAAATTTTCTAGGGCACACAGGAGAAGTGACCATCAGCTGCTCCATCCCACCCCTTCCCTCATCTCTCTCTCTTTTCCCCTCCTGCAGTCATGCATCAGTTAGTTCAAGCGCATCAGCTTCAAGCACTGAGGATGGCTCTATGGAGCCTCCGATTCAGGCACTAAAAATAGCTTGGTTGCCAGCATGGCCCCCGATCAGAAAAGCATTGGCTAGAAATGGCAGGTGCCAGGTGGATCCCAGTTGGGGCACATGCAGGAGTCTGTCTCTCTATCTCCCCTACTCTCACTTGGAAAAGAAGAAAAAAAATGTATTTTTTTGAAAGTGAAGAATTTTTTTGAAATGTTTATAGCTTTTAAAATATTATTATAAGCTTATGAGTGTTAATTTAATTTCAATGAGAGAATCATTTTTATACTACTAAGTGCATTTTAATACACTATTACACACAATCATTTGACGGTGAATATGCTTATAATTGATTTCGGTTCACATAGTGTTCTTGACTCTCTATCTCTTTAGTAAATCTTTTTTTTTTTTTTAATCAGGTTAATAAAAAATTACCTACACAGAACTTTATTCAATTCATTAAAGAATTTATAAATAAATGGTTGCCATGGCTGCAAGTGTACTAAGAAAATTGCACTCTGAAGAACAAAAAGGAAAAAAAAAACATTAAGAAGACTTCATATAGCGCGAGCAAACACTGAAGATGAGTTTCTTCTGAGCAAAGGAGTCCAAAAACTGTCAAAAAGAATAAAACAGGGCTTTTTAATGACTACAAATTATGCAAACTTGACTGAATTAGAAACCAATAATGAAAGCAAAACTGGAGGAAATACTCTTGAAAAATATATCTATTCTTTGTTTTCAACGGAATAAAATAAGATCGCCGAGTAGCTGCAATTATTCTATATCTTCTATTAAAAAAATAAAATGCTTGCAGTAAATTTTATTAATAATGTAAAGTCTCTATATATTTTGTCAGATGTCTACTGAGATATCTAGTAATGAAATGAAATGCTTTACCATGCTTCAGAGTGAATAAAGGAGAAAGAGATGAAAATTGTAGCAATTGATCAGTTATAGTGGTATCTAGGTTACAGTTATGTGTCACATCATTATGCTATATTCTTTAATTTTCTATGGATTTAAAAATGGTCATAATAAAAAGCAAGAAAAACGATACTTTCCCTAGGGAAAAAGTGAGTGTCTTATAAAATGCATGTCACCTACAATTCAGATTGGCAAAAATTTCAAACAGATTCTCTTACATTTTCTCAAACTAAGATCTTTTCTATTATTTTAGTAGAAAAACAAAATGCATAAATAAAGTCATGAGTGGGGTATGATGAGGGGTTACATAGAGTGGGGCACTTAAAACTTTTCCAACACAATATATTAAAAATAAAATTTTATTAAAGTGAATAAATAAAGTCTTGGTCAGTTTAGCTTTTTAAAATACTTTTCACAAAAAGTCAGTCAAATAATAAGATAAATTTTAGAATAAGCTCTAGAAGTAACACAGATTTAATTCAACAATACAGTAAGAACAATGATCATTCCAATTCAGAGTGATACCATTCAAGCATTACAAAGATTATAGGCCAATGTCTTTCAAACCTCAGTCTGCAGACCTGTGCCAGTCTGCTAGAAATTTCATGCTGGTCTTCAGAAAAGTGAACCACCCTGATGTCATATGAAGATTCTGACCCAATGATTTTAGTCAGGTTTGCTTATGCTCAGGGTGATCAGCACTCAGCAGCCTTTGCTATTGATGAAAATACTACTGAGGTTGTCTTAGATATCTCTCGACTGGGTAGGCTTGTTTGAACATTTTGCACCATGCAGAGCATTTAGAAAATCATGTGCAAAAGACAAAACTTACGTAATATTCAATATAACATACATGTGGAGTTTGTAAATCAAGCACCAGCTTGTAGCAGTAACAGTTGGGCTGTTACATGTGGTAAGATAAAATGTTACTTGTACATTTCTCTTTCCGGCCATCTAGGTTCTGCACAGATTCTCACTCACACCCCCTCTCTCTGTAGTTTATTTATATTTTTTTCACGCTTGCACAAATAGTGGTTCTGACAAACTTACGTAATGTTCAATGCCTTGTACATTTGGTATTTGGGAGCCAAGCACCGGCTTGCACCCTAATGCACTACCGTGTGCAGTAGGATAAAGCTGTATCTGTTGCAGGTTTCTGTTTCTGGCACCACCCACTCTCAGTCACACATTTTTTTTCACACTTGTGTAAATCGTGGTGCATGTACCAACCTGTTCAGAATGCATCTATATATTGTGCAAGTAAATTATTGTGCGTTAGTGTCAATGTGCTGTAAATTTTCAACCCTAAAAAATGAAAAAGTACATATTTTAACCTTCTTTAAAAGCAAAAACAAGAGTCAAGACAAAAGAAGTGGTGACCCTGGAGGTAAACCAAGTGTTAGGGTTGCAAGTTTAAAAGAAATAGTGAAAATGAAATGTGTTCATAATTTGGAAGGTGCAACAGAAATAAGAATAAAAACGGAAAGAAAAGGAAACTTTGTTAGAAAGTACAAGAGGGAGTATTTAAAACTTGGTTTCACCATAGCACCTGGTAGTGAATTATCACCATGACCTTTGTGTGCAGTATATTCTGAAATTTTGTCCAGTGATGCACGGAAGCCTTCCAAACATACACACCATTTGCATCAGCAGCATAGTGGTCTTACTGAAAAGCTACCAGATTCTTTTGAAAGGTTAAACACCCAAATGAAAGTCAGAAAATTCAAATAAAGAAAATGACTGCTTCAAGAGTCTTATTTAGCTGAGCTTTGAACATTGAAAACAACAATAAAAAATGTTTCCCTACTGGTGAAGAATTAATAAAACCTTGTGTCTTAGATGTCACTCTGGAAATTTTGGGTGTTCATGCCACAGAAAAACTTGAGGCTCTACTGCTTTCAGTCAATACCACACAGGGAAGGATTATTGATAAGGCCAAGAATCTTGAAGAGGAATTTGTAGAGGGAATTAGAAAACCCAAAATGTTTCACCATTCAACTTGATGAATCAACTACCATGAATAACCATGTTATTCTACTTTGTGAGATATATTGATGAAGAAGACTTTAGGGAAGAACTACTCTTTTTGTCTGATCTGCCTCCTTGGAACAATAGTTCATAGTTATTTAACGCTCTTTATTAAAATTTTAATTGTATTTTCTACCACCTACTCATGTGAGAAGACTTTGACAAATAAAAACCAAATACAGAAACCAAATGGAAGTCAATGCAGCACTTCGTCTCATGGAAACAAAACTGCCGCTCAGGTATGAAGTATTTTTGCAAAGAAGCAACAGCAGACTTTGCACTATCTTTATTTGAATTAAATATTGCTCTTTAGGAACTTCAGTAGTACTCTATTAAAAATATATATAACTGTTAGTGAATTTTTATTTTATGTTATTATAATTAAAAATAATACACAAAATATTAATAATAGCTTTTGTTTTTGCTTTAGTGGTTCCCAAAATAATTCTCCTATTTTTGCAAGTACCCATATGTAAAAATGTGGAATACCACTGCCATAGTCCAGAGAATATTATGTTGTTTTTCATAGTTTATAATGCATTTCCTAAGTCAATAAGCATTTCTTAGCAATTGGGTAAGCCCATAATGTTTTCTGACACAATTTTAAATTAGACAAATATCTTTCCCCACCTGTTCTATAAATACAATCTACATTTTACTTAATTAGGCTATCTTCCAGCTCTGGTATTCAAACATTTCTGGTTTGTGAAAAACCAAGTCAGTCCACTGTCTTTGTAGTTGGACTACATGGTAAGGAAATTCAGAAATTTGCATCAGAAATCAAAACTTCAGCTTGCCTCTAGTAAAGAGCTGTTTTCTCACAGGCTCCACATTGGCTGAAAACACACTAATCACCAGGATAAGAAAATGTGGTTTACAGTAAGTAGTCAAATATAGTGCTGCTACTTTGAGGATCCTAGGTTAGAAGTACTCTAAGAATAACAGACATAGAAATAGCACAACCCCATTAATACAAATTTAGAAGGGTGCATTTGCGAATCAATTCCAATAGCAAAAATATATACATGCATCAACTTTAAACCATTTGAACAGCAATGAGGGTGCCACACATGAATATGATATATACAGACTGTTACGGAAAACTCATCCATTCATAGAACAATAACAAAATAAAATTCCAGGCTAACAGAATCAGGTTGATATAATCACATTGAAATAAACAGCCAAACAAAACTAAAAAGAAGAAAAAATGAGGTTTTTCTCTTCTCTGGAGAAATAATAAAATTCTGACTTCTAATACAATCTGCATATAAATGAAGTGTGAGTCTCAGTTATTCAAAGTGATTTTTTTTTAATGTTCGAAGGTTAAATATCCTGTAGCAACTCCATTAAAACAATATAGCACAGACGTCTTTACCACAAGTTCAGAGGAGAGTACAACATAAATATTTCCATCATGAATCTATAGAATAAGGTGGAGTGGGTGACATCTGACTCAGTGACTCTTTGGTCAAGGAACAGAGAGCAGAGCAGGCAGGTATGGACAACTAAGATTCTACAGGACACCATTTTGGAGAATGTGGGGGTCTGAACCTCAAAGAGCAAATTAGTACCAAATGTGCACCTGCTGAAAACAATGGTGAGTTAGCTCAGTGCCTACTTTAGTTATTCCCTTCCCTTTAGGAAAGGAAGTTAGCAATATTTAGCTTCATTATCTATTAAATATGAATATTTTGTACCAATAATTATTGAGGTAACATACAAAACCTTAAGCCCTTTTAATATGAAATATCAATGAAAGTAGAGGTACTCTGAAATTCTTTTCAGGGATTATATTTTTTGAAAGTTCAAAATTATTTCTTTATCAATTTGAACTATACAAGATCATCTCTATAAGTGAAACAGTTCAGATATTAATAAAGTAGATTCACCTAAACCTGCAGCTTGTGTACAGGCAAGAGCTTTGACGGTGAATAAAACAGCAAGTGAAGGCTTCTGTGTACTGTACACCTCAATGATCTTGGAAATCATTTTCCCAGGGTAGAAGGGGAAGAGGTCACACATACATTCTATTTGATTCTATTTTGACAGGGTGAAGTGTATTACCAAAACAACAGTTCATACATATTTAAAGAGGAAGAAAAGCTCTCCTTGGGAGCTCCAGCTTTAAGTGCTTTCAGAACCAGATGTCTGCTTTTTAATGGATCTTCTTATTTAGGAGATGAAAATGAAATCAGGAGTCAACCACAGTTTCCCATCGAACAAATGCACATATCGCTTGGAGTAAATGGACCTATCACCATGCTATCTCATCACCAGCTTAAAATAAAGAAAAAAATATGTTTAAGTGGAGAAAAGACTTTGAATATAAGAGAAAATTTTAATGTGTCAGTGCATTTACAAAAAATCAAATCTAAAAGTACGGTAGCTCTTTTTAGAGACCTTAAAATATTTGAGAACAAACCAATAAAGATGATGACAGAAAGGAAAAACGAAATCTACTTTGCAAACTAATTCACTCTTACTTGAAAGGTCTTACGTTCTTTTATATTTTGAAAAATGCTATTTTTAAAAAACCTTCTAGAAGAATGGTTCACCTCTTCATTGCTCAGTGCTTCCCACTATAAAAATCCTCTGTGATGTTCAATTTCTTCTGATAGTAGGCTATTGATAACATGCAACCCAACGGGGAAACACACCAGATCAGTGAGATAAGGAGCTTCTGCAGGTGCTATTCTCTGGTACTTTATTCTGCACACTGAGATGTTCCTGTACCAGTTTTTGTATAGGGGTGTGTGTGTGTGTGTGTGTGTGTGTGTGTGTGTGTGTGCATATATATATATATATATATATATATATATATATATATATATATATATATATAACTTTTTACAACTTAGGGCTTATGGGCAGGAAGTTAAAGATGGCATATTAATATTCCGACTATTCATTTCATAAAATGAGTATGTTAGACAACTACTGTCTATCTTCACAGGAATCCCCTTCTTTGGGGAACTACTTATTCTATAATTCCTGTCCAAATGGCTATACTGTTACATGTCCCAGTGGACTGACACATTAATAAATACTTGATTAGGCATTCTTAATTTTTATTAAAGGGTCACTCTACAGGATGACCTATAAGATGTGTAAGAAGGCAGTATAGGGGAGGAGAGAAAAACAGAAAAAGAGAAATACTAGAGGTAGATATGACAGACACATATAAAAAGAAGACATATAAGGTTTGAAGGCCAGTGTTCGGCTCCAATTCCTACCTATGCTTTGGAACAGTGACAAGCTACTAGCTATACAACAAATGCCCTTTCTAGCTTAAATTAGCTGAATTTATATTTCTGTTATATTTAACAAAAGACTACCAGGTAAAACAATGTAACCCTACCAAACTCACTTTAAAAGAGTAAATGCTATCTATCTACCTTGAAACTAGTCTGAGACATGGGATTTCAGCTACAAAACCATGTCGTCCTACAGCACCGAGTGCTGTGGAGCACGCGCGCACGCGCAGAGGAGGCAGGTCAAGAACAAGTGCACTCAGAGATGTAGAGATATGAACAGTTAGAGCCACTGGAAGACAGAGCTGGGCACCAGTAACAGCTGGGTATGCAGCGCTCACGGAATTGATGTTTCACTTATCATAAATGTTTGGATCACATAAAAACCGTAGGAGCAGAGGAAAGCTTTATCATCGTATACATATAGGTTACCATAAACTGTACTTAATGCCAAATGCTACCTTTGAGTCTACCATTTGCAATGGATTTCCTATGAATCTATTTCACCTGTTTATTTTTTGTAATAGAAAATGTGTGATTTCTCCTATTACATAACGTAATAATACTTAGAAAGCAGGTTAAACAATCATTAATCTTTTTCAAAAAGATGAATGGGGAACTATGCTGTGTAAGACTGAAAGTTCATTAACGTCTAAATGATAAAAGAGATTCCAATCTCTCTTCATTAGTCAGGTGAGGTTATTTATACCTGCTATGAAAGTGTTTTCAGAACTTACATGAGTTTAAGTATACATCATTGGAAGTATCCATGGCTTAACTGGAACATTTAGAAAAATGTCTCTTTAATCATCTTGACAAATTTTGTGCCATTAATTTTTTAAAGATATTTATAATTTGTTTAATTGTTCCATTGATTTGAAGGGAGACACGGTAGAAAGAGAGAGAGAGAAAGAGAGAGAGAGGCATCAACTCATTGTTCTACTTAGTTCTATTTAGTGGTGCACTCATTGATTGCTTCTTGTAAGTGTCCTAGTTGGGGATGGAGCCAACAACTTGGACATGTGGGGATGACACTTTATCCACTGAGCCACCTGGTGGGGCATATACTTTCTATGAATAATCTAACTGAACTACATTTAAATGATACAGATGATAATATTTTAATATTTTAGATTTATGGGGAAATGACATATGAATGAACATGTTTTCATATACATGCAATAATGAGTTAACTCAATAATAAGAATAATAGCATATGACAAACTATTTTATAGTAGAGTTTCAAGGAGAAACTATATATTTTCATGTGAGGTTTAAACTTAATTTTGTGCGTATAATATGTGGTGAAGTTGTCAGTTTGCAAAGAAATACAAGCATGATTTCTGAAACCATGCTCTGAACATTATTCATTGTCATATATACTTCAGATATATTAATATTCTCATAGTTCTGAAAGGATTTTGCCACAAAGAAATTAAAACCTATGACTCAACATTTTATAAATATTTTTAAAGTAAGTTTCAGTGATCTAAAAAAAAAGTTCTTACATAACTTGGGCTTTTAATATGAATTGAAATTATTAAAATTCTTTAAAACTTATACGGCATATTTTAGTAATACATCTAATTTGGTCTTTACTATTGTTATGTGATGGTGTGAGGGCAAGTGCTACTATTGAAACTTTTTTATTTTTATTTATTTATTTTTTTTACAGGGACAGAGAAAGAGTCAGAGAGAGGGATAGATAGGGACAGACAGACAGGAGCTGAGAGAGGTGAGATGCACCAATCATTAGTTTTTCGTTGCTGTCGCAACACCTTAGTTGTTCATTGATTGCTTTCTCACATGTGCCTTAACCGCGGGTCTTCAGCAGACTGAGCCACCCCTTGCTGGAGCCAGCGACCTTGGGTCCAAGCTGGCAAGCTTTTGCTCAAGCCAGACGGGCTGGTACTGAAGCTGGCGAGCTCAGGGTCTCGGACCTGAGTCTTCCGCATCCCAGACTGACAGTCTATCCACTGCGCCACCGCCTGGTCAGGCACAAGTACTACTATTTAACCATTTTATAAATCAGCAAACTGATAACTCACAGTAACTAAATGACTTCCTCAAAGCCCGTGATCCATGGTCAGTTGCTCAGCCACAGTTTTGTAAAAAAATCTATTATTCCCAAAAAAGCGCTCAGTGGAAGAGAAAATGTAGGTTTATAGTTGTGATTATGTAAAACACTGTTTATTCTTGCATTGTTTATTATTTATTAATTATTGTATCATTTTTCATATAACAACTATAAACCTAGTATAGTCCCACCCTGTCTGCTTAAGTAGTCCATATCGATTTGCCCGAAATTTTACTTATAAATTAAAGACTAGTGAGTTTGCTTACAATTATTTAACCAAATTGGGAGGAGGGAAGAGAAGTTACAAGATAGTGAAAAGGAATAATAATGGGCCCTATGATCAAAAAGAAGTTGACAAAACATAATGCTGATGACATTGAGAAGGGAGAAACTGAGTTCACTCATGAACACTTAATTGCTTTCAAATATTGCAAATCAATTATATATATATATATATATATATATATATATATATATATATATATATATAATTAATTCTAATGGGGTGACACCAATAAATCAGGGTACATATGTACAATGATTGTACATATTGCAAATCAATTTTAAAAATTATTTTACAATATCCACTTTCAATGTGCCATGTTCTATCATAGATTCTGGAATGGAGTAGTAAACAAAAACTTACAGTTTTTGGTGTCATAGAGGTTATAATCCAGAGAAGGAGATCAGATACTAATAAAAACCAAATAAGCCTGATCTGTGGTAGCACAGTGGATAAAGCGTCGACCTGGGAACACTGAGGTCGCCAGTTCAAAACCCTGCACTGGTCTGGTCAAACACATATGGGAGTTGATGCTTCCAGCTCCTCCCCCCTTTCTCCCTTTCTCTCTCTCTCTCACTCTGTGTCTCCTCTCTAAAATGAATAAATAAATAAATAATTTAAAAATAAAAATAAAAACAAACCAAATAAATGTTTCACTACAAATTGCAAAAGAATTCTGAAGGAAAAGAATAGGGTAATATGATAACCAGGGGAATGTTTGTAGAGATGTACATTTAAAGCTGAACTCTAAAACATAAATAAAAATTAAGTAACAAAAGACTAGAGATGGAGAAAATTTTACATGTCAGGAAATGTATACAGAATATTTTGTGTGGGGAGGAGTGTGGCATATTGGAAAGCAAGTATGGAAGGGATGGTGGAGGTGTAGACTAGATCACGAGGGGCCTTATTTAAAGAACTTTAGTTTTAATGCTCAGCCCAGTTGCAAACCATAAAGAACAAGGGAATTTACTGCATTCATACATGATGATTGGACCTTACAAATCATCAATTAAACCAGGGACCTAAACCCTTGTACTGAAAAATACATAGGGATCTACCCATGTCAATAAAATATAGTTCTAGAACTGAATTTTTCATCCTGCAGATTATATAATATTATTTCCTTATACCAAAGTGATTTTGAAATATATATATATTTGGTTATCTGTGATGTTTTAAAAGAATCTATGCTGAAATTATATTGTGAATATTATTGTTCATAAATCTTTGAACATAACTTAAGATCAATTCTTAGAACAAAATTGTTCGGCTAAAATCCTTGCAAAGGTTAAAGCCGCTTTTCAGATTAAAGGGAGAAGGTGAGATAGAAAATGAACTTACTTCCAAAACAGATAGTCCTGAGATTCTGAGCGCAAAATCCTTATATGCTAATTTATATCGTAAAGACACTTGTAAGCAGCTTAAAGAAACAGAATTTAAAAGTTTCATTTTAAACAAAGAAGACCTTTTAGGAGTCATACATTCCAACCGTGCACTGTCCTTAAATATCAGAGTCACCTGGGATGCTATGTAAAAAAAACCCACACTTGTGCCCTACTCTAGATATAATTGTAATTTCTGAATGTGCAATCTGGGAATTAGTGGTGTTAATGATTTTGATGTGATCAGTCTGACATTGGTCCTTGAACCAGCATTTTGGATCTAACTGCCTATTCTAATCTTCTCATTCTGTAGATTAGGAAACAAGTCTGCACACATTATGATGTTTGTCCAGCTCTCCAGTTAACAGGCAGATAGAGAACTCTACATCTCAAACTGGTGATCTCTCCACTGTATTAATTTCTTTCAATTGTTGTAAATATGACATGCCCATGTGGTAATCAGTCCACTGGGCCCATCACTAAGAGACCAATCAGTAAAGAAATGGATTATTTAATGATATTACTGCTTGATCTGACAAAATGGGATGCACGACTTATGAACACTATTTATTGATATTTTGATCTTATTGCTTTTTCTAACCTTGAACTTATTGAAAACTATCAAGTTGAGAACATTCTTGCCTGACCAGGCAGTACCACAGTGAATAGAGCACAGGACTGGGACACAGAGGACCCAGGTTCAAAACCCCAAGGTGGCTGGCTTGAACACAGGGTCACCAGCTTGAGCATAGGGTCACTGGCTTGAGCGTGGGATCATAGACGTGACCCCATGGTTGCTGGCTTGAGCCCAAAGGTCGCTGGCTTGAGCCCAAGGTTGCTGACTTGAGCAAGAGGTCACTCACTCTTCTTTAGCCCCCCTCCCCTAGTCAAGGCACATATGAGAAAGCAATCAGTAAACAACTAAGGAGCTGCAATAAATAATTAATGCTTCTCAGCTCTCTCCCTCCTATCTGTCTGTCCCTAACTGTTCCTTTCTCTGAGTCTCTCACTGTCTCTCTAAAAAATTTTAGAAAAAGACCATTTTACATACTCCTGCCTCCAGTTAACTGTCTTTACGTAGCATCAATCTACTAAAATATGAACATTTTGATAATCACTAACAGATAATGTTTTCTATAACTGTCCAAGGCAAATAAATATATAATTTTTATACATTATATGGTTTTAGATTTATAGACCATGAAACAAAGTATGAAATTTTGTTTTCATCATTACTCATATTTGTCACATAAAATTAACATATGAAGCTTGACCAGCTTGTGGTGCAGTGGATAAAGCATCAGGCTGTGACACAGATGACCCAGGTTCTAAACCCCAAGGTCGCCAGCTTATGTGCAAGCTCACCAGCTTGAGTGTAAGGTCGCTAGTATGAGCGTGGGATTATAGACATGACCTCACGGTCGCTGGCTTGAAGCCCAAAGTCACTGGCTTGAGTCCAAGATTGCTGGCTTAAACAAGGGGTCACTGGCTCAGCTCAAGCCCCCTGTAAATGTACATATGAGAAAGCAGTCAATGAACAACTAAGGAGCTGCAACGAAGAATTGATGGTTCTCATCTCTCTGTCTTTGTCTGTTCCTCCCTGTCTCTCACCAAAAAAAAAAAAAAAAAAATCAGATGTGAGAATGATTTCTTAGAATGTGTAAAAATTTCACCAGAGATGGAACAGAGTACATCAATTATAATAAATTCTCAAAGGTGTATGACAAAATATCAGTATATTTTTTAAAGAAGTCTAGTAGCTTCTTTTTGCATTTAAAATGACATCCAAGTACCTAATGACAGCTTACATAGTCCAGTGCCATCTGAACATGATTTCTCTCTGAAATTGTTTCCTGTAATTTTTCTCCCACCTATTCTGACCAACCCTATTGATTTCTTTCTCTTCTTCGAGTCTGCCAAGCTCTTCCACACATGTGGATCTAGAAACTAGCATTGTCCTCTGGAGTTGCATGCTCTGCCTCTAGAGAGACCTTGCCAGACAGCCTTGTCCCCATGGCCACAAATGAACACCTCTTGCAGTATATTTTAATTCTATACCACAGCTGCAACTATCTAATGCTTTTTCTTATTTGCTTGTTTGTATATTTATTGGCTTATTTGTTTCTTTTTTTTACCTTGCTCCAAGATTATAATCATCAGGATAGTAGATGCTTTATCTTTCTATTCCACAATTGGTCTTCCTTAAATAGATTGCAGAAAGAATGAGTGAATGAGTTTGTATAAGAGTAGAGATTGGGTACATTTTTCATTATGTAAAAGAATTTTAAGTTGTGACAATGAGAATGGTTTTCTTGTACCAAACCCATATTTTAGATTACACAAATAACTACCTCACTGATTCACTGTGTCATAAGCCATATGACCAAAAGCCGTTATCTATCTTCAAACAAATATGAGACTGATTTCTCACTTTTGGTTGTATAATAATAGTGTATGCCAATTAGTATTAACTTTGCCCAGACTAATAGGTTCTCAGGAAGAGCCCAATTTTAACAGGTCAGAAGTCAATGAAAACACAGACAATTCTCACACTGTCCTTTATCAGCCATCAACATACTATCTGACATGCCAGGTTGTGAAACTGTATATGTTGGTTTCAATTCAATCTTTATTTCTTCAAAACAAGTTATTATGGTAGCAATTGATAAATGTATCTATGATACAATGTAGAATTTGATCATTCTTATCAAAACAAAACTTACCCCATATGTCACATTTCATCCAAAGGAAAATAGATTTCTGTAGCTTAAGAGAGCAATATAATCACAGGTTTTGAATTCTAGGGAGCTTTGAGCTCCAGGTGATACACGTTTTTTAAGAGCTAAAAACAAGTGGGCATAGTCATGGAATACATTTCCTAATCAGTCTGTTCACATTAAGCAAAGCCTTGCCAAATGGTTTAGAATTACAAAGGAGACCAGGAATTAAACTCAGCATCACAGTTGTTCTAATGCACAATTCTTCCTCTTTACAGGAGAGAGCTTATGATAGATTCTTTAGCCGAGCCAATTGCTGCCCTCAGATACTCACAGACAATTCCCACAGTGGGAGAGAATCCATCATAAGCTTCTGTTGTGTATGAAATCAATTCTCAGGAGTGAGAAGACATCTTTCTGCCCACACTTTTTGAAAAGCAGCAAGGATCTTAAAATGTCAGCTGCATGTAGAAGGCATATCATTAATAAACTTCACTCAAAGTATTTAGAGGTTTAAACACAGAGTCAATGAGTGTACAATTGCCTGACATTAACTGAGGATACTCTTTAAAACTGCTACATACTAAAAGCCAACGACGGTCCTTCTGTAACCACTGAGACTTCCAACTCTATTTCCACTTTGGGAACTAGACATTTTCCCCAATAGTCGGTGAAAAAAATTCTGGATTTTATATGGGCACAGCATACAAATAATATAAAATATGAATTACACTCTCATTTTTTAACATTCCCTTTATCTAAAGATGAGGTTGAGATTCTATTCCACTAATGTATATTTCTAAGGATGTTTTAGAAATAAAATGCTGGCCAAGGTGAATTAAAGGGAGGAAAAATAGCAAAACCCTAATTAATGAATGAGTGTTTTATATAAAAATCTAAATATAGGCACTGCAAGTTTGCTCAGTGGTAGAGTGCTGCCCAACGTATGGACTTCCCATGTTTGATTCCTGGTCAGAGCACACAGGAGAAGCACCCATCTGCTTCTCCACCCCTCCCCCTTTCACATCTCTCTCTCTCTCTCTTTCTTCCCCTCCTGCAGTCATGACTCGATTGGAGCGAGTTGGCCCAGGCACTGAGGATGGCTCCATGCCCTCTGCCTCTGGTGCTAAGAAGAGCCCAGTTGCTGAGCCACAGAGAAAGACCCCAGATGGGCAGAGCATCACCCCCTAGTGGACTTGTCAGGTGGATCCCAATAGGCATGCATGTGGGAGTCTGTCTCTCTGCCTCCCTGCTTCTCACTAAAAAAAAAAGACTACTGATGTTGAGCATTTTTTCATATGCCTATTGGCCATCTGTATGTCCTCTTTGGAGAAATTTCTATTCATTTCTTTTGCCCATTTTTTGATTGGGTTGTTTGTCTTCCTGTTGTTGAGTTTTATAAGTTCTTTATAAATTTTAGTTATTAACCCCTTATCAGATGTGTTGTCGAATATGTTCTCCCATAGTGTGGTTTGTCTTTTTATTCTGTTCTTATTGTCTTTAGCTGTGCAAAAACTTTTTAGTTTGATATAGAGAAATGCAAATTAAAACCACAATGAGATATCACCTCACACCAGTCAGGATGGCACTCATCAGCAAAACAACACAGAATAAGTGCTGGCGAGGTTGTGGAGAAAAGGGAACCCTTCTGCACTGCTGGTGGGAATGCAGACTGGTGCAGCCACTCTGGAAAACAGTTTGGAGATTCCTCAAAAAATTAAAAATCGAACTGCCTTTTGGCCCAGCTATCCCACTTATAGGAATATACCCTAAGAACACCATAGCACTGTTCGAAAAGAAGAAATGCGCCCCCATGTTCCTGGCAGCATTGTTCACAATAGCGAAGATCTGGAAACAGCCCAAGTGTCCGTCAGAAGACGAGTGGATTAAAAAGCTATAGTACATATATACTATGGAATACTACTCAGCCATAAGAAATGATGACATCGGATCATTTATAACAAAATGGATGGTCCTTGATAACACTATACGGAGTGAAATAAGTAAATCAGAAAAAAAGAAAAACTGAGAACAGCATGATTTTATACATAAGTGGGACATAAAAGTGAGACTATGAGACATGGACAAGAGAGTGTTGGTTATGGGGTGGGGGAAGGGAAGGAAGGGTGGGATAGGGAGGAGGGGAGTGACACAGGGAAAACCAGATAGAAGGTAACAGAGGACAATTTGACTTTTGGGGACGGGTATGCAACACAATTGAATGTTAAGATAAACTGGAGATGTTTTCATTAAAAAAATAATAAATTAATTAAAATCAAAAAAAAAAAAGACTACTTACAAGTGAAATATTGGTATGAATTTTGACACACTCATACTTTCTTACCTAAGACCTGATTACCCAAGCCAGTAATAGATGTTTCTCTAGAAAGAAATATATAGAAAATCTGTCTTGGGGGATTTTGTTTTATTTACATATTTATAGAGGGGAGAAAATACTAAATTATGAAAAATGCTGTCAGGTAGACCACTGGATAGCCAATAAGATTTCAAAAAAGATAAAATTGCATACTCTAGAAAATAAAAAGATAAACATTCTGTTTTAATTAGAGTTGAAGGGAAGTCTAGCAGTCTAAAATGATTTACAATAGAGATTTCAATAAAGGTGTCCTTTTAAATTGTAAATTCCAAAGAAAATAAGGCACTAAGAGTATAAAGCTATTGCTGTAAATATCTTTAAATAAACTATTTTATATATTTGTTGGGGAAAAGTGCTCCTTAATTGTAAGTTACCTTGTAGCGTACATCAAAGATCATTTAGACCCGACCTGTGGTGGCGCAGTGGATCAAGCGTCGACCTGGAATGCTGAGGTCGCAGGTTCAAAACCCTGGGCTTGCCCGGTCAAGGCACATATGGGAGTTGATGCTTCCTGATCCTCCCCCCTTCTCTCTCTTCTCTAAAATGAATAAATAAAATAATTGAAAAAAAAAAAGATCATTTTCCTGAACTAAAAGAGTCTTAACACTCGGAAGGATGCATAGAGGTATTATATTATCCAAGAGTGTGATATTTTAAATTGAATCTACCGAATGCAGTGTTGAGATTGGAGTGGCAGGGTTGGAGTGCCTGGAGGAAAGTGCTGTCCCTTATTATGTAACGGCTCTAAGGCAGGTGCCCATGGGGACTCTGGAGAAAATGGTGACCATAGTGTCAGCATGGCGCTTGGCTGCTGCTTGTCTTCCACCTCGCTAGCTGCTCCACTGAGTTCCTGAAAATTAGGCTGAGTGCTCTGACTCAAAAGCCCTGAATATAATTTGAATAATCTAGGTAATTATTCTGTCTTACTTTCTATTGCAAAGCAGATTCACCTCCTATTTAAGTATTTTGGGGGTGAGGTTAAGACCAGGTTAAATTGTAAGTCGTATTTTGTCCAAAGAGCAATGGTAGCAATCAAAAGAAGAGACATTTCTGTTATTTAAACTGTGTTTTTTGTTTGTTTGTTTTTTATGAAGGAGCAGTTGTGAATTGTAGTTAAAAGCACACGCAAAATAGAAATGTATTCTCTCAGAGGTATATTTCTGCCATCGTTTACAGAAACGGCAGGGTATTGTATATAATGTTCTGCACGTGATTTTTTCCATTTAATAATGTGTGTAATGTGTCTTCAACATCGACCGTATTAATGCAATAAATAAATAAATAAATAAATAAATAAATAATTAAGGAGCACTGGACTCTGAATTCTTTGTTCTTTCACCTCTTAGCAATGTAGCCTTGAAGGAATTACTAATTCATTCATACTTAAGTTTGTTTATCTGAAAAAATAGGGCTGATTTTAGTACCTATTTCACAGAGTTGCAGTAAGAACTGAATGAGAAATCAATCTCAACAGTACTGTATCAGGTTCAACTGCCACCATCAACACGATCGTCACCAAAATATCTTATACACAAGTTGGGAAACCTTTTATAATAAAAAGAAAGAAAAAACTTAAAGCATTAAAAAAGTAAAAAAAAATTAAATATATGTAAATAATAAATTGGCATTTGGGTTTTTGAAAAAGATCGACAAGTTTGATTTAGTAACTTTCACACAGCAAGTACATTCTAACACCGTGCACTGATGTCTTAGTGACAAATCAGTCTTACTCCCAGTTTCCCTCCCACAGAAATGTGAAGTCTGATTTTCTTTTATATTATAAGCATTCCAGGAAAAAAAAATTCTTAACTTAAATTATTTGCCAACTTTCAAAAAGCCATAAAGAGTTCGTAACCCATAGCTAAATATTGTGTGCTCCACCTTTCCCACATCATGTATGTACTAAGAATGTCTGCATTTCCTTAATCAACACAACTGAAAAGGTGGGTGAAGTGAGCTCCTAGCAAAATTTATCCTAAAAATTGCATAAACTGCTCACACACGCAGGCTCGCACCTTTCTGGGCAATGCTTTGTCTTTCAGCACATGTGGAAGCAGAGACACAAATTACTTGTTTTATTTGATTCTTTTGACACAGTAGGGCACAATGATACACTCTGCAGTGCCAGGAATGGAAGGTAAGTCTTCTTTCACATTCTGACTTGACAGCATGACGGAGCACTCGTCACCCTCCTCTGCTGACTGACACAGCTGCATTCCTACCATGGCTGGGATTGGATTTTCCTACATGCTAAAAGGCACTGCACAAGAAGGCATCACTCCTGGGGAAGCTTTGATGAGAGCCCCTGCTAGAAACCATTCTTGTTGAGACATTTGATTTCATCAGACTGCTATAATCACCCAAATAACTACTTGATAAGCACTAGAATAAATATTTGATGGATGAAAGGAAAAAGGAAGAAAGAGCGAGATAAACAGAGAGAGGGAATGGGCAAGGGGATTGGGGGGAGGGGAGAGAGAGAGAGGAGAGAAAGTAATTAGAGAAGGAAGGAAGGAAGGAAGGGAGGGAAGGAGGAAGGAAGAAAGGAAAGAAGGAGGTAAGGACGGAAAGAAAGGACGAAGGAAAGGAAGGAAGGAGGGAAGGAAGGAAGGAAGGAAGGAAGGAAGGAAGGAAGGAAGGAAGGAAGGGAGGAAGGAAAAAAGGCAGGAAAGAAGGAGGGAAGGAAGGAAGGAAGGAAAGAAGAAGGGAAGGAAGGAAGGAAGGAAGGAAGGAAATGAGGGAGGAAGGAAGAAGGGAAGGAAGGAAGGAAGGAAGGAAATAAGGAGGGAAGGAAGGAAGGAAGGAAATAAGGGAGGAAGGAAAGAATGGAGGAAAGAAAGAAGGAAGGAAAGAAGGAGGTAAGGAGGAAAGGAAGGGAGGGAGGGAGGAAGGGAGGGAAGTAGGGAGGAAGTAAGTCAAGAAATACGTTGTGGGTTTTCTTACCTAATGATTCCATTACTCACACTAAGGAAATCAAATTACTTCCAGAGAATAATTTTTAAAGCAATAATGGAGTCAGAAGAACAGGAATAACTATGTTTTAGGACAACCCCAACATCCAAGTCATTTCCCCAAGTTCTAATGAGACAACAGGAGAAGCATACATTTAAAACATTAGTAGTTGTTAACTCAGTCATTCCTCCTAAAATAGCACTAATTTGTCTCTCTTCAAGCCAGTCAGCATTTCTTTATTCCTCTAGAAGACAGACATGTAATCAGGTGCAGCAAATAAGAAAAAGTGTCACAAGGTAGAAGTGCTCTATACTACAGAAAACGTGTCTATAGCAGTTTGAAACACATGGTCAAAACCCAGAGAGAAAGCCCAGCAACCAGTAATTCCACAGTCCGCTAGCATCTCTCTACTCTGTGATATCATTCTTTATTCTTTCTTTGACTGTGACGTCTAAGTATGTGAATATGTATCTGGGCATGCCAAATTAAGGTTACCGCCTTAATTAAAATGGAGCTTAAGTGGAAATCAGACACATTCCTCAATTAGCCATAAACAGCTTGTATGTGCAATTGTACAAATCCTATGAAGTTGAGGGTAATCTATATATCTATATATACAAGTTTAAGTTAGTAAAACCCATTAAGCCACCCATAATTAGTTTGTTCTTAAAGATCAAGGTATAATCCTAAGCTAAACAATACTTAGGACTTGGCTTTTGAAAGTTACAGCACATTTTTTCCTAGTGCAGATTTTAAAATGCAGGTTTGTTTGTTTTTTTCATGAAGTAATACCAGTGACTTCAAATCCAAGATTCCAGCTATTGTTTAAATTCCAAGTGACAAATACAGTAGATGGTCATAAGCTCATTTCAATATGAACACTCCAGAAATGCAGAAATTAATACTCTGTTCTGATGGCATTTACAGGTGAAACAAAGCAAACCAACCAAATTTTCCTAAAATTTTTACTTATTGATTATAGAGAGAGGACGGGAGAGGGAGAGAGAGACAGAAACATCAGTCTGTTCCTCTATGTGCCCTGACTGGCGATCCAACCAGCAACTTTTGCATATGGGGATGACATTCTAACCAACGGACAATGGCCAAACCAACCTACTTTTAAATAGAACTTAAAGATAGAAAGAAAGGACTTATATCCTCAGCTATAAAAAACATGAGTTTCCAAAATACTTTTATTATCCTGTTTCTTGGTCTATTTAAGTTTCAGAGGTCTTGTTATTAAATCTATTTTAAAAGTACGCAGCAAGAAAATAAACATAACTTTTTAAAAATAGAAAAATTTATATTCTCACTTTTATGTCCCACCTATGTATGAAATCATGCTGTTCTCAGTTTTTCTTTTTTTCTGATTTACTTATTTCACTCCGTATAATGTTATCAAGGTACATCCATTTTGTTATAAATGATCCGATGTCATCGTTTCTTATGGCTGAGTAGTATTCCATAGTATATATGTACCATAGTTTTTTAATCCACTCATCTTCTGACGGACACTTGGGCTGTTTCCAGATCTTCGCTATTGTGAACAATGCTGCCACGAACATGGGGGCGCATTTCTTCTTTTCGAACAGTGTTATGGTGTTCTTAGGGTTATGGGATGGGGGGAAGGAGGGAAAAGTGGGATAGGGAGGAGGGGAGGGACACAGGGAAAACCAGATAGAAGGTGACAGAGGACAATTTGACTTTTGGTGACGGGTATGCAGCACAATTGAATGATAAGATAACCTGGAGATGTTTTCATTGTACATATGTACCCTGATTTATTGGTGTCACCCCATTAGAATTAATAATAATAATATATATATATATAAGAAAAAAATAGAAAAATTTAATTTTAATTGTCATTATATCCTCAAATTCTCAAGTTAAGCACAGGTGGTCTGCAACAGAGTTTGTTGCTTTTTGGTAAAAAAAAAAAAAATCCCCTTTCATTGTTCTATAATATTCATAAAAATCCAAAGGCAAAATGGTGAAGTGTTACTTCAGCAAAGAAAGCAAGAGAAGAAGGAGTAGGAAGAGCACAGGGTCCAGAAAGACATGGGTTCCACTGCAGGTTGTTCAGTTATGTAAGAGGTGTTTGAGCAAGTCACTAAAGATTTCTATAGCTTTTGTTTTACAAAGTTTGCATAACAAGTATAATACCACCTTCCTCTTCGAGATCATTGTAAAAATAAGTCAGTAAGTGATGTAGCATAGATAATGAAAGACACCTAGTAGGCGCTTGAGGAAAGATCACTAGAACCACGACAATGACAAAGGCGACATAAATAATAATTGCATTCAAATTATAGACACTCATTACAGCAAAGAGAGACTTGTAACTGTGCAATTATGGATTGCCTGAAATATTGAGGCTTGGTTGGGGGAGGGGAGTGCTTGGCACGTAGTATCTAGGATAATCCTCGATTGCCAGTTGGCATGCGATTTAGAGACAATCTGCTTAAATCATATGAGCCCTCCAGTCTCTGGTATCTGAAGGGTGGCAGAATATGACACCCAAAATACGCCAGTTTGGCATGAGGATTATTTTGAGCTAAAGGCATTTGTGAAACAGCAGGTACACGAAGGGCACTCTGACCTCCCTTTTCTTCTTGAAAGCAGGAGATAAAATTCTCCTGTAAAAGATGACCATGAGGAGACAAACGTTCTTAATCACCAGAGACAGGGAGTCTGGGCTGAGAGAATTCTGTACAAACAGACCTCATTAAAATAACTTTTATCTTCTTTTAGTCTCTCCATATGTTTAAGTACTTTCCTCAAATTGCCTCTCTTTGTTCGACTTCAAATATAAGCACTCTGGTTTTGCCACACCTCTGGGTCTTTATTTACAATGAAGGTTTTCGTGTTGTGTAAAACATCCAATTTGTATGTTTACTCTTGTTAATCTGTCTTTTGTCAGAGTGCCTTCAGACAAGATCCTAAGACTGGAAAGAAACAAGTTTTCTTTCCTTACACGTCAAACACACAGTACACATTTTTAGAAAACTGGCTTTCAGGGGCATCTGCTTTTATGAACACTCTTATTGTGAGTGTCTTCTTTTTCTTAGTCCACAGTTTGCCATTAGGAAAGGAGAACTGTAGCTTTTCTGATTCACTCTTACAATTGAAGGAACGTCTATCTGGTCTGCATGTAGACTAGGAGCATCCTCTTCAGACAAACAGACCCTTTAATGGGCCCCCCAAACAACCACAGTTCAATACAACATCACTTCCAAATACTTTTATATTACCAGTGAGGGGGTAAAGCTAATTTAAACTTTCTATTTTAGGTTGCATTTATTGTGCTGCTCTTTGTGGTTCTAAAAGTGCTCTAATACTACGAAAAGCTGCCAAAAGTAGCCATGTCTGGAATCGTTGAAATGTTTTCCACAGTATGCCCTTGGTTTACAGTAATTAGATTATATATACTAGATTACACAGGTCATATACACACACAATTATTGGTATGCACTTCATTACTACTATCTCCTCATAAATCACTGAAATAATATTGTTAAAATGAAAGCAATCTATAACACTTAAAATTCTCTTTTCAATAACGGATAGTTTTATGCAAGTCCACATTCATTTCTTACTCAAAACACATAAAGGTAAATATATAAAATTAAAAAAAAATTATATAGCCTGACCAGGTGGTGGCACAGTATATAGAGTTAGACTGGGATGCAGAGGACCCAGGTTTGAGACCCCAGGGTCACCAGCTTGAGCGCAGAATTGCTGACTTGATTATGGAATCACAGACATGACCCTATGGTTACTGGCTTGAGCCCAAGGTCACTGGCTTGAGCAAGGGGTCACTCACTCTGCTGGATTCCCCAACCCCACCCTGTGAAGGTACATATGAGAAAGAAAACAATGAACAACTAAGGTACCACAACAAGGAATTGATGCTTCTCATCTCTCTCCTTTCCTGTCTGTCCCTCTCTCTGTCTCTCTGTCACTGTCACAAAAAAAAGGAAAAAATTCTATAAATAAAATCGTGCTTCTTCCATATTTTACATTCAACACTATGTGGTGGAATATTTGCACATTAGTTCATAAATGTCTAAAGCCGCATTATTTATATCAATGGACAGCATGACGAACACCATCAGCTCAAGCGCAGCCACATCCCCGACTGCACACTGTGAAGAGATGAATCAGCTAAAAAACAAAAGGTCAACCATTTGGACTAAAAAACCACTGGCTTTTAACCTATAATGAAAACAGCTGAATTATCCTTTGTGATATTTTTTCCTAAATACCCTTGTGTCTGCTCCCTGGATACCACCATTGAGAGATTGGTGATTTACAACACTTTCTCAAACCTTCAGCAAGCTCATTGGATGTCACTGGATCCCAACAAGTGATCAGCTGGTTCTCTACATCAGTTTCCAAAGGAGATAGGCAAACAGCTCATGATTCAAGCCACCTTAGATTAAGAAACCCAGTGCATAACAAAATAAGAAGAGAAAAAAATGCATTAAAGAAAGAGTCCTGGAGTGAGCACTACCCCAAGGAAATGAAAACCCAAGATGGAATCTTGTAAAAAATTACAAGGTATCTTTCACCAGCAGGGCTTAGACTCATTTTACCCACCACTGAACAGTATCCTTCCGGGAAACATTACTATTGATTACTAAGTCATTAATAGGTATCACACTGGATCGTGATTATCTGTTTACATGTTTATCTCCAGGGAGTCTGGGTTCTTTGAGTGTAAAGACCATTTAAAGTTCATCATTGAAGACCAAGCACTTGATCATAGAGTAGGTTTTTATAAAATACTTGTTGAAATGGGGTGCCTTTCTAAGAATCACCGTGGAACCTGACCAAAAGACGTCACATGCAGCCTAAAAACTTTTCTCTTGATCCTCAAAAACCCACATAGTCATCAAGTACAGCCTTTCCACCCTCCCCTCTGATAACTCCAGCCTTTGTTTCCCGGTCTTCCCTCAGTTCACTAACCAGCCAATCTGCTTTTTCAGCACAGTACCTGGAGGCAGACGGTTCCCTCTTCCTAGAACGTTCTTCCTTGGTTCTTCATGGCACTGCTTCCTTCTCTCACCCTCATATTTTAACTTACATGTTCCCTCTCCAGTGCTGGCTACCCTGACCACACCTCCCTGCTGTTCACTATTGCAGAACCCTATTAAATTCTTCCCAGTACTTATTCTAACCTTCAGTTATTGTGAAGATGGATTATACTGGTTTTATTATATCTCCCTCAGTCGAATGCTAGCTCCATGAGGAAATGAACCTTAGTGGTAGGATCCTATGAGGCACATTCAACTTTGAGACCTTAACTCAAACTAAGAGTAGAATTCTAACTCTCCAGACACTGAAGACAAACTGAATCTTCCTTCAGTTTGTCTCTTTTCTTCTCAGCTGGACTTCTGATTATGAGATGGCAGCCCCTGGCAGGTCACAGTCAAGAGGGACTTCTTGACTGGCTTGTGGAATACTTATACAGACTGAAAATGAAGGACTTTCGCTCATTGTGCTAAATGTACAATGAATATATTTTATTTCTAAATAATTAATGTAACTAGGAGATCATGATATTTATTTTTATAGGCTTGTTATCAAGATTTGAAAAACTATGTTCTATAGCTTTGATGCATTTTTTTACTAGGTTATTCATTAACTCATCCAAATACTTATTGATGCATTCCAGCAGGAAATCTGGAAGGTAAACACACTGAGAGACTTGGCTGGTTGTCCCTTTTTCCACCTTTACAACTAGCAATGTTTTGTCTCTCTGCCTGACCTACCATAGTCACATATCACCTGAGTAAAGTAGGAAAAAGTTTTCTTCAGGGGCCCATTACATTGCCTACCAGAAAAAACTAAATGAATTGCCTCCCATCTTCCTTTGCATCTAGATATATGGATGCTTGATTTACTTTCAATTTCTTTTTGATGGTAGAAATATAGAAGTCATCAGTATTCAAACCAATTGTCCTTCTTTATCAGGTGAACTTTCTAATTGGCTTCCAACATGTCTTCACTGGGATCAGATTGTCTTTGCTGAAACCAAAGGGATCCACAGTGAAACTTGTTTTTTTAAACAACATAATTATTTAACCAGTCTCCTTCTGCTCCCACATGATGTTTTAATAGCAAGTTGCTTTTCAGCACTGTGTCATACATACCTAGTGAAGATGAACTATAGACTGTTACTATTCATCATGGGGTAAGCAAAGCCCGGTCGTCGCTGCTCAGTAACAAAGCTTTCTGTATAAGTTCAACCAACACTGGAAGAAGTTGATAACTACATATACAGTTTTCATTAAAACTTGCAAACATAAGCATGAGTGGCACAATGGATAGAGCATCAATCTGGGACACTGATGACTCAGGTTTAAAACACTGACATTGCTGGCTTGAGTACAGGCTCACCAGCTTGAGCACTGGGCCACCAGCTTAAGCATGGGATCATAGACATGACCCTCTGGTCACTGGCAAGAGCCCACAGGTTGCTGATTTGAAGACCAAGGTCACTGGCTTGAGCCCAAGGTCGCTGGCTTGAGCACAGGATCAACGTCTCAGCTGAAGCTCCCCAGTGAAGGCACATATGAGAAAGCAATCAATGAACAACTAAAATGCCACAACTATGAATTGATGCTTCTCATCTCTCCCCCTTTTTGTCTGTTCTCATCTCTCTCACACACTAAAAAAAAAAGAAAAGAATTGCAAACATGAAAGGTCTGAAATTTCAGCTCGGAAACTTGAAGTAAATAAGATTTTGAAATGGAATCGATGAACTTCCTCCAGATAGATCACATAGAAAGCTTTACTGTCCAGCAGATTTTTTCTCCATGACACTGTGAAACATTTTAGGAGATAGCTAGTGGTTTCATATAAGAGAACAGTGGGACTATGAATGGTTGGAGGTTTTGAATTATTCGTTTTACGCTTTTCTTTCCCCCTCTCTATTTTCTTCTTTATAACAAGACATTTTATTAGATTTATATTGTTGTTTCTTTTTTAATTAAACCAAATTCTTTCCAAATTGTGCTTTTCCTTTTTTGATTCCAGCATATATAGTTATTAGGCTCAGGACATTATTTAAATTTTCCAATGTATAAATGTAATCAGTGAAATGTATTCCTACTTGTTCCTGATATAAGCAGAAAAAAAGAAGACATGTTTTTCTGTGTATGCTTAGGCACATAAGTTTGCTTTATCTTTACTGTTTGAATCTTGAGTGATATCTCTAACAAGCACCCTTCTATCAACATAAATTATTAAAAGATTTAACTAAATGAATATACATGCACATATGAATAATAAAATGCTTATTATGTATAACATGTATGTGCACCCTTGAACTATCACAATGTAGTTAAGTATATTCTAATAAAATACATATCAAATTAATTTATCAGGTAATAAATAATAAAAATATGAGAGCCAAATTTAACTAAGTTTGTTGTATTCAGCAAGGGCAAAATAGATGCTCTCTTCTTCATCAAATTTTGCTATTTCAACCCAATCAATATTGATATCTTTCTCAACCAATCTATTACAAACTTATAAAAACTATTTATTAATCCTAAAGAGATGTGAGTTTTAGAATTCTGATTCTGTATAAGTCACTTTTTCAATTTCTCCAGATTTCAGCCTGATGTTTCAAAATTACATTTTTAATAGAACACTCAAGAACACACAATACTGGACTAATCCCCCCCACACACACACACACATTTGTACTACAAGGTTTAACAGCTGAAAATACGTCACAAGCTTTCCAGTGGGCTTCTCCCATTCCCACAGAAAACACACAGAGCACTGCGCTACTACCTGTCCATTACTCCCCTATTAGCTCGCTACTGCTGTTCGCCAACAAGGTACCAGGGAAGGTTCTAAATATATTTGATTAGTTTCAGGCCTTCACTTTTAGCGAGTCATCACCCTCGTAACAGCAGATGATGCCCCCTCCTAGTTCAAATCAATGTGAGGGGCCCTGGTTACAATGGCTGGATTAATGATGAAAAATGTGTCGTCAGCCTGGAGGTCCTTGGACATTTATCACCCAATGGGTCTGCCAATTGGTGGGCTGCTCCTGGCTCATCAGCACAATTTTCCCAGCCTTAAAGAGATAGTGTTCTTTTCAGATTAATTTAATGAGGCCTGGTAGGTGGGGAGAGGGACATGGAAGACAGTTAACTTGACAGATTTAGGCTTCAGGCATGTCAGCACTTCCGTAACGTGTGTTTCTTTGAGAATTTGCAAGGCAAGTATGTGCAATTATCAAGAGCTGTGTCTGGACATCTATAATGGACACAGTTTCATTCTAAAATGTTTTTTTTAATATAAAATAAACCTTGCATATTTATTAATATAGATATGGCCTCTATAATGATTGGCGTTGACTATACTGTTTCCAGAAACCTTGAATGTCTTGTTACTTCTCAGAAGGGTGCAGATATAATCTTTAAAATCATTTTACCTTTTGTACTCCTTTACTCATGCCTTCACTTATAACCCTATTGTCAGATTATATATATGTATTTTTTTAACTTGGTCATCAGGACATTTGCTTTTATTTGGAAGATAGGAAAAAAAAACAGTTGGAAGCAATTTAAGTTCTTTTTAAAAAGTTTACATTCATTCTGTATTCATGAATGCTTACTTAACATTTTATTAATCAACTTCCCATGGTTTTCCAGCTCACCAAAGTAACGGGCATGTGGAAATTAAAATAAGAAACTGTTGTTTGTTTTGTGAACCAGTCAAATATTGTAATATAAAAAGCAGTAATGCTAAACTGTCAATTTGGCAAATGCAACGGGAAAAAAAGAGATGTCATGTATACTTTGTACAGTATCCTATTTATTAGAATTTAATGAAGTGAAAAAAAAACTTATTTAAAAAGACAGTGTCACTGAAAAAACACACGTATATTATAAGTTATGTTTTGGTGGAGTGAAGATGGTAGAGGGTTTTAATGTCATTTTCAACATGGAAAATCCTGAAAACATTGTTACTTTATTCTGATATTCTTTCTTCTAAGAGCTAGGTGATACTCAATTTCTAATAAATTATAATTATTACTATAAAAATGAGAGTCTGATTATTAACCAAACATTACAAATTAAACCTTACACTATAATTACTCCTTTATTCAATCTCATGTTTCTAATAACCCAATAATCCAGGCATCCTTTTTCAATTTTGGTCTAAAATACAAAAATTTGTCATTTTATGAGAAATTCTAAGCAACACAAGTCAAAGACATTATAAGTTAATAATAGAAGTTAACATATTGTGGATGCTAAAAATTTTGGGATTTATTTTCAAAGTAGAGAAAAAAATTGCAAACATGACTTACCCTATTAGCATATAATCTTGGCAATTAACAAGTTCTCAGTAAAAACTTATCTAGTTAAATATATTAACTCAATTTTCTGTAGTCAGTGAAACATATCTTAAATATGACCCTACTGCATAAAATCAGAAGATGTTAATGTATGAAGTTTAGAGTCTGAAGTAATCAGAGAATATGAAAAATAGATTAAGTAAAATCCTGAAAAAATAATTCCTGAAGTTAACTAAATAACTATGTTAAGTTTGGCACAAGTGAACTTGCATGAAAAGTAGTGGGTCTAAGGACACAGGACAATTAGATATTAGTAGGGAATGAGGCCAATAACAATAGGAGTTTTTCAATGGAGGATCCCCAGAGAATCTGGAAGAAGGTTGTAAATTGATCTGTTGGATTGAGCTGCTATCTTAACTATCACTTATAACTATAAAATCTAGATACAATAGGAATTTTTGAGGGGTTAGATGTGATGTAATAGAAACAAAATCTTTGAATCAGTATTCCACGCCCATTGATATTTGGCCTAAGACATCATGTTATATAACGTAAATTAATGTTTGCTTTTTTAGCTTGGGCTTTGGCCAGCTGTTTGGGAACTACAACAACAAAAAGTAGAATACAAAATTAATTTACTATCTGAAAATGTAGGTTATGTTCTTGATTTCCACAATTAAAAAAAAAAAGACACATACATTTTGGTCAAATAAATAATTCCTCATACAGTTATACTCAAAACCAGAACTTCAAAAGGGTGGAAGGGGCAAGTCTGCTTCACTTTCATTCTTGTACTAATCCAGCTCCATGTATTTTAATAAATCTTAAGAAATATATTGTGGTTTGAATCACTTAAAATAAGAAATATTTCAAAGGCCCGACTACCAGGGAGATAATAGAATTTCCACAGCCCTGCTGATGAGGCCATGACCTGGTCTCACCTTCTGATCTCCAAGGTCATGGCCCAATTAGCAAAATGAAGAAAATTAGTCTATTAAGTTACTTTGTTGGTTTACATAATCAAAACTTCCCTGCTGGTGATTTTTATAAGTCCTCCCTTACACCAAGAAAAATTGTTTCTGTGCAATTTTCTCATAAAATTCAGTGGGATTTTGACCCGAGAACAGGTATCTTCTCTGAAACCATGATGTTACCATAACACTACAAAATTTGTTTTGAGAGCCATTTTCTACTCTTACTTTCTAGCTCTGATTATGCTACCGAAGTGAAAACTCAAAACTCTATTGAAAGACTGTTTCCTGTTTAAAGTAAGCATGTCATTTATAGACCAGGCACTTATCTGAACATCTTATAGAAACATATTCTAATATTTGAAAAGCAGAACACGTGTCAAATGGAAATGCAGTCTTTCATCAAGAAGGAAGAGATCGTTTGAACATACTGTGAAACAATTACTTTAGATAGAGCATCACATTCATTATCTATATGATCAGTGGAAAACAACTTTAAAATGATTAGATAAGAAGAGTTATCCAGGGCCTGACCTGTGGTGGTACAGTGGATCAAGTGTGAACCTGGAACACTGAAGTGGCTGGTTTAAAACCCCGGCCTTGCTTGGCCAAGGCACATATGAGAAGCAACTATATGTTGATGCTTCCTGCTCCTCCTCCTCCCATCTAGCCTCTGCCTCTCTCTCTCTCTCTCTCTCTCTCTCTCTCTCTCTCTCTCTCTCTCTATATATATATATATATATATATACACACACACACACACACACCCTCTCTCTAAAATCAATAAATATCTTTAAAAAAAATTAAGAACAGTTACCCAGCCTGACGTGTGGTGGCGCAGTGGATAAAGCGTCAACCTGGGAACACTGAGGTCGCCAGTTCAAGACCCTGCACTGGTCTGGTCAAGGCACATATGGGAGTTGATGCTTCCAGCTCCTCCCCCCTTTCTCTCTTTCTCTCTCTCTCTCTCACTCACTCTGTGTCACCTCTCTAAAATGAATAAAATAAAAAGAAATTAAGAACAGTTACCCAGTGGTTTAAACTGATAGGTAAATGAATTGTATTGCTGACCTATTACCATGGTGACTAAACCTACATAGTTGCAGTAAAAATTTATAGTAATACTTATTTTATATAAGAACTGGTTTCAATAAATATTGAAAAGTAACCCAGCCAATAAGAGAAATCTAAGGTAGTGCAAATCCACTGGCTTTACAAATTGGAGGCTTTTCATTGTAAATTCTTAGGAATATACACTTTTTCTTTTTTTTAAAAAAAAAAAAAAAAGCATGGACAGTATATTAAAGTGTACTCATAAAGCCAAACACTGTTTATAAACTTATAAAGAAAAAAAAAATAACAGCATTGAGAGTGTATTGGCATTTAAATTAAATTTCAAACAATCTTGTAAAACAAAAATAAGAAAATGACATAACCACATGACATATCTTCTTTGCTAACCATTAAAAACTAGATAATCAACTTTGAAAATAATTGTTAAGTTGTTTCCATTTCCAATGCAGAGTTTGCCATTCCATTTAGACATTACCACTCATTCCCAAAATCGCTTCCCCAAATAGAATAATATTCATTTTATGACCATTCTGTGTACTATCTACAATCATCTTACATTGAAAGGAAATGTGCTATTTATACTGTTTATGGTTCTTGCCAGTATACTTTTACAAGTCTTTCACTTGTCGATGTGAAAAATTTATAGATATACAATAAAGCTTCATTGTAAAGATTTTCAAATAAACGAAGTTGCATTTTGTGTTTGTCTAAAAGGCTGGCTAATGAAACCCTGGGGACTTCATTCTGCACAGTGTTTTCCCAGCAGGAGAACCAATACTGGTCAGTTCTCCTGTCCTCAGAGACCTTTCTCACTAAATGGAACAGCATTAGCTTTGTTCTTTAAGTCTCATTAACCAAATCGTAAATTGTAGTCTTTGCTCAACTGGATTAAACGTTCAACGAATATAGGTAAAAAAAAAAAAAAATCCTGCTACCTTGAATTTTATTAGGTAGACAGGAAGAACAAGGACAAATGGTAAATACCAAAAGCAAGATAGTGTACAAGTTTAATGCATTAACCACCTCTCCCTAGAGATCACGGTTCCTATCTGTCTTAGGTCACACGTTTAAAGAGTTGAATGAGCGAGCTACAGAAATCCCTTCCGAGCATTTAAACCTATCATAGATGCCTTGAACGTTTAAGACTCTTGGCTCAATTTATGGCTCTCAATGGTCTAGCTGGTGGCACAACAGGTCAAACAATCCAGGGGGGTCCACACCAACTTGTTCACACAGTGAACTCACATGGCCCGTTAGGGTTGTTTTTGGATGAAGTGAAATAATATACTTAAACCGTGATGATCATCAGCCAGTAAGTCATTGGTACATAGGATCTCATATTATAGTACTTCCTATTACTTTTTTTTTTTTTTTTTACTTCATAGCCTATTAACTGGCCACAAAAACTTAGACTACTAACCAAGACATCTAATGAGATTGTTTAGCATCTATTAAGAGTTTATTTAGAAAAGTAAAGTTAACTATTTTTTCTTTTCCTGAAGTTATGTGCCTTTGTTTTGATATTTTTGCTTATGTTTAAAATATTCCCAGGAGCAACTATTTCAAATTTACTTCTGAGAACACAGTTTTATGAAGGTTATATGACTGTTTCTTGTTAGCAATGGCAAGTCACCTTTAAGAGGGGCTAACTCAGCCTTTCTATATACCACTGTAAGTTAAACAAACTTGAGCTTATTACTTTTTTTTTTTTTTTTTTTTTACAGGGACACAGAGAGAGAGTCAGAGAGAGGGATAAATAGGGACAGACAGACAGGAACAAAGAGAGGTGAGAAGCATCAATCATTAGATTTTCGTTGCCGTTGCGACACCATAGTTGTTCTTTTATTGCTTTCTCACATGTGCCTTGACCGCGGGCCTTCGGCAGACCGAGCCACCCTTTGCTGGAGACAGCGACCTTGGGTCCAACCTGACGAACTTTTGTTCAAGCCAGATGGGCCCGCGCTCAAGCTGGCGAGCTCGTGGTCGTGAACCTGGGTCTTCCGCATCCCAGTCCAGCGCTCTATCCACTGCGGCACCGCTGGTCAGGTTACCCTTTTGTATTTTTTCTCATAAAGGAGGAGAGAGAGAGAAACAGGAACTTAGAGGTGCTCGCATTTGTGCACTGACAGGGGTATTAGACCAGCAACCTCCAGAACAATACTCCAGCTACTTAGCCAGGGTTTAAGTTTTATAGATTTTTTAGAGGAGGGGTTGGGAACCTATGGCTCGTGAACCAGATGTGGCTCTTTTGATGGCAGCAACTGGCTCACAGACAAATCTTTAGTAAAGGAAATAATAACGTTAAAAATATAAAACATTCTCATGTATTACAATCTATTCATTTCCTACCCCTCATGTTCATGGTTGCGGGTGGCTGGAGCCAATCACAGCTGTTCTCCGGGACAACACCAAATTTTATTGGATAATGTGTAATGTACACGGGTCATTGTGAGGTCAGGAAGTAAACTCCCTTCTTTTAATCAAGTAGTCAGGTAGCTAATTGCAGAAACCCTTTTGACAAAGAATATGGCTAAAAGAAAAAAAGATAAGGAGTATTGTACTTTTCAATAGGAATGCGCAAAAGAATTCACCTTTGTGGAGAGAGCAGGTTCTGCAATGTGTCTAATATGCAATGATAAAATTTCATCGATGAAACAGTCAAATATAAAGAGTCACTTCAACACACACCATACTACATTTGCATAGAAATATCCAGGGGGGAAAGGACAGCAGGAAGAAAGCATGTCAAGAGCTGATGTGCAAAGTGCAAGCTAGTCAGCAGCAACTCTGTGTTTGGACCCAACAAGGTGACTGGAATTCAACTAGTTTTGCTGGTGCTTTAGCAATTGTGAGAAATGAAAAGCCATTCACAGATGGAAAGTATTCCAAAACATTCATGTTTGATGTTGCCAATGAACTTTTTGAGGACATTTAAGATAAAGACAAGATAATCAAATGTATAAAAGACATGCCTCTGTTGACAAGAACTGTTCATAATCGTACCATCATGATGGCAAATCAAATTGAGGCAACATAAGTGAAGGTCATGAATGCAGCACCATTCTTTTCCCTTGCTTTGGATGAGTCAATAGACATAAGCCATTTATCCCAGTTCAGCGTGATTGCAAGGTATGCTGTTAGTGACACACTACATGAGGAAAGTCTTGCTGTCTTGCCTAAGAAAGAGACAACAAGAGGGGAGGATTTATTCAAGTCTTTCACTGAGTTCTCTAAAAAAAAAAAAATCTACCAATGGATAAACTTACTTTGGTGTATACTGATGGTGCTCTGTGCATGGTGGGGAAAAACAGAGGATTTGTAGCACTTCTTTGTGAACATGAAAAGAGACCCATCCCAAGTTTTCACTGCATCCTACATCAGGTGGTACTTTGTGCTCAGATGTGTGGAGAGCAGCTTGATGAGGTGATGTCACTGGTCATTTGGGTGGTCAACTTTATTGTTTCCCGAGCTTTAAATGATCGCCAGTTTAAAACACTGTTGGATGAAGTTGGGAATAATTATCCTGGTCTACTTCTGCATAGCAATGTGTGTTGGTAGTCAAGAGGGAAGGTGATCAGCCATTTTGCAACTTGTCTGAGCAAAATCTGGACTTTTCTTGAAATAAAAAACATCAAGCATCTTGAATTAGCTAACACTGAGTGGCTCCTGAAGTTCTACTATCTCATGGACATGACTGAATATCTGAACCAGCTCAATGTGAAAATGCAAGGCATTGGGAATACAGTCTTATGCCTTCAACAAGCAGTGTTTGCATTTGAAAACAAGCTGAAACTCTTCATCACCAACATTGAAACAGGTCGTTTACTTTGAAAAACTGGGAGAATTTAAAGATGCATGCACAGTAAGTGACCCAGCTCAACATCTTGATCTCCCGCAGCTAGCGGGCTTCACATCTGATCTCCTGCAGTCATTAAAAGTGCGCTTTGGAGAATTTCATGAGCACACTTGTCTTTTTAAGTTCATCACCCATCCACATGAGTGTGCAGAGGACAGCGCCAACCTGAGTTACATCCCTAGTGTCTTCGACAAAGATTTTGAGCTATATGCTGCTGACCTGAAGGCCTCAGACATGTGGGTGAATAAGTTCAAGTCACTGAATGAAGATTTGCAAAGACTTGCACGACAGCAAGCAGAGTTGGCAAGCGAACACAAGTGGGGAAAAATGAAAAAACTTCAACCCGCAGACCAGCTGACTGTCAAAACTTGGAACATGCTTCCCGGCACATACCACACACTGCAGTGTGTGTATATTGCTGTACTGACAATGTTTGGCTCTACGTATGCATGTGAGCAGTCTTTCTCACATCTAAAGAAAGTTAAGACCAAACTAGGATCACGTTTAACAGATGGAAGTCTCAACACCTGCATGAAGCTTAACCTCACCACGTATCAACCAGACTACAAAGCCATCAGCAAAACCATGCAGCACCAGAAGTCGCATTAATGGTAAGAAGTACTTTATTCATCATTGGTTAGCAACAGCATAACAACGTTATTAAAAAGAATTCAAAGACTTATTGTACTTGAAAAGTGTTGGTCTTACATAAAATACACATTTACTTGTATTTAGTGTTAAACATATTTTATGGCTCTCATGGAATTACATTTTAAAACATGTGGCGTTCATGGCTCTCTCAGCCAAGATTCCCGAGACGGAGAGAGAGGGGAGGGGGAAGAGAAGTATTCGTTGATCCTCTCAGTCGTACATTTTTAGTTGCTTTCTGTATGTGGCCTGACTGGGGAATGAACCTGCAACCTTGTTGTTTAAAGATAAAGTTCTTAACTGACTGAGCTACCTAGTCAGGACCATTATTATTACCTTTTCAGAAGTTCCTTAAAGTTATATCACTAAAATGATTTTGTGTACAGACTTCACATTCACTAAAACATATCCTTATAGTACAAGAGTCTAACCACTAAATAAAACTTTCTTTCCAAAATCTAGCAGAGAACAGCAGAAACAAATTCTTTTAAGATGTGTGTATAGGTTTTTTTTTAAAGCTTTAGCCAAAGTGCAAAGTTGTTAAGCCAAAATAGAATGCTTCTTTGGTGCTCCCAGCCAAGAGTCTGTGTGTGTTTCACAGATTATAGCTGCATTTCACTGTTTTCTCTAAAAAGAAGTTACATATGTTTTGTCTGAAAAAAAAATAATAAAGGTCATTTGTATCTGATAATGGAAGAAATGCTAAAGGAGGCAATCCGGCCAGGATTTGTTTATAGAGCTTTCAGAAACAATACCATTTATTCTGAGAAACATCTGGCACAGCAGAATTTATGATTACTGTTTCTACAAATACATCATGCTCCCCTGAAGAAATGGCAAATGACTACAAAACAAGAGCATTTTTTAACACAGATAGAATTTTCCAGTAAGTTTAAGTTCATTGTCCAGTTTTAATTGTATTCTAGTCTTTCATGCATATTTGGAATATAATTGGTATGTAATAGACCTTCTTTGCAAAGATTTCATTCATTCTTCTGAGAAAAAAAAGGCCACATTTTCCAAAGTAAAATATTTCATGACCACAGAAGAACAGTTATATAGTTTCAAATTCAATGCTAAATTAGCCTAAACTAATCTCTATTTTTCTCAAAGATATAAGGAACACAGACAAGAGTGTTAACATCAATAACTTAATCTGATTTTAATATCACAAAGCTCAACTAACTTGTATTAAACACATCCCTTTATCATCTGCTTATGATAGAACTACATATATTGTCCTAACCAAGTATTTTTTACTCTAAAGTTCATTTTTATATTACATTGTTATATATTGTTTATGTTCACATACTTGTTAATGTGTTGTTTTCTAAGAAAAACATCATATTTTAAAGGATACTTATTTGGAAGATACCACACTGAAAATAAATTCAGTATTCAATAGAAGTAGATAGAAAGGTACTGTTTTGACATATTCAAGGTTTACTATTTCTTTATGTCATAATGATAAAGTGCTCATAAGTGATGTATTTCCCATACCCTTGATAAAAGAGGGCACAAATATCTTCTTTAAAAAACAGTTATCATGACATATGAGGTAAATATCATTTATCATTCTCCCATGGTCACTTCTAAGAAGGTTTGTTACAAATCTTATCTTCAGTGTTTTTGATTCATCCAACCTATAACTTGTTCAATTTCTATATAATCTTCAAGATGTTTCACATTTTAACCATATCACATCTACTTATGAGAGTTAACAATATCAAACCAAAGTAAATTAGTATAATAAGCATTTTCAAAACTTATCAAACTGGGAAAATGATATTCTCAGACATTTCCTTAGGAGATCAACTATAATGCAAGGGTTCAGGAGAACATTCTAATTCAACTAGAATAAAACAAATCGTTTTTAAAAGTATCTGATACAATATCTGTACTTTAAAATTGTGGTTTACATAAGGAAAATTTCTATACTTTGAAGCAGAAACCCAAGTACCTCCTCCCTCTCTCCTCTCTCTCTCACACACCGAAATACAGAAAGGACACAAGTAATCTAGCTTCAAGTTTTAAATATTTGTTCTTAAAATAGAAATATTATAAAATTTCCCACTATGCATTGCTTTAAAATATAGGAAAATAATCCTTTTCTCCTAGACTAATTTTTGGTTCTGTTAAGATTCATTTTTTGAGTAAATTAGTCAAATATCCCTTTAGCAGACATTTGTATTATCAGAACTAACACTTTTTAAAAATTTAATGAATATAAAATGTAAGTCAAGGTATGTTGGACTATAATGATACATAATAAATCACTCCCTTACAACATAATAAAATGTTCTTTCCAGTTTTATTGTAAGAAGAGTAGGCTTTGTTTTAGTACTACACATTATTCTTTTTTCCTGGCCCTGTTCTCTCCAACTAATCAAGGGCGCCTTGATAAGTATGAAAATGCCCTGTAAAACACATGTATATTTGACAAACACAATACCAATTGCAATCACATGTGCAGAAACCCATTTCTTGATATTTGTTCTAGAGCACTAATAAAAAGGCAGGTGTCAGAATTTTTTCCATAATTCCAATGGGTGATTTTGCCTATAAAATAAACTAGACTTTAATGATCCTTAAGGTTAAGGGTAGCTCTCTTTTCACAAATATTAGTGCTTCCCTTCAGATTATTTAATATTTTTGTTGGTAAAATAACATATACACTAATTTTTCCATGTTTGCAAGCCCATTTAATTGGATTTTACCCATCAGAAGAAATTGGATATAAGTGAAAAAGTCTTCTTTACTCAATCATTTTCCCTGTGTCTCTCTCTCACAATATTGAGAATTCAAAGGCAGATTCAAATAATGTTAAAGCAGATTTATATGTTAACAACAAGACATAAAATACCTGTAACTTTTCATGCATAACATTATAAAAATTCTGCTCTTACACATTAACCCCATTTGAAAATATTATCTGAATATTTCACAGTACTAGAGAGGCTGGAAGTAATTTTATTTAACCTGTTATGTGATTACTATTCTTGTAGTTGGATCAGAGAAATTATATTTAACATTTTTATCATTTATTTCATCCATACTTGGCTTTAAAATGAGAAGTCAAGCCATTTTATGACACTTAAATTCATGGTTTATGATACTAGAAAATGCATACCTGATACAAATTTCTAAATTAATATAAACATAACACAGTTTAGTTTTCTTGAAACATTTAGAACTTAAAAATTGTTTTTACTATAACTTACTACAGTAAATTGATTTTTAAAAATTTTTTTGTAGTAATCTGTCTTTAACTACCATTCTAAATATAACTCTTCCACATGATCCACATCTAAATCACAGGTGTCCACTGCATATTTCCAAGGGTAGATCCCCAAATAAACAAATCTCTTTTACATAAACTCAGTCCTCTCTGCATTATTTTTATTTATTTACTCTTTTTTTTTTTTTTTGTATTTTCCTGAAGTGAGAAGCAGAGAGGCAGAGAGACAGACTCCAGCATGTACCTGACCAGGATCCACTCAGCATGTCTACCACGGGACAATGCTCTACCTATCTGGGGTGTTGCTCTGCTGTAATGGGAGCAATTCTAGTGCCTGAGGCAGAGGCCATGAAGCCATCCTCAGCACTCGGGGCCAGCTTTGCTCCAATGGAGCTTTCGCTGCAGGAGGGGAAGAGAGAGAGGGAGAAAGAAGAGGGGAAAGGGTGGAGAAGCAGATGGGTGCTTCTCCTGTGTGCCCTGACTGGGAATAGCACCCAGAACTTCCACACACCAGGCTGATGCTCTACCACTGAGCCAACTGGTCAAGGCTGTCCTCATTCTTTTTGATGAGACCTATCTCTATGGCAGTACTAAACCCAACAAAAAACTTGTCACGTTTTATAAGATCTGTTTTCAAATATCCCCTTCACCCATTATGCTCTCTTTCCATGTCTACTATGATATTTCAAGCTGTGATTACAATTAATTCATCAATAACTTCTGTAAAGTACTGAGTGCCAAGAATTATGCAAAAATAAGTACTGTACTTTCTCAGTCTCATGCCCAATTGCAGATCCTGAAATATTCCCTCTTCCAAATGCATTGTATGTATAAAAGAAGAGAAACACATATGCAGAAAGGGTGGATGCATTTCCAGTTTTCATACAATAATACAATTCTTTATGCTGACATTGAAGGATTACTTAATGTGAAGCAAACTAAATATTTTCTGTATTCCCAACTAATGTATTTTACATGTATTTAAGAAAATACAAGGCATTTTCTACCTGCGTTTTTACACACTGGCTTCAAGTGTCCTGTGCCTTTCAACCTCTTTATGTGCAAACCCAACCCCACTATACTTTTCACATGCACTTCAATTGTCAACATTCTTCCAGCTACTACTTGATTCCCACAGACAGAACTCTCAATATTCTCTGTGTATCATCACTTCTAGATCACATGTTTTCCCACTCTATCATAGCTCCTTATCTTCACATAACCACCCCTTTATTAAAATCAAGATCATTAATGGGACAATCTACAGCTAATTCGCCTTTCTGTCTCCCATAGTGCCTAATGCATAGTGGGTGCTTTATCGTTTGTTGCAAATGAGTGGCTGCATTTCTAGTTTTGAAGTACTGTTCAAAAGATTAAATATTTCATAAACTACAGAATTTAAAGACAAACCTGATGCAAGACCTATAAAGATAAAGCACACACTCTTTCTAATTGGACAAAGGCAGCCCTGGAGATTCAGGTTATGTTGTCCAGCAGCAAGGAAATCTCCAGAGCTTTCATTCATTACATCAATCTTATAAACATGTTGCTAGTCATTCAGTGAATGTATCTATAAATATTTTTATCCTGTAAATTGGGTTGGTGTTTAATGGGATTTAATGATGTCCAGGGCCATGAGGGATTAAGAGTAAAGATCAGATGCAAACTAATATGAAATACATGATGAGTAAAGAAAACAGAAAAATTAACGTGTGCTAATGTGAAAAAAAGCATAGTACAAATCAAGAGTAATAAAGCAAAGAGTTTTATGAATCACAGCATATCACTTGAAAATTTAAAAAAAAAAGAAATCATTTCAACACTGAGCCTGACCAGGCAGTGGCACAGCGGATAAAACGTCAACCTGGGATACTGAGGAATCAGGTTCAAAACCCTGAGGTCGCTGGCTTGAGCATGGGGTCTCAGGCTGGAGAATGTGATCATAGACATGATACAAGGTACTAACTCAGCTGGTGTGCCCACCCAACCCATCAAGGAATATATGAGAAAGCATTCAATGAACAAATAAAGTGCTGCTACAATGATGAGTTGATGCTTCTCATCTCTCTCCCTTCTTGCCTGTCTGTCCTTTTCTGTTCCTCTCTCTTTCTATCTTTATCTCTATCTCTCTCACTTAAAAATATATTCAGCAGTGACCTATTAAGTATTAATTATGTGAGTAGCAATCTACACCATGTCCTAGAGGTGAAATTATCAAGGCAATTGACACACAAATACACAAACAATACCATTCATCAGTATTGCATTAGTATTTTGGATGGCCATAACAAAATATCATATTTTGGGGGCTTACATGACATAAATATATTGTCCCCAAAGTTTGGAAGCCAGAAGTCTGAGACCAAGGTGTGGGCAGAACTAGTTCCTACTGTAGTCTCTCTTATTGGCTTGTGGATGATCATCTTTTCATTCTATCCCTACATGGTCTTCCCTCCATACATGTCTGTCCTTCTTTTAAAGATATCAGTTATATAGAACTGAGGCCCAGCCGAAAGACCTCATTTTAGCTCAACTATCTCTTTATCAATTCTGTCTCCAAATACAGTTCCACTCTGAAGTATAGGGGATGAGTCTTCAACATGAATTTTGGTGAAGACAATTCATTCCATAATGTATATACCACCTGCTATTTGTTCAGTTGAGGAAGTAGTCTCTATGGGAACAAAACAGAAGAAGAAACTCTCGTATTCAGGAATTTTTAAAGCTTAGAGAGAAGCAAATAAAGAAAAGAAACATTTCAGCTTTACACTTTACACAAGGCTTTTAGTTTTTTCATTTCATTTTATTTTATTTTATAACACCAGTATCAGTAAGAAACAAGTTGATATTGATGACATACAGTTACAGAACCAGTCTGAAATCTAATTAGGTACATGATAGTGACTTAGGGGAAGAAACAGGATCAAGCAAAATTGATTATTTTTTTAAATTTTGTTTCATTTTGTTTATCTTATCCCCCTCTTGAGATAGAACGAATATCTTACTGAACATTCAGAAATACTTAAATAACATTTTCATTCAAGGGCAGATTTTACATATTTTACAAGAAGTGCTATATATATATACTCAGATGGTCTCAGATAATGTCATCTATAGATTGGTTACGTGCATCTCTAGACAGTCTTTACTAAGACCTGTTTTTGAACTTCCCTCAGCTATGGGGCCACCTCATCTTCATGGAGTGACTGTGAAGCACACCATCCCACTGTCATTTCAGGGAGAAAGATACAAATGGCAAGAAGCCTTGCTTCTGTCAGCTCACTATTAATTTAGGCCTGCACAGTTTAAGTTCTGTTGGTTCATCACTTGATCGATAGATTGGCAGCTCTCCTTGGCTCAACTACTCAATTTAGGAAGATGGACTGTTGTTTTCTCATGTTTTATTCAAAAAAAATGGTCTTGGATTCAATCCCTCCTGTATCGCACCCCAAACGGAATTAATCACTCCCTCTTTAAGAATTCCTGTGTAGATCATACTGTACTCGCCTATATTACAATAACTTATTTGCATTCTCTCTTCCGTTTTGTCCAAGGTCTGCTTTAAGATGGGGAATGTGTATAGCTTTGTTGTCCCAGCCCAAAGAACTAGGTCTGTACTGTGTCAGTCCTCAAATATTCTTTATTGAATGTACGAATGAATTAATGAATGATCTGGCTTTCCCACCGCCATAAACATAAATTTTCAGTACTGTATAAGATACCAGTATTAATTGCCCAAATATTCTGTCCTAGCTCTTGGAAATTTCTTGATAGGCAGAACTTTAATCTCAATCTTGTTAAAAATGGATACAAAAGTTGCCAAGTATAAACTAAGTCTTTTAAGAGAAACAAAATAAACTCTATGCATAAATAACCATCAACAAAGATCAGAAAGTGACTGAAAATTTCCAAACAGCTAGATACCTACAGCTAACACTACACTGAACTTTGGACCTCTCAAAGGACTCGAAGTTCTTCTAACTAAAATCATTGTACCAAAAAGAGGATGTCAACAGTTGTTCCTATTTAACAAATGCTTGATTTAATCAACCTTTTTGTCTGGCTGGAAGGCTATGTTTATCAATATACATGTGGTTTTACATTTTTAAATTCTTTCAGCATACATAAAATTTAACATTTATATATACTAAAATATTGAGACACACATTAATACATTCTGAAAGACAAGAAGGAATGGCATATTTGTACATTATTCTTCTTATCAGGGACAGTACACACAAATGCATTTTTAACATAAACATTTTATGCTAGGTTAAGTCCATTACCTCTTTAATTTCTGCAAAGATTCAGAAACTGAGATGCAAAACTTAGGTGGAAGAAAACATTAGCTAAATATTATACTTATCTCTTGATATTTTTTTTTCATTTTACATACTCAAAAATGTATACAATGTATACAAGGTCTACAATAAAATGCTTAACATAGCAGGATAAGTCTTAACTTAATCATTTCAGACCTACATTCTGGATCACAGTGAATTTATTCCCCAGATGGGCATACACCTTAGAGCCGATAGATGTGGAAATTAAGAAAGCCCTTATGCATTTCTCCTTGAACAGAGACATTTCTCATGCCCTATACAGCTATTATTTCCTCAGCACCTCGGATAATCTTGGTAGGTCAACAAATGGAGCCTCACAGGAGTTTCATGTGGATTTATTAAAACACTCTAAGCTGTTACAACTTCCTGGTCAAACCAAAAAGCATTTCAGTTTACCTTTGACATTTCCTTATTGCAACAAGTAGGCAACATTAATATGCTGATAACCAAGTGATATTTAAATAATCTGGCATTTTAAAAGGCTACCCTTATTTAATAAGGCACTGAAGATTTTCATGAAGGGATTGTTTGAATTTGCAATAATAAATATGTGCAGCTTTTATAATGGTGATTATTGTGTCCTGACAGCAAGGTAAATGCATGCAACCCAGTGGAATCTGAACGAAAAGTAACACTTTTTTCCTTTTTTCTTTCTCTTTTTTTTTTTTTTTGTAGTGAGATACAGAGAAAGGGACAGATATAGGAACAAACAGGAAGGGAGAGAGAGGAGATGAATCAATTCTTCGTTGCATCACCTAAGTTGTTCATTGATTGATTTCCCATATGTGCCTTGACCGGGGGGGCTACAGCTGAGCCAGTGACCCCTTGCTCAAGCCAATGACCTTGGGCTCAAGCTAGCGACCTTGGGCTTTGAACTAGTGACCTTTGGGCTCAAGCCAGCAACCATGGGGTCACGTTTATGATCCCACTCTCAAACTAGTGACCCCACAGTCAAGCTGGATGAGCCTGCACTTAAGCCTGTGACCTCGGGGTTTCAAACCTAGGTCCTCAGCAACCCAGGCTGATGCTCTATTCACTGTACCATGACCTGGTCAGGCAGAAGTAATACTTTTTCAACAATCCTATATTTGAGAGTTGCAATGTTTAGTATCAAATTATAATTGTTCATTTCTACGTGTGGATATTATGGGTAAAGAAAAACTACATATAAGAGTGTGAATTAATATTTTATCACAAAACTCTCTTTCTTCATAAAATACACATATATTTTCTTTTATCTGACAAGTTTCAAAAATATCTGGAAATCATTGAAGATTTTGCTTTTAAACAGAAATATGAAATGAGAACTCTAATTATACAGCGTGTGGCAACAGTAGGCTTATAGTTACGAGTATGAGAAACAGAGTTTATTATTGTATTATTCATAATTATTGTATTATTTTTCATATGAACAAATGTAAACCTACTTTTGCCTTACTGTGTACACAGATAATATATCCCTAAATGTTTATAAATTCATAGCATTTTCTTTTGAATTACTTATCTTTAATCAGCTGAGATGGTATATAGAAAAATGTATAAAGGATTCCTGTAGGTAGTTTAGCAATATTTTCTGTTTTATCTCTTCCCAAACACCATTTACAATTTTTGTTCTTGTCTTTTTTGTTTGTTTGCTTGTTTATTGGTTAAACTTTTCCTTCTAAACATGGTTCGATGACTGAAATGAGGTGTACTTTTCTAAACAGGGGCTATACCATGGACTTGACACAGAATATGTTTCCCTGTTTTATTTCCTGTGTGTGGTGCCATCCACCATGTACAAGTGTTTTTGGAGGTAAACAGAAGATTAAACAGCAGTGTTAGATCTCATCAACACGAAACACAGGGAAGAACGTCTGTGGCTCTTTTCCAGGTGGCGAATTGGAAATCTGCCGGCACTGGTGCTCGGAACAAGCTCTGATGCTTTTATCGACTCCCTCGCCATCTCAAACACAGCCCAGTCCTCCATCAATACTTGTCATTCCCTGGGAGCCACTACTCAGTGCTGCTGTCAGTTTCCCTTATCTAATTACTGAGAGGCTCCAGTTCATGAAACGTATCTCCTTAACTGAATACACCCAGGATTTCATCTTGTTAAGAGACAATTTAACCAACTTTAGAAGTTGTTTAAGATTTCTTCTCATGGTCACATACACACGTATATCCTTAATAACCATGATATTTTCAGTTATGTTTATCTTATCTCATTTATGTTTTTAGGGAAAGCCACTAAATTCATGAGAGACTTAAGATTATACGTTTATGTGTAAGATTAAAAATAAGGACTGGGGCCTGACCAGGAGGTGGTGCAGTGGATAGAGCATCGGACTGGGATGTGGAGGACCCAGGTTCGAGACCCCGAGCTCGCCAGCTTGAGCGTGGGCCCATCTGGCTTGAGCAAAAGCTCGCCAGCTTGGACCCAAGGTCGCTGGCTCCAGCAAGGGGTGGCTCGGTCTGCTGAAGGCCCACGGTCAAGGCACATGTGAGAAAGCAATCAATGAACAACTAAGGTGTTGCAAGGGCAACGAAAATCTAATGATTGATGCTTCTCACCTCTCTCTGTTACTGTCTGTCTGTCCCTATCTATCCCTCTCTCTGACTCTCTCTCTGTCCCTGTACAAAAAAAATATAAAATAAAAAAATAAGGACTGGGTATGAATAGTAACAAAAAATGTAGCAACTGTTTTTTTATGCTATTTCTTTTTACCTTGATACTGCGTAAATTTAAAGTGTACATTTTTCCTGCTTCCTGCTTTTTACTAAATAGGCTTCTTGTTCCTCAATATCTTCACATAAAACATTTACAACTTCTTTAATCTAGTGCATTACTTTCCCCAAAAGCAAGTCTTGTTGAATATGTACACGCATGTATTTGCACACAGTCAAACGTTACGTGAAAGGATAAAATATTTTGTGGCAATTAGGAAAAATAACCAAAAAGGTGATATGTAGATGAATCTTCTACTTAATTTAACATTTCCTTTTGCAGATTTATAAAAAAATTCAATCTCCTGAAAAGTAAAGAGTTATTAGCAAGTGACCTGGAGTTTTGAAGTCTAATTTAAGGACAGAAAGGACTCCATTAAACTACACCTAAAGGCAGTTATTAGATATTAAAGCTCTCTGAATTTTCATTATGCAAAGATAGGTTTTTTAAAAAGGCTTTCATGTTCAATGTTTCTAAGGAATATTGTATAGCTAGTAATAGTGAGAATAAATAATTTAAGAATAAAGGGAATACACAGATTGAGTAGCCCCACGTTATGATCTGTCAGTATATACCTATAATACTCTAAGTACATCACAGAGAGTTATTCGGGAATGACTGGCAAATGCCTAAGTCATCGGCACTGATATCAGCATTCATGCAATCTGAGCATCAGTGCGGTGTCTAAACAAGAGTAATAACAGAGAAAACAAAATAAATGTTTCTGTGCAAACACAAATTGGACAATTTGTGAAAAGATTACATTTTCTCTTACTCAGGTAGACTTGCCTCAAAGTACTAAAGAGAAAAAAAAACAAACAAACAAAAAACGATAGCCACATCTTAAAAAGTGTATTTAAGGAAACAATCAAATGCAATCCTAAGCCAATAAATCATCCTCTGTAAACTATGGTTTTTAATATATATATGGCCATAAATAAATGTATATACATTGAGGAGGTTGTAAGATTACTTCAGAAACCAAAATAAAACCTTGAAGTATTAGTGCCTTCGATTTTTAAAAAATTTTCTCTTTGCTGTTCTCTGGGTTTCTCTTGAGCATACATCCTCAATGCTTGGATCAAGTGAGGTGCCTTTAAATTTACGTGAAATGATGAAGTTGGTTTGTGAGTGAACATTTTGTGTCAAGGAGGTTTGGGGAGTTTTTAGATCAATGCTAATGAGCATGAGTTGAGGAAAAAAATAATTACAACCAACCATCTAGGTATCAACATACAGTTATATATGGTAAAGCTCAGAGGTTTTCTGAAATCATATCCTAATCTGTCTGCTGGGAACTCCAGCTCTACAAGATAGCATGATCAATGGAGAGGAAAAATAGAAAGGAATGATACATAACTGAAAGAGTAAGCAGGAGACATCCACAAAGCTAGCCTCTCCCTCTGCTGCCTCCCTGGCTCCTGCCTTATATAATACCCTGGCTCCACTAGCATTCTCTACCCTTTAACTCCTTCTAGGTCGTCTCTCCTCTCTACGCAATGTAGCATTCTATGTAATATACAGGTTTTGTTCTGTATCCTCTTTTACATGGAAACTCTATGAGAAGTCTTTGTTTCTATTACCTACTTCTCTGAAAACTTTGTTTCTTCACATATATACACACATATCTATGGGTGGAAGGGTGATTCGTGTTAATTCACTGGAAAACAAAAAGAAAAAAGTACTTGTCATTTTAGCCATGGGTCTTTGTAGGTATATAAGATATCTCTTTTTCTCCCTACTAGTTATAAATCTAATTTTACTATAGTTCATTAACCAGGCACTAAGAAGAGCTTGGTTGCTGAGCAAAAGAGAAATGCCCCAGATGGGCAGAGCATCATTCCCTGGTGGGTTTGTTGGGTGGATCCTGGTCAAGGTGCATGCAGGAGTCTGTCTCTGCCTCCCTTCCTCTCACTGAATAAAAAAAAACTAAATAAATAATAAACAATCAAACAAATAAATAAATAAAAATAGGTATAATAATGCCTATGCCAAAGTGTTCTTAAGCAATAAAATAATGAAACACACACACATATGTGCATTGCATCTAACAGAGGCCTTCTCCTGTAAATTGTTATGTAGAAGACATGTGTATGTTATATTAATTTATTTTAAAGCATTATTTATATTTAATAATTAGAGTTGTAATCAGTTAGCAATGCATGATTTATTTTTGAAGTTATTATGTCTAAAGGGGACTAAAAGGTTTGCTGTTATAGAGGTAATATTATCTTCCCTAATTCTCATGAGGATAGAAACTACAACCTTTGTTTTCTTAGAATTGACCATCAGGGAAATTGCTCTTGATTCCAAACACCTACCATCTGGCATACTGTCTTTTTTACTGTGCTATACAATATACAATGCCTCAGGCATCCTCCATGTTAACATGGGCCATATATCTTGGACTTTACATGTTTGTCATTCAATTATTTACCCAAACGTAAAAGAAAGAATGAAAGTATATGGAATAACTAACCCTCAGCACCGCTTACCAACTCCTTCATTTCTCAGGTCACTCACATTTTTCCTTATGAGTAGAATCTGTCCCCAAGTTAGGTTTTCCTGGAGTAAGCAATTTATCAAGCTACAACACCTGTTAAGCAAGGTAGTAACTGAGTCGTGGGCGTCCAATCCCCATGGCTTTGCTTGTCCAAGAAAATCCTAATCACGGATTTTTTAAATGAAAACTTACATGGTGGGATTGCAGACTGGTGCAGCCACTGTGGAAAACAGTTTGGAGATTCCTCAGAAAATTAAAAATCGAACTGCCTTTTACCCAGCTATCCCACTTATAGGAATATACCCTAAGAACACCATAGCACTGTTTGAAAAGAAGAAATGCGCCCCCATGTTCGTGGCAGCATTGTTCACAATAGCGAAGATCTGGAACCAGCCCAAGTGTCCGTCAGAAGACGAGTGGATTAAAAAGGTATGGTACATATATACTATGGAATACTACTCAGCCATAAGAAATGATGACTTAGAATCATTTATAACAAAATGGATATACCTTGATAACATTATACGGAGTGAAATAAGTAAATCAGAAAAAAAGAAAAACTGAGAACAGCATGATTTCATACATAGGTGGGACATAAAAGTGAGACTATGAGACATGGACAAGAGAGTGGTGGTTACCGGATGGGGGGAGGGAGGGAAGGGTGGGATAGGGAGGAGGGGAGGGACGCAGGGAAAACCAGATAGAAGGTGACAGAGGACAATTTGACTTTTGGTGACGTGTATGCAACACAATTGAATGATAAGATAACCTGGAGATGTTTTCATTGTACATATGTACCCTGATTTATTGGTGTCACCCCATTAGAATTAATAATAATAAAAAATATATATATAAAAAACTTGCAGTGTTCAATAGCAGTGCCTCAAACATAGGAAGCAATTAAAATGTTGCAAAATGTTAGAATATAGAAATTGTTCTTGCAGAGAAAAGGAGAATTCTTTAAACAATCTAGAGCAGTGGTTCTTAACCTTTTTTGAGGTACCTAACCCACCAGTTTCATATGCGCATTCACCGAACCCTTCTTTAGTGATAAATAAAATATGATTTTTTCCCCCAAATTCAAGACATAGCTATATGTTTTTTTACTGGTGCACAAAATGAGCCGTGCATGAACATCCCCTTGCTCAAAGAACAAAACCAACAAAGTGCATGAACTCACAACAAATTATGGTATTACTTTATTCTGTCCTCCGCGGCAGAGGCTTCTCTGAACCCCTCAGACCGACTCATCGAACCCCTAGGGTTCGATAGAACCCAGGTTAAGAACCCAGGTTACTTCTTTTCACAGGGTTAACTTGAACAGTATTCAAAACAACACATTTCAACTCACTTCCATACTATTTGCTGGCTTCCTTTATTTTATAAATTTTTATTTATTCGTGTGGGTTTTTCCTCTTTCCATTCCACCTTTATCTTTCAGACTTAGAGAATGACTTGAACCTGAATTTCATAAAGGAATATAGTTATCGTATATTAATTATTTCTGTTTCCTTTTTGTTTACATCAAGATTTCTCTAAATGTTTATTCATTCTTTTCTCCTTGGTTTTTGTTTTGATATTCATTCTAAAACTAACATATCTAGTTATGGGTTTTTTTGGTTTTCATTACTCTCATTTTATACCAGACAAATATCTATTTCTCCGTTTCACTTTTTATAAACTCTTTGTTAAAACAGAATCATACCCAACTCTCCTCCATCTTAAACATGGAACAATAGAGATAAATACAAAAACACTATAGGGTTACATAATGAAAAAGATTAGATTATGTTTTAGAAATTAAAAAGGCTCCATAAAGGCAGTGACACTGAAGATATCCCTAAAAACTAATTTTAAAGTAAATCATAACATAAATACTCTGTCATGATGAAGTCACATTCTCAAATAAAACTCGGTTTTTTTTTAATAGCTCAGGCTTAAAAAGAGCCACATGATATTTTTATGATTTGAATTTACAACATGTATAGTTTTCCCAGTAACACTGTGATGTATTACCATTCCCATTCCACAGGTATGGAAACTGAGTCAATGGAAGATTAAATAATTTGCTTAGGGTCACAACCAGTAATAATTATCAACCCGGATGATGTAATTGGTTGGCTCTAGATTCTGTTCCTGACTACTGTGCTTACTGCCAGTCCACAAAGTACTGATGCCAGGTGGCACCCAGGGGAAACAAGGCAGCCTTCATCCTCATCCAGGTTTTTGTCATGGCCCATGAAGGAATTTGAGAGTATGACAGAAAGATTTAGCAAAGCACAGTCACTTTGGCCCTGGTCGGTTGGCTCAACGGTAGATCATAGGCCCAACATGTTGAAGTCCCGGGTTTTATCCCCAGTCAGAGCACATAGGAGAAGTGACCATCTGTTTCTCCACCCTTCCCCTTTTCTCTTTCTCTCTCTCTTTTCCTCTCTCGCAGCTGTGGCTCTAATGGTTTGGGCAAGTTGGCCCCGGGCACTGAGGATGGCTCCATGACCTTGCCTTAGTTGCTGGGGTTGAAAAAAAAAAGTTAGACTGCATCACACTTTTCAAAATAAATATCTGACAATCATTTTTCAAGTTAAACCTCTAAATGATGCATCACTACAGTGGAGGCTTAAATATATAGAAATTGCTAATATGCTATTTAATTTTAGAATCTACCTACACCTTTTTCTACATAGTTTTCCTTCCTTTATGAATGTTCTTAATTTCTAATGTCATTAAATATATGAAGCTATATTTTCTAAATTATGGGTGGCTCATCCTAAGGATTGATTCTGCCTTGTTGATTTACATTGTCTGTCTACCTGACATCACCACTCCATTCAGAGTTCATCAATGCAAACAATCTTCTGATTAATGGCTGATTTATTATTTGCCTTGCAAATGTTTATCTGTGGGGAACTGGGATAAATACTTCAGTTCTGACAAGTAGGAGGGAGGGCTACTCCTCTAGACCTGATAGACTGGTCAGTTGATGGCATCCCAAAGGACCTGGGCCTGCCTTGGTTTTCTGAAACAATCTTCTCAGAAGCTAAGTATTTATTTTTAATGAGTGCAATGGAAAACCAGTGAGACCATGGTTTAGGGCAGGAGATTAATGATAACTTTTGCATGGCACCTTACAAAAAGCCAATCAGAAATAATCTTCATATGTCATCACTTGGTGGTATAATAACTTATTTATTTAAAATAAAAGGAGACTTCCAAAATCACGGACCTGCCTAAATATTTACCAAACTCAAAAACAGGCTCATTGAAAAAACCTAAAATAATACAAAGACTTAAAATCTTAAGACAAAATCTAAAAGGGGCAGAAATGAAAATGTTAACAATGTTTTCCTCTAAGGAGTGATTTTTATTTCATTATTTGCGATTTTAATGTTCATCAAATTGTGTAATAAAACATATTCCTTTAAAAATCATATAAAAATGGTACTTAAGATAGTATTTCTCATAAAGAAAGAGTGCATCTGACATAACTCTCAAATACCACACAGATGGTAGAAAACCAGACATCATATATCCCAGAACTTACAGCTCTAGAGTGACCAGTTCTATAGAAAGCAACCATCGTCAGATAATTGAGTATAAGCCTAGAATGTATTCCCAGTATCTCCTTCTTGTTGAGAATCAGACAAAGGTATTTTTGTCTGTGTATGCACATATATACAGTGTGTCTGTAAAGTCATGGTGCACTTTTGGCCGGTCACACGGTCAAAAGTGCACCATGACTTTACGGACACACTGTATTTCACTTAGATGTTCAGAAGATCTGAAGGGTTGGAAGATATCTCATGTCTACAAAACAAACACATGTTAACTTTGACTAAGAAAAACTATACTCAATGTAGATTTTTCCAATAAAATCCCAGCAGAAAGTTGCCTAGTAAATCTATGAAATGATTAAACTGAATGTAATTAATTTTAATTTGTGAATTAATGCAAAAAAAGTATCGTGCTGAGAAAGAAATACAGCTAACCGACAATTGTGGTGCTCCAGGTGGTTTGACTAATTTAGATGTTAGTTTCTGCACAACAAAACTGCTCTTTTTCTTAAACTTATTTGAAATTATTAAACAATAGAATAGAAAAAAATGGAAAACATGAGATTGAAAGGTAAATCTTGGCTCTGGCTGACGGCTCAGTGGATAGAGTTTTGGTCTGGCATATGGACGTCCTGGGTTCGATTCCCAGTCAGGGCACACAGGAGAAGTGACCATCTGCTTCTATCTCCCTCCCTCTCGGTCTCTCTCTCTCTTCCCCTCCTGCAGCCAGTGGTTCCACTGGTTTGAGCGTGGCCTTGAGTACTGAGGATAACTCAGTTGGTCTGAGCCTGAGCCTCAGGCACAAAAATTAGCTTGGTTGATTCAAGCATTGTGTTCAGATGAGGCTGCTGTGTGGATCCCACTTGGCATTTGGGGCACATACAGGAGTCTGCCTTACTATCTCCCCTCTTCTCACCTAAAAAAAGGAAGGAAGGAAGGAAGAGAGGAAGGGAGGGATGAAAGGAGGGAGGAAGATAAATGCTTGTAGAAAATCTGGTAGCTAACATAAAGTACTATAGGCCCAGCCCAGGACACATATCACAATTCCATCATTTCTCTCAAAATGGTGGAATTTAATGTTTTGTTCTGATATCTATTCGATGCAGTTCATTAGTTGTGCACTTGGACTTAGGCCAGTAAGGTGATCCCAAAGGAAAATGTCAGAAAAGTTATCTCATGAGGAAACTACTCTTAGCAGCAAAAATAGCACCAGAATGTTACCAGCAATTGGACCTGGGTTCAGCAACCTCAGTACTTGAATTCTGGCGAAGAAAGATTCAGAGTGAAGACTCAAACCATAAGAGAAAGTTTACTTAGAAAGTCACAGAGGCAGAAGAAGTGAGCCCTGTAAGAAATGGGCTCAGGAAACAAGTTACAGAGACAGAAGAAGGGCCCTTGGAGTTAGGAGAAAGAGAGAGCCAAGGAAAATGCACCAGGGGGCAAGGTGGGGAAAGGCTTGGAGGGCTCCCTAGAGAGAGCCATGCTGGGCGCGCTATCCTAAGGGCTTTTAAGGGTAGAAATTTTAGGGAAGAATACAGGAGAGAATCTGAATCAGCTTTCCAGGTGTGTCCTTTCAGGGTCCCGGTTTCCAATGACGAGTGGGGGCCAGGCAGGGGGCCATTAGTCAGTGCAGCTGGTGCTGAGCTCAGCCATGGCATCGCTTGTCTGGTTTTGCTGTTTTTCTGGGCCTGGGGCTGGAACACAGCTGAGGCCAAGACGTTATCTCTAAGGAGGAAAGACCAGGAGAGGCTCTGAACCACAGGACCAGCAATGTGCCAGGAGAGACAAGGTCATCCTGGCCATAAGGTGCTTATTTTCCCAGTTTTCCCCGTTGCTAGGCATCCGGGGCTTTCTGTCCTGGTGACCTCCTGTACCTGGTCCATGCTCCTTGCTCTGCTCATGTCTGTCTCACTGCCTGCCACACTCCAAATGCAATCAATTCTGTAAAAATGAAAAGATTTACTTTCAAGCCCGTTAGAATTCTCCAAAACCTATTTTAATTTAAAAAATAATAATAATAAGTTAAAAAAGATATAATATATTTATTCTGAAATTAAATCACCAATAGAAAAAATATACCAACAATTAAGGCTGCCCTCTAAAATTAACCCAGGTTGGATTTTTTGAGCCCCACAAAGCAGACTCTACATTATATTCACAGTAAAGGCAATGTACCATGACCCTGTTATTCAGACATCGTGTCTGTAACCAGTCCTGACAACTGCTGATTATATCTTTTTTATAAGGGTGCATTTCTCTCTCTCTCTCTCTCTCTCTCTCTCTCTCTCTCTTTTTGGCCAGTTATATACTCCAGTGTATAGGCCAAAATGGGCAATGTCTCATCACCGGTAATTGTCACTGGGCTGTCAGTCAGTGACGAGAAGTAGAAAGGGTGACAGTCTTGACATCCCACCAATCACCGCTCTGGAGAATTGATATTGTCCTTCCCAGTAAACAACAGCTCCAGCATCGACCAGTCTCACTGGCACACCCCCAAACAATCAGCTCCCATTAAAGGCTGAAGCCACACATTCATCCAGCCACAGTCCAATCAATAACAAAGTGACTCTTTCCTGTCCCTTTTATGCCCCCTCTACTTGTACTTTGCATTTAATGCCCCCAATTACAAACACCCTGTGGTCCTTGTGTGCTTCTCTGGTATTCAAAATAAGATTTAAAAACTTAATTTGGGAGGGAATAGAAAAATACCCCTTGTGTATTGGATATTTACCTTTTTAATGTCATCAACATACAAACACCGAAGAGACTCAAATTTCTGCTCATGTAGATTTGTGGTTTGCCAATTCTTTTTTCCTAATTTGTATGAGTTTATTTGAGCCAAATGGGTAACAAGCACTGGGAATCAAAATCTCAGTGGATTGAGAAAATGCTCCAGAGAATAGCAGTTTTGCCCCTTATTTTATACATTATAATCACAGGAAGAGGTGGAAGGGGATTACATGAAATCCACTGGTGATCAATCAGGGAAGCGGGAGCAAGCAAAGGGGGGAAATCTCAGGGATTGAATGACAAGTGACATGAATAGACATTTCTTTTGCATTGGTGGGTATGGGACAGTGCACAGCTAACAACTTAACATGGTAACAATACCAGGGAGGGGTTTTGTGGTGCAGAGACTATGCCCTGAGAGGTCTCGAAAAAGAAAATTCCCTTGACATTAGAAAGGTATGTCCCTGTACATGCAAAAAGACAACACACAGGCTCAGTTAAGGTAAAGACTGACCTTTGTCAGGGAAGATACTGGCCTAGAGCTTGACTGTGTGCCATGACTTGCTTTTTGTAAGAAAGTTTTAATTTCAGACTATCCTAGGTGGTTACTTTAGGTCTCTGAGTTTGTAAGTACCACCATGCAGGCTGTCCCTGAGCTTTTCAGGTTTCGTATTTGGCCCTTTTTTTAAATCTATAATTCCCCCTTTTGGTCATAAATCAAGCCAAAATATGCATTGCTGGCCCTGGTCTGATAGGTCAGTTGGATGGAGCATTGCCCCAAATCGTGGAGGCTGTGGGTTTGAGCCCCAAACAGGGAACATAAAGGAACAGAAGAACATGTTTCTCACTCTCGCTTCCTCTCTCAAAGATCAATAACTAAATTGGGAAAATAATTTTTTTAAAAAAATGGATGCATTGCTGAGCAAACTTTTGCTTGGGTATTTTTTTCCCTGAAGTGAGAAGCAGCGGGCAAGCAGTCAGACAGACTCTCCTGCATGTGCCCAACCAGGATCCTCCAAGCATGCCCACTAGGGGTGATGCTCTACTCTATGTGCATTGCTCCATTGCAACTGGAGCCACTCTAGCACCTGAGGCAGAGGCTATGGAGCCGTCCTCAGCACCTGGGGCCAACTTTGCTCCAGTGGAGTCTTGGCTGCAGGAGGGGGAGAGAGAGACAGAGGGGAAGGAGAGGGGAAAGGGTGGAGAAACAGATGGGTGCTTCTCCTGTGTGCCCTGACCAGGAATCAAACCCAGGGCTTCCACACGCCATGCTGACGCTTAACCGCTGAGCCAACCAGCCAGGGCCTGCTTGGATAATTATATCAAACATTTTCTAAAACCCTTCTCTAAAAGCTAAGGGGTTCTACAATGTTATTTATTTAAAAATCACATTATGACAAAATGATACCAGTTAACATACAGTACATTTTGGTATGCCTTTCTTCTTAAATTTATATGTGTATTACAAGGAAGATAGATATTTTTAAATAAAAGCAAATAACTAATGATCACTTAACTAATGACAATAGTCACTGTTTGGTTACGTTCAAAACCCTTCCCTTTACTTACAGATTGTTAAGGATTCTAATCATTTAAAATGTTCTGAAGCTATACTTATACGACCATTAAGAACAATATTTTATCTTATTACAAATCCACATAATTAGGTCTATGTTCACACATCTACTCTCTTATTTTCATTAACCAAATGAACACATTTTGGATGTTTTTGTTGTGTACCCCATAACTGTATGAAATTTTTAATTTTTAGACATAAATAAAAACCTATCTGGTTTATAACGGCGGTGATTTAATAAGAGATGGGCAGCCACCCCAATAACAGCACCTCAGCAAAATGTGAGGGTCAATAAAGAAAGGACAGGATTCAGCTACAGTGACAAAGAGTCTACACTCTTTAAGAGGTGACAGGTGTCAGCTCTGGAGGGAAGACAGTGGCTAAAAGATCATTCTGGAACACGCGCTTGCTGATTTATGAAGCTTCCCTGGTGTCAGTCTGGGAGCATGATGCACTGCTCTATTTCGGGACCAGAGTTAGGTACAAAAGAAGGAATCAGTCAAGGGAAGCCCATCACTGTCAGACTCCAGTCCACCCCCAGAGCCTCTGGGAAGACCTCAGTGGGAAGGATCATGCTTCACTCCCCTCCCTTTGTGGAGAACTGTCTCTGTTCCCATTGCAATATCCAACCTTTTGGAACACTTTTAACCCCTGAAACACCTTCTCAGTGTGACCTTTATCTTTAAAATAAAAAAAGAAAAGGAAAAAAGGTGAACATCAAAGCAGTTATTACTAAAGCAGGTTTCTAGTTCAAGCACCCAGTCAGAGGTACAGAGGAAAGTTTTGCTTAAATAAGTCAATCCTACTGAGTTGCAGGATTGACTTACAGGGAGCAAAGTAATTTCCCAACAACACTGTCACAAAAGCCAACAATATAGACTTGACTTCTACTTATTACATAACATGTTTATAAACCTTAATAGAAACACTCCTTTTAGGAGTCTAAATTCAGTTCTGATACTTAGTAAAGTTAATTGACAAAGAAGTTGGCAAGTCAGAAGTTTTATTATTTTATTTTATTTTATTCGAACCTCTTTCTTTTCTTTATTATTAATTTTAATGGGGTGATATTGATCAATCAGGGTACATAGGTTCCGAGAAAACATCTCTAGTTTATTTTGACATTTGATTATGTTGCATACCCATCACCCAAAGTCAAATTGTCTTCTGTCACCTTCTATCTGGTTTTCTTTGTGCCCCACCCCCTCGCAACCTCCTGCTCCACACCCCCCGCCTCCTGGGTAACCACCACACTCTTGTCCATGTCCCTGAGTCTCATTTTTATGTCCCACCTATGTATGGAATCATACAGTTCTTAGTTTTTTCTGATTTACTTATTTCACTCAGTATAATGTTATCAAGCTCCATCCATGTTGTTGTAAATGATTCAATGTCATTATTTCTTTATGGTTGAATAGTATTCCGTAGTATATATGGACCACATCTTCTTTATCCAGTCATCTATTGAAGGCCTTTTTGGTCGCTTCCATGTCTTGGCCACTGTGAACAATGCTTCAATAAACATGGTGCTGCATGTGTCTTTTTTAAAATTTATGTTAATTTAGACCTTCTGCACTGTAAATAATGATAAAGACTTATAAAAGCTTGACAAACTTGAAGACAAAGAAGTGAAACAGAGAACTATTTTAGTCATATGTATTTATAACATCCCGTTAGGGACATTAAAAAGAAAAATACATGTATTTTTTTTTTTCGGTGAGAAGAGGAGAGATAGTGAGGGAGACTCCGGCGGGCTCCTGGACCAGGATCCACCCAGTTGAGTACCAAGCTAGTTTAGTGCCTGATGTGCTACCACTGAACTATCCTCAGCACCTGGGGCCATGCTTAAACTAATTGAGCCTCTAGCTGCATGAAGGGAAGAGGGAGAGAAGGGGGAGAGAAGCATGTTTTCTATCCTGGCACCAAGCTGGCCCTTTCCTGTGGTGTCAAGATGTACTCCACGTGGCGGAAAAGGGAGGGACCCCTCCGTGAGAGTGGAACTACACTGATTTCTCCATTCATCATTAAGTTGCTCCCTGATGACTGAGTAATTATGTTGTCTGTTTTAAATTCCCTACTATGGGTTATATACTTACTAGGTGTTTAGACCTAAAATAAAATTGATGGTGTCTGCTATAAAGATGTAAATCCTAATAGAAAGACAAACATTTAAATTATGTAACATCATATAAATATATTATATTGAAAGTAAGTGGGAGGAAGGTTGTCAGGTTCCATAGCTCCATTGCCTGGGTCTCCAGTGTGAAAGAAATCAGAAAATTGAGAAAAATTTCTTATCACACTTAACACTTCATATTCTTCCTGCTACATTTTAAGTCTACAACTCTTCAAATGTAATTAATTAGATAAATACTCCCCATGGAAGCCAGATAACTCCATTAAAAAAATTACGTAGTGATATTCCTTTTAATGACAGCAGCCATGATGTTTTTGTTTATAATAAGATGGTTAAGAGCAAGAATAACAAGTCTAACCAACACCATACTGGTTACACAGCCATTCTGCCGTTAAAGTTATGCTGTATTGGGGGCAGGAAGCGTAAGTAAAATGCTTGGAAGGTTGATTGTTGCAGAGACTCTCGTACAAGGATGGAATGCCAGCCACTGACAGGGTTCAATGCACGCAGAGCTTTACTAAATGGACACAATCAATGCCTTAAGGGGGATGTTGGGAACCCACATTATAAGTACCAAACAGGTACAATTACAACACTTTTCCAGGCCCTGCATTAAGTTTATTAACTTTTCTCATTTGACTTACAAATTTCTCTAATTAGGATGAAGACAAGTCCCATATTTACAACTCCGACTCCTGCCTCGTTAATGTTTTACAAGGAACAATAAATATAATGTAGCAGAGAAATATCATGTCACCCTTAACAGCAGACAAGTAGAGAGAGGTCACATATTCCAATAATTCTTCTGCAGGTGGCATAGCACCTTCCATAAAAATATGACAGAACTGTGAAGTGAAAAATCCAATAGATAGTATGTCATATATATATATATATAATATATATATATATATATTATATATATATTATATATAATATATATATAAAGTATCCATTATTGTAACAATGCTAATGTAACCAACAAGAATGTGTGTGTGTAGCACGTGTTTAATTTTAATCAGCTCTACTTTAGTTTCCTAAGGCTTAATATGACATAGAGAATTAAATGATTTTAAAGCATACAGAAAAACATTTAAATATTTATGAAACTAAATATGCAGCAGAATAATGCGTACATAGATTTAATTGCCACCCCAGTAGCCCTTCTTCTGTTTGGAAATCAAGGCGAGAAGCAAAGTTCCTAAGTAAACTGTGAAGGAGACGCCAAGGTGAACTTGTCGGTGAGTCCTGCCAGCTCTTCAAAAAGTAGTTTAACAGCTTGGAAGTTGAAATTAGACAAGTTATACAAAATGTTGGTAGCATAAATTCAAACCATAATCTTCTGAAACTTTTGGGTAATCATGCATGACATTTAAAAGATGATAAGACTAATTGTTACTTTACCCAATGCAGTAGATGATGAAGTATTGATATAATTTTCTGTTTCATAATAATAATAATTTCCAATACAGTATCATTCAAACATAATGTTTAAATAAACATGATACAATTTTAACAACAGATGGAATCCAATTAGTTAACTCCAAAGATGATACCAAGAGAATTGCCAAAGTTCATGTAGTTTTTCACGGAGCTTGGACCCAGGATTTTCTACCCGGAAATCCAATGAACTCATCCCCAAACTACCTGTTTATTACTTACCATGGCCCAGATGCTAAGCTACATTAAACGAATAATTTTTTTAAATGTTATACAGTGTGTCCGTAAAGTCATGGTGCATTTTTGACCGCGTGACCGGCCAAAAGTGCACCATGACTTTACGGACACACTGTATATAGTAATAAGTCCAAAGAGGTAACATTTTCTGTAAGGCATAAATATATATGAAACATCTTTATAAAAAACAACTGGCCCAAATTCCTTAAAATATTATGTAATGTGAAAAACAAAGAAACAAAATAAAAATGCTGAAAATCTTTCCAAATAAAAACAGAGAGATTAAAATAATAAAATAATTAAAAGAAATACAGTATTCTGAATTGAATTTTCTGTAAATATATATATATATAATTAAAACAACAGGGAATATTGGATATAAACAATTTATTAAACAATGGTGCTGCATCAATACTTAATTTTCAGAGTGTGAAAATTTATTAAAATTATGCAGCAGATTGTTCTTGTTCCTGGATATACGTGTCGCATGTCGAAGTACTTTAGGATAAGACGTCTAACATCCAGTCAAAGTGGCTACACAGGTCAACGGGATACATGCCTCCTCTTACAACCACATCAAAATTACAACTAAATTACAAAACAAGCATAACATAGAAACTACTGACAGCTGAACAGAGTCTCTCCTGAAGACTGTGGGGCCCCCGCCCCACACCAGGCCCCCCAGCCCGGGAATCCAGTGCCAGGAAGAGAAGTCCCCATAACTCTGGCTGTGAAACTACTGGGGATTGTGCCTGAGTGGAACAGAGGCTGAAGTCACAGGCCTCTTAAAGGGCCCACAACAGACTTATGCAGACTCACTCCCTCTGAGCTCCATCACCGGGGCAGCAGCTGAAAAGGCACCAGGAGGAAATTGAGGAAATGAAGTGTCAGTGATCAAGTGAGAGCTTGAGGGACAGCTCTCTCCCAGAGAGAAGTGCTGGCAGAGGTCATAATTCCTTTCCTGAGCCCTCCCCCTCCAGAACCTGCAGGCGGGGCCATATCTGAAACTCCATCAAACTGGCTCATACCATTAGCCCCGCCTTGGTGATTCCGTTAACATCATGCCCCAGACAAATTCTGGCCCACACACAAGCTGGTTCTATGGCTTTTCTATATGGATACCTGTCTTGGTTCATGCTCAAACTTTCCTAAAAGTTTTCAAATAGCAGCATCTGGCCTCTGCATGCCACATACCTCTCGCTAAGTAACCGCAGGCCCTGCACTAGCAGCAGCTGGCCCTGGTTTACAGAGTGGCCTCTCCTGGGCTCCTCCAAGCCCAGCACAAATAGAAGTCATCTGCAGAACACGTTGTAGCTCATGCCAGGTGGCCCAGGTGTAACACAGGTGGTGGCTGACCTTTGCCAGCATCTCCCAAGAGGTCTCAGTGCCAGCATACCTGAAGGACAGCATCGGACCATGTCAAAACACACACACACACACACACACACACACACACACACACACACACACACAAAGAAAACAAACAAAGAAACAAACAAACACCCAGACACCTCCAAAAGCACAGACTCAAGGGGAGAACTTGGCAGGCTCCAGAGCCTGGCTGAAGGAACTCCTGCTTCATGAGGGAGGCTCTGGAACAGCTACTCCCATGCTGGTCACAGCTATGCATTGCAGCCAATCAGTCTGGGGGTAAATCCCTCCCGCTGATGTGCAAACAGCAATCAAAGCTCAATTATAACGGGAGAGTGTACACAGAAAACACCTTAGGTGCCCAGCTTGGGTGATCACGGAGGCTGTGCCACTGGATCCAACAGAACACCTACTATATTAGGTCATTTCCCAAGACGGGGAGACTCAGGAACTACTTAAAACATAGAAATAAAGAAAGGGAGGTTGCCCAAATGAGGAGACCAAAAAAAAAAAAAAACAAAAACAGGTCTCAAAGGAAAGAACAGAACGAAATTCCAGAAAAAAGAGTTAAACAAATTACAGACAAGCAACCTACTGAATGCAGAGTTCAAAACTCTGGATAAAAGGGTGCTCAGTGAACTTAGGGGGAGAGTAGATGAACACAGTGAGAACTTCAACAAAAATATAGCAAACATAAAAATTTAAATAAAATCAAAATCTTAAAAATAACTATCAGAAATGAGGAGTACATTATCTGAAATGAAGAATACATGACAGGAAATCGACTGTGGAGCAGATGAAGCAGAGGATTCGCTGATTTTTAAAATTTCTCCTAGCTTAGCCCGATTCTTTAAATGTGCAATTTGTGGCCTGACCTGTGGTGGCACAGTGGATAAAGCGTTGACCTAGAATGCTGAGGTCCCTAGTTCAAAACCCAGTACTTGTCTGGTCAAGGCACATAGGGGAGCTGATGCTTCCTGCTACTCCCTGCCTTCTCTCTCTCTCTGTCTTTCTCTCTGTCTCTCTCTCTCATTCTTTCTCCTCTATAAAAATATGAATAAATAAAAAATAAATAAATAAATGTGCAAGTTATGGACATAAAATATCCCCAATTGCCAAAGTAATGGTAAAAGGAATTATTTTCTTTTTCATTAATAAAGTAATACAAATAAAAAATAAAAAGAGCTGTCTTATTATTTTTCAAATCTGGCAACATTACTCAAATGCAACATACCATTTTTATTAAAATTTTTATTCAGATAATTGTAGATTCAGTTATAAGAAATAAAACAGACATGCCATGTACCCTTTACCTAGTTTCCACCAATGATCACATCCTGCTGAATTGTACAATATTACAACCAGAATACTGACATTCACATGCCATTTTATCTGTATATGTTTCTGTGTGACAGTGAAATCTTTTTATCAGACTTTTTCTGTGTAGGGTGGAGTTGACGAAGTATCTGGTTGGTTCAAATATGTTACATCATAAGTAGAGAACCTATGTGCGTATGAATATAACTACATTTATCTACACGTATGTTTGTCTAGCTAACTGTCCATTCTTCCAAAGAAATCATTTTGGGCTGTGCCAAAAATAAGTTTAAAACACAGATGATTATTTTAAGTACCAGTGAGGTATTTAGTTAAACTATTATAAATCATATAAATTCAACACAAGTTTCCTGAACTCTTATGATATGCCTTCACCATGTCTAAGTATTGGAGGTAAGTTGGTGAAAAAACAGAACTGCCAGTCAAGAAAACAGACATTAAGCAAATAAACATGCAGATATGATTTCAGATTATAATTAGTGCTCCAATATAAAATGTCAGGGTACTATAAAAGAAAATAACAGTAGGACCCAAAAAGATGCCAGCATGTATAGCTAATCTCATTGATTAAGAAGCTTTTAAATATACACAATTGTGAAATGAGTAGCCTAGAACATCATGTAAGCCACAGGATTCTTGAAGTTTCTGTAAGTTAACGTTTAATAGTTAGCAGGACCATTGGCAGAATCTGCTAAGCCTTTGTCTTGTGGTAGTAATTAACTCTCATTCACAGAAATGTGTGAATGATTCGTATGATACAAAGTAACACTGGTAAAATCCATCTATGGGTTCCTTATTCCTGTAGCATGTTTAGATAGTAAGAAGAATATTGTGATTATATACATTTTCAAAGCCAGTGGAGATGGTTGACATTGGGAAATGTAAAAATGTTATAAAGATTCAACAGAAAATGTGTAACACCAACTTTAGTGAAATCTCCAAAGTAATACCCCTAAATTATGTCCTGAAGCATTCTGAATGTCTCCGACCTCTACTGCCAACACATGAACACACACACACCTTCTAGCCTAATGCTTTAAATATTTTGTAGGTGTGCCTGACCTGTGGCAGCACAGTGGACACAGCTGACCTGGAACTCTGGAGCCCTGGGCTTGCCACGTCAAGGCACATATGGGAAGCAACTACAAGTTGATGCTTCCAGGTCCTCTCCTCTTTTCTCTCTCTCTCCTCTCTCTAAAAAATGAATAAGTAAAATCTTTTTTTAAAAAAAAATCTTTTGTAGGTCTAACAGAGGAAAAAGGAAATTCATACCATTTATAAAGAATGAGTTATTTAATTCATATAGGAAGAAAACTGTTCTTACTGTTCTATGCCAGATGCATTTTAATGAGGGAGAATGACACAGAGGCAGGTGTATACTGTTTCCATTAGCAATGTTTCAAGAATTCATTAAGACACTGAACTTGGCATCTGTAAGATGGAAGTTCTTGGATCCTGCCTATGGAACCATTGTTGTTATCTGTTTGAAAGTCATTTTAATTAAGTGCAGAAAACAAAGGTAGCTTTTTCCTTGACACAGTACTTTTATACTCATTCATTGTATGATTGTATGGAAGACATCCAAATGTGAAGGTCAAGCTTTGTGAGGCCATGCATTATTTTAATATTTATCTGCCAATTGGAATTATATATTTAAAACTCCCAATAATTTCAAAACTTAAACTGAAAATAAAGTATAAGTATAGCATAAGTATATATAATGCTGTTATTATTGGTATGAACAGAAAACTTACTCTTATTTACTTTTCTTTTAGAGCTATCACGTGTAACAGAGAATGCTTTTCTTCCATAGGTCCTGTTTTCTTTAATACTGGAGAGCTATGACTTACGGAAGGTTATAAATGTCCCACGTTAAAATTTGGTAAGCTCAACTCTCAAATGTTTACATACTGAATTTGAAAAATGATTAATTATATCTACATCTTCCTTAAACAGATATTTAAAATTAAATATATATTGGTATTATTCAATTTGCAATAGAAAAGTTCTCTGCCTATGTTATTTACAGACCATGACTTTGCATATAATTTAGATGCAATTACTGATTTGACAATTATATGGAATGCTCATGTCCAGGAAGAAAACTACATTTCAGGAAAAGATCGTGTCAGCAGAAAACGGGGCACGTGAGTAGAGAAAGGAGGCAAGTAAGGAAACCTCTGATGTCCACTGGTCACAGAGAGACGACGAGGAGAAACATTTTCAGAAAACATGAGGAAGTAAATAAAAGCTAACTTACTGATTTGCATATCAAATTTGCCATTTCTAAATCAGATTTCTTAAGAGGAGTCAAAAATAGAATATTTGGGTTCTATTTCAGATAGCAAAAACAAATCACTAACAAATTCCTATCTACATAAAGTTCAATTAGTTTATTTTTATCATGTCATGCAAAAGTCTATGAAGGTGGTACACTACTCTAAAATGAAAAATAATTTATAATCTTTCAACCTAACTTTTAGTATCAGCTAAAGATTGTGTAAACACATTTCTTTTTTCTAAATAAAGAGCTGAAGCACTGCTTGAAGAGTGGTCACTGGAAACATATAACACAGCATTAAATTTAAAATAGTGGTACCGCCTGACCTGTGGTGGCGCAGTGGATAAACCGTCGACCTGGAATGCTGAGGTCTCCGGTTCGAAACTCCGGGCTTGCCCGGTGAAAGCACAAATCGGAGTTGGTGCTTCCTGCACTTCCCTCTTCTCTCTCTCTCTCTCTCTCTCTCTCTCTCTCTTTATCTTCCCTATCTAAAATGAATAAAGTCTTTTAAAAACACTTAAAATAGTGGTACCATAGTCAGATAAACCTATGTTGGAGTAGTCCCTGTGCCACAGCCAGAGGAAGCATCATTAAAATGGTGCTGAAGTTGCAATGTATGGAAGACGGAAGTTTGCGTGGCAAATGCAAACATCCAATTCTAAATACATAATTATCACTGGGGTCATAATGTATTTTTTTCTCAACACCTAAACAAACAATTGAAACCCCCTGGGACCAAGATACCCTAGGGCCTAGGCGGTCATGCTCCATTGCCTCTTGCTGAGAATTGCAGGCTATGAAGCTAACAGACAGGGAAGCTTATAATTAGCAGCTTCTTCCAAACCGCAGGATACGCCTCCTGTTACCTCTCTGTGTAGCCAGTTAAGCATTCAGTCATAAAGGATGCTTTAATAACACTTTACATAGTTGAATTCCATAGGAAATTGTGCAAGTTATCAGAGTAATAAATTGTTCTTCAGGAGATCAAACTCACATATAAGTCATTCAAAAATCAACATACAATTTCACATGCAGGTTCTGCATTTTAGTTTAAAATTACAGTATCAGAATGTCTCAAGGTCAACATAAACTGTAAGTCTTGTGTAATTACATGCCAAGAATGCAGTAATTACATGCTTAGTATCTAACTTGAAGTAGCAGTACTAAAACTGTAGTACAAAATATAATTATCTGCACCACACGATGGCAACAAAATGTAGTCCACCTCTAAACTGTATGGCCTGGCCCCGAAATATTCTGAACACTTTTATCATATCAGTGAATTATATTACATTTATCAGTTTATACAATAAGATAGTAAAGAAATAAGTTGATTTTCCTTTCTTATTTCATTATACCAACATCTTGCACTTTTTGAGATATATTTGAGACGTGAATATATTTCAGCAATAGAAAAAATGTCTAAAGCATTTCATGCATAAATCCAGTAAAAATGCTTCAGGATCCTGTGAAAAGAATAGCACACATACATTCATTCAATAACTTGCTTCAGAGTTGGTAAAAAAAAAAAAAAAAAGTATGTTTCAAGACGAGCTTTACAGACAGTGACTTTACAGACAATGTATTTTCAAAAAAGTGTTAAAAATTTTGAAAACCTTTGGTCCCCTTCATACAGAAAATGCTACCACATGTAAAGGGCTTTACCTAATCATTGAGAAAGCACATTTTTATTTACTTAAGGAATTACCTTTTTTGTAAAAGACACTGAAATTCCAGTCTTTCATAATTCCCATTAGAATAAGCACCAGAGAAAATATAATCTGCATTCTGTGTTCGAGGTGAAACACACGCACACAAACTGTTATCTCTGGTAAACCTACATGTTTCCTTTTAATCTCCATGCTGTCTCTTTCTTTTTCCTACAGCTAAATCCTTGACTGATGAAGGTGGAAGGAGACCTCACCTGTTGAACCCCTGGCCTGTCCCGGCTCTGTGGCCCCACCCTGCTGCGTTCAGGCACAGGGAGACCCGAGGGCCACACAGCACAGGGACTATGGCCACACCCTCTCGCGCGGAGGCTACTGCCCCCGAATCAGCTTGGCGCTGGGCTGTGGGAGAGGGGTACACTCATCTCCCCTGTGGGCTCGGGCTGCCAAGGAGATCTACCCTCCTGAGCTCAGTCCACAGGGGGATCTGAGTGTTGTCTGGACCTGGGATTGAGGTGCACCATTTCCTCCCCTGGAAGCTTCACACAGGAAGGCGAACAAGTGCCCACCCCCACCTGCATGCTTGCCGGCACCATGCCCAGCGGAGAAAAGGCAGCGCTCCTGGGAGCTGGCACATTTCCAGTGTCGTCTTCAGAGGCTATGGTCTACCTCAGCGGCAGAAGTAGATTGTAGAGAGCGTTGGACCTTTCAAAGATCTGCCCACCCTTTAAATTGGAGAAATCCGAGCCTTGTACACATATTGACCGACCCCTCCCATGCACAACCGGGCCCAATGTGTAGCCACCAGCCCCAGACGGGAAGCACAAGGCCAGGTACACTCAGTGTCTCACATCCACTGGTACCTGAACGCTGCCCAAGTGAATTCAGAACTAACAAAACTAGTGGTGGGTTCCAGACTCTACCAAAGCTCAAACCAAGTAACCACACAAGTGGCACACCCAAAGGGGAATTTCAAGAGGCACCACACTTCTATGGGGAAAACTCTGGCTCTGGGGGCAGCTCCTGTACAGGCACTCATGCATGATGACCCAGGTTACCCCCGCAGTCCGCCATCCTGAAGGGTTAGCTCCACCCATATAAATGATAAAGAAGCCTTCCAGACTTAACTATAACAGAATTTATAGTTTCGCTTTCCTCGCTCTTAACCAACATGGTTCCAGAAGAATTAGCCACAGCAATCAGACAAGAAGAAGAAATAAAAGACATATAAATTGGAAAGGAAGAAGTCAAATAGTCATTATTTGCATATGAGATGATATATATAGAAAATCCTAAAGACCCACCAAAAAAAAGATACTAAATTTAATAAAGAAATTTGGCAAAGTAGCAGGATACAAAATTAATATTCGGAAATCAGTGACATCTTTATACACCAATAATAAACTATCAGAAAGAGAAATAAAAAAAAAAAACAATTCCATTTATGACTGCAACAAAATAAGTTACCTAAAAATAAATTTAACCAGAGAGAAAATAACATATTGAAAAAAATTTGAGAAAAAATCTAGTAAGTGGAAGCATATATCGTGTTCATGGCTAGGACATGATAAAACCATTAATATGTCCATACTACCCAAAGCAATCTACAGATTCATGCAATTCCTATTTAAATACCAATGGCGTATCTCACAGATCTAGAAAAAATATATAAAAAAATGTATGTGGAACCACCACAAAAGATGCTGAAAAGCCTCAGTGATCTTGAGAAAGAAGAACAAAGTTGGAGGTATCATACAAACTGGTATCAAACTATATCACAAGTCCATTGTAGTCAAAACGGCATGGCGCTGGCACAAGAACAGGCATGTAGATCAATGGAACAGAATAGAGCGCTCAGAAATATAATAATTCCACGTCTTGAGAGTCAATTAATACTTGATAAAGGAAGCAAGAACATACACCAGGTGAAGACAGCCTCTTCAATAAATAGTGTTGGGGAAATTAGAGTGACACATGCAAAAAATAAAACTAGACCAACAACATACACCATACACAGAATAAACTCAAAATGCATACAGACTCAAATATAAGTCGCAAAACATAAAAAGACTAGAGGGAAACATGAGGAGTAAAATTTTACACATTTTTTGTAGTAATATTTTTGCTGATATATCTCCACAGGCAAAGGAAACGAAGAGAAAAATGCAAAAAAAGGACTACACCAAACTAGAAAGGTTTTGCACAATAAAAGAAACCATCAGCAAAATGAAAAGGGAACCCAGTGAATGGGTAACATATATGCCAATGATACGTTTGATAGAGGGTTAATATCCAAAATTTATAAAGTACTTAACATAGAAAAGAAATTGAAATGGGCAAAGGACCTGAATAGACACTCCTCCAAAGGACATACAGATGACCAATGGACATTTGAAGAGATGCTCAATGTCACCAATCATCAGAAAATGCAAACTAAAACCACAATGAGATATCACCTCACACCAGTCAGAATGGCGCTCATCAATAAGTCAACAAACAACATGAGCTGGCGAGGATGTGGAGAAAAGGGAACCCTCCTGCACTGCTGGTGGGAATGTGCACTGGTGAAGCCACTGTGGAAAACAGTAGGGGGGGTTCCTCAAAAAAATAAAAAATGAAACTATCTCTGGGCTCAGAAATCCTACTTCTTGGAATATATCTGAAGAAACTAAAACATTAATTTAAAAAAAGAATTATATGCACCCTTATATTAATGCTTCATTATTTACAACAGCTAAGATCTAAAAACAGCCCAACTGCCCATCCGTAGATGATTGCATAAAAAGCTATGGTACGTTTACACAATGAAATACTACTCGGCCATGAAAATAAAAAAAAAGAAAATCTTAACCATTTTGACTGTGTGGATGAATCTGGAGATTATTATGCTAAAAAAAAGAAACCAATCAGAGGAAGACAAATGCCGTATGATGTCACTTATATGTGGAATCCAGTGAATAAAATAAACTGAACAAAGTGGAAACAGAGTTATGGGCATGGACACACGGAACGGACAGACAGCGGTCAGGGGCCGGGGTGGTGGTGAGGTTAATGAAAGAAGATGGAGAGATTAAGAAAAAAACATACGTATATAAAACACAGACACAGAAAAGAGTGTGGTGCTGGCCAGCGGGTGGGGGCGGGGGAGGAGGGCAAAAAGGGCGTACATGGTGATGAGAAGAGACTTTGTTTAGGTGATGGGTCCACCATGCAGTGTGCAGGTGAGGTGTGGTGGAGCTATACACTTGAGACCTATATGGTTTTGTGAACTAATGTCACCCCAATAAATTCAATAAAGAAATAAAGAATGGAGTATAATCTCAGAAGAAACAGAATTGCTATAACATGATATATCACTGGTGATAAACTATACATATTTAATTTTATTGTTGAAGACACTTAAAATATGTATAAATCATAGATTTAAATATGGGAATTTGAAATATACCACGTACGTTGTCTCACTTTTCACTGAGCCTAAGCAGGAATTCTACATAATTCTAAAATAGGATATATTTAACTTATACATTTTTATAGTTTCAACATATTTTTGTGAGCTACCCTGAATTTTACATTCTTATTAAATTATCCAAGTTTGGGCATAGACTACAGAGAAACATTTCTATGCATTTTTATGGCTTTTTTAATTTATATTTTTAGAGAGAGAGAAAGAGAAAAACATTGATTTGTTGTTCCACTTATTTATGCATTCATTGATTGATTCTTGCCTGTGCCCTAAGCAGGGATTGAACCCTTAACATTGGTGTATCAGGATGATGCTCTAACCAACAGAGCTATCCCCCAGAGCCAATAAGCATTATTCGATGGTAGTTTTTATATTTCGATTTGGACAGGTCAACACTCATTATTTTTATTTTCCAGACAAGATTAAAGAAATCGCCAGCTCTACTTCACAGGTGTTGCTGATGGTAAAAAAAAAAAAAAAAAAAAAAAAAAAAGTGGGGGTAAAAGAATAATAGATGAAAGTTCCATGAACCAGGCTTTCCTCACCCCACTGAAGACGGTGGCAAGTATTGCTGCCAAGTTCACATGCGGAAAACCAGGGAATCTGCTAAAAGGTCCTTAGTGCGAGCGCTGGGAAATTTGTTTCTAAAACGCAGTACTCATCTTGCAGAAAGTAGCAGCAGATTGCACGTGTTACCGCCTGCAGACTAAAGTGGGAATAGCTCAAAGAACAAGGGTAATGATGGGGGGGGGGAGGCGAAAAGGGGATTTTTCTGGCACTTATCTTCTGTTTCATCTATTTGCATGAGAACAATGTCGGCTGCAGACATTACAGGACCTTAATGAGAACAGGAGCCTTTCCCAAGGGGCAGCAGCCAGGATGGGTGTTGATGAAACCCATCTATCCATGCAATGTTAAAAGTCCCCGCTCTGCTCAGAGCCCATGTGGGTGGGCCTTCTGTCTACGGAATGCAGAAATTAAGAAGGATGACTTGAGAGAGTTCAAAGCACACTCGTCTCTCTGTCATCTGGCCCTTAATGATAACGTACTACTTCTTTCCTTAAAGGGCTTCATGTCTTATTCAGGGTAAATGGTGAAAATGTGGCATTTTAGAACCCATGATGTGTTTTTCTATTGATGCTGTCAGTGGGACCAGCCACTAACGGAAGAGCTGCTTGTCACTTCGCATTCTCTTCAGTGATTCATCAGACAGCGGCAGGGCGCGCGTGCAGGACCCGAAGAGGAATAAATAACTTACCAGCTCCATCCTGAATACTCACGTATTTTATTAAGCTGCCGCCAACCCCAGGGCAAGGCAGCATGTCAGAAGACAAACTATTCTGGGGGGAGGGTTGTCTCTCAGTACATACTTTTAGTCACAAGCTACTACCTGCTGCAAGTATTTATTACCTAAGATATGAAAACATCTCTTGGGTTGCAAAAGCTAGAGGTGCATTTTTATGCCTTGGGCCCATTCTTTACACCAAGCGTAGTCTAGTAATGATGCTCATTATTAATATATGCAATTCGTAAACCACTTTTCCTCCAAAGACTTCAAGTTGCAGCATCCCAGTTGCATATATTAACTTGCCTCGCAGGGTGAGCCGTCTGTTTTTCACACACTTAAACTACATTAGTGCCTGAGAGGTAGCTCTCTACCTAAATCATAGCTGTTTAAGTGCAAGTAATCGACTTCACACATCAAGAGCAGGGACCATTCCCATGTAAGCTAGATAGACCAATACTCATGGAGAAAGGTACTACTAAGCACTGTCAGTTATTAGCAAGCTCTACTAATGTTGGAACGGGCAGATTTACTGAGTCCTGACATGTGTACAGGTCATACACTGCTCATCGCCAATCTAAATCTCCTTCAAAGTTTTCACTGTTCATCTTGTCTAACCCTGCAGGAGCATGACACGTTAACTATACTTTCAATGACTCTGACTGTATTTAGGACATAAGCAACTTGCGTGAGATTAATTTCATATGAGAATTTTGAGTTGTATTGCATCTGTTTCAACAACCTTTTGTTTTTTACATCAAACAAATGAAAGAGCGTCCACGGCTACATTTCAGGGTCTCCTTTGCGTATTGCTGTTACCTCACTCCCCCAATGCCCAGAAGAGTTGTAGTAAATATATCGCCACTGAAACTTAATATCCAAGTAGCAGTGTTTATTTTCCAGAACCTAATGCAGCTCATCTCTAATGGAGAAACACACTGTATCCCAAACACTCATTTACAACTGGTGTCAGAACACAGAATGCACTTCCTCATAAACAATAGTTCCATTCAACCTAAAATATAGTGAAGCAAGGATGTTCAAATCAAGTCATAATCGGCAAGCCAAAAGCCAGGGATACACAGCTTCTTCGTTCATTACTAATTGCTAACAACTCCCCACCCCATGAACTCCACCAGCCTTAGGGTTACCTTTTCCTTTCCAGCGGGAGTAGAGCAGGTATCAAAGAACAGCTCTGCTCCCACACAGAAAGTATAAGAATTCTTTGCCAGGTATACATTTATTATAAGTTTCTTTCTTGAGCCATTCAACCTGGGAATTAGAGAAACATTAGGCTTCCATAATAAAAGAAAATAAAGCTCTCAGTCCAGAACACTGAAGTTAAATATAATTTACAACCAAAAAGGTTCAATTAATTTTTAGACATCATTACCTTTTAATTATATGTCATACTAGAACTGGGGGGCGCTGATTGTTAAGTCTGTTATCTCTTGCTTAGTAAGTTGAAATGAAAGATTGAATTATTGCTTATTTTGCCTTAGTGGTTACAAAATAGTAAGTCAAAGAAAATAAAAAACTATGTCAGGAACTGTTTATATTTATAGATTGTAAGAGCTATGACAACATGGTTTTCAGTATTTAATGTGCATCAGAAACATCTGGCAGGGTTATTAAAACATCTGCTGTGAGCTCCATCCCGGAGTCTGTGATTTATTAATATACGTCTGACATCCCAGAGTTTGTAGGTCTGGGGTGGGGCCCACAAATTAGTATCTCTAACATATTCCCAAGTGATGCAGATGTTCCTGCCATGAGAGTCACAACACTTTGGGCACCATTACTATTGAAGGAACAGAACAACTTTATTCAAATCCTAGAAGTTTTATTGACTAGTTATATTTATTCTTCTAAGTTTTAATAAATAATAAAAATAAATATTAAACATCAGCATAAAATTTGAGGTTAAATTAAATGTATCAAAGGAAATGCCTACCATACTATAGAAGTTTAATAATGTGAAGAATTGATTACACAAATACTGAACTATGTGAAAAAAAAATTGTTATATCTCACATCAACCTGCAAAAGTAGGAAAATGTCCTTTCCATTGAATTTCTAATTGCTGGTATGTGTGACAATTGATTTAACAAATAATGCGTTCAAATGTCATACGTACATTAATAAATTAAAAACTCAACCAGGCAGTGAATGCAAAACTAGCTGATATTTGCAGTTCAATTAAATTGGCAATTGTCAGCAATTGCCATCAATAAAATTGACATCAATTTAAACTGTGAAACATATGCAAAATTCATATGCCTAAAGATACTATCTTATATTATTTAACATGAGCTCAAGTAAAATCTGAACTTACCTTATTTCCAACACATCTTCTAGCTTATTTCAACCTTCTACCACTCCCTTCCAAGTGGAGACTACCTCCACTTTCTCAATCAATCCAAAGGGACGGAAAATTTAAGACAATACTGGAGGAGAGAATTTAAAAGAAAGTCTTGGAAGATCTTCATTCCATAATATTTATTCTCTATGTTTTCAAGGTCAGGATTTTAATTATTTATAGCTTAAATTAAAAAATGATGAAACCAAATTTGTGTTAAAATGATATTGAAGAAAGGGTGCTTCACTGGATACTTGCAAAAATATTTTAGCAAACTGGAATAGTGGAATTTTAGCAAACTGTAGGAGTTCTGTTTTAATCTTCAAGGTAATAGAAACGTTTAGATGGAGGGGTGACACGGTGCGACTGACAGTCTAAAAAAACTGACTAAAATGTGGAAAATAAAATGAACACAATCCAGGGTGGTTCAGGTGGATCACTTAGTTCAGGTAGCAACGGTGATAGCCAGAGGAGTATGCAATAGGTAAAGTAGGAATATAAAAGATCAATTGGAGGTATATCTTAAAAGTAACAGTAATGTTTTAGACATAAAAGGTGGAGAAGAATGGTGTGATGAGGATAGGAAAGCTATGAATTCGGTTTGGGAGGTGTCCAGTTGAACAATCTCTGAGACAAAGAGAAGGAGATTAGAGGAGGAAATGAATTTTACGGGTAGAACTCAGAAGGAAGATAGAAATTTGCATTCTCTCTAGACCAGTGGTTCTTAACCTGGGTTCTATCGAACCCTAGGGGTTCAATGAGTCGATCTCAGGGGTTCAGAGAAGCCTCTGCCGCGGAGGCCAGAATAAAGTAATACCGTCATTTGTTGTAAGTTCATGCACTTTGTTGGTTTTGTTCTTTGAGCAAGGTGATGTTCATGCACGGCTCATTTTGTGCACCAGTAATAAAACATATACCTATGTCTTGAATTTGGAAAAAAAATTATATTTTATTTATCACTAAAGAAGGGTTCAGTGAATGTGCATATGAAACTGGTGGGTTCGGTACCTCAAAAAAGGTTAAGAACCACTGGTCTAGACAGAGTGGCAAGGAAAGCTGTTAATGCAGATGAGAGCTGCTAGATTAAGAAGAGGGGAGGCCTCTACATTTAAATCAAACTGCACAGAATGAGCTGTAAAAGAAACTAAGAAACAGAGAACAAAGAGCTAAAATGAAAACAAGAACATGCTAGGTCATGGGAGACAAAGAAAGCAACTGTTTTAAAGAGAAAGAAAGGGAACAGTTAACTGTGTTAAATGCTCCTGAGAAGTAAAGTAAAATGAAGAGTAAAAACTGTGCAAAAGATTTAAAAGCATGGAGGCAAATGTTAACTTTCAAAAAAAGAAAACTGTTTAGTAGAGTAATTATACCTAAATCCAGATTGAAATAAGTATGTTAGATTTCTATTTTAAAAAACTAATATGGCCTGACCACACAGTGGCACAGTCGATAGAGCCCTTGCCTGAGACAGGGAGAACCCCAAGGTCGCAGGTTCAAAACCCCAAGATCGCAGGCTCACCAGCTTGAGCAGGAGGTCACTGGCTTGAGCATGTGATCATAGACTTGAACCCACGGTCTCTGGCTTGAGCCCAAAGATTATTGGCTTAAAGCCCAGGGTCACTGGCTCAGCTGTAGCCCCCCTTCTTCAAGGCACATATGAGGAGCAATCAATAAACAACTAAGGAGCCACAACTATGAGTTGATTCTTCTCATTTCTCTCCCTTCCTGTCTATCTCTCTCTAAAAAATAAATTGATTAATTTTAAAACTAACATCTGTCAGTTTTCCATTGCTGCTGTAACAAATGATGACAAATTCACTGACAATACAAATTTATTAACTTAGAGATCTAAAGGTCAGAAGTTTGACACGAGTCTCACTGGGCTAAGATGACGGTGTTAGCAGCATTTCCAGATGTTCTGGGGAAGATCTCTTCCCTTGCCTCCTGCAGTTTCTAGAGTCCTCCTGATTTCTATGGCTGCAGGAGACTTTTCTTCATCTACAAAGCCAGCACAGCAAGTCAATACCTTGCATCAGATGACTATTCCCTCTCTGTCTCTCTCATCCAACTTTGTGGACCCCTGTGATTACATTGAGCCTACTTGGATAGTTCATGATAATATCCCTATCTTAAGTTCAGAAGATTAGAACAATTAATTCTATATGCAAAACTAATTCCCCTATCTTTTGCCCATCTGGGGGCATTGCTCAATTGCTTGCAACTGAGCTATTTTCAGCACCTGAGGCAGAGGCCATGGATCCATCCTTAGCACCAGGGCCAACTCGCTCAAACAAGTCAAGCCATGGCTGTTGGAGGGGAAGAACAAGAGAGAGAAAAGGGGGAGGTGGGGAGGAGTAGAAAAGCAGATGATTGATTTTCCTGTGCTCCCTGACTGGGAATCGAACCCAAGGCACCCGCACACCAGGCTGATGCTCTACTACTGAGCCAACCAGTCAGGGTCGACATGTGTATTTGATGATCAATGATCTGCCTTCCTTATCAAAGTCATCTAAATTTTACAGAGCACTGAGTATATGTTCAGTAATAACTCTCATTTTTCTTTTTTTTATTTTATTATTAATTTTAATGGGGTGACATAGATCAATCAGGGTACATAGGTTCAGAGAAAACATCTTCAGGTTATTTTGACATTTGATTATGTCCCCCAAAGTCAAATTGTTTTTCATCACCTTCTATCTCACTGGTAGTCAACCTGGTCCCTACCGCCTGCTAGTAGGTGTTCCAGCTTTCATGGTGGGTGGTAGCGGAGCAAACAGACACTATAGTAAGTTGCTTTATAAAGATTTATTCTGCCAGACTTAGTGAAAATCCAACATAAAGTACTTGGTAAGTAATTATTATTATATTTACTTTACTTTATAAAATTTATAAAGCAGAGTTACAGCTTTAACTTGCTATAACTCTGCTTTATAAATTTTATAAAGTAAAGTTACTTCCCTATTTTAAAAATCACCATTACTGTGGAACTGGTGGACGGTTAGAAAATTTTACTATTAACAGAGATATAAAAGTGGGCCGTAGTATAAATTGACTACCTCTGTCTGTGTTTTTTTTTTTGTGCCCCTCCCTTCTTTCCACCCCCTCCTTCTTTTTTTCCTTGCAAATAGAGAAAGACACATTCAGAAGATAAAAAGAGACACTACAAATTACTGTAATGCTTTAAAAAAATCCATTAAGAAATTTAAAGTGTAGACTGTGTTCTCAGAAATATTTTTTTAGTTTGATCCCCTTATATTTCTGTTACCATTCTACTCAGAAGAAAGTGTTTCACTGCTTTCCAATATCTAAAGGGTTGTCAAGCAGAAGACGAAATAAATTGTTCTCTACTGTTCATGTTGACAGAACCAGAATCCAAAGTGCACAGGTTAGGAAGTAATTTTCTGCCTAAAAAAAAAATAGTTCTCCTAAGTATCAGGTCATTATTATAATAAAAGAAATTATTATATAAGGTGTACCTCATTAAAAAATATTCAGGTAGATGTTGAAAGGCTAGCATTCCATTATAAAGCAAAAATGTAAAAGAATTACATTAGATAGAAAGTTGGATTTAATCACCATCAAGTTTCTTCCAATGTAGTATATGGCTTCAACTTAGACATGATCAATACCATGGAAGATCTAAATCTATTATTTTATGTGTGGTGGAATCTCATTATAACTTTATTTTGGAAAGTGAGTAACAATATTTAATATTTTATTACTGGCACTATCCTTTTTTTCTGTCTAGGATTTCCTCTTTATTTAAATATTCTGAACATATTTTGTGTGATTAGTCAACTGTAGCTAAAGACAAGATCTTGTTCTTTTGTTCACTGCTGGAAAATTCATAAATAAATATGAAATGTCAGAAACTATATACTTCTCAAGGTTTATTTCGGTTGTGCTATTGTAATACTAACTATAGGAAATTACCTTTCCTACATATAATAAGGAAGAGAGGTGAAAGAAAAGTGTTAACTCCCTCGATTCACAAAAATTCACAATTTTATTCATAGAATGGAGATATATATGTATGTGTGTGTGTGTGTGTGTGTACACACACACACACACACACACACACAAACACACACTCTAAACCTGTCTAAAGATTTTTTAGAAATCTGATTAGATATATAATAAGTAAAGACAATGAATTTGCAATAATAATAATAATAAAATAAACCCTCCAGCCCCACAGGATGCCCCCCAGCTCAGTGTTCCAGTCCTGGGAAGAAAACTTCCCATAATGCCTGGTTGTGAAAATCAGTGATGACTGAAGCAATGGGGATTCTGGCTGGCTGAAACAAGGAACTGCTGGAGTCCCAGGTGGTCCCCTTAAAGGGCGAGTGCATAGACTCACTGATGACTCACTACAGTGCTGGGGCCAGAGTAAAAAATTGCCAGTGACATACAGGGAAAAACTGATTTGCCCGTCTTCAAGGTGAGGGCTGGAGGGACAGCTATCTCTCAGACAAAGTGCCGGCAAAAGCCCTCGTTTTTCTGTTGAACTCTCTCCCTACAGGAGCGGGCAGGAATCACACTTTAGTCTTCGTCATCTGAGCTGACGCTATTCATCCAGCCCTGGTGATTCTCTGAGAAGCCACCCTATCGAACTTACTGGTTCATCCAGGCCACTTTCTGTGGCTTTTCTATACAAATGGCCAGTCCTGGCTTATGCTGACACTATCCTAAAACCTCTCAGATGTTCACAAACTCCAAATAAGAAGCATCTAGCCCTGGCATGCCCTGTTCCTCTTGCAAAGCAACCCAAGCCCTGCACCTCTGGCAGCCTGCTTCAGTTCTCAGCTTAGCCTCTACCAGGCACCTCCAAGAACAACACAAGTGGCAACCATTTGCAGATCACTCTGTAGCTCATACCAAGCAGCCCCTAAGAAGGCACACGCAGCAGCTGGGCTTGGCCTGCATCGCAGCCCCTTACAAGGGGTCTCAGAACCAACACACCCAGTGGCTACCACCTACAAACCACACCAGAGCACCACCCAACTCTTTCCATAAATGACACAAACAAAGATCAGATGGGCAGACACCAGAGCCAGACTAAACAAATTCTCCTCCACAGGGTCAACCTCTGCACAACAGATCGTCCCCTGAAGTCATGGCCAGTCCTCCCAACCAATAAGCCGAAGGGTAAATCACTCCTATTGATATGATAACAGCAATCAAGGTTCAACTACAATAGGAGGGCATACACTACCCACCTAAGAGACACACTGGAGTACTTGGTTCAGGTGACCAGGAAGACAATGCACCTTGACCACTACTACATAAAGTAGGGAAACGAGACATCGACTACAAAAAAGTAACTCTACCAACACCTAGGAAAACATAGCAGTTCTACCTAATATACAGAAATAAATACAGGATGACAGCAAAAAATGAGAAGACAAAAAGTCTTAAATGTAAGTATATACCAAAAATGCAGAAAAAGAACTAAACAAAGTGGAGATAAGCAATCAACCAGATGCAGAGTAAAAATACTAGCTATTAGAATGCTCAGTGTTCTTAGCGAAACTTTCAACAAAGAGGAAACATAAAAATGGAGATAGAGAACATATAAAAGAACCAGTTATAAAGAAGAAGGGGGAAGGCATTGGGCAGAGGGGGTATGGGGAGAATGAGGGGAACACAGGGGTGGGGAGAGATATATTCTGTGGGACATTTGAATCAATGTAAACACAATAAATTAAAACCATAAATATTTTTTAAAGTGAAGAATATAACTGAAAGAAAGAATACATTAGTGGTAATCAATAATAGATTAGATAAAGAATAGGATCAGATCAGTGATTTGGGAAACAAAGTTACAGAAAACATCCAATCAAAACAACAACAACATAAAAGAATCCCCTAAGAAATGAGGACAGTTTAAGGGTCCTGTGGGACAACATCAAGCATATCAACATTCACATCCTAGGGCAGTGGTTCTTAACCTTTTTTGAGGTACCAAACCCACCAGTTTCATATGCACATTCACTGAACCCTTCTTTAGTGATAAATAAAATATAATTTTTTTTCCAATTTCAAGACATAGGTATATGTTTTTTAACTGGTGCACAAAATGAGCCGTGCATGAACATCACCTTGCTCAAAGAACAAAACAAACAGAGTGCATGAACTCACAACAAATTACGGTATTACTTTATTCTGGCCTCTGCGTCAGAGGCTTCTCCAAACCCCTGAGACCGACTCATTGAACCCCTAGGGTTCAATAGAACTCAGGTTAAGAACCACTGTCCTAGGGGTACCAGAATGAGAACAGAGAAAACAGAATTGAAAACCTATTTGAAAAATAATGATAGAAAACTACCATACCCTGGTAAAAAAAAAAAAAAAAAAAAAAAAAAAAAAAAATGGACATACATGTTCAAGTCCAAGAAGCAGAGTCCCAAACAAGATGATGCCAAAGAAACCCACACCAAGACACATCAAAATTAAAATGTCAAAGGTTAAAGAGTAAGAGTGACTCTTAAAAGAAGAAAGAGAAGAGCACTTAGTCATCTACAAGGGAGCTCTCATAATACTGTCAGCTAATTTCTCAACAGAAACATTACCGGTCAGAAGAAACTGTTAAGAAAAATTCCATGGAGATAAATTAATTTTTCAGCAGTGTCAGTGCCACTGAATATCCACATGTGAAAGAGTGATTCTGGGTTTCTATCTCATACCACATATAAAAATTAACTAAAGAATTATCATAATCTAAATGTTAGAGCTAGAAGTATAAAATTCTCAAAAAAAAAAAAAAACACAGAAAAAAACATATGTACAAATCTCTTTGTCCTTAGGTTTAGTGATTGTTTCCTGGACATAATACCAAAAGCACAAGAAAATATATGATAGATAGATAGGTAGTAAGATAGGTAAATAGATAGACAGATACTCAAATTTAAAACTTTCTTTCTTTGAACAATTCCATCAAAGAAAATTTACAGATTGAAAAAAAATGCAAATAATATACCTGATAAGAAATGTATATCCAAAATTTATAAATAATTCTTTCAACTAAACAACAAGAAGACAAATAATTCAACCACACACTTGGCAAAGGATTTGAATGAACATTTCTTCATAGAAGATTTACAACTGGTCAACAAGTACATGAAAATATTTTCAACATCATTAGTAGTTAGGAAATGCAAATGAAAACCAAATGAGATATCAGTTACACCGACTACAATGGCTGGAATAAAAAAAGACAGCAACAGTATGCACTGGCAAAGATGTGGAGAAATTAAAACGCTCATAAATGGTTTGTGGATTTATAAAATGGTGCACTTTGTTAACAGTCTTACAATTTTTTCAAAAATTAAACATAAATACGTACATGACTCAGGAATTCAACTCCTAGGTATTTTCGTAACAGAATTGAAAATATATATCCAAACAAAACTTCCAAATGAATGAGGATAATTTTCCAATAGTCAAGAGATAAAACAGTCAAATTTCCATCAACTGATATATAGCTAAACAAAATGTGACATAGCCATGAAGTGGGCAAGGGAAGTACTATTTGGTCATTAAAAGGAATAAAGTATTGCCTGACCAGGCAGTGGCGCAGTAGATAGATCGTTGGACTGGGATGCGGAAGACCCAGGTTCAAGACCCCAAGGTTGCGAGCTTGAGTGCAGGCTCATCTGGTTTGAGCAAAGCTCACCAGCTTGGACCCAAAGTTGCTGGCTCCAGCAAGGGGTTACTAGGTCTGCTGAAGGCCTGTGGTCAAAGCACATATAAGAAAGCAATCAATGAACAACTAAGGTGTTGCAACGAAAAACTAATGATTGATGCTTCTCACCTCTCTTTGTTCCCATCTGTCTGTCCCTATCTACCCCTCTCTCTGACTCTCTCTCTGTCTCTGTCAAAAAATAAAAGAAAAGAAATAAAGTATTGACACATGCTATGCCTGGGTGGACCTTAACATCTTTTTGTTAAGTAAAAGATGCCAGACAAAAAGGCCATATATTATATGATTTCATTTATATAAAATGTCCAGAATAGATAAATCCATACATACAGAAACTAGATTATTTGTTGCCAGCTGCTAGAGATAGAATGGAATGGGGAGGGGAGGGTGATTGCTAATGGTATAAGTGTTTTTTATAGGGTGAACAAAATATTCTAAAATTATATAGTACCAATGGTTGTATAACATTGAATATACCAAAAACCACTAAAAATAAATTATTTGAAAGGGTGTTTTGTATGTGAGTTATATCTCAATTAAGCTGTTTCAAAAAATAATTCCTATACATTTGGAAAACTAGAAATGGTACGATTGTAGAGCAATGGTTCTCAGTCTTTAATGTGCATGAAATTACCTGGGGACCTTTTTTTAAAATGAAGATTCTGATCTATATGTCTGGGGTGGTGCCTGAAATCCTAGATCTCAGTATGTTTACGGAGGTATGTGGAGTCTGCTTGTCAAAGAGGCACACTTTTAACGGTCATGGGGTATGTAAACTACAACATTGGGAGCATAACCAATAACACTGTAGTAACTAAGTATGACGCAGATGGGTACTAGATTTATTGGGGTGATCTCTTCATAAGATATAAATGTCTAATCACCAGATTGTGTATCTGAAACTAATATATTATTGTACATGAACTGTAATTGAAAAATAAAAAATATTAAATAAAAAAAAGAATTTAGATAAATGCTAAAAAATGCATATGAACTTAGAGGCAGCAGTGGATAAGTAAAAAACGTGTCCAGGTTGTTTGTAATATAAAATAATTGTTTTAATTTGTGATATAATTTCTTCAAGCTCATTCTATTAATTAAATATTGTTTGGACTGATTGCAACACAGTTTGGATATTTATATGGTATGTAATTATATTTTTATTAAAATAATATTGTATATTAAATTTTTTTACTCACATTTATTCATAAATTACATAATAAAATTTTGCTTACTTAAACAAATCAGTTTTGTATTTAACATATTTTAATTTTAATATTTCATCCAGCCCGTGAAAAAAGTTGTCTTTCTAATCTGGCCCAGGGGCAAAACTGTTGACCACAGCTGGTCTAGACACATAACCTTTTGAGTTTATTATGCTCACTCCCATAAAAACTTAGTTGAGACATGAATGTTTCGGTTACACCATTAGCATTCTATTTACGGACCACATGGACGAACTAGTTTGCAATGGGTGCCTTGCAATGATATAGACAGATTTTAGAAGAGAAGAAGTCATCAACCTTCCAGATTAACCTGGAGTGATTCTTTAAAAAAGCAGAGAGGCCTATAACAGATCCTGTACCCTCTACATCAGCTATTTCTCAAAATGAAACAGTGGTAGTACAGATAGAATCATCCCCAGCTTCTCCTGCATGTTCGTTGGCAATCCTGAGTCACCTGACCCAGCATCTCCAGCACCTTCTGCAGATTCTCCTGCCTCTCCACCTTCCTCCTCCCAACAGGTCCCTCTCTCCCACCTTGCAAAGCCCCTTCCAGTGTGCAAGCCAACCACAGGAATAAAGGTAAGGAATTGTTTTTTACACTCATTTTTTGTCATTTTTTCTGTTACTGTACAGTATATATTTATGTCCTTTTCCTTTTTCTGTGGCTTAGTTGTGATTTTTCTGTTCTAGATTATGATTTTACAACTGTGTTAGGACAGTTAAGCGACTTTGGCTAGGATGTGTTTCAACTTACACCAAAATTTGGGTTACGTCACTGTCGTAGGAATGGAACTATGTCATAACCTGAGGACCCTTTTATTGATATAAAATTTTGAATATTGAGTAAAATATAACATTAAATTAATTTAATCTGTTTTGATTTTATTGTTTTTAATCTGGATTAAATGATTTATGTGGCTTGCATTGTATTTGAGACATTGCTATTCCAGGGCGTTTTCTCAGTATCACCAGCAAACCGTAAACTGTAAAGAGCAGGAACTGAGCAGCATTAAGGAGGTTCTCGGCTGTCAGCAGCTGAAAACAGGCCACTGCCATGGGCCAAATGCACTCTCCTGAATACACACTGAGATAATAGCAAGAAGCTTAAACTAGTCTTATATAGATAGTATAGTGCTCTTAAGAAATGCTATCAAAAGCAACAGAGCAGAAGAAGATTGTTAAAAATTCACAGTTTTCAAATAATATGATATAACTAAGGGTTGTACTGATGTTACGATAGTAGAAATTGTATGCCAGAGCAGGTTTTTTAATCTAAAAAATAGAATTTAAGTGGGAGAGATTCCATGGAAACCAAGAGAATATATTCACTTCAAAGAGAAATTTTACACCTATGTGCTGTGGAAAGGTACAATTGATATTGCTTACTATCTTCAATGTCATCTAAACTTGTCATTTGTAAATGCAACTTTAAATGCAAGATATAGAAGAAAGTAGCACCTTTTTATGCTCAGCTGGGAATGGGATAAAGTAAATGAGGTTTTCTTTCTTTGATTTAAGGATAAATTGGGTACTTATATCAGTAAATAAGCATAAAATAGAAATACTTAAGCATTATTACAAATTAAATCAAAGACAACTTGAACATCAAATCAAAGTGGCAGTCTGTCAAAATAGTGTATGTTAACAGACAGCTGTCTGCATAAAATTATCTAAAAATTAAGAAAAAAGAACGTTCACAAAGCATTCATTCTGGCCAAGTGGACAAGTGAACACACTTTTATGAAGGTCAACATGAGCCAGTGAAAAAAGTAGAAAACCAGGTGAAAACAATCAGAATTTTAATTCTTCTCTTAATGTCTTTTCTTTTTATCTAAGACTTCAGACCATTTTGAAAAGTACTCCATGAACCAAGTGATACTACATCTAGACACCTAAATATAAAATACTGTCACTGTTACATTCAGCACCCAAGTTAACTTTCAGTGCAAAACGGAAAACAATTAACTTATAAATTCATGTACATTTTAATCCAGTGATGACACGTGTCTAAGGCATACACATTAACCAATGTTGCTTTAAAAAAATTACCCTTCAAATTGCAGGTGTATTATACGATCTTGATGTATTTGAAAAAGCTGTTCTAATGAGCAGGATAGATATTAAAGAACTAGTGACAGTAATCTGTGAAAACTTCCCACAATAGGAATTAATAATGAGAGGAAGATGTATGCTGCTGTGAGTGTGTATTATATGTGACTTAATTTTGATGGGGGAGAAAGGATGGGCAGGCTTCCCTGGTGTGACTCTGAGTTAACATCTGACAGATTAGTAGAGGTCACATAGGTATGGATGGAATGGAAAAATGTTATTAGCACAACAGAAAGCCATGCAAATGCTCTTGGGCAGGAGGAAGCTTGATGAATTTCTAGATCTTCAAATATAAGCCTAAACCATAGGGAGAAAGAAAGATGGCATATTAAGGAGCAATTAAGGAGAAATCAGTCAATGTGAGTCCTTTTAAACAAGGAGAAGCCACGGAAGGTATTTAATCCAGAAAACAATCAGATTTCATTTTGGTCAATTTTTGAGATTGTAATAACAGGATAAAAGAATGAGAAACTGTAGTAGTCCAGGTGAGATATGATGGCTACGTGATAGAAATGAGAGGTGTAGGGTTATTAAAGAGATTTTTAAAAAGGTAAAATCAATAGAACTTGGTTCTGGATCAGATGTGGTTAACAGAAGGAAGAATCAAGGAGACATAAATAGTCTGACCAGGTGTTGGCATAGTGGATAGAGCATCAGACTCGGGTGTGGAGGACCCAGGTTCAAAACCCTGAGGTCACTGACTTGAGCATACGCTCACCAGCTTGAGCGAGGGTCGCTGACTTGAGTGTGGGATCATAAACATGACACCATGGTCGCTAGCTTGAGCCCAAAGGTGGCTGTTTTGAAGCCCAAGATAGCATGCTTGATCCCAAGGTCGCTGGCTTGAGCAAGGGGTCACTTGTTCTGCTGTAGCCTCCCAGTCAAAGTACATATGAGAAAGCAATCAATGAACAACTAAGGAGCTACAACAAAGAATTGATACTTCTCATCTCTCTCCTTTCTTGTCTGTCTGTCCCTATCTGTCCCTATCTCTGACTCTTTCTCTCTCTCTCTGTCTCTGTCAAAAAATAAAAGAAGACATAAGTAAATGAATGTCATTCCTTGGACTAGCAGTACCTGGAGAGGATCCTATTGGGTTTTGAGAGACACTATTAGTAAGATTTTGGACATTTTGACCTTGAAGTGCCCCTGAGACATTTAAGTACAGTTGTCAAAAACACAGTTGAAAACTTGGATCTGTAGGCACACAGAATGGTCTGCCTCGAGAACATAAATTTGGTAATAATTAGCATGCAAGTAATCAATCATGAAAGCCATGAGCAGTGATGAGCAGTCTAAGGAGCGTGCATAGGTTGTGAGAATGTAGAACTAATCCTGAAGAAGTTCAAATTTTTATTAACCTGGTGTAAAAGAGCGACCTTGGAAAGAACAAAGAGAGGAAAGGCTAGAAATGTTACAGGAAAACTTACTTCTCTACTTACCTCATCTCAAATACTAAAAAATCTTCTTTTGATGGGGTAGTCCTACTTATTTTTTACTATTTTCATTCATAATTCTACTTTGACTCATATACTATTGTAATAAATTTTTATGATCTTATATACTTTTTCATGAATATATTATCAAAAGAATAACTAACTCTTAAATCAGAAATTAATTTTTTTTGCTGTCTTGAGACTTAAAATACCTCTAGGTTGATCTTTTACATTTTGATAAAAAGTTCTAGGTTCATACTTGAGTATCTATTTTAAAGCTTAGATTGCCTCATATTCTAATCACAAAATTATGATAATACAATTTGACTTTAATTGGGTAAATAAACTTTATACTATTCAAAATTGTATTATATTTGCAGCTTTAACTAGTAACTACTATGGTCTTGAAAGCATCTGTTCCTAAAATTAATTAAACTTGCATTTCACATGGCCAAATCCTCCCAGCCATAACTTCAAAATAATTTTCATTCCCTGTAATATTCTGCAGTAGAATCACATCCATTTTTTATTTGTTTGCATTGCTTCATAATATACTCTTTTTGGGAAGTGAAAGAATAGGAAGCAGTGTCCTTCTGAGGAAATAAAAAGTGTCTCTTTCACAATTTCATGTATGTGGACAAATCTGAGTTTACAAATTATAAGATTTTTCCAGGCAGGCTTTGAAGTATATAACCTACAAAGAATTTCCTGTTGTTCTCTGCAGAAAAAAAAAAAAAAAAAGAAAGGCTAACCTGGCTTTCTTTGCCACACACATTTTATTCAAAAATTCTCTTTTTTTCCCCTGATATATAGAAAAGAAAGAAAAGAACCACCACTTGAGATAAAACGTTCCTCTTAATTTTCAATGGCTTCTTTTTTTAAGATTACATAAAAGAAATTACCTAAAATATGAACGGGTTATTCATCTGTTCTCCACATTTTACGATAATTTTTCTTTGTTCTCACGGCAAATGGTCATTGGTTCATTTTCTTTCACCAAAGACAGTTGTGTCACATCTCCTGACTAATACACAAGCATTTGCCACTAAAAGACAGTTTAACTGAGAGCTGTCATATCCATCATCTCCACTCCGCCCGTTTAAAAATTTTATCTGCCGTCTTGAATTAATTTCAGCCCTCTTGAGCCCAGCAGGGGAATTTAGAGTAGTTTGGTTAAATTCTTCATTTTAAAAGAACGTTATAGTTCTCAATATAGAGTTTGCCTCCACTTATAATTTTTGTTTCACATTGCTGAAAAATAATAATAAAAAATTTATATCCACTGGGGTGAAAAAAAAACAGAAAATAAAAATAAAATAATTATTCAGCTGTGACTTTTTCCTGATGAAGCACTTTATTTTATTTCCTTTTCTTTTTCCACAATTTTTCTGTTCCTTCACAATTAGCGATAACCCCACCTAAATCGAGCACAATTAAGAAGTAAACGTGCAGAATTTAGAGGAAAAGAAAATGAGACTCAGAGCACTAACTGACAGGAGGATCAGAAAGTCAAAGAGAAAGAACAAGAAGAATAGGGCCTAATCACTGAAATATTTCATACAGAGCACGTGCGGAACAAGACCGAATGGAACCAAGTCAATAATGTACTCTCCTTAAAGCTGCTGTTCCTTGGCTTCTGGGGCACCCACACAGATATTGGGAGGCTGAGGAATCCCAACAGAAATCTCCTATAAATAACTACTGACCTGTGGCAAGATGAACCCCCTGTGACAAGTACTGAACTATTGACAAATATGTTCTTACATTACAGGTTGCAAGTTGAGTTTCCTGAGCATGGCCATAGGTACTAGTATGGCTTAGTGAGGGCATATGTGGTACTAACCCCCCCCAGCTAGTTTTGCAAGTCTACATTAAATATGTACTACTATCTACGCACAATATTTGCAAGCTACCATTAGAATTCACTGTGCCTGCAAGCTGATTATTGAATGTACTTTGGTTAGTAGTGATTTTGATACCTTAAATCAGAAGGAATCAGTAGAATCCCTGTTGTGTATCTATAACTCCAGGACCTCAACTTTCTCAAGCATTCTATGAAAAAATAAAATATCTGAGGGAGAAACAGCACATGCTTTCACTTTTATTTAATCAAGATGGAGGAAATGATACCTGTTAGTTAAGCTAAATGGTTAGTTTAAAAATTGCATTAAATTTACTTAACCATAAATGGTATTATGAAATAGAGTCAATAAGTATTTCACGTTTAGTGGCGTTTGCTTGATGTAATATTTCCTATTTGTAAGAGCTCAAATGACATGACGTATTTTTGTGTCTGCCCTCTTTAGGAAGACTTGCGAAAGGTGCAATGTCTTTGATCAGTTCTTAAAAAATTATCCTCACTTATGATTGCATTAAAAATATTTTCACTAAGGACAGAGATGATGAGAAATACAGACATGGAATTTCTTTTTGTGTATTCATTTCAACTTTGTACAAGGAACAAAAAGTAAGAAGTTCAGGTAGTTTTTCTTTTCTGTTAAAGGTGGGATAAGCAGGGACAGAACTGAAATTTTCATACAGATTTTACCAGAAGACACAGGGAAATGCCTCCCCATACTGGACTTGGGTTTCTCCAAATCCAGTGTGAAGAAAGAACTAGCAGTGAATCCCAATGCACCCTCTTCTAAAACAGGCAAGGCAGGTTTGTGTTATTAAAATCCTTTTCACCAATAGGAATAATAGCAGTGCTTAAATCCAAAGTAGGAAAGAAAGCCACTGATTGTCATGGGGTGAGAAGTGGGAAAAGGCATTGAAGGAGGAAGCAAGGAAGTGTTTGAAACCTATAGCCTTTAAAATTTACTAATTCAGCCATCTGGCAAGTTTACTGCTATTATTATAAATTCTTATTTAAATGATAATAAAATCACTTGCTGACAGAAAATTAGTCATGCAAGGACCTACAGATGCACTGCCTTCTGCCCAGGCCTTGGAACTCTGCAAGCAAAGTTCAAGGCTGCTCATTTGCTCAAACCATATGGGGTAGCAAAATAATGAGTCTTAAGTCTTTCAAGGCATCACCCCAAATTCAAGGGATCTTTTATAACTTTTAGAAATGCAAGTGTGTGTTTAGGGGGGAAGGAGTATGTATTGATAAATGCCAGATACTCTTCCCAAGTATTTTCAACTATTTTTGTTAAGCTAGATGTTGGAAACCCAGAAAGAAAAAGGAGATTATCAGTCTCTACCACTTTTGCACAGATTTTTGACACAATAAAATTAGAATGAAGTGCGATTAGCAATGGTATTATATTAAAATTCTCTTTTTAGTTCTATTCTCTAGAATTATTTTGTATGTATGATAGGTAAGTGTGCCATGAAAGCATTTTAAAACATATGAAACTTTAAGTATTATGGTAACAACTTTGTTTTGAAAATACTTTGTCTCTATAAAGAAAGTTAATTTAGTAATAAAACTGAGCATTTTTTCTTATGGAGACAGTGACTAATCTTATACATATACCAATGTTAACAATAATACTACCTAATATAAGTTATTTAACACATTATGGTTTTTAAAAAAACACTGTTGTAATGTTATTAAATTTCCACCATTTGGCGCTCTCTCAAGTGGGCACCAGAACTCCCTATTTACAGATGAAGATGGTGAGCCTCAGGCAGACTAACTAAACCACCCAAGGATCACAGAATTCAAAATGCTAAAGGCAGTAAACAGCTTGGGTTCTTCTGATTTGTAGACCAAAAGACTGTGCAGGATGCCACAGCTAGCAAACAAGAGTGGAAATAAATCTAAGTAAGTCACAGTCTAGGAAACAATAAAAGAGAAAACCAACAGTCGTGTTCCTTGATAGGTAAATAACTTCCTAATATAAACAGATGTGCATTGCATAAGACATAGCTAGGAGTTCACAGCATATAAATTTACTAACACTTCACTGACAAGCATGCATGAATTTTGTGTATATCTTGGATATTTAGACTGATTGCTTTTTGCAATGACATTTTTGGAACCTTTTATTTTTAAGGAAAGGTAACTTTAGAAAAGACACCCCCCTCCGTATCAAAATTCATTATCGCATTTTCAATTCTCTATGTAGTTGAAGATAGCACTTATCTTCGTGATAGATAAGGTAGTCAAAATGAGAATTAATCTTGTTTAACTGGGCTCCCTCCCTCATTCAGCCCTAGAAGGAAAATAAAAATTATCCCCACAGAGAAAAACATCTTTTATCAACCACTACTGCCTGATCGTTCCTCCCCAGCTCCTTACAAACTGCTTTGGGCTCTACTGCACTCAGTTATGAACTGCTTCTGACAGAGCTGGAGTCCTCCTCGCCCCGACTCCCCCCAGCACGTCTGTTTAAATTCAAACATGCACAGCTCATGTCTAAGCAAACAGGTGCAGAGATCAGAAAGCTGCCAAAGCCAGAGCAAGCAGGAGGTACAAGTGTATCTTGCTGATTGTGGCACGCTGCTGATAGAAGAAGACAAGACCAGACAAAAGGACGGGTCACTAGGTGGCTTTTTGATTCCTCTGGCTTCCTCCCATGGCAAGTGGGCTGGGACTTTGCAGCTTGGAGAAGAGCTTATGTTCTCTGCCCTGTACACCGAAGTAGTAGGAATCGACTTTTTAGATGACCTAATAAACAAAAGCTGTCTAGGCTTCCCAATCACTATCTTTAGCAGATAAGTGCATGAAAGTGTTTCATCTCAGAAACTCATCATACCTAAAGTTCAAACCACTGCCCTTTCTTCCTCCAAATTTCCAAGAAAAAAAGAACGACACTGTCACATTGCACAGACAAACACTAGAAAAGCATGTGATTAGATTTTTAAATATTGACAGTGAAAGAGTTTTATTTAGAAATCAGGAATGTTGTCAGGTTGTTTTCTGTGTATGTAGAAGTCAGCTTTTCTACCAGCACTCAAGCTAACACAACTCGGGGCCACGCTTATTTATTTCGTGTCTCTTCACCAATATTTTCGTTCAGTTGCTGGGTGGCAGAAGTAGGAAAATGACGTCCTTACACCATGAAAAGTATCGCCTCATTATACTGAAATTTAAAAGTCCATCATGGTTTTATACCTTGCCTCTTTTTTAGCATGGGTGGGAATAATCTGAAAAAAAAATTTAAGCAATGTTGTCTTAACATCTCCAAATAGTTTCTCACTATGTTAGCAGTAAAACATTTTAGAGTCCTTTATTTCTATGATACAGAAATGCCTATATCCTAAAACAAAATACTTCCATTTCAGGAAATTAGAAATAAGAATCATAGCAATAACTTGAAAATTCAAACATTCCTATTTGTTATAGCCAAAATGCTCAATTGTCAAACATGTCCCCCTGGAACTAGTATTCATTATTGTATCTTACTACTTTTTGAGAACTTAAGAGATCATGAATCTCTTTCACTTAGAGCTTCTTTGTATGCATTCATTAGCTACTGGAGAAATGCAGGCTCTACATCATCCGTGTCCACCCAGCTCACTCCTCAGATAAGCTTCCTAGGGATTCCGAACTGTAAACTATGAAAGCCAAGAAACGCTCCTTATTCATTCTCAGTTTGAAACAAACTACCTTCATTTTATATAATATTGACATCTTTGAGACCATTTCTGTTTAATAGTCATCTGTATATTGAATGGCGTGGTCACCACCCTACGTAATGAAGTACCCTTTCATTACCATTTAATATTTAAAAGCAAAATCTATAAGATAAACGTACCAGGGCCACTGACAGCTTTCTATTGTTATCCACATATTTACATTTAGAGATCAAAATAAGACAAAACTAATGCTCAGAGAAGTATCTTCTGTCATTTTTATCATCACGCTTCATTGAACAAGTCATTAATAAATAATTACTCCAAGGCCTCACATTATCTCTGGTATTTGAGGCCTGACCCTGAATGAGAACCAAATTACATCCAAGTTTAATCATAAAAGCCTGCATACTGAAATTGAAAATTCTAGTCACTTCTAGCACCTTCCGCCGGTTAGTTTTTTATACTTCCTACAAATTAGTGATACGACTTCCTACTGAGATGTATGCCATAGATTTCACATAAACTTCATCTGTAGAGTCCACTCAACTACGAACTTCATATTTGATTCAATATTTCATTCAAAATTTACAAAGTCTAAATAAACTATATCAGAACTATGGTTTTTCTTTCCTAACAAGGTATTGTGTATATATACATGCATATTTATGTATCATATAGATCAATTAAAATGCATGCTTTAAGCACAGCAAGTTTGGGAGAATGTTGTCATGAGAGAAACCAAAAAATAAACATGTTCTTTAGAAATTAAAAAAAATTTTAAAGATAAGATGTCCCCATATGAAATATTCTTGAGAAAAACATAGGAGGCCATTGATTATTAAGAGTAAAGACCTTGGCCAGTTAGCTTAGTCGGAGCTCAGTCGGTTAAGAATGTGGCCTTGAAACAACAAGGTTGTGGATTCAATTACCAGTCTAGGCACACACAGGAAGCAACCAAAGTATGACTGAGAAGAACAAGAAAGGAATGCTTCCCTTCTTTCTCCCCTTGCTCTCCCTTCCTCTCTCTGTCTTTCTAAAAAAAAAAAAAAATCAATAAAAGTCCTGGTCAGATAACTCATTTGGGGTGTCCTCTCAGGGCATGGAGGTTGCCAGTTCCATCCCCTGGTCAGGGCACATAAGGAGCAGCTCAATATGTCTGTCTCCTCTCTCTGCTTCTCTTTAAAAAATTATTTTTAATTAAAAAAACGTTGAAGTATGTAGGGGAAAACTGTAAATTCAATAGGATTTCAAAGGGCGAAAGGGAGAATATTATCTTGATTTGTGGGACAGTAAGGATACAAACAACAACAACAAAAAACTTCAATTTAGTTTCCACCTTGGGTCATATTTAAGAGGTCAAGTAAAAGGAGGGAAAACTAGTTAAACAAGTAAAAAACCCAAAGAAAACCCAGAGTCAGAAATAAACAGTAACTGAAGAGAGAGATTAAAGAGTTTGGTCTCCGTAGAAAGGCATTTCCTGAGAGCAATCATGAAATGTAAGGGTTGCATATAAATGAGAGATCAGATCTTACAGGGCATTGAAAGTCAATCACTGAAGGTCGGTCCTTCTTTTTAATTTACTCCAACAAACTGTGTGCTTTTGAAACAGCAAAGTGTCATGAGGAAAGTAAAGTTTTAGAAGCATTTAACTGTCAGTAAGGTTACCGGGTGGAACAGAGTAGCAAGAAATCTAGAAAGGATGTGAATAAGTGCTTTTAGAAATAGTCCCTGTGTCAGTCGTAGCAGGGCACCAGCATAGTGAATATGAAAAAATGGAACAGAAATGATAAATGTCAGAAAAATCCTGAAAGAATACCAATATTTAGGTATCGAGAATTCATCAGAAATATTCATTATTGGACTGAAGTGAGGAAAATACACCTTACCTCCTATTCAAACTCACTAGGTTAAACTCATTCGAACTGTAGTTCACAAGTACCAAACGCAGCTGAAGAAAAGGCAGTGGTGCTACACAAAATCTTTAATAGGCATAAAACAAACATAAAGTGATGTCTACTCTTTAAATGAATGAGTTGTATAGTCTATGAAGTATATTTCAAATGGCTGTTGTTTAGAATAAGGTGCCTGGGAGGTGAGTAACAAAATTGTTATAAAGCAATCCAGCTAGAAAGTTTGCTGTTGTTAGTTTGCTTGCCTGTGTTAAGATACCCAGCGCTCCGATTCAAATCTGGTTTTGCCCAGTGTAGATCTGTGTGAGCGTAGGTGAGTTACTTCATTTCTCCTAGACTAACTTTTTATTTGTTTTCCACTGACATAGTTACTGCTAGGTCCAAGCCTAGGGAGAAACACATTTCTCAGCTGGGTCAACAGGGCTAAGAGGAGTGCCTGAGTTATAGGGAGTCCAGAACACAATTCTACATATACGTCCTTGTCCTCCCTTCCTTTTGTGACAACCCAGAGGGCTCCCTTTAAAGGCAGGTGTAGAACTGATAGGCCGTGAAGGCAGTCCTGAGTGAGGAGGAAGAGAAGGAGCTGAATCCTTTCCTCTATTAACAGTGGTAGAAAGGCCAAAGCGCTGACTTGCATGGTATTTGGACCATGTATTTTGTATTCCATGTGTACAAGAACAGGTTCCGATAGCCAAGAAAGCAGACATTACAAAAATCATGTGGCAGAACTAAGTTGTATAGCCTTGACAATTTTCCATTTTCAGACACTTAATTCTATTTTATTAACATGTTTATTATACTAATAAACTTAAGAATAGATTATCATATGTTAGCACTCCTCAGGGGAAGTATCATTTTGAAGAAAACAAAATCTTGATCTATGTTTCTCTGAAATCATATATGTTTGCCTGTGAGGGTATGTCTTCTGATCTTTTAAATATATAATTAGATATACTTGTCGATACAGGTATATGACCATTAATATACTCAAAGTGGAAGATATATGAAGAGTTTAAAACTTTATCAAATACATAAGACTATTAACTGCATGTCCTGATTATATAGAATCTCTTCTAGAATTCATCTTTAAATTTAATTTTAAATTTGATTTAGATTTAAATCTTTACCATTGATTGGATAGAGCTGTTCTCGGGGTCGTATGCACTTATACACATGAATATTTTTAATAAGCTTTACTTACCTATGTGAGAAAGGGAGGGAAGAAAGGAGAGAAAAGAAAAAAGAAAGACAGATTTTTTTCTGAGTTTTGGTAGCTCTCCCAAATACTTCATTATAAGAATGCACAGGGTGCTAAGAGAAATATTGTACTTTTGAGGACGGGGTCTTCAATCATTTTGAAACTACAATAACTGAATAATTGGCGAGTTTCTGCCATGAGGATACAAGTAGCGCAACAGAAAAGCAGGGGTATACGGTAGTGTTAGCACAATTTCTGCAACAGAGTTTTACCCAAGGACGGAGCAGAAATGAAAAATCATTCGGTGAGCCTATTTGGCCCGCCCCTAATTTATCACGGCTTACATCTCTTGCCTGCCAGCAGAGCCAAATTCATACGTTATTGTCCCAAACCTGTCAGTTCCTGGGCTGCTTTTTAATCTTCCTCCCTGAATTACAATCGGAAAGGTCACCGCTATCCAATTAGAACCTTATCAAAGATGCACACGCAGTCTGGATTCATGCTTATCGAGAACGGGTCATAAATCCAGAAACTGCACATCACAAACTGCCATTTCTGTAATGAATAACTGAAGAGGGGACCTTAAAAATAAAGGGACAAAACACCTGTGTGTTTACCAGTCTTTGACTCCATTCCTGGGGGTATCCCAGGAGACCAAATGGAATCTAAGCTCAGGGGCAATGGAAAAGAAAGGAAGAAAATCAAATCAACAGTCTTCAAGAGCGCCACCATAAGCACACCATTGTGTCTGAACACACCGATGTCCAAGAAAGACGGCCGATGACAAAACAAGCTTATATACTGCACCTTAGTATATAAAGGGAAGAGAAAGGGCTACTTGTCCAGGAAGTGGAACTAAATACCCACAACTCCTTACGTTCCTCCACTAACTTTAATTTGTAAGAATCTGGGATAAATATCCCTTGCTGTACACTTAGGTTAGATTTGTGTATTTAAAAAAAAAACAACAAAAAAACAGCTCAAGTCACTTTTTTTAAAAAATCCCGAATGATCGCTTTGGGACATAGCTCTCTTGGAAAGTTTCTTTTATTTTGGGATGGAAAGTGCTATTTAGAATCAATCACAGCACCCGTATAGGTCACTCGCTATGTAACACTCACGGAACGCAGTAAATAAAATTTTGATTTAAACAAGTGAGAAGCGAGGGAGGCAATGATTTATTTCCAGTTTTCCTGAGATATAACTGACACAGACCTAAGTTTAAGGGGTGCAGCATAATGACTTGATGGTACTGATTTACTGTAAAGAAAGATTCATGACCTTTTACCTTCTAAGAGAAAGAGAAAGAGGAGTTTCTACAGGTTTCCTTCAAACAGAAAGTCCTTAAAATATTAAAAATAAAAGGATCCAAATAATTTTAGAAAAACGCTTGATTGTATAAAGGAATGCACACCACGAATAGGTACTAAAATGGGACCCTGAGAGAAATGTTATTTTCACATCATATTTTCCTAAGTCTAAGTGCTGAAACTATAAAAAATGTGTGACGTTCACATATTGATGGGAGTGTGACCCAAAGATCACTCAAGAACAAGCCTCCCTTGTTGATGGTTTTGTGATTTGCTTTGTTTAGGATTCCAGGGTCAGTTACCAAAAGACTCTACAAATGCATATTTTTGATGCATGCTGAGTCCTAGAAGACTGGGGGATATCCCATATAATTAAATGTAAATGCGTACCTGACCATCTGAACAGTGAAACATTTAACATAAAATTTTATAAAATAAACAAAGTCTCTCTCTCCTTACCTCTCCAGTGTTTAGAGAACTGAGCTGTATTGTTTTTTTTTTAATCCCTGTAATGGTCTTAGCAGAATTTTTACTTCACCCAGAATCTGGTTATAAAAATAGCATTCTTTGTCTCCCCCCAGACCCTACGCTTAAAATCATTTTATCTTAATCTAAAGAACTAAGCTGTGGGTTTTTTTTTTTAAAAAATTACAACAATAAAAGTACGTCTTCTCCATCAAGGCACTACAAGGTCATGCTGGTACCAGAAGCATTTGCATTCCATCAGAGTGCTCATAGTCCATGTTTAACGAGCGGAATGTAACAGGCCATTGTGCACCTTAAAATTTGAAAAGATCTCCCTAGATCTGTATCTCTGTGTTTGACAAGGGCAGGGTACCCGGCCACCCTTTCTGCACCGCCTCCCACCCTCCAGTCTCCAGTAGCCTTTTGACTTTTCAGTTGGTTACAAGGAAATCATGATATGCTCCCTTTCTTTTTTTTCCCTTTCTCTCTCTCTCTCTCTCTCTCTCTCTCTCTCTCTCTCTCTCTCTCTTTTAAGCTGTTGACAAGCATGTCATCTATAACTTAGGCTCTGACATGCGGGGTTGTCAGGATTTGCCTTGATGGGAAAGTGACTGACCTTTGCTCATAATTATCAAAACAAGTGGGAAGAAGTGACAAGAGAGGCAGCTGCTACTTTGACTGCTGTCCAACTTCAGAGAAAGTGGGGACAAGAGGTCTTTTTCGACTGAGTGCAGAAGACAGCCTACATGAACACCAGTGTAATTGGGAAGAGGGCAATGATATTAGCGCCGATGTGCTTGGAAGGCATACTCTGCACATGTGTCGGTCTCTACAGCTAGGGCCTGCAAGGTCACTCAGCTAGTTCAACAGCTGTTACCAAACGCACTGCCAAATCACTCAGGGGGGCAAGGGATGCAAGATTCAAAAACAAAAACTTTAGGCAGGACGTATTGTCGAATATGTTCTCCCATTGTGTGGGTTTTTTTTTTTTTTTATTCTGTTCTTATTGTCTTTAGCTGTGTAAAAACTGGCGCTCATCAGCAAAACAACACAGAACACGTGCTGGCGAGGATGTGGAGAAAAGGGAACTCTCCTGCACTGCTGGTGGGAATGCAGACTGGTGCAGCCACTGTGGAAAACAGTATGGAGATTCCTCAAAAAATTAAAAATCAAACTGCCTTTTGACCCAACTATCCCACTTTTAGGAATATACCCTAAGAACACCATAGCACAGTTCGAAAAGAAGATATGTACCCCCATGTTCATGGCAGCATTGTTCACAATAGCGAAGATCTGGAAACAGCCCAAGTGTCTGTCAGAGGACGAGTGGATTAAAAAGCTGTGGTACATATATACTATGGAATACTACTCAGCCATAAGAAATGATGACATCAGATCATTTACAACAAAATGGATGGACCTTGATAACATACGGAGTGAAATAAGTAAAACAGAAAAAAAAACTGAGAACAGCATGATTTCATACATAGGTGGGACATAAAAGTGAGACTATGAGACATGGACAAGAGTGTGGTGGTTACGGGGGGCGGGAGGGAGGAGAGGTAGGGAGAGGAGTGAGGGGAGGGGCACAAAGAAAACCAGATAGAAGGTGACAGAGGACAATTTAACTTTGGGTGATGGGTATGCAACATAATTGAATGATAAGATAACCTGGAGATGTTTTCTTTGAACATATGTACCCTGATTTATTAATGTCACCCCATTAAAATTAATAAAAAAAGAAAACTTTAGGCAGGAAATCATACTCTCCCTGTTAAGCTCTTAAAATGTTGGAACATGCGTTTGCAAGACTGCTTAGTATTACTCTGCCCTAGGTAAGTTTGGGTTTGTAGTGCAGACCCAAGTACAATGCATCACTGGATTTTAAAATTTAATGCTTTAAAAATGTGCATGTACTATGTTGATGAAATCAAATACATAGAAGGAGATTTTTAAAATTATATTAAATATTCAAGTTTTCTAGTCTAACACCTGATATTTTTCTTCCTTTTTTAGATTTTATTAATTTTTAGAGATAGGAGGGAGAGAGAGAGAGAAGGGGGGAAGGAGCAGAGTATCAACTCCCATATGTGAACCCCGACCTCAGTGTTCCAGGTCGATGCTTAATCCACTGCGCCACCACAGGTCAGGCCTAATACCTGCTTTTCAACAACGGGATATTATTTGTATGAAACTACCATTTGATTTATACACACACGCATTACACACACACACACACACACACACATACACACACGGTGTGTCCGTAAAGTCACGGTGCACTTTTGACCAGTCACAGGAAAGCAAATGCACCGTGACTTTATGGACACACTGTATAATATATGTAGGCTTGTCTCCACGCCACACTCTGGAGGATGACCAGATTAACTCCCAGCAATATTTTCAGTGCAGACTTTCAACATTTTCCTCTTTTGCTTTTTTCTTCTATTCTCTACCCTGTCGTATTTTCCTATAGATTCAGAAATTAGGACTGCCCAGGTGATCCAGACCATTTTCCTTTTAATAACATATAATGATATAATACACTCTCACATCACAGATTCTGTTAAGCACAGTTCAGTTTCTTCCTCCTGGTCTAGCCTGGAAAACCTTGTGCTTTTCACCGGAGAGCCAGACATTCATTTTCCTTTTTTCACAGCCGGACACTTCAGGTGCTGGGTACCCACATATGTTTTCTCCTCACTGAGTGTGGACCCACGACTGGCCTAGGCCTCTGTGAGCTCCACAGTCCCTGCTGTCACTCTGCATTCTGCCTGCTTGCTGCTGGCCACTTTCTGGCAGAATAAAGAACAAGGTGACAATCACTCCAAGTCTTGTCATCTCTCTTATTAGTTCTTTTGTTGGCTCAGAAATAAAGGAGAACCTTAAACAAGCAGTAAACATAATAAAGAGCTTAAAAACTCACTCCACATAGTGCATTTAAAAGCTTTTAAACATCCTTTTCTCGATTTCCTCATATAATGATTAGTCTCTCTTCTGCTAATCATAGCCCATGATGCATCTTTAATAAGAATGGATGTTCTTGAATATTCTAAATTCAATACACAAGAGCGCTAAGGCAGTGGCCTTTATTTTTTTACTCAGAATGAATTTCTTCATTCATGATTCTCTCATCATCTTGAAAATATCATGATATCTTAATTACTATTACTGACAAGAAATTGAATAAACCAGATTTAAGTAGTGTGGTGAATTAGAGTATGCAGGAGGCACTAAGGTACACTATGCTCTATAACACTGATAGTATGAGTAATTAATGGTCTTTTCACAGACATAGTATCCCAGTAAAAGAGAGATCCTGCTAGTTTAATAGGTTCTGTGTATTTCAGTGTAAAACCAAAACGGACGAGTAAATGAAAACTAGGTAGAGAAACCAGCACTGCTTATGGTATTGATCTGAAGAACTGCACAATATCTCCCAATAATCCATTGTTGTTATATAAGCTAAGAAACTACACTTTACAAGGGAAAATTGGGGGGCAGGGGTGATAATAAGGAAAGCTTGTGATAGTCTTTCAGATTCAAAGGGGCATCGACACCATTTTTGTGTTCCAAGTTTTCCATGGTATCTGGAATACTGTGACTGTTAAACGGTTTCTGTTAAATTCAATGGCTTATGTTAAGAAGTGCCGCACAGGGACCTTCTCTGTTCAGTCACTGTAGGTATAGGGATTGCCCAGCACTGAGAGAGATACATGTTTTTGAATATACTGGCTGGATTTCATTCATTAAGTTTCCCACTGAGGAAGACAGGACTGAGCAGAGTCTAGCCCCTCCACATTTTCTCACTGGATAATCAACTCGATGGACAAGCAGCCATTTGGAGAGTTTGTCTCAGGCACAGACATGTTTGTGTTCACTGGACTGTACAATTAGAATCCCCTGAAACACAAGAGGAGAATTTCCCTCAAAACTGATAGGAAGAGAGCCAGAGTTTTAACAACTTTTACCACCATTTAGTTTGTTAATTCTCAAGTCACAAAAAGTTTAAAAGCAACATTAACTTTGTTAAGATATCACATACACATATACCCTATCATTAAATCTCATGGTGATGGCTTTTATTTCCTTCGGAAATGCTAAGAAGTAACATAATTATCAAGTTACGTAAAAGAGCAGTATACTTTTTAGCAATGGTATCAAGAATAAAATAAAATGCAGCAGTGCATTTTTTAAACTATAAAAAAGCATATTTTCATGCACTTTCCTGGTTATATAAAATAGTAAAAGACATCAAGAAATGAATTAAACAGGCTAATTTTCCTTAAATAATCTAGAAGATATTGTTCTCCAATAAAACAACAATTAAGAAGCAGTAATTTAGTGTAATTTAATAAAAAAAGTAGTACATTAGTGTTTAATGATGAATATAATTGTTAAAAAATCATTAAATTTGACTCAAGCCAAGACAAAATTTTAACCAAAAGAAATAAATTTATTCGTTATATGAAAATAGGTCTGAAGTCTCTTCAGGGTGTCTCTTATAGTTCAATAACTCCCTAAGTAAGAACACCCTTTCACACTCTCTGTAATCCTCACTCTGTGTACCACACTCTATACAGAACACAGAAATAGGAGATACCTGCTGGAAGCTAACGATGCAGAGTTCCAAACCCAAAATAGTTGTTAAGGAGGAAGAGTAGTAGAAAGCACATCATTATTACTGTTAATTCCCGTGTATGGTCATATAACATACTTCTCTTACGTCAAATTTAAAACTACATGGATTTTTATGAGGGACGGATAAGGCTTTTTTATTTGTTTTTGAGAAAAGGGGGGAGAGAGAAAGAGAGAAACATCAGTCCCCTGTTCCACTTATTTATGTATTCACTGGTTGATTCCTGTATGAGCCCTGACTGGAGACTGAACCCACAACTGGAGCATGTTGGGATGACCCTATAACCAACTGGATTTTTAACTATGGAAACAATCATTTAACATGCCATATAGATATATGGCATGTTAAATGATTATATATATCATAGAAAGTTTAAACTGAAAACTCCCAGCAGTTATAATAAGTCTACTCTGATAGAATATTTTCCTTTCCCTTTTCTCACTAATGATAAAATGGAGCATCAAGAGTTCTTATCCCATGAAGTTAAGAGTTAGAAACTCAATCAAATCACAATCACCAGTCAGTTCAAGATTCTTCCTGTGAGTAATAGGAAAAGGTAGATAAGTCTAAAGTTTCTGACACCAACATTGTTATTTTAAGATACCACTTTATCTAAAAAAATCTAGATTTGATCACAGACAACAAAAGTAAGATGGGAGACTTCAAATAACCTGAGATCACATTCAAATCTTGGCAAAACGCCATCTTGTGCTTTGAATCCCACATAAGTTTTCATATCACAAATCTAGAGTTTCAACACCATCACTGCAAACGATTCTATTTTGTTCTCATTTTTCCAATTAAAACCCATCACCCAGGAGTCGTCCTGCACTTTGAAGGCTGTCGGTAGCGTTGTCCGTAGTGTGTAATTGTCACACAAGACTTGGAAACTGATCTATGGAACCACTCCATTCCCCAGCTGTCAAAGCACTGATCCCAACTGCAGTTAATGACACAGCATCATCCTCTAGTTCGTTTACCCGCCACCCTGCAAACAAATCGACACTGGCAGCCACGGGGGGAGCACAGGGAATGGCAGATCCCATATTTATCATAATCACTATGATCCACAGTAGAGGAAAATCAATTTCTCTTAATCGAGTAGAGTGACTTATTAAGGGTTATGAGTCCTGGCTGGATAGCTGTACTGATTTGATTATGCTGGGATGGAAATTAGCAGTGGCTTCCTTACATGGTCTTTTCCTTTGTCTTCTGGCTCGGAATTTGTTATTCAATTATTATCTTATGAGAGACTTAGTGAGCAGGTCATGCTTTGATCAAGGAGAGACTGAGAAAACGGGTGCTGAAAAGGTTTCAGAAGCGTTGACAGGTCGAGATGTGAACATTCATAATATCCTGACTGCAAAGCTGCTGGCTTATAATTGAAAGGGCGAGGATACAGCAGGTGCCAGTGCGAACCCTGGAACCTTTGTGCAAGAACCCGCTAGAAGTAAAGCTTTGCCCTTGAGTTTCTCCTTCCTGTCTGTGCTCAGTGTCAGAAATGCGGAATGCAAAGTGCCTCGTCATGCTGTCTGAAAGAAAGTGATCAGTAGGTTAAAAGTTACATACATGCTGTTCCCCTATAAAGAATGCTTTAACCAAAATCAGCAGTAGAAAGATAAAAAGTTAAAAAGGTAAATGTGTGTTATTTTTTTAACTGCTCAGGTTTTTAACAGGTGGCATACTGTGGACAAAACGTTAAAAAGATGCTACAGAAAAAATGTTTAAGTATTTTCTCAGAATCACCACCATTCCTCCCCCTTTTGGTGTTTCTGATAAAATTTTGAGAAATGAAAAATTAATGCATTTCAGGTGTTATCACTTCTGTTTTTCTGAACGGTTTTGGTTGTAATTTTACGAACATATGAGACACTTCAAGGTAATTTCACTCAGAATAATATAAATATATAAGAAAATGATGAGCTGTCTCTGCCAACATATGTAACAGCCAAATATGCCTAAATAGTGAAAATTATGATCCTTATAAATTGGTCTTACACACAACTAAATCTGTATATTTTTTTCTTATTAATAATATTTAAAAATACCAACTAAATTATTGGGTATTTGTTAGGAGCAAGACACAAAGCTAAAGAAATCCCAAGATAGAGTGCTTGGTAGTAGAGCAGAATGTTAAAAATGCTTTTTCCTTTGGCTTTACCATCTATTAGATGTACACAATTCTTTTACTAATCATACAATTGTGTTTACACATATTAGATTTTTAAAATTTGGTAAATATAATGTCAAGTTTTATTTTGATGTTTCAAAGTTCTTAATAGAGTTATTATTTGATTTCTTATGAATAAAATTTCATTGTTAGTGCAATTATTTTTAACAAAGGAATGATGCAATTCTTAGAAATATGACATTCTAGATTCTACAATCTTTTGTTACCTAAAAAAGTAACACGTGTATTCTTAATTATTTTTTTCTGGTTGTTTCATCACTGTCCCCTCAACAATTACCTGACACAAAAAAGGAAAATTTTTACTCTGTAATTTTCCTTTATCATTCAACTATCATTTAAATGGCTTTTTCTTTGTCTCAGTGACTCAGAAAAAAATTAAAATTGCATGTATAAACCATAGCTGCCACATAATGTCCTAATTATACATTTTACCATCTAATTTAATAAATACAGAAATATATTGCAAAATTATTAAAAATAAGAATTTATTTACATACTTCTATTCCTGTAATTTCATATGTCATGTTTTAAAAGATAAAAAACATCTATCCATTCATCTCTTAGCATATATTTAATTTTGTAACCCTGTAACCTAGCACACAGCCTACTATATAGAATCAGTTCAAAGGTATTTTCTGAATTGAACCATACTTTAAACATATCTAACATGGTTTACACTAATTATTTTCCCTGTTTAGAGTTTTCATTTCTCTTGGCATTCCTCATTTTCTAGTATGTCCCACTAGAGACATTTCCCTACTCCAGAGAACAAAGACTATGGTACTTAAAAAGTCAGCGGTCAAAGATTTAGTGACTAGATGAAAACTTTCATTAGCCTATTAAGAATAATTAAAATTTTCAAAATCCACAGAGCCATAGCTAATTTATTTCATCTAATGTTTATAAAGGTAGTTTTGACTGGTCAGGCCTTAATCAAGACTGACTTTTTCATAAGAACCTTCCCTGAGGTATACACAATTTAATTTGTGAATATGATGAAAACACAGGCAAAATAGTCCTTTCCAATAGCTAAATTTACTATATCTAGTTTGATGATAAATTTGAATCTGATAAAATTGACACATTACACCAAAAAGGCCATATTAATCACAGGGATTGTGAGAAACACTGGCCACCGAGTTCTGCATAACATCATTTTGTTGCTTATCAGTCAATAATCACCAAACACATTTGAGTACTCTGTCTTCTGATATAGAGAAATTAAAACTACAATAAATCTTCTGACCATACAGTATTGCAGTATTATTAAATGCCATCATTCAAGACTAGGACATTAAATAAAAGTCACCACCCTATAATAAATCACATGTATTTTGTAGGTAAAATTTCAAATATACTTATCTTTCTTCTCATAATTCCATAAATGAGTCATAAAAATATATTAAGTTATATTCTAAAGGAAAATATGCACTCAGGTAATCCATTTTAAATGACTAATACTTTGATAATGTGTTTTCTCTATCTTTAGTGACCAGTTGTTAGAATATTAATCTTTTAAAAAAGACAATCACATACAAAATAATAAAAACAAATACCAAATAGTGGTAGCTATTTTTTTTCCAATTATTTTAACACTTCCTTTACTAAATGGCAAAATTTGACAAGAACTATTAACATCTATTCTTAAATTTTCTTGTTCCACAGTAAATTGTTATAGTGTTGAAACTATATATTATATTCCTTCAGCAAATTTTAATGAACGTTTAGTTTTTCTAGGAACATTGATCTATGTAAAAGATTTAAAAATTAAAGATATATAGCTCTGCTCTCATGGAGCTTATTAATGAATTACTTTTCATCATTATTGATTCTAAAGATGGTAATTTCTCCTTGTTATTGATGGTTTTAATAGTTCCTAAATCACCAGACTTTAAATCCCTTCATCTCTGACATTTTTGTTGTTGTTAGCTGTCTATACCATGAGTGCAGTTGTCTCAAAGTTACAGGCCAACTGTTTCCAGCAAAGTAATCTACATGAGTAAAGTATTCAAAGTGTGGATATATCTGGGCTGTAGACCATATGGAGATCTGGAATGAAGAAGACTTATCTAAAAGCATAAATGCAATTATAACACAATAGCAACACACTGTGAGGGCTAACAGAGTTTGTGTATATTTAGCCTTTGGGCCACCTGTTCTAAAATATAAAAAAAAGGCAGAAAATTCAGGTATGTCCAGTCTATTTCAGAGGTAAAGGTGGTAGGGGGCATAAAAGGGATATCTTTTATTGAAAGACTCAGTGTAGGTTTAGCATTTCACCAAACTAATAGAACTAGAAAGGCAGAAATGATGCCTACATAAAGAATATACTGGTTCTGGACATCTCAGTCTCTTTAATGTCATCTTCTGTTTGCTAGCAGGGCCTAAAAGTTGTCCAACAATATATATCAAAGGAGAAACCAATAAGAGACACTAGTACTCTATCAAGAGAGAAACAAAAGAAAATTCTACTTCTATAACTAGTTAACATAAGAAGTTCATCCATACACAATCTTAGTGAGAGGTGAGTGGAAAGGAATATATGTATCAATTTTGAAATGATCCCTAAAACATCACTTTGATAGCTTTTCTGAGTAAAATGGAAACACCTACAGACAGAAACATGAATTGAGGATGATGTACTTCATATATAAAAGTTCTCAAGTATCAATAAAAAAAGAGTACTCCAAAAGGAAAAACACTTAAGTAGCATTAATAAGCAATTTGCAAAAGAAGAAATGATAGACTACTACTCATAGGATAAAATTCTCAGCCTCACTAGAAATAAAATGTACAATCATTTTGAAACACCATTTCATCTGTCCTGTTGGCAAAAGAAAATATGCCAAAGGAAGAGGTGAGTAACCTAGGTCTAGAAGACATTACTGACGGCATTTTAAACTGAAAGAGCCTTACTGAAGAGCTTACAACACTCTTAAACATATCCACACTCATTGACTCACAAATTTTATATGTATTAATTTAGGTAATCAGAAATGTGCAAAAGTATTTTGATCATAGTATGTTTTTGTTGTTGTTGTTTAATTCAGTGAGATGAGAGGAAGCATGTGACTGACCAGGATCCACCCAGCAAGCCCACTAGGGAGTGATGCTTTTGCCCATCCGGTTGCTGAGCAATGGAGCTCTTCTTAGTGCCTGAGGCAGAGGTCATGGAGCCATCCTCAGTGCCAGGGCCAACTTGCTCCAATAAAGCCATGGCTGCAAGAGGGGAGAGAGAGAGACAGAGAGAGAGAGAGAGACAGAGAGAAGAGGGAAAAGGGTGGAGAAGCAGATGGGCACTTTTCCTGTGTGCCCTGACCGAGAACAGAACACAGGACATCCAAACAACAGGTTGATGCTCTACCAATGAGCCATCTGGCCAGGGCTCATAGTATGTTTTCTGTAGCTCAAATATTCATAAACAATCCTGTAAAACTGAAAACAACTTAAGTATCAAAAGATAAAGAATAAGAAAATTAGCATACAACATGGAATGAAAGGTGCACCATAAAGCAACGTGGTGAAAAAGAATATGATATGGGAAATATTTGTGAGATACAAATAAACTAGATGACATAGGCTACAGTGGAATCTGAAAAAAAATTGCAAAACACATGTACACTTACAAGTATGCAAAGAGTAGCATCTACAAATCAATAGCAGTGAATTTCTGCATAATTTCATTTGTGTATGTGTGCATTCATTTACTTTTCAAGTGTCAGTACTGAACTGAGAATATAAACCCCATGAAGCTTCAACTTTTTTTCCTATTTATTCACTGACATATCCCTAACACCTGGAAATGAAACTGGTACACACTCAGTGCTTTATAATCATTTGCTTAAATGAACAAAAATGATTTAAAATTCTAAGCATTTCCAGTACTTTTGATTCACAAAAGGATCAATTTTATATAACTATAACATTTTATGTATAACAGCAATCTTATAAATTTAGAATCATCACCCAACTTTATAGGTGGAAGAAACTAAGACTTAGAAGTTAAATAATTTGACTGAGGTCACATAGCTAACAGGTAATCAACGTAAGTGATTACACCAAAGATGACATCTCACCTCGACAACACAATCTCAACTCACTGGTGTTTTGCTGGTTAGGATTTTATTGTAGTTTTTTTTTTCTTAATTCACTTGCTTAGACAAGTCTAAACATTACCTTAAACTGATGACACAACCCAAAATAGAACACCATCTTAAACTTCCTTGAATTAATTTCTTAGAACAGGCAGTAGGTCAATTTTATGTAGACACTATTGCATATAGAATGCCACGTTACATTGGTTAGCAGATAAGAGATACCCAACATACACTTAATTTATCCACATAATGAAACAGTCTTTTCCTAAATGCAGTTTGTCCAAAAGAGTCTCTCTGTCAGTATAATAGAATTTTAGAATTCTTGATGAAAGATAAACTGTAACAACAGGCATGGCAACAATTGGAAGTAGCCTAAGAAGAAGTTCAGAATGCAGAAGAACCAGAGAAGTACGAAGGCTGACTTTAACAGAATGAAGGACAACAGAGCCTGAGATTGTGCCAGGAATGGGAAGTGATGAAATGAAATAGGTTTGATGTGTGAGACATAGCACCCGACTGTCGCACTTGAAAAAAAAAGCATACTTCTAAATATAAAGCGTTTTAGAGATACATGCAGATAAGACACATGACTGGGGGAAGGTAAGCTTTTTTTTATGGTTAAAATTTCTACATTATTATTAACTATCAAGAAAAAGAAGTTCATAAATCAAATATACAAAAAATAGCTCCCACAAAGATTTCAACATTTGTACATGGAAAAAAAAATTATCATGCATCTATATTCCATCTTTCTCTCAACCACATAACTTTAAAATGTTGATAGAATTCCCCTGAGCACTTGCGCTGAAAGCTTGACATTAAACTACTAGGAACACAGAAATGAAAAGTGCTGAATAATTTATCACGAACTGGTAAGTGTGGACAGAAATGTCTAAAATAAAGTGATCGAGACTTAATGATCAAGAAGAAAACAACTAAAAATATGAACTGGAAATGCCAAACCACAAGGGATAATGTTTTTAATCCAATGTTTGCTACTGCATTTCTCTTACATAAACTGGAATCTGCAAATCTGATTTGTGAATTTTAAGTAGGCCAATTACGGATCAAACAGATGATTACTTCATTGCTTCTATAATAACACTGCGAGGTAACCAATTCAACTTTATTTATAATGGCCAAATATTTTCCTTTAAATCATCTTCTCAATACATTTTAGAAATGGACTGTGACAATGGCTTAAAGCTTTATTCCTCTCTTCAGCTACAAGTCATCACAATTCTGACTGTAATGAGGTTACTCTGCATCTGTCTGTCACAAATAACCTAGTAACAACGAAATGGATTGCCATCAATCTTTCAATTAGAATCTATAACTTTATTAGCACAATATTTTTTGAACTGATTGTATTACTTTGAAAAAGAGCTTTCATTTAGTTTGTCATTTAGGGCCAAATGTGTGCAATCGCTGCAGTTGAATAATAACCTGTGTTGAATTTGTAGGCTGAAGACTTTTTGAACATGTTTTCTCTTCATTATGAAAGCCAAACAACCAGTGGTACTTCAGGAGTAGGAGTGAACTGAATGTAAGCATATATTTTTGACAACCCTTTACATCTTATACTATGTTGTCAGTTCCTAACCATTACACTCTGTAAAATCAGTTGTTGTTCAATTTAAACATAAGGAAAACTTTATAACAATTATTATATACAAAATAACTGGTAAATACAGATAGTCGAAAAAATTATAATTATGGTAAGGAAGCTCTTTCTGTATCCAAAATATTGTTTAATATTTCCCTGCAATGAAAAGTTTAGATCTTTCACATCATACCTGTGTCAAACATAGTGACATAAGTACCCAGGTACAGCTTGAATGGTAGCTGTGTTCTTTCATTTTCAGGTCTTTTCTTTGTTAAAGCAGATAGATGACGGAGACTTAAAGCTCCAAATTCAGAATTCAATTTAACCTATGAGAACAATAGTACCATGGCTGAATGAAATGCATAATAATTAATGAAACCAACACCAATGGACAATCCAAGTTCCTGGAACATTGAAAGTTGTAGCAGTTTACACTTACAAGGTACATCTGCTCCTGCAATATAATCTCCTAGATTTAGGTAAACAACCTTCTCAAAGACAGAAATCCAGAAAAACCCATGTGACCACGGTGTGACCTTATACAGACAGACCATGGTGGTTAGAGTTAAGGAGGCTTTCCCACTAAGTGTAGATCTCTGGCCTCAATTTTATTACAATTTCAGGAGGTTTCATAACAAATAAAGGTTACATCTAACTGCTGCCTAGGAAATGAGCAAAAGAAGAGACCTGTCCTTATTTAAATGAAGTATTTGAGAAGTGCCTGGATTCTTTGTTCTCTCAACAGTGATTGGCGGGGGGTTGGGGGGGGGTGTCATGTCATTGCAGAAACAGAAGCGAAGGTGTAATCTTATTATGTAAGTTTAATATTTATGATAATTAAAAGACCAATATTCTCCATGGCAGTAAGAGATATAGAAAGAGGAAAAGATAAAAAAAGGAAGGAAAGAGAGAGAGAAGGGAGAATAATGATAGAACATAAGAAGAGGGAATGGTAAAGGAGAAAGGTAAGCCCTCAGAAGCAGTAAGTATTTATATGGGTAATCAACTTGCTACTTCTAACTAGCACTGAAAACAGTAGCTTAAATAAGATTATGCTGGGTGTACATTTATTTTATGACTATCAAAAAGCACATAAAAAAATAAGTAACTGCAGGTCCTGGCTTAGTGGCTTAGTTGCTTGGAGTTTTGTCCCCATTTGCCAAGGTTGCAGGTTTGATCCCAACTCCGGGCACAAACATGCATGAACCAATGAATGTATAAATAGGTGGGACACAGATTGATGTATTTCTCTCTCTCTCTCAAATCAATCAATCAATATTTTTTTAAAAGGAAGGTAACTGCACTATTATTCTCATAGTCTGTATGCTTTTTCCCTAAAGTGAACACAAGAATGAAGCAAGCGCCTCCAGTTTCTTCTATTTCCGTTTCATCTGGCACTCCTGCAACTCCACCAAGAGTTACATCATAGAACACTGGCTTCATTTTGTCATGTCTGTGTTTGAAGGTCCCTAAACATGTTTATATTTCCTCTTGGAGACACAATAAAGCTCTGCTTAACATTTGTGGTTCCCATTAACTTGGCTCCTCCTGATCTAGACCCTCGTAAATCAATATTATAAACTCCCCTCCTGCCAGGCTGGTCTTCTGCAGCCCTACAAAGACCACTGTTTCCTCCTGGCTCCAACATTCTGCCCTCGCAATGTTCTTTCCTTCTGCCGTGCCATAAGATCTTTTCTTCCAATTTTACTTTTCAGATTTTGTTGAACTCAGAAAACTTCTCTCCAACAAGGAAGGCTTCAATGCTTTTAGCTCATAGCTCACATTTAACTCAGGCCCCTGTGGTATCCTATAAAAATGGTTTTTAATCATTTGAACTATGAAGATTCCAGAAAGAAAAAGAAAAGAAAGAAAGAAAGAAAGAAAGAAAGAAAGAAAGAAAGAAAGAAAGAAAGAAAGAAAGAAAGAAAGAAACAACCTCTGCTTTCATCTGACCTGTTCTCTGGATACTGGTCTTTCCAATGAGATTTTTGTTTCAACAAAGTACTTTTTATAATATACTACATACAAACACCCACAGGCATGTACACACACAAGTGTGTGTATGTATGTATATGTACTAAACCTGCTGTAACATAGCATTACTTATATTTATTATTTTATTTTTCACCGTCTAGAAATGTCAACCATTTCATACATGTCTGTCTAATTATTCCAATTAGTATATAAGCAGTCAACAAACAAGGACCACACCTTAATACATGCTGTAAGAGGTGAAAGACAGAAATTCTAGAAAGGACTTCATTGATTAAATACATGAACATCACACTTGCAAAGTGTTCTACTCATCAACCTCAATTATTTCCTAAATTCTCTAAGTTCTGCTCACATGTCTTTGTAAAAGCCATAACCTAATAACTCTTCATGCATTATATACTCAGAGAAGTAAAACTTTTGATTCAGGGGAAGAGGGACAGAAGAGAAAACTTTCCTGGGAGATACCTCTGAGTCTTGGTTTTATATACTGTTTCTCATCTTCTTTGGTGGGACTACGTGATATAATACAGAACTAAAAGTCACTTCAGAGAGTATGTTAAATGTCACCCTTTATTTTTCTAAATGCTCTTACTCCACATGTTTATGAAAATCAACTGGTTAACCACATTGGCAAAGTATTAAACTGAACATATATAGGGCTTATGTCTTGATCAGCCAAGAGCTTTTCAGAGTTCAGACCCTGAACTTCTTTTTTACTACTGAATCATCTCCATTCTTGTCCTTTAACAACAAAGTAATATGGCTTAAATCAAACCATCCTTTGCAGTCTGAGAAAAGACTCTCACAAGCTATTCCCAGATTTCCTATGGAAGACGGTATGTTAGAGCAATGAAATTATACATTGGCTCAAAGGCCATTAGGTTCGAGGGAAGAAAAAAAGACAAGGCATTCACTTTTAATTTTGCATCTATCAGACATGGCTTGTCAACATTATGTCACTGGCCTGTCAGAATAAAAGAACACACAACAAAACTGTTTTAATACTTCACTGCTCACAATATTACCGCGATACCACATGTGGGATAGATCTGAGAAGGAAGCTCTGAGTGAAGCATCATACGTTCATTTTTTATGTTGTCATCACTATAAAAAAAGATATTGGACTGGACTTCAGCTTTTTGACAGCTCATGCTCTATGAGTTTATTATTGGTGTAGCAATAACCTAAACTTAAATTAACAAACTTTGTGGATTTCTACATATTCCTTGAAGGCAAAAGCTAATTAAAAAATGTATATGTTGCTTGCTATTTTTTAGTTCACACAAAAGGAAAACTAAATTATAACCTCAGCTCTTTGACAAGTGATCCTTACTAGTTTATAAATCTGTATAAATTTCTATCTGCAGTCTTAAGTGGCACTAATCTGAAATTTCAAAACACACACACACACACACAAAAGCACCTATGTTTGTGACCACAAAGCAAATATTCTGCAATGATATAGTTGGGGAGATTACAATTGAATACACTTTTGCTTTCACTTTCCACATATAAACACACAGACTCACATGCACGCACACATGCACATACTCTCACACACATTCTAGCATTATAAACAGTTACCTTCTTCATCTACAAAGAAAGACATATTCTCGATCAAGACCCAGAAACTCTCACCAAATCAGGGTTGTTTCTTGCACTTCACACTTATAAAGAGATCAAACCCTTCCATATTTTAGGTAACTATTCTACATTTAAAATTGTACAGTCAACCTTCAGCCATCAATTTAATATTAACATACCATCAGTGTTTTTAGTTAATTATACTATGGATTTATCCAGATCAGAGGTATATAGGTGATTTAGCTTGAATCCCTTCAGCATATATTTTAGAAGATTTATTATTTGCCAAATACCCCCTGGGGCCTATACCCTTTTAAATGTCCAAAGTACAGTTATCCAGCTGCTTGTCACCATCATTGACTCAGTACTTTTCCATATCTTCCCAAAATATTTTGCAAATTTTTGAAAGAAATGCATATACTGGCCACATTGGAATAAATGTCAATGCCCTTTACATGTTCAAATAAATCGTTTTCCATCCACGTTACCTTAATTATTCATCACCATGCTTTAAAAATAACATTTACATGCAGAAAACAGGACTATTGATGCAAAGTACTGATGCAATAATATAAACAAGAAAATATTATTGATTCTTAATAGAATGTGCAGGAAAAAACATTCGAGGATGAAAATTATACCAAATTAATGATTCAAATGATGACAAGGGCGATGGAGAGAGCAGCAATGTCAAATCGTGATTCTAAGCAACTTTTTGCAATACACTTCAGTACCTAAAAGTGGCCAATGTTAATGTCCTTACATGAAAAATCATAACATGCCAATATGAATTCTGTATAACCCTAAGTATTAGACTGTTGTCAAAGAAGCATCTAAGAATGGATCACTGTGTCTGACCTGCATATCCACGACAGGTTTTCTGACCCACACATCTAGATTCCAGCTTGAATCCTACACCAAGGGTGCATTCAAGAATTATCCAAGTCAACTCAGTGCTGTCTAGCGAGGGACCAGTTAATTAAATGCTACAGTGACTACTGAAAGTTGACCTGGATTTATAGAGGAAATCTCACTTAAATTGAAGACAAATCAGTAAGTCTTTAGCTATATTAAAAAAAATAACCTATGAAGACCTGTAATATTGCCAAGTCGTCTCACATTGTGAAAAGCTGGATATTCCAAAAGGCCTGTCAATTTCAGGTCAAACAGCTCTGGATTTAGTGGATAAAAGTAAACTATGATGTCAGGGAACTCAATCTTTACTCTGTGAACAAAGACAACATTTTAAATTTCTTATTAGTGGGGGATTCAAGAGAATACAAAAGTGAGCTCTTTGAAGATTCAGAAGAATCATTTTCAGCTTCATGAATATTTTTATGACAGCACACATAAATATGAAATGTAGAATCACTATAAAATAGGCCATTCATTACGCACATGGAATATGAAGAAATAACAATAATCACATGAAATATTTATGGACAAACAGGAATCCAAACTAAAAATTAGAGCTTATTATCTATCATGATCTATTAATATTTCAACAACTGTGGCTAGGTTTTGAAAGATATGTACATACCCACTAACCTGATTATGTTTGTTTGTATAACTAATCATGAGATTATCTTTATATTTTATGTTAAAGTTTAAAAGAAGAATGCGAAGAAGTTTGTATTTGAATAAATTTTAGTCAAATGGACAAAGGAGTAGAATACATTTCCAAGTGAGATTAACATTTGCTCTAAAACTCTTATTTTTTGTTATTAGAATTCATTTAAGATATAAGAACCACTCAACAGTAACAATAAACAGAAGAAAGATTTTTACAAATTCTATTTGAAAATAATTTAAAAAGGACTAGAATAGCAGGTATTTTAATTGGAACATTATTTTGGTAATTTCACAACTTTAGTAGACAAAAAAATTAGGACCATTATTTCAATTCATTTAAATTTTTAAATAGTGCACTTTGACACAAGTACTCTTTTTATATGGATTGTCTCCAAAATATTTTACATACTTATTTTATCAATTCTAAAATGAGCTTGTTAAAGAAATTATATAAAATCACCACCAAATCATCAAAACATATGTAAAATACAATCCAGTTCCCATCTTAGCCTTAAGCAGTGTAAACCACTGGGCATTTTAGGTTTTTGAGTATAGGTGCAGAACATTTCTAATTTTAGGGACTTCTGGGTTGTTAATTCTGAACACAATTTTTCCAATATCCGGCTCTGTGATCACACAGGTAGCTGAGCATGTTATTGTTCAAGCAAATGTGTTATGAGTCCTCAGATGATGAACTACACTGAGGCCAGATGTCAGAGGTGCTAAAATTGATAATCCATCAGTAATTTTCTATCTGTCGCAATAGCTCTGACACATTGAACTAAATAAATATGTTTAAACACTGACTGGTCAACTTATCAAATGCTGCCTTGGGCTAAGGCGAAGAACTTGTCAAATGTAGAACAAATAAAACAAGAACCACAGCCACAGGCAAAAAACAAAACAAAACAAAAAACTGTGTCTTTTATTTCTACCCCTTACCACCTCACTTGGAGAAAACAGACTTAAGTGGCAATAATATTAGAAAAGAAACTTTTAGGCTAAGGTTAAGAAATGCCAGACAAATACTTCTTTAAAGTTTTATTGCATTTCTTCTATTATTTTCTATATAAGCCAAACTTGTCATATGTTTTCTTTAAAATGCAATTGTACAAAGATCCCATGTTAAATTACAGGTAACACACTAAATGCCAATAATGGGGTAAGAGTAAAGTAAGTGCTATATTACACAGTCGTCAACCAGTGAAGCAATAGTGATTTGTGAATAAGTCCACTCTGTCCCTGAGATAAAGCTCTGTTCTAAAAAGAGAAATACCTTTCAGCGTTCCAGTAAGCTAAGGATTCAGAATTGCTGAATATGAAGAGTTGCATGACAAGCTCATTCCGTAAAAACATTAATCACAGTTAATGAGATAAAAGCTTTAGTAACGTGTGACATCGGGTAAGTGATAGATCAGCCATCCTCCCATTGAATGTGCCAACAGCTATGTGATTATAAAGGCCAACTGCCATCACTGTCCAGGAATGGAGAAAACTAGGATTAGGCTAACTGCACTGGCTACAAAGAGTGAGATTTCTTCACCAGGACTCGGGGAGGCACACAAAGAGCAGTGTGAGGTTCTCTATGTTTCACTCTGCCACTGCCACGCGCTGGCAGCCATGACAGAAAACTCTTGAACTTGTTTATTCACATTTGTTTCATCCCGATTCCACACACTGACTCAGCCTGTGGGGTTAAGAAGATGAATGAGAGGATCCAGGGCCATGAAGAGGTCAGGGTCATGATGTCGCTAGATCTCATTAACTACATCACTCAAGTCACCAGTCACTTCAAAGGTCACTCCAACTGAGGACTCTGATAAAGGTGAAGGAAAACAGTTTGATGAAATGAACCGATTTCTCTCACAACTGACATCACATATTAAAATAAAACTACTCTGAGTTTGCTTTCTAGTACCAAATACATCTATGTATTAAAATCAATAGTTTTAAGAAATAAACACTAAACTACCTTTTAACACCCAAGCAAAAACAAAACACTTTTAAAGGGGCCATAAAATTCTAGTTGATCCATGAGTTAGCAATTACTTGGCTGATTTTTGCCATGGGAATATCTGGTCTATTGTGTATGTTAGTTAATTTTAAAAGATGGAAGAAGGACTAGTATTCACAAAGGTATTACTGAAATAGGAAGCTGAAAAAACATTTTCATGGCAGAAAAATTAATGATTTTAATTTACTTCACAGAGATTATATAAAATATTTGTCACTAACACTATTATATAAAAAAATTAAGAAACCACAATGTTAGAATATAAAAGGTCTTATTAATCATCTTTGTAGTTTAGGTTTATTTCTGTTTCCTGAGTACATGTGCAAGCCATTATTATAAGATTTATATATGTTCTTGGGAGAAATAAAAAGTTAAATTATGTTAGAGCTTATCCAATTTGGCAGAGTTATACAGCTACTTATTGACATGTACAATATTTTTCTGTTATTTTATTTAGTACCATACAAAGTTAATCCATTTCACAGATTGTCTAGTATCCAAATGATACTGTTGACAATGAAATAAAAAACACAGAAGTAATGACATTTATTTCTAGTAGTAATTTTTTGTTTTGCCTCTTCTAGAGTTTTAAAGATTTCTAGAATAAAAATATATGACATAACCAAAAATATATATAATGACAAAATAAAAAATAGAAGGTGAGTAAACAATACAATTTATATGTCTGGTTTCATGTATAATAATAAAATTTGGGTGAACACATTTAGTAAATAGCAAACATGCATTTTTTCCTAATAAAAAACTTTACATACTAAATATGTTATGTATATGTCAAAAATTAGCTTATTTACTATATGTATTTTTTAGAGAAATAAAAGAAGATACATTTTATAGACTAGAAATTTATATTTGTTTACACTAAACTTCAGCAGTCCAGAAATACAGATCTAGAATGTACATAATTTAAAATAAAATTTTCCCTTAGACGCAAATGCCTGCTTGAAAAAGAAAAATGACTTAATTACATGGTGACCAGGTGACTAGAGACTGCGTACACCTGGATACATGATCAGTTAATTTCTTAAAAGACATAGAAATTACAAAAAAAAAAAAAAACCTCATGTACTGGCAACATTATCAATTACCTGTCCCCAACCAGAATTCACATAAAGAAATAGTAAAAATAATTATAAATATAAATATATATTACAGTGTGGGGGAAAGGCCCGTTAAAAAGATTGCTGTTAAGTTTACTTGATATTCAAGGTTGGCTGAAAATATTTTGGGTGAAAACATTTCAGAGTCTGAAAGCCAAACATAAATATATTGGGAATATCATTTTCTCCAATGAACTTCGTCCACTTCATCCTAACTGCACACTGACCGTCTGTCTATTCTAGCTCAGTTAGATATCTACTTTTGCGGAGGACAGATGATCTGGTCTATTCCCCTCACCTTACATTCTAGAAAACAGACCCACAGAGGTTAAAGGTTTGCCCAAAATCACAGAACTAGTTAAACAGTAGAAATGGAAATTTCCAGAATAACCTTTTCCTACATTGCTGTCTGATGAAATTGGCTCCCTCATTTTGTCACCTCAAGCCTCCCTTTTATCAACTGGAGACTTTGTTTAAGTCAATTCACTTTTGGGGTCTCAGTTTCCACATCTGAACAACAAGGGGAATGATGATGTCTAAGGTTCTTCCAACCTGCCAGTTTGTATATACACGGTTTTATGATGACCTGATTCACCCGAAGATTACTTCTTTCTTTTTTTCTGATTTAATCCTACATTCATTTCTTATGAGAAAGCTTCCATTAATGCCCCTGTAATTAACATCAAACCCAAATGGAATGAATGGGAGATTTTCTTATGCACGTGATAAGGACCCTTAAATAAGAATGAATAATGATAATATTTCCCAGAAGACAACTATGGCAGCCCTCAAGTATGATTAACTAGACCACTCCTTGTCTCTCTATCTCCATAGAAATAGAACAGTTCATTTGCATGTCATCTGATATAAAAAGAGATTCTAGCATATAATGGGTTATTACCATTGGGTACTTCATTAGCAAAGCTTTTCCTTATGATGTGACAGAAAAGAAAAAGACAAAGTAAATTGAGATTCTTACATCTCTATTAATGACATACACTTTGAATATTAGATTCTATCAGCTTATCCATCAATCCAAAAGGACCAAACAAGTACTTAGGAAGGATTTTGCAAGTTTGACCCCTTTCTAGGTAGTCCTGTTTAACAGCAAGCTTTTGAAAAGAGCTGCTTTTAAAAGAAAATCCTATATTAATATTAAACACAGCATTTTTCTCCTTCTTTTAAGAATATTCAAAGCAGATCCAGGAAGAAAACAAAAATAAATCAGCCTTTCTTATCAAGTTGCTCTTGAATATGGACATGTGGGTCCTGGGGAATTATATGTTATAAAATGAGGGGTTGAGCTACAAAACGCAATTAATTTAATTGCTTATAATCTCAAAGGATTTCAAAATAAGATATGTACGACATATATCCAAATGAGATTTTTTTCCAAAGATTTTTCATGAAACATGATAATATCAAATTTAAGAAAATTGTTGCCAATTTATGTAATTCCTTATGAATAGGAAAGTGATGAGAATTATTTTGCAATTGACTAGGTCACCAGTACTAAGTTTTGTTATCTTGTTTCATGAATCATGGACAGTTTTTTCCTTTGAGGGGAAATAAACAATAAAACAAATCTGTACCAAACCATATAGGTGTAGAAAATTTTTAAGGTTCTTTTCTGACCACATCCTCATATTAGTTCTTGTTTGCCTATAATTCCTTAAGATCCTAAGAAAGAACAAATATACCACAATCACTGTTAGCATGCTGAGACAAAATCTCCAACTTTGATCTACTGGTCTTTTTCTTTTTCCTAAGGTCACATGAAACAAATATATTCCCTCTGGCATGACAGTTCTTACGTGCTTGACAAGAACTACCAATGTCTTCAGTTATTCCTGGCTCAATAACCCCAATTCCTTCCACTTTCCTTACTTGTGATAGTCTTAAATCCTTGACCTTTTTCTCATAGATATGTTCAAGTATAATGGTATAATTAAACAGATACTCAGAACTATTGATATTTCACACAAAATTTATCACCAAAGAATCAAGCTGTCTTGATTTTTAAATTTGAACTATTAATGCAGTTTACAGTAAGATACTTTTTTTCAGCAATGTAGTGGACCCTGTTCATTAGGTCATGTATTGAGGACATTGACTTTACTCCCATGAACAACCATTCCTTTGTTATTTTAACCCAGTCGTAGTCAACCTGGTCCCTACCGCCCACTAGTGGGCGCTCCAGCTTTCATGGTGGGCGGTAGCAGAGCAACCAAAGTATAAATAAAAAGATAGATTTAACTATAGTAAGTTGTTTTATAAAGATTTATTCTGCCAAACTTAGTGAAAATTCGACATAAAGTACTTGGTAAGTAATTATTATTATATGCTTTAACTTGCTCTAACTCTGCTTTATAAATTTTATAAAGTAAAGTTACTTCCCTACTTTATAAATCACCATTACTGCGGGACTGGTGGGTGGTTAGAAAATTTTACTATTAACAGAGATACAGACGTGGGCAGTAGGTATAAAAGGTTGACTACCTGTGCTTTAAACTCTCTTTTACCTTAAAAAAAAAAAAAAGAAAGAAAAGAACATCTTACCATTAAACTAAAAAAAAAAAAATAGGCAAAAATTAAAAAGGTTAATCCACAGAACTGTATGTAGAATGCACCACAATTTAAAGTTATGTTTTTTTTAAATTTCCTTTTCTTTTAAATGTTTATTGTATTGATTTTAGACAGTAAAAGAGGGAGGGGGGAAAGAGAGAAAGAGACAGGAACATCCATTTGATCCTGCCATTTGACCCTGTATGTGTCCCGACTGGGGATCAAACCACCAACTTCTCTGTTTTAGGATGATGGTCCAACCAACTCAGCTATCCGTCAGGATTAATTTATGACTTTTAAACAGTGAATTAAAACAAAACAGTGAATTAGTCAATCTGAACAAGTGAATTTTTAACAGATCATGGACATTTAATAAATATATAAATTAATCAATATTTAAGCAAAACATATTCAGAAGTTATAATTTTTCATTTCTTAAGAAGATATTTTAACTTATAGCTTATAATGTCTACTTAAGATAGTTGGACAGCTCACTTTTTCAGCTTTTATATTGAAACAAGGGTAGATTTATAGGAAGTTGTAAAGATAGTATAGAGATGTCCTACATACTCTTTCCCCAGTTTTCCCCACAATCTCACATAATTCCAGTATAATTCCAACATCAGGAAACTCATTTTGATACAATGTGTTTATGTTGTTCTCTGTCATTTTATCATATGTGTTCATTTGTGGAATCATCATCACAATCAAGACACACAGCTCCTTCATCCCTACAAAGCTCACCCTTTTGTTCTCATGTTGTAGTCAAAACCATACCTCTCTCTCCCAGGATCCTTAAGCCTTAGCAACCACACATCTCTTTTTTATCACTGTAATTTTGTCATGTTGAGAAACTACATGTACGGAAAAATACAGTGAGTGATCTTTTTAAATAGTGTTTATTTATTTTTTCACTCAGCATAATGTCTTTGCGATCCACTCAAGTCATTGTATGTCCTTTGTATGGTTGAGTACTATTCCATAGGATGCATGTTTTCTTTCACTAATCACCAGTGGAGGCACAGATTACTTGTCTCCCACGTTGATGTGATCGCAAATAAAGCTGTGACTAAAAATTATGGACAGGTTTCTGTGAAAATATAAGCTGTCATTTCTCTGAAATCAGGTCACAGAAATGAAAATGTGCATTAAGTGTGTAGTTAGCATTTAAAAAAAAAAAACCTGTCAAATTATTTTCCAGAGTGGCTGTAAAATTTTACATTTTCATCAGTAATATATGAGAGAGCCCATTCCTCCACATCCTCATCTGCATTTGCTAATGTCGTCTATTTTTTTTTTTTTTTTGGCTATTCTAATGGTGTGTAGTGATAGCTCATCACAGGTTTCAGGTGCATTCTCCCAAGATGGCTTGTTTAACATCTCTTTATGTCCGTTATTTGCCGTCAATATATCCTTTCTGTTGAAATGCGCCTTCATGTCTTGGACCCATTTTCTAATTGGATTGCTTCATTTAATTTTGAATTTTAAGAGAGATCTTTAAACGTTCTAGACATGAATCTGTTGTTAGGTATATCTTGTTTGCAAATATATTCTCCTAGGATGTAGCTTATTTTTTTGTCCTCTTAACAAGGATTTTCATACTTATTTATTTTGCCTTTTCAGTTTGTGTTCTGGTATCATGTCTAAGAACAGTTCATCAAGCCTTAGGCGCTGAAGATTTGATCTATCTTCTAAAATTTTATATTTTTACACCTTACATTTAAATCTATAGCCCATTTTAATTCATTTCTGGATAATGTGTGAGGTCTAAGTCAAAATGCATTTTATTTTTGCCTATGGATATCCAATTGCTCCAGCATCATTTCTTGAAAAGATTATCCTTCCTGTTTTTATTGATGTATACATTAAAATTACTTATTTCAAAGCCCATTGATCAATGTTAAGGATAACATAAATTGAGCTGAGAAATAAACTATCAAAGTCAGTAAACATCTACAGATACACATACCATGAGATAATACATATAAATATGCTAATAACTCTCGAGAAACTCTAGAAATTATTATAAAGGCATCATTATGACTATCATACTGTTTTCTATAAAATTTAGCCAAGTTATCTTTAGATATTAAATGACAGATGACTTGTCTTGTAAATTGGATGCTTAATCTTCAAGCTGCTTTGGCCTAGAAACATGTCAATAAGAACTGGAAGTGATGGATACTTCTGATACTGATATTTGACAACTAGGAACTGTATAGAGAAAATCAAATTACTTGAACAAACTAATGAGCTCTCAAATGTCAATATACAACTAAATAAAAAAGAAACAGGAAAGATTACTATTTCTGCTGTTTCTTTTCTTTAATATCCCATGAATCGCAGAATTTTAGCACCACAACAAAGCTTTACACTTCCTCCAGTCCGGTCCCTTCCTTGCATATATACAATTGGATAATTGTTTCTTGGTAAAATACCTAACACAAATGTCAATAATTTCTTCTGAGTGCCAAATGGTTTTGTTTATTTAAATGAATCTATGAGGACTCAACATAGTGGTTAAGAAAGCAGTTTCTAGAAGGAGGCTGACTGGGTTCAAATCCTAACTTTTCGTGCTGTGTAAAAATTGCTAAGTTAACTCTTTGGGCCTTAGATATAAGACAGATAAAATAATAAGGCTGCTTTAACAATTGAGTAAACCACAGATATAAAACACTTATACAAAAAAGCCTTTAGGACATGCCAGTGGTTATTATTACCCATTTCCTATCTAAAAAAAATCACTTTACTGTTCCACAATTCCCTTGGCAGAATCAACCCCTCCTCTCTCTGAATTCTGACAACATGTCAGTTGTTCCTTGCCCTATGAGTTACCACATTTTTTCCATTCTGTTGAATACTCTTTGGTAGCATGAGTCAGGCCTTGTTGTTTTTTTTATTATTATTTATTTATATTAATTGGGGTAAATGCATAACATAAAATGTACCATCTTAACCATTCTAAAGATATGGTTCAGTAGTGGTGAATCTATTCACATTGCTGTACAACAGATCCCCGGTTATTTTTCACTCTGCAACTAAAACTCTATACCCATTAAACAACTCTTGCTCTAAGTAGTGATATCCTCAACACCTACCTTAGTACTTAGCAGTTAGAAGGTACTGTTCAAAAATATAGCATACAAAAGTTATATCATCCTTTGGACTACAAATTTATTTTTTAAATTCCTACAAATTTTCTTTTTCAATACCTTCTCTTCTGTTTCTGATATCAACTGAACTCATCGAGTTAATTCAACCCTCATCTTACTAGATCTTGACTTGTAGTAGATCTCCTACCTCCACACCCTTCCACGCTCCTATGTCCCTCCCACTGTGTGTAAGGTGTCTCCGTTCATACCAGATAAGTAACATTCCCAAATCAAGAATATAGACAGGCTCCCATAACTCTCCTAGGATAACATGCAAACTCCTTACTGTATAGTCATTACCAATCTCTACCTCCTTACTTAAATGATCTTCCTCCTGCCCCGGCCAGATAGCTCGGTTGGTTGGAGTATCGTCCCAAAGCACAGAGGTTACTGGTTTAATCCTGGGTCAGGGCATATGCAGAAACATGCAGGAAGAACTTGATGTTCCTGTCTCTCTCACTCTGCTTCCCTTCCTCTCTCACTAAAATCAATAAATAAAACATTTAAAAAAACATTTTTTTTTAAATGATCTTCCTCCACTCCTCTATTTAGAGTCTCCAATTCAATGAATACATTCATGTTCCCCCAAACTGGCCAACCACAGCCTCAGGCTTTTGTTTTTATTCTTGTCTCTGGTATTCTAAGGCTGCTTTTCATTTCTATCCATCCGGAAACATTTGGTTCCACTCCTCACTCCCACTTCCTGTCCGATCTGAGCTCCTGCCACATAGCAAAGGAGGTTACGTGACTCTCTCTCGCTGCGTCTGCCAGCCTCTCACTTACCACACGAGCACTACAGCAGGCCTGACTTCTTAAGCTACTTTTTACTCTTAATAACCAGGAAACCTAATAAAGACTTTAAATTCAGTGTGAAATAAATAAATAAATAATAAGGAGGAAAATGAGGCATGTTGATATATATAAAAAGAACTATATTAAATATGACTTATATTTGAAAATAGTCACATTATGTTTACACATACACAGTGTAAATTTTGTCCTAAATTTTTTTCTGTAAAAATTTAGATATTTGATGACTTTAAAAAAATATTGATTACCTTTCTAAATACTAAGAAGTACTTGTATAACTGGAAAATGCCTTAATGCTCAAAAAAAAAAAAAGAAAAAAAATATATATGCTTTTTTTAAGACCCTTTAACTTCTTACATACTAATTTAAGAGCTTAATTCCCAGGCACTATTTGCTACGTCACTCAATGGGCCAATGGCATTAGCCAATCAGGCTATTTCTGCTGCTTGTTACCTAGCCTGACAAATTTGTTGGCTTCCCCTTGACCAACCAATGAATAAATAACTACAGGCTATTTTGGGCAGTCAACTTTCTGCAAACACAACATATCAAAGCAAAATAAACATAAAAAATCCTGTTAGGATCACCAGAGTCTGGGCCTAAATATCTGACTATCACATCATGAAAACAGCCGCCTCTCTTGGAATCCTTTCTGGACTTCTTTCCACGGACCAGAGACACTCAACTATGGATGCCTGAGCAGCCGCAGAAGGACAGTGCTGGAGAACTCCAGTGAGTTTACAGAAATCACCCCATATAGGGGCCAAATATTGCTTTCTAGATTATTTCTTATTAAACATGTATCCTGTTGACAAAAATGTATGACTATCTCCTAATTTAAAAATGGGTGGTTGAGCCTGACCAGGCAGTGGCGCAGTGGATAGAGCGTCGGACTGGGATGCGTAAGACCCAGGTTCGAGACCCCGAGCTCGCCAGCTTGAGCGCGAGCCCATCTGGCTTGAGCAAAGAGCTCGCCAGCTTGGATCCAAGGTCACTGGCTCCAGCAAGGGGTGGCTCGGTCTGTTGAAAACCCGCAGTCAAGGCACATGTGAGAAAGCAATCAATGAACAACTAAGGTGTTGCAACGGCAATAAAAAACTAATGATTGATGTTTCTCACTTCTCTCTGTTACTGTCTGTCTGTCCCTATCTATCCCTGTCTCTGACTCTCTCTCTGTCCCTATGAAAAAGAAAAAACAAACAAACAACAACAAAAATAACCAGGTGGTTGAAAGTGTTGTCTTTTTCTTTTAAAAGTCTCCTAAAAGGGAAAATCAATTCCAGTGGTATAGAGTGGAATGAAGATTGAAACTGGTCCTTTAAGTTATGCTACAAACTGTTAGAAACTTTCATACAAAAAGAAATTTCCAGAATTGGACAACACTTTATCTATTTGTTTTAAATTCTGCCCTCCCTGCCCTCCCGTAAAGAGCTTACCACATATTGACTCATCAAGTAATTACAGAAACGTTATGGGACCTGCCTCAAAATGAAGGATGTTAACTATAACTATCAAAAACAAATTCAATCTGCCTAACCAGACAGTGGCGCAGTAGATAGAGCATCGGACTGGGATGTGGAGGACCCAGGTTCGAGGTCCCGAGGTTGCCGGCTTCAACGTGGCTCATCTGGTTTGAGCAAGGCTCACCAGCTTGAGCCCAAGGTCGCTGGCTTGAGCAAGGGGTCACTCAGTCTGCTGTAGCACCTCAGTCAAGGCACATACGGGAAAGCAATCAATGAACAACTAAGGTGCCACAACGAAGAACTGATGTTTCTCATCTCTCTCCCTTCTGATATGTCTGTCCATATATATCCCTCTCTCTCTCTCTCTCTTTGTCTCTGTCACAAAAAATAATATGGTAAAATTTTTTAAAAAGGAAACAAATTCAATGTAAAGAAGTAAAATAGGAGAACTGTCATTCTGCTGAAACACAAAGAATACATGCTGCAGCACAAAAATACATTTCCCAAGAATAAAGGGAACTTACATACATTTTCAGTGAAATCAATTTATATTTGTACAACAGTTGAAATAAACTGAAGGGTTTGTAGGTGGGAAACCCTCCACAGCCTTGACTTTTGCCTAAAAGAAAGGTTTCTGGGGTTGAGAACAAGAGCTGACCTCAGAATGCCTTGCATAGATACAGCCTAAAACACTGAATATTTTTGTGTCATTCCATGAAGATGACTATATGATTGCAGAGATCAAGATAATACTGTTTTTGGAAATAAGATTTTGAAAAGTAGAAAACATCAAGATTTCACTTCATTATGTGCTTTCCTTGGAATCAAAATTAGTTCAAGCTAACGTGAATGAATAGCAACTTGACACTTATGCTAAGAGGGGTTAGAGACCGTTAATTCAATTGATAGAAATCTGATATCAAAAGACAGCATTATACATATTTAAATAGATCATAAGTTCAAACATGTTTCGCAGGCATTGAAATATCACACCTTCTCTTGTAAATATTTAAAGGAGAAGCCTACATTTGAAAGAATGTGATGTGGAGTATCGCAATATTAAAAGGTACATATACAAGACAGCCCAAAGAACACAGACATGTGCATGAGAACGAACAGATATCTCCCTCTAAGATCGTCTGTCTTTTAATACTACCAAAATGTGTGCCACTTGGTCTTTTGTTTCCACTTCAATATGTTTTAGGTTGATTCTTTGATGCTGGGACTTTCATGGTTTATCATGCTTTCAGTTGAGTTTACAGATTTATTTAATACAGCCACAGAGGGACACTGTGGATGCACGCAGCACAAAATCTGCTGAGCACAAACAATGTCTGATTCTCATCACTGACTTTTCTCTTAACACAATCTCTTACTTGGTGTTACTCATGCTAGAAACTTAATGGCCAGCGTTATTACTTGTTTAGTGCTGCCATAACAAAATACCACAGACAAGGTGGCTTAAAGAACGGAAATTTTCTGCCTGACCAGGCGGTGGCGCAGTGGATAGAGCGTCAGACTGTGATGCAGAGGACCCAGGTTCGAGACCCCGAGGTTGCCAGCTTGAGCGCGGGTCCATCTGCCTTGAGCAAAAGCTCACCAGCTTGGACCCAAGGTCGCTGGCTCCAGCAAGGGGTTGCTTGGTCTGCTTAAGGCCCGTGGTCAAAGCATGTGTGAGAGGGCAGTCAATGAACAACTAAGGTGTCGCAACGGCAAGGAAAAACTAATGATTGATGCTTTTCACCTCTCTTTGTTCCTGTCTGTCTGTCCCTATCTATCCCTCTCTCTGTCCCTGTAAATAAATAAAAAAAGAAAAGAAAAGAACATAAATTTTCTCAGTTCTAGAGGCTGGAAGTCCAAGATTAAAGTGTTGGCAGGTTTAGTTCCTTCTGAGGCAGAGCTTTTTCCCAGGCTTGCAGATAGCCATCTACTCCCTATATCTTCCCTCTGCATGTATGTTTTCCTGGTGTCTCTTTATGTGTCCAAATTTTCTCTTCTTATGAGGATACCAGTTAGATTAAATCAGGGCCCACACTAAGAGTTGTAATTAGAAATTTGTGATTTTAAAGGTCCTACAACCAAATACAGTCACATACTGAGGTACTGGGTGTTAGAGTTCCAATACAGGAAATTCATAAGGACATAGTTCAGCCCATAACATCTCCTAAGTATCATGGGATCTAAGTATTTTCCAGTTATCCATGTATCTAACTCACCCTGATAAACCTCTGAATTCTCTCTTATAGTTTTTAGAGATATATTTAGAGAAATCATGAAAAAGCCAGTTGCTTCTAAATTCATTTTGGTCCAAATCAATGAATATCAGTTTCAGTTCAACTTATGCGTTCAAATAAACAGATGTGTTTACATGTTTATGTGTTGTAGGGAACTCATGACATGGTAAGAGCTGTTCTCTGTTTTCCCACTCCTGGAATTAATTAACCAACTTCTATTATAATTGCTCATTGATTTTTTTATTCTAAATCTTACACGTAAGGAAGGAAAAAAAAAACTAAGACATTGGAAAGAGAAGCAATGGGCAAGGAAAAGGAGATATCCATTATTCTAGAGAACAGTAATATCATCTCTTGAGAAGATAGAATATTGCTTGCTTTTAGGACAAATAAAAATGTGACAGAAAATGAAGCAAAAATTCAAATAGCAAGATTATTCAACTTAAATGAGACCAAAGTCAACATGGTCTATTAAAAGTGATTTCCATCAAATCATACACACTTTTGATTAAATAACTGATCCTCTCCCAAAATAAAGACTTTGTGGTCATTCAACATTTTCAGATAATTATTTTCTCTTTTAAAATATGAACATATGACACAGGAAGTATAACATGTCAGCCATTCAATAATATTTAGCAAATATTATCAAGAGGAAGCTAGACAGAGTTAATTCAATGGTAATAATAAATATAGTTTAACCTACACTTAAAAGTTACATATAAATTCCTCAGAAAGTTAAACAGAGTTATCCTATGACAAAGAATTCTTACTTTTAAGTTTATAGCCAAGAGAAAATGCAAATGAAACCACACGTTACACAAAACCTAGTACAGGAATATTCATAGCAGCACAATTCAGAGGAGAAACAAAGTGGAAACAAGTCAGATGTCTATCAACTGATGAACGGATTAAGAAAATGTGGTATATCCATACAATGAAATATTATTCAACAACATAATGAAATGAAGTACTGGTACCTGCTACAACAGGGATGATCCTAATAAACATTACACGGAGGAAAAGAAGCTAGTCTGAAAGGTCCACATATTATATGGTTCTATTTCTATGATAGTCTGAAATAGGCAAATGCATAGAGACAGAAAGTAGATTAGTATTTGCTTAGGACTGGGGAGGGTTGCAGGGAATGGGAATCGACTGATAGTAGGTATGGGGTCTTTTTAGGAGTAAAAACATGTTTCAAATTAGATTATGGTATTGGTTGAACAATTCTGTGAATAGACTGTAAAACATTGACTCATCCACTTGAAATGGGTAAATTCAAGTGCCATGGATGATAAGCAATGATTATAAGGTCTCCATTGACCCTCAAGTGTGTTTTTTAATTTAACTCATGCTGTCTCTTTATGAAACATAAAGGTATTTCGACTAACACTATTTATCACTAAAATAATTTTTTTAGAAAGAAAAAAGTATTTATGAACTTAGAATATAAAAGAAACAATTTACTTTGTGTTCATATTTAATGCCACCTGTAACCTCTGACTATAGTCAGTTTACCTTTGTAACCTCCCTTCCTTGTACAAATAAACCATCCATTTAGCTTTGGATTTAAAGCACGAGATCATTATGTTTGTGGAGTGTCCCATGGCTTTGCTATTCTAGCAATCTGTGACCTATAAATAATGCAAGACCTTTTCCTTCTCCAAATGACTTTCGTGCAACATGAGTCTTGATACATGGAACCAAAAAAAAAAAAAAAGAGAGAGATAGAAAAAAGGAAGAAAAGAAATCACCCTGTAGTCATGGAATTTAATTTCTTTCTAGTTCCCAACTAAATTATTCCCATCTATCCTCTCTTTCGTAGTTGCATCAAAAGGCAACTTTAAGACATTTAATAATTTTATTTTTATTAAATCAAAGGCAAATCACAATTAGTCTGAAAAGTTCTTGTATTTTGTTTAGAAATACAGAGAGCAAAAAAAAAAAAAATCAGTTTCTATGTGACCCCTGAACTCTGAACCACAACCTCCTTGCCACAAAAGCGTTCAGCACCTTAATCTCCCCTCTCTGCACCGCTGGCATAGTGCTGAGAAAAGAAAACAGGAAAAATAATCTCCGACGTCATCAATTTTTCATGAATTTTCATTTAGGCCAGAACCCTCTTTTACGCTGGTCGATAGATCAAGCTTCTGTCATATAGTCACCACCTGGGGCTACAGCTGCTCTCTCTGGGGGCTGCCACCGAGCCAGCAACATCGCAGGCTGTGCTGCGACACTCCCTCCATACCAGGACCCAATGCACCTGCTGCTCTGCACACAGCGGGCACTGGGGCTCACATGGAAACCCTATCTGCACCAACTAGCCTGGCCCTGGGGGGGGGGGGGGATCAGGAAGCTGTGCGTTCACATCTTCAGTGCCCTGTGCATGCCTTGCTGCGGACCCTGGCCGTTCTGTTTTCTAAATATGTGAAACTCACGTTTTGCAAAAAGACCTTCCCTAAAGGTAAAGTGTTTTGAAAAGTACATATGGATTACGTACCCCTCCTCCACCAGAAAGAAAAGCAAGAAGGGAAAGCAAATATGAGGTCATTCAAATCTTCCAGACAAGAATGGGTGCTGAATATTCTTTTCTTCCCTTACCTTGTTCCTTGACATAAAACTTAATGTATTAAGAACAGGAGGACTTTGATACAATCCCTCATGATAGATAGCAATAAAATCGCATCTTCCATACAATAGCTGAAACTAAGATTTAATTTAAAAATGACAATCGAGGTGAAGCAAAGAGAAGCAGGAGAATTCCATCTTTTATCATTAATCATTTCACAATAAAAGTTGTAACATACTTGTTTCCTGCTTATCCATACTCTTAACCACCTAGCTATACCTAAGTCAGTAGTTCTCCACTGATTTCAACCCTTCTCAGCCCTCTACCTCGGAGACACTTGGCCATGTCGGGAGGCATTACTGGTTGTCATAAAGCGGGTTAGAAGGGTCCTGAACAAAGGTCAGAGACGTTGCTATATGATCCTACAATGCCCACAACAAAAACAACCTGTTCCGGGTCCCCCACACCCCTTCAGAGCTAAAGTCTGTGAAGAACAGGCAGCATTTACTACTCTTCCTCCATGGCTGACAAAATTTCCCCAGAGCACAGAGACACTCTGATTTGACTACAGTGTGACATCTACAGTACCAACCACTTTTTCACTTGGAAACGTATTCCCTTGATGTTCTTGTCACTTCACCACCAATATTCCCATCCACTCTGACATCATCTCTGAGCCTTCGGCACCAGCACGTATTTAACAGCCTGCTGTTAAATACTGGGCTTCCAAGCAGTGGTCACGCTCTGAGCCCCTGCTCACTACTGGGCACACAACCTACCCAGGCAATCACGTCTACTTTTGTCTGTTTTCATGGTTTCGACATCTATCTGGGAAAAATCTTGCCTCTCAGTTCCAGAAACTTCAAAACAATAAATTAGAACAGAACATGAGGTCTTTTCACCTTGGTATCTCTCTCGCTGTAATGGCAAACAACACAGCGAAACTAGGGATGGTAGTATCACACACATACATACACACACATGGGAATCACTCTATATCTCCCAAATGGACCATAGTAATGTAATGTAGAATTTCTTAGCATGATTCTAACTATTCTTTTAATCTCCATGCTATTTTCAGTTTAAAATCTAACAGTAACCCTCTTTTGAGTTTTTTGAAAGGTTCTTAATTCCTCTCTGATTTCAGTCATCCTTCTTTTATCCCAATCTTTAATTTTCCATCAAAGACTCTCATTTTACATAACAAAAAAGTCTAGACTTTATGACATAGCACATGCCTGCCTTTCAAAGACATGCTGCCCACAGAACTCATATTAAGCTACCTGCAGTTCTTCCAAAACACAATGATTTGGGGCTACCATTCTTTTCTCTAATGTATGAAAAATGGATGTTCCATAATTGAACTATTATGTTAAGGGTTCAAAAATATGAAGGACACACATGTATATTAGCTGATAGAGGAAAAACACATATACTTTATACCATTTTATCAAAATACATTGGTTGCCAATGCTATTGAAAAATCAAAATGTTTTGACCCAAATTTCCATATTAATATATTTTGAGAAGCACGAGAAAGACAGAAGACTGATGAACTAATGGGAAAGAGATGAGTAGCATATAAATGAATACTGTTTGATATTGTGTTGCCTCAAATGACATTAAAATAAAGAATGTTATTCACCAGCTAAATTCAATTTGCATTTCTGAATTTAGAAGACTTCTGTTTTCCTCTGTAGATCAAAAATATTTTTAGCATTTCTCAAAGCTCATTGATTTAAAAATTTTCTAAAACTACTGTCACATTACTGGAGAAAAAAGTCATGGTTTAAAATTTTCCTCCTAAAACAGCTTACTTTATTATTAATGATGCAATAAGGAGAGAAAGCAATCCTTCAGATTACTAAATAATAGTATAAGATGCATGTTTATTAAAAGAAATTTTAACAAAGATAAGTTTCTGATCTAAAATAATTATAAATTTATACCTGCTCAACAATAAAATAGTTGGCTAATTTAAATAATATTTGATAGTGAGAAGAAAATTTAGTTAAGAATTAACAATGGTTATATGTTGCTAAATAGATGAAATAAAAAATTTTAAATTCTTAATTTTTATTTCTAGAAAATAAGCCAGGCTTATTTTAATTTTTCCAAATATGGCACAATTCTATGAAATTGAAAATTAAAAGAATCGGACTCTGACACAGAATTCCCCTTTAATTAATTATCTAAGTCTTGGTCATATAACCATCACAAATTTCATTTGATCTATGAGACGGGAGAATAATGTCTGTTATATTTACTATAAAAGTATCTGGTGGGGGGAAAAGATCAAAAGAATTGAAATATGTCAATATTTTTCAAAAGTTGCAGAATTAAGATATTTCAAAATAATAATGAAACAGGAATATTTGCATTTTAAAAGTTTTCATGTATATTTAAATCTTACTAAAGATTTGAATTCAACTCCTTTATAAAGGTAATTATCAAAACGAAATTAACTGGTGTCCAGTGCAAAATGGCATTGCTTGCTCAGTTCCCAATGCTCTTACCCTGAGGTCCTTCACAAAACAAACTTGGGTTTAGGATTCTTCTAATCTGCTCCTATTGGCCTTAGACATTTCAAGCACCAGTAGGCTGCAGATTACCTGGTATAAACTATAAATCAAAAGACTGAACACTCATGAACAAAAGCTTTCAGAGGAATAGCAGAATGAGAAATAGTATGACTTTGTTTAGTGAAAGATGCTGTCATGCATCCTGGTGATGATATGGAGAATTTCAATACAAAAATATACAAGTTTTATAATCTAGTGTAATACATTGTGGAATGTGAGTATAAGTATCAACTTTAATTACAGCCGTGAAGCCATGAGCTATTACTTACCACTCCCCTCAGACATAAAAATAAAATTCATGCTTTCTGAAATTCCTCAGTTCTCTTGTCTATGAGATCTACTGATGCAACCATAAAGTGAAAAAGTACAATTTTTTTAAAGACCCCATTGTTGCCATCTTATTCACTATGAATTCTAGATAAAATATTTCCTCAAAATAGATAATATTGAAAATGCATGAGACTGTTTAAATTACTATGCCAAATCCTTGCTATAAACCAGAAAAAGAAGTCTATTATATTTTTAAATTTTGTTCTGGAAAATAATACATGAAATTGTGGAATCCATGTTGAAATTGCTGCAATGCAATGATACCTTGATTCACTACCGCTATTTGGCCTATCTCATTAATAAATACATATATTCTCAAAATGTCCAAGTCAGGGCAAATCCTTAGCTATTGCTGATTCCCAAGACTGAGTAATGCCCTCTGATATAAATTCAGTCCCTAGAGAAATAAGATCTCTTCTCTGAAATAAATTTTTTATCAAATAAATACAGTTTTTGTTATTGTTGGTGTATTCCTCCCAGCATACCTAGACTAATAATTCTTGAATTCAGCCTGTAAGTAAAGGAGTTAACTTAAGTTAATAATTATAATCTTTGTAAAATTGCCTGATAAAAGTTAGCTTTAGAAATATATATATATATATATATATATATATATATGTACAATATTAAATTCATCCCTCATATTTGATGCTGTGTTAAACATAAACTTTTTGTTTCACACCGTCAACTTCAATATAATACTTGATATTAATATCATTAACAATTCAAGTTTTAAATATAACCAGCATCATTGCCACCTTGCTTTAATATACTAACAACTGTCATATACTAACAACGGTCATATTACTTCAAGATAAGTAGATTTACGTCAAAACCTGGCTTGACATTATTTTGACCAGCTTCTTTGGAGGAGGTGAAGTAAAATTATGTAGAATATGTTGATTGCTTATTCTTTAGATACTGAGCATCTATAGAAACAAATCCAACTGACGACAAAAAAATAAAGTTAAATGTGCATGCCACTTATGAGGCATTGAGTTCACTTACAGGCCACTTCCAGAGATGCATTTCGACTCACTGCTTCACCAAGATAGTTCCTCGCCACACAAACGTAGCTTCCCTCGTCGGGCTTACTTCTGCGCCCGTGCACAATGCGCAAGAAGAATAAGGATCCGCTGGGCAGCAGCATCCGGTGAGACCGGGGATCATCCTTGTCCGTCTCCACCCGCTCACCATCTTTGTACCACTCAATGGTGGGTGTCGGTCGGCCCTCTGCCTTACAGTTCAAAGTGGTGGGCTCTCCCTTCGAAACAATGACATCGGAAGGGTGCTCCACAATCCGCGGAGGAAAGTCTTCCTGGCGAAGACGAGATCCTAAAAGACAGGAAGACAAGTTTCATTCACATTTTCTTATTGACAGCTTTTGTTGGACGTAGATTTACACTGATGAAAGTAAACTCTTCAGTGATTCAAAGTGCACTCACTACGACTTTATCTGTTTCACTCTTTAGTTCTTTAAGGATCTCGTAAGTCATCCCAATTCCTTTGTGGAATGAGACAATATAGCAACAAGTGATTATGTTAATTCTAACAAGTTATAGTTAAGGTCCCATGAATCATGACACCCCAAGCTCACCAGCTTGAGCGCGGGTCCATCTGGCTTGAGCAAAAGCTTGCCAGCTTGGACCCAAGGTCGCTGGCTCCAGCAAGGGGTTGCTCAGTCTGCTGAAGGCCCGCGGTCAAGGCTCATGTGAGAAAGCAATCAATGAATAACTAAGGTGTCGCAACAGCAACGAAAAACTAATGATTGATGCTTCTTACTTCTCTCCATGCCTGTCTGTCTGTCCCTATCTATCCCTCTCTTTGACTCTCTCTCTGTCCCTGTAAAAAAATAAAAAATATAAATAAATAAATAAATAAATAAATAAATAAATAAATTGAGCTCTAAAAAATAAAAAAAATATGTCAATAAAGGAGAAAAGAATTCAGATTGGAAAAAATATATTATGAGCAAAAGAAGAGAGAAATAAGAGGACATGTATAGTAAATTTTATAATCAGGGAGGACACTGATGGGGTAGGTGAGATTAAAATGCAGTCTGGGAGCCAGAGATCAAAGGGCTTTAAATAGCAAGCTAAGGAGCATGACTTCTAGTCAATGACAGATTTTGAAGGAATAGTGTATTGACAACCTGTGTATTAGAAAGACACACTTGGTCTTCAGTGTCAAAGACTGATAGCAATAAAGGCAAAAAGACAGTTTAGAATGACTTACATATCCCAAAGAACAATTCAAACAAGCTCACAAACATGATGTTGAGAAATGATGCTGAAAGAAGAATAAAGGAGACAGATAGAAGGCATATTGTGAACCAGCACAATAGAATTTGGTTTATCACCATACAGTAAGGAAGGTGACAGGCACCAATGAGGTCCTTGTGACTGCAATGAAACTGGAGCCATTAAGGAGAATAATAAGAAATAGAAAGAAAAGACACATTGATATTTCAAAAGGAACATTTTAGCATAACACGTTGTTTTGAGCAATTTCAATGTACAAAGTGTCAGTGGTTATTAGGTGTGGAAAAGTCCCACCAGCCACTGCAAACAAACCCAAAGGAGATGCTGAGAGAAATGACCACACCTGAGGATAGACTGATAATGTGCACACAGGTTTTTAAAAGTTTGCTTTTATTGTTGTCCAACCAATCACCCAATAATAGCACATTTTTGTCCAATAAACAAAAGTAATATTTATTCCTCAATGTTATTTCACTTTACTTTCAAGATACATTAAAAATGAGTCCTTTTCTTTAACAAAGAAAATTTAATTTGGTAGCAATAAACATCTTTTCTGAAAAGTTTTTTTTTTTATTTTTGTTTTCTTTATTTTATTTTATTATTATTATTTTTTTTGGTGAGAGAGACAGAGAGAGACAGAGAGAGGGACAGACAGACAGGAAGAGAAAGAGATAAGAAGCATCAATTCTTCAATGTGGCACCTAAGTTGTTCATTGATTGCTTTCTCATATGTGCCTTAACCGGGGGCTACAGCAGAGAGAGTGACCCCTTGCTCAAGCCAGTGATCTTGGGCTCAAGCCAGTGAACCTAGCTTACACTAGATGAGCTTGCACTCAAGCTGGCGACCTTGGGGTTTTGAACCTGGATCCTCTGCGTTCTAGTCCGACGTTCTACCCACTGCGCCACCACCTGGTCAGGCAAGGATTAACTTTTAAAGATTGCTGACTACCATTTGTTATTTCAGCAGATCCAAGAAGAAACTTAAACAGTGGTAGGATTCAAATAATTTAACAAATGATTCTCTGCCCTAATGACCATCTTAAGTATAGAAAAACAATATACTAAAAGGTAGTTTATTATTTCATGCATTCAACACTTAAATAAGAACAGTAAAAGAGATATATAAAACTAGATTATGTTTCAAGTTTTAAAATATTAATGAAAAATATTAATACCTGACTAAAAAACAATAAAACAGTTATTTAAGATATTTCCAATGACAGCTTATCACCCCATGGTTGTTGGGCAGTTCTTTTCTTTATGCTATATGTTTGTTTACTGAAGTAACACATGCAAGGGAATATAAATGTAGTATTTCATCAAGGGTATAATGAGTTTTATGAAATAAATAAATAAATATTACAAGCATAGTTCCGTCAAATTTGTTCACCTATGGTCAGAATGAACATTATTATGGGCACTTTCAATATGCTGTTGCACAGATGAACGTTAAAAACAGAGCAAGGAACGTCAATGTGTGATTTCCACATTGGGCAGTGGCCCAGGTGCCCCCCATAGAGAGAATCCTGATGACAAGTGCCATTTTAACAATCAGTTTGCTAAACTCAACAAGAAATTAGGTATCTGTTCTGCCAAACTAGTGCCAACCGACTGAATCCCACCACTGACTCTAACCAGAAGTTGCCACTGGAACCTTACAGAAGCCCATTACTGGCAAAGGTGTGCACTTTCAAGGGGCAAGAAGTAAGCAGCCCTAGAAGAGGAGCGAGGAGGTGGGGGAGGTGCTCAGTGAATCACTATAAAGGCAATCACATACAAGAAAATGAAAAATATATATTGTCAGGGATATGGAAAAATTGAGAGCCTCATGCATGGCTGGTAAGACTGTAAAATTATTGCAGACACTCTGTAAAATAATCTGGAATTCCTCAGAATGTTTTGGAATTAACATATTACCCAGAAACTTCACTGCTAGGTACATACCCAAGAAATGAAACCTATGTCCACACAAAAATTTGTACATGAGTGTAATGTCACAATCACAGCAGCCTTATTAAGAATAATAAAATAGTGGAAAGAACCGAAATGCCCATCAACTAGTGAATACATATATGATGTGCATCTACATAGAGTAATATTGTTCAGCAATAAATAGGAATGAAGTATTGATAAACACTACAACATGGGTGAACATTATGCTAAGTTAAAGAAACTAGTCTCATAAGACCATGTATTGTATGATTTCATTGTCATGAAATGTCCAGAAAAAGAAAATTCCTAGAGCTGAAAGTAAATTTGTAGTTTTCTAGTAATCAGGTAGAGGTCAAGGGTTAGTAGAGAATCATCTCATACTGAGCAAACTATTTTTAAAAAGATTAAGGGGATGTGTACACAATTCTGTGAAGAAAAAATTATTATATTATACACTTTAAACAGGTAAATTGTGTGGTATATGAATCATAACTCAATAACAAAATTTTTAAAAAGTCCTGAGTGGAGGCACTGCGAACAAAGTTAACACGAGGCATAAGAATTTGTGTTTGTGCGAACTGACAGTTATTGAAGGCCATATATACAAGCCGTCAATCAGCCAATATCATATAAAATGATGAAAAACTGAAAGCTTTCCTTCTAAAGTCAGAAACAAGACAAGGATGCCCACTCTCTCCACTCTTCTTCAAATTAGTACTGGAAGTTTCTTGCCAAAGCAATCTGGCAAGAAAAAAAAAATGAAAGGCATCCATATTGGGAAAGAAGAAATAAAGGTGTCATTTTTTTGCAGATGATATGATCCTGTATATAGAAAACCCCAAAGACTCTACCAAAATACTGTTAGAAAAAATAAACAAATACTGTAAAGTCACAGGATTTAAAATCAATATATAAAAGCCTACACTTTCTTATATGTCAACAATAAAACTTCAATTTCTTTTACAATTTCAAAAAAAACAATTAATAATAAACGTAACAAATGATGTGTAGGACCTACATGCTGAAAACTATTATTAAAAGACACTGAAAAAGACACAATGAAATGGATAAATAAATATTCCATGTTCAGGGATTGAACAAATCAACATAAAGTTGTCATATTTCCCAAAGCATTATACAAATAATGCATTCCCCATTAAAATCTCAATGTCATTTTTTAAAGAAATAGAACAAAAAAATAAAATAAAATCACCAGATTAGTATGGAACAACAGAATGCCCAAATAGTCAAAGCAATCCTGAGAAAAAAGAACAAAGCTGGAGATATCACACTATTTGATTTCAAATTATACTACAGAGCCATGATAATCTAAACAGCATGATATTGGCAGAAAAACCGACACACAGGCCAGTGAAACAGAATTGAGAGCCCAGGAATAGAACCACATATATATGGACAAATAATCTCTCACAAAGGACTCAAAAACACATAATGGAGAAAAGAAAACCTCTCAATAAATGGTCCTGGGAAAATGGTAAAGACACATTCAAAAGAAACTTTACTACAGTTTTTCCCCATGCACAGAAATTAATACAAAGTGAATCAAAAACTAAAATTAAGATCTAGAACAATAAACTACATAAAAGAAAGCATAGGTACTAAACTCATGGACCTTGTCTATCACAGAGCATTCTATGAATTTGACCTTAAAGGCAATAAATAAATAAATGGAACTCTATTAAAGTACAAAGCTTCTGTACAGCAAAAGACACTGACAACACAACAAAAAGGCAGCCAACCAAATAGGAGTTGACCTTCATAAACAACAGCTCTGAAAAGGGGTTAACGTCCAAAATATTTAAAGAACTCACAAAGCTCAACAGAAAACAAGCAAACAATCCAATTAAAAAACAAGAAAAAGACCTGAACAAACTCATCTCATGAAGACATATAAACAACAAATAGATACAGAAAAGGATGCTCCTCTTTGATGGTTACTAGAGAAATGAAAATCAAAACTACAATGAGATACTACCTCACACCTGTTAGAATGGCTGTTATCAACAAGACAGAGAATGAAAAGTGTTGGAGAGGCTGTGGAGATAAAGGGACCTTCATTCACTGTTGGTGGAAATGTAAACTGGTAGAACTATCAGGAAAGACAGTATGGAAATTCCTTAAAAAATTAAGATTAGAGTCACTATATGACCCAGGAATCCCTCTACTGGGTATCTACTTGAAAAACTCAAAAACAAAACAAACAAACAAACAAACAAAACTCAAAAACATTTGTACGCAAAGGCACATGCATTACCATGTTTTTTTGCAGCATTATTCAAGGTGGCCAAGACATAGAAACAACCAAAGTAGTTTTCGATAAAGGATTACATAAAGAACATGTGGCACATATATACAATGGAATACTACTCAGCCGTAAGAAATGACGACATACTGCCATTTATTACAACATGGAGGGACCATGAGACCATTATACTGAGTGAAATAAGTAAATCAGAAAAAACTAAGAACTATACAATTTCACTAATTGGTAGGATATAAAACTGAGACTCATGGGCATAAGCAAAATCAAGTGGTTACCAGATGGAAGTAGATGGGGCGAAGGGGAGGAAAGAAGGACGAATATACAATGATGGAAAACGATTAGACTTTGGGTGATGGACACACACGCAATCAACAGTTCAATGCTATACAGATGTTTACCTGAAACATGTATTCTTACTGACCAACGTCACTCTATTAAATTTAATTTCTAAACAAACAAAAAAAAGAAAGCCTTGAAGAAATAATGAATAATGAGATTGCAACCGTAGAATAGGATGTTTTGTCTATGAAGTTTTTGTGCCTAGCAGGAATAATAGAAAACAAAACCACAACAACAAAGAATCTGTGTTCATGCTAACCAACAATTAGCTTATTCTCTTCATTTATACTTTTAGGTTTTAAATTTAATCCTTAGACCAGCAATAGCCAATAGGACATAAACTAAAGTTGAAAGGTCTCACAAGGCAGATGATTGGTGATAGATAGATGATAGATGATAATAGATTAGATAGATAGTTAAATAAATAGATAGAAGATATAGATAGATAAATGACAGATATGCAAAAATATAGCAACAATTGAAACATTTAGATATTATTCAATAGATAAATATGGAGGTAAGCAAAATACAGCTACAATCTAAAAGATTTAATGTTATTAAAAGTGAGCAGATTAATGCTAAGCTTCTTCAAAATCAGACATAACACAGCTATAGCAGAGCAGTGACCCTTAAAATGGATAAGCCTCTGGTATACTCTGGAATTCTTTGAAATTGTATATAAAAATGTGTATTCCTGTGTGGGTGGGCAGGAGGAACTAATGGTAAGGGGAACCATCGTGTTCATCAAATTGGTATACAACACGATCAGTAGTTCAAATGCTATAGAGAAACCTATGTCCCTGAAACCTATGAACTCTTATTGATCAATGTCAGCAGTTAAATTTAATTTTCCAAATAAAAAATTACACACACACACACCATTAAAATTAAGAAGAACTGCCTGACCAGGCAGTGGCGCAGTGGATAGAGTGTCGGACTGGGATGTGGAAGACCCAGGTTCGAGACCCCGAGCTCGCCAGCTTGAGCGCGAGCCCATCTGGCTTGAGCAAAAGCTTGCCAGCTTGGACCCAAGGTCGCTGGCTCCAGCAAGGGGTGGCTCGGTCTGCTGAAGGTCCACGGTCAAGGTACATGTGAGAGAGCAATCAATGAACAACTATGGTGTCACAACAGCAACGAAAAACTAATGATTGATGCTTCTCACCTCTCTCCATCCCTGTCTGTCTGTCCTTATCTATCCCTCTCGCTGACTCTCTCTCTGTCCCTGTAAAAAAAAAATTAGGAAGAACCAACCACTAAACTACTATGACTGAGCCAAACCACCTCATCATTTAGTTAAACAAACAAAAAAAGCTGATTGTCAACTAAGTTCACTGGGAATTAAAACCCAATAGTAGAAGAGGCTGTTCATCATGTGAGAAGCCCTGAAACAATTTAATTTCAAGTGCTCTGATAGCCAAAGGCATATTTTGACATAACGAATGCAGGGCCCACCCCCAGACCAGCAGGACCAAAATCAGCATTTTTACAAGCTGCCCGTAGGGTCTCAGAGGCATGTTATATAGTTTGAGAAGCACTGCTCTGACCTGTTTTTGTGTGGTCCTGAGCTAATGTTTTTACATTTTTTAAATTTTAGAAGACTGCGGAGGAAAAGAAAGAAGAAAAAGGAAAAGATGCATGGTTGAAAGAAAGAAAAAGACCATATGTGGCCTAAAATGCTTGAAATTTCTGCTCTCTGATCCTTTATAAAAAAAATTGCCATTTGTTGGGCAGATAAAATATAATATGCTCACTTTGTTAAAGATGGCGCTGCCCACATGGAAGCCCGTCACCCAGGTGATATTATTTGCCCTTATGCTTGGGATGGGTGTGGGGGAAAGGCTGAAATGTAAGCAGGACGGGTCGTTATAGCCTAAGGCTTAGTTTTAAGAGTAAGCTTTTCCCCACACCCTTGACTGATTGGATGATGTGGGATGGTGCACTATCCTGAGGAATCCTCCCATTATGCCTCAGATGGGTGACTTTGTATAGGAGACTTTCATGTTTGTAGATTGGATTAAGGGTTTGGATTTCTACACTATAAAGTGGGACAGACCAGTAGCTTGCTGGCATTTGGTTCCTGAGGTATTAGAAAAGAGCAGATTAAGGCCACGTGGAGGCCAGGAGAAGCAGCCAAGATGGTGGAGTGCTGAGGAAGAAGTCAGTTTGTGCAGAGTTTGTGTAGAGAGAAGGAGATGGGAAACAGAGGTGAGTAAGTCTGGTGAGCTAGAAACCTTTTGATTCTAGGAAACTCGGATAAATCAGTAGCTTTGTGAGCACTGAATGTGTGGGTTTTGGAGCCCAGTGTGTGTTTTTGCTTGCCCGCCGGGTGCAAGCTAGAATTAAAGCTGATGGCTCACCAGTTCTTGGCTCCGTTGTTTCATTACCGACTGTCCAAATCTAATGTGAACCTGCATGGGCCAGACGGCTGTGATAGTGGCCTCAACTACTGGCTTTACACCATTCTTGAGAATCTGTTTACCACTTTACATTAATAACTTCAGTTTTTCAATTTATATATTTGTATAAGACCATAAAATTATAAGACCATAAAACTGTTTTCTCCAGATTTCAAATAACAAAAAATACTTTGACAGCCAGGTTAATATTGAATGTATAATAAGAAATACTCAGGATTCTTCTATGAACAAACAGGCTAAGCAATGTGTCAAGATTACTGTCTACACCTGTAACTTCTCTTCCACCTGACAGCAAGCATGAATATCTTTTTATATCTCAGTTATTAACTGGGCAATCAGTCAACTTTTAATTTAATATTTGAGTCAAGTGTCCTTAGCTATTGTTAAAAAAGACAAAGGAAATTAGTCATGGGGTTCTGATGGTGACCATCCAAATGTTTATTTTTAGTGTCCAAGAAAGTAAGGTATAAAGTAGTCAAGTGACTTGTCCACAATTGAGTGGTAGCTAGTAAAGCCAAAATTAAAACTCAATTATCTCTGATCCTAAATATGGCAGAAGTTTTTTAAAGCAGATGAAAGAGTAATAAAAAATACACATTAAAACCATGCTAATTCCAAAATCCTTTTCTAAAGTTGATTTTGATAAAAATGAGTCAAATGAATGCCTCCAGTCAAAATGTAGCCAGGAAACATCTTCCTTGTTTTTCAAAGTGTGACCCTCAGATTACCTGCCTTAGAATACTTGGAATGTTATTTTCTAATGCAGATTCTTGGTCTCCAGAGTGAACAAGATGCATCTGAAGTTACAAGGGGAAGGTTTTAAGGAACTGCATCTTAAGCATGTTCCCAGAAGGTCCTGCACTTAGACTGGCTAGATGTAAGCATTCCAAAGAAATATCAGATTAGTCAGCTGGATGCAGATGCGTCTTTAAATCATGTTCCAAGTACTTAAATTTACATAATGGATTACTTCTGCTTCTCAGAGACTCCCAAACAATGACTTTGTAATGATTTTTGGTAAAATATTTAATTAAAAAAACCAAATTGAGTAGTTTATAAGCTCTTCAAATTTTAGAGGGTTGGATGTGAAATTTAAAATCATAATTCATGAATATATTTGAATTTAGTTCTATTTAGGTGATAACCACTCATCTGCAGTGAGTGCTCCAGAAACTTTTGTTTCCAGAAAGTCATTTCAATTACATAATAAAATAAAAAAGGATAAAGCACCTAGAAAAATACTTGTTGATGCCATTTTATGTGTTTCAAAGTAAACTCTCCCTGTCCCCGGCATTATTCCGTGGGAACATAATATGTCCTCCAACTAAGCTTTACTCTTTCTTCACATACTAGACAACCATCTCTTGTTAGGTTAAGCAACACACTTCACATTTTTCAGAATTTATTCAAGGGCAGAAGAAATTCTTGGCAAATTAGATACAGTGTGCAATACAACTCTCTCCATCGAAATGCATTAAATGGTGTTAGTTTTCTTATTTTTTTTAAAAAAAGTACATAAATATTGTATTCTTGTTCATAATAACTCTGTTTGTTTTACCAAATTAATTTCCCACCAAAAACCGCCTATTAGGGCGGGAAGATTCTCTGACTCTAATTCTGAATGTGACCAGATATCTCTCTATGTTATCACTTCCATAGTTTAAGAGGTACTTAAAGAAATATGAAAAGGTGAAGACTGCATGACCCATCAGAATAAAAAGGGGGCAGTGTGGTAAAAGTGGTGGGCATGGGTTATTATTTAGCAGATGTTTATGCTTCACTTTTACCAGGTACACACCTGAACACCAGTGACTCACCAGTTGTTTCAGATGATGAACAGAAATCACATAGAGGTAGCCAGGACCTGTAGTAAACAGTCAGTGTATCTTACTTTTCTCTTCTATAAATGATAACAAATATGCTTTCCAGAAAATTTCCCCTTATTGGAAAGTTATCATCGCTTTCTACTTTGCCAAAATAAATCCTATCCAAAATGTTCTGCATGGAAAGAAAATGTTCTCAAAGCCCTACAAATGATGTCCACCTTGATTTGTGAGGGAACATAAATTTGTAATAAATGGAATGAGTAAATCACTCCATCCAGTTTGTCCTTACAACGGTTCCAATTCTTGGATTTTTCATAATGAATAAATTTTAGTGTACTTTCCTAAAAGGGATGGGAAATAGCAAAGGGCTATGAGATAACTTCATTTCTTTCTTTCTTTCTTCCTAGAGATCCTGGGATATGATAGGATATGGTGAGAAAGTCATGGTTTGGAAAACACAAAGACTATTTTATTCATTTGAACTTTTGAAACTCTCTCAGAAGATTATCTAATTTGACAATGACCTAAAATCTGTAAGATTCTCATTCCTTCTGGAATTACAACAATGCCATGCTAAAATAAGTTTAAATTACTGATGATATCAAACTTAAGGCCTTGAAAAACGACTTCCTCATTGCAGACTTTCTACATGGCTTTTCAAGGTACAAAAAACTAAAGGAGCAAAGGGATGAAAGAGAATTGACAAATGTAAAACACGTTTCTCATCCGACTTAACAGGCAGGTTCAGTTCTAACAGTTTCAGTTGGTTAATATGGCATCTATGGTCATTCCTTTCACCCAGTCTTCTAGGTATAAGAGCCAGAAGGTTGACCTGCCAGAAAAACTCCCATTCCAAACCCACATTTTACAGACACGAAAGAAAAAAGAGGTCCAGCAAACTGAAGTTCCTATCCCCCAGACTGAGACTAGAATATAGCTGCATATGACTTGTCTAAAATAGAAAGTCCCAAGGACTATAGACATCAATTGTTTTTTGGAAGTTTTTTTTGTGTGTTTTTCTAAGCCATTGTATGATTCAGTATACAATCTTCAGCAAGTTACCTCAATTTTCTCATGGTATTATTTCTTCATCTCAAAATTGAAGCCACTGGAAGAGTAAATTACAAGTTCGCTGTTTTAGAACATTGTCAACCTTTTTATGGCTGTTACATAATAATGGACATAACTAAAAGAGAAGATAATGGGTAGCAATTTGGATTTATTACCACAGGGCAATTTTTTATCCAGTTTTATTAAAAAATAATTGATATGCATCACTGAATAAGTTTTAAGGCATACAGCATAATGGATTGATTTACATATATTGTGAAATGATTCCCACACACGTTTAACTAACATCCATCTTCTCTAATCAATACAATAAAAAGGAAGAAGGAAAGAATGAAGGAAATGTACTTTCTCCTGTGATGAGAACTTTTAGAACTTATCCTCTTAATAACTTTCCTATTTATTACACAGGAGTGTTAGCTGTACTCATCATGTTGAACATGACCATCTTAGTACTTATTTATCATATAACTGAAGTGTGTACTTTTAATCACCTTCCTCCAATTCCCCCTCTGCCAACCCCTTCAGGCCCACCACCTCCAATACATAAGCGGTCTGATCTGTGTTTTTTTATGAGTTTTAAGATTGCATATGTGAGATCATACAGTATATCTTCTTCTGCCTGACTTTTTTTTACTTAAAAGAGTAAACTTTTAAAGATATGTGTTTTAGTCTAATGTTCATTAGAAAGATTTATCCTTGATAGGCCTGTGTCTATTAGGAACAATTGTTATCAAAGTACCTTCATAGAGAACCCTCTAAAAGTTAATGACTCAAAAGCTTTTGTTTAAAAAATAGCTCATGTTATATTTGGAGTTTATTCTTAAACTTCTATAAAATGTATTCCCATTTCCAATAAGAATATGGTTCAATAAATCACTTTAACCAAAGTCCAACTATTAATTACTACATGGATACTTACTTACCTTAAAAGTAAATCTTTTATTTTTTATATAAAATACTTTTGTCAAGATGTTTAAATTTTCATTTTTCAGGGTAAGCAGATTACTTCTTCAAGAGAGGTAACTAAGACAGATTCATAGGTGTTTTTCTCTGAATTTCAAAATTGTATTTCAGATTTGTATTTCTATAGTCCTAACAGGAGTTACTGAAATATTAAAATTAGATCATACTTTCCCTCTTTTTTCCTCCACTATCCTTTTATTCAATATCTTCATTAGGTTAAGTTTCCATTGTTTTTTCTGTAAATCATTCTCTGAATGTCTACATCCAATGCGCTGAGCCACTGACCTTACCTGAGCAGGTGGGCCCTGCAGACAACACCAGCATCCCAGGGGAAGGCAGTATGGTTGAGATAAGTTAGAACCAGTAGACAAAAGCAATCAAAATCAGGGTGGACATGTGGAAATAGCTATATAACACTGAAAAGGAATTTTGAAACCACAAATCTCAAAGCTCTCCAATAAATTTTTAGAAGTTATTTCCTCCCGAGAAAGTAATTAATTTCCAACTTTATAGATTCATTCTCGAACAATTCAGTGAGGAGCCAATGTCTTAACCTGGAAGTCCATCCAATACGATTTCTAATCAATTTGCTACACCTTACCATGGTTGAAGGCATCCTTTAAACACTGATTTGCTCCCAAATCAGAGGTCTCCATGGGTTATGCAGATGTGCCTTACAATGATAAAAGCAATCTCTCTTCCAGAAAGGTATCTTTGAAATTTAGCTTCTTATGGTCGTATTTATAACACTTTGATATATTGCATTGGACTTGACAAAAGATAATATAATGAAACAATTTCAAAATTTTAATTGGTTAACAATGTTTAATTTTCCAAAAACCATCCACATTTATTTGGTGGAGATTATGAATGAATTTCCAGAAAGCGGCATTCTCCTTATATAAACTCCTAATGGAGTGAAAACATTAGCCTTCTGTTCTATTTCCTAAAGAATATAGTCTGAAAATGCTGTAGTGGGAGCATTAATCTTAGTAACTAGAGATGACAATGGTTTCTGTGTCTGTCAGAAAATACCATTCCTACCAGCACTAGTATTTCACATGTGTGTTAAGCTTTGTTAAATAGTTTTTGATAAATTTGCTTAAAATTTTCTATATATTTTCCGCTAACCTGAAATATTTTATTATTAGGTCAAATTGAGATTCAATGCCCTTAATTATAACTGAAGACAAACTTTTTTTTTTTACTATATAGTATACTAAGGATTTTTTATAAACAAAATTTAAAATGTTAGTACAATACAGAAATTTTTGTAGAAAGAATAATGGCTAACACATTACCTAAAAAAATCTCAACCATCATGAGTCAGATATATTAGCTCAATCATGTCTAATTAATGCCTACAATGACTGATTTTAGGCTTGTTTACTTCAAATCAACATTCAACTACTTAAGAAGTTGACTTAACATGACTCTCATTGCATTACTATACTATTTTATTTTCGATACGTTCTTAAACCATGGATAGGCTTATGTGGAATGGAAGTAAAGAATGATACCTCCTAAATTAAATGTAGCCGGATCAGTGGTGGAACAGTGACAGAGTGTCTACCTGGGAAACTGAGGGCCCTGATTTGAAACCCCAGGTTGCTGGCTAGGGTGCTGGCTTGTAGGCTTGAGTGTGGGAACATCCACATGATCCCAAGGTTGCTGACCTGAGTCCAAAGGTGACTGGCTTGAAGCCCAAGGTCTCTGGTTTGAGCAGGGGGTCACTGAGTTGGCTTGAGTACACCCCCCATCCCCATTTCCCAAGGCATGTATGAAAAGCAATCAATAAGTAACTAAAGTGAAGCAACTTCCTTCCCCTTCCCTTCCTGTCTCTCTTTCTCTTTCCAAAAACAATTAAATATAAAATTTTTGGGACCTGTGTTAGTGGACATTTTAAAGAAACAAATAGGTAAATCTTTGGCAGTTAATAGAGATTCTCTGTCAACATGAAGACTGACTTTCAGGCAAGTTTCTTACTCTCTTCACACCTTGGATTACTTATCTATAAAGCATAGCAGTACTAACCTAAAATACTGCAATGATAACTGAATGAGATTTTTCCATGTGCATAGCACACTGTAAACACTCAGTAATTATTCACTAGTATTAGTGTTTTAAATGCACAGTTCTTTTTCTGTATAACCTCTATTACAATATTCAAAGGAGCTCTGACCCTGTAAGGAAAAAAGACTACCTATCACCAATAAGATACAGTCATTTTATAAAATAGTAGGTCATTCCGACTACAGCTTCTGCTTATCTCTCTACTGTGATATTCTATTAATGCTTGTTCCAACCTACCAAATTAAAAGTCATTCTGTATGATATACCTTACTTACATTTCATAGAAGACTTTATGTTTTCAACAACTCTGCAACTTATTCAGATTGGCTATAAGTTCCAAAGATGACAATATTAGGTGTCCAATCAATATATTATATAAAAAATGCATGAATAAATATTTAACTTTTAATATTCTGTCAATATAGTGATAAGTAGCTATGTTTTACCAAAAAAAAATTTAACTGCTAAAGACTCAGTCTACTGTGGTTCATCACAAATTGAATGTGCAGGACTTTAATACCAGACACTACTGTCTCTGTGTGCAGGAGAAATTATTTGTAAATTATATTCACTGGAATTTAATCAATATTAATACTTAATAACTCTTTTTTGTGCACCTTAAATATTTTATTGAAATTGGTAAGACCAATACTGATGATTTTTCTTTATGAAAATCTTAAAACCATAGTGTAATTAACACAGGTAAACTTCAATTTGTTGGTCGCTTTTCCATTTTAAGTTTAAAGAGGATTAAGGAATATCAAAAGAATTATTTTGAGGGAACACTGTCATAATTTAAGTTAAAGGACATGACAGGAATAGGAATATTATCAGAATATTGGCTGAATTTAATTCTTACCAGTAATATAAGGGGATAATAAAAATAAGGTCATTTTTCCCCCTTTTAAAGCAACATATCTTTCCTTCACATCTCTAAATTAGGGCTTTATAAAATTATGGCTTTAAAATAAGGTTAATCTTCTTGAAATGAAGGCTCAAGTCAACGATGAATACAGTGATCCTCAAGTTGAAAAGAAAGATTTTCTCTTGAATGGTGGGAATGGCCATATTGCATTAAGTTTTCTTTACATTGTACAATGACGTGTTGGAATTCTCTTTCTGTAGCCTATATGTACCATGAAGAGTAAGTAGGTTTATAATGGTAGCTGTAAACAATTTGTGCTTATCGCTTTGTCTCTGACTCTCATGGTTGGAATGAATGAACTTTCACTGTTGACCAAACTGAGCAGAAGTGACAGCATCATATTTGTGTGGAGGTATTTTGGTAATGCACACCAAGATTCACTTTTAAAGTATTCATTCCTTAAGAACACCTTAGAGAAGTTTTTGGTCCAGAATAGGTTGGAAAAGAAGCCATGTGTAATCAGCTTCAAATAGCTCTTCAGCTTGAAATTAAATCTGTTTTCAAATATTTAGGATACTATAGAAAAAATTCAAGATGGCATTTTGCCCTCACTTTAGGCAATGCATTAAAACAAAAGTATAGACAATTTAATCTCTTAGAAAAACACTATATCCAGTTTTAATTGGTAAATTATAAAGCTTTTGATATGACATCTGCCATTAGGCTCTACAAATGGTCAGTTAAATTCAGACTGAAAGCAGAGTTGCTTTAGTCAGTGGTAGTCAACCTGGTCCCTACTACCCACTAGTGGGCTTTCCAGCTTTCATGGTGGGCAGTAGCGGAGCAACCAAACGCTATAGCAAGTTGTTTTATAGAGAGTTATTCTGCCAGACTTAGTGAAAATCTGACATAAAGTACTTGGTAAGTAATTATTATTATATGCTTTAACTTGCTGTAACTCTGCTTTATAAATTTTATAAAGTTACTTCCCTACTTTATAAATCACCATTACTGTGGAACTGGTGGGCGGTTAGAAAATTTTACTACTAATAGAGATACAAAAGTGGGCAGTAGGTATGAAAAGTTTGACTACCCCTAGTCTAGAGAATAAAAAATATAAGTTACATTAATAATCAGGATACTTTTCATTCAGGGATCTACTTTAACTTCATTTTTGTCTATTTACGGTATCTGTTGATACTTTTAAAAAGTGAATGATTTACTACAACTTTACTTTTTTTTTTAAGGCATGTCTTCTATTTCAGACCAATATGAGCACCAGATAACATCACTGTTGCAACAGAAATACTAAATATAGTTTTCAGTTAAAAATCTGTGTGCATAGAAAAAAAAAGAGCTTGTTTTTCTGCTGAATGGAGAAAAGCTGCAAATGGGAGTGCTATAAGTGTTTTAAAATGATATTTTTCTCCTTGATTTATGTTTCACTAAAATATGTCAAAGACTCAGCCCTGGGTGGTTGGCTCAGTGGTAGAGCATTAGCCTGGTGTGTGGAAGTTCTGGTTTTGATTTCCAGACAGGGCATACAGAAGAAGTGACCATCTGGTCTCCACCCTCTTCTCCTCTTCATCTCCCGCCATCATGGCTCGAAAGGTTTGAGCAAGTTGTCCCTGGGTATTGAGCATAGCTCCATGGCCTCACCTCAGGTACTAAAATAGCTCAGTTGCTGAGCAACAGAGCAGTGGCCCCAGATGGGTAGAGCATCATCCTGTAGGGTGCTTGCCAGGTAGATCTTGGTCTGGGAGCATGCGGGAGTCTGTCTGTCTGCTTCCCTGCCTCACCCTTAATTTAAAAAAAAAAAGTCAAAGACTCAATTCCTCAAGTCTCTCAAAGAAATTGTTTATTAAAAAAAAAATTATAGAAATGTTATTTTCCACTCAGTTCATTTACCTTGAAGACATATCAGATGAGGGATCACGTGTACCAATCATCCCCAGCTTTTATCCAGCCACACTCCAAATGCAATGCTTTCTTGTCACAAAGCACAAAGAGCGGAACCAACAGAACCATTCCAGGACACGCTGAGGCAAAAGACAATGCTAACCAGTGGTGGAATTCAAATGTATCCAGTTACAGGAACTGTAACGGACAAAGATAATGACAGCTTAGAATTCGGTGACATCTTTGTAAATGTAGGAAGTTGGTTTTACAATCAAGTACTCACAACATAAAACTCTCAGAAGCTGCGTTTTTTTCAACAAGCGGCAATTAAAAACCTGGGGGAAAATGTATATGTATCAAAAAGAATTACAATGATGTTTGCTTAATATTCAATGTAGGTATACTACTTTCAAAGGAGGCAATAATAAGTGTTTTTCTTAAGGCATATAAAAACAGCTGTTCACTTTTATTAAAAAATAAAAATCATTGTTACTTGTGTTACAATTTTTCATCACACAGGGGAGGAAAAATAATGAGTTATATGTAAATTATTGACCTAGAAGTTCAAATTGAGTCTAATAATGTCTAACTCAATAAGAAGTCTGCTTTAAGACATCTTCTCTTCTCTTTATTGCTTTCCACAGAAGTTCATTCCCTCTCAGTGTGTCAATTATTCTTACAACAGCGGAATACTGTAGTTTAGTATCGCCAGTTCCAGAAAGCTCTAGGCTTGGCTTAGGGGCCCACTTGCATGCTCAATCATGACCTCAAAATTGATCTCAAATGGATCCTCCACCTCCCCCTTTGTCCCATACATCAACCCTTTCTTCTTCCCAACATAATTCCCTCTTTCTTCAAGTCCCTAATCCTAAACATCCTCGTTTCAGAGTTTTAACTCTTCAACTTTTTCCTCATCCCCTTAGAATAGATTCCTTTGAAATTCTATCTTCTTTCACTTAACAGCCACCCATCAGTTCCATCCCTCCCTGGACTCAGTCTCACACTATCATTATGCCAAAAGCTACATGGTTTCTCTTTCCAAATATAATTTCTATTACTCTCCCTCATCACTCCATAACTAGAAAAACACATACAAGGATTTTAGAAAGCTAGGTGCAAATTTTCTTTAAACAAACAAAAAAGAAAGCAACCAAATAAATTTTTTCAAACTTCATGGAGTGTTCTACATTCTTCTCACTCCTCCGCCAGTAGCAATCCACTTATTCAGCCAGCTGAATTACAAATTGCACAATTCTAAAACCAGTTTATGCAGCCAGGATTAAGCAAATTGCCTCGTGAGTCTTATGATGAAGCACAAAACCTTGAAGCATCATGCCAAGCCCTGGCATTTATTTGGATAGCATTTACTCATGTTGCTATGATGTCTTTGCAACACTGATTTATAGTCAAAGGTGCCAGAACAACACTTACTATAATAAAAATGGGTCATGTTTCTCCATTTTCTGAGTTCACTCCACATTTGAAAACAAAATATGCTGACTGCAAGGGGGAAATAATGAGATCCAGAATGTTCCATTTCATTGAGGTAGCTTTCACCTGATACAGCTATCTAAATTGTCCATACTGAAAACAGGCCTGTTGGACAGCTGCTTACTAGAAATCCTGAAATGATAACACAGGCATTGATAAAAATCGGGCTGATTTTTTCCTATTTGGCTTATGAGTACCTTTAAATATAAAATAAATAATTATTTCCCAGTAAATGGGAGGCTTTGATAAATATCTGAACACTCCTTGTAAGATAATTAACAAAATAAATACATAAAAAGAGTGTAGCAGCATTGATTGATGCAGTTAAAATACATTCACCAGCCTCCGTCTTTATATGTCTAGTATGTGCAATTTGAACTCAAATGCTCAAAAACGGTTAAAACACTATTCACGTTAAAATTATGTGTACTGTCTAAAATCTATCAACAATTGGGAAATGGGGAAGTTGTATATCTGCTATCATTAGTCTACTAACAAGTGATTTCTTTAATTACCTTCCTTGGTCCTCAGCAAGGTGTTAAGTCACAGAAACAAAGGTATGAATCAAAGCACCATGTCGGACCCTGCCAGGCTCAATAAGCACCACCTTGATGTGCTGATGGCTCTTAATGAAGACAACAGCCACCAATTAGACAACTGACAACCATGTTGAAGGGCAATTGTCAAAACAAAAACAAGAGACTGACCCTTAAATACTAAACTATATTTAGTTGGCATTTAATCACTCCTACAAGAGTAAAAGGCAAATGACTGCTTGTTATTCCAATGAGAAATTCTGCTTTAACTTTTATTTTTTTTGCAGGCCTACATGTTGTCTTTGTTTCCTCTTGTGAATTTGACTGGAATACAGCTTGTTCCACTCTTTCATTATGATCAACTTGTATGGAAGACGGCACGCTCGGAGTATGGGTCACGTGCAGTTACCGGACCTCAGGAGATAGTTCACAGATTCCAGAGTCAGGCAGACTTTGGGATCAATCCTGACTTTCAGAGGGCAGATTACACCAGTAGTAGAAGATATGGCCGTCAGATTCTTTAGCCCATATTAAGAGTGACTATCAAAGCTCTCCTAGTATTGGAGTTTGGAGAGGGTACAGGAGAAACCCCAGGTCAGCCTAGGGATGGAGAGGCCATTTATATAAATATAGCGTATACAGGGGATACACATTTATATATCACAGATATTTAATATATATTTGTACACATATATCAAGAACAGTAGCTAAAGAGCTCATTGCCCATGGAGTTTTCTTGGATAAACCAATATTTTTAAAACACTTAATACAGTTTTTCACAAGCCACTGCCTTCCGCAGCATAACAAAAATAGAAATTCTTCCTGCTTGCTCGCTGGCAGGCAGCCCACATTTGCCTGTACTATGATTATTTCTGAATGACTTGGCACAACCTTTAATGATATGCTTCTTGCATCACAGAATTCGATGTCCCATTTTTGCCTATCTCATCACTTTAGTCTCCAGGACTTGCATTTGCCTGATTATGAGTAATACACAGGGGCATTCCTGCATGGCTCTCTTTTGGGTCCCCACCCTTGGGCTGCCAGAGCAGTGAGATCACCTTTGGATCTGCACTGGCTCGGTTCCCTTGGACGGGATCCAGAGCGGAACTGCCTTCTGCTGAACTTCACTGCTGTGCCCAATGCTATACTAATGAGGTTCCCAACTCAGCACCCACTTGGATTATAAAGGGTCGTATTCCCCATCTAAGCACAAGCATTGAAAATGATGCGTTTCTCTTCATTTTGTTTTATTCAACCTTTTCTCTTTAATAAGCAGATCCAAATGCTCTATACCAAGATGGACCAGAGTGTCAATAACCTGCACTTTTTCATAAACTAGCATAACCATTCACCTCACCACTACCCCGATACACACACAGGTACACAAACGTGCGTGTGGTTAAAGGCAGTCACAGAATAGTTGGAACAAAGATTTTTCTCATTTTTTCCTTGAAAGGGAGGAATCTGTCACTCAACATTAATGTCAAACATTTGAGTTGTTAAACAAAATGAGGACTCCAGTTAAGCATCTTATAAAAATGATAACATAGAATATATGGAATTATATGATTGGATTCATATATTTACTCATTTTTAGTGAAACTGCACCTAGTCGGCAATGCAAGACTTCAAAGAGGTCCTATTTATAGAGAGAAGTATCTCAGCGACGATTTTCAGGCTCACTGCGCTCGTGCTCAAGGCAGTCGTACACATGAGGAAAAGGACACAGGTCTGTCCCACAGTCAACTGTGGCTAGCTCAGCCAAAGAGAGCCTCCCGGTTCTTGGCAGAATAACAAATTCTCAAGCAGAGAGGAGATCAGGGTGAGAATTTTTTCTTCTGTAAGTAACTTAATGAATGAAGTACTAATTAACATGATGGCATTGATAAATGGAGAGAGAGATTAGGGATGTACTCGATATTCAGCCCTCCGCAGATGGACTGTCAAAGCCACATTAATTCCTATCTCATTGGAGCATCTGCTTCTCCCATAATCCACTGCCCCTTGGTACGAACAACACAAACTGTTGTGACTCAATTCGATTTATATCAATCTAATTTCTTTTAATCCAATTTGTATTCCAATCTACTACCTTCTAATCACTTAAATCTTCAGCCTCCATCTGGTAAATTCTCTCTCAAAATTAACCGAGCAGATGCCTCTGTGATTGTCTTCCGCAGTCAAGCTAATCAGACCCTCGCCGTGGCCCACAGAATCCGCTGAATAGGTACGTGACTTGCCGTGTTGCCCTTCCAGTTACAAACCCTGCGAGGTAGGAAGACCACTTTAGCTATCGCTAATTGGCTCATTTGCATAACACTGCTTGGGAAGACACAGTGGACACAGAGGCCAAGAGAAGAAAACTACGGGAAGAGAGTGAAATGTGCTCTCGCTTGTCCACTGTGCTTTCCTCCTCCATCTGTCTTCCCTGTAGGTTAACAGACATGGGGTCAGGGTATTATTTCATAATGGATATCCTAAAAAGCTACCCTCTGACTCTGTGGGATTAACACAGTTCGGTGTCATCATCCCTCAGTCTCTGAGACCTAATTTTGGTTAACAGATATATTGCTCACACAACTTTTCGAATTCGGAGCTATGCACTAATTTATTCACTGGCGCATAGTTGTGATATAGAGGGTACAGCCCCTGGTTAGCATGAACATTCCCTTCTGGGGGAGTTCCATGGTGATCCATAATTCATGTCACAAGGCAAAGTTTCTCTTACGAGCACACTGGACAACAGTACCTGTGGAATAGGCATCAGTGTGAAGACACAGTAATTAGTAGAACTGCAAATAAATAAAGGACCCAAGACATATAAAGACAAACACTAGATGGACAACTTTGAGGTGGAATTGATTTTCATGTGAAATTTATGAAATCGATTTCAGTAATTTATAGCCATATTTCTTACACAATGTGTCTTGGTATTATATTTAAATATTTTGTTTCCAAATTTCAAGGCATCATAAATAGAAATATTAAAGTATTCCATGTAGCCACATAAGGAATTGGCTTCAGGGAGTCTTGTGCTGTTTGGAAAACCAAAAAGATTAGCCAAGAAAAGCATTAATTCTAGAACATAGTCTATCCTGGTGTGAAGAATACCTAAAAAGTAACTCATTAACATTACAAAACAGGAAAATGTCCAAATGCCTTCGTAAAGCTTAACATAAAGTGTAAATAGTTGGATTAAGTAATTGAAGGTAGACTCTATTTCAATTCTGACGAGACTAAGATGTATATGACAAGCCTTCTAAGTCTCTAGGTCAGCAGGTGTGTAAATCAAACGGAGAAATCCAGTTGAAGAAGTCAGAGAGCGATGACGCTGGACCCTGTGGGAAACTGGTAGAACAGGTGAGAAGGGCGTGGTCAGAGACACATCTGTGTTTCTATCTCAGCAGGAAGAGTGAGAGACATCTAGCCGCCCATGGACTAAAACCAACCATTTATGGGCGCCATTCAGTGCCTGTGAAGTGGATTTAAAATTTATATCTACTTTTACATGCTGTGTTGAGGATGAAACCTATCATACATGTAAACCACACTTTTCAGTTCTAAGGTCCCATGTAAATATAAATATAAGGCAGTACAACAGGGCCATTTAAAAAAAGAACAAAAACAACTCATGGTCATGGACAACAGCGTGGTAATTGTGGGGGGTTTTAAGGGGGATAAAGGATGCTGGACAAAGACTTGACCTGGGGGGTGAACACACAATGTGGTGTACAGAGGTGTTGTAGAATTGTTGTGGAAACCTGAAACACCACGTCATCAACAGTTCAAATGCTATGGAGATGTTTACCTGAAACCTATGTACTCTTATTGATCAACGTCACCCCATTAAATTTAATTTCTAAAAAGAAAAAACATGAAACCTGTCTAATTATGTTAATCAATGTCATCCCAATAGAATTCAATTTAAAAAAAATTAAAAATGAAATAAATTTTAAAAAGAGAACATGGACTCTAGACTCAAGTTTGATACCCAGACTTAGAAGTCGGGTAACTGTGGTCAAATTACTAAAACCCTCAGTATCTCAGTGTAAAATGGTGGTATCTCCTCTACTCTATGTTATGAGGGAAAAAAAATGAATTAATATGCTTCGATGGATACCTGGGATAAAGGCATGCAACATAAGCATGAAAATATATGTGTCAGCTAAAAGATAAAAGTTAATAAAGCTATCTTCATGTTGGAGGTTCTCAAATATATCTGATGTACATTAACTGTTCTTTTGAACAGTTAAAGAACAATAGCTATTTTTTCAAAGGTATTCATCTTTTAAGTAATAAGGAAAGGCAAACTGACTTGTAATACAAATGATTTCAAGTGCTGCAATAAGATCTATCTATAGAGTGGAAAGAAAATATGGTTTAAGTAGTACTTTTAATTGGCTCTCAAATGAAATGTGACCTCAATCTTAGCAGTAATTACAGAAACAAACACCTGTGCACTATGTGCCAGGCATTGTATTAGAGAGGGGGAGTCCCAACCTCGAGGAGTTCAGAGTCTCATGCCCTGGGACTTGGATTAAACAGCTAGTCCCCTCTGGGCAGTAAAATTTCCGAAGCAGACATGCCACACACTTTCTTGAATGCCGAGGAGACTCATATAACTGTCTCACAGTGTAAAAGTATTGATCAAAAGCTCACGTTTGTAATCCTGGCCTCAAAGAGAAAGTCAGAGATAGAAATTGACAGAGGTTCTAGAACAGGGGTCCCCAAACTAGGGCCCGCAGGCCCCAGGCAGCCCCCTGAGGCCATTTATCCGCCTGCCTCACTTCCGGAAGGGGCACCTCTTTCATTGGTGGTCAGTGAGAGGAGCACAGGATGCATCCAAACCCATAGTTCCCATTGAAATACTGGTCAGTGTGTTGATTTGAATTTACTTGTTCTTTGTTTTAAATATTGTATTTGTTCCCGTTTTGTTTTGTTTTGTTTTACTTTAAAATAAGATATGTGCAGTGTGCATAGGGATTTGTTCATAGTTTTTTTTTTTATAGTCTGGCCCTCCAACGGTGTGAGGGACAGTGAACTGGCCCCCTGTGTAAAAAGTTTGGGGACCCCTATTTTAGAACATCGAGTCATGATTCCAGGCTTGGCTGAGCCCCACCTGTACACCCAGAGAATACTGCATCTGGGCTGTACTTTTCCTAAACCAAGAACAGCCCTTGATATAAAATGCCCCCCTAATATACAGTATAATTATAAGCCCCTGCTATCTAAGGCCTCAAATATAAAACAGTGTAATACAGGGGAGAGCAAAAGTCCACTTACACTTGAAAGTATGTGAAACAGACTTCATTCTTTTATTATTATTTATTCATCACTGTATTATTTATTTGTATTATTTCCACACAAACTGTAAACCTACCTTTGCCAACTCCTTTATATATTATAGTCATTTAGTATATACTAATAATTAAGAGAGGCACATGCAACTCTGAAGACTAACCTCTTTGACAATCTAGATAAGAATGGAATATTCACTTGATGAAGAACCACAGGCCCACCTTCCATAGTGCCAAAGTTCCAGCTGACGCAATCATTTCTAACATTTTACCAGTGGCGTCTCTCTCTTAGCAATCGTCCGCCCAAACTGAAACCAGAGTTGACCAGGCTTGCTGATCATTTGTATACAAAATTGAAAGAAGTATTTTATCAATCCTTGTCCCAAAATTTTGGTTATCTCTATAGATCTTGTGTCTATTTTAAGATTTGTTTGGATTTTTGGTGACTAGAAAAATACCCTGGTATATGTGCATGTTTGATGAACATTATTTCATTTTCAATAATATTAATATTTAATAATAACAGAAATGATCGATATAGCTATACTTGGTTGAATTTTTAGGCACTGGACACTTGAAAATATAATTTTATTTCATCCTCAGTATAACTTTTGTATAATGATCCCTGTTCTACAGAGAGGTATGGAAGAATTTAAAAAGCTTGTATTGATACATATCCATAGTGCTTAAGTTTATCAAACATAATAGACAATTCCGGTGCTCTATTTTTAAGAAGGAAAGAGTATATATTTCACATGCGCTTTGTTATCATTGTGTGTGTGTATGTTTGTTGTTTTTTTTCTTGGGGGAGGGTTGTTTTGCTTAAGATTTTTGCTTCAGAGACTTGTGTTTATCAGGAGATCATCCTGGTGTTTTTAAATGAGCTATTCCATATACCATCTTTGAGGATCCCCATTACTAAGTCCCTTCTTAAAGACTTTAGCACAGGCATCCTGAAACAGCTGATGGGCTTCAGGAATAGGACACCTTGGCATGTGGACTACTTAAAGCAAAGGATATTTTAGAAATAGCCAGTACAGGAAGGACTCCCTGACCTTTCCCTTGTTCCCTGTAGCCTGGTCATAAAACCCTCCTGTGAGAGATAGCCTCCTTCTACCTGGAGGACAGGAACATCCTTATCTCAACTACAGACAGAATGGAATCTGAACCAACAGGCTTTCCTAAGTTTTCCAGTTTCTTTTTCTTTTTTAAGCTATTTTTTTTTCTTTTTAGATTTTATTTATTCATTTTCATTAGAGAGAGGGGAGGGAGAGAGGGAGAAAGAGATAGAGAGAACAGGGGGAGGAGCTGGAAGCCTCAACTCCCACATGTGCCTTGACCAGGCAAACCCGGGGTTTTGAACCGGTGACCTCAGCATTCCAGGTCGACGCTTTATCTACTGTGCCACCACAGGTCAGGCTTCCAGTTTCTTAATGTGTCTCACGTCCTTTGTCTTCTCCCATTTTCCTCTGACTTGCCACTTTTCATCAAACTTAGCATGAAAACACCGAAGCTTAACTGCTTCTTTGGGATTTAGTTTCCTAATGAAGTATCCCCTATTACTTAAATATATATATATATGTATGTATGTATTGTTTAAGTGTATGCTTTTCTCTTTTTAAAATTTATTTGTATTTAAAAATGTTTATCAGTACAGTGAAACTAAATTTTTAAGAGACATTGGATGTCGTTATTTTGGAAACATTAGATTATGTGAAAGAAAGACATGTACATTATTTACATACTGAAAGATTTCAGAACTTCAGTGGAATGGGTAGGCTGATGCGGTGCCATTCCAATAGTGATTGGTTTTAACCGACTTTACGAGAACGTCAGCAAATCTAGATGTCATATTCTGGAAGAACTTTATTTCCAACTTCCACCTTAACTGGTTGAATCTCCGCACCCCTTTCTCTGGTTTTCATCTGTCTTTTGTTGAAGGAGTCCCAACCAAGAACTAGGAAGGGTATAGGAGACAAATATTTTTCCTCCCTTAGATAGTCCATAAAACATTTCTCGTGGTAAGTATGATTTTGCAGAAATCTCTAAGTCAGTACAGAAAACTCAGAATGTTGAGTTCATTTTTAGAGCAGACAAGCATTCAAAACGCAAAATTCTCTATAAATGCCAAACCTATAGTATTAATTAAGGTAAACTATTGATACCTCTTGCAGATTTATCTATACATGATAATGAGGCATATATGATGTGAAGTGCTACATGATTTATACTAGAAATCATAACATTTTTTGAACATTTTAATTATTAAGACAATTGTTTGTAAAGATTTTACATAGTTTCATTTTGAAACAATTACAGGTGGTTAGTGAGGTATAGATTGACAAGGAAAGGCAATCTGTTCTCCCTCTAGTTTTACTTAATTTTTTTATCTTTCAAACTTTCTTATCCCTTAGAAAAGTAAACTTTAAGCAAAAAAAAAAAAACACAAATTATTGTTAGACACTTTCATGCCATATATATGCTGAAGTGTTTCCTTTCCCCCAAATAAGTTTTAAATATTTAAATTAGAATCAAATATGTAAAAACCAGTCTGATTTCATTCCTAAAACAGAGCAAGAATCAGAACAAAACACACACACACAAAAAAACAGATAGAGTAACCACAGTATAAGAGAAAATAATATAGAATTTATATATTATATCTTATGATACAGTCAGGAAATAAATTATGATAAGAAAATGAGTCCTTATAAATAAAACTGAAAAATAACAAAATCTACCTGAGTTTTGAAACTGTTATAAAACAATACCATATTTTAACCTTTGCAAAGAATAGTATTTTATGTCCCATTAGTTTGGCAGAAAAAAGTAATAGTACTTATTTAAAGTATCCCTCTTACAGAAAGTATATATTGTATATATTATTATAAAAAATGGAAAATGGAAAAAAAGTTACTTAATCCGTTGGTTATTCTCATCAGGAGGTTATTGGTAAAACAGAAACAGAGTAAGTCCCAACCCTGACAGATGAGTACGTTAGAGCTTCCCTTCTTGTTTGCCTCCAAGGCTAAGTCCTAATACATAAACGGGAATCTCAAATCATCCCAACAGCCTTGAGGAAACAGGGAAGCCAGTAACCTTAAAATCTTACTGATGGCTCCAATTTCCTTTATTACTGAATTTCAGCAGAAAGCCCATCAGAGGTATTTCTTTTTCTTTTTTTGCCCTGAAGTGAGAAACAGGGAAGCAGGGAGACATACTCCAGCATGCTCCCAACAGAAATCCACCCGGCATGCCCACCAGAGAGCGATGTTCTGCCCATCTGGGGCATTACTCCACTGCCACTGAAACCATTCAAGCACATGAGGCGGAGGCCATGGAGCCATCCTCAGTGCCCGGGCCAACTTGCTCCACCTGAGCTGTGGCTGTGGGAAGGGAAGAGAGAGACAGAGAGAAAAGAAGATGGAGAAGGGTGGAGAAGCAGATGGGCGCTTCTCCTGTGTGCCCTGGCTAGGAATCGAACCCGGGACTTCCACACGCCAGGCCAATGCTCTACTGCTGAGCCAACTGGCCAGGGCCTAAGAGGTATTCCTTTTTCAACATGGCATTCCATACACTGTCCCTTCTCAGATGAAACTAAGAAGGAAAGCTATGACTACTAATAAACCTGACTGATCATTCATAACACTAATATAAAATGTTAACATACAAATTATAATGCTACTATATAAAGAGATGTATTTTTATTTATATGTGTGTGTATTTCTCACTAACCAAGAGATAAACGACTTCTCCTTTCCGATCCTGCTAGATTTTCATGTATTTGTTTTCCAATGATGAAAATACAAGTGATATGATGGGAACATAACGGTGACCGTTATTTGGAAAAAAAAAAATACAATGTTTGACATTTTTAAGTATTTTCTCTCCAGACTGACTCAAGGAAAATATAGCATTTTAAATACTCATGAAAAAATACTTCCTTTGGCAACACAACCATCTCATCCTGAACTTAGGGACATTTATAATGTGCCAAAACACATTATTTTTTCAAAGAACCACATGTATTCATTCATTCATTGTTTATTTACTTCTATGTAATGTTTCAGTGACTAATATACATCACAAAAGGAACAGATGTAATAAAACTGATGTTTTATGTAGAAAGGATTACTCTAAAAATTAGTGAAAAAGACAAAGCGATGAACTCACCCAGGGTACAGCTATTCTTTTCTTTATTAAATTGAACTAGTTCTATTAGTTCTTCTTCCATCCTAAAGGAAACATCTGTCAGAGAACCAGCTGAACCAATAAACATTCTACTGTGTTAGAAAAAAGTATGACTTGATTTGTTCGATATGTAATAGATAAACAGAAAAGTCCTCTCAGGAATGTAACTAATCGCTTTACTAGACATTTGCAAGGAAAGAAGATACATTAGAAAATAAAAAAAAGACCTCACATGTTCCTAACTACTTCTTCCTTGTCCCACAGTTATAATACAAGAGGAAGGGACACATTTTATAAGCGCACCTCAGAGAAAAGTAATGAATGTAAGTTAGGATGACATTGGGAAATTTTAAAAGTAGCCCTCACAGATGTAGAGAACAGAAAATGTAATTTTTTACATTCAGACTAATAGTTGTAAAAAAAAAAAAAAAGTCAAAACATACGTGAATATTTATGCCCCATCTAAACGTAAATCTGGATTTAAAATTTACTATACATGTTCATAGTGTTAGTTAAAAAATGAAATATTAACATTACTTATTTAATGAGAATATATTTAGTTTTACTACACAGGATTTTAACTTGTAGTCTTTAATTGCATTTGCATTAATATACAGTATATCAAAAATGATTATCAAAATAACTACTTTTGAAGAATTAAAAATGCATGTGTTAGTGAATAAACTTCGTTTACTCCGTTTCTTCGTATGTATGTTCAGGTCACGAGCTCCAAGTAGACAGTGCATGACTGCATAATTTCACGTTTAAGGAAAGGAGCACCACGCCCTCAAGACAACGATCCTATCTGTTCACCCTCGGTATGAGGGTCAAGTAGTGCAGACCTCAGAAAGTAGCGTTAAATAAGACAACTTAATAATGCACAAGGGAGGAAATCACTTAATAACATGTTGACAGAAGAGAAGATTAATCATGGGGACCCTGTGCTTTCAAAGAGGACTTGGGAGGGCGCTAGTATCCAGTTCCAGGAAAGTTGATTGCTTTAAAGTAGTTCACCAGCAAGCCTTTGATGAAAATGCTAAGGTTTACTACAAATTGGCACTGGGTGACAAATGAGCGACCTCCCTTACTTTAACTTCAAATTAATCACATTGTCTCATTGATCTTTGTTTTTTGCTACATGATTCATACAACCTTTCCCCCACTTTTGTAGAGAAAAGCAATCTTTTCAATGAATTCTGAACAATTATACAGACTATCTTTTCTCATATTTACTTCACCTTACAGGTGATTTCAGAAACAGCATCCATTTTTTGTTTTTTATTTTTTATACTCAGCAAAGAAAACTGTGCTCCTCTCTCTGCTACTTTGTTATGACCAAGTAAGTAAACAATAACTAGAGAATGGTCAATGTTTACCTGGTATTCAGAATGCTGAGTTAAAAGCATCCAACTTGTTAAAGACTATTTTTAATGATAGAGGTTAGATAGAATTACAACCCTCTTCCCTTGAGCAATTTATTAACCCCCTTGGATTAAATACTTGTTTGTTATAAATTTTAAAAGGCAATTGTTTTCATATCCATTAAGCATTTTCCTCAAAACCTATCTACAAAGTTTCTTAAAAGCTGCACTATTACAAACATAATAAAGGCTTAAGCAGATTCATTTCATATTTGTTTTTTAAAATGATTTTCCTTTTGACTTCTCGTAATCATTGCATTGAATTAAATCATAATGGCCTAATCATTCGTCAATGTAAAAAAATAATCACTTCTTATATTTATAGTAAATAAATATAAATTCAATCCTGAATTTAAAAAAAAAATTAATGTGGGAAACAGCCTCAAAGTACATAAACTTTAGGGACTATGAGTGTTTACAATTTCTAATAAATATTAAGCATAAAATTATTCATTCAAATATATGTGTTGAGCACTTTCTACCAGATTGGCACTGGGTATATACTGGTGAACAAATCAGACAGTAGACAGTACCATCTCATTGGTGATATATAATATGTAGTATATACATATATGTTTAAAAAGTATGTAAATGCCATAGAAAAAAATGTAACAGGAATACCTAGTTCAAAGTATTTGGCAAGAAAGTATTCTATAAGTAAGTGACTCTTAAGCAGAATACTGAGAAATAAAGGGAGCTAGCCAAAGTAAGAACTGAAAAAGAATATTCCTGGCAGGGTGGCCAACACTGGCAGTCTCTTAAATGGGAAAAACCTTGGTATGTTTTGTAAACCCTGAGAAAGAAATGCCTGCTGAGAAAGTCTCCAGGCTCCCAGTAGCAAACCACTTAAGTTGAAAAGCAGACCCTAATATCTGCTTCTAAACGGGCTCTTATGCAAACCATCCTTCATGGAGAAGCTGTCTCTGAACTGGCTCCCTGCTCTGTGTTCCTGACATCTGAGCCAGCCCGCATAAAGAAGTCCCGGAATTGTGTATTTCAACCAAGAGGACTGAGGCTTTCCCCATTTCAAGTGGAGCTGGGTAGTTATATCTTCATTAGCTTCTTAAAGGACCAAGCAGACCGGCTCCATTTTGACCAATCAGGACAGGGCTTCTTGGGCCAATCAAACTGCTAGGACTTGGAATCTTCATTTGCATGAGGACAGAACAATCATGGACTAGGTAGGGGACGGGACTTTTCTCTCTGTAAGTCAGCTGCCCTCCGGCTCAGGGAGCACGCTTTCCCTTTCCACTGAAGACTGTTTCCCTGGCTGCAGCTAGAATGTGGAAGATGCCTTGCTGGACCAGAGTTAGAGAAACGCAGGCTAGCAGAGCAAGGCAGAGCAGGAGCAGAGGAGATAGATCAGATAGAGCAGAGCAGAGCAAAGCAGCCTAACAGGGGAGGGGCCTCACTTCAGGACCTTCTTCCCGGGACCCTGGACCTCCTCACAGCCCTTCTGTCTCACAACAGAGCTGTTTGCACTCACCAGTTTCTTTCCTCCCTCCCCCAAATTCAGAATTCCTGTTGGCACTGAATTGGCACCAACAACCATCAGTTGACAGTTCTAAAAACTAAAATAATTTCAAAATAGCTAGAGGTAGGCCCATGAATGCAGTAGTGGAATAAATGTGTAAAAAGTTTAACACTATGTAAGACCTTAAGAGGCCATATTATTATAATCCTAGAATAAGTATAATTAGAAAATAACTTTTAAGGCGTTAGTTACAAACATCTCTGGAAACTAACAAAATCTGGTTCACATTTTCAAAAATGTCCCTGGGTTAGTTTGAGAGTCCTGTGAAAGCATGGACATCAACTAGGAAGCCCCTATACTAATAACCCAGGTAGGAGATGGTGTTGGCTTGTCAGGATGGGTTGGGGAGTTGAGTTGCTTTATTATTTACAGGGGAGGCAAAATTAGCAGAACGGAGCGGAGTTTCATGTTAGGAAAGGAGCTTGATGTTCAATCCCTTTGTCACAGGAAGCCAACGATTTCCTGATCATTTTTCAAGAGACCTGGAAAGACCCTGAAATGGGCAGCAAGACAGCGGTAGCTATCGGGAGGGAACATCTGCACACACCAGCCAGCCTGGCCTTCACCTCAAATGAACTCTGCGGGGGAATCCTTAGGTCCCTTAGATTTTCCAAAAACACCATCACTCATTCTCAAGTGAGAGCAGAAACAACGGATCAGAGAATCCATCTCATTTTTCATTTGTGAGTTTTGCAAGAGGGGGGAAGGGGTGCTTTTATATCTGGGCAAAAAAACTTGGATATGAAGTTTTAGGTAACTTCACATATATTCACTATACAAAAATCATAAAGGACATTTAAACTAAAGTGACTCAGTTTCATTTTAATTTTGTGTTGTTTTAGAGTGCACTGACATATTACTGAATGAACAGATGCTTCTAAAAAGTAATTTTTTTTTCTGGTCTGGAAACTTAATCATTACCTGGATTTTATGGAAAAAGAATAGCTGTTGTTTAGTCAGAGATAGATGTCATCTTAATAGGAAAAGATGCTACACAGAAATACATCCTCAGAGGACGTAGATAAAACTGTTATCAGTGGTTTCTCCTAGTACATAGACTGGGACACAGGGGGAGGTGGGACCTTTCTTTTCAGTATAATCTTCTGTATCTTTCAAAAGATATACAATCTGCTAGAACTATTACAAGATAAATAAGGGAACAATAAGAAAACCAGCCCTCATTTCTCCTTGCTCTGTAACACACCACTCTGGAATATCATGACTCACGTCTAGCCCATCAACATGTCTTCCTTACATCCTGCTTCCCACTGGTGCTGGGCGCCTTGGCATCCCTCTCCAGAGGACCAAACAAGCATTCTCTTATTTCTAATTTTGTCCCAACACAGCTAATCCTCTAGACACCAGCTAGAAATGCCCTTTTAAAATGCAAATTTAATTATTCCATTTGCCTGTTAAAAACCCTCCAATGGATTTGCATTGTATTTAAAATATAAACATGAAGACTTCACAGCAGAATCTACAATAACCTGTTTATCCGACCTTTGCGTTCTCTACCTTCTTTTTGTACCAACTCTAACCCTTTGCTGGCAATTTCATGGGCATATTAGCTCTAGTGGGTGGACACGTGTCTGCCCTCCCCAAAGTTCACAGCCACCCAGAGCCCCAAGATGCGACTTTATTTGGAATAAAGGTCTTTGCAGAAATAATTAAGGTAAGGATGGAAATAAGGTCTTACTGGATTACAGTGATCTCCTAACTTCAACGTTATACCCTTGTGTTAAATATGTCAAATCTAATAACTGTCCCACATGACAGTGCCTATTTGAAGATGAATGTGATCTGAATCAACTTCTTTTTCTGGTAAAGTGTCATCATTATTTCAGTCATTCTTTCCTATCATGTTTTACAACCCACTGCAGCCATCCTCCTCGCTCCTAAGTGGTATCCTTAAATAAGTTACTCTTTGTCTTTTACAAAATCTGGTTCACATTTTCAAAAATGTCCCTGGGTTCACACTTTCACATACAGAGTCTACATACGGCACAAGTATCAACTCTTTAATTTTAAGTTAGAGATCAGCAAACTTTTTTTTAAAGAGCAAGACAGTCAATATTTTTGCATCTGTCAGTCATATTGTGTCTGTCACAGATATTTAACTAAGCCTTCGTAACAGAAAAATTGCCATGATGTAGGTAAATGAGTGCGGCTGTGTTTCAACAAAACTTTATTTGTAGACCAAACAAATCAGGCTGAAAATTTTTATATAGCATAAAATATTATTCTACTCTCTTTTTTTTTGCTCAAGTATTTCAGAATGTTAAAAAAATAAACAGTCTTACAGTTTGGGGGTCACATAAACACAGGTGGAGAGCCAAATTTGGCCCCCAGGCTGCAAGTGCCCAACTCTGTTTCAGATGAAGTGGGCAGTGACGAAGCTGAGGAACACACCAGCTTGTTCAAATGCACTGTGCATCATAATGTGGAATTATATTGAATTTATTGTCCACAAAAACATTACAGTCTTATTCACATAGTCAACTTCCAATTCCACCTACTTTCATGCTGTTTGATGCTATCATTCACAAATAAATAATGTACTTAAATCATATTTTAGGGTGTATTTCTCTTTAGAGGAATAATAAACTTGCCTATTAAGTGACAGGTAATAAAAGGTCTCAGAAATTAGCAATAAAAATTACTATTCTTTATTCTATACAAAGTGCATGTACACAAAAATTATTCTCAGTAGGGTGATTTGTTCATTCTTGCTTTAAAAAATCAAAACAAAATGGCTTCTATCACTTCCCTTGGGAAATAATGGCACAACAGAAGGAAACATCTTTGCCAATGTGGTCTTAATTTCACTGTTTCCAACACATAAGACTGACAGCTTTCTTTCATAATGAAAATATGTTTTTCATATAAATTAAGGTTTACACCCTGAATATAAATAACCAAGAAGCCTGTGTATTCCCAGTGCTGAGAAAGAAGTAGAATTCCAAAACAGGACAGCCTAGTCTCTCCAGTTATGACACTACAACATCAATGATAAAGGAAATGGTGTCTTTTTGGTAAATTCTGCAAATGCATACATAATTATTTTGAGAACTAAAAAGGGTCAAGAACAAAAATAATGAAAATTAACAAGAAAAAAAACACAAAGACTTAGAAATGATTGTTTAAAGTTGAAGACTGTATCTTCAACAGGTATACTATGTAGTAAGTTAGTAATAATCACTTAAAAAATCAATATATGAAGTAGTTATCAATAAAATGAAAAGGGAAAGTTTTGAGGCATCTTCTGGATACTCTCTAAAAGCAGACAACCTAGCAATTGTCAATGGAAATGTGACATGTAGGATTAATTCCCAGGAATTTTCTACTAACAGGAGTCTTGGGTTTTAGACCTACTTCCTAAAGGTCTGTATGCACTGGGGTTAATGATTCTACTTCAGTAAAGAACAGATGACCTTCTTCAAAGAATTTGTGAAAAAAAGAAACAAATATTCCATTTAGCACTGAGTCAGCCATACATGGTTCTAGTTGTTGTCATGTATTGCCTTGATTAATGTTCCCACAAAAATCCTGTGACTTCTTTTATCTCTGTAGTCTGAAACTCATACTCAACTCAAAAGCAGCTTATTCTAGTGACACAAATATCAATTATATTTAATTTAGTATGTCTGAATAAAAATCTTCCTGTTTTTACTCACTGCTGTTCATTGACTTAACCTTTGTTAAGTAAATATAATAAAAATATTGATTACAGATAGCATAAAAAGGGGGAGGTACCAATAAGCAAAGCTGGGTCTTACTGAGTACATCATTCAACTCATAGGAGAGCTAGTGCCCACCATGGGAGAAATTATCTTATTAACTGCCTAGGTTTCAAAGGACATTGGCTTCAGTCAATATGATTGGCAAAGGGAAGGCTAGCATGTTTAATCCAGTACTATAACTTTGGTGAAAGTTATTCACCAAATATTTGTTTCTTTATTTCACAAATTCTTTGAAGAAGGTCATCTGTTCTTTACTGAAGTAGAATCATTAACCCCAGAGGATACAGACCTTTAGGAAAAAGGTCGAAAAACCAAGACTCCTGTTAGTAGAAAATTCCTGGGAATTAATCCAAATAATGAAGTAGAGACAATACTTGAAATCTTTGGAAAAGTTGTTAAGGCCTATCAAGAATTTCAAGCTGTTTTACAATTTTGTGGGTTTTCTTTATTATTTTTTCTTTATTTTTTTTGCAGGGGATAGTGAGACGTGTGTTGTAGGGGAGAAGGAAAAGATTCTTTTTCTTAAAATGATATTGAAACCTAAAGCAAATGAAGAGTTTAAAATTTGCTAACCCAAACATACTTTTGTTTGTTTTATTATTTTATTTTTGTTTTATTTTGAGTAAATAGATGGATAATGGTACTAACTGTTGTATGTTTATTATAACCTTCCAATATGTAAACTAAGCAACCATTCCTTATAAATTCTTTAGATTGCCTGCTTGTACTATCAAAAATTGTTTTAAAAACAAACATTCCTCTCAAAAAATCTAGATTCATTACAATTAATTCAATTATATAATTAAAATGTATCTTTTAAATTTATGTACACACCTCTATACATTTGCTTATTTTGCTCACTCTTAGTCCTTTAATTTATTATATAAACATTGTAGGATACACAGGGTGATACTATATACAAACACATATCAACACAGATCCTTTCAGGTTAAACTACTTTTTCAAATGGGTATACTATTAATATACATGATAACATTTTTGAAAAATTATACAGACTATATATAATGAACAAAGCAACCTATGAAAGAAGTTAGTTGTGAAACCAACAGTTTTCTTTCCTTCAGTTAATGGTGTCAAATTGTTTTTTTATATTACTGCCCCAAATCTTTTGACACATAAAATCATACCTATGCATTCAGATTTAAGATATTATTTTTAATGTATTAAATATAAAGGCAATATTTATTTTCTCAAATAATTGAGTAAAAACAGTAATAAACTGATACGATCAAGAAGGAAGTTTCTTCAAAATTATTCCAACTTTTTATCTTATCATTTCCTAGAGTTGTCTTTAGCTTCTGAGATTATTATTATTTTGCTATTATCAATAATCAAATAGATTAACATAAGACATAATTTTCCCTTTTTTAAAATAAACAGACAGTGTCAGCCCCAGCACAAAGGCAGCTGGTTTGATCCCCGGTCAGGGCACATACAGGAAAAGATTGATGTTTCTCTCTCTCTCTCTCTCTCTCTCTTTTTCTCTCTCTTTTTCTACCCCCATTTCTCTTCCTCTCTTTCTTAAATAAATAATTTAAGTAACTAAAAAAAAGAAGATGAGATGAATTCCAGGGCATTTTTTATAGACATTAAAAAAAAAATTCTATGACGTACACAAGACGCATCCTACATATTATAGAATAGCTCCAGCTTCAATGCCAACAAAATCCTAGGAGAATGCCAATTATGCCAATTTTGCAAAAACAGATGTATGGTGATTCTGTGATATGGACTATTTTACACCAGGGACAAAGTCTGAACCATTCATCTCAATTTACTTGGGACCCAAGTCTTAATTTGAACTCTGACCTCAGAGTGGAAAGGTCATCTCTATATCCAATAATAGCATAAGGCACTATTTTCAAAGAGAAACATATATATTTACCCTCATATTTCATTAATTTTTCAATAAATTATCCAAACATAATATTAGTTTGCTATTTTAGTTGTTCCTTAAAATTAACCAATTCTAATAAATGATTAAAATTTAGGCCATTACTAAGGTAACAAAGTGTTTAATCAATAGTATGGATGATGGCCATTGATTGCAGCTCCTCATTTAAGGTACTCTCAATCTTGATCACTGATAGTCAAATGACACCTGACTAAAGATTGCTAAGAATCTTGTTACTCGCTGACTTTAATGGAATTTTGAAAGTAGGTCATAGGAATGACAAATAATTAGGTTTCAAAGAATATAGAGGCAAGCAATGAGCTATATTTTTCAGAGACAGTTTTGAAGAAAGTTTTGAGTACACTTTCATTCCTTGTAATAAAAAGTAATGTTTATTCCATAAAAATGAGTTGCAATTTTTGTTGAACAACCTATCTGTATTAGCCACACAACCGTTCCTAAATAACCTATTTTAAACATCTCTCTTCAACATGTGATTTATTGCCCTATTCTTTCCCAGAGAGCTTCTGAGAATTAATGAGGCGATTGGCAAGCACTCGAGGTTCCTTGGGGAAAGAGTGGGGGGATATTGCTAAACATCATCGTGATTATTATTCTTTTATATGCAGTTACCTTGAATGTATTTTTCCTAAACTAATTTGAGGCCTTTGATTAATTCAGATCCATCTTGCATTTATATCACTGAATAAAAATATATTGTGAGCATCCTTGTACCCCAACAATGGAAAGGTACACATTTCTGGTCACTTTCCAGAAACCCACTTCTTTCTTTCAGCAGAGTAATACTGCTATCCAGACCTCCATATCCCCTTGGTGGTCATCAACCTTATGGAACAATGGATAATAAGAATACCTGGAAATCACTATAGCAAATATCTTATCATAGAAAAGAAGTCGCCCTTCCTTTTTCGTCAGGAAAATAAACATAAAAGTATTTGTGTGAGGCCTGACCAGGCGGTGGGGCAGTGGATAGAGCATCAGACTGGGATGCAGAGGACTCAGGTTTGAAACCCCGAGGTCGCCCGCTTGAGCATGAGTTCATCTGGTTTCAACAAGGCTCACCAGCTTGAGTGTACAGTCACTGGCTTGAGCAAGGGGTCAGCTCGGTCTGTTGTAGCCCCCCACAGTCAAGGCACATATGAGAAAGCAATCAATGAACAACTAAGGTGCCGCAAGAAAGAATTGATGCTTCTCATCTGTCTCCTTTCCTGTCTGTCTGTCCCTATCTGTCCCTCTGTGTGTGTGTGTGTCTCTCTCTGTCTCCATCAAAAAAATAAATAAAAATCATAATGTAAAAAAAAGTATTTGTCTGAGAAAGTACAAATCATTATGATTTAAATTGACTTCTGATTCAAGTACTTACTTGTCACAAATTTTAAAATTGTTACAAATTTCTGTACTTTTATTCTGGATTAAAATGTTTTATTATATGTATTTTGAAATATCATTATTATTCAACTATTAAACTTAAAATATGTATAGTATAAAATTGCAATTTAGATAAGATATATTTTACTACTAATTTTTCATATCATTGAATCTTATTTTACAAACCCTTATAACCTAATCTTTATACTTTAACCTTCTTTCTTAGAAAGGAATAAACCGAGGTAATTTAATGCATTGTCCTTTAAAGAAAGGTAATATTGAAAATAAAGTGAACTCTTTATAAACTGAACTATAAATACTATTTTTTATACCTTAATGTTCTTTTATTGAAAGGATTTAACTGATATAATTTAATACATTCTCTTTTAAGGTATTAAAGAAAATGTTTCCATTGATTTAAGAAAGAGAGAGAAGCATCAACTCATTGTTCCATGTAGTTATACACTCACTGGTTGCTTCTCACATGTACCCTGACCAGGAATCAAACTTGCAACCTCAGTTATCCAGGATGACACTCTATCCACTGAATATCTAGCCTTTGATATAAAGACAGCTCTTTTACAAAAATGATAATTAATGAAAACAGTGAATTCAAGAACTTTCCTTTTATGACATAATTAAAAGCTCAACAATAGTAACATAAGCATATTAATTTTTCCTCAGGCTTTAGAATTAACATAAACAGAACAGGTTTGCTTTTCATCTAAGTAAATTTATTAAAAATTACAATGCAAAATGTACATTATAAGTATGCTTAAGTGAACACCTGAATGTAATCACACTAATATAGGCAAAAGCTGGTCAAATCAAATGCAGAACATATAAGTGGTGCACACTTAGAAAATGATAAATATATAGCATTTTGAATTAGTACACACTATTGATAAGTTTGAAAAGAACAAGAGGAAAAAAAAGGAATCTTTTCTGAGTCTACAAAACGTAAAGACAAAGAAGAGCTGAATTAATTTTAATTTTTTTTTCCTTTTTAGAGAGAGACAGAGAGAGGGACAACAGATGGGAAGGGAGAGAGATGAGAAGCATCAACTCATAGTTGTGGCACTTTAGTTGTTCATTGATTGTTTTTCCCAAAGTGCCTTTACTGGGGGGCTCCAGCTGAGCCAGTGACCTTGGGCTCAAGCCAGAGACCTTGGGCTTCAAGTCAGCGACCCTTGAGCTCAAGCCACCAACCATGTCGTCATGTCTATAATCCCACACTAAAGTCAGCAACCCTGCACTCAAGCTGGATGAGCCCGCTCTAAAGCCAGTGACCTCAAGGTTTCAAACCTGTGTCTTCAGTGTCCAAGGATGATGCTCTATCCCCTACAGCATCTCCTAGTCAGACCTTAATATTTTTTATGTGTAAGGTTCTCTGCTGTCTACAACAAGAAATAACAAGTAAGGAGGAAACAGCTTTTGACTGCAGTATATATTTGATATTTCTTTTTTCATTTACTTATTCATTCATTCACCCATTCATTTATTTTTGCCAAACTCTTAAGTATATTTCTAACTCATCCCCTCTTCACCTACTTTGCTCCAGTCTCACTAGTTGACTTCCAGTTCCTTAGCAACTTCTTTCTATGTTAATTCCTTACCATCTTCTCACTATGAACCCTGGGTACATATCAAAAATCAGATGAGAAAACAGACACCCAGACTCTGCTCCCAGATGTTTCAATGTAACTGCCTCTGAGGTAGAGCTAATTCTCCTCTGGACTCAACCCAAGACATCCCCTTCGGAATCCTTTCCTCATTCCTGGAATGGTTAAGACTTAGCATGCTGTGATGCCACTAACATAACAGCTGATTTCACTATACAGTATTCAGATTACCACTGAGCCACCTGACCAGCCTGGAAATTCCCCTCAAAGCATACCAATCCTCCAATATCTTTTCAATGTCTTGGGATAAAATTCAGAATCTTTATCTACCTAATCCATGGTCATCCAGTCCAGCCTTCTTCCTTCTTACCTTTGCTCACAATTTTCCTTTTTTTTTTTAATTTTTATTTATTCATTTTTTAGATAAAATGGAGAGAAAGAGAGAGAGAGAGAGAGAGAGAGAGAAGGAGGGAGAAGCAGAAAGCATCAACTCCCATATGTGCCTTGACCAGGCAAGCCCAGGGTTTCCAACCGGAGACCTTAGTGTTCCAGGTTGGTGCTCTATCCACTGCACCACCATAAATTAGGCCTGCTCACAGGTTTAAATCTCTAATTCTCTTCAAGGTTTTCAAAGGTGTCAGGTTCTCCCTTTCTTACTCCTTTCAGGACCTTTTCTCAGCCTTGAATGTTCTTCCCAGGTCCCCCCTCAGATGACTATCTCTAACCACACAGACCTCTCAGCATAGACACATTACCCCAGGCCTCCAACAATCTAAATTTTGTAATGTTTTAAATGTATTCGTGACATTCTATTATTTTGCTTTACAACACTTAAATTTAGTTACAAACACTGACACAGATTCAGTGCGGTCATTATCTACCTTTCCCACTGAACTGAAAGTTCACCACCCCATTAAAAGCACAATACAGATGTCCAATAAATACTTTTCAGAGAACTAGTGAGCAAACGTGCACCTGTGCTGCCAACTAAACTAGTAACAACCATAAACTTGCAGACTGCAAAACAAGATGACATTTTCAAAACCTGGCAATGCATCCTCTAGTATCGTAGTCCAAGGATTCTTTTTTTCCCTCAGGTTTTTCACGAGCATTGTCGATATATGTAATTGAGATCTTCAATAACCCTGAAAAAAGTCACAAACTCATTCTTAAGGATCTATGGAATAGAGGGGCAAGCTATACCAGAGAGCACACAATATTCTTTTTAAAGAATACAAATCTACTGTGAATATTACTTACTTACATTCAGTAGGAATTTTCCAGGTAACTAAACATTAGAGCAATTTGGCTTTAATTTTCATATGAGTTTTGCCACAAAAAATGAGTAAAAATAGGTTACTATCAAGCTAAAATCATCCATGCCCAAAGATTTTTATTCATTTGTTCTATTTAGGTGATATTTGAATGTTTAATAATAGATATTGGAAACACTCCTTATTTCCAATTTTGTAATAAAATTGTCTTAATGTCAAGTTAGAATGAAAAGTAAGTATTCCTTTATCTGATGATAAAAACAACACATACACACACACAGAAATCACATGTCAAAATTCAATCATATTCCCAATATGAGTATATATTTTAAAACAACTATAAAATGGCTCTCATGTTAGTAACTAACTCACGGGAATGTTAATACAAAAGGATATGCTTGACCATGCAGTGGTTCAGTGGATAGAGGGTTGGCCTGGAGCAGTGAGGACCCAGGTTCGAAAACCCGAGGTGACTGGCTTGAGGACAGGCTCACCAGCTTGAGTGTGAGATTGCCAACTTGAGCATGGAATCCCAGAAATGACCCCATGGGTCACTGGCTTGAAGCCCAAGGTTGCTGGCTTGAGCAAAGGGTCACTGGCTCAGCTAGAGCCCTCTGGTCAAGGCATGTAAGAGGAAGCAATCAATGAACAACTAAGGTGCCACAACAAAGAATTCATGCTTCTCATCTCTCTTCCTTCCTGCCTGACTGTCCCTGTCTGTCTGTCTCTCTCTTGCTAAAAAAAAAAAAAAAAAGGATTTAAGTGTCAAAGCATTCTACTTGGCCTTCTATACAACTGGGCTGTGTAAATTTTTAACTAAATTATAAGCATTTGTGTTCATTCATTCATTTGTATGTACATATATGCATGTCTATATATACATATAGTATATACATATGGGTACATATATATTCCTTAATCTATGAAACAGTTTGCATGTATTATTGATTATAATTATGAACTCAATTCAACCATTTTCTTTCATGTTAGAAATAGTAAGAAATATATATGAAAAAAGTAGTTATTTTTCTATTATCTTAACTACAACAAAACACAATTGCAAAAAATATCACATGTATTTTAGGTCTTGATTATTGGTATATTTAGAGTTGTTAAAATTTCACCAAATAATACATATTTTTTCTTAAATGCTCAGTTCCCAGTATTCTCCAGTCCTGAAATTTTTAAATTGTTCATACAATTTCAAGAAATGATAGGCGACTAGTTTCTCATAATTCAAACTCAAATATTATACAGTAATCACATCTTTTGAATAAAAGCACATCATGAATTAACATATTAATAATACACAGTAGGATCTTTTCTTTACAAATATGCATCTTTATTTTTGTTTCCTAATCCTAGAGAATCTCACCAAACAAAATCAGGTCTCTAGAAGGTCTATCAAATTTTCTAAATATCTCCTTCCCTGAAAAAAGGAGAAAAGGAAAGTTTTTACATAGATCCAAAAAGGATGGCTTCAAGAGCATCTTGGTTACAGTACTGAAAATAGTTAGGAACAGAGTGGTAGGTTTGTGTGGCTATCATCCTTTTTCCTTATTCTGAAGACTATCTTGTCGGAACTCGTTTAGATTGAATGTGGCTTCCCAAAGTTGTGACTCAAATATTTCAAGTCTTCCTGTGATCTCATGTTTTCTCACAGAAGGGAACCCTTCTCTTTGTGTGAGATAAATGCCCACACAAATCCTCTCCCAAAAGGCATTCTTAGCATCAGGCTGCATTGATAAAGGCAGTTCAGCCTCTCTATTTACCTTTTCAATTCAATGTAGTCATGCTTCTTAAAACTTGTGTTTTATAACAATCACCATTTGGCCAATCTAACGTCACCTTTAAACCATTCTTTCAGTTAACTTGACCCTATTTTTAAAACTTGAAATTAGATAGAAATGATCTGGCAATTAAATATAAGTTTACAGAAAAAAAAATTGATCATAATTGGCTGCAATAAAGTTGCCCATGGGTTTTGACAAACTCCTCAAGGTACAAAAATGCAGTTTATTCATATTTATATCACACAACTTGCCACCCAATGCATTTTTTATCAGTTTATATGTGGATATATTGTACTTAAATGTCTTCCCATAATATACTTTTTTCAACTCAGTATAACCTCACAAGGAAGGGGAATTAAAGGTACTCAGAAGTATCATGATAGAGTAGCAAGTTAGGAAATCACAAAGCAGAGGTAAAAAAAAAAAGAATAACGAGCCTACCATATTTTCTTTTGCAATATGTATCTATGGTTCTATTCTAGATTCCTTTTGAGACTTTCTGTATTTCTACTAACTTACATATGCCTTATCAGCAAACTAATCCTTCCTGAATTCAGACTATTATTGACACTGAAAGCCCTTTCCACGTTATAAACACAATTCGCGTACCTAATAAGAAAGCCAGGAGAATGAATTTTCTGCAGGGACTCCTCATAGGAGGGTTTTCTTTTTAAATATTATGTGCTCAGTGCTATAGAAGATGAATACCACATGCAAAAGGGTCTGATGTGAGTGGAAAGAGGCAGAGGAAGTTGAAGAAAAGAGAAAAATCTAAAAAAGTTAAACTATGATACTAGTGTATTAAAGTCATAGAAGGGTGGTCTGACCAGGCAGTGGCACAGTGGATAGAGCATCAGACAAGGACGCAGAGGACCCAGGTTCGAAACCCCGAGATCGCTGGCTTGAGCGCGGGCTCACCAGCTTGAGTGTGGGCTCTCTGCCTTGAAAGTGGGACCACAGACATGACTCCATGGTCACTGGCTTGAGCCTAAAGGTCGCTGCCTTAAAATTCAAGTTTGCTAGCTTGAGCCTAAGGTCACTCACTGGCTTGAGCAAAAGGTCACTCGCTCTTCTGTAGCCCCCTGGGCTAGGCACTTATGAGAAAGCAATCAATGAACAACTAAGGAGCTGTAATGAAGAATTGATGCTTCTCATCTCTCTCCCTTCCTATCTATCTGTCCTTATCTGTCCCTCTCTCTGTCTCTCTCTCCGTCTCTGTCACACACACACACACACACACACACACACACACACACACACAGTCATAGAGGGGTGAATTCCGTGTGAATATTTTTTTTAAAATTTTTTTTGGAGCAAGAGTGTGGGAGAGATACATCAATTTGCTATTCCACTTTATTTACACATTCATTGTTGATTTTTATATGTACCCTGACTGGGAATTGAAACTATAACCTTATAAATATTGGGACAACACATTAACCAACTGAGCTACTCAGCCAGGGCGGGCTATATGGTATTTCAAAAAGAGAACAAATGCCTCTCTAGTTATTGTTGTTCCATAACTTCAAATTTAATGTATAGGAACTTAATTCTTGGGACAGTTATCTTATTACGGATATATTGTACTTAAGCAGAGGTAATATATATAAATAGATAGATATCACACACATACATACTGACAAAATTTCGTAGAGTTAGACTTCTCTCAATGCCTGATTGCAGTGATGTTAAGGCACAATGCCCAAATGCTTTCAAATATTAGCTACAGTATGCCCTACAGCATGACAGTAATCTAAAACTGACAAAATAAAACCAATTAGAAATTCTAAGAACTGGCCTCTATCACCTCACCGTCTGTATATTAACTTATTCTTTACTTCATACTGCTGAGATCCTGGCTGCATGCTGTTTCTGTCCTTACTCTCTTACATCAGAAACAGCAAACATGCAGAAGTGTAAAGGCCAGAGGAATGGAGCAAACTCGTAACCATACAAAAAGCCAGGAATCTCACTTGTAAGGTCTCCCCTGGACCTTAATACTCAGGCCCAGGACCTTATTACCCACCACAGTGGCCCACCGGAGCCATTGTTCAGGCTTCCTTCAACCCAGGAAACAGTTCCTTCCTCTCCTGGAAGCAAGTGAGATGTTTCACTTCAATAGGGACTTTTACTCTTCAACATAACCTGGGGTCAGGTAACAAAAAATGTTCATTTCTGCATTTTTAAAAACTGTCTATAAAGGGCAAGCTGAATTCATCCAACATTGACTAAGCCCTATGTTTTTCAGCAGATGTAAAGAGGACCAAGATATAAAGAAGGGCCTTGCAGTCTACTGACAGAGGTAGAGAGTTCTCTTGGAAAGCTCTGTAAATTTATTTTTGATTTTGAAGATCTCTGTACAAATTATATTCTCTATGCAAATGGAACTATTTAAGCTTTTCAATGGAAAGCATGTACATGGAAGTTGATGTTACACTTCAAAAATACGTACACATCTTAAACTGTGTTCAAATTTATATCAACCCAATCAAGGAGAGAGAGAAGCAATAACACATAGCAAAAGAATCCCCAATACCTTCAGTGTCAGAGACACAGAAAGGAAAGACAGGAAGAAAAATCTTCCCTTGGATAGTTTGAAAGATTATTAAGACATATATCTGACAATTTCTAAATTCAACTTATCAAACTCCCAATTTAAACACCTAGAAATATATTATCTTTCACTTTCTCTCTTTCTTTTATTCCCCCACCCCCAGTTCACCAGAGTCTCCACTAGAGTTTCTGACTCAGTCTATCACCCTGCACATCTACTGACAATGGGTTTATGCCATCACCATTTTATCTGTAAAGGGCCTTCTCTGCCTTTGGTCTTTTCACTTTTCATGACAACCTGATAGAGGTCACATATTGTATTTCTGAGTAACTTTAAGCCACTTTCAAACCTCCAGCTGTTTTGTATTGCCTTCCTTCCATGACTCAATCTTTCTCAGGAACCTCTTTAATCCCATTTCCCGGAGAGGAACCTCCTCCCTGCTCCTACACTTCAACCAGAAACACCGAATCGATTAAATCCAGGCCTTAAATACCCTTTCAACCCTGTCCCCACCCAGCTTTACAACCACTTGGAGCAGTCACAACACTCTTCTTCTTAAGATACTGCTCAAATTACGTGCCAGGTGTCAAGCTTTCTCACAACACTATCTAGAGAGCCTTTCAGGTCCTCAACAAACAGTATACACATGCCTTCACTGCAGCGGCGCTGGGGGTCTGGCGACCTTGTTTAAGTGAGCTTGGGACCTAAGAGCTCAATCAACTGCATGTAGTAGGTGCACTTTGAATGGATGATGAAAGAATGGATGAAGAGTGATGGAGAAATAATATTGTGTGGGTTGTAGACTATCCATCTTATGGCTCCTTCTGCCTCTTGCCCCGCCGAGCAGATGCTTTCTTCTGCTCCTCTAAGGAAAAGGGCGTCTTTTATCTTCTACAGTGAACTAGCACCCTCAGGCCAATTCTGGACTGCCCATTGTTTTGCTATTACACATGTATAAGATTTTATTTTCCATTTTTAAATCATAGACATGAGCAGTTAAAAAATCATATATTGTGACACTAGAATTATAAAAAATTAAACTGTGTCCAAAAATGAAATGCTACTGAAACACAGCTCTGCTCATTTATGTAAATATTACCTGTGGCCACTTTCTCCCTACAAAGGCAAAACAGAGTAGTTATAAAGGAGGAGGCCTTACGGGCAGTAAAGGGGAAAATACTTACTATCTGGCCCTTTAAGTTTTGAAATGTGCAGGCTCCAGTATCACACACTCTTTGCTAGCTAACAGAGAGGTACCAGGAGCCTACGAGAAGAGGATGGTGTTGGGCAGATAAAATATATTATGCTCACTTTGTTAAAGATGGCGCTGCCCACATGGAAGTTCGTTGATATTAATGTGTGTTCTGGAACAGGCTGTGGGCAGGCTAGGTCGTTATAGCCTAAGGCTTAGTTTAAGAGTAAGCTCTTCTCCACACCCTTGACTTATTGGATAATGTAGGGTGGTGCACTCTCTTGAGGAATCCCATTATGCCTCAGATGGGTGGCTTTGTATCAGAGACTTTCTTTATGTATAATTGGATTAAAGGTTTGGATTTTCTAGGCTATAAACGGGGGCAGTCCGGGAGCTTGCTCTCTCTCTTGGTTCCTGGGTTCCTGAGGTTGGTATTAGAGAGGAGAGCAGATTAAGGCCATGTGGAGGAGAAGTAGCCAAGATGGCAGAGTGCTGAGGAAGAAGCCAGTTTGTTAAGAGTTTGTGCAGGAGGAGATGGGAAACAGAGGTGAATAAGTCTGGTGAGCTAGAAACCTTTGATTCTAGGAAACTCGGATAAGTCAGTAGCTTTGTGAGCACTGAATGTGTGGGTTTTGGAGCCCAGTATATGTTTTTGCTTGCCTGCCGGGTGCAAGCTAGAATTAAAGCTGATGGCTCACCAGTTCTTGGCTCTTGTGTTTCACTGCCATCTGTTCGAATCCAATGTGAACCTGCATGGGTCAGGCTGCTGTGATAGTGGCTGCGACTACTGGCTTTACATTTGGCGTAGTCTATGGCAGGATTTGATACAGATTGGCATGGAGCCACCACCACCTTTGAGTGGTGGAGTAGAGGACTGGTTGCTGTTTTGGTTTCCCATAGCTGTTTTTTGGGGGACTGTAGGCTGGCTGACTTTTACAGCCATGTGTGAGGAAACTGAGAGCTCTATTAAAGAGGCTGCCCAGGACCTGCAGGCTGAGCAGCGGGAGGAGTTGGAGGAAACGTGGGAGAAACAGATGCTGACCCTGGAGCTGAAGGAAGCGCTGGAGGAGGAGGCCAACCAGGATTGCGAGATTCACCTGGAAATGGAGCAGACGCTGGAGAAGGAATCACAGGTTCGTGAGTTGGAGATTGCCCTGGATGTTGTGGAGAGCCAGCAGCGGCATGAGGTTGGGCCTGAGGTCAGGGCTGGAGCTGAGGCCAGGGCCGGGGCTGAGGCCGGGGTTGGAGCTGTAAGACCTGCTGAGCAGAAAGCAGAGGCAGCAAGGGGCTCGAGCCCTGCGTTGGGAGCTGATGTTTTCAGTTCTTCCTTGGAGGATGAGGAGAATCGAGCTGGAGCTGCAATCCACAGTCTCCAGAAGATGAGAGCCCAGCTGAAATGGCAGGGAGTGCCTGCCAAGCTGCTGGTAGGTCTGCGATTTTGGGACATAGGGGTGGATGCCATCATGCTCCCCAGAGCAGAGATGGAAATGCTGACTGCCATTGCCACATGCTTTTCTTTAGGACAGTGTGAGACTTGCCATGATGGCAGGAATGAGGGGGGAGGCTAAAGCCCTATGTGTGTGGACTGATTTCCTGGACTATGACCGGATGGGCACAAGCTCCTTTGTTGAATGGACTTACGGATTTTGGACAATGTTAAATACCCTGATGGGGGTGGGGGTGGCTTTGCTGGAGGCCCACCTGCCCCGGGAAGCTTTTCCCATGGCTAGAAAGAAGGCTGAGGACATTTTGCACTTTTGGCAAAGTGCTCAGAGACTGGTGAAATGTATCTTTGTAATTGTTGAAACTGTATGATTTGGGCTATTGCTGTAATTTGTATAATGTACTTAATTTCCTTGTATAAGAATGCTGGTGGTGTAGATTGTGGGTAGTAAAGTGAGCATAAGGGTGGATTGTTGGGCAGATAAAATATATTATGCTCACTTTGTTAAAGATGGCGCTGCCCACATGGAAGTTCGTTGATATTAATGTGTGTTCTGGAACAGGCTGTGGGCAGGCTAGGTCGTTATAGCCTAAGGCTTAGTTTAAGAGTAAGCTCTTCTCCACACCCTTGACTTATTGGATAATGTAGGGTGGTGCACTCTCTTGAGGAATCCCATTATGCCTCAGATGGGTGGCTTTGTATCAGAGACTTTCTTTATGTATAATTGGATTAAAGGTTTGGATTTTCTAGGCTATAAACGGGGGCAGTCCGGGAGCTTGCTCTCTCTCTTGGTTCCTGGGTTCCTGAGGTTGGTATTAGAGAGGAGAGCAGATTAAGGCCATGTGGAGGAGAAGTAGCCAAGATGGCAGAGTGCTGAGGAAGAAGCCAGTTTGTTAAGAGTTTGTGCAGGAGGAGATGGGAAACAGAGGTGAATAAGTCTGGTGAGCTAGAAACCTTTGATTCTAGGAAACTCGGATAAGTCAGTAGCTTTGTGAGCACTGAATGTGTGGGTTTTGGAGCCCAGTGTGTGTTTTTGCTTGCCCGCCGGGTGCAAGCTAGGATTAAAGCTGATGGCTCACCAGTTCGTGGCTCCGGTGTTTCGTTGCCATCTGTCCGAATCTAATGCGAACCTGCGTGGGTCGGGCTGCTGTGATAGTGGCCTCGGCCACAGGCTTTACAGATGGCATGGACCAACATTGGAAGTCAGCTCAGCATTCCTTCTGTTTTCTTGAGGTTGCTAGAGACAGACTCCAACATGTGCCCAGACTTGGATCCACCCAGCAACCCCCATCTGGGGTCGCTGATCTGCCCATCTGGGGCCATGCTTACGACCAAGCTATTTTTAGCACCTAAGATAGAGGCTCCACAAAGATATCCTAAGTGCCTGAGGCCAATGTGCTCAAATCGATTGAACCACTTGCTGAGGGAGGGAAAGAAAGGGGAGGGAAGAAGGCGGAGGGGGAGAGGAAAGGGTGGAGAAGCAGATAGCCACTTCTCCTGTGTGCTCTGACCAGGAATCAGACCCAGGACATCCACACGCTGGGCCAATGCTTTACCTCTGAGCCAACTTACCGCGGCCAGGCTTGCTGTTAATGACAAAAAATAATCACGAAATTTCAGATACTTGCATGTGTGTGATGACTATCAAACAATTGAAAATGTTTGAAATCAAGGAATGTGATCTTTAAAATCCAATTATAAATAATCATTCTGCCACCTGTGAATACTTTAATTCAAATAATGAGATTAGAAGGAAAACATAAAAAAGAATCCAACTCATACAGCCAATTTTAGGCATCCTTTTTCTGTACCTGTTATCTTTCCGTAGTTCTCTATAGATAAGAGACTATCAGATTTTTCACATCCCTTAAACTGCATGGCCCCAAAAGGCACATGTCCAACAAGACCTCGCTTTGCTTGAATGTAAGAAGAGAATTATGCTCTGAATTCTGTTCAACCCATGAGTCTAATCGTTATTTTTTTCTATTTACCAAGCAGACTCATATTGTTTACTAACTTTCTCTCAAATAATAGTCCAAAATTATACTAAGCAGCCCCTATACTTGAAGTCAACAGCACTTTAAAAATAAGAGTATTTGTCCACCCAAACACGATTCATTGCGTCAAGTTTTTCTGACTCAGTCATGAAAACTGGCTGGTAATCTATTTCTAATGGTTGCATTTGGGCCAGTGGTTTCTCTCAGTATCTAAAAAAAAGGTTTAATAGGGTCCATCTTAATATCATTTCTCATCTGCATCAGCCAAGGGAGACAGAGGCAATAAGTACACCCTTCCCTAGCTTTACATTGACGAGCACCTTGCCAAGGGATCTCTGTACTGGTTCGTGCTTCTCTTCTGCCAAAACCTTTCTCCTATTCTCACGTTCCAACAACAAGTGCAAAACAGAAGAAGCACTATGGTGGTTAGACTTCAGCTATGTTCACTGGAAGGGAATCTCTCTAGCTGGTGGAGCAGTCCTCCCTTAATAAGCATCATGACCTCATGGCCTTGAATCTGGGACATAACACTCCTAGTCTGGCTCACATTCTCTCCTGGCCCCACTCACCCAGGTCTCCCCTGGGTCCTTTCAGCTTGACTGCTTTCCTGGCTTCCCCCTCTAGTTAGACATCTAGATTTCTGATGGTCTCCCTGAAGAATTAATTTGCATTTACATACCACATAAAGCATTTTTTAAGAATTTTCCCTGCCTCAAATATTATAAATTGTTTCTATGTTCATTGGGTAGGAAGAAGCGGTAGGAAGAGAAAAGTTCTGATAGGTTGCTAAGGTTGGGATACGTTTTTTTTTTTTACTGTTTTCGTTCTCCCTGTTATATGGTTAATGAAGATGTTAAATCAGACCTCACTTGAAGCTGATCTCTAGACAACACCCACCAAATCGTTACAGTTTCATCTCTGATTGCCCTTGGGTATTGCCACCTCTTAACAAGATATTTCATTTCCACAGAGTGAACACAGGTTTCAGGAAGCATAACGCAGAGTCCTCTAAACGTCTGTTCTCTTATTCTGACTCCAGCAAAGCCTTTTCAGCGAACATGGTGTATACAGAAGGACAGACTAGGCAGCTACCTCAAAATTAAATGTAAAATGAACAGCAGAATTAAGAAATTTTTTCAAAGAACACTAAGGCTTGGGTGATACGTATACAACATCACTGACAGTTCAAATGCTATAGAAAGAAATCTTTGTTTGAAACCTATGTACTCTTAGGATCAATGTCACCCTGTTAAATTTAGTTTTCTAAATAAAATTTTAAAAATAAATAAAAATAAGAAGAACACTAAGGCTTGGCTTAATTTACTATCTAAATATGTCTGTATGACAGTAGCATCATGTTGACAAAAAGCATGGAACAGCATCATCGTGCATTTTTTAGGGGACATATGCAGGTCATCAATATGGAAGCTCTTCGATCCATGTATCTCAGATGATTGACAATGTCCCTAAACCTTAAGAAATTTTTTTGAACTATGCCAAGTACTTCACACAATCAAAAGAAATAAAAGTGGTAACAGGGGTTATAAAGACAGCATCTCTAACCCCTATGCTAACCTAGCCTATAGATATAAACATGTAGATTATAGATAAATAGATAGACAGATAGATGATAGATAGATGACGTCTTATGTATAAATCACAGACTGTCCCTTACATCCAAGTGTTCATGGGAAATAAGCACCTGCCACCCTTAACTTTCTCATTACATGCTGCTCTGAAACCTCAAGAGCATTGCCATTAGTTTCTTTATCAAACAAAACAAAATGTGATTGGATGCTGTAAAATAGACCAGCGTAGACAACATTTTGAATATAATCGTTAACATCCTGTTTGCAGCTTGATGTTCATCACAAACGTCGTCAAGATGTAAAACCGGTTAACTCCTTTTCTTCATGTGTTCATTTGGGATATTTTTCCATTTCAATTTTTTCTGGTAGTAGTCACAAATGAACAGTTCATGAAACACTATTTTAAAAAAAGGCTATTGCAGGTATTGAGAACTTAAGCCACTTCTTTGTGAAAAGTTTTGACAATGTATAAGATCTAATTTGCAAAAGAGCCCAAGTGGTATGAAGAACTTTCTTGTCTGCCTTTCCCCCTGCCCCCACCACCATTAAAAACAGAAGGTATTAATCACTGGATTTCAAAGGCAGCTGACTGATGCTATTCACTGGGTAGGGCTTTCTCACTAATGTGGTCCCATGAATAACTCTCAAGGCTTCTATTATTGCTCTGAGTGGACTCTCAGGGGCACAGCTTCCCTTTAGCCACCCTCATCCCCTCGGGCTCCACAGGGATTGGGGATAGCAGCTGAAAGAAAGCATCATTGGTAAAAACAAAAGTTTTTAAAGGGAAAAACCATGGGAGCCAAGTGGACAGACTGGAGACAAGTCATGATTCATGGCCTGTGCTGTGTTCTGCTCTCTTTCTCTCACTCAATACACTCTTTAGTTTTACTGCCGGATCACAGATCAGACCAGTGCACTTCTCCTAGTGAACAATATCCACCGGCAAAAAAGGCGTGTCATCTGCTCAAAGGGAAAATGGAAGAATTTGGGATCATACAAAGCCAGACACATGTTCTGTTGCATTTGATCCCAAATTGATTATCAAAAAGGATTCAGTACATGCTAAATAATTCTGTTTTATGTGAACGTTAACAATCCATAGAACTAAATATTAGCTTCTCCACTCGTTGCGTAAGAGTTTCAAAGGCTGGTCCAATTCACCGCATTCAAACGTTCAGTTTTCACTTTCCAACATCACCCCCTCTTACTGTTCATAGAGGGCATCCCTCCCAGGCATAACTTTGCACCTCCAGGTCTATTTCAAATGCAAAGATGATGCACACACTTCTGCAGCATCTCATGCTCACAGAGCTCTAGAGATGCATCCGAAGAGAGACAGTCTATAAAAGCAATTGCCCAGTTGCCTTATTTGCATACCATGGTTAGCTGCTGCTTAGGAAGATTAAAAAAAAAGAAAACACTTTCTGAAAAATTGAACAGACTTGGAATTTCAATTTGACGTGATGACACACATTTACTGAGAGCCCCAGAAATCTGGAGTGCATTTCAAAGATCCAACTGATGACCATCACAGGTGTTACAGTTTAACATAAAAGTACAATAATTCATAGCCTGGAAAATGTTCTTCTTAAAATAAAAGTTGTCAGTTGGATGGTGGGGAGAGGGCAGGCATCAAACAACTCAAAGGTTCATTCATATCTTACAGCCATGTGTGTATGGGGTGGGGGGTAAGTAGTATCTTAGCCCAAAGTCTGTGCCCACACAATGTACATATTTTTCCCATTCTTTTTCCTTTCATTTTGTATTACCAGTCGACATTATCCAGGCTTTCAAATCACAAAGGCGGATTGAAACACTTAAAAACATACTTAACTACAAAATTACCTATATGTTTTCATGATAGCCAGCGAGGAACTCTCCGACTGTGTATTAGCACTTGTTTTCTGGTGAAGTTATTCATCAGCATCTCAAGAGGAAGGGCCCGCAAATCTCAACTAAATGAAAACTTGAAGATTTAGAAGTACAGGGATTGGGTACCAATCAAAGTATTTTTTCGCTGTTAGTTTTGAACTCTTGAGTTTTTCACTGCAGTGACAAACGTAGTTCTGAGAACATCAATTCAATGTTCTAACTTAGTGATTTCAAACCAGTGTGCCACAAGGATATTTAAAACATGCAATACCTAACTATTTAGTCAAGAGGCACTGACCTCTTCTCTTTTAGATTTTCAAAATTTAAAAAAAAGAAAATTGACAACAGCCAACACAACAAGAGCCATCCAGTGTAAATGAATCAAAATTATACTTATTTGTTGGTCAAATCTGCAAAATGATATATGGAATGTCAAGTTAGCAGGCATTTTCTTCTTACTCAGTTTCTCTTACAATTCATGGTAAGAGTGGCTGTGGGAGACTGCCAGCAGCAAAGTTCTTGCAGTTCAAGGCTTAGCAAAAGGCTAAGTTCTCCCCCACACCATCTCCATAAAGCTGAGTATTTGTACTCATCCCAACCCCCCAACTCATTTGGTTAAGTTGCTAAAAGTAATTTACATGCCCTTCCTCTTACCCTTTGTTTGTTCTGATGTTAGTTGATTTCACTTATGGATGGTGGGGGGATTCCTGTTTACACCTTAAATGGATTCCTGTTGATGCCTTAAGAGAATTCCTGTTTTTGCCTAAGAATTGTGATTTTGTATGGGAGATTCCTTATTTGCATATGGTTACATAATGAAACAAAGGGGCCTCTCTCTCTCTCTCTCTCTCTCTTTGGCAATCTATAGGCATTGCAGAGGCCTCCAGATCCCATCTTTTTTCTCTTTAAGTCTATTTTCTTCATTCCACATAGTTCTCACTCAACACTTGGAATTACTAGCTATATTGGTTTGTGGCAAGTGGCACAGTGATTCACAATTGCCATTTGGGTGATGACTTCTTATTGAAGTTGGTGATACTCAAACTTATGTTAGAAAAAAGAGCTGTTGTTATTTAAGGATGAGAAGGTGAAAGGCCTTCTCTAGTTTTAAAAATCAACAATGACCTTGGTTTTCAAAAACTATACTGTTATTTGTCAGTACCTAAAGTTAACTTTATTATTTATTTATTTTTATTAAGTGAGAGGAGGGGAGGCAGAGAGACAGACTCCCACATGCCTCCCAACTGTAATCCATCCAGCAAGCCCCTACCAGGCAATGTTCCACACATCTGGGGCCATTGTTCTGTTGCTCGGCAACTGAGCTATACTTGCACCTGAGGTGAGGCCATGGAGCCAACCTCAGCACTCACGCCGGGCCAACTTGCTCAAGTGAGCCATGGCAAGGAGAAGGGGGGAGTAGTGAGGGAAGGTGAGAGAAAAAGAGGGATGGAGAAGCAGATGGTCACTTCTTCTGTATGCCCTGATTGCTGACTGGGAATCAAACCCAGTACAGCCACATGCCTGTCCGATGCTCTACCACTGAACCAATCAGTCAGGGCAAGTGAGCTTTAAAATAAAGATATGTAGCACAATTTAGAATGCCTGTTTCCAGCTTCATTATGCATTTCCCTTAATTTAATACACCCATGAAAACCACATTTTATAATTATCAGCTATATCTAAATAAATTAATTTAACTATATTCTACCATTTGCTAGTATTTTGAAATAAATATTGCAAAACTTTAAAAGTGTGGCTACAACTTTGACTTATAACCATTCCTTTACAAAAAAAAGTCTTAACTTATTTTTTTTTGAAAGTCAATAAAAGGTTTTACTTTCTTCTTAACTTATTTTTTTTGAAAGTCATAAGTTTTTTGTTTTTTTTTCTGATCCTACTTCTGAGTATTTTAGTTGATTATAACTATTGCCCAGGATTTGGACATATCCTTTAAATTCGAAATGTTTTCAACTGGGTGTTCCTTGTTTAAAGTTGAAAAGCAGTGCAATGGAACAGTTGAGCTATATTCCATGTTCTCCAGCTCATTTCCAAAAAGTCATGGACCAAAAACTAGGGAAAGAGATCCCACATCAATCTTTACAGCAGAAATTAAAAAGTGGCTATTAATCCCCTCTCCTGAGCTAAAATTGCTGTGTGCATATGGTTCCAGTTACTGTGGCTATAAACTAAGTGATTTGGCTTAAGACTACTGTTTTCTTAATATTAAATTTTTTAAAATTCCATTTATTCCTAAAGTAACAATAAGTACCATTGGTCATTAGTGAATGAGTGGATATGAATCATAGACTAGTGAATTCTGCTTATCATCCATATGCCTGTCATTAGGCCCACACAGAATACAGGGATATAGTCCATGCAGATTGGACAAAGAATCAGGACCGTTTTCAAAGATGGATGTTTATGGCTTTTTATAATTTTTTTCCAGGGTAGATATTTTCTTTCAATTGTACTCAAACATAACAATCAATGATAGGATATTTAATTAAATAACTTACAATAATAGAATTTAAGATTAAATGAAACATTAAAGATTACACAGTCTATTCTTACTTTTATTTATTTATTTTGGTAGGGATTTAAAACTATATAATTAATTAAAAAGAAAGTTAAAAATGGAGTTCAGACCATCTGATCACCTAAGAGATGTCCCTTCCACAACAGTAATTATATTGTTTTATCTTTTTATTCTTTTTATCTTTTTGTTAATGATATTAATATTCTGATATACAGTAGCACCCTATATGAAAATATCATTAATGAATAATTATATAAATTATTAGACTTAATGTCTCTACTAGATATAAGAAAGATAAATGGGCTATCCAGAAAAAAATGTGAGTGGAATCTGTAAATATTTCAAAAAATTAGGATTGTTTACTTAAAATGTATTAAGTTTGTTTTATACAAGATGTATCTTCATGGTACTTTAATATCAAAAGCAACAAGTAAAATACATGCTTAATAAAATGGAAATCTGTCAACATGAACCAGCACGCAAGCTAAACAAGCATGTTTTGTTAACAAATTGGTATTTGCATTATGCCTCTTTTTTTTACTCTTTTCATTCATAATACCCCTCACTTGGGAATCCTATTTGTTCTGTAATCAGCATATGATGTAATGGAAACACATATGTCAGAACATGTATATCACAGGTGCATAGGAATGGCCACAGACAAGTCTCCTTAAGAGGCAAAGTTTGTAATCAGTTACCTAAAGTCTCATGCTTAAAAGATTATATGAAAATGATAATCCGTATAGCCAAAGTCCTCTTAACTTTACTTCTAGTCCATACTAGAAAAGAAATTATAGTAAAATATTAGCAATGATAACTACAGAGACAGTTAATATTTGAATGGTGTTTATTAAGTACCTGGCTCTGTTCAGAGTATTTTATATAGAATTTATATATATAATATATGTATTATATATAAACAAATATTGACACATATAGGTGTAAAATACATATATACATATATTTTTCATATTATATATATGTATTTATTCACTGTAGTCACTGTACGATATAGATAATATCACATGCCTATTTTACAGATAAGAACACTGAGGCATAGAAAGATTAAATCACTTGCTCAAACTCACTCAGCAGTGTTTGTTGATTAACTCCTTTTCAATAATCATCTCATCTAACACTTCTTCCCATATAGATGAATTATGTTACAATTAATTACACTAGACTCTTTTCTTTCTCCTAGCATACCTCTGTCATCCCCATGCCATTTCCCCTTTAATTCCTTTTGCTAGTATGCAATTCCCAATCCTTCTCCCTATTAAAACTCCACTCATCTTTGAAAGCCTGGGTGAGTGACCCATTTGGTATTGACCCTTTCCAGATTATACCAACTGGAAATCATCTATTCCTTCTGGGAACTCCCAGACTAGGTCATATGTCCCTTCAACCCCCATGGACCAGGTACAACTTTTGTGTTCGTGACTTGAGCATCTGTTACCTTCTCCACCAAAGAGTGACCCAAAAGGTCTGTCACTGTGTTCCTCCCAGAGCCCCGGCATGTTTATTGTCTTGTTTATGAACAGGTCCTCAATAAGCAATATATTGAATCAAAGTATATCAAGTTAATTCTCTTCTTGACACATTCAGAAAAGAAGTTCCAGGTCTGAGAAGCAGGCTCTCAAGAGAAGCATGGGCTAGAGATACAACAGCCCACACTCATTTCAGCTCTGCCACGAAGTAGCAGTGGAATCTGTGGCAGAGCACAGAAATTCTCAAAGCTTCAGTTCTCCGTGGGTCCAACCAATGAGACAGTTATATCACATAATTGTAAAAACTTCTTCTAGCTATGAGATGCCATCATTTTATGATTTCTATTTAGTATTGTTGAGGTCTCTGCTAAGAGTGACAAGTCTAATTTGAGTTGCTATCATTTGTAAAACATGACTGAGCAGTTGAAGAAGACATAGAAGATAATCACCAAAGGAATTAGAAACTAGAACTGTTAGAAATTTAAGGCATATTATTATAATATAAAATGGCTTCACTACAAAACATACTATCAAACTCATAAGGCCACTTAGTATTTTCTTTACAGGGTGAATTTAAAGAATAGATTAACCACATATACGGCCCCTGGGAATGGTAAAATGATACAGCTACTTTGGAAAACAGTCTTTTAGTTCCACAAAAGGCTTAACATAGTGTTAATGTATGACCCAGCTTTTCCACTCCATATGTACACAAATAACAACACAGGTGCACATGGAGATTAGGACATGAATGTTCACAACAGTGATATTTATAAGAGCCAAAAATGAAAACAACCTCCATGTTCATGAACAGAGAGTGCAAAGGATAAATGGTATGGAATCCTACTCAGCAATAAAAAGAAATGTAGTTGATACGTGCTACAACACAGATGACCCTTAACACATCAGACTAAGGCAAAGAAGCCAGGCACAAAAGGCTAAACATTGTAGGATTCTCTTTATATGAAAGGTCCAGAACAGACAATTTACAGAGACAGAAAATAGACTAGTGATTTCCTAGAACTTGGGAAGAGGTAGTAGATAAAGAGCATCGTACAAGGTTTCTTCCTCTTCTTTTTTTTGGATGATAAAAAGTTCTAAAATTAGATTGTGGTGATGGCTGCACAACTCTGTGAGTATGCTAAAACCCACAGATCTGTATACTTTACAGGCATGAATTGTATGGTTTGTGAATTATATCTCAATAAAGTCATTGGGAGACAATATTTAGGTAGCAAAATTTAGAGAATGCTTATGTTGACCGTTATCTCAATTTTTAAAAAAATAATTTATTGATTGATTTGAGAAAGAGGAGGAGAGAATAAGGAGGGGCAGGAGCAGGAAGCATCAACTCCCATATGTTCCTTGACCAGGCAAGCCCAGGGTTTTGAATCTGCAACCTAAGCAGTCCAGGTGGATACTTTATCCACTGGGCCACCACAGGCTAGGTTAAGTTTTAAAAAATAATTTTTATTTCTTAGTTAAAACTCCTTTATGCTATTTTCTTAAATTCGAAATTAGGTCTATGATGATGGTTCTATCTGCAAATTCCTGAGTCTATCTGAGTTTAGCATTAGTGATGGTGAATGAAATCCCTGCAGCAGCAGATGGGGTAGACAGTGCCTATTGCTAGGGGTGCTAGTTTTAATCTTCTCTTTATTTTCAATTATTAAAGAACAATATATCTGGAACTAATTTCAGAAGGAAGCTATTTAATTCTATCTCGATACTAGAAGAATAATTTTTACCAGGTGCTAATGCTTCAAAAGAAATCTGCCCTAAATGTACAGAAAAGTCTTAATGTCTGAACTAGATATCATCATACAAGTCACATTCTTTAGTCCACTGGGAGTGCACATGGTCCTATATGGCACATAAGAATCATCTAAAGGAGCACCCTGTCAACTCCGTTCAACAGGGTGACAAAAACACAACAGTGTTAGCTGGGAGTCAGGAACAGTGACCATGAGAACCACTACAGAAAATATTCTTGGTTAGATGGAAAAGAGGCATGTCAAAGCAAATGGTCAATTCAATATCTCCTGACAGGTGAAAGGCAGAATATTAAATCACCAGAAATCATGGTGTCCTTTGTTTCAAAATATGCATGTGTGATCATTCTATCATTCTATCATCTATCTATCTATCTATCTATCTGTCTATCCATACACCACGAAATAAAATTTAACCTAATTCAAAAGGTAAATATTTTGTGTGTTGGGTTAAGGCATGAAAACAAAAATCTCAAAAATACTCCATAATCATATTTTTATACACTTAAATATCTTAATATCTTCAATGTGTCATCCTGTGCTCTATGAACTGTTGAACATAGGTAAACATTACAGACAAAGCTAAGTCCATCCATATAAGCTCAGTGTTAGTCAGACAATAAACAAACATCTCTACCTTTTGTTGAGGGAAATTCTCCATGGGATGCTCATGTCCCCGCATGTCTTGCTAGCAGAGGCACTAACTACTCTTTCATTCCAAACTATCTCTTCAAGGATATTTATTTAGCAAACAGTCTTGGATAACAGAGATAGTATCCTTGTAAGGTGACCAGATTTTTAAAATTGGTAAAGCGGGACACCATTGACAGGGGTCAGGGGGGTTCTTGATTAAAAATTTGGTCTATATGGAGCAAAAAAAAATTTTCATAGAATGCATAAATAGTATTGTAATATATATATATATATATATATATATATTTAATCGGGACTTTTTTAAAACGCCACGGGACACAGAATTTGTTCAAAATCGGGACTGGATGTCTGGTCACCTTGCCTTTGAGTGCATAAGTCACATATGTTTACTGTTTAATATAGGCTGAGTAAAGATGAGACAAGTTTCCTTACTTCCCATTATACAATAGCTGGGTTCCCAAACTCCTGGTTATTCTTCTGTGAGCCTAACACACTATGTCTGCGTTATCTATCTGGGACTCAGCACATTGCCGCCATGGGTCTTCAGGGCCAGGGTAATTTGAGAAAGACATGAAGTGATGCCGCTTGCTGTGGCATGAATAATGAAGACCATCATCTCTTATCCAAGAGTCTCATATCTTCTGCCAGCATTCATAAAGTTGTTTGCAGTCTAACTTTTTAGCTAGCAAGTAGGGTAATATGTCAGTCCCTTCTATTTAGCTAGCAAGTAGGATAATATGTCAGTCTCTTCACGGTTGTTGATACACATAAAATACAACCAAATACACATACACACACACGCGCGCACTCTCACACTTGTAGCAGGTGATACATGCTATAAAAATTAGGACAGGTAAAAGGGGCAGCCCAATAGTGTTTTAGGAGGAGCAATTTTAGATAGGGTGGCCCATATTTCTGAAGAGATGATACTGGATAGGGACTAAGTCAGCTGAAAGACATATCCATGCAAAGATCTTGGGAATGAATTTAGGCAGAAGAAAGAACAAATACAAAAGCCCTGAGTCAGAAACAGAACATCAAAAAGAATGTCCTGGCCCCAGCCAGTTGGCTCAGAGGTAGAGCGTTGGCCCTAAGTGTGGATGTCCCGGGTTCAATTCTGGTCAGGGCACACAGGAGAAGCATCTGTCTGCTTCTCCACTACTCCCCCTCTCTCTTCTCTCTCTCTCTCTTTCTTTCTTCCCCTCCTGCAGCCATGGCTCGATTGAAGCAAGCTGGCCCCAGATGCTGAGGATGGCTCCATGGCCTCTGCCTCAGGTGCTAAGAAGAGCTTGGTTGCTGATCAATGGAGAAACACCCCAGATGGGCAGAGCATCGTCCCCTAGTGGGCTTGCCTGGTGGATCCTGCTTGGGGCACATGTGGGAGTCTGTCTGTCTACTCTCCTCTCACTGAATAATAAAAAAATAAAATAAAAAAAGAATGTCCTAAATCCAGGTTCTAGGCAGTGAACAGATGAGGTCAGGGAGGTAGAGAGGGGCCTGAACTTGAAACACCTTGTAAACTGTTGTGAAGGGTTCTGAGTGGAAGTCCTGGGAAGGCTCTGAGCAGGAAGCTGCCATGATCTTACATGCTTTTACAAGGTCCCTCAGGTTACTGTGAAAGAAGGAACTAGGATGGGTGTAAGCTGCAGGGATAGGACAGGCAGGAATGAAAGTAATAATCCTTACCAGGCTAGTGTAATAGTCCAGATTTGGTACAAAATTGTATTGGTTGAGTTAGTAGGCAGCAACTCGTTATCTAATCTGAGATGCATCAAAACAATAAGATGAATTAATGGATGTGGAGAGAACTAGATAAATGCATAAACGTGTGATAATCACGTAAAGTGAAATAAGGGTAAAAATCTAGGTATAGATATATTAGTGTTCACTGTACAGTTCATTCAATTTTGCTTTATGTTTGAAATTCTTATAATAAATTGTTGGAAGGAAATTAAAAGAAAACACACACACAAATAAAACTGGTACCAGGATATATTTCAAAAGGTTGTGAAAATTAATTATCAGAAACCTCATTTAAAATGAAGCAGGCAGGCCAGAATGAAAAGCTCGCCCACTTCTTCAATCCCTAGGCACAAAAGGGAAAACTTGGTTTGTAATAGCCCTTCCTTATTTCTCCCCCTCACCCCATATATGAGCTTCTTCCCTTTGATTTAGCAAACTTGCGCGCAGTTCACCTTGGTTACATGTACCAGACTGCAATTCCTTGAAGTCCCCACATAAACACACTTTGTTAAAGAAATAGCTGGCTGACTTTGTTGATGGTCACCTGAATTTATTAACAATTTGGATATGGGCTGTGAGTACCAGTGAAGAATGAGTCCTGGTTTGGGGTCATGAAAAACTCTGAATAGTGATGGCATTTAGTGGGCTGCAAATGACAAGGAAAAGGAGCAGATTCTATTCTGGGCTTCAGTTTGATATATTCTTTTTTTGTTTGTTTTTTTGTTTCTTTTCAGTTTAGTATATTCTTATCAAGCAAAGATGACAATGATCAGCTGGATGTGTCAAGCACTGTTCCAAGCACTGTTCCAGGTGCTGGAGCTACAACGATGTAGGAGACATATCTTAGGCTCATGGAACTAACATTCTTCCACACAGTGAGTACTGTGAAATTAAAGAAGTATCAGCTTAAAGATGGATTGAAAACCCATGCAATTACATGGGAGATCTTTAGGATTAGGTGCAAATGCAGAAGAAAACACTGAGGCTTCAAGCCTAGGTTTTCCTATCTCCAGGAGAAACTGGAGATAGGATCTGTAACTGTTTTAAGTTACAGATCAGTATTTTGGGTGAGACGGTCACACTTTATTTGAGACTGCTACACTGTAGATGCCCTAGCAGATCTCTATTATGGTATAACACAGGGCTGACACATTAAAAACATTTATGAGAATTCTCCCTAAAAGACTTTATGTTATCATTCCTTCATGTTTTATTCAGTAATTAAAAAGAAGAGGAAAATCAATATAAATCTACTGATTTCAGTTGATAGGTTTATACCAAGAGATATTGTAAGACACATAACAATACCAGAGGGGATAGGGTTTGGGGTGCTGGATTAAAAGGTGAAGGGATTAAGCAAAGGAAAGAATTTATAGATACAGACAGAAGTGCAGGGATTGCTAGGGCAAAAGGGGGTGGGGGAGGTGGGAGAGGACAGAGGGGGTATAGATGGTGATGGAGGGAGACTTGACTTGGGGTGGTGAACACAACATGCAATGTACAGATGGTGCATTTATTGTAGAACTGCATATCTGAAACCTGTATACTTTTATTAACCAAGATCACCCCAATCAATTCAATAAAAGTAAATTTATAAAAAGGATACTCTATAACTTTCCACAGTCTACTTGAATTTTAATCTTCAGACTTCTGTCTGCCTACACTGAAAAAGTATCTACACAAAATAAGTTTGTGTAAAACTATATAGTATTATAAAATAAAAATTATAGAATCAAGACCCCAATTGGATTTATCCAGATGTAAGACATTATTATAAGAGCAGGAGTAGGAAGAGAAATAAGTAAAAGGAAAATCTTTCTATTACTCTTCAAAAACCAAACTGCACATAGAAAGTACATTTATCTTCTATAGACTGTAGAAACTAATAAGGCAGATGTTACAAGACAGGCACATGCCACATACATGAGCTCCCATTATTTCTATATATATATATGTATCCAAATTTATATAATGGGCTGATATACCCTTATTTTTATTATCAAGGACGTTATTTTTATAGAGGTTGTTCGGGGATGAAACCACCAGAATTGTGCTTTTTGTATAACCATGGCTTCATTTTTTGTTTTTTAAGATAGTCTTTTCTGATATTCTAAGAAATCATTTTTGTTTATGGTCCACATGTTGCCTAGCCTCAAAGGTTATTTAAACAAAGCCAATTCAAACGTGATATTACTGCATAGTCCCAAGAACAAATTTCAGGTTACTTATATGCAATTGAAGTTCTAAAATGGACTACATATGGCTACAATAATGAGCCCATTACTGGAAGAAGCACTTTAGCAAAATGTACAAACCTGCATAAGATTATATATCAGCACTGTGCATACACATTATCTTGATCACCCAAGTATCATGTGTGTCATTTTCATTCAAGAATTGTTAAGCCTGACCAGGCAATGGCGCAGTGAATATAGCGTCGGACTGGGAAGCGGAGGACCCAGGTTCGGGGACCCCGAGCTCTCCAGCTTGAGCGCAAAAGCTCGCCAGCTTGAACCCAAGGTCACGGCTCAAACAAGGGGTTGCTCGGTCTGCTGAAGGCCCGCGGTCAAGGCACATATGAGAAAGCAATCAATGAACAACTAAGGTGTCGCAACGAAGAACTGATGTTTCTCATCTCTCTCCCCTTCCTGTCTGTCTGTCCCTATCTGTCCCTTTCTCTGACTCTCTTTCTCTCTCACAAAAAAAAGGGAAAAAAAAAGAAAAGAAAAAAACCCATCTTTTTAAAATATTGTACACTTTATGAATGGACAGAATGTGTGGGCTATAGATTTAATTAAAGAGTCTTGTGATGGTAAATGACTGTAAAACCATATTCTCATTTAAACAGAGAGAAAATGAGGGAAACAGACTAAGCTCAATACATATTCTCCTATAAATAGTAAAGAAAAACCTGAATTTGGTCAACGAATTTGTATCAAGTGAGAAAACCTGCATTTATATCCCAAATAGAAAAGTTTGCCTATAGTTCTCACTAACTTAGTATTTATTCTCTGTGAGTTCTTACAGTCACAAGATACTAAAACTCATAAATAAAATAAGCCGTCCCATACTTTCTATGGAAGGCAAAATGCTAACATTTTTCATATACCATAAAAATATGTATAAATAACCCGCCAAATTTCAATGCAAACCTATGTATCATATCTCACTGAGTAAAATTAATTTTTGTGTCTAGCACAAGGATAGCCAGTATATCTTTGAAATGGTACAGGCCTCTCTAAATCTGGAATCCAGGGGCAGAATGAGCACACCCTTCTAAGAAAGATAATAAATAAGCAGACACCACGGAATCCTATAAGGAGAAAGTGTAGAGAGCCTCCCAAGCAACTCCCTCGTTATCCATGTGAACACTCGGCGTGGGCGTGTTGAAACAGTCTGCCCTAGAGGGCAGTGTTGTCCACATCCCCAATTTTCAACAATCCCGTGGAGAGGCTGTCACCATTCTGGAGTAAACCAAAGGCAATCCAATGTCAACAGTATGATTTACATAGGAATTCACTAAGTGTCCACAGTGTTCTTTGCTTTTGACATAATACATGCTAAATACAAGAATTAGTTTCACACACACACACACACACACACACAGGCAATTAATGTTACCTTTTCAGTTCCTCTACCCTAGGCATTTTTTATTATTACTATGAATTTTGCTACATAACTGTGGCCCAGACACAACCCGTCCCCCCCCCCTTGCTTATCCTATAAAATTATGTCAGGACAAAGGTTCTAGGTGTGTCTCTGAGAATGGAAAGAAGAGATTGGGGGACGGGGGCTGGGAGGGGAGGAAGGTGAGAGATGAGGAAAGAAGAGAAGGAGGCAGAATAGATGGAAGGGAGGTATTGAGAGAAATAATGTCTGACTCCTGTTGTTCCAGGAAACTGGTTAATTGCATTTGTTTCATATAACTCCACAAACTCTGGTACATTAATTACATTTGATAACACCAAGCTCTTCTGGTTTCCTCTGTCACTTCTACTGAGCAATTTCATTGTATTCCTTCTAGCGACACACTGATTCAAGAAAAAAAATTTTTTTTCACTTAGTGATAATTCTGTAAGATAGTTTCTACATGTACTTCAGGTATTGAGAAAGGTAAATGCATGCCTTATGAGAACATATTACCCAGTAAGTTATATCCAAGTCTTCTCATCAAAATACACAAACACATTTGGAAAAAGATATATAAACCTTTTCTGTAATAGAGATGTAAATATACGGTAAAGGCAAATGTATTAAACAAAATGCATAGTGAATGATTAGATATGATTATACATATTGCCACACTAAAATTCACAATGATTAATTCCGAAACAGCTGCTACTTGAAGGGAAAAGGAGAGAAGCAGGGTGCCCTGGTGAATGCCTCGCCTACAGTCACTGCGAGGCAAAGGGGCTCCTGTAGTCCATGACGGAAAACAGCCACTTGACAGTAGGTAAACTCATCTGTACCACCTCACGTTTATAGAAAGGCTTTCTTTCTGAGTCCAATACATTGGGTTCTGCGCAGAGCAGCAGCTGCCAAGAATAAAGTTAGCTCCTAAAGGCAGGCAAAAATAGGCAGTGTCCCAAATAATGAATTCGTTCACAATGCATATGCCGGAGGAAAGTTTATGTAGCAACAAGCAACTATGATGGCTCAAATATTTGGACCAATACACCTCAGATTCTTTACAAGTGCAGTAATTTGAAAACTAAAGTACTCTAATCCCCATGGTTTGGAGGGAGGAGGAGACACACTCTAGTCTTCTCTTCAGACCAATTCTTTCCATTGACATAAAAATTAAAGTCCTTAGAAGGTTAATTCTAAATGTCCTTTTGACTTCCTTCTTTGAACAAACAACAAAGCCGTTAATGATTACTTCCACTTGTCATTCAAAATAGCTCCCCACAAAATCGGATTCTGCCATCCTCTCACAAGAAACTGACATCCTAGGAAACCAAATCTGAACAAAAGACAGGAGGATCCGAGGCAGACGCTGGCTGTTTGACAGGCGGATTGAACCTGGAGGGAGACAGACACCTCCAGCACCTGTTTCGGGTCCCCATTGTGTTTGCCACCGGGAACAGAGCTGCCCCAAGCCGGCCCACAGCTTATGTCTCCAGCTTCCTGGAGCCTCGCCCCGTCTCTCTGTGGACAGTTTTCTCCCTATGCTCTAAATTCTCCATTCGGATTTCACACGAGGAGGGCACTCACCCGCGCGAAGGTGATACCCATGAATCCCTGAGAGGCTCTGTCCTACATACCTGGCTCAATGAGCTCGCGGAGCAACATCCACTACTATTTCTCCACACTTCAATATCCAAGCCAAAGTTCAGATCCAAGAACAAACATCAAACGGAGAGCAGGTACCATAGTATTAGGCTTGTTCAAGAGATTTCCTTTAATAATTCTTTTCTAACCAAAACTAAGAGCCCATCATTTATTATCCCACTCCTCAATTAATTTTAAAAAAAACAACAATAGGTGACTACTAACACGTTCCACTTGCAGACATTTAGAAACAAAAGACTTAAAATCTCTGCCCCCCCCCCTGAAACCCCCCCTTCCTGGCCAAATGGGACTTATATATATAATGTCATTTTATTTAGAGCCCTCATCCCACTAGAAAAAAAAATGTTTTATTTGGGGTGGGATAAAAGCATTTTTAACTTACCACCAGCCGGAACATATAAAAATCCAAAGAGCAATAGTTGTGTAAACATCAGCCGACTCATTTTGACATATTAAAAAGGATCCAGATTGTTTAAGAAACCTATTCCAGAGAGCAAATGTACAAAAAAATAAGTATCAAAACAAGAGGTAGGTCCAAAGTTCAGACTTTCCTAGGTGCTAATTAAAGTCAAGAAGAGCAAATCGCCTGATCAGAAGGGCTTAGCGGAGAGGTCTTGAATGGGGGCACATTTAGATCCATCTAAAGCACAGGGCACTCCAAAGGCTGCTGTATTTCCACACTCGGGCTTCTTAAATTCCCACCAATTCAGCCCAGTCGGAGGGATTTCCAGGGTGTCTAATCCTCACTCTTCGGGCTCCGCTGCAATCCAAAGCTAAGTCCTTTCTTCAGAAGTCAAGAAGATGAAGGGAGAGGAAAAAAGATCTAATTCCTAGAAAGTGTTCCACAAACTTGCCAGCGCGCTGCCGGAAAATACCATTGGCTTGCTCGCTGGTCCCCTGTCCCCCGGTCTCCTCGGTAGCAGCGCCGCGTCCTGAGTTTTTTTGTGTGTTTTTTCTTCACTTAACTTCCGTAACCAGAACGTGTCAAAGCAACACTTTGCGGGCGGATCGACTTGGAGGATCCCTCCTCTGCAGCCTCTTAGCCTCTTTGCGCCTCTCCGGTTTCCAAAGCGCGGCAAAGGGAAAGCTGGACGACTCGGGCGGAGCAGGCGAACTCCGACGTGGTGCGGTCGCGGGGAGGGAGGCAGAGGGCGGGGCAGCGCTGGGGCTGCGGCCGCCCCCGCGGGGCCGCCGCCGAGCGGCCGGGAGGCCGGGCGGGAGCGCGAGCGCGGAGCGCGGCCAGGGAGCCCGGGTCCCGCGAGCCGAGCGGCAGAGAAAGCAGCTCGCGCTCCGCCGCCCGCCCGGCCCCGCCGCCGCGGCCCCGAAGCAGAGCGTCCGCCTCCTCCCGCAGCTGCCGCCGGTGGAAGGACTTCAAGGAGGGAAAGCGAGGAGGCGGGAGGGAGGGGAGAAATGAAAGCTGCTAGGAGTCCGCCTCGGGGAGGGAGTGGGGAGGAGGGGTGCGCGCGGTCCTCCGCCGCCCTCCAGTGCGGGGGGCGCCAGCCCGCGGGGCAGTGCCGGGACGTGGTAGGGCGCCCGGAGTCCTACAGGGAGGGAAATGGACCGGTTAGGAGCCGGGGCCACCGGTCAGCTCCTTCCCCTTCCGTGCACCTCCCTGTGCCCCTCCTTCCCGCCTCGGGAAGGCTAGGTGGGCTCCAGACTCCCGCTCCTCGCCGCGTCCCGTTGAATGGGCAGGTAATTTTCTCGGTGAGTGATTTCATGGGAGCTCTTCCTAATGATTCATCCGCCCGTCTGCCGGGGATGCACGCGCCTCCCGGCACAAGATCATCCTCCCGGACCCCGGGCGCAGCCTCATTACCAGTTAAAATCACACAAATACATTTCACCTCTTAGCAAAATGTGAAGCTGAACGGGGCGAGATGAACAGGAAAGGAAACAAAATATAACCACCTTGGGGAGCGGAAAGGTTGCGTGTGGGTGCTTCCTATGTCGTTAAAAAGGTACAAGGAAAGGGGGAGGGGGGTTTGCAGAAATCTCTAGCCTCCGCCCGCTTGTTTTAGCGAAGATCTATGGGTCCCCGAGGAATCCCGAGGGGAGGGGGAGAGGGGAAGGAGTAGCATCTCCTCTTCTGTTACCCGATTGCCTTCTGACCCCTCAAAAATGAGTTGCATGCGGATGGTGGGATGCGAAGGAGTTGGCAGAGGACGCTTAAGACGGGACCGGGAATCAGAGAGCTGGGGCGGGGGGCAAGCCCTTACCCTCCACAGTAAGCAGGATACCTCTTGAAGAGGAAAAACGGAAAACACTGGATCTAGGAAAGCTGAAAATCCAACTGAGCTAATAAAAGCTCAGGAAGACCGGATCCCAGCACAAAGCTGACAAAACCCTGAAAAGGCAAACCCCACCAAGTGTGCGCCGTTCAGGACCGGGGATGATTAAGAGCGGGCACGTTGAACATCGGTGGGATGCCAGAGTCTGCGGTGCCGCCGCCGGTGTGGCCGGTGCGGCCCGGCCCACGTGTGATCACAAGCTCACTGGTAGTTGTTTGACGCTAGTTCTGGGGATTAGAAGGCGGTTTATAGGAACTCACGCAGGTCCCGGAGTGGAGCTAAATGCTGAACGGCGAGTCTTTACTTCCCCCTACTGGAAAATATGAAGAATTTTTCTCTCCGTTTGATGAGACTGTTGGAGGGAAAAAAAGCCTTTTGTCTGGTGGATACATTTTGGTGAAGCCACTTAATTTAGCTCTCTCCCTTGCCTATTGTATACCTGATATTGTGTGTTTTAAAAAAAAATGGTCTGCTAAAGGCAAGCAATTAGGAGAGTTCTTATAGCAACCCAGCATGCTTGAAAATTGCGGTAATGAAACAGTCCTGCAAAAGAACCAAACAAGCCACTCTTCTTGTGAAGTATTGAGAGTAATTTCAGCACACGTTTAATCTACATTATTTAGTTGGGGGGGCGCATTAGTGTGAAGTTAAATCACTTGGATTTCCACAGAAATGATCTTGAATGTATTGTTGTTTTATCACTATGAGAAAAATAAGACTGAAGTTGACACGCTTCATTTTTTCTTGAAATGGCCAAGTTTAAATTAATGCCGTGGTCCCAGAAAACCCCAAAATTCACTGGATTAAGTTTTGTATCTATCTGTAATACTGGAAAATAATTGATAATTCATTCAAACTTTCATTTTAAACATTCTGACTAGGTTTAAGTTCAGGGATTTCAAATCCTACCTCATTCCTTTAAAAAATATCCCACCACACCCCAATCTCTATCTCAAATTTCCTTATAAGTATCCAATAAAAAATATTCTGAAAATAGCCTCCATAACAAAATGATGCCGGAATTAACAAATTATATAGACTGAAAACCTTTGAATATTAAGATAGATCAGAAAGGAAGACCTTGGCATATTTCACTTGGAGACATTTTTCATGACTTTTCATTTATGGGGCAATGGATACATTCAATGTTAAACTTGTTAGATTCACCATTTATAGTTCCTTTCCTTAAATGACCTATAAAATCACTGAGAGGCAAAAAGGCTTATGTGCAAGAAGTAGGGGCAATAAGTTGGAGGAGAATGATGTACCAGATGCTATTGTCCTTGAGCAGAAAGAGGTTGCCTTATTTGTCACAGAAAGTTGTCCTTGTGTCAAGTCTAACTAATGGCCTCATAAGGAGAGAAAGTCACATCTCTTTGGTTATACTATTTACTTGGAATTTTGGACTCAGCATCATCATCTTGCATTTATGATTACCCACTTTTTATTTTACTTTTATTTATTTTTTTATTAAGTGAGAAGAGGGGAGATAGAGTCACACCATGTGCCTGGACCAGGATCCACCTGGTGACCCCTCAGGCTGAGGCCAATGCTCAAATCAACTGAACCATTCTCAGTGCTGGGGTCCCTCGCTTGGACCACCCAAGCTATCCTCCGTGCCTGGGTGGTAGCTCAACGCAATGAAGACACTGACTTTAGAAGGAGGAGAGGAAAGGGAAGACAAACAGATGGTAACTTCTCATGTGTGCCCTGACTGGGGATTGAACCCTGGAGGTCCGCAACTTCTCATGTGTGCCCTGACTGGGGATTGAACCCCGAAGGTCCGCACTTGGGGCTCACACTATTCACTGAGCAAACTGGCCAGGGCTGACTATTGCACCTACTTAAAGTAGCGAAGCATGCCTCTATTTCAGTCTGGTGTCACCTTTCCCCATGTAGTACCTACATTATATAATAATATCTCTAACAAAGGTATGTTGGGGTTTATGTTCTCTTCTTTTCTTGAAGGTAAGGTCATAAACGATGTTTAAAAATAATACTCTGTAAGTGTCTCATTTGATATTATATGTGACACTGATGATTTTATAAGACTCTCATACCAAGTAATAGTTTAAGATTATGACCAAAACTCTCACACTAAGTCGGCAACAGTAATGAATAAAATCTTAAGAGAAACATGCAGTTTTCTTTTTTTACTAAATTGAACTCACTTTTAGTGAGCATTGTTTATCGACAAAACAGATTTCTCATCCTCAATTTTTCTTAAAGAAAAAATCTTTAAAACCTGAACATTATAGAAGAAGTTAGAATTTTTTAAAAAAATATTTTATTTAATCATTTTAGAGAGAAGAGAGAAAGGCGGAGGGATGGCGGTGGATAATCAGGAAGCATCACCTGCCATCCCTCCGCCTTGACCAGGGAACCCGGGAGCTCTAACCTGCGACCTCAGTGTCCCAGGACGACGTTTTATCAACTGCACCAACACAGGTCAGGCCATAAGTTGGAAATTCAATTGTAGCAATGCTTTAGCTTCAAATTTTGGGGGGCGGGGTTTCATTAAAACAAAAAGCCAGGAATGAATTAGAAAAGTGAAGACCTACTACCACCAATTCGGAAGGTTTGAGAATCAGAAAATTAAATGGGCATTTAACTTCATTATCTTTTAAAATATAAATTTTTTCTTCTTCTTTAAACAAGCCACTGTATAGAGAAATGTACATTGAAATCTAAGCTCTTTTTAGGTAAAACTCGGAATTCCCCAAGGATGTAGTATAAATTGAAAAACTCCAGTCCATCATTTTTACTCTTTGCAACATGCTCTCATTATAATTGCAAGGTGGTATGTATAGGCAAATCAAAGTTTTGATCCATGATAATAATTTTAATATCTGCTAACACGTGGTGAGCACTTGCTATGTGTCAGGGATTGTTCTGATTTAACAAAAGTTCATTATGTTATTTAATTCCTATAAGAGCCTTAAAGCGGTTTATATTAGTCCCATTATACAGTGAAAAAAAACCCTGAAAGCTATAGAGATTTAACGCAAGTTAGAAAAAACTGCAATCTTCCTTTGAATCAAAATCTGACTACATAATCTATGCTCCTAAGTGTCAGGCTCTCTTCCACCTTGCAGAAATATTGTAACACTTTAATATATTGCTTTGGTTAATTTAAAAGATCCTCTGCAAAATCAAAATATGAGGAGATATGTGATTAGTTTTTATTTTTTTAAATTGAAGAATTTTTTTAAAGCCAAAATTTACCATCTGGTATCTGTTTTGTTTGACTTATCCTACATAAAACTGTCTTACCACACTTTACAGAAACACCACATTTAGATGAAATGTATGAGTTATTATCTACAAAAGGATACAAGGCAATTAAAATAAGGTAGTATTAAAAGTCCACATTGAGGAGGATGACTCATTTACTCCTAGGTAAGTTTGTTTGTTTGTTTATTTGTTTTTAACACTCTACCCTTGTTTCAAAAAACAATTTGAAAGAATGAAGATAAATTGCAAATTGTTCTTCTGAAATATGTTCTAAGTATCTGATTTTTTAAAATTTTATTTATTGATTTTAGGAAAGAGGAACAGAGAGACAGGAACATCGATCTGCTCCTGTATGTGCCCTGACCCAATTGAACCGGCAACCTCTGCCCTTCTGGCCTTCTGGCCTTCTGGTCGATGTTCTAACCAACCAAGCTATCTGGCCAGGGCAGTATCTGATTTTATTCAATTCATTTCCTAGTATTCATGAATATTTGTTTGATATATAGATTTTGATTTGTTGATTTTAAAGAGAGAAAGAGGGAGAAAAGGGTAGGAGGGGCAGGAAACATTAACTCTCACTAGTTGCTTTTCTTAGGTGCCTTGACCAGGCAACCCTGGGTTTTCGAACTGGCAACCTTAGCATACCAGGTCAACACTTTATCGGCTGTGCTTCCACAGGCCAGGCAAATATTCTTTTTCAGATAACAAGTATTCCTATAAATGTGTCTATTTATTATCACACTTGTAGTACATTAAACGGAGTTATTAAAATATTTCATTTTTAGAAATCTGATGCTCAAGTTGACTGAAATATAGCAATATTTCACAAAAATAGTTTTCTAACAAATCCCATCACTTGTGGACAAAGGGATTTTTCTTTCTTAAAATTAATTTTGAAATCATTTTCTAACTAAAATGAAAAGTTCAGTGATACTTTCAAAGTTAACACAGCTTTTGAATAAATTTAAAAATTACACTAATAATTTTGAGGCATAATTTTTTCCAAATATGTGTATCTTAACACTTGGCATTTTTTAAAAAAGACTTTATTCTATCTAGAGAGAAGAGAGAGAGAGAGAGAGAAGGGGGAAAGAGCAGGAAGCATCAACTCCCATATATACCCTGACCAGGCAATCCCAGAACTTCAAAGTGGTGACCTTAGCATTCCAGGCCAAGGCTCTAGCCACTGTGCAACCACAGGTCAGGCAAAAACTTGGCATTTTTAAAAACACGTAAAGGTAGTTCAGATTCTGTTAATGAGATGTTTAGCTTTCTTAATTCTTCTTATTCTGAGATTGTCCATTACTCCTTCCTCCATTTGCTAATGAAAAAAATCTGAACTTCTGACAAAGTTAAAAAGTAGGTCTTTTATGGAGAAAATCATCTCTTATCTACATTAAGAAAGTTTTTTAAAAATAAGCGAAGTTGTTAACTTCACAAAAATATTGATTACCTTTAAGTACAACTCGATCTACCTATGTGGCCTTGAACCATAACAGGCTAGACTTCATGTGTGTGTGGTCTTCTGCTTATCATTTTATTGTCTGCTTAAAGCTTTCATGGTCTTATTTTAGTATAGTCTAATTTCAGTGATGTTAAAAATATATACTTTTTGATATTTTACAACAAAATATCATGAATCCCCCAAAATATTTTTGATTCTTTTCAAACTATTCCAAATCTATCTGCTACAATGAGGTATTATATAATTGAGTTTTAGTGACACATTAATCTTAATAGAAAGTTGTTTTTTTAATTCAAAACAGAATTTTTTGTTGTTTTTAAAAACAGGGATTGTCAAGATTCAGGAAATGGTTCATCATATCAATAGGCCCTAGATTTTTACATGTAGCTGCTCACTGAAGTGCTTTTAGACATACTTAATAATGGATTCTTCAAATTAGAAAGAGGTTGCTTTTAAAAACAGGAATTGTCAAGATTCAGGAAATGGTTCATCTTATCTATAGGTCCCAGATTTTTAAATGTATCTGTTCACTGAATTACTTTTAGACATACTTAATAATGGATTCTTCAAATAGAAAAACGTTGCTTATTCCCCCTTAGAGTAATATTATAGAATTAATTGATGGGCACATGTATTACAATTGAACTGCCTATGATTTCATCATACAGAATTTAAACTAATCTGTTTGGGAGCAGATTCTGATTTTCTCCCAGTATCTAAATATTATTACAGTATTTCTGCCTGATAAAATAGTGTCTGACTGCATGTGGGGTACTTCCGTTCCTTTTACCACAAATACTAATTTTGTGTTGAGGCAGGTAGTTTTGCCCTGAACATCCTCACTAATTAGCATGACTTTTAAATGTAACTTCATCATTCTGTTGATCAGGTAGGCTCACTTCATAAACACAGCCCTTGAGACCATCAGATGCAATCTGGGCTCCTTCAGTTCTCATGAACAGTGTTTTTCCAATATTTCTTACATTGAACGTAGCTGGCAGTTTAACGGTACGTCAATCTTTCTTAGAAAATGGATCAGCCACTTTCTCTGTGGCTCCCATTTTGCCACCTTCTGTAAGGCGCTTGCTCTTACTTGTCACCATGGTGAGCTCAGAAAGCCTAAAACGCAGAAGCACTGGGATTTTTTTTATTTTTTAACTTGTTTTTATATCTGGCTTCAGTCCAGGTTATCACCTATTATTCTGTTTCTTCCTTCTACTTTTTCCACCAAACAAGCACATTAAAAAGACTGTCAGGATATTTATAGGGATTCTGGTGATCTAATTTTCAGCCTTCATTCTGAATCATGTTTAAATGAAAAAGAGATGAAAACTTAATTTAAAGACTTCCAGGTGTTTTACAACAGTCTTAAGTAAAATATTCACTTGTCATCAGAAAATGTTTTAGTTTTCTCCAATCTAACTGTAATATAGTGATTCTAGCTCAGGATCTCTGCCCTAAGAAGGATAATGAATGAATAGATAAATGAAGTAATTATAGAGCATGCTAGCTAAGAGCTAGGGCTCTGGCTCAAATAGATCTAGATTCTAATCTCGGTTCTGCCACTTACAATGTGATCATAACAATTGCCTCAACCATAAAACAAAGATAAGAGTGGCTACTCAGAAGAGTTTTTCTGGGTGATGCATTTTAAATAACTTGATACACTCACTGAACATTTCAATTTGTCTCCAACACTTAGGTCTTGGAATATATCAATGAATCTCCACTGTGATGACAAAGACAAGTTATGTGATAACCTAGAATCATTTTTCTTTCTTTATTCCAAAGAGTTTGGCCAAACTTCCTGGCCCTTCTTGTATTAGATTAGAACATAGTAAGATCTTCTCAGTGAAATACAGGCACTTAGGTCTGGTCTCTAGGATACCACCCACGTCAACCCAGCGCTCTGACTGTTCTCTCACTCATTGGAATGCCTCACAGTATATTAGATTGTGATTAATCCTGGCTGAGTAGCTTGGTTGGTTAGAGAGTTGTTCCAAAGCACACAGATTGCTGGTTTGATCCCCGGTCCAGGTACTACAAGAACAGATGGATGTTCCTCTCTCTCCCTCTCCTTCTCTCAACTAAAGTCAGTAAATGAACATTTTTAAATAATAAATAAATAAATAAGTTGTGATTAATATTATAATACCTAATTTTTAAAAATATTATGTGAAAAAATGAAAAAAATATGTGGAAATTACTGTAATAAAACTTTTACATTAATGGTCTTACTTAACTATCATAAGGCATATAAGGGTGGTATTTCTTTTTAACCCAAAAATTGAGAATAGTTCATGAAAACTTAATGACAAAACTTTGAAAGTGTCATTATTTCAAGCTGAGACTCATATCCTGTGTCAACAAGGCTGTTATATCACCCAGGATAGGTTGGATTAAAAGTGCTTTTTTGTTTGTTTGTTTTACTCTCTTAGTGATATATTCAGACACTTTTGTCCTAATCACCTCCCCTGTAGAATTTTAATTATATATGATTGTGTACTGTGTATGATTGTATACTGCATATTATGTATATATACACACACATTGCATGTAAAAATGAATGGTTTCTTTTTTAACCCCAAGATCCAATTTTGCATGATGCCCACTGACAGTATATATTTTACAAACAATTCCCGAATCTCAAGCAGAAGTTACTCTTATTATATTATGAGTCTGCTGTGTATTCTAGTCTATATCATTCTCATTCCAGAACCTGTGTTGCTGAAGCACTCATTTTCTGAACAAACGGAAAAGCAAAATATGGCTCTTATATACTTTGTCTGGAAACAAATGACACAATTTCTTATGTTTTATTAATAAAGCAAGACACAAGACCCACCCCACTACCCCTTTATGGATGGGAGAAAGCTGGAAATATTTGTTGACCTGCCATATTTACTCTCCCACACTTCACTTCCTGTAGAATTCTTTGCTTTTGGAATAAATTATTTAAATGCATTATGGCTATGGGTTATTACAGGCTGAAGAGAAAATCCGATTGATTATTATAAGTTTCTGAACTGGGTGAGTAATGTCTCTCAAATTCATGTCCCCCAAGAACCTCAGAATGTGACCTGACTTGGAATTAGGGTCTTTGAAAATATAATAAAGTTAAAATGAGTCTATACTGAAGTAGCTTGGGCCCTAATCTGATGAATAGTATCTTATTTTAAAATATGAAATTTGGACACAGCAAACGAGACCAAAAGGAAAAGACAGCTATGTGAAGACAATATTAGAGATTGGAGTCATGCCCCCAAATCAGAAGAATGCCTAGGACCACCAGACACTGAAAGTTTCTTCCCTAGAACCTTGGGAAGAAGCATGGTTCTGCCAGCACCTTGACTTTCTAACCTCTATAATGATGGGAGAATAAGTTTCTGTTTCTTTAAGCCACTAAGTTTGTGGGACTTTGTCATGGCAGCCCTCAGAAATTAGTATAGTCACTGCATGTGTTAAATAAAAATAGGAAAATAACCTTTTACTTCCTTTTTTGTGACAGAGACAGATAGAGGTACAGATAGGGACAGACAGACAAGAAGGAGAGCGATGAGAAACATCAATTCTTTGTTGTGGTTCCTTAGTTGTTCATTGATTGATTTCTCATATGTGCCTTGATCAGGGGGCTACAGCAGACTGAGTGACTCCTTGCTTGAGCCAGTGATCTTGGGCTTAAGCTGGTGAGACTTGCTCAAATCAGATGAGCCTGTGCTCAAGCTGGCAACCTCGGGGTCTCGTACCTGGGTCCTCCTCGTCCCAGTCCAATGCTCTATCCACTGCACCACTGCCTGGTTAGGCCAACTTCTTACTTCTTTAAAGCCAAGTAGATGAATGATGAAGTTGAAGGGGTAAAAAATGATAGTGCACATTCAAAATCTCTTTAAATCAAAAGTTTATTATGTATGTACACACGTATAAATAGACACAGCATATCTAAATACAAAGAATAAAAAGAGAAAAATTAAAATTTAAAAAGTTTATTTTAAGAGAATCTATTTCAAAATTTCAGAATGGAATGGTATCTTTAAGGTAATTTATTATAACCTTATTATATAGCTCAAGAATAGAAGGTAATTTTAAATTAATAATGGATACCTTACCTTAGCATAAATTAGCCCTTAAAATTTATATTGATTTATCCTAGGAAATTTTAGAATTTAGATATTATCTTTTTGTTAATTGTCATTGCTACCTCCAGTGGTTTCTGATTAAAACTCAAATTATATACATATCAGCACATTTAAAGTTCTTTGTACAATTACAATCATGAAAAAATTTTAAAAATCACTATACCATGAATATGTTAGAAGAAATACTAAATACTATGTGATCTATGTGGAAATATTAAATAAAATATTTAGTCCTGGTTTTACTGGTGTTTTTTTACAGAATACCTCTTGCAAAATGTAGTAAGGGTTATTACAGAACCGATTTACATAACAACCTATGACAGTGAATAAAAAATTAAAGTTATTTCCTATGTTGATTTATTTAATGTAACCTTAGAGAGCAATAAGGCTTAACTCTCATCTTTTTACAGCTTTCCTATTTTAAAACAAAGAATAGAATTAGCCAAATCTTGATTTTTATGTTGTCAGTCCATTTTCCACATCAGTTTTCTTCAATTAAAAAAAAAGCAAGAAACAAAATACTCTCTAAACACATGACCCATCCTGGGAACTTTTTCATGTGTACATTAGCCCCAACAGGAGCCATAGTCATAATCATTAACAAATGAGGACACACACACACACACACACACACACACACACACACACACGATGCTAGGCCTCTTATATCCAGTTAAAGAAAGTTCATCATCCCATCAGTCTGTTACTTTCAGTCTAAAGCCACAGCCCTAGCAAAGCTTGAAATGTGGCAAAAGCTATATTTATACAGAGAAACAGACATGAAATCAAGACCAACATCTTGCACCAAATTCCTAAGTCTATCTGGTAATCAGTGATGCGTAGTACTTGGCACAGTACTGAGTGCTGTGAGTCGCACCAAAGCCTCCCTGTGAAAGGAAAGTGCTGGACACAAGAAAGAAACAATCAATTGTTTTATCATCACCAAAGTAAAAAAAAAAAAAAGAGAGAGAAGTTAGATATTAGGAAACTGAAAGGAAGCAACGTGTTCATAAACATTCGCCACAGGCATGGTGGCATGGAGCTGGAGTCAAAAGGGATTGAGATGCCTCAGATGCTGAGAACCAGGGGAAAAAAAGTAGACAAGGGTGTCAGATAGCTTAACAAATATGGGGGGGGCTTAGATCAGAGGAAGAGAAAAATCTATTACAAATAACAAAATATGAAGAAATCAAGTAACTTCAACAAAAGAGTACAAAAGTAGATCAGAGTGCTGAAACCTCATTGACATCAGAAACCATTTTATTTCCCCTTAAATCGTGTTAAATAATTTGAATGTTAATTGTTGTTTCCTGGCTAGCAGGAAGGCGTGCAGAACATTTTAACTTGGAAAAAGCTTTGGCCATTAGTGGATTGTGTAGGGGACTTCAGAGGCAGTTCCATGTCAATTTGCCTCCATCAGATAGGAAGAGGAGAAAGGAAATGAAACAGAAGAAAAGGCAAACCAAGGAGGGCAGACAGGCAAGCGGGAGGGTGGGGACATAGAGGGGCACATGGTGAGTTTATTTCACTGAAACAAAAGCTAGAGAAAGACACAGGGTTCCTTATGCTTTGGTCTTCTCCTTTCTCTTTGTACCTCTCATCAAGTATTCTTTCTGATTTCTTTCCACCCACTTTACTTGTGTCTTGTAAGGAAACGGAGATGGGGCCTCATCTGTTCCCACCACAGGGCTTTTGAGCCAGTTTAGCTGTAATTTTCTCCCACTCCTACTTAATTAAATATACAAAGTGGTCAGAGAGTAGTCCTTGACTGATACTGTTACTGCAGTTCTGAGCTTGACTCTCCATGGTCCTTAAGTGCTCAATTCTTAGAGGACTCTACTAACTCTTGCAGTCCAAGAAAGTACCTTGCTGACATAAATGTAGCAGAGATTTTTTTTTTTTGTAACAGTTCTAATCATACAATATTGAAATAGTAAAAGCAGCTTAATAAATTTCATGTATTTGGTCTTACATTTATTGTCCAGTTTAATTTTGTTGCTATATATGCCCTCTTGAATATTCAAATTAGTAATGTCTTTGTGTTTTTGTTGACTTTTGGAAGCAAGTTTGATTCAGCAATTCAATATGGCCTCCTCCCACATACACAATGCCAATCCTACTTGAGATGTCAATTTCTGAGTGCTCAGACCATCATCCTGACAACAGACCTAACTGCACAAGGGACTTCAGGAAGATTCTTCCTGCCTGTTTCCCTTAAGCTGAGATTTGTTTTTTGTAATATGCTGTTGTCACCACTATTGTCATCAGAAAGCCTTATGAAGGGATTGTTAACATTGTTGTTTGTCAGACTTCTGTATTAATTTTCCTCGAAATAGCATTGCCTCAACCAAGGAATAGAATTATATTTTGCTTTGTCTCCAGAAATGCTTTTAAATTAGAATTGATGTTTGAGCTACATGACTTTTCACTGCTAGTAATTTAGTTTTATATCTGAATGCTTGGTAAGTAGCAATATGACTGTATCCTTTATATACAAGTCTGTTAACCTCCTCCCTAAAAATGTTGCTCTCTATAGCACTGGCTTTTATGCCAAGACAAACACCAGAATATATTACCTTGGTCAAAATTCCTGCACCTATCCCTGGAGAGGTTTTTTCGTCATGAAAAACTTCAGTGGTTGGAATAAAGATTGGAGGGTGGGGAGTGATTCATTTGATCATTCACTCAACAAATCTTTATTGAGGGCTGATACATACCAGGCTATAACAAGAGTAACATCTGCCTCATCTACACACATTGCCACCAGGATTTCAGTTCCTTCATCTGTAAAAGGAGCTGGATGAGTGACTTCTAAAGACCACTCTGCTTAAGAATAGACATTCTGTTAGGTACTTTGCTCATGTACCAAGACATTGCCAAGCATTTTAACTCTTGTTTCAAAAATGGGGCCTGAACCCTTTGCAGATCAAGAATCAGGGCTTCACATTTCAGATTCCGTGAAATAAAGTTACATACATTGAAAACTGTGATCCTAAGTGTTCATTTTGCTCTCCTTTCACTGGCTCATCTGGTCTCATCCATTATGCTCGTAATTACATGACACTATCAAAGAGCTAGCAGCTTTCTGTAGGGCCACTGTGGACTGGAAAGTTGTGGTCATTCATGGTAGCTGCTTCATCTGTTCCACTACAAACTGATAATGTACTTGCCTTGTTCTAATGTCACAACACTCTACTAAAATAAAAGAGGATTCTATTATCCCTGATATAAATCCGCTTATAATAATACAGATATGGATATCAGAAAGGTGAGACTTTCTCTCTGGATACTAAAGGATTCTACAGAATGGCATTATTAAAAAGCAATAGGATCGCCCTGGTCAGTTGGCTCAGCAGTAGAGCGCCGGCCCAAGGTGTGGAAGTTTCAGGTTCGATTCCTGGTCAGGGCTCACAGGAGAAGTGCCCATCTGCTTCTCCATCTTTCCCCCTCTCTTTTCTCTCTATCTCTCTCTTCCCCTCCCTCAACCAAGGTTCCATTACAGCAAAGTTGGCCCAGGTACTGAGAACGGCTCCAAGGCCTCCGTCTCAGGCAGCTAGAATGGCTCTGGTTGCAACAGAGCAACAGCCCAGATGGGCAGAGCATCGCCCCCTGGTGGGCATGTTCGGTGGATCCCGGTCGGGCACATGCTGGAGTCTGTCTTCCTGCTTCTCACTTCAAAAAAATAAAATAAAATAAAAAATAAAAATAAAAAGCAATAGGATAGAAGGAAACTACAATAAGATGTCATGAGTAAAACAAGAAACAGAGTCGTAAATCCACTTAGCAACACAGATACTGCTGTGGTTAGAGTATCTCTTTACAATGAGCACTTATTTAGACAGTTGATTTGATGGTGCTTGCTGCCATCAAGATGAAACCAATTTTTTAAATTAAGAAATGAAAACACTGAGTTGCTAAATAGCAGGATTGTGTCTGCCTGTAGATACTATTGAGGCTATTTGCTTATCAGGTGCTTCTTAAAAAATAAAACCGTGTAAAAACATCAAGCTAAAGGGCACAAAAGGGAAAAACGCTTGACAAGGTGTGATGCAGGGATGTACGAGGTGTCTGCAGTCTATGCTTCTGGGATTGCTAGATGTTAATCCCTAAACAATGAGACTGCAAGCCTTGCTATTAGCACCCTCCCCGCCCATTCTCAGACCCTTGTGTACAAATGATACCACCCAGGAGATTTCCCAAGACAGCTGTGAAGATTGTTGAGGTTGTTTGCATTTCAAAAGAAATTTACTTAAATCATGCATCTTTTCTCTAACCTTATGTCATCCCCTTTCGTGAACCCTTGGGTGCAATTTGTCTATTTTTTTTAGAAACTTTTGTTAGTTATCATGTTAACTAAATTTCCAAGTCCCTGGAGGACATTACTTTGGTTTTGCCCTTGGAAATAAATTTATATTTGAATTTGTTACACCAAACGAACTGGAAAACTTTTTACTAATTTAATTATTAATGCCACTTGGGACACATTGGGTTATATTTTGTTTTCAAGGAGGAATATCATGACAGAACCCTACATAAAAAAATAATAATTTTGGAAGAGTCTTATGAGCTGATGGCAGATTTAAGCAGTCATTCATAAAGACAAGCCTAAAATAATAATTAAGAGTTGAAATGCAAATGACATTAATTGAGCTAAAATATCTAATAACAAAAATTGAAAGAATTATTTTTTATTACAGTAAAATATTTTGTGATAAAAGTTTATGGCCACATCCGTTAGACATGACAATCAAACATTCTCAAGAGACAAGCTAGCCACCCTGTCTCCTGCCTTTTTAAAAAAGGCACACTAAATTAATTTACTGCCAAAGGACAGATCTGTCTTTTCAAAAGAGCCCAAGGGAAAAAAGAAAGAAAGAAAGAAAGAAAAGGTCAAACAAATGGTCATTCCCTAATGCTTCGATGTGTTCACTTTATGGTGTCCTTATATTCCAAATCATGTCTTTTCTTCTTCCGATATGAGATCAAGCCATAAATTCTAAAGAGAGATGTGAATTTTTGGAAAAACAGTTATATGAAAAGGTTTCAAAATGATGACACTGAGATTCATGTTATAAATCAAATTTCATATTTCTTTTCTCTCTCCCTTTGCTTCATTATTATTCAAAATGCAACCCATAACAAGTAGCAGGTAAAAAGAGTCTCAATATCTGCAACTCTTAGTTATTTCTTTCAATAAAGAGTTCAGAGTTTCCATCTCTCAGTATAAAGTCTACAAATCCAACTCTGGCTTTCCCTCTAAGTATCCCATTTTCTATACACTGGGTTAATAGGATTATGTTTGCTCATGTTAGAGGAATACACAGACATCTACTTTTCATAGACTGTGATCACTCTCTGCTTTGTTGAGCTCTGTCCCTTTCCCTCAAGGTGTCTGTTCCACTGCCTCGCTGTCTGTGCCATTTCACTTAATGCTGAAAATTAATATTCAAAACAATAAACACATAGGGCTCAAGATCTTTCCACCCAATGTTCCTGAGAGAATAACTCAATTGATGTTGAAATATTGACACAATTTCTGCCTAGCTTAAATTCAGAACTTGAACTGGGTAGAGTGACGCTAAGCAAAGACGGTAAAGCAGCACTCTGGGGCAATACGGAGAACTGCCGGCAACTGAAAGATTCTACGAGAGTCTGTGAGTTCCTGCTATGTGGGACTAAGATTCTCTGTGTATCCATGTAGTAAGCGTACATGACAAATAGATCATCTGAATCACCAGCTTTGAAGGGAATGTCATTAAATACCACAATTCTGTACTTCAAACAACTGAATTAAAGTGGCTAACTGTAACTATAAAATACACTATAGTTTTAATTTAAAATATATTTAGATATAACTTCTTTATTGGGTCATTTAACATACACACACGCACGCACACACAGTAAATCTCCGATTTACAAACATCTGACTCATGCGCAACTCGTACTTATGAACGAAGCACCATAAGAGCTATCGGGAATCAACTGCAGTTGGACGTCAGTGAAAATATCATAGTTGCTCAACTCCCATGGCAAAGAACTAACCAATAAAGACCTTATGGAACTAGAGCAGCAGGTGACAGCATTTAAGAAATAAAATGAGGCCTAGAAACCCCAGAATTGAAAAAGTTTTCTACAGAAGGGATAGCCGATGTTTTTCATTTCATTGAAGCCGGAATGGCAAAGTTAGAGGAGTGAGATCCTGACACAGAGAGGTTCACCAGAGTTTACCATACTGTTACTGAAGGCCTGAGATGCTACAGGCAATTTTTTAAATTTTACTTGTTTGTTGATTCATTCATTCATTGATTTTAAAGTGTGTGAGAGAGAGAAAGGGGGTTGGAGAAGGAAGCATCAACTCCCATATGTGCCTTGACCCGGCAAGCCCAGGATTTCGAACTGCCACAAGTGAGCCTACAGGGCTATTTATGATGGAAAAAGAAAAGCTCTGTGCAAACCTCCCTGGATGCCTACTTTAAGAAACTGACCCCAGCAGCAGAATCAAACCCCGACTCTAACACCAGTTCCATCCTTCCAACAAGTCCATCATCATCTGCATCATCCAAGATCCTTTACGGTTGTATTTGAAATGTTTATTTAAATGCACAGAAAGGTATAAATAAATGCTATAATAACACAAACATCTGTCTAAGTTACATTGAATAGGTAAGTTTACCTGTTCCAACTTGCATACAAATTCAACTTAAGAACAAACCTACTGAACCTATCTTGTTTGTAACCCTGGGACTGCCTGTACTGTAATTTAAGTACAATCAGAATATTTCTAAAGACTGTTTGGCTGTGAATATCTTAGACTCACAGATGCATTGAAATGAAAAGTCAGTCCTTTGGCATGAGGGCTTCACTAATATAGGCAGATTTTTATTGTTGCTTTCTAGTTTTATGTTTGAAAGAAGTGTTTTAAAATCATTCTATGTTGATAAGGGGTAATGAGGTTTCCTTTTATGCTTGTCACTAAGAGGCTGTGTATCCTTTCAACATTGTCTACCCTGAACTCTAAAAATACTAAAACCTTTGACACACAAATGGTTATCAAAGTTACTGTACATAACTACATGTTAAGGAATCTTTTCGAGCATGTTTGACCTTTTATGATTCTATTTCCTTACCCATTATTTGGTTTACTTTCTGTTATTTTCATGGAGAGAAAAATAAAAGCAAAAATTAATTCTTAAGCCAGGAACAAAAAGACAAACGCTGTATGATTCTACTATATAGGTTCTTAAAGGAGTCAAATTCATTAAGAGAGTAATAAGTAGGATGGTGGTTGTCAGGGTCTGAGAGGAGAGGAGAACGGGGAATTATTGTTTAATGGGTACAAAATTTCTATTTGAATATGAAAGAGTTCTGGAGGTAGATGGTGATAATGGTTCCACAACAACGTGTACTAAACACACTGAACTGCATATTTAAAATGGATAAAGTGGTAAATTTTATGTTATCCTAAAATGATAGGATAATTTTATTTAATGGTATATATTAGCACAATTAAAAATTTTAATTTACAAGTTGTCTTTTTTAATTAGCATTTCCCACTGTTAATTATAAAAAAATGTTTAAATACTGGGAAGTATAAAGAGAAAAAAATCATACAATTCATAATTTCACCTTTTGAAAAAGAAAGCTGTCCTATGTCATTTAACTTATAAACACCATTTTGTATAGCCTGCGATATTAGAGTGGACGGTATACCACATTTATTTAATGTTCCTCTACTATTGGCCATTTAGGTAATTTCCAGGATTATCGTCTCCTTTTATGAACAACACTGACTTGAACATAGTTTCTGATAAGCTTTTGTGCACATTTTCCATTTCTCCATTAGAATTTAAGTGTTAGCTGACTCAAAGAGCAAGAACATTTTTCAATTTTTTAGTATGCATTACAAAAATATTTCTGAGAAAAACAGAGAACATTTACACTCACAAGCTGTGAATAAGAATGTGTATTTCACTAATGTTTTAAATATAGAAAACTTTCCCCATCCAGATATTTGATAAATTATTCAGTTCTCAGTTTTTACTGCCTTGCTTGTGATTTTATTTTTACAGTTATAAAAATCAAGATCTAGTTTCTATTTTAGTATACAGTGAAGTAAACATTTAAATTATTTTTCCAAAACCTATTTAATCTTTATTTACTTATAATTATTCCTCTTCTTAGTATTTAAAATCAGCAAAGCCCATTTTAAAACTTTTAACAATATATTGAAAATTATAATGACCAGAGTCAATGTTGTGCTTTATGTTTGCTATGTAAACATTTTACACATATGAACTTGATGGTGATAATTTGCATTCTCAATAACAAGTCTTCAGTACCATTAATCGCTATTATAAGATCAATCAGGTAGAACTGGTAGAATGTGGTTCAAAACCAAATCAGCCCGCACCTAGGATCCAAATTCTTAATTTCTAGAAGTAATGTAGAACTATCACTTAATAGAAACCATCTAATCTCTTTAGTCTTCTTTCTTAAAGTTTTTCACACACATTTTGAAACAAACAATTTCTTAGCAGATTTACGATCATTTGCCAATGAACGTCACTCAAAACTTATTTAAAATAAAAGTGAGAAAATCTCGAAAATGAAGGACCTATGTGAGCATTTTTGATACTGTTTCACCGGACTTGCTGCCTCTGGAACTCCCATTCTGACTTTTCCTACTTACCTCTGCCCTCCCATTACCTTCAAAGCCCCTTTTGCTTATGAAGAATTTCCTGATGTCTTAAGCCACAGAAAACTCTTCCTCACTTTTGGTATTTGTTTTGGGAGCTCTCATTTGAAATTTACCCTACACTTTTTGAGGCTCTAGCATAGGACCATTGCTATGTTAGATCACTGATGGAAGAGAGAAAGATGTTCTATTGTGGAAGGATGTCCTTTTAACTTTCTTTCTTTTTTTTTTTTTTTTGAGAGAGAAAGAAAGGGTGATGGGAGGAGCAGGGAGCATCAACTCATAGTAGTTGCTTCCCGTATGTGCCTTGACTGAGCGGCCCTGGCATTTTGAACTGGCAACCTCAGCGTTCCAGGTCAATGCTTTACTCACTGTGCCTCCACGGGTCAGGTGGAAGAAAATCCTTTTGGCATACCACAGACATGGGGAAGAAGGAATGCCTCTGGATCAGAGATCGATGGGCTGTTTTCTCATGGTAGTTTAGAATGGCAGAATCAACTTTGACAATTGTTAAATGACAAGAGACGCAGCTCATCCTATTACTTTATACTTTGTATTTTTTAAAAATCTCTATAGTGAGTTTATTTATGTGAGTAAATAGAATATATTTAAAATATTGTTATTAACTGTTAAGAGCTTTCCCTTACCATATATATGTGTATGTGTATAATATGTATGTATATGTGTGTATGTATATATATATACATATACATATACACACATATGTATGTATGTATATATATATGTATATATACACACACTATCTATACATGTATGTCATGTTCACTGATTTTCTATATGAAGGTAATTTAGAGGATTTGGATTAGGCTTTCAATATTCTATTAATATAATAAAAAACAAAAACAAAGTATTAAAAGAGGTAGCCTTAGGCTCATAGTATTTTTAATGATCAGAGTACAAATCAAGAAAAAATTGAAATAAATAATTTTTAAAAACCTGTGTGAATCACAACATTTATTTGATAATAAAATTGGGCTCCTTAGATGCATGTCCACACAAAAGTAATTAAATTAATAAAATCATATAAATAATATACTAAGTGCTATGAGAATCTTCATGAGTTTAGGTTTTTCTGATGTCTCATTTTTACTTTACCATTTTTGTTTTAAGTAAATAATTTCTTTGAGGCCCAAAAGTTTTTTTCTAAGTATAAAACAAAATGTAATAGAATGTTAAAATGTCTCAGTTTGTTTCTGCTTAAACAACACTTGAATGCTTTTATTGAACTAATACCTTGGAATGATCATGAAAGAAAAACCATGTCCAATCTACTTCACACATACTTTAATTTCTTGGGTCCTGACAGCCATTTGATGTTATCTCTGATTGGGTAAAATAATCTCTTCATAAATCAGTATTACTTCCCCCATCTATTTATTTTATCTTCCTTTAACAGTAGAAGGTTTTCTGTTGTGTTTGTCTTGCTTTTAACTCATTTCCTGTTAATTTAAAAGATGTTAGAACATTGACACAAAGTCTAATTATTTTTCTACCTAACAGTTTCTGAAAGTAGATACAATTTCGCAGGTAACATTCTCACATTTTAATTGCCCTCTTTTGTTGCTTTTAGTCTAATATGCTTTTATTTTAGTTCAAAATTTTAGACAAAATAAAGATCTCCTGGTTTTATAATAACACGTGCTAAGATTATTGTATACACGTAATGTAGATTAAATAAGATTGACAGCTGATACTGATGTAGGTTTACAAGGTAGTCTAAAGGTCTCAATCGATACCACTGATTTCTGATCACAACTTTAGTAAATATTATAAAATAAGAAGTTTAGCTTAGTTCATAAACATATATATTCTACCAGAGATTAATGCTTCTTAAACTCATGCGTCCACGAAACTATACTCTATTTTGAACAAACTGGCTCTCTTTATACATTCAAATGATCTGAATATGTAGGGCAGCTTGGTGTAAGAGTAAAAGCATGAGATTTAGGCCGATGTGCTCAGCCAAATCCCCACTTTTATATTCAAGTGAGTCTTGGCCAAAACTTTCATGTAAACATATTTCACCTAGAGAATGGAGATTTCTGTTGCATTACAAAGCCATTGGAAGTATTAAAAGGGATGTTAGGTTAAGTCACGTGGACATGTTGTGGTAGATGAAAATTTAAATACTGGCTATTTCATATGACTCATTCTAATGTACACAGAGGTACTACCTCAATTCCATGACCGTTGGTATTGATATTACTATGACCGGGAGCTGGCCTTACAAAGATACACATGGTGTTTTTGGTGGCTGGTAGTTTTTTATATGCATAGGAAGATAGCAAAAGTATATTATACACAACCAACAATAAAACATCATCACTTAAAAGAAAAGAGTCATATATCATGATCTGAGGCACCACGTTCTGAAAAAGCAAATTAATATAAAGTGCACAACTCTGTAGGTGTAAACAATATATTGGCACATGGGTAGTGAGAAGCAAAAGACATAAACAAGAATAGTATTAACACCAGATATGGATCACAGTATATTTCAGATATACGAGTGTGCTGTTATGTTAAATAAGAAATCAAGTAAGGATAAAGGTTGGTTTTCAAACTATGGGTTTGGGCCTGGGTTTGGGGAACTGTGTTATAGAGGAAAGCCAGTGGGCCCAGCTCACATAACAGGTCCCTTCCATCAGAGCAGGTGCATGTTAAACGTTTGTATATGTTAGGATTCTTTTAAGAAACAAGCTGTTAAAACAGTCTGAAAATGACTGGCTTATATATATATTTTTAGCCCCTTGTAAGTCTAAAATCCAGTGGATTTTATGATTCTGCCCAAATACTAACATTCTTAAATGTCATCCTAGAATATCATTTGCATAGAGTTTTCCATATCACAGGCGGTTATAGGTTAAATATTTTTGAACCTTCAGTGACCTTTCAGGAGACATTCCAAGGAGACAGAATAAAAATAGAGTGTTCTCTTAAAATATAAAAGGCAAAGAAAAGATGTAATCACTGGTATCACATTAAATTTCTGTGTTTCCCATAAATCCCATATGTGTACAGAGAGGCCCTTTCATTACAAATTGGTCACACTTTTTAGAAGTGACACCACTAGTAACAAAACCTAAATGATATTAATCATGTTTAAAGAAAAGAGAGTTTGCTTTAGTAAAACATTAGCTAAGTCTTGTTAAATTGATTTTGGCCTCGTTGGTTAATTGATTTTAAACACTATTTCCTTAGAGCTCTTATGATGAGTTGCACTGGGGGATAATGACAAGATTTCTTCTGATACTAGCCAGAAGCATGTTTCTTTCTTTTCTTAAATGAGTACGTTCTTTTCTAAGAAACTTCTTTTAAAGTGTAGAAAGGATGCAATCTAGAAAACAAATATCTATCCCTAAAGATAAGTCCATTTGAACTCATTAGATATTTATGATTATAATCTCTGATTTTCTGATAATACAAACATGACAAATTTAATATAGAAATGTAATCAGTGGAGTGAAAGATTCATTGTTCAGCAAAAGCGTCTAAGGAAGGGAAAAGCAAATGTTGAATAAGGCTCTGCTTACTCATCTGAGGGTTTCTCTCCATGTGTCTGTCTGTCTGTCTCTCTCCCCCGCAATGGCCCACCAGCCCACCAGCCCACAGTGCTTTTGCTTCTCTGTGACAATGGGGTAAAACTTTGACCACCTTTAGTCTCCAGCTGCCCCTGATTGTTCACTCCCTTAAGAAAGCCGGTTATCTGTTTTTCTGATGCAGCACCTCACATTTTAATTGAACGGCAACTTCACAATTTAAATAGAGACATAAACACTGATGGAGAGGACAGTTAGTCCTTAGTGCAATCATGTTCTCAGGGATCTCACGTCTTAGGAAGTGAGTGTGGAAACTGCTGTGAGCAGAACCCAGGGCCACAGCCCCTTGAAGAGTCACACACTCAAGCACTTCACCTTGTATCTCAGTCAGCTTCTTAGACAAGCACGGATCTAGTGGGGAGGACTGAATCCCACTGTCTGCTATTGTGCACATAATCAGAGTTTTACAGGGTCTTCCAGTGGATAAATTACTTAAGTTGCTCGGGAGAGAGGAATGTCAAATGAAAAAGCCATCCATTAGGTGGTTGGTTGTGTGAGAAATCCTGAATAAGATACTACAAGGTGAATTTAGCAGCATTAAAAGGTTAGAATGTGTCCAATCAAATGTTTATACACTGTAAAATTCTGGCTCAAAACTAAAGAGAATGAGATTTCACATGTAATTATCCTGAAACTATTTGGGCAGACGTCTCTGAAAGGAAATTAACCATTGAGAAACTTATGTTTATCAAAACACCAACTCTGGGTAACTGGTACTACAAAATGCTGTAGGTTACTACAAACGCATTTTCAAAATCCAACTTTTAGGAACACCTTTTCTAACAACATCTTCTTAATCCTCATCGTCTTCCGTTTCATAGTATAAGAATGTGATGGAAGTATCAGTGCGAATTAAAATTTGTTTTAAGTTGAGAATATTTAAGAAGACCATTGTTACAAAGGATACCGAGATACTCCATTACTCCAACAGGAAGGAAGTAGCCCTTTGGGTTTCATTTCTTCACTTAAGTCTAGATACTAACATACACAGGAATTGAGGTACAAAGTTTCTTGACATATTAAGTATTACTTTATCAACATCTCATATACGTTTAAATATGTGATTTTAAGGAAATAACTTTACATCGAAGTGATGCTTGTTTCTTTTTTTAGCCTTGAGATCCTGTTTTCTTTAGCTCCTCACTCCAAGAATTATGCTTTTGCTATGATCAGCCCGTGTCAATTAGAAAATACAATTTAGTTAATTGAAGTTACCTATCAGCCAATCTTTCAGAAACACATCTATCTTATAAATTAAGGTGCACCTATAATCAGATTTATTTTATTATTATTTTTCTACTCTCCTTTAAAAATATTTCAATCCTTATTAGATTAGTGATACGATGCCTAGTGATTGCAAATTGTATTAAGAGACTAATATGGTCTAATGCTTAAAGTTAAAAGGATTTTTATAGAAACAAATTTCTTTTCTTAAACAAATATATGTTTGGTCAACAATATTTTCTAATCTTTGCTTTAATACCCAAGATCAAAATTGAAACATTTTCCCTAAAAAAAAAAAAGAAAAGAAAAGAAAAAAAATTTAGAAATAAGTGGTTCTACTAAAAAGATTTCAATCAGGAAGTGAAATGGAATTAGTCACAGAAATCTGCAAATGCAAAACTGAAATTAATAGAAAGCTGTCTGCGCAAAGGACAATAGAACTGACTGAATTTGGAAGGCTCCGCAGAAAGGAATCCGGAGCAGATGATCACTGGGAGAGCCTGAGTTGATCAGGCCAACTCTGAGACATTTGAATTCAGTGTTTCCGGTTCATAGCCTGGACAATTGTATTTTTAAATGTATTGGGCAATTCTGATATGCAACCAAAGTCGGTAATCATGACACCTTGAAATAGAAAGCCAAGAAAAGAGGTAAGGTCTCAAAAGGTGAACTTGCAAATTTCCATTGTTTGGTGTCTCTTCGCTCTGAAGTCATAAATATCCAAATGGACCATGAGTAATTCTAGGACATGCAGTAGTAATTCCAAGGGTCCAGAAACCTGCAGTGCAATCTGTGCATGTCGCTGACATATCAGGCTTGTTTGTTTCTTTCTTTATGTTTAAATGAACACAACTATATTATGGAATAAAACATTCTATATATTTATGCTTCCTTCACATAGCCACACATACACACACACACACACACACACACACACACACAGAGTCACACAGATGACTCTTGAACAACAGGGGTTTGAATTACACAGGTCCATTAATACATGATTTAAAAAAATGTTTCTCAGGCTTACTTTATTATAAAAATACAATATATAATGCATGTAGTACACAAAATATGTTTTCATTGACTGTTACAAGTAAGGTTTTTGGGAAACAGTAAGCTATTAGTAGTCAAATTTAGGGGAAGTCAAAGTTCCATGTAGACTTTTGAGTGCCCCTAATCTTTGTGTTGTTTAAGGATCAAGTTCCAGAGAGTTAGGACAAAAAAATTTTCCCCTACCTTCCTGGGTTCTTTTGGTTGGTTCAATTATTGAAAATATAAAGAGCATTGGATTTGAGTTTTAAAATTTTTAATTATTTGAAAATTTTTGTTTGACTTATTGTTTTAAATTTTTATTCTGACTTTCAAATAAGTTAATCAGGTGAAGAGTTATATCCTCAAATGAAGAATCAACTGAAACCCTCAGTGAATTTTCTCAGTGGTTTAGTAAATTGTTGATCATGGGAGGTTGACTATTCATCCTAGGCTCAGAATTCACTGTCCACGGATTAACATTAGTGATAATAGCACGAGCTATCATTATTTTGCTTCTTATGAATCAGTTACTGGACTAGATTTTTAAAGTAGATTATCTCATTTAATGCTTTTTTTTGAAGAGTTAATTTATCTTCTTTGGACACATGAAGAAATTAACCACACAGCCAACATGTTTCAGTGTCCCTACTGCTGATTTTATTATAAATGCATTTATCATCACTTTTTAAAAAGTTAACAATAGTTTGTATGTTTACTCAGAAAATATTTATTGCATTTCTGCATTGTGTCATATGCATAATTCCAGATGCAGAGAAAAAAGTAATGAAGAAAACAAGACAGGAAAATAAAAACCCTCAACCTTTGTGAAGCTTCCCCAGTCAGCTTCTTTAAATTGTCTGTATAGTTTTTATTCTATTTTCCTTTGAATGATTTCATGCAAATCTAAAATAAGGCTCTAATATTCATATCTGAGCCGATGATTTTAATTCTGTCTCCATAGCCTAGAATTGACAGACCTAAAAATGCAAAGCAAAAAGTGCTTTTCTGAAACCATGGTAACTTTCTATAGTTTATGTTGTTTACACTTTTCTGTTCTGATTGCTTCCCAGAATAGGTTTTCCTAAGTTTTATACCCCTAGGGATAATGGGAAGAGATTTTTGTCTATTTTATTAATCACTATAACTTCAGTTTCTAGAAATGTTCTTGGCCAATCTTTGGTAATAAATGTTAACAACTGTTTCTAGATACCTTCAGTATTATTATTTTTTTTATAATTTTTTTTTATTTTATTCATTTTAGAGAGGAGACACACACACAGAGAGAGAGAAAGAGAGAGAGAGAGAGAGAGAGAAAGGGGGAAGGAGCTGGAAGCATCAACTCCCATATGTGCCTTGACCAGACCAGTGCAGGGTTTTGAACTGGCGACCTCAGTGTTCCCAGGTCGAAGCTTTATCCACTGCACCACCACAGGTGAGGCGATACCTTCAGTATTATTAAGGTGCCCAATCATTCTTCTTTAGGGAGGACAGTTCTTCTTATTCAATCAATGCAGGGTCGATCTATTGTGTGTGATGTGACATATTTGTATCTAAATGAGTACTTTTTTTACAACTATTATTAAAAATTAATAGGCATGTAAGCATAATTACAATATAAAATATTACAAATGTTTTTATTATGCATTCATCATATTATAATGTATTATTGTTACAATGATAAAGTTTTTTTTAATTTACAATATTATTTTCTTTAATTTATTTTTGTCCTCCTTTTTATTGTAAAAAAGTTGGTCACCTTAGTATTGTTTACATATGCAATGCCTTATCTCCTCAGTTGCAAAGGGCTAAAATCTCAATCAAATATCTTTTCTCTTCCTTTTTAAATGTGTCTCAATCAATAGTATCACCATTTTACCAGTCACAAAGAAAGAGAATTTGGAGTTAGATTTACATGTATTTTTCTCTCATCTGATCTAAGTTCTCACAAATGGTGTTGATTTTACCACTTTTATCTGTAATTCATTTGGAATATACATAAATCACACACATACATACAAGAGTAATCATACACAGATACTATAAATGATTTCACTTAGAAAATTAATTCTTATAAACAAACACTTTTTCTCAAATGAAAAGATACTGTTCTCTCTTACATTAACGGTCTCGGTTGAATTTTTTGTAACAGCAGTTGTGAAAAGACCATATTTAATTGAGTATGAGCTTGTGGTTTTTTTTAGATCACAAGTTCAAGAAACTAAACTGTTCTACCATTGTTTTTTTACTGGGGATATTTCAGAGAGAGAGAGAGAGAGAGAGAAAGAGAGAGAGAGAGAGGGAGAGGAAAAGGGGGGAGGGAGAGAGAGAGAAGCATCAACTTGTTCCTCTTAGTTGTTTCATTTTGTTGTGTACTCATTGATTGCTTCTCTTACATGCCCAAACCTGGGATGAAATCTACAACCTCCATGGACTGAGAAAATGCTGGGCTCTCAGCTAAGGCCTAGAATAATAGTCTTAAAACAAAATCATGCTATAATATTACTACAATGTGCTTGAAGTACCAAGAACTTGGTCTTAAGTTTCCTGATAGTTTCTAAAGCTTCTTGACAAGAAATAAAATTTCTATATGATATACAAAAAAAAAAAGTAAAAAGATAGAATCTTAGCAAAACCATACATTCTGATATTAATATGTATCAGATGGAGTAGAATCATGAGATGTTAAAATCCAGTTGCAATAATGATGTTTCACATAATTCTTAGTAAGCATTAGCATTCTAATGTAAATTAGTCAATTCCTTTTGGAAAGCTATTTTAGTACTAACATTGTTTAAAAAAAAAGTATGTATACTTAGACCCAATGATTTCCCTCTAAGAATGTGTATTAGAAATGTATCTCACAGATATGCTTAAACATGTACATACAGTTGTGCTGCAGGATTTGTTGTAATAGAGAAAAATGATACAAACTTAACATGCAGAGTTACATGAATGGGTAAATTATGATATATCCATGGTATGGAACACTAGCACCTACTAAAAAATGTAGTACATTTATATACAGTGGCATGAAATGATTTTAAAGACTTTTCTTTTTAAAAAGCAACTTGCAGTAAAATATCTTTAGTAAAATCACAATTTTGTTTAGTGAAAGAAGCCATGTAATTGTGTGTAGGCATGTGTATGAAAAAAAAAATACAGAGAACTTCATATAGACAGCGGCTCAATCTCTGAGAAATGCGGTTGGAATGGTAGATGGTATGACAACAGATGTTCCTAAATTTGATATTTTATGCAATAAAGAATTCAAGGAAAAAAATGGAAGAAAGTATTCATAATGAAAGTTAAAAAATGCATAGGTATGTACTGATTTTTTAATGAATTTGTAAGTACTATCACCTAAATTTAATAAACTCATATGCCATAACATGGTTACACAAAATGTGTACAGTTATAAAATCACATCTTTTAAGAATGAATTTGAGGTAGAGTACTTTTCCTCATTCCAGCTTTTCAAGTATTAGTTGGAAGGAAACAATTTTGACTCTCATCAACATGACCTTTCTAGCCATTGGCTGCATATTCTTTCCCCTCTAAGGACCTCCCAGGTTGATTTTTAAAAGCACGGTTTCTATTTGGGGATCCTGAATTCATATCTATCTTCCTTGTGACTATTTAATGAAAGATTTTATTTATTGACTTTACAGACAGGAGAGAGAGAATGAGGTGTACCAACTCATAATAGCTTGAGGTGTACCAACTCATAGTAGCTTCACATTAGTTGTTCATTGTTGCTTGTCACGTGTGCTTCGACCCGGCCAGCCCAGGGTTTCAAACCCACTACCTCAGTGGTCCAGGTTGACACTCTATCCACTGTGCCACCACAGGCCAGGCACTTTTGATGACTGTTTTAAAGGTTTAATAGATTAAGGTACAGATTCCCTTTGAACTTATACTTAATCTTCATATATTTTCCTCATTGTTTCTAAGCAAGTTATACTATTTTTTTTTAACTTTTAAAAACTAACAAATATCTTAGAGCTATTATTAACTATATTACATGATATAGTTATTGATACTTAACTTACAACTTATTTTTATCATTTTATTTAATATTTTTATCATTATATAAGTTTTATGATATAACAATAATTGAAACTTCTTTATTTCTTCATTACAGTTTTTATTCTCTTATGCTTAGGATTTAAACGTCTCCAAAGTCATTTGACTAAATTTCATATTTTTCTCTCACTGTAAAAGCAATTATAATAAATATTTTAAGAGTGTTTTATCATTTATAAGGTACATTCTTAGAAATTATTTCATAGAATTTTTTTTTTACCAATTTTATCAAACAGTTATTATTACATGAAATTTTCAAAGGAAACTAAGACTCAGAAAATTAAATGATGTGTATGTAATTACAGTCAATAAGGGTAAACCTACTGAATCTAAATCACTTGCTTTATTCTTATTCTCCCTAATCACACTGCATGGCCTGCTCCTTCCTGATTTTTTATTGTCACTTTCATAGGTATTTTTCTAAAATAACTTTATTAACTCATTGAATGTTTACTATGCATACTTGGGAATTCAGCAGTGAAAAAAAATACAAAACAAAACAGAGAACGTCTCTTTCTCATGAAACTTATAATCTAGTAGTAAGAGTAAAAACATACATAATTATATATATGGTGTATTAGTGACTATAAGTGCTACAATGAAAAAAATGTAAAAAGGGATACTTGGGGACCTGGAGAATCATTTTATATAGGTTGAGCAAGGGAAGCCTCATTGCCAAGTTATGTTATTCAATCATTCATTCAAGTTGTTAATTCATTTCTTAATATTTGTTCAGTGTACTCCTGTCAGGCACTTGGTAGCCTGATAGTTCAGTAAACAACTACCATTATAGTTTCAAGAAATAACTTTTAACAATGATCCTTAACATTTTTAGCAACAAAGTTGCCTTTCAGATCTCTTGAATGCTGTGAGCCCTCTCCCAGGAAGATGCTTATGATATGTACACACAGAAAATGTCTATTTTAAATGTTCTTTGAAACTAAAACTCAAGATTAAAAAGCCTTCCTTGGGGCTGAAATTATAACCTGGCTAAAACCCAGAAACATGGAGACATTTCTCAATTTCAAGGAATTATAAGTAGCCTTGTATTTAGGATGGACAAAATTATAGCATATGACTAAGGTATTCCGCACTTGGAGAAAACAACTGTGAGGACAGTTAAATGTTTGAAAATAGAAAGCATTTATGAGGATTCTTTATATTAGAAAAAAGGAATTTAGGGAAAAGAACACTATTATTTTTTCAATTGTCTAGGGAATTTTTTTAATGTTTATTTTATTGATTTTTGGTGAGAGAGAGAGAGAGAGGCAAGAACATCAATCTGCTCCTGTATGAGCCCTGACAGGCGATCAAACCAACAAACTCTGCTTTGGGACAATTCTCTAACCAACTGAGATACCCAGCCAGGGCTAAGACATTCTTAATTACAGGCAATAGGGATGAACTTCAGATTATTTGAACCTAAATCACTCGCTCTACCTCTTCTTCATATTGCATGGCCTGTTTCTTGTAATCTCCTTTTGCCACTTTCATAGGTAGTTTTTCTAAAATAAAATAACTTTAAAAGTCTTACGTTGCTATAGCATTTCTCCTACTTCCCTTATATTTCCATTAGTTTTCCTCAAATTGTGTGCACATTAGAAGTTTTCAGGGTTATATTTAAAAATATACAACCTTCTCGATCTACCCTCTCAACACACACTTTCTATTATTAAATACGTATCACATTTGTTTATCTTTTATGTCTATATTTGTATCAATGTCATAGAGCCCTGGTTAGATAATATTTGATCTCTAAAGGTATTTCTTAACCAGCGTCATAGTCAGGACAGGTGATTATCATCACTATTTGCGTTCTGTCTGTGGGACACACGAACTCTTAAGTTTGTTTCCCATGAGCCATACTTCACTTCACGGTGAGCAGTTTTCATCAAAAGGGGAAAATATCTACATAAACTGATTTATAATCCCATCTTAACCCTGTAATTTTTATTTTACTTTTCTTCTTTTCCAAGTGAGAGGTGGGGAGATAGAGAGACAGACTCTTGCATGCACCCCCACCAAGATCCACCTGGCACCCCCCATCTAGGACTGATGCTCTGCCCATCTGCAGCCATGCGTATGTGTACCAATTCCTTCAACAAAACTTTCCTTCTACTTAGCTCACCAGCACTATTAATATGAAGTTCACTTGAACCGCGAATGAAATTAGTTCATCAGCGCTGAATGGGACCTGCCTTATGACATAAGCCCATTTAACCTGTAAAATATATTCAGTAACAAACACAGGAAATTCTATGGCAAACCAATAATAGTACACTGTTGTCACTTAACAGGAGAGTAGGGGGTGTCCAATCTGATCCAGAAACCATGCTTGGTGCTGTCACTTCAAATGTAAAGGGGAGGGGTGTTCTGGCCTCAAGAAGGCTCCAGAAAAGTTGGCAGAAGATGATGTTACCAGTTATTTAAAAGGCAGTGCCAGGCACCAAAGAAGGGCAACTAGCCATGGGAGTTAGGAAGCACTTCCCAGGGGTGGTGGTATGTGACTGGAGAGAGGTTCAACAAGATCTGAGCAGGGAGAAGGAAGTTGCAGGCAACAGCGTGGAAAGCCTACGCAAACGGCATGGTCCTTTAGGAGAGCGCTGCTTCTGACGTGTCCCCGAGACGTGGATCGCATGAAGAGTGCTAAAGCTGTTAGCGTTCCCAGAGTCTAACTTCGTGGAAAGAGAAGTTGATGTCATCACCACGATATTACTTTAGATAATCATCTGCAAAATATCTGAAGAAACAAATAGCAGTGCCAAAACATCTCACTGAAAGCAAAAAGTCTATAAATGGGGCTTTCTGCTCACTCTGCCTCTGTTCTCTCAATAATCAGTCTGGTCCCGAAAGCATGAATGGGAACTTTGATGATAAGCAGCTTTCAACTGAATTTAGACATTTGGTTTAGATTGCTTCCCTGGATAAGTTAGAAACGCTACAGATGCTGTATCGCTCCAGGCAAGTGATTGACTTAACAGGGGTTCCTATTTTCAGAGGAAGTAAATTGTGGAAGTCCGTGTAGCTTCAATTACAGTCTCTCCTCTACTTTCAGTCCTGACCTATATTACTCAACTAGCTGCCAGCACGGAACAGATTGAAAGGCTGAAACCATTGTTGCCTATGGGTTTTCTTTGTGTCTTTTTTTCATACCACTGAAAAAGTTATGAGCCACAAAATTTGTTCCTGTATTTGAGAAGTGATGAAGATTTTAGTAATGTCAATGGCCATTAAATCTTGAGGCTTCTAAAACGTTTAACATGACAACAAAATGATTCTGTTACTGATGTATATTTTTAAGATGTTCCCAGAGTTTATTAATAAGGATTTATTATAAACAGTCATAATTAATTATCTTTGACTCAAAAAAGAAATAAAATTAAAATTTTTTCAAAGCTTTTTAAAAATATTTTTATCCACTAAACTCAATTAAAGAAGTAAACATAAATTTCTATGCAAACACATACTTTTTTTAAGTTTGGCTATATAGTCTGAGGCTGCCAAGTTCATAAAGAGGGGTCTACTGGATCAGTCAGCTAGATACAATTCTATGCTGAGAAGGAAAAGATACATTTAACAACTTTTCCAGAAAAGACCCACAAGGTCTGATTAAAGAATCTCCATTTCCATAAAGCCTGCTATGCATTAGTCTAACTGGGTAGAGAAGTAACTTGAAGAGGAACAGAGACTGATGGTAATAAAAACACTGGGGAACAACTTTATTTTCCTTTTCTGTTGCATGAGGTTTTAGAACTGTTTCTATATATCTCTAGATCACTGATTCTAAATCTGAAATCCAGTTTTGGGTGTATGTTCTATTTTTTATGCAATTTTAATTTCTTTTTGTTACAGTTAATGACATGCATTGGTTTTTAAATTGCAGTCAAAGGGCAACAACTCTTGTACTGAACATAACCACAAGGCAATTAATGTTTTACAAACATCACTTTTACATAATTTTAATTGGTTTTAAATGTAAAAAAAAATATTATCTGATAAAAACACCCTCTTATTTTGTTTTAAGATTGAATCATGGCTTTTTGAGTAGGTGTAAATGTAAGAATAGTCCTGACACCTTCTGTTATATATGTGGCTGTTACACACTTCAATGTCAAAGGCGCAATATTTCATCATTTGTGACGTGCACATATTGCTTATTTTCAAGTTCCCCTTGGCGATCAAATTAGAATTGGGCTCCTCATATTGTGTGTCATAATAGTGAAGAAATGCTTTATGACTGGACAAAAGAAAATGCAAAGGAATGCCTTTTGGTATTCCCATGGTTTTGCAACATCCTAAGAACCACAGCAGTGACTGTTATTTCTGTCTGATCCACCCAAAGGGCACCGGCAAGACAAAAAGGCATATGATCACATATCCTAATATTCCTTCAGCAATACGACCTATCCCACACTCTGAGATACTCCTGGTTCCAGTTTTCAATGGTGTTATTTTTTTTTAAGGACGAAAAAGTGAACACGGTGATCAAGTGTATTTTGATAAGATGCATAAGGAAATGGTCGTACAATCTGAAGGGTATTCTATTGATGCCAAGCAGTCATTAACCCCTCAGCAGTTTAGCCAACCCGAATTGAATGACTTAGTAAGAGATTTGGGCCTATCAAAGAAAGCGGCTGAGTTATTAGCCTCCAGGCTTCAAGAAAAGAATGTACTTCACCAGTCAGCTAAAGTATCCCATTTCAGGAAGCGTGAACAAATTTTTGTGGACTTTTTTTAAGAAGACTAACACTTTGTTTACTGTCATGGTATAAGTAGTCAGTAGTCTTCTCAGCCAGCTAGGTGTTACCACTTACAGTCCAACAGAATGGCAGCTATTTCTTGACAGCTCTAAACAGAGTCTGAAATGTGTTCTCATACACAATGATAATGTCTATGCAGCAGTTTCAATTGGTTATTCAACTCATCTGCGAGAAGATTATAATGACATAAAAAATATCCTTAACTTTCTGAAGTATGAGGAGCATAACTAGATCATTTGTGAGGATCTTAAAATGGTAAATTTCCTGCTAGGGTAACAGAGAGAGTTCACAAAGTATCATTGCTTTCTGTGTTTGTGGGACAGCCGAGCTCAGGAGAAACACTGGACACAGAAGGAGTGTCTGAAACGTGAAGCTCTGGAAGTAGGGATGCAAAATATTGTGAATGAGCCTGTAGTTAATTGAGACAGAATCCTTTTCCCCCACTTTATATCAAACTTGTCTTAATGAATCCATTTGTTCAGGCTTTGAATAGAGAAAGTGAATGCTTTCAACATATTATTTTTGCTTTTTCTGCCCTTTCTTTCGAGAAGATAAAAGCAGGTGTATTTAATGGACCTCAAATTTCAAGCCTCGTATGTGATGAAGAATTTGCCAGGAAGATGAATAAGGAGGAGAAAGCAACATGGCAGTCTTTTGTGGCAGTTAGAAAGAACTTCCTTGGCAACAAAAAAGCAGAAAACTATGAACTTTTGGTTTAAAGGATGTGGTTGGCTTTCTGCAACATTGGATGGAGCATGAGTATTAAGATTCACTTCCTGAACAGTCATCATGATAAGTTTCCCGAAAATCTTGGAGCTGTTAGTGATGAGCAGACTACTGCTGGAACATCAGATGATACTGTCCTCATCAAGTACACAAACGCAAGAGCTACAAATGCAAATTATTGCCTGAATAGAATTTAAATAAGTTTTGCACAAATTTTATGATTAAAATAATTATTTTAATATGTTCTATTTTGAAATTGTAGACAAATTCTGACGCAACCATATCTTTTAGTGTATTACTGCATTATATAATTATATTTTCACAAAAATGATGCCCAACAAGACATTCTACTTTATTATGTGAAACTAAATGATGAAAATTGCACAATAAGATGAAAACCTAAAATCTTGAATTTCAACAAAACTGTAGCTCACAGAGAAAAACTAATGCCAGATTTGAGATCAGCACCCTCGAATTAGATAAGAACAAGTGTTTTTATAAGTGCAACAAAAATTTTGTTCCCCAGTGTAATTGTTCTTTTAGTTGGGCATTGAGTATGTACAACTAACTTTTCTAATTATTTAACAAGTGCTGTCTCACTTAGCCTCACAGCACAATGAGTTAGGTAACATCATTAATGTGTTTTACAGAAAGAAATTTCTTATTACATTGTCTCTCTGGATCACTGCTACTATGGAGGTCTCTTGCTCCCACATTTCTCCAACCACAGAGACAATAATCATCATAGAATCAATGTCCCCTTAGAGCTATAGAGGTGATGTGCTATTATTTCATAGAGGTTTTTGCTTGTTAAGGAATTTAAAAAAATGCTACACAACAAAAACCACTTATTAAATTTCTTCCATATTCACAGATTTGTAGAGAAAAACATTAGACACATTCTCAATGGAGAGAGAAAGAGTAGAGAACAATACAGAGTTAATATACTCAAAAGATAGCTTCCTTTTTCCTTTTCCTTTTCTTTGTCATACAATAAAAGATTCCTAGGGGATATTTCTGTTCTCCTACTTTAATTATAGTGTATTTTTGGATGCATGGTCAGTTTTAAGCTGCTCTTTGATCTTGTCATTCTACATGAATGTTTGAGGAAGTACCTCCATTCTTTAATATGCATCTGGACATGTACTAAGTAAATATTATTGTACTGTTTCTCTGGCTTTCATGGGTGTGCCAGATAAAAGAGAAAAACATTAAAAGGTAACATAATCCTCAACTAAATTAATAATTATCTATGGATCGGATTTAGAGACTGAGACAAAAATATATATAACATTGAAAACTAGAATCCAAATCGAAATCCTTTGCTAGTGTTTAAACAGGACTAGAAACTTCAAAGCTAAAAGAATTCTTATGTTTGTGTGTTAGGGCATTTTAGCAACTGAAGATGTCCCTTTCCAATACTATGTTACAAGTAGAATTATGGCTATCTTATTATTCTCGTTTTAATTGGATGTTTGAAAAACGTTTGAGCTATTTTTATAAAACATCAGTCTTAAAGCTGTACATCTTTGTGATTATAAAACAGATGATGCCAGAGGGACATTTTACAACAGAATTCATTAAAATAATTCATCTTTAAATTGAGCTAAGGTTCTTAAGACTTAAATTTTGGAAATATGTAAGTGTTAAGATAACATATTCATAGAAAGAAGCATTTTACTTGCTGTATAAATTATATAAATACTAATTTCATTAATCAATGTAGAATTAATTTGTCATCAAGTCCCATGGTAGAGTGGTCGGGCAAACCCTGGCTCTCGAGCCACATGCGGCTCTTTGGCTCCTTGAGTGTGGCTCTTCCACAAAATACCTGGGAGGTGAAGGGGGAGTTGGTCGTTGGTCAGGACGGGAGACAAGATACAGCAGCGTGGGGCAGAGGCACACAATTCATGCAGGAGTTGAATGAGCATGTGGCTCCTTTTTCCTCTTCCCCTTTTCCCCCTTCCCCTTTTTCCCCTCCCCCTCCCCCCTTTCCCTTCCCCCTTCCCCTTATTTCCCCTCCCCCTTCCCCCCTTTCCCCTCCCCCTTATCCCTCTTTCCCCTCCACCCTCCCCTTTCCCCTCCCTTGCCAAGGTTAGTCACAGCCTCAGCTTTCACATTCTTCATTTTTCAGGTGGGGAAAACAAGGCAGGGAGAGATTGGGAACCGCAAAATACCTTTTGCTTCTTTCCCTAGGCCAGTGGTCAGCAAACTGCAGCTGGTGAGCCACAGGCGGCTCTTTGGCCCCTTGATTGTGGCTCTATCACAAAATACCACGTGCGTGCTTGTGGGCGAGCAGGTCAGTGCGGGGGGGGGGGGGGGGGGGGGCGGGGGGGGGGGTTGGCCAAGCCTACGGGAGGCTTGCTGCAGAATAAGCAGCCCCGGAAAGGCCCGCAATTTATGCACCAGTTGAGTGAGCATGTGGCTCGCAAGCCGGGGTTTGCCAGCCACTGGTATAGAATATAAAAGTCATTCCAAGAGTTTGAAAATGATCATCTAAGGACAAATACAATAACACATTGATTCAAACATAAGAAACTTAGAAATCATGTTAGTGTGCTTGAGAGGTAAAACTCACTTTAAAAAGTAAGTTCATACACGATAATTAGTAACACAGGACTCACATATGTTTCTACAAATATATTTACAATACCCTCTGCAATGAATGACATGATCAATTTGATACGCTTCCATTCTTTAAATAATACTCACTGATCAGTTCTATTGTAGACTTTGCGCTAGATGTCTTAAAGAGATCAGTAGTGCAGAGGGGATACCAAGAGACAGATCTCTAACATTGAATAATTCATATTACGAGCAGAAAGGTAGTCACACACGTGTATTAAGCCCATGTGTTTGGGGAGAAAAAAGACAAGAGTAACTTTATATAGCTCATTCGGGATTAGAAAGAGGTTTGAGTTTGACATTCTGAGGACAACTTTGCCCATGCATAAAGAATTAGCACCAGGAGCTAATTCAGAACTGGCATAGAAGAGCCATAAATTTGAAACAGGATCGGGTTTATCATGTCCTTGTGAAACTGAGGAGCCACGATGTTCACCATTTAGAAGACCTCAAAAATCCCCATTCAAAATCCCCTGTCAAAACCCCCTCTACATGTGTTGGCAGTGTTATCAATCATTGATTATGTCTGAAAGGATCTACTGCTCTTTGAATAAGAGTCATGTTTCCCCTGTGGTTTGAGATATTTCCATTGTGATGCTCACAACTATTTTTAATATTTATGGAATGGTGCTTCAGTCTGTTGCAAATTGAGAGCATATGTTCACCAGAGACAAGAACCAGAAGAATGCCATACATTTTATGAACTGTTAATAAGTCCGTAAACTGATTGTTTTGTAGCCAAAACTCTGTTACTACTGGCATCGGTTGACATACCAATTTGGATTTCTGCTTGAAAATGAGTCTGTTCTAAAGTTATAGATCTGTTTTTTTCCCTACTTTTGCTCAAAATAGAATCAGATTTCACTTATGGAACATGATTTTAGGAGGAAAAAGAAATGGGGTTGCACTCTTGCCTTTTTGTTCTTAGATGAAGCCAACATTTTCTGTCTTAGACTTTGTGTTAATTTTCTAGAAATTTAACAGGCACAACAAAATGTCTGATGAGTAACCTTGTCAAACCTAATCTTGCTTTTAAAATATATGGTGCTAAAGTGGATAGATTAACACCCCTATCATGTCACATCAGGTTTTGGAAAGTACCTACTGATGGAAAACGAATCACTATTCAGTTTCATAAATGTTTAAAACTAATCAGATAGGATCTGCAAATATATTTTTAAACTAAAAAGCACTTTAGATATGCATGATAATACTTATTACTTTATTTTAATATCATTTTGTAGATGCAGTTTTCACCCCTCATTTTACTTTCTCCTTTTCAAGATACCTTTTGGACGATAGATTAATATTATTATTAAGAAATGTTTATCAGTTATCTGTGAGTTTGAAAAGTTTTGTTTTAGGAATTGAGCATGGAAAAATGTGGAAGGCATGTTTCTTGTCTTTGAGGGTTATTTTTTTCTATCACCCAAAGTTTATAGTTTATGTTAGGGTTTACTCTTCATGTTGTGCATTCTGTGGATTTGACAAGTGAATAATGACATGAATTCTCCACTATAGCATTATACAGAGTATATAACTGCTCTAAAAATCCTTTGTGTCCAGTCTATTCATTCTTCCCTTTCTCCAAATGACCAGCAAAGGCTTAGCTTAAGTGGAACTTATCAGAAGAGACAGGACCTTGAATAAGTACAGAAATAGAGGAAGAGGTATGTGGACTGAGAAAATGGCAAAGGGGTAACTTTGAGTGGGAAGTGTATACGTGGTAGTTTTTTGGTATTTCATATATGCTGTTTTTAATATTTCTTATAGGACCCAAAGACCTTCGGCAATACATTTGAATCATATCATGCCCAATATAGTTGGGAATGAGCTTCTGATGTTGAGAGATTCCATAAACATCTGGCCATCGTTCATGTAACTCTTCCTTAGTGGTCTATATTTAATGGGAGGGTTCTTAAAGTTTGGGGTGGTATTTTTAGGCAAAATCAAGGATTTACTCTTTCTCTCTTTTTTTCCTCTTTAGTGCACATTATGTAGGGCATTTTTCCCAGGTAGAAGTATAATATAAAGGACTAATAGAATAAGTTGGAGAATGCTGGGAGTTATAACATAAAGTTAGAACATTTATCAGGAAGTAGATACTGAATACCTCCTATGTATTAGTCATTGTACTAGCTACAGTGGAGAGCGTAAAATCACCGAAATGTATCTGTATCTTCAAATTTGCCTATTCCTAAAAAACACAACCCAGGAAACAGAGAACAAAGACATACATTTTTATGTTTATTTGGGAAACCACATATTTCAATGCTGAAGGTCAGCACTGTGAGATAAAGCTTGCAATAGGAGCCTTCCCACTGACAGAAAGCATACAATTCTTTTAAAAAATGTATTTTATACAAATTCAAGAGGTCCCTCATGTTTGTTATCAGTCTTGATATGTACTTCTTGCTAAAAGTGGGTCTTTTCTGGTTTTGGTCAAGAACAAGAATTCCTAGAATCATTATTAGAAAGAGCACAATGGACTGGAAGATGATGTCTCTAGGGGATAAAACAAGACTGATATTTTTAAACTATGTAATGTTATTTTAACAAGGAGTTGTTCAATAAAAACACTTGACTCTGCTGAGCTATAAGGACATGGGTTTAAAAAATATGTAAATAACAGTGGACACATTGGGCATTTTCCAGGATTAATTTAAAGACACTGCTAACTAGAGGAAGAATCTTATAGGAACCCCTAGTCATCTAAAGAGGGTAATTGTTTTCTTAGTGATACCCTTAAGTGCACTCTGGTTCTCACTCATGGTCAGATTGAGAGCCATCCAGGCTGAAGGCAACAATACTAATCCTGAGTCTGAGTAGAGATACAGGAGTTCGTCCCATAACAAATAAATTGGTGTCAGAGATTTCTACTCATCTTGCAGTAAAAACAAATTTTCTGTTTCATTAGTAGGTGATTGAAAATGTACTATAGAAGAAACATCATTACTCTGAGCGCTGAGCTTAATGACCAAACTCAGAAAACCTTATGGATTTGGACTAATTTGGGACAGAACTTTAATATTGCTTCATTGATTTTTAATATAATTATTAATTTGAGCTAACTCCTAATTAAATACTTATAAGTTAAAGCCTTGCTTCAATAAATAGATAAGTTTATTAAGATATTTAAAAACCTGCTTTAATAGGCACATAAAAATGTTTCCTACCATCAGGCTTACACCCTGAGTATACTTGGCAAATCTTCCCAGCAGTGCGTGTGAGAAGGTTCAATGTTTCCAGAAAATCGCTAACACGTTAGCTTCATTAATCACCAGCTCCTTTATGACTGAAAATTAGTTGTAAGCCTAATTACGCATTCACTTGAGAATAACAAGATGTGAAGGGATTTTGTACTCAATTATCTGTATAACTTTCTCCCTAAAAGGAAATGCCATTATATTTAAAATAATTACTAGACACAGTGTATCATGGGCCTGAGGTTTCATCCTATAAATTGTGAGTAATAACATTTGTCCTTCTGATTATTGTGAGGACTACATGTCCACTATTTTGCTCAAGTGCATTTAACATATATATGAAAGTTTCTCTTGAAACTCAAGGACTTTACATACGCTGAACATTGTTAACATTACCCGATACTAGAAAATTTGTGTTGACATTTGCAGTCCAGATTTCTTGAAAAGTACTCTCAATTTCTCTTTTGTCCTCCTAAAATAAGCAACTCTCAAACACTCCCTGATATGTAGGCCAGGGTAGTATAAATTTACACTGCCAGATCATAAAACTGACCACATTTACTTTTTAGAATCTCCCATAAAGGGATGGAGTTACTCTGCCCCCTGAATCTGAGCTGGTGTTGTGTGACTTACTTTGACCAATGGAATGGAATGGAAGTGATATTGAACCCATTGAGCCCAGAATTCAAAACCCTTATATTCTTCTACATTAGCTCTTGAAACCCTGCACCAAATTATGAGTAATCCCTGACTAGCTTCCTGGATGATGAGAGACCACACGGACCAGAGATAAACCTTCCAGGCTGAGTCATGGTAAGTAGTTTCCCAGTGGACAATGTAGCTGCACTTCACACAGTGTGTAAGTAAGCCCTATCTAGAGCAGAAAAAGAAAACCAGTTGAGCTTGTTCCTAATTGCTGATCCACCGAACTGTACAGAAAGAAAATGGTTATTGTTTTGAACCACTGAGTTTTGTTTCAATAGTTATGAGGCAAAAACTAGTTGATACACCTACTGACATTCAAAACACAACTCATATAATCTCTCTCATGTCATTCTTGATCTTGTTTTTTTGTTAACAATGTCAGAATATCTTTTTTTCTTGTCCCAGTATAATCACATTGTTTTCCTAAACACTTCTTGGATCTTTGAAGACCAATGTGAGTTCTCTTCATGTGTTCAAAGAATTTTAAAAACACTTTGCATTTAACGATATCTAGAGTGAGCATGCTCTCAATTAATGAGAAAGTCATTGACAAAAATACTAAAGAACATAGCACTCTTCACCAACTGACCTCACACATTACATTATTCAATAAGTACTATTCTTTAACATGAAAATACAATTTTAGAAGAAATAAAAATGCATAAAAAGGTTTCAGATAATCAATTCTACTATCAAATTAAATGCTTCATCAAACTTATTCATGCATATTAAAAGTACTGACATGTTAGAGTGAGAGACATATATGAAAATGTATGCCTGTGTTTCTTCGGCATACTTAAAAAAAGTATCATTGTTTCCTGTTTTCTACCACCAAAGCAAAACTTTCTATAAAGCATGGAGTAGTAGCATATAAATATAAAAATTTAAAAAGCTTGAATAGTTTCTATCCAATTAAGCAGAATTTTACAATGTACATAAAATAAACAACTTGTACACACAAATGCTATCTGCATACTTGCTTTTAGACATCTTATTGACTATTCACAAAATGGCAACAAGCATAAGGAGGCTATACAGAAGGGGGAGGGGATAGATGAGAAATCTCTGTATCGTCCCCTCAATATTGTTGTGAATCTAAAATTGCTGTAAAAATAAAATCATAATTCATAAAAGACGATAAAAAGATCTTTAGTACTAAGGTGGACACACTGACAGTCACATGTGAGATTGTATATCTGATAGTAATGATGGTAGAAAATAGCAGTAATGTTTTTCTTTCTTTTAAATCCATTTTTAGAGAAAAGAGAGAGAGAGAAGAGGAAGGAGCAGGAAGCACCAACTCCCATATGTGCCTTCACTAGGTAAGCCCAGAATTTCTAACCCGGACCTCAGTGTTATAGGTCGATGCTTTATTCTAGACCTAGGAGGGACAACTTCCCTCTAGACAAAAGTGCTGGCAGAGGCCATTGTTCCTTTTCTAAGATTACCCTCCAAAGAGCTGGTGGGGGAGGTTACTACATGTGGGTCTCCATCAACCTGGCTCACACTGTTCACCTCATGCTGGTGATCCCATGACACCCCACCCCCAACCAACGTGCAGGCCCGTGCAAGCTGCTTCCAGTGTCTTTTCCATTGAACTGATTGCTGCTGTTTCATGCTTAGACTTTCCAAAAATCTCTCAAACAAGCAGCATCTGTCTTCTGCATACCCCGTACTTCTTGCTATAAGTGGCCCCAAGCCAGGCAGTAACAGCAGCCCGTATTGGTTTGCAGCTTGGCCTGTCCTGGGCACCTCCAAGCCTGGTACAGGTAGCAGCCCTTTGCAGATCACTCTGTAGCTCCTGGCTGGTGGCCCCAGGCAGGGCACAGGCAGTGGATGACCTTGCATTTCTCAGGAGACCCCAAAGTCAGTGCACCCAGCAGGAAGCCCCAGACTACACCAGAATATAACCCTACCACTTCCACAAGTGACACACCCAAGGAATGGACTGGGTTAGAACCCAAGTCCCACTGAAGCAAGTCCTGCCCCATAGGGTCGAACCCTACACAACATGGCAGCTCCTCCGCTATAGTTGCAAGCATCCTTACAGTCGCCTGGCCTGGGGGCCAATCTCCCCCAGTGACACCTACCACAATCAAGTCTCAACTACAACACAATAGCGCATGGAGCCCACATCAGGGAGCAGCTGGTGTGTTCAGCCTGAGTACCCAGGAAAGCTGCACCCCTGGTCCCAGAAGGACAGCTATTATATACATTAGGACACTCTACAAAGTTCAGGAGACATAGTAGCTCTACCTATTACATAGAAACAAACATAAACAGACGAAACGCAGAGACAAAGAAACCGGTCTCAAAGGAACAGGAGAAATCTCCAGGAGAAAAACTAAAGGAAACAGATTCAAGCACCACTACCAGATAAAGAGTTCAAAGCAAAAGTTACAAAGATGCTCAAGGGACATAGTGAGAACTTCTATAGCATGAACAAGGAAATAGAAACCATAAAAAAGAACCAATCAGAAATGAAGGCTACACTAACTGAAATAGAGAGTAATTCAGAGGGAATTAACAGTAGAGTAGATGACATCAAGAATCAAATCAGCAGTTTGAAATAAAAAGAAGCAAAAAAAAAAATACCCAATCAGAACAGCAAAAAGAAAAAAAGAATCCAAAAATTAAAGATAGTGTAAGGAGCCTGTGGGAGAATTTCAAGTGTAACAACATGCATATCAGGGGGCCCTGGAAGAAGAGAGAGAGCAAGAAATTGAAAACACATTTGATAAAATAATGACAGCAAACGTCGTTAACCCAGTTAAGGAAATAGACATACAAGTCTAGAAAGAACAGAGAGTTCTAAAACAAGATAAACTTGAAGACACATCATAATTAAAATACCAAAAGTTTATGATAAAGAGAATCTTAAAAGTGCTAAGACAAAAAGCAGTTAGTTACTTATAAGGTCCCAGAAGGCTGTCAGCTGGTTGCTCAACAGAAACACTTCCGATCAGAAAATATTGGCAAGAAATATTCAAAGTGATGAAACGTGAGGCTCTAAAGCCAAGAGTACTCTATCCAGCAAAGCTATTATTAGATTCAAAGGACATATAAAAAGCTCCTCAGGCAAGAAAAAGCCAAAGGAGTTCATCATTATCAAATTGGTATTACTAGAAATATTGAAGAGTCTTAAGAAAAAGGAAAATATGGGTTCTATTTTGTTGGTTTTTGTTTTTAGGTCACTCAGTAGCTGTCTTATATATTTTAGTGCTCTTTGGTTGTATGTAAAGACACATCATCCCCATGTTCATTGCAGCATTATTCACAGTGGCCAAGACATGGAAACCACTGAAAAGCCCTTCAATAGATGACTGGATAAAGAAGACGTGGTACATATATACTATGGAATACTACTCAGCCATAAGAAATCGTGACATCGGATCATTTATAACAACATGGATGGACCTTGATAACATTATACTAAGTGAAATAAGTAAATAAGAAAATACTAAGAACTGTATGATTCCATACATAAGTGGGACATAAAAGCAAGACCATGAGACATGGACATGAGTGTGGAGGTTATGGGGTTGGGGGAGGGAGGAGAGGGAGAGAGAGGGGGGAGGGGAGGGGCACAAAGAAAACCAGATAGAAGGTAATGGAAGACAATTTGACTTTGGGTGATGGGTATGCAACATAATCAAAAGTCAAAATAACCTAGAGATGTTTTCTCTGAACCTATGTGCCCTGATTGATCTATGTCACCCTATTAAAATTAATAATAATATTTTTTTAAAAGCAGGAAAAAAAGAAAAAGGAAGGAATAAATAAAAACTATGAACAAAATGACAATAAATTCATTTTTTTTATTAACATTGAATTGAAAAATCAAAATAAACAACTAGAACAGAAACAGACTCATAGATACAGAGAACATTTTGTCAGTTAACAGATGGGAGGAAGGTTGAGGGGGATGGGTGACACCTGACCGGATTAAGAAGCACAAAGTGGTTGTCACAGAATGGTCACAGGGCTATAAAGTAGAGTACAAGAAACATAGTCCATAGTATTCTAATGAGTAGGTATGGTGTCAGGCGGGTATGAAGTTTATAGGGATAACCACCTGGAACCAGTATAATATTCCATAACAATTGTAACCGAAAAAATTTTTTAAATGATAAAAAAAATAATAAAAAACAAAAATTAATCTAGAAACAGAAATTTTAAAAGTGTGTATTTGGGAACTCAGAATGTGCTTTGCTATAGAAACAACATTAGAGATCATTAGGTTGCTGAGCCAGCACACAGATTTCTATTTGATCATTAACATAGCTAAATTACATTACTTATGAAGCAAGTCTAAATTCCAAGTCTGCAGAGTGGCAAGACACACAGTGCAACGTGCACAAGCCTTTCTCTTCCTTGCTGCTCATAGGCTGCTCCAAGGCTACCGTTTCAAAGTACATGTAGGTTATCTCTGGGGTTCATTTATCAGCTTCTAAAATTTTTTAAATTTTCTCATAACTTGGGGTCCCAAGATGTCTCAGGAGCCATGTCCATCACTGTACAACCTGCAATTTACCTCTTCCCTCTTCCTGTTTAAATAGACTAAGAGGTAAACATGCTAATTAGAACAATTCACACAGAGGTATAAATGACTGAAGGCTTTTTAACAAGGTGCAAGGGAGAGATTTGCATTTGTTTTTTAAAGGAGATCTTTAACCAAACTGAACTTTTAGGCCATAGAATTTTAAGCACTATTTCAAAGTAAGGTTAAATAAAAGACTGAGGTCGCTGGTTTGAATCCCTGGGCTTGCCTGGTCAAGGCACATATGGGAGTTGATACTTCCTGCTCCTCCCCACTTCTTTCTCTCCCGCCTCTCTCTAAATGAATAATTTTTTTAAAAAATAAAATAAAAAAAGGATGAGGGAGTGAAGATATTTAGGTGCAGTTAGCCAAAATAAATAAAGGCTTATTTTGAGTGATTTGGGGAATTGTGTTTTATGAGCTTTTAATTTTACAAATCCCTTACTTCTTCATTTTCAGTACAGAGTTGATAAAAATCCCAAGTTGTTCTTGTTAATCTTATCTAATATCATTTTTAAGTATACTTCTCAATAAAATGATATTAGTAACTCTTCTTTGAAGGTAGGTGGAACGAAAACTGATTAACAGAATAGTGACTGGAAGTCAGAAGTTTTGAAATCAACTTTTTTTTAAACAAAACATTTTACTTTCTAGCCAAAATTATCATTTAATTCTTATTTCTTTTTTCCAGTTGTCATAATAGTAAATGTTTTCTTTTTCTCTTTAAAACCTGAAGAACAAACCCATAGGCCACATCATGTTTTTGTGGCTCAGATACCTCTTCAGCCAAGGGAAGACTGAGTTATACGGCAGACACATTTGGCTGTGTATAAAAAAACATTTTCCAAGTATTTTAGGAAAAACAATAGATAAAATGCCAAGATCTTATATAATGTTCTCTCACAAAATTATTTTCTCATGAACCAATTTTCTCATGGGAAATCGGTAAAAGTCTTTGTTTTCTCTCACCATGCAGTTCAGAATGTGTGATTTTCAATACCTACTGCTATTTTTACCTGCATGGTGGTGCTGTCTTCTTCATAGAGGTGTCTCAGCAAGGTGAAGCTTCACAGCCTTTTGGGAGAGCAAAGCTTTAAATGTGTTCACAAGTTATTTTTACTAAAGTTAAATTTAACATTCATTATTTTTTAATGAAGGTAAATTTAGGGGAGCAGAGCTTTAAAAGTGTTCACTAAAGTTAATTTTTTTAAAATTTTATTTTTATTTTATTCATTTTAGAGAGGAGACACAGAGTGTGTGTGTGTGAGAGAGAGAGAGAGAAAGAGAGAAAGGGGGGAGGAGCTGGAAGCATCAACTCCCATATGTGCCTTGACCAGACCAGTGCAGGGTTTTGAACTGGCGACCAGTGTTACCAGGTCGATGCTTTATCCACTGCCCTACCACAAGTCAAGCCATAAAGTTAAATTTAAAATATATTTCATATATAGGGCCAGGGGCTGCCGCCGCCATCGTGGCCATTCACATACAGGTTCTCACTGGATTCGGGCAGACAGTAAAGGTTTCAGAGGATGGTAGGCCACTCTGTTTATTGGTGTCTCACCAAGACAGGCAAGCCACAAGAGCAGCCAAGGACAGCCAGGGATCAGGGAGGAGAGAAAAAGAAACCCTCCTGCACATCTTGGTGGTGGGGGCAGAATCTCTCTTCTAGTGAATATTAGCAAGACAATGGACCCTTTCAATCAAGAAGGCGACCTGCAACCTCACAGACCATTATATCTGGTGTTGCCCAGCCCACAATGCAAACCACAAGTGAGCAAACATATACATCATATTTACAAACTTATTTGACCAACATCATACTATGGGGATATGGACGCTTCTTTAGAATGGTTGATGCAGTATGCAAGAGTATTTGAAAATAAGCACCCTAGAAGTAAAAAGCCATTTTTACTACTAGTCCTATGCCTTTTCTATCTTCTATGTCCCCTATCTGACTGACTTTTAGCATAGAGTGAAAGATTTTGTAGGAGGATAAATTTATTTCTAAAATTATACTTTGCTTACATTGGAAGATAGTAAATATTTTTTCCTTGAAACAAAAAGGTATATATTCTGCATGACATAAATTTCACACTCATAATAAAAACAAAGCATCAGTATTGAAGACCTGGAAGTTCTACTTGGTCATGGAAATTTATAAGGGGGCAACCACGTAAATTTATATAGTTTTCCATATGAACAGCAGAGGGAATGTCTGATTAAAAGCTTTCCAAGTAACCTTGCTTTGGAGGATATATGTCTTCCAAGCTGGGGTCGATAGCCTTACTGGAATGAAAAACACGAATTCAGAGCTTTTTGAACTCTGCCATACTCTATTTTCTCTGATACTTAAAGCCTTTCTACTCCCACTAATGATCTATTCACTTGGTTTCTTATTGCAAATCAATAAATGTCAGGATCTTTATGCTCTGCATATTAATATACTAAAAGCATTGTATGTTAATCTATCTTTAGGGCTTTATCTATATTTTCTATGGTTAAGAAACTTTTTTTTTGTGGGTTGGCAATTTACTATCTCCTCAAAATTCTCAAAACTCAATAAATCCCAAGATAAAATAACAAACAAACAAAACATTGTGAGACCATGATTTATACAGCTCCCTTGAACAAACACAGAGATTCTAGCTGATGGTGGCTCTAAAAATATGAGCCACATTTCATTGTAATTAATATTGATGAATTCATACTACATACTGAAAGTGAAAACTAGAAAGTGATACATACTGTGGGATGATACTGCATTGAGATTAATTACTTATATGATTTACAATGTTGCAATACAACACAGAACACAATAGTTTGACTTAATTCTTAGTCTTTATCTCCCATAGAAAAGCACAACCATAAGTTTCAATGGCTCTTATTTGGAAATGTGATCTTGTTTGTAATCATGATAAAGAGATAAGAAACCCCCCTTTTACTAAGAGGCTTAAAAGGCATTTTATGATTTAGGCCAAGCGTTCAGAGAGATTTTGTAAATATGATTTTTATACTTGTGAGTGATTTACACCAGCTCAAGATGGTGGATCACATTCTTGCTTAGGAAGGGCTATTGTATTGTAAATGCAGAGGTTTTCATATTAGAAGGTTTTTGGAAGGAAGGAAAAAAGAGACTGGGACCTCCTCCCTTCCCTAATCCTGTGAGGAAGAAGGTAAACAGCCAGGAATGTGGGAGGGGGAAGGGGGATTTGAGGAGCCCTTTCCTCTCCCCTTTCCTTCTCCTTAATGGGCAATTTACAAATCGCTTATCCTCTGAAATCACGTCAGCCCCTTTCAATCCTGAAATTCTGTGATTGACTTATGTACCTCTAGACAAAGGAATCACTAGATCCATGTATGTGAACTTGTGTTCTGTAAAGGGCATATAAGATGCAAGAAATCTAATTTTGGGGAGCACATGTCTTTGGAGCCACAGGCCCCTTGTGCTCCACTGGCTTTAATACATTCTGTTTTTCCTCTTACACAGTTTGTCTGAGTGTCTATCCTCCATCGGGTTGCTTTCCTGCAATAAGAGCACTGAGTTACATGCTGAATTACATGGTTATTCTTTTTTTTTAATTGTCCACACTGGGTAGAGCTAGCATTTATTAACTTTAATGTTGATTTCTAAATTGCTACAGTCATGAAAAACTTTAGACATTATATACCGTTGTTACTTCAAAAGTTTTATGTTTCTATTAATAACAGTTCTGCATATGCGGTACATTCTTGTGGTCAAATGTCCTAGCTGGGAATATACCAACAGAAATGCTACCTGATTACGTTGAAGAAAAACACCTTCTGGCTAAGACTTTCAGAGCAATCATTGTAAGAGAAGTGAAGAATAAAATGAATCAACATGAACTCTATACAGTTGGTAATAGTTACTCTAAACTTATCATGTTGTAGAGCCAGTACTCACGGCTGCCATCAAAGCCGCCTGGCCAACGCAGGTTCAGGTTTGATTCTGACCAATGGTAATGAAGCAAGAGAGCTGAAAACTGGTGGTCCATTGTCCTTTATTCTAGACTCACACTCGGCAACCGAGTAAATGCACACACTAGGTTCCAAAGCCCACTCATTCAGTGCTCACAAAGCTATTGTCTCATGCGAGTTTTCCAAGAATCAAAGGCTTCCACCTAACCAGTCTTATTTACCTCTGTTCCCCATCTCCTTCTCCTCCAGGAACGGGTTTCTCCTTCCCCATTCCACCATTTTGGCTGCCTCCTCCACTTGCCTTCCCTACCCTGCTCCTGCCGGGAACAAAATGATCTCTCTCCAAATGGCCTTCTAGCTCCTCCTTTTAAAACCTTTAGGTGCAAAAGCCCTCCCCCACACACATTAGCATAACCACGTCCCTTCCCAAGTAAGAAGGCAATTAATGTTATCACCTAGGCCACGCCCAACCACGTGGGCAGTGCCGTCTTTAACAAAGTGAGCAAAATATATCTTTTCTGCCTGACACATGTTTTCACATTTATTTTACCTTTTAAGTAAGTAGGGGAGGGTAAGGGAAATTAAAATAAATGTATATTTCAATTAGCCTCAAAAAGCTAGTTACTGGGGTTGAAAAGGATAAAGTATTCTTACCCTTCTCATATTTATTAGATCTCAAAAGATAAATAGGTATATAATTAAACCACTCATTAATTTAAATCCATAGGCTTAATGTTAATAATATTATTCAGGAGGAAGAAAATGAATAGGAAATGTTTTAGGTGTGAAAGAAACACAAGCATGTTCTTCCTTGTTCATGTGTACCTGCACACCTATGGGCATGTATACACACACACACATACACACACACACCATGTAAGATATATTTTCTTATAGCTGCTTGAAATGTTTTGTCCCAGTTATCCTACAAGATTTCTCTCCACTGTCTTCTATCAGTGTTCTAGTATCAAATGCCAAGTCTTATTGAAGTATTAGAATTGTAGCAAGCCGAAAACTCAAAGCATAAACAAGAAAACATTCTCCCACTATTTCAATAGCATAACACTCAATGTTATTATCTTTAGTTTCAAATCCTAAAAAATGACATGTTACTCTGTTTCATTGGTCAGATTATGTAACTTTTTGTGCCTCAGTTTCCGGACCCATAGAATGGATATAATAATATCATCAAATGCTTCAACTATGTCAAGCATGTCAGCCTTCAGTAAATACCACCTACTATTTTGACTCTAAGAATTAATTTTTCTAATATTTTAGCAGTTTTATATTAAATATCTTATTATTAATATATTTTAAAATTTTTAGAGAGTGAGGGAGTGAGAGAGAGAAAGAGGGAAAGGGAAACTGATGTGTTATTTCACTTATTTATGCATTTACTGCTTGATTCCTGTATTCACCCTGACCCAGGATTAAAATTGCAACCTTGGATAATCAGAAGGACTCTCTAACTAACTGAGCTACCTGGGTATAATAACTTTTTCTTATTATTAAACTACTAATTTTTCTGTTGGTCAGTGAAGAATGGAAAATTACTGATATTTAACAAATGCTTATTTATCACATTAATAAGGACTTTAGGGGGATAATATATATGAAGAGGAAGGGTTATCATCTCTTTTACAGATTCTGAATTATGCCATTATGTGCTATGGTATATATATTAATTTTCTAAATTGCCCAGTGGGGACATTTGAAGTTTCTCGTTGCAGTGGGTTTCTAGATGTGCAATATCAGGGCGAGACTGGGTCACCACTTCTCTTTTAGAATAAGTGTATTGAAATGTTAGTATGTGACTCAGTGTTTTATTTTTTTGTTTGTTTGTTTTATACAGAGAAAGAGAGAGCGTCAGAGAGAGGAATAGATAGGGACATACAGAAATGGAGAGAGATGAGAAGCATCAATCATTATTTTTTCATTGTGACACCTTAGTTGTTGATTGATTGCTTTCTCATATGTGCCTTGACCATAGGCCTTCAGCAAACCGAGTAACCCCTTGCTTGAGCCAGTCACCTTGGGTCCAAGCTGGCGAGCTTTTGCTCAAACCAGATGAGCCCATGCTCAAGCTGGCGACCTCGGGGTCTTGAACCTGGGTCTTCCGCATCCCAGTCCGACGCCCTATCCTCTGCATCACCGCCTGGTCAGGCTGCGACTCAGTTTTGTTAGTATCTCTTCACTTCTTGATCTCAGAGCAAAAATTGCAGTTCAGAAGGAAAGTTGTTTTAGTTGTCAGATCCAAGAATCTGAGACATGTAAATTTCAGTTCCATTGCAACAAAAGACAATTATATCATTGGGAATAACATGATAAGGAGTAAGACCATAACAGAAGAATGAAGAGGAAAATAAGGACTTATCAAGATAATTAAAAAAAAGAAGGAAGGGCAGGAGGGAGGAAGAGAAGGAGGGAGTGAGGTAAGAGGGAAAGGAGGGAAAGAGAGAAGAAAGGAAAGAGGAAGGAAGGAAGGAAGGAAGGAAGGAATAAAGAAAGAAAGGGGGAAGTGAGTTAGGGATGGAGGAAGGGAAAGAAAAAGAAGGAAGAAAAGAATGAAGGAAAAAAGGAAGCAAGGGAAGGAGGGAGGAAGAAAGAGAATAAGAATATTCTGTTCTCTTCTAGGTATTTGACCTTGATCACAGCCCAAACTTCCACAACACAACTTAGGTAAATTATTGCTAGAGCTCTGTGCAAAGTGCTTCCTAGCATGGTTTATTCGCATAATTGACTCAATTCTCAATTTACTACTTCACTTTGGAGGTGGGGATGTGGCCAAAGAGGATTTTTGGCAACCATCCATTCTTCTTTTGACCTCTTTCTATCTAATCAGGTTAACCACAGATGGCAAGACGATTTAAACTATATTTTTATTTGGTCTTTGAGAAACTGGGAAAAACAGCTTACAAACCTACCTTTAGATTCAGTACAAATAAATACTTTATATGATTAATTTAAAAATCTGCTTTTCTAACAGGAAATGAGATAAGCAATCTGTAATGATCATATCCGTAAATAGGTGGCATGAATTTTAGTTTGTCTTCTGATTACAATTCAACCAAATAAAGTATAGCCTATATACATGCATTCCTAAAGTAAGAAATACTTTTCAAACATAAAATCATATCAAAAATGATCATTATAGATATGATAATATTGATTTATTTCTAATTCTGTATTTTCTAATGGTGGCAGAATTAAGCCTTTTAAATATTAATAAATATATATTCAACTCATTAGATGTTTGCTATGCAAAAAAAATTCTTATAAACTAAATAGAATGCATATTTTGGGGAACTTTAATTTAAATTATTTCCAAGGGAATAGCTATATATGCACAAATTAAACTGGTAATCAGAAGTGATACAAAAATACGTAAGAATTAGTATATCATTTTGGGTGTGGGGGTATAAAACAGAGGAATTTAGAATTACTGATTTGAACTTAAAATACATCTGGATTCCTAAAAGTGTGGAAGCTCAAATTAATTTTTTTAAAAGTGCATGAATTCTTGATGTCACAAAGCCCTTCCTGCATCACCATAAAATTTATTAATACATTGGTTTTGCTTTATCTTTTATGACGACTTTTCCCAAAAGAGAAATAGAGCCAAGTAAATACAGCTAGAAGGCAGAAATTCAGCTATAAAGCCTAATGAAGAGTTCAATCAACAGGAAGTCACACACAGACTATAGCACTGAGAAAGAAAATAACATTGTGGCCAAGGCTCTCCCTTTCCATCCAATGCAATTTGGAACTTGAATAGTGCAAATACTCTGTAAAAACAGGTTCTTTGTAAATGGTCAAGAGCTCTAGAGGGCAGTGTATTAAATTGCAGATACTACCTAACTAAATCCCTAATCACTAAAGTAATTGACTCAATTTGCCTTATTTATTATTAACCCAGATCTCTGCTTGAATTAATATTGCCCAATGAAATTTAAAGTAGTGGTGACATGACGTATCATGACAGAGATCAGCGCCTGCTTCTACTACTGTATTGCAAACGTATCCTTAAATTAGGTTAGCTCTAATACAATATGTATGCTTCTGGCATTTTTATTGTCAGTAAGATGTGACATCATTTTTTTTTTTATAACATCATGTTCATTTTAGGCAGAGTAGAATTCATTTGCCTTAATTTGACATGGTAGTTTCAGTTGCTTGTTGCATCTTGTATCAGCTAAGGGTTTACTATATTCCCTGTTGGTTTAGATAATATATATCAATTAAAGATGGAAATAAATTATCTATACATGTATAGTATAAAAATACTAATAGCATACTAAATTTCATACTATATGCAAACAGCATAACCAAGTGAAATTATGCATTCTTTAATATTGTATTTTTATAGTGGTGATAATATTTTTTTACACATCTGTGCCATTGCAATATTATTTAAATAGAATCTCATTTAAAATTTGCTGATATTTTTTATTTTAATTTAATATCAATTCAATACCATTTCTTCTTTATCTCTGAGAATTAAGAAATTAAAATTATAGAACATTCGTAATTTTGTGGGCATTATGGGAACAGTAACAGGAAATTAAGACACTGTTTACAGTTATTGAATAATTAAAAAATTTTGGTAAAAATCATGGCTTATAGAACCCAAATAAAGAAAGGGCCCAGAACTTCATGAATCTGACCTACATCTTGAAAGCAGTAACATAAATCTTTAAAGTAGTGGCAACTCCTCAGAAGTTCAATCTTAACAAAACAGTCCTGAAGATCCTCTACCTTTTGTAACTTGGATTTTTATGAATTTCATCAATGCCTAATGCATATTATAAAGTGAAGCATTTAACTAGGTGGTTTGGCTTTAAGATACTGGGAACCACTAGATTCAAAAAGATACATCTTTGCCTTTGCGGTGTTATAAGGAAGAAAACAATGCCAATATGTATATAACATATAAAATATCATATTCTGTATCTTTTTAAATGCCTATCACAAAGTCACTGATCTTTTTTTATTTTTTTTCGTAGTGGGGAAATAAAAGAGCATCTTCAAAACATGGAATATTAAAAAGCCCTGTTCAAAAATTGTATTAAGAGAAAGGAAGTAATTGTTACAGATACCCTTGTTGTAAGATGTTTCAACAAAATTAATGACCGCATGGGGTTAATGGCCCTACGACCACAGGCTCTTCCAGTTGATCATTAATCCTCAGGAAATACTGGCATAGTATATGTTATTGTTGAAACTATATATAGTCAAGAGTTCTACTCTATTCCTTTCCTGTTGCTTGAGTTATAGCCCACCTGTTGAGTTAAAGTTGAATATACAATAGAAAATTTTCTGAAGGACATTAGCTATTACTAGCAATAATTATCAAATTGATTATGTTCCCTTAGAGAGAAATAAACTGCTATAATTTCTATGCAAATATATATTATCTTCACTTTATAATTTTCTTAGCCAACATTTTCTTAAAACATATTTTAAAGGCATTCATTATAACACATATAAATTTTAAATGATTTTCCATGTTTAATAAAATTCAGATGAATTATAAATATTAATTAAATGTCTAAAATGGAAAATGCTGAGTTCAATAAATTCAGTGTATTAAGTGGTATGCAAAAGACTAAATTTGAACCAAAGAAAAAAGAAATCAAGGCAGTGAAAAGGTATGTTTTAACATAAACTAAGACTACCCACTTATTTTGGATTATGATAAAGGATTCTATCTTCCTTGAAGTCAAACCACACGTGTCTGACAGGATATAGATATCCTTATAATTGGGCCCTTGGAGGACAATTGGTTTAGTATCGGTTATGGGCTTGATTATGCATCTTCTTTTTCTTTCTAATCTCTCCTAAATGCTCTGTGATTAAATGGCTTGATCTCCTGTTATATTGGGTCTTAGAAGAAAGCTGAGCTGCAATAAAGGGAGAGCTTACATAGCTGGTATAAGTTTCAGTTTAGTAGTTCAAGTTAAGAAATAATAATTTATCTATTTATTTATTTAGTGGCAGAGACAGAGAGAGTCAGAGAGAGGGACAGATAGAGACATACAGACAAAAAGGGAGATAGATGAGAAACATTAATTTTTCATAGCAGTTCCTTAGTTGTTCATTAATTGATTTCTTATATGTGCCTTGACTGGGGGACTATAGCAGACCAGTGACCTTTGCTTGAGCCAGCGAGCGATCTTGGGCTCAAGCTGGTGAGCCTTGCTCAAACCAGATGAGCTGGCACTCAAGCTGGTGACCTCGGGGTCTTGAACCTGGGTCCTCTGCGTCCCAGTCCGATGCTCTATCCACTGAACCACTACCTGGTCAGGCAGGAAATAATGATTTAGAATAGAGACAGAGATAAGGGAAGTGCGAAGAAAATCAGATTTGGAGTGTTATAATCTGAGCATCGATCTCCACTCTACCAGTTATTTAACTGATCTTGGTGAAATCACTTAAACTAGAAGGAATGAAATGTCCTAGTTTTTAAAAAGGGGAGACACACTATTATTATCTGGACAGAGTAAATTAAATGTGGCCATAAATGTGAAGTCACTTTCTCTATTGTCTACTACATAATAGGTATTCAATAAATATTTCTTAAAAGAATCTTTAAATAAGATCTGATTAAAGTTATTTAACTAATCAGTATTATTGTCCAAGTGGTTACCTTGGATATTTCTTCTCACATAAAATCATACGCTGATATTTGGTTAAAAAAGGCTTCAAAGAAATCATCAAGTTTATGGATGAATTTTAATAATGTACAATTTATCCTCTGAATTTCTTTTATGCTTACATTTGGTTTAAATAAATGTATTTATTAAAATATGTTGTCTATAAAAATGCCTTTCAAATCTTTGAGAAAATTTGTAAATTGTTGACCTAGTGATTCTTACTCTCTGTTCTAAATGTTAAATATGCATATTTAATAATTAAACATAAAATTCTGATACATTGGCAAGTTTTCTTTATTTAACAATTATTGAACCTAAATATTATGTTGCTGGCATATGATATTAATTCAAATAAATAAGAAATTTTCTAATGAACGTAGATTTTTAGAGATTGTCTGAATGGAGCATTGTGGATAGAACAAAATACAAATTCATTCATTGATGTTCCCAATATAAAGCATCATTGTTAGCATAATTTCTAATGTATTTAGTGATTCATAGAATAGTCATATCTAAAAATTATATTTCATATTATTCTTATGCAATCACAAAATAAATATAAATTAACAGAATATACCTTTCCCTCATAGTTTGTTTTATTGTGCTTTACTCGCCATAAATGCTTATGTAATAAAAATGCATTTTAGCAAATATTGACAAGTTGATCTTAAAAATGTATGTGGAAATTAAATGGACCCAGAATAGCCAAACCACTCATTAAAAGAAATAAAGTTGGAAAAATCATTTTTCCATTACAAAACTTGCAACAAAGCTTCATTAATTAAGACAGTGTACTTCTTCTGCACAGCAAAAAAAATAACAGAATAAAGAGGAAACAATGAAATGGTGAAATTATTTCAAATTATGTTTCATATAAGGGGTTAATATCTAAAATATATAAGACATTCATACAACTCAATAACAACAACAAAAACCAAACAAATTATCAAATTAAAAAAGTGAAAAGAGAACCTGAATAGATATTTTTCTAAGGAAGACAGACAGATGCCCAGGTACATGGGAAGGTCTTCAAAATCACAAATTATCTGGGTAATGCAAATTAAAACCACAACGAGATACCACTGCATATGTGTTAGAATGGCTCTTGTCAAGAAGACAAGAGATAACAACTGTTGACGAGGATGTATAGAGAGGGAAACCCTAGTGAACTGTTGATAAACTCATGCAGCCATTATGAAAAACAGTTCCTCAAGAAATTAAAACTACAGCTACCATATAATCCAGCACATTTCACTTGTGGTATATATATGAAGAAAATCAAATCACTCTCTTGAAAAGATAACCATACTCCCATCTTCATTTGAGCATTATTCACAATGACCAACACATGGAAACAACCAGAGTGTCCATAGATGGATGAGTGGATAAAGAAAATGAGGTATAATATGTGCATATCAAACTGTTATTTATATTCTACACCTTAAATGTACATAATGCTATATATCTGTTACATCTGAATAAATTTGGAGAAAAAAAGAAAATGTGGCATATATATTAACAGAATATTTTTCAGCCAAGATAGAGAAAGAAATGTTGCTATTTGCAAAATGTGTATCAAATTATCATACTGTAAATAAACCTCAAACTCATACAGTGTTATATGATAATTATATCTCAATATAACTGGGAAAAAATGAAGAAAATAATAGTCAAAACAGAGAATTTAGTACTTGCATAAGAATAACCAGTGGACCAATGAAATATATTTGAGAATGAAGAGAAATCATTATATATATCATCAATCAGTTTTTAATAATGGTGTAATAATACTTAATTAGAAAAGAATCACTTTTTAAAGAAATAATGCTTAAAACACATGACTATCCACATCCAAACAAAAAAAATTTGAGTATCTATTTTACACCATATACAAAATACTAACTCAAAATGATTCATAGACCTAATTATAAAAGCTAAACATACAAGAACATATAGGGATAAATTTTAGTAATATTGGATTAGGTGGTAATTTCTTAGATATGTCATCAAAACCAAAATATAAATAGATAAAAGAGACTTTATCAAAATTAAAAACTTTTGCTCTGGTCAGTTGGCTCAGTGGTAGAGTGTCAACCTGTTGTGTGGAAGTCCCTGGTTTGATTCCTGGTCAGGGCACACAGAAGCGCCCATCTGCTTCTCCACCCTCCCCCCTCTCTTTCCTCTCTATCTCTCTCTTCCCTTCCCTCTGCCAAGGCTCCATTGGAACAAAGTGGCCCTGGCGCTGAGGATGGCTCCATGGCCTGCGCCTCAGGTGCTAGAATGGTTCTTATTGCAACATAGCAAAGCCTCAGATGGGCAGAGCATCGCCCCTTGGTGGACATGCTGGGTGGATCTTGGTCAGGCGCATGCGGGAGTCTGTTTCTCTCCATCCCTGCTTCTCACTTCAGAAAAATACAAAAAAAGAAAACTAAAAACTTTTGAACTTCAAATATTATGATAAAAAAAGTGAAGAGACAACCCATAGGATGGAAAAAAGTATATTTTTGCTAATCCTAAACCTTACAACGGACTTATATCTAGAATGTAAGAGAATTAAAATACTTCAAATCATTAATAGAAAGTGAAAGCACCCTTTATAAAATGAGCAGATCTGAATAGATATTTCTTTAAAGGATATATACAAATGACCAATAAGTTCATGAAAAGATGTTCAACACCGTAACCATCAAGGAAATATAAATCAAAACCTCACTGAGATGCCACTTGACACCTACTAGGATAGATAAATAACTAGTGTTGTTGACCATGGAACAGGATATGACCATGGAACCCTCAGACACTGCAAACTGAAGGTAGAAATGTAAAATGATACAACCTCTTTGGAAAACAAACAGTTCCTAACAAGCTTACAGTACCATTTTACTCAGCAATTCCACTTTATATATAAAATGTTCATAGCAGCATTATTCATAAGAGTCAAATTATGGAAACAACCCAAATGTTCATCAAATGGCAAACAGACAAATCATTCATGCAGTGGGATGTTACTAGGCGGGAAAAAGGAATGAAACTCTGGTGTGTGCTACAGTATTGATGACTCCAGAAATTACTCTAAGGGAGAGAAAACGGTCATAAAGGATGACATCCTTTCATAGGAAATATCTTCACCTGGGCAATTCTCTACATATGAGAAAGCAGACTAGTGGGCACCTAAGTCTGGAGAGGAAGAATGAACTGGGCGTGCAAGTTTGGGGAGCTATGTTTCAGGTGTGACAAAAATGGTCTAGTGTTAATTGGGGTGATTTTTTATAGCACATGATATAATAAATAAAAGTGTATGAAGAATATAATAAAAAGAAACACATCGCATTGTACATTTTACATGGGTAAATTTTGTGTTACATGAATCATATGTCAAAGTGGTGTCCTTCAAGAAAGCACTTGAATGACCATTTTAAATCCATTTTCAAAAATGCCTAGTTCAGGTTGTTTATATAGTGGGAGAACAGATATTTTATTTTCCAATCAGATGGTACAATATTTTGTTGTTGTTATTGTTGTTGTTATTTATGCTATTGCATTAATGTGATCTCTGGTATTCTACTTAGAGTCTCCCAGCATAAAGAGGGATGAGAGAAAGTTAATCTTTATCTTCCTTGCTTCCAGCATACCCTTAACATCATGTGGCCACTGATGCTATCTAAATTATAATAGACTCTTTTTACAGATTTAGGAAGTGAGCACAGCTTCTATAGGCTAATAATAGAGGCAGTAATACCTATACATACATAGGAACACTGTGATTTAGCCACCAATGGTCAAGGAAAGTCCTTGACAGCAAGCTCAGTATACTTCATATAAAGCAACTTTGGAAGCCACAAGCTAGCAATGGAAAAGCATCAGTTCTCTTGCAGAGTCTTATGAATCATCTCTTCTGAGCTTCCCCACATTTTCATGAATCAAAGTAAGTTATTTCTTGGTGGAGGAGACCAGATGTGTGTCCTTCTGGCATCATCTTTAAATATTGCAGAGCTTACTTCCTTTACAACTTCTGGGAACAAGTCAGCAGAAAAAAATTCCTACTGGGTCCATAGGTCAGGGTTCGGAGCAGGAAGTTCTTTATTTGTCCCTGACTATAATTGATCCTTATTTAGCCCTTAACCTTAGGAAGAGCCTTGTTTTCAAGAAACTCCTCAAATTGTTATGCAGTGAGTTTTCACTGAAAAAATGCAAACATTAAGAAGGTAATACAAAATACATAGGGAAATTAAGATCCTAAAGTGTGTGCCTGTGTGTGTGTGTGTGTGTGTGTTTCCATATGTATAAAAGTAACTAAAGGAAGCTGTTCCCTTTGCCAGCACTGTAAGAAAATCAAAACAAAACAGAAACTGAACAGAGTCCATAGAACTCTAAAATACCCTTCTAGTCTTTGCTCAGGCAATTCCCTTTAAAAACCTAAGTGCACATTTGGTGCATTTGTGTATAGAACCTCAGCAGGGTGATAATATACTTTAATTCCACTATTAATTATATAAGGCAGTCGTTTCTCTTCTCAAAACTAGCCAAGCATCTGGTTACCTATTTTATGTCTCTGAGGTATAAACAACTGTTTTTTTAAAGAAATTTGAAAATACCCTCTGTATTGTTTCTTTCATTTTTATTTAAGTCCAAGAAGTATTGATTTCTCTGGTTATTCATTTTGATTTTGCAAGCAATGGAGTTTCCACCTGGAAAAAGGGGGCTAAACTGAGAACTCATAAAATTCCATAGCAATATCCATTGTTAAAAACACTCAGAGACATGCCTATAGATCTCAAGTTATTAAGAGAACTATTGATACTCTTTTTTTTCCCAAATAAAAGAGATACTAATATGTATGTAGAAAACAAATTATAGAAAAGAGTGATTTGTTTCACGTAAGACAAATATATTCATATTGGTACTGACCATAAGACTGAGGCATAAAGTAACCTTTCAAACATTGCAATTAGGTTTCACTCAACAGCAGTAGACTTCTAATGTGAAATGCAAAGCTGATCAGAGTCTTGACCACATACGTACTCTATCTTGAGTTAGATTCCCTGCTTTATTGAGGTTAGGAGTTTCAATCACTTTACTAGAGTCATTAATTTTTAACAAGATTAAAAAAAAATAGACATAGGGATCACTGAGAATATTTTCAGGGCTACGTATAATTCAAACTAGCAAGTTCATAATTACATGGAAGAATCCTGAGGTTTGGAATAAAGCTTTGAATAGGTGCACACAAGCTTATGCAGTTTAGAATATCACTAAAGACTCTCTTAGGAAAACCTGGAAATATAAACTGATCTGTGTTAAACATGTTTGTTTTTGCATGTATATTTGTTCTCTGGTGGGGATATATAATTATTATCTGAAATTGACAGATAATTTTCCTCTCTTTACACAGTTTATATTATCATTAGAAAGGTATGAAACTCATTCCCAGTGCTATGTGACTGTCAAATATTTTATATCAAGACAAACGAGACAATCAATTTCACTGTATTATTCAGCAATGCAGAAGATATTAAATGTTTGACTGATATCTAGTCACATTATAGCTTTCCTCTTTAGAAGTATGATAATGAATTAAAAGCATATATGGGATTAGTTGTCTTGACTTCTCAACTGAATCAAAGTTTGCTTCTAGTGAGCTTTATTTCCATTTTTAAATATTCTCCCAAATACTGATTACTACAAATTATTCTTTGCACTACTATCAAGTTTAGTGTAGACTTTCATAAAATAATGTTGGTCAAATGAGTTTGTAAAATTTGTATATTTTTGAGTTTGCTCACTTTTATTGTTAAAAATGGTGCTGGGCGGTGCCAGGTATGTGACCTGTGAAATTGCTAATTACCTTCCTGCTTGGGAAGGGCCACTGTTTTGCTAATGTGTGCTGGAGGACAGGTTTTTGTGCCAGAAAAGTTTTAAAAAGAGAGGAGAGGAAAGAGGAGGAAGAAGCCAAGATGGCAGGGAAAGAGAGAGAAGGCAGAGTGATGAAGGAGAAGCTGGGGAACCAGAGCTGAGGGGCTTTGGGACTGGTGGGGCCTTTTATTCTAGGAGGAACCAGAGAAGATTCTCCTGGTTGTGGAACCAGAGAATGTTTCAGTGGCTTTGTGAGCTCTGAATGACAGGGAAGTGATTTGCCTGTGTGTTTGCTCATCGGCTGGTGGGAGACTTGAATAAAGGAATGGCCCACCATTCTTTGGCTCCACTGTTTCTTTACCATCTGCTCGAATCTAATGGGAACCTGCATGTGTATGGCCATGACGGCTGCAACTAAGGGCCATACAAATAACTTTCTTATTTATATTTGCATATAATGAAAAATATCCTAATTTTCCACTATTCATTGAGTGACCCTTTTAGATGTTATAAAAAACATTAACCATCTACCCTCCCACAATATCAATTAGAATTTTCAGAGATCACAAGTTGACTAGTACTCCTTATTAAATCAACTTCCTCCCTGTAAAGTTTTCATTTAAAATGTTACTTATAATGCAATCCTTAATGAACAGTGAAATAGAAACTGGTTGGGAAATAATATATTTTATAGAAAACTGCCAAAATTGTTGAGCTACACAGCGCTTTTAACCAGGAGAGTTTACTCCTTATTAATTCACTCACTGCTTATTCCTCCTTCTGATATTTAGCTTCAGTTTCAAATTTGCATAAAGCATTTACATAGAGATGTCATTTCAAGTGTGCATAGCAAATAAAGCCATCCAAATATAAAGCAAAGTCTGGAAAAGAAATTGTGTTCTTTGGAAGCAAATGTTCAGTAGCACAAGTGAACCATATATTATTAGAGTGAGCATTGAATTTATATTCTGACTTAATTATTTGTTATACTTTGGTTTTCAGCAATACCATACGGTGAAGTCACTAATCACTTTATACCTGGGTTCAACATAATGTTCACATATTTTGCATTGCCTGACATAAAATTCTTCTTAGCAATGTGATTTATAAAGCAAAATAAAAATGTTTTGGTTTGTTTTCATGTATCACCTTTTCTAAATATTCCCCCATATTCTCAGAAAGATAATTCATTTAAACACTTTGCAAGGTGGTAAGGCACATGTGACTCAGTGAAAATCCATACGGAGAGCCATTCTGTGTCCTGTTTGGGGTTGGTGGCAGCTAGGCAGGGGTGTCCAGTTGCATACACAAGGCCACTAATTATTACAAAATGCCACCAATCCTGTCACACGTGAAACCGCTTACCAGTTGTTCTGTGTAATGCTTTCAACGGACACACTACAAGCACAATTTAAAGATTAAATACAAAATGCCAGTCTTCACCGTGTCACTTTTATGTTACGATTTAGAGAAAGTTCCACAGTTCCCATTACATGATTAAAGCAAACTAACAAAACTTATATTAATGGAAATGAACATTTTTGGGCTTCTGTAAAAATGTTACTCAAGCTGAAAAAGGATATTTTAGATTATTAAAAAAAATAGTGACCTAACATTTTGAGATATTGAAATATCTCATCCACTTCAACATAGTTCCATGTTTCATCTACCTAAAAAATGTCTGTTCTGCATGCAGTCATGTTGCTAATTGTATTTTAAAGTTTTATTTTATTTTATTTTTCCAAGGACAGAGAGAGAGAGAGTCAGAGAGAGGGATAGATAGGGACAGACAGACAGGAACCTAGAGAGGTGAGAAGCATCCATCATTAGTTTTCGTTACCGTTGCGACACCATAGTTGTTCATTGATTGCATGTGCCTTGATCGTGGGCCTTCAGCAGACCGAGCAACCCATTGCTGGAACCAGCGACCTTGTGTCCAAGTTGACGAGCTTTTTGCTTAAGCCAGATGGGCCTGCACTCAAACTGGCGAGCTCGGGGTCTCGAACCTGGGTCTTCTGCATCCCAGTCGACGCTCTATCCACTGTGCCACTGCCTCGTCAGGTGCTAATTGTATTTTAAAATGTCTACTCTTCTTTTTAAGATTATATGAGGTGAATCTTCTGTTTTGATAATAATGACCTATTACTAGTTTATAGTCTCGATGAACTTCTCACGAAACACCATGAAAAAATAGCATCCTTTGACCCTGACAATGGCTTAAGTTTCCTTTCAAAAAGTTTAAATTCAGTGGCAGACAAGACACATGTCCACTTCTGACCTGCCCACTTTAGAATTATGCATTTTATAGTTCTTAATCTAGCATATTTGATTTCTATATCTCTATCACTATTAAACCATGCCTTAGTTTCATGATCAATACGTGTATACCATTTGGGGCACACACGTAAAAAAATGTTTGGAGGAACATAGTTTGGAAACAGCAATTTCCTTTTATACGTGTGAAGCAAAGTGGCTTAAAGTGCACGTGGATTTCAAACATTATTGATATTTTGATAGAGTGACAAAATGACTGTGGTTAAAGTTAATGGAAAGAATTTAAAAATAATATAAATCAGATGGCACTTTTGTAAAGCATAGAGTAATGGCTTCTTCCAAAAGTAAATAAAGAAAGCAAGCTTGGGGAAACAGGACAACTTTGACATCTCTGTCACTGTTGTAGGAAATGTCAAAGTGAGACGGAATGATAAAAAGAGAAGTAACACTGGTCACACCAGTCTTTCCCAGCCCGTGGTCTGAGATCCAGTCTAGGAGGATGGCTAAGGATCATTGCAAAGACAGAGAAACACATGCAGAACAAGCAGCTACTGTCAGCTAAAGAATCATGTCATTTCCATGTTGATATTTGTTTTCTTCTACATATTACACAATAAGATACAAACTCACATTTAAAACATGTTCCGTGTTCCAAGCCTTTTGTTATTCTTTCTCATAAAATAGTATTACTATAACATGGGAATTTAATTTCATTCTTTTAATTTAATTTCATTCTAAGAATAATCCTCACACAGAATGAGGACAGACTCTTATAAAAGATGAGAAAATGAAGACCTGTCTGAGCTGCCTTTGAGCTTTGCACTACTTTTGCTCTTTGAGTGAGGTGATTTAGCCAACTGTAACATACCATTACCATCCCACAAAGCCCTGGACGAGCTACCAATAGCTGGGGGGGGGAAGGGGAGAGGCCAAAAACCCTTCTAAGAATAAAGGGTTTCAAAGACTAAGTAAAAAAGGCACATTTCAAGCAACAGATTTTTGTAGGGATATAGAAGCTAAAATTCACAGTGAAAGCCAGAAAAAGCAAATATAATATTGGGGAGGTTCCTGGAACACTACAAGAGGATTTGTTACAGAAAATTAATTAGTAAATAAACAACAAAGCCTTAGAAAACATAAACTCACTCACCAGAACACCTATCATAATCCTTCAGACTCTTCCACTCACTAAGTAACTGGGCAAGTTATTTTTCTCATCTGTAAACCCTGGTTAAGTACAATACCTATTTTGTGACATTTAAAAAAGTTATTTGGTGAGACTTCGCCAGATTATGATAGTTTAGGATCAGCTGTTCACTGAACATTTTCTTTTTCCAAATAATAGAATATCATAAAACAAACAAACAAAAACTCAGAACGATTTTGAAAAGCTTATAAAATAATTTCAAAATCTTTGCAACCAGTTTTTTTTTTTCTTCTTTTCCAAGTGAGAGGAGGGAAGATAGAGAGACAGACTCAAGCATGCACCCTGACCTGGATTCACCCAGCAACCCCCATCTGGGGTTGATGCTCTTTTCATTAGGGGCCATGCTCACAATGAAACTACTTTTAGCACCTGAGGTGGGGTCTCCGCAGAGCCATCCTCAATGCCCGGGGCCAATATGTTCGAACCAATTGAGTCATGGACATCTTGAGAGGCAAAGAGAAAGGGAGAAAGGGGAAGGGGTGGAAAAGCAGATGGTCACTTCTCCTGTGTGCCGTGACCAGAAATTGTACCCAAGACATGCACATGATGGGTCCGTGCTCAGCACGGACCCATCATGTGCATGTCTTGGGTACAATTTCTGTTTTAATGTGTACCAAAAGGTACATTTTTTATAGTTTTTATTTTATTAATATTGCTGCAAATTATTTAAATAAAAATTTTCTTTTGCTATAAAAGGAGAAAAGTCTATACTGGAAAGACTTTTCTAGATATGGAAATTGTGATATGGGCAGGCATGGCCAACATATGGCCCGTGGGCCGGATCTGGCCCACTTAATGAGTATATGCGATCTGTGATTAAATTTTTAATATTCTCAACTACTCAGAAGCAGAAGCGTCTTTGATTATTGGAAATCGAGATATTTAAGAAGATAGTTATACGTGGAAAAGAATTCCGCATATGACTAATCTAGGGTTAGCTTCCAATGATTGGTTGAATAGATTCGCAATACTTCTTTATTTTTTTTAAAAAAATTACATTATAAAGATTTACAACTTTTGTACTCGTCTGTACTCGATATGAACTGTTTGACGTTTAGCAGTGATGTGAAACCCACATTCTTTTAGGCAGAGTTTGCCAGTACGCACCCAAGGTCAAACAATTCGTTATTTTTGTGGTCAAGTGTGCTGACTCAAGGGGCATTGTAGCATAGACAGTAGCTGCAATGGATAACTGAAAATGAGTCCAGGCTGTTTGTAAAACAAAATAATTGTTTTATTTGTGATATAACCCCTTCAAGCTCATTTTATTAATTAAATATTGTTTCGATTCATTGCGATACAGTTTGGATATTTACACGGTATGTAAGTATATTTTTATTAAAAATATTTTTATTAAAATAATATTGTATATAAAAATTTTTAACTCACAGTTATTCATAAACAAATTACATAATGAAATTTTGTTTACTTAAGTGAATCGTTTTTGTATTTTACATTTTTTAATTTTAATATTTTGTCCGGCCCATGAAAAAGGTTTTCTTTCTAATCTGGCCCGGGGGCAAAAACTGTTGGCCATGCCTAGGTAGGATCATCAAAATTAAAAAAGATAAAATTGTTGAGGAATGTTATTTGTCTGCTTTCTGCTTGAGAGCCTTGACATTTCTAGCGTCGTCACACACAGCCCAAATTCATCATTTTGCCGTGTGCTTTCTCTTGGGTTTGTCATCCCCTCCCCCCAATATACTAAGAGCTGCAGTTTAACAAACACAGTGAAAACGCCGTCGCAAGATAATATTAGATATTAAATTTTGAACTAGACTGGGAGCCCTTTTGTATGGGAAGCATGGGGCAATGTCAAGTTCATCTCTCATTGTCTCACTTGTTTTATTCTTAGCACAAGATTTCATACTCAGTTAGAACTTAGTAAATGTTTATTATATTAAAATTTGAAATCTGTTGTTTAGAAAAAATCATGCCATGTCTCTTGTGGCTGTAGTTAATAGATAAGGTGCTAATTATCGCAGCATGTTGAAATATGGTGTCCACCACACATAAAGACAAAATTATTGATGAGGTATGTGACTTTTTTCCTTTACCAAAAAATTTGTGGCTTTGGTGTACATTGCTTATTAAATTAAATAACAATATGAATATTATATCTGTGGTATTCTTATTAATATAATGTTACATGTCCTGACTGATTTCTTTATTCAAAGGTTTTTTTGTTTGTTTGTTTTTTTATGCAAGAGGAGGGGAGGCAGAGACAGATTCCTGCATGTACCTACAGGAATCCACCAGTATGCCCACCAGGGGCGATGCTCTGCCTGTCTGGGGTGTTGCTCCATTGCAACGGGAGCCATTCTAGTGCCTGAGGTGGAGGCCATGGAGCCATCCTCAGTGCCCGGCCAACTTTGCTCCAGTGGTGCCTTGGCTGCAGGAAGGGAAGAGTGGAGAAGCACTTCTCCTGAATGCCCTAACGGGGAATTGAACCGGAGACTTCCACACGCCAGGGTGATGCTCTACCACTGAGCCAACCGGCCAGGGACTGAATTTTTTAATGTTTATTTTCCTCTTTCACGTTGTGATGTAAGGCAAAAATTTTGTAGATAATCACCCGAGTTAAGCAATAGATAAAGAAATAATTTCCAGTGGACTACTGAAGGATGTTGCCCATCATGTTGCTAGGACTTGGTCTAAGATTTTGCTCCTGGGATTAGGCAGATTTTATTTATGAATGAATCAAGGAAGAAAGAAAGCCCAAGCTTCAAGAAATATAAATTTTAGTTTTGACAGAGCTGAACTTGGGTCTCTCATTATTATTTTGTAAGCTCTGTCCTCAGAGCTCTCTCAGGCCAACAGGCCAAGGTTAGGTTAGTTGAACATTTGTTCCACCATTTATGAAATATAAACACAACCTCTATATTAAACAACTCATAACTCTTAATAAAACTTGAAGGACAAAAAAAAAAGTAAAAAATATTGAATAGCAAGTTTTCTTGTGTAATTAGTAAGTAGTTGATTATGTTGTTTAGCTGTTGGTCATCCTTATATGCAAGAAGCAGCACTTATATTTATGTGCATAACATACATGCATATGTTAGTGAATATGTACAGAGAGCCTCACACATGATCCTTACTACTAATGAAGTTTAATTAACACTTTTATATATGTTTAAAAACACTGAGAAATCAGCAGCACCTAAAAAACAGAGTACCACCCAGGTTAGTAAATAAAGTTTAGAGAAAATAAAATATCTTGCTACAGCCAATTTTCCCAAAGAAAATCTCCACTTAAGGATTTTTCTAGAATGGCAGGTAATAAAATATGATTCATTTCCAAGCACAATACTCTTTGTAGGAGTGGGACCCAACCAAGCAGTCGAGATTTCTGTGGAGACTTTGAAAACTTAAGTTTTTCTTTTATAGTTCATTGGGTAAAAAATTAAAAAAAGAAAAAGGAAAAGAAAAAAAGAGAGTTCCTCCAGCAATTTCCCTATAGTGTTTCTTAATATGTCACTCTATTTTTTTCTGGGATTTTTGAATTAGAGATGGAAAGAATAAAATTGTAGTTTCTATTAAGGTTATTTGGGAACCCTAAGTATCGGATGTTAAGCGGTGAAGTTGTTGGTGTGTGCATTTATGTAGATGGTTAAAACAAAGCGCCATAGGTACAGGTTAGAACCCGTTAACCAGGCTTGCGTGGAATTGCCACGTTAGATCCTGCTCGCCTCCGCACTGTGTCCACGTGGGTTCCCTTGGCTGCGCTCTGCGCAGTCTCTGAGGGCCTAGTGCACCTCCATTGGTTGAGTTGAGTGAAGTTAATGGGATCTTAACTGAATTTGGCATCCTTAGTTTTGCTCAATAATTTAACTCCAAATAAGAGTTCTTTGGAGTTGTAAACCACATGCCAAAATGTAAGTATTATGGCTTCCTTTTCACCTCTCCGTGTTTCTCTTGTCCCGAAGCATATAGCACACCCATAAAGAAATGCTCCTTTGACAAGTAAAGACAGATTGATACATTCACAGTATGTGGCCTTTCTAATTAGCTTATTTTGTAGAAAAGCTTTTCAAATTCAATACATATGAATGAAACATTTTGGAATATTTAGTATATTTTTCTTCTATATAAGGATGTTTAATCCTATTACAATAATTCCCATATGAATGAAGCAATACATCAATGCCAATTATAGTTTGAGTGTTAGAAATATTCAGAGAAAATTTTGGAGATAAATTAAAAGATTAATTTGGGGAAAAAGGCCTTTTTCATTATTTTAAAGGCATAAAAATCTTTTTCAAATATAATTTTTCTTGATCAATGTACTACTGTTAGTAACTATATACAAAGAAGTAAATATACATTGATTTATTTATGGATATCAAAGGCAGAACTTTATTGTGTGATGTGTATAGATTAAGACAGATAAGAACTTAATTCTGGGTAATAAATTCATTAAATATGTGATATCAACCAAAGTTCCTTAATTTTTATTCTGACTTACTTTTTCTTATCCATAAAATAAAAATAACAATCACATGTATTCCATAAGCTTGCTATGAAAAATAATAAAATGATATATATTATGTGGCTAATGAAAGGAACTCAATAAAGAAAATTAAATCAATTTAAAGACACTAATATATAAGGTGTTAATAGTGATGAATTTTCTTTTTAGAAATTATCTGGCCTTAAATATTCACTTGATATATTTGTATATTCTAGGGAAATGTTATTGGCTTAATTAAGCATTCTAACTGAACTATTTAAAATGCTAATACTGAGTTCATTCCATTGATTTCTGGCCTGGGCCATGTATCTATCTTCATGTATTCTAACCAGTTTTGTTTCCTGAAAAGACTCTTCTGTCACTTTCCAACTTGTAGATTTAAACTGGTGGAAATAGAAACCAAAAGAATGCTTGTCACCCAGCCAGCCCACAATCCTCACTTGTATGAAGACATTAGTTTTTCATCATGTTTAGAAGGGTCCTTCTAGTCCTGATTTGGTTCTGAAATGAGGTCACCTCTCAAATATGAGTCAAATAACTGAATTCTGGCTAAAATGATCTCTGGGCAAGTTTCATCATTTAAATGATATATTGCATTCTTTTTAAGGAATAAGTTGTGGTCATACAGTGGCATTTTCTTAAAATCTCCTTTCCCGAAAGTAAAGGAAATGGTAGAGTTTGGCCCTTGAGAGAGTGATTAATTCCCTGGCCACAGAGAAGCAAAATGACAACGTGTATAAATACCTTGTCTTTTCATATCGTGTTTTAAGCTACTGTGGCTAGTGGCAGCAGAAATTGTAATGAGAGGTCGGTCGAGAATGTTTCTTCAGAACAAACCAGCAAAGCATTGGTGGGATGTAAGAAAATGATAGTGGTCCCAGAAGAATTTCCTTTCTTCCTGGCTTATACTTTGAACCTTTGAATTCTGAACTTTTGAACTATGTTGGCTTTATCTTGTCCCTTTGGAGAGATTTGCAAGTACTCTTATAATACTTGCTATAATTATGTTCTTAAAAATTAATGATACAATGATTTTCAAAGCGTGTTTCAAAAAATTCTACAGCGCGCACACACACACACACACACACACACACACACACACACACACACACACAGAGTCTTTCTTATGCGATTGGTTCTATCAGAGCTTAAGAAAAAACAGTCCTCTTTGTTATATCTCCAGGGCCTCCAATAATTTATACTAAAGCTTGGAAAGTCATTATCAGAGGTGGGAATGCTCTCTGTGTAACTAGGAAGAAGACAAAGGGGAAGCTAAAAAGGTAAAAATCCAAGAGAGAAAACCAGTGTGTAGCCCATTGAGGTTATACAGTTGAGGTTGAATATATTCTTCAAAATAATATTTTTAACATATCTCTTCTCTGTTTGATATATGATTCAGCAAATGTACTGTTTGGGATTTTCTTTTTTTTGTGGCTTTTTGGTTCTGAGGGACAGCGACATCAGATTCTCTAAAATAATAAGTTATTGAAACAATTTATTGGAGTTTAGAGAGTCTCCTGAAAAAAAAAGATCAGTGTCTCAAAGGCCCTGTATATGTGCTTTGCAGCCTACTTTAATTTCTAGTTTAGTATAATGAGAGAAGCCAGTCACACAAAAAGGGCCTGGTATTTCAATTAGTCATTAAAATTTAAGGCTTCATTGTTGTTTTTTTCCCACAGAAGGAATACGTTCACACTTTTTTTTTTTATATTTTCAGGTTTATGTATTGATTTTTAAAATTTGCAATAGGTAAGGTGAAATTTCCTAGTCACCTTATTGAATTCTGGTATTTTCACTTATTTGTAAAGCTCATTGACTCAGTTAATAGCTTCACCTTTCAGCTGAAGAAATGTCTTAAACTGGCTTCAAGTCTTTATTTAATAAATGTATAAAGCTCCAAATGCTATAGTATCAAGACACAACACCTAGATTAAAAAATAAATTAATGAAGATGTCTCCATACTGAGTAGAATGAAAAGGAGACTAATTATGCAGTTATACAGCTGTGACAAAATGAACTTTTAGAAATGATTAAATAGGAAATAATCAAATCTTGAATATTATAAACCACCAAAAAAACATTCTGAAATATAAACATTGTTTAAAAAGATAACTTACCTAGCAACAGAGAATATCACATATTAAGCTGACAGTATTCATCAATCATTAATGAAATGATAATAGTTGTGTAGTTTAAGGCAAACAATACAAACTCAATGAAAACATGCATGTAATAATATTATAATAGCCTCAATTTTAAAAAGTGAAATATTCAGGATTTATCTTTCACTAGACAGTAGTAGAATAAGAAAGAAGAAATGGTCAGACATTTATGGAAAACATAGAGTGTTTGAATCATTGCTTTAATCATTAACACAACTAGAATATCAGTTATTTTGACTTGAAATTCAGGGAAATGGGGGAGAAAAGAGACTTTGAAAGGGGGATGAGGGGCATAATGTGGTGTATAGAGGGTGGTATATTGAGTTCTACACTTGAAAACATGGCAACACAATAATTTTTAACATATATATATATATATATATATATATATATATATATATGACATAAAATGAGAAACAATACACTGGGGAACAATTTTTTATTTCCTGTAGCATGATGTTTTATAACTGTTTCTATATACTATTTCTGCATCGCTGATTCCAATAAATGGATCTGAAATCCATTTATTGGTGCATGCTCTAGTTTTTATGCAATTTTAATTTGTTTTTTGTTACAGTTAATGCCATGCATTGGTTTATAAATTGGAGTTAAAGGGCAACAACTCTTGGATTGAACATAACCACAAGGCAAGTAATGTTTTACAAACATCACTTTTACATAATTGTAGTTGTTTTTAAATTATTATCTGATAAAAACACTCTCTTATTTTAAGATTGAATCATGGCTTCTTTGAGTAGGCATAAATGCAAAAATAGTCCTGACACCTTCTGTTATATATGTGGCTGTTACACACTTCAATGTCAAAGGTGCAATATTTCATCATTTGTGACACATGCATATATTGCCTATTTTCAAGTTCCCCTTGGCAATCAAGATAAGAATTGGGCTCCTCATATTGTGTGTCATAATTGTGAGGAAATGCTTCATGACTGGGCAAAGGAAAATGCAAACGAATGCTATTTGGTATCCCCATGGTTTGGCGTGAACCTAAGGATTGCAGCAGTGACTGTTAGTTCTGTCTGATCCATACAAACGGTATCAGCAAGAAAAAACGGTATGTGATCGCATATCCTAATATTCTTTCAGCAATACGACCTATCCCACACTCTGAGACACTCCTGGTTTTAGTTTTAAATGGTTTGATTTGTTTCTAAGGACGAAGAAAGTGAACATGGTGATCAAGTGTATTTTCATAAGATGCATAAGGAAATGGTTGTAGAATCTGAAGGATCTTCTTCTGATACCAAGCAGTCATTAACCCCTCAGCAGTTTAGCCAATTAGAATTGAATGACTTAGTAAGAGATTTGGGCCTATCAAAGAAATCAGCTAAATTATTAGCCTCCAGGCTTCAAGAAAAAGATGTATTTCACTAGTCAGATAAAGTATCCCATTTCAGGAAGCATGAACAAATATGTGGACTTCTTTTCCGAAGACAAACATTTTGTTTACTGTCATGATATTAGTAGTCTTCTCAGCCAGTTAGGTATTACCACTTACAGTCCAACAGAATGGTGGCTATTTCTTGACAGCTCTAAACGGAGTCTGAAATGTGTTCTGCTACACAACGGTAATGTTTATGCAGTGGTTGCAATTGGTTATTCAACTCATCTGTGAGAAGATTATTTTTTTTAATTTCCCTTTTTTTTTTTAAGAGACATAGAGGGAGTCAGAGAGAGGGACAGATGGGGACAGACAGACAGGAACGAAGAGAGATGAGAAGCATCAATTATCAGTTTTTTGTTTTGAAACCTTAGTTGTTCATTGATTGCTTTCTCATATGTGCCTTTACCGTGGGCCCTCAGCAGACCGAGTAACACCTTGCTGGAGCCAGTAACCTTGGGTCCAAGCTGGCGAGATTTTGCTCATTCCAGATGAGCCCATGCTCAACCTGGTGACCTCGGGGTCTCGAACCTGGGTCCTTCTGCATCCCAGTCCGACGTTCTATCTACTGTGCCACCGCTCGGTCAGAAGAGAAGATTATAATGACATAAAAATTTTCCTCAACTTTCTAAAGTATAAGGCGCATAATTAGGTCATTTGTGTGGATCTTTATATGGTAAATTTCCTGCTAGGACAACAGAGAGGTATCACAAAGTATCTTTGCATTCTGTGTTTGTGGGACAGCCAAGCTTGGGAGAAACACTGGACACAGAAAGAGTGGCCAAAATGTGAAGCTCTGGAAGTAGGGATGCAAAATATTGTGAATGAACCTGTAGTTAATTGAGTCAGGATCCTTTTCCCCCCATTTCACATTAAACTTGGCTTAATAAAGCAGTTTGTTCAGACTTTGAATAGAGAAAGTGAATGCTTTCAACATAATATTTCTTCTTTTCCTGCCTTATCTTTTGAGAAGATAAAAGCAGGTGTATTTGATGGACCTCAAATTTGAACTCTCACACATGATGAAGAATTTGCCAGTAAGATGAATAAGGAGGAGAAAGCAGCATGGCAGGCAGCCTTTTGTGGCAGTTACAAAGAACTTCCTTGGCAACAAAAAACAGAAAACTATGAACTTCTGGTTCAGAGGATGCTGTTGGCTTTCCACGACATTGGATAGAACATGAGCGTTAAGATTCACTTCCTGAACAGTCACCTTGATAGTTTCCCCAAAAATCTTGGAGCTGTTAGTGATGAGCAGACTACAGCTGCAGCATCAAATGAAATTTTCCTTAACAAGTACACACATGGAAGAGCTACAAACACAAATTTTTGCCTTAATATAATTTAAATAAGTTTTGTGCAAATTTTACGATTAATTTGTATTTTAATATGTTCTATTTCAAAATTGTAGACAAATTCTGATCCAATCTTATCTTTTAGTGTATTAGTGTATTTACTGCATTATATAAATTACTATATTTTCACAAAGATGATGCCCAAGAAGACATTCTACTTCATTGTGTTAAACTAAATGTTGACAATTTTACAATAAGATGAAAACTTAAAATCTTGATTTGCAAAAATACCTGTAGTTTACAGAGAAAAACTAATGTCAGATTTGAGATCAGCACATTCGAATTAGGTAAGAACATGTGTTTTTTGTGGATGCAACAAAAATTTTGTTCCCCAGTGTAATTAAACTCTTGGTTTTATTTATTTATTTATTTAATTTTTTTTTTTTTTTTTTTTTTTTTTATTTTTTTTACAGGGATAGAGAGAGAGAGTCAGAGAGAGGGATAAATAGGGACAGACAGACAGGAACTAAGAGAGATGAGAAGCATCAATCATTAATTTTTCGTTGCCGTTGTGACACCTTAGTTGTTCACTGATTACTTTCTCACATGTGCCTTGACTGCGGGCCTTCAGCTGACTGTGTAACACCATACTAGAGCCAGCGACCTTGGGTCCAAGCTGGTGAGCATGCTCAAGCTAGATGGGCCCACACTCAAGCTGGAGACCTCCGGATCTCGAACCTGGATCTTCGGCATCCCAGTCGACGTTCTATCCACTGCACTACCGCCTGGTCAGGCAAACTATTGGTTTTATATTTATTATATTTAAATAAATTCTCTGGAAGGAGGTATTGTTTAGATCAGCTGAGAGTTCTATAACATGTTAATATGTTATGTACAGGGTGAGGCAAAAGTAGGTTTATAATTGTGACTATGTGAAACACAGAGTTTATTCTTGTATTATTATTTATTGCATTATTTTCCATATGAACATCTGTAAACTTCCTTTTGGCCCACCTTTTATGTTAATAACATGTTATTAATATACATTCTGGGTTAAATTAAAACATAGATACTTTCAGAAATACATACTTACATATGACGTTAGAAATTTCATAAATATAATACACATCTACAAGGTAAGTCTACAAAGCACTATACTTGATATACATTTTAAAGAAATTTACCTTAAATTATTACACCATGAATAAGTTCTCTCTCAATCATTATCAAATGCTATTAGAAATATTTCAGTATAAGAGGCTCTGGCCGGTCGTCTCAGTGGCAGAGCATTGGTCCGGCATGTGAAAATCCCCGGTTCCATTCCCAGTCCAATGCACACAGGAGAAGTTCCCATCTGCTTTTCCACCCCTTCCCCTCTCATTTCTCTCTATCTCTCTCTTCCCCTCTTGCAGCCAAGGCTCCATTGGAGCAAAGTTGGCCCAGGCACTGAGGATGGCTCCATGGCCTTTGCCTTAGGTGCTAGAATGGCTCTGGTTGCAACAGAGCTATGTCCCAGATGGGCAGAGCATTGCCCTGTGGTGGGCATGCCGGGTGGATCCAGGTTGGGTGTGTGCGGGAGTCTGTCTGCCTCCTCCCTGCTTCTCACTTCAGAAAAATACCAAAAAAAAAAATATATATATATATATATATATATTAGAAATGCTTTAAACTTTACACATGAAGCTTGGGTGCAAAGGGAAATGTACATATGCAAGTTCTGTCAAGCACCTTTCAATTCACTTCAAGTGTCAGGGAAAATATAAACATAAACAGGCACACAACAACAAAATCAAAACTATATATAAACCTTCCAAAGTCAGGACATGGACAAATCTTGGCCATATCTCTAGTACCACCAACCATGTAAGACTCTGGAGATCCATATTCTGTTGCTAAATTGTCAGTATCTAAAATGGTAATAAGCAATCTTCAAAAGTGGAAAAAAGTATTGTCAAAAATAGCTGCATTGTAGAGCTTCTTCAATAGTTTTCTTAGGTTGTGCTAATGTTCTACTTGTGTATGTGTAATTCTGACACGTCCCTTCAGCTCCACATTCCTCAGTTTCTCTATCTGTGGGATGGGCATAGTAGTAGTTACAATACTAGTCTGAGGTGAGGAGTTGAGGGGTTGTATTTGTCAAGATGTCCCGCAACAGCTCTTGCTGGTTATGCAAACATAATCAATAGTAGATTTAATGTATCCTTTTCTCTGCTTGCTATATAAATGAATGTTAGTTGATGTTGTGCGGGTCTGGTACTTAACGCAAAGCCTTATCACCAAGGTGTCTCAAACAAAACTGTAACGTGTAGATGGCATTTTTCCTCTACAACTTAAACCTTCTCTTTTTGCCCCCATAGTAAATATACCCAATATTTTTTTGAATGCTTCCAGTGTAACCAGGTCTTTTATCTCATTTAACCCTCACAAGAATGTTGAGAAAAAGGTGCTATCATTAAGCTTATTCTTTAGATGAAACTAATGAAAACCTAGAGGTGATGGAAGGAGTTGTTTAAAGTTATTATTACCTGGCCAAGAAAATTAATGATTCAAAACCAAATAATAACAGCAGTGACTAAGCTCTTACCTTTAAACCATAACCTCTTCTGCCTGACCTGTGGTGGCGCAGTGGATAAAGCGTCGACCTGGGAACACTGAGTTCGCCAGTTCAAAACCCTGCACTGGTCCAGTCAAGGCACATATGGGAGTTGATGCTTCCAGCTCCTCCCCCCTTTCTCTCTTTCTCTCTCTCTCTCTCTCACTCAGTGTCTCCTCTCTAAAATGAATAAAATAAAAATAAAATAAATTTTAAACCATAACCTCTTCTACCTCTTATCTTCCCACACATCTGTTTTATTTGTGTTTATGAGCTCTTTTTTCTGCATCTTTATTCTTGTTATTGGGGCTCTGATATCAGACACAGACAGAGGTGTTACAGTAGAAAAAATTTACCATATGTGGCCTCAAGTTCTGACTCTACTATTACCTAGCTTATGACCTTGGAAAATTTTACTTAACTATACTATGACTCAGTTTCTTATTGTAAAATGGGAAAAAAAAAGATGAAATAACACAGATAAAACTCTGAGCACAGTGCCTGGCACATATTAGGGGCTTAATAAATATTATGTATATATAATTTATAGCTTTGTGTGAATAAACCATTAGTCTCTGTTTTTTATGAGTCAATTAAAAGATTCGAATAGTTAAACAAATGTGAAAACGTACAAGTACTAATAACTTATAGATATCGATATTTCTACACTACTGCTTACATAAAGCATAATAATATAAAAATAATAATGTATTATCATTACGTATTGGTTTAGCAATTACCTGGTGAATAATGACATTGTGGAAGTTTCTTTTCAGATGTTTCTAATTCTTATAATAACCTATCAAAGTAAGACTTTCCTTTATTATTTTGATAGACATGAAAGAGTAGATTCAGAGAATTTAACTTTTTTGCCTAAGCTTACACAACTAAGTGTAAAAAGGCAAGAATTTGGGTTCTGAAACATGTATTCTTCCTGTTCTTCCAATCTTTCTCTCCACCCGACTTCCCCTTGGTGAGAGTCCTGCAACATAATTTACAGCGACTGAGACGTAAGATCTGGAACATTTGTAGGTGTCTCTGAGAACAAAGCAAACGAGAAGGCAAGGGCAATTGGGAAGGCCGAAGCTAATGATCTACATGGTATGGTCTTACCTACCCACAGTCCTATTTCAATTCCAGAGGTGAGCTTGCCAGTGTGTGGTCATCGGTGTCCATGACTGAGATACCCAGCTTGTCTGGATTTGCCTGGCAGTGAGCTGAGGGGACCTCAACTGTCACCCAGGAGATCAGTGGCAGTGTCAGGCTAATAAGCAGGTGACCCTCCTTTCCATTTCTGTCCCACCACCCTCATCAAAGCACCTTGTCACCTCAGGTGTCCTGCTGGCTCAGTATTGTATTTAAAATATATTTTCTTAAATATTTACTTACTAATTTCAGATAGAGACAGAAGAAGGGAGGAAGAAAGGGAGAGAAAAACAATGATTGGTTGTTCTACTTATTTATGCATTCATTGATTATTATATGTGTGCTGACTGTGGAATCAATTCCTCCACCTTGGCATATTGGGATGATACTCTAATCAGCTCAGCCATCGGCTAGGGTTAATTCAGGTATTTTTGATTGATGGGCTTTCTCTTTAAGGACTACGTGGAAAAACAAAGACAATCAAATATGAATAAGAAAAAAGTTATTTGGTCAATTTTATTGCTGCCCATTATTATATAATCTATTGATATATAGTGATATAAAAGTTTAAGTAGTATTCATATGAACAGAGATGAAAAGTCCAATGATCAGATTTGTCAAACAGCAACTGGTCTAGAGAAGAAGCTTATATATTTCATAGGCTTTTTCTTCTTTAGAATCACTCTACATAGTCACAGAGCTTCATCAATGGTAAGTTCCTTTTGTGGTAAAAGTATACTTTTAAGGAAGTGCAAAATTGTGTTTCTGTGTGTTTTCTGAAACTTTTATATACAACTATTTCTGCATTTATTTTATATATAAACTCTATAAAATGCTTAGCAGAAAGTATAAAATTCACTGAACCAAATATTTTAAAGATGAAATAGATAAACTAAGACAAATGCTCTAAATAATTCTGTTATACATTAATTTTCTTTTATATTTTATGATCACGTTACTGAGAATCTGGATTTCAGAGCTACTTCCAAATAATCTGTTCTTGAAACTAACTCTGAAACATGGCATTTCAACTCCAATACACAGAGTTTAATTTTTAAAAATTTTTCTTCTTCTGTCCTTTATCCTGTTAGATTAATGTTAGGAAAAACATATGAGCTTGCTTCGTTAATTTTTAACTTGATAGCTGACAGGTTTTTAGATAGCGGTATCTAAGATCCATGTATTGGCCCCAACTGGCGGCTCATTAGATAGAGCATTGACCTGCTGTAGGTACATCCCGGGTTTGATTACTGGTCAGGGCACAGGAGAAGCGACTATCTGCTTCTCTCCTCCTTGCTCTCCCACTTCTCTCCCTCTTCCTCTCCCAAAGCCAATTGCTTGATTAGTTTGAATGTAGTCCCAGGAGTTGAGGACAACTCTTTAGGAGCACATTAGCCCAGGCACTAAAAACAGCTCTGTACTTGAACATTGGCCCCAATAGAGTTGCCAGGTAGATCCCAGCCAGGGCACATGTGGGAGTCTGACTCACTATCCTCCCATATTCCTCTCTCTCTCTCTCTCTCTCTCTCTCTCTCTCACACACACACACACACACACACACACACACCCATGTACCAAAATATTTTAGTGAAGCATTCCTACAAAAAATGAAAAGTCACATGTGTACCTTTTAGCTATCATATACTTGGATTTATTTTACATTTCACTTTGGGGTTCTCAGAAAATCCTTATGAGTGCTTTTTCTCCATGGCACATTAGCTTATAAAATTCAAATGTTTAGAACTATCTATGGAAATTCTGACTCAGTCGGGTTTGTTTCTTTTAACAAACTTCAGAGCTGATTTCTATGATTTTCCAGGGTTAAAAACCTAAAGAAATTTCCGAAAGAAATTTCCTAAAGAAAATATCTGACAGAAAATGGGCTCCAACATTGGCCCAAGTTAACATTTTACTCAATGTTCCTAGCTTTGTTAACTGTGCTTAGGTTCAATACACCACTGATTATTTAAATGGCTGTCTTAGATAAACCACTGGCTGCCTGATGCATGTTTTACCTTTTATCATGTAGAAAAGATTTATTTTAATATTATGAAGGGCTGAAAAAGTTTACAATTTGCTTTCTTAGTTATCTTCTTAGTTATAATATTATTTCATATTTTTTATAATGCAAATAGTGCTTCAGTATGTTTTAAATTTTTTCATTTAGATTTGTATTTATTTTTAGGTATTAGAGGTCACTAGAATGAAAGTATTGTAAACGTATTACTTAAAAAGGAATTCTGTGCCTGACCAGGCGGTGGCGCAGTGGATGGAGCGTTGGACTGGGATGTGAAAGACGCAGGTTCGAGACCCTGAGGTCGCCAGCTTAAGCGCGGGCCCATCTGGCTTGAGCAAAAGCTCGCCAGCTTGGACCCAAGGTCACTGGCTCCAGCAAGGGGATGCTCAGTTTGCTGAAGGCCTGCGGTCAAGACCCATGTGAGAAAGCAATCAATGAACAACTAAGGTGTCGCAACAGCAACGAAAAACTAATGATTGATGCTTCTCACCTCTTTCCGTTCCTGTCTGTCTGTCCCTCTCTCTGACTCTGTCTCTGTCCCTGGGGAAAAAAAAGAAAAGGAATTCTGTGACAATTTATATACCAACAGAATTCATGTCACTTTTGGACCTTGAAGACCTGCTTATGCCTTCTTAATTTACAGAAACATCATTTAAATTCAACTTTAGTTTGGTATGGGTTTTCACCTCCAGTATATATTTATTTATTTATTTATTTATTTTTTTTATTTTGTTTTTCATTTTAGAGAGGAGACACAGAGTGAGAGAGAGAGAGAAAGAGAGAGAGAAAGGGGGGAGGAGCTGGAAGCATCAACTCCCATATGTGCCTTGACCAGACCAGTGCAGGGTTTTGAACTGGCGACCTCAGTGTTCCCAGGTCGACGCTTTATCCACTGTGCCACCACAGGTCAGGCTCCAGTATATATTTAAACAATCTTTTTCCCCCTTAAAATAATCTTAACTCATGTAACTAAAGACTTAAAAAATAATGCATAATGTGAAAATTTTAAATATTTTTAAAATTAAAACAACTATTAAAAGTTAATCTTAATTTACAAGCTATATAAATAAGAATACACACATACATTTTTAAGGGGATAAAGAGAAGAAAATAATCAGTGTATTGCTGAAAGTCAATGTGATTAGAAAATGGTCAACAACCCAAATTAATGAGAAATATAAATAGAAATTTTTATGCCTACTAGTCAGTGACCAGTGGATAGAGCATCGGCCTGGGACACTGAGGACCCAGGTTCGAAACCCCCGAGGTTGCCAGTTTGAGCATGGGATTATGGACATAACCTCATGGTTGCTGACTTGAGCCCAAGGTTGCTGGCTTGAGCAAGGAGTCACTAACTCTGCTGTAGCCCCCTGGTAAAGGCACATGTGAGAAAGCAATCAATGAACAACTAAAGTGCCACAATGAAAAACTGATGCTTCCCATCTCTCCCCCTTTCTGTCTGTCTGTCCCTGTCTGCCCCTCTCTGTCTCACTTGCTTAAAAAAAGTAATTTCTACTGTAACCACTTCTATGTTACTTTTCAATTTTGAGCTTTGCATATTGTTTAGGTGTTCATTCTTTGCCTTTTTGAAATTTATTTTGAAAAAGAACATTAACTAAAAATAAGTGACTCTTATTTGGGGTTTTGTGCATTAATTTTGCAAATTAACTTCTAAAATTAGCCTCTCCTCAGGAATGCTAAATTGATAAAAATACTCAAGAACAATTGTATCAGCCAAGTGATATAATTTATAGTTCTCAATTTTCTCTAAGATAGTCAGAAAACTATGTAAAAATCTCAACTCTCTCCAACATTTTCTAAAACAAAGTACAGGGAGCAAATCATTAAGAAATTATTTCTAAAAGAAATACACAAAACAGTGAACAAAACATAAAGGATTGATATTATTATGAGAAATTTATGCACTAAAGTACTTTAAACTGTTTCCTGCATCCTTTGTCTAACATTTTCCTTCACATGCTTATCAATAAAGAATCAATTTATGCTTCTAAAGTAATCATTCCCTTTAGTCACTTTCACATAAATTCATATAAAAATTAAGTTTGAAACAACAGAAACATTTTCCTTACAGATTTTAAAAATAATTTACCATTAATTACATGTTTGAATTCAAAATATGAGTAACAAATGTACCTACAAAAAGCATAAACTCATGTGATTGGCAGGGAAGCACCTGCACAATTATTCCCTAATGAGAGAAATTGAACATTCTTGAAGTATTTGTCACTTTCCTGCTATAGAAAACCACCTTTGTGCAGTGGCTTTGAACACTGTATTTGCTCTGACTTTTCTGCTTCTCACATACTGTCACTTCACTACTCAACAAACCAGCCACAAAACTGGTCCTCCACAATGGCTTTGAGATCAATAACTAATTTTGAAAACTGATTAGATTGCACCAGAGCCATAGACAGTTCCGAATTTTGCCAGAGGACATAATCAGCCAGTAAATAGAGGTATTAGTGCACTAGTAATATGTTGGTAATACAGCCCAAATCTACCATAAACTCTTTTTCCACAAAGGATAATTTGAGTCTTTATAAGCAACTTTACTTGTAAATCAAACTTCTTTTTTGATGTTGAAATAAAGCTTAGTTTTATTATGCTACATAGCTGGTTAGTAAGAGTTGTTTGTCAATGAATTCTAACAAAGAAAGCATGCTCAGCCTTGGGTGATTGTTAAAGAACCACTGGCATTTTTATACATTTCTGTGGTTGTGAATTCCAGATGTTTCCAACATGAAGAATGTTACATTCCAACAGTTAATTCTGTATTGCTAGCCATTCAGAAGATGTATCTTTCTATTAGATGGAATGTTGCTATGGAGATAACTGTATGTCTGACCCAGAAGAGGTGGGGAGGGAATTGTATTGAGGGAAAGGAGAATATCAATTATGCCAATATTTGAAGAGGAAGTGAAAAGGTAAACATCCTACCTACAACCACTTCCAGAAAACGTACATGGATACATTATGCACAGAAAGGATGTTGTTTTAGCTTTGCATTGGATTTATACTTAGTTTCACCTACTGACTATAAGGATGAAATCTGACCACTCGATTATAATGCGAACCGGGACTAAACTCAACACATAAGCTTTAAAATGCATTCCAAATGTGTACGCTACACTTTGGCAAGTGCTGGAGGGTCCATGTTAGGGCTGTGATAAAATGCAACCTCAGAAAGTTGTAATAAAATACGCCATTCTTGGAACTCTGGGACAGTTGAGATTCCACAAGCAAAGTAAATCTACAAGCTGGCGATATGAAGCTCGTACAAACGTAGCACTCCAGACTGAATTGCTAGAGCAGAGTCACATTGCGATTTTAAATGTGTATACTCAGTGTAATTCGATGCCTAAATGTGAGCTGATGTTAGAAGAGCAGACAGATAAAAATCACAAACTACAGGTCCAACAGAGATTATTTGTTTTACGTTGAGGTGGGAGGTAAAACTTACTACACAGATGGTAACTCAGAACCTCAGGCCACCTCCATTTATTCATTAGAGCCACAAGACCTTAGCATACAGATAATGTTGATGCAAATATTACAGAAACATTCCAAGTCAAGGAAAATACCTGAGAGGTCGTCTAATGTTTAATTACCTTTAATACGGAAAAATAATGCTGATAAAAACTATGGCAAAGCATGGTTTGGGGAATGGGAGTAATAGGAAAGGAATAAAAAAGGAATATACAAATAAATGGAGTTTTATTTTCTAAACATGAGAATATTGAAAGCAAAATGGTAATAATAAACAAACAAAAATCATTATACAAATAGATGCTCCTAACCATTTATCTGGTAGCAATATATTTTTATTTTTACTACTGGAAACAGACTAAAACATTTCAATAGTTTCTTCACAAAAATATTGACATCTTGTGAGCAGATGTTATAGATATTATATATATAAATAAGAATATATATATATATATATATATATATATATATATATTTAAACATGAATTTGAAACAAAGGCCTACATTCTATTTTCAGGGCACAATGGCTTATCATTTGGAATCTTGTTTTTTTAAATCTGTGACCTGGAAATTATATAAATGTTAATTATTGAAATTAGCTTAGACCAACATTATACAACCCCTCCCCCACTCTGTTCCCAAACTGGCTTAATCATAAGACTCTTCTTTTATGTTGGTAAAAATGCAATTTTGTATGTTTCCCTAGACATTTTAATTTAGTGATTTGGGGGTTGGAACATAGGGAGGATTTGCTTAAAGGGTATAGTTTCTGCTTGGGGTGTGAAAAATGGAGGACCTGGCTGTTTGGCTCAATGGTAGAGCAACGAACCGGCATGTGGAAGTCCTGGGTTTGATTCCCATTGAGGGCACACAGGAGAGGTGCCCATTTGCTTTTCCACCCTTCCCCCTCCTTTCTCTCTGTCTCTTCCCCTCCCACAGCCAAGGCTCCATTGGAGCAAAGTTGGCCCAGGCACTGAGGAGAACTCCATGTCCTCTGCCTCAGCTGCTAGAATTGCTCTGGTTACAATGGAGCAATGCCCCAGATGGGCAGAGCATCGCCCTCTAGTGAGCATGCTGGGTAGATCATGTTAGACACATGCCAGAGTCTGTCTCCCTGCCTCTCTACTACTTACTTCAGAAAAATACCAAAAAATAAATAAATAAAAATAGTAAAATTTGAGTTTTACATATATATATATATATATATATATATATATATATATACTTTTACATATATATATATATATATATATATATACTTTTTTTTTTTTTTTTTAAAGGGACAGAGAGTCAGAGAGAGAAACAGACAGACAGGAACAGAGAGAGGTGAGAAGCATCAATCATTAGTTTTTCATTGCCGTTGCAACACCTTAGTTGTTCACTGATTGCTTTCTTTTTTTTTTTAATTTAATTTAACTCTATTTATTTACAGGGACAGAGAGAGACAGAGAGAGAGGGATAGACAGACAGGAAGGAAGAGAAGTGAGAAGCATCAATCATTAGTTTTTCATTGCCATTGCAACACCATAGTTGTTCATTGAGTGCTTCCTCACATGTGCCTTGACCGCGGGCCTTCAGCAGACCAAGCCACCCCTTGCTGGAACCAGCAATCTTGGTTCCAAGCTGGCGAGCTTTTGCTCAAGCCAGATGGGCCCGCGCTCAAGCTGGCAAGCTCAGGGTCTCAAACCTGGGTCTTTCACATCCCAGTCCGACGCTCCATCTACTGCGCCACTGCCTGGTCAGGCTCATTGACTGCTTTCTCACATGTGCCTTGACCACGGGCCTTCAGCAGACCGAGCTACCCCTTGCTGGATCCAGCGACCTTGGGTCCAAGCTGACGAGCTTTTGCTCAAGCCAAATGGGCCTGTGCTCAAGCTGGTGAGCTCGGGGTCTCGAACCTGAGTCTTCCGCATCCCAGTCCGATGCTCTATCCACTGCACCACCGCCTGCTCAGGCTTTATATACATTTTTAACACGTCCATAGAAATTGCAATATCTTCTGACTTTGATGTAAAAGCCAGGCTTATAATTCTTTTGCCCATCATGATAATGTAATATCAATGTATTCTCAATTTTAACGACCATTTGCATAATGTTACTATATGATGCCCTTAATGACAGTAATACCATTCTGAGAATCATGGGAAACTTTATTTTTCTGGATAGTATTCTTTAGTTTGCTTATCCTCTTTAGTTAACTACTTCATTATAAATGGAAACACCAAATTCGTGTATTTTCATCTGGTTCTTGTGCTGAGACTCTGCTTTCAGAAGTCTGCCTTCTGGTTGTGGTCATAAGAGTTTTTGAGCAATTCTGCTCCTATGCATATGGATGCAGACACCATATTATATGTGATGAGAGAAATGCACGCCCTTCAGAAATGACAACTAACTAGCCTAGATCTTTGAACTGAAAGAGAGTGATAAAACACATTCAGAGGACTGCTTGCATTGTAAGATCTTATAAAGTAATTAATAAAGTGTGGTTGAATGCAAGTTATGGTTTATTAAGTGCTCTTTGAAGAGCACTGTCCTAAAACAATGGTGAAGTCTCCAAAACAAGCCAGTGGCTGATATAAACCTATTGGAACATTTAAGTGTGCCCTTTCTCTGTAGGGCACTTGTAGATATATTTCCCTGTACCTATTGCCTCTGGGTTGATGTTTTATATATTGAAGGAAAGGTGATTTTAAACTTGATAAACATCTTCCAATTTAATTCTGGTGCCTAAATATTTACTCTGTTGAATAAATAAATGGATCAGTTGGGACCTGTAAATGTCAGGTCACTAAATTTTCTCTCACTTCATTGTAAGTCACTCAGCACATGGAACTGAATAGATATTCTAGAATAAAAGACAGTCAAGGTTAAGACTCCAGCTGTACGGCATTTACAATTTTTTTCTAGCAAAAGAACCACTTGAGTACAGACTTCCTTTAGCAGAACAGTCGCTGCCAGCCTTTCTATATAAAACATGAACATACACACTAACACATATATGAGCACATGGTCTTTTATGTTGACCTATTGAGAAAGAAGGTGTGTGTGTGAGTGCTCATGCTCGCCAGTCCAGGAATACAAGCATGCATCTAGCCTCTCCTCACAGTTCATCGTATTCCCCACCAAACATAATAAACAATCATGATATGTTTTGCACGTTCTCAGCCAGGAAGATAGATCGAAAGGGCCATTTTTCTGTAAAAGTTCATCTCCTAAATGAAATTCAACATCCTATCAGCGGGGAATGCTTGTTGCATTGAAAATATATTGAATTTTAGGAATACCAGCAGGACACTGGAATTCTTGAATATATAGAATAGATTTTCAGGTTTTTAGGTCTGATCCTTGTTGTTCAGGATAAAATTAAGTTTGAGTTAAATGTCCTTAAATCTTGTTTGCACGCTAAAGTTGGCTGACCAATGTTAGAATAGTTTTAGCATATTCTTTTGGGGGGGGCAGGAGAGAGAAAAATAGACAGGAAGGGAGAGAGATGAGAAACATCAGTTTTTCATTACAGCACTTTATTTGTTCATAAATTGCTTTCTTATATGCACCTTGACTGGGGGCTATAGCTGAGCCAGTGACCCCTTGATCAAGCCAGCAATCTTGGGCTACAGCCAGCATCCTTGGGCTTTTAGCCAGTGACATTTGGGCACAAGTCAGTGACCATGGAGTCATGTCTGTGATCCCATGCTCAAGCGAGTGACCTCTCAGTCACATTTATGATCCCATGCTCATGCCAGTGACTCCACCCTTAACCTGGTGAGCCTATGCTCAAGCCGGTGACCTTGGGATTTCAAATTTGGATCCAGAGCATCTATCCACTGAGCCACCACCTGGCCAAGCTAGTCTGTTTCTTTCTTGCTGTCACTAAACATACAGCCTTTGACTGAGCTGTATGTGTGGCATAGTGTACTCACTTATATTACATCAAGTTTCCTTAATGGTAACTACTGTCATGTTTGTGACTGAACTTAAATACACACTTGTCAAAAGCTTTTTGGGGACTCTCAGGTTGGGTGGCATTCACAAGCAGCAGACAGCTCGAGACTGCAGAATCAATCTTCTACAAACTTGTCTATTCCCGTAAGTTGTTTTTTTTTTTAAGGATGAAGAGATGCTAATTCAAATCAATGTTTAAAATCTGGATAAGATTTGTATTTAACTTTCTACCAATAAATTGCTAGAATTTTAGCATTAGTATTTGGTCCTCTTTTTTGTCAGAATGGCTACAAGATGGCCAAATGTTCTAAACATTTGGTGATAAACATTTTCAAAATCACCTGGAGTTCAGTTGCATTAAAATGCTAGCAATACTAATTACAATTTGGCTGAGGTTTATGTGATGTGTAAAAAGTTTAGTCAATAAATAATAAAATATCATCTGTACAAGTTAAAATAGAATCTAAAATTTTAATTAAATGAAAACTCTCTTTGCTGAACATGCCAGGAGAGAAGCAAATATAATTTTAAATTATATTATTTATTATTAAAAATGTAACTATTGACTATTTTGCACATAAATATATCATCACATACAAAAGTATAATAAATATATAAAAGACAAAATTCTGTCATATGTGATCATACTGTATGACTCTACAAAAGTTTATTTCACAGGTTAGATACAAAATTAGCCTCTAATAAAAAAATTATTTTGCCTGACCAGGTGGTTGTGCAGTGGATAGAGCATCTGACTGAGATGCGGAAGACTCAGGTTCGAGACCTCAAGGTCATCAGCTTGAGCGCGGGCCCATCTGTTTGAGCAAAGCTCACCAGCTTGGACCCAAGGTCGCTGGCTCCAGCAAGGGGTTGCTCGGTCTGCTGAAGGCCCACAGTCAAGGCACATATGAGAAAGCCATCAATGAACAACTAAGATGTGGCAACGGCAATGAAAAACTAATGATTGATGCTTCTCACCTCTCTCCGTTCCTGTCTGTCTGTCCCTATCTATCCCTCTCTCTGACTCTCTCTCTGTCCCCGTAAAAAAAAAAAAAAATGCTATGTCCTGATAAAAGTATTTATGTACATTGACAATCAACTATATTACCAGAACACATCATTTTCTAAAATAAACTGCTAGATACAATTCAAAGTCATGTAATCACAGACTATGTACTAAATTCTGCCACTGAAAACTTGACGAGACAATTAGAGAAGTCAATAGTTTCTTGGTATCAATGACTATTTATATGTACTATTTGTTCCTTTGGAATAAGCAAACAATCTGCCTTACCAGGCAGTGGCCCAGTGGATAAGGTGTCAGCCTGGGATGCTCAGGACCCAGGTTCGAAACACCGAGGTTGCCTGCTTGAGCGCACGATCATAGACATGACCCCTGACCATGTCTTGAGCCCAAAGATTGCTGTCTTGAAGTCCAAGGTTACTGGCTTGAAGCCTAAGGTCACTGGCTTGAGCAAGGGGTCTCTGACTCAGCTGAGCCCTCCTGTAAAGGCACATATGAGAAAGCACTCAATGAACAACTAAGGTGCTGCAACAAAGAGTTGATGCTTCACATCCCTCTTTCTTCTTATCTCTGTCTGTCCTTCTATCTCTTTCTCTCACTAAAAAACCCCAAACAAACAAACAAACGAACAAATATTTGAAGGTACTTCAGTTCGTTATGGAAAACAAGTGAATATGGAGATTTTTAAAAAATTACAGTTTATATTAGGCTAGGAGTGGCTTAAATCTCGTGTAGAAGTAGAAGATCATACTTTTGTTTTTTACAGGTTACCAGGGCTTACAAAGAAAATTTTAATTAACTAGGGAAGTATGAAAGAGACAATGCCCTTGAATAGAACATTATTCCTCTTCTAGGAGAATAACAAGAGGAAATGATATGAAAATAAAACTGTATCACTTGAAAATCTCAAGGAATTAAAAACAGTAAACAATATTTTGCCTCTATTTCTTTCTCATCTTTATATAAACGTACATTTAAACATATACAGACGGGACTGCACATTCAGTTTTCCCATATTACCTTTACTGTAGGGTGACTCATAGTTCAGAGAAGTAAAGATAAATTGAGATGGCATTGAATGAACTAAACAACTTTGAATAGGATAATTGAAGTTTGTACCACTTTAATACCAGAGTGCTGGTTTGCGAAATGGAATGTGAAAATGCATTAGAAAGTGACTACAAGTTGGAGAGATAGACCTTGTCCTTTAAATGGAGGGAGGGATAGTTAATGGAATTCAGATTCAGAACACGATAGAGATCCAAGGCCAACTGTAGTACTGACACTGGTTTAAACTATCTGGATGCCTACGAAGGCTGAGAAGTGCTTGACTTCCATTGCCCTGACTGTAAGTATATTGTGAGTAAATGACTCTATTTTTCAACTCATATTCTCAAGAAAGTGACAATGAAAAGAAGGAAAACATATCTCTGAATTTGTTATAAACTGGCAGATAAGCTGAATGTGGTCAGATGAACAGCCTAATTATTGCTACTCAAAATGTGGTCCATGAACTACTGTCATGAGATGACTTTAGGTATTGTTAAGTAGGAGCTTAGAAACTTCCTTGGCACAGTTCAGGCTGTGATCTCCTAGTATGTAGTAGTTTTTTTCTAATAATTCACTTTTGATGTGTTTTATAAAATGCATAATGTGCTTGGAAAAAAAATCATAATAAAATATTCATTTCTCTTCAGAATGAGAGCCAGAGTCCTAGAAAATACAGGTTTCTTGTGCAAAAATGTTAGTCACATGGAAATTGAGGCTTGCAAAATACTAAGCAACGTAAAGGCAAATTACACTGTTAGAGAAAGAAAAAAAACAAGGAAAAGGAAAATGGTTTCCTCTTTGAATAGGAGCTAAATTGATTCTACTGATGAAAGGATGAAGAATTTTTCCACTGATGTTTTCTTACCTCTGTCAGTGATCTCAGTCTTCAAACTGAACACAATAGAACAAATATTAATGTAAGACATTTTTATTTCCCGGAAGTGAGCAAATTGTAAAGAAAGCCCTTCATTGTGTAGATGCATCAAACTCTCTACCCTCTGTGCATTGCATCCCAGGGCACTGAAAAGATGGCCACTAAATCAATGGGAAGGGTTTTGGAGAATTCATGAAAAAAAGTGAGATATTGAAAATGTTCATGCCATTCTGTTTTTTATAAAGCGGAAGAAAAAAGGTTCAGCTAATCACACTGAGATGGATTATGGACTTAATGAGAAAAGTAATAATTACTATGTTCCCATATGATGCGCTAAGAAGAAGTGATCTTAGAATAATCTCTTTCCTTTCTTTCAATTTATTTTGACAGTTGGGCACAAAAAGAGCCAGCATACAGTGTGGTGGAATATGTTGGTTTTGCCTACATAGTATTCCTTATTGTAGTAACAGCTTCAACTCTCTCTTCTAATTCATGTACTATGATAGAGCCAATCCTATACTCTAGCCCTAAAGATTGCATTTTATCCAAACAAACAAGGGTGATTTTTTTGAGGAACTATTAAAAAAGAGAAGATCTACTTCTGCTAGTGTTGCCAGGTTTATGAGAATAAGCTATTTGTTATTCTATCACTTTCCGGGGAAGAGCAAAATTAGTATGAAGAACGCAGATTTGAAACATGAAGCTATTGGTGATATCACCAGTTCACTGGAAAATAGCTAGTTCAAATACCGGACTTTTCAAGTATTATTCATTTTAAGTCTGATTTCTTGTTTAAGATAGTTTGATTTGAGATTCCATCATTAAAACTGAGAGTCCTGACTTTATTATCCAGTGTATACGAACATCACTAACCTATTTGTTTTTATTTGGTGAATAGATAAAGAAATATGGGCTGAATGTATAGGCAATTAAGTGAATTGTAAATAGATACAGTGGTGACAAGCTTTATAATTATTGTTATATAGTACAGAGTTCTCAATTAGACGCAGTGGAGTTCATTGTCTTTATATTTGCCCTAGTAACCATGTTTCCATATGACCTTGGAGGAAGTTTCCGAAGATAGGGCAGTATTTGGAAGAGTAAACCTCAAAGACCTTCCCATTAACAGACCTTGGAAATATTTGCTAAAATAATATAACCATGTTTTAAGAATGCTTGTGAGATAGTACAGGGAATCCACAAAGATCCAAACAAGTCAGCAGCAAGAAAGCTGATTAGAAGTCCCTTCAGGGGAACTACAGCTGCCCTGTGAATGTTTAACAATCTCAGCACCTCAAGTCTCATGTTTTAACAACCATCTTGGGAACAAGAGGCAATGTGCTGGGCCCCACAAGGTAAACACGCTAGTTCCATTAAATTCAGGACCCTTGAAGGACTACACCCTCAATAAAAAAGTAAATGTACTCAGAAGCAACATCCATCTCCTAACAATTAGAAACAGATGGGAAACCTGCCAGACTCTGCCTAACCTCTGTATTAAAAAAAAAAAAAAGGCTTTTTGAGAATTCACAATTATATTTCTACCTTTCATCTAGTTTAAAGTTCAAATGTATTCTTCCAGCTTCATCCAGTCAATAAATTAACCAAAAGTTGCCCTCATTGTAAACACTAAGATGGGGATCATTTGAGGCTGGACAAAAAAAAAAAAATTAAGTTCTCTGGAACAACTCACCCTCAGTGTAGACCTTGCAGGATTCTGATTAAACATAATGTGCTCAACTCCAAATTGCAGAACACATGAGGAAACATAAGCCAATATGAGTATGGGCCGGCTGACACAAAAGCAGGATTGGGTCCTCAAAGTCTTTAGGTTTTGAATACATCTGCCATGAACCATAAGGTAGGTTCATTTGTAATACATTTTCCCATTATCTGAGAGTAGAGTATTCTTTTCTTTTTTTTTTTTTTTCTTAAGTGAGAAGCAGGGCAGTAGAGAGACAGACTCCCACATGTGCCCCTACCAGGATTCACTTGGAAAGCCCCTTACTGGAGCAATACTCTGCCTACCCGTGGCTGTTGCTCTGTTGATCAACAACCAAGCCATTTTAGCACCTGAGGAGAGGCCATGGAGCCATCCTCAGTGCCCGGGACCAATGTGTTCCAATAGAGCCATGGCTGAGGGAGGAGAAGAGAGAGAGAGAAGGGAGAGGGGGAGAGATGGAGAAGTAGGTGGTTGCTTCTCCTGTGTGCCCTGACCAGGAATTGAACCCAGGACATCCATACCCCAGGCTAATGTTCTACCACTGAGCCATATGGCCAGGACCGATAGCAGAACCTTCTTAAGAGAATTTCATAAGGCAGAATGGCAGAAAGTAAAGAGTAATCCATTTTCTGAAAGTTAAAGCTACATCACTTCCATGAAAAACCTACATTAGTACTCTTTTCACTAAGCAAAGTTAATCTGAATAGAATTATTGGTTTTACAGAAACAGAAGCTATTGTACTACTGTAGACATCTTGTACAAGTGAAGTAGCGTAATGCAAACTTTCAGATTGCAGGGTACATCTATATTTAAGACAGTATACAAAAAAAAATTCTTTTAAAAAATTAAACAAGGGAATATTGCTTTCAAAAAAAGCTAAAAGTAAACATGAAGAAATAAAATGTAAATTATAATTATTAAAATGTAAATAAAGAGGTTAGATGAATAAATAAAAATGGAAAGATAAGTCATGGTTTATAGGATTTTAAAAAACTCAGAATGCAGCACATTATTGTGAGGATTCCAAAATACAAATAGTTAAGATAAAGGTAGAAAATAAAAGTTTAATATTCACTTTATTAGAGTTCCAGGGGGAAAAAAGAAACAATTGAGAAAGGAAATATATAACAGAAAAAATTCAGAGTTGGTAAAATTCAGAAACTCTGAATTTCAGAAAGCAAAACAAATCTTAAGATGGAAAATTAAAAACCAAATTTATACCTACAAACATCAAAGTTAAACTGCAGAGCAACTTTGTAGACAGAGAGAAAATGAGATTACCCACCAAGGATGAAAATTGTACAGCCTATTCGCTTTTCAACATGAATCAAGTAAAGTGTCCAGTAAATTGTTTATGTTTGGTTAAATGATCATTCAAGAATGTGCTCAAAGTAAAACACAGAGGGGAAAAAGACTAAAAACAGGAACTGATGGAGCATTGGAGAGTTATGGAACTTCAGACAGGTTGATATGCATGTAATTGAGATATGTTTAAGGTGGGGCAAAATACATATTTAAAAAGAAATAAGCAATTTCTTTTCAAATTTGATAAAAACTATAAATTCACAGGACTAAGGAGCTCAAAGCACCTCAAGCATATATTCACAGCCTAATAAATGCACTCATTCATAACAGCATATTCCACGTTCCATATTTATTTATTTACATAGACAGAGAGAGAGTCAGAGAGAGGGATAGACAGGGTCAGACAGACGGGAACCAAGAGAGATGAGAAGCATGAATCATCAGTTTTTTGTTGCGACACCTTACTTGTTCATTGATTGCTTTCTCATATGTGCCTTGACCGTGGGCCTTCAGCTGTACGAGTAACCCCTAGCTCAAGCCACCAACCTTGGGTCCAAGCTGGTGAGCTTTGCTCAAACCAGATGAGCCCGTGATCAAACTGGCAACCTCAGGGTCTTGAACCTGGGTCCTCCACATCCCAGTCCGATGCTCTATCCACTGTGCCACCACCTGATTAGGCCAGGTTCCAACTTCAATTTGCAAAGGGGCATTAGAAAAATGTCAAGCTTAATCTTTAGATTTTTAAATTGATGTAGGGAAAACAAAGTAATAAAAATTAATAATTAATATTAATTGAATGAATATAATATGTAAAATAATCCTTATTTCTTCTTAAAACCTGTGTTCCCACCCTGGCATACGTTCTATTGTTCCACCATAATCCAACATATTCTATTGTTAACAGCCATCACAGCACTTAGCCAAGTTCAAGGGGAGACACAGACCTTCTTCATGGGAGGAAGTGTAAAATGATATATATGACCATTTTTCATCTGTCTGTAACCAAACACACAAGTTCATGTTCAGCGGCCCGCTGCAACAAAAGTCAACATCCTGAGACAAGTGAGGTTGCAAAAAGAAAAGAGGTTTACTGAGATGCCACAGCTTGGGAGAATGGTGGTATCCCATCTCCAAGATCATTTCTCCCTCCTGCATAAACCTCCATTTCTTATAGGAATGGAGGTGCTTCTTCTTTTTCAATGATCTTGCTAGTTTTTGGCATGCTAGTCCATTTATCTTTGTAGCTTTGGCCATACTCCGTGTAAGAACTTCCCCATGCACCATCTTGGTCCATGGGACAGATTCCCAGGCACTCCCCGCCTGTCTATGATAACACACCTGTCCACACTGCCTTTCAATATTCATATCAGCTCTAAAAATTTTGGTAATACTTAAGTAGGGAATGATATACATAGTGAACCATCAGAAAGAAAAATCTTCTTTTACATAGAAAAGTTTAATTATTATTAATGGCCACTTCAACATATTAGGAACATAGCTTTGATTTCACATTGCCTTAAGAATAGCAGTTTGTTGTGTTTTGAAACTAATGTAAAGAAGGGGACAAAAAGCTTTATGGAACTGAAATTTGTATTATTTTTCCTTTTCAACTTAAAAGAAACATTTTCAATTGATAGTTACAATCTTTCAGGATTTAGTTTGAAACTAAATTTTACCTATAAATATATAAAATTACACATTCCTTTTCCTTTGTAAACCCTCCCCCCCCCTAAATAAGTTTCTCATTTGTTCTATGGGAGTATGAAATAAATGTTGTTTGAGAAAAATAAATTATTTGAAAGAGCAAACATTTCTCTTTGTTAATTAAGTACATTAAAAAATTGTTTGGACTTTAATTAACCTGTAATTAACCCTGTTAATTTTGACTTTTAAAATTTGTGATGATTCATTTAGGGTGAGACTAGCACTTTTCTTTTTACAATCTATAAAATATATTTGGTCAATAAAGTAAAATAGGACTCTGCAGTATGTATACAAAGTGCATAAGAAAGTATTATTTTTCAGTGACTCACTCACTGACTGTAGAAATAACTATTTACAATAAGACAATTGGGAGTTTAACATAAACAGACCATTTTTTTTTGGAAAGGCCTTTAACTGCTGGGTTCATTCTAATTGTACATATTTGAAAACTTAAAACTGAGTTTAACAATTCTTTAACTTTCTATAAATTTACCAGTTTTTCTTTCATTAGTCAAACGGCTATTTTCAAACAAAAAATAAACATCTTTGAGTTAGACAACTGAGCGCAGTTTGAATTATTGTCTCCTAGTTTATTGACTGTATTATCATAGCTTCAGTTTTCCCCTTGTTTGTAAAGTGGGAGCTATACCACCTGTCTTCAATTTTCCCTTGAGGATTAAATCACACAGCATATACATAAACTAATGGCATTCAGGGCATAGTAGGACAATACGTATCATAAGATAAGAAAAAGAAAAACTAACCTAAATCTTAGTAAACATTCTCAACATCTCAAGAACCAGGAGAAAAAATACTGAAAGAAAAGGTGGTATGTCTTTTTAAAATTCTTGCAATAACTCCATTTTAACTATAAAGATGTGTTTTAGTAATCAACATTCATTTTGCAAAACCATTATCAAACATGGTCAGTATTTTTAGTTGAGTAATTGACTTCAACTATGAGGAAGCAGAAACCTTAAGTGGTACCTGCCCAAATGGTTTAGAGAAACTTGTCATACATTTTTTCTGATTTCCTTAAAGATCTAATTCAGAATTTTATTCTATGGGCAGGTTGGCATCACTAAAGGGCAGGTTGGAAATAAGAGGAAAACTGTAGTAGTTGAATGGCAATCTTCATAATAAAACAAGGTTTTCAAATGTCCTTGCCAGGTCTGCAGACACAGCCACTAACAGAGCACTGAGTGGTATGTAGAGCTCCAGATAAAGGAGGTTTGAGGACATGGAAGGGAATTTCCAAAACATAAATGCCAGTCCTCTGAGGTAGCTCCTTCCACAGGCCATGATAATTGATTTCTTAGCAAGGACCAACTCAAAGTCAATCTACTGAAGAAACAAAATAAGATAATACATTTGAAAGCCTGTTTTATGACTAATATATTAAAATATATTGTCTACCTCTCCACACAGAGTGGAAATGCTCACGTGAGGTTAGGTAAACGTTGAAGGAGGAGTGTGGTCTTAAAGTTAATGTCTCTATGAAATATTTTTGATAGTTAGGTAAAAGAAAATAATGTCATAAAATTATATATGGCAATAAAAATATGCAGCTTAAGAGTTTGAATGAAGAAAAGTAGGACCTTCTTGCCATGGTTTGGTATTGCAGATAAGTTGAAAAAATAAAATATAGCACTTCAATAGTTCTATTGTTTTTCTCAGTGAAAAAAATGAAAAAAAAAATAGAGTAACAGAAAGTAGAGTGAAGGACTTGTTTCAGTCTATCCAACCAACTCCTTATTTTATAGATTCAAGACTGAAAGGAGAATTAGCAGAACCGTTCTGTGTCAAAGAGGGCATTGGGGTTGGAATCAGAACTCGAACTAGACTTCTGGACTCCCAGAGTCCAGTGTTTTCTCTGCGTCACACTGATGTGTTTCTATTGTGTCTGTCCCCTGGAGCTGGAGAAATGGGTTTGCTTAGCCAATGAAACTGAGTGTAGAAAACATACTGAGGCAGGCATGAGTTTCTGCCCTTGCACAAACAGCTATCATCTACATGTTGATAAGTGAGGCCAGGACACTGGTTAAATGCCTGTGGGGCTTCCCATGCAAGATTCAGAAGCAAACTCAGTGGACAGGCTTTCTTTCCTAAGTTGAAAAGTTTTTTGCTTCTGTAACACAACGTTATCTCATGAGACATTCAGCCTCTGTTAATAGGGAGCAGAGCAATAAAGCAGCGCTGGTTGTTATAGTTGTGTGTGCTTCTTAGGCCAGGATGTTTCACTTGTAAAAGTGAAATGTTTCACTTGTAAAAATGAGGTGTGCTTTGCAAATGAAAACCAGGCATTCCACTGGGGTGATAAAAATGTCAAACTTAGAGCTGCTGGGCTGAAAGATGAAAAGGAAAACAAATCAATGAGTTTCAACAGGAATACGCTTCAAGTAGAAATTACTAAATAGTTTAAATCTCCAAGTTATAAATAATTATAAGTTTCTTATATTATAACCTAAATGACTCTTCATATATATGTGTTTCTTTTTTACACCCCCATGACTTAGTATAATTTTCATAACTAAAGTAAGTAACAGGATTTTTTCTAGAAAATTGAACCACAACATTTATTATAAGTAAGTCAAGGAATAAGTTTCCTTTTAGATAACTTTTAGAAATAATATGAGTCACTTAAAACTTACTGATCACCTACAGATTACATCCTAAAACAGAGTTTTTTTTTTTTTCCTTAAGTGGAAAAGATGCCATTCTCTCATTTTAAAATATCATGTATTTTACAATTTTGTTGGTCAAAAGAAGTTTATTAGGCAATTACTATGCATCAGGCATTGGGTTAAGCTCCAATCATACAGCGCAGATCACATTTTAATGCTATCCCAAAGGTCTCCAAACATTACAGACAAGTGAGGAAAGGAGACATAATAATCACAATGAGGTTAATTATAAAGGGGAAGGTTACTTGATCTAAGTAACCTTATATTATTATTGACATCACTACAGATTATCAGACAATTCAATAGTTGGCTAGGTAAAGAAGGAAGCTTCTAAATACAGAAAGCAGCATATGTGATCACTCACCCTTACAAGAACTTGTCTTACTAAAGCTTAAACAGAAGGCCAGTGTAGCTAGGCATTTAAGGAAGTAGTGATCTAACCCTGCCCCGCAGAGCAAGACGAAGGTCAGATTGTGAAAGACCTTATGTGTCTGGTTAAAGAATTTATACTATAATAGGGCACATTATAAGCATGTCCTATAAACTAGTAACATAGAACATTTAACATTACTGAAATGCTAGGGTGACAAATTATTTAAAAGTCCTCTCTACCTGGGTTATGAACAGAAAGTAGCAAAGGTAGACAAGAATGACTGTAATCTGACTTGGAAAAATGGTGACCGGAAGAGATCAAGAAGAGTGCCCTTGAGACCATTCAGAGGTTTGAATAGACAGTATTTAGCGATGGGGTTGGGGGACATGCTGGAGATGACTCTTAAGCTTAAGTCTCAGAGTAAAGCCTGGTCAAAGGCAACATTTCCTGAGAATAAAAAGACATTGAGGATAGAAAATATTTAAGGGGGAAATCAAGGGTTCATTTGGATTTGTTAAATTGATGATACCGTTGAAAAATCCAAGTGCAAAAGTCAAGCAGGCAGTTGGATATGTGAATCTAAAACTCAGAAAATGGGTTTGGATGAAATCAGCCAATTAAAAATATCATCAACCTGCCTCTTCTGTAGGTGACGCAGTGGATTAAGTGTCAGCCTGGAATACTGAGGTTGCCGGTTTGAAACCCTGGACTTACCTGGTTGAGGCACAAAGAGAGTTGATGTTTCCTGCTTCCCCCTGCCTCTCTCCTCTCCAAAATGACTAAGTAAAATCTTTTAAAATATCATCAAACTCTAGATGGACTTAAAGTTATTGCAATAGTGGGGTCATCAAGGAGAGAGTGAAAAAGGAAATAACCTAGTTAGATCAGTTATATATAAGATTGATAAATATTTTGTACAAATGTTACAAACGGTATTCAATCTCCTCTCAAATCTGATAGCTAAAATTATGCAAATTGGTGGCTACTGAAGTAATAAGGGGATTAATTAAAGTAGAGTCAATGCAAATGACAAAGAAAAGGTTGTTCTATATTGAGTATCATCAAAGAAAAAAACAGCATTTGACAAACACATACAGTAAGGTCAGTAAAATAATCAGATAAATGGAGTTTATTTTTTATCAGGAATTATATATAATAGCTACCGTAACTTGACCAAATTATTGTTGACCCTATGCTGAGGAATTTTGTTGTTGTTGTTGTTATTTTTCTGAAGTGAGAAGTGGCGGGGAGGTAGAGAGACAGACTCCTGCATTCACCCGACCAGAATCCACCGGCATGCCCACCAGGGGGCGATGCTCTACTCATCTAGGGCATTGCTCTGCTGCAACCAGAGCCATTCTATCGCCTGAGGCAGAGGCATGGAGCCACCCTCAGCGCCCGGGCCAACTTTGCTCCAATGGAGCCTTGGCTGTGGGAGGGGAAGAGAGAAATAGAGAGAAAGGAGCGGAAGAAGGGTGGAGAAGCAGATGGGCACTTCTCCTGTGTGCCCTGGCCTTAATCAAACCCAGGACTTCCACAGGCTGGGCCAATCATCTACCATTGAACCAACCGGCCATGGCCTGAGAAAATTTTTGAAAATAACAATTATATTAACATGGTAAAAGCTATCCAAACCTCTATTTTATAAAATTGAGAAAATTTTAAAGTCTGTAGTTCTCTTTGGCAGTTTCAGAATCCTTCTTCTGTCACCCTTGCTCCTTAAATAAAATGCTAATACACAAATCAGTCTAGAAACTTAAATTGTCAAAATTAGTTCCTTTGATAGATTGTCAACTGCAGAACTTGTAAAAGTGCAACTTGCTATGTATAACCATGAAAGAATGGGTATATTAAACACTCTGCTATGTGTTTAAGAGCCCTTAGATTTAGGAAGAAAAAAAATTCACAAGAAAGAAATCATATGGCTCATCACTGATGTTGATTCTTCATTTATTAGATTTTGAAAAATTCATTACAGATTTTACCCATGTTAAAAACTAGAATTTTGAAAATTCATTCCACCAAGTCACAGAAAAAATGTATCTCTTTTCATATATGTTGCTATGAACATTTAAAAAATATCTAAAAAATTCTTCAAGAAAAGTTATTGGAAAATAAACATATTTTGAAAGCCTAATTAGTGCTAAGTATAGGGCAATTCTATTTCCCTCTTCTGCATATTTATTATCATAAAATATCCAAAATAGAACCATGCACCTTTAACTCGTTATAATAAATCAGTAACAGACCTCATCTTTCAGTTTTATGCCTTATCCACCTCTCCTTCTGTCTCAAACAGGTCCGTGCCTTTCTTTATACTCAAAAAAAGAGTATAAGGCTGTGTGTGTGTGTGTGTTTGTGTGTGTGTGTGTGTGTGTATGCGCGCGCGCAAAGGTGACAATTGATTGAGCTCCAATCAGCGAACGTGCCTCAGAAAAAAACAGTTAGCTGGCCAACCGCTTGTGGTACATATAGCTTCATTCACATGAGCTGAATGAACATCTGCCAATTTCTAGAACTGCAAAAGTTCAAATATGAAGAGGTTAGCTGAGAGAGAAGCCTGGCGAATGCTGCTGGTCCCTGTAGGGTTTATGCCCTAAGAAAACAAGTAGAATCAGTTAAGAAGGGAAGCAGACCCATAAGAGTAAAGAAATAGAGGAAAAAAATGGGTGTGGCCTCAAAGGTAAAAAAAAAAGTTGCCTTGATTGCTAACTACTTTTCAGTTGATCATTTCATGAGTTCTCTTTGTATTTAACGCTTACTGGTTTCGCCTGACCAGGCGGTGGCACAATAGATGGAGCGTCAGACTGGGACACAGAGGATCCAGGCTCAAAACCCCAAAGTCACCGGCTTGAGTGTGGGCTCATCCACCTTGCGCAGGGGCTCACCAGCTTGAGTACTGGTCGCTGGCTTGAGTGTGGGATCATAGACATGACCCCATGGTCGCTGGCTTGAGCAAGGGGTCACTTGCTTTTTTGTAGCCCTCGGTCAAGGCACACATGAGAAAGCAATCAATGAACAACTAAGGAGACTAAGGAACTCCAACAAAGAATTGATGTTTCTCATCTCTCTCTCTTCCTGTCTGTCTGTCTGTCTGTCTCTCTCCCTCCCTTCCTCTCTCTCTTACACCCAAAAAAGAAAAAAAAAAAAAAAAGAAAACACAGGTTCCATGATATTCCTGTGTCTGCATATTGACAAAAGCATCCAGTGTCACCCTGACTTAACTTGAGCTAGTTTGACTTAATTTTTAAAAGAAACAAGAAATCATCTGAAATGAATACTCCCAAATGTGTGTGTGTGTGTGTGGGTAGAGGTTGTGACAACAAAGTTTGGATAAAGATGACCACAGAGCTTTATGCATAACATTGAGGAATTGAAGCCAGAATAAATAAACACTGTTATTTCTACAGAATTGAATATTACTACCTCATTTTACATACATACATTGAGTTTGAAATAAAAGCTAAATTGTACATTTATTTATTTTGATATCAAATATCTAAAAATGGTCTTGTTTGGTTAATTGGATTAGAGGTTAGCCCCCCCCCACACACACACACTAGTTTCTCTTTATTTTAAAATCTAAATAAAGCATGCATTATTTTTCTAATCAGAAAAATGAACTAGGTATGAAAAAGAAAATATTCTAATTATAAATCAAAACAAAGAATAGAATACAATAAACAATGGTTGTAACTATGATTTAACAAAAATAGGTAAACAACTAGAAAGATATATCCTGATATTACTTCGTATATTTTTATGTTAGCAGATTAGGTATATTATTGGTGTTTTTATTTTCTTGCATACTTTTCTTAATAACATTTAAATTTACAGGTACCATTGTCTGCCACAGATCTGGCACGAATACAGTAAGACATCTGAAATTTACCTTATACAGCTCACTTGTTAGAAATACTACAACATGATGATGAGTTAGTAATTTATGTTGAGTAAAATGAAATATGTTCAACAATCTTTCTAGAAACAAAGTTTCTAGGACACAATACAGCAAAAGCTTTTAAATGAATGAATTGTCATCCTAGATATGCCTTAAAGCAAATTTTATACTACTGAATATTAAACTCCTAAAAGTAGTGGATTGACATGAAATACTGGCAGCATCGAACTATTTCTGTATAAATAATATTCCTGTAATGTAATGTTTTAGGCAAGATAGGATTGTGTCTTTAAGATAGAGACACATATAATGATAGCTGATGTCTGGAAGGTATTAGATTGTGGTTATAATAATCACTATAATTGTAACAGTTCATGCTAGCTCAACTGCACATCTATTCTTCATTTGTCCCTAAACTAATTTGTTCTACATATGAATATATAACCCTCATCAATTTAAAGTGCCATCCCTTGGCTATGTGGGTCATTAAAGAGAATACATAATGTATGAGTTCAGCAATCCAAACTTAGAGGAGAGAAGTCTTTTTAGCCATGTGTGAAATCATTGCTACAAAGCTGACTTCTGAATTTTAATCCAAATCAAGCCATGATCACAAATGACTATCAGTCAATTTTAGCATTAGTTATTGATTTTATTTTGAACAGAGGTGCTTCATTAATATTTAGAGTCCAGTATTCATTATTAAAAAAATTTACATCAGCAAATGATATAGATAACTTCCTAAAATTACAGAAATTTTCTTTAGGGCATGCTTTTCCCGAAGACAAACCATGAAACCTTAAAAATGTGCTGATGTCATTGAAACTTGTTCATTTAAAAAACACAACTTAATACTTGAGATGACAGGACAAATGTTAAGTTTGCTGTGGTAATGAATAAAGAAAACAATGAGTTAAGTGAAACTAAATATTTTCCATTTTATATTAATACTGGGGGAGGGGGGCTAAATGGTACCGGAAATATAAAGAAATTAATGAGAACTGAAGAAGAATGACAACACACTTGGTGACTATGCTAAAACTGTGACATTATTTTTGACTGTTTAACATTTTTATGAATATTATTTGATGTTTCACTTCCTTTTCACTTCCTCAAGTCTGGTTGCAGAGCTTTAAAAAGCACATCCCTATCCTAACAAAGTGTCTGTCTGCCTAGGATCGCTCAGTTCAGCCTTGAATAGTAAGGGTAATAGAGTTTACAGGGAGTCAGCTTTATTAAGTGACCTCTTTCTGTGACCATCTGAGAGTAGCTAAGATTCAAACCTTAGGGAACATGAAAAACTATTTTCAGGAATATGCCTAGGTTATAATTTTATGTTGGAAGTATAATGTGGAAGGTTAGCTACTCCATGTCTTCTTCACACTAAGACATATATGTGCTGACTTTTTTTTTGACAGTTTAGCAATTTTACTTAGGTAGGTTTTTTAAACTTGAAATATTAGAATGAAGTTCTGTTTTCTTTTAAAACGATTTTTTTTTGTAGTGTACTTTTGGGCAATAATCTGAAATACACTGCTTTTTTTGTTTGTTTGTTTTTACAGAAGTTTCTTTACAGTTCAAACGAAGAAGATAAATAGCCATAGCGTAAAAATAGTGGAGGGATTACCTAATATACTGAGGATTACAGTTCCAACATGAATTTGGGATTTCTGTTTCTTTGCACAGTGTGTGTCTGTGTGTTGCCAATGCAGAAAAACAGGAGATAGGATCACTTCCTCTTTGTGGCAATAGGATGATATCTCGATTTAACTTCTGCAATTTCTCATGGCATAGACTAAATGTTTATTTTAAATCAGTATGAAGATGCTGAGCTTCTTATTAGAAATACTAAATGAATATAAATAAACATATAAAATATTTTTCTTTCTTTTGTCTTAATCGTAATTTTTTTATCTCTTTCTCATGACTTCTCGTAGTATACTAATTCCAAAGAGAGAGTGCTACTGAATTTTATTGTTTTACATGCTATAAATTTTTTATTTGTCTTCTATGTTTAGAAGTCCTGAGAAAAGTTGAAAAACGACGTGGTGTTGAGTGTTGTTCCAACCACATAAACCACTTTAAAGCCTTTGCATGATGATTCTCAGTGGAGATCTTGGCATTTATATGTAGCTTAAAATATGTGTTTAACATTCTTGTAAATAGAGTTCTAAGGCAATAAAACATATTTGAAATCATTGCTGATGACACTGACAATATAATAAGCTTAACACTAAATGTGTTTTTATGTGTGTGTCTGCGTTTTATAGAGCATACAAAGATACGGTGGTATAACATTTTTAAAATGCACTGTAAGAGAAATATTTGGGTAAATTATGTAAGTTAATGAAGGGACCAAAGGTTGTATGTATTTTCTTGGATGGGAAAGAGGCATATGTTTGACCTGCCGTAAATTTATATTGAATGGAAATCAAACCAAACCCAATAGCTTCAAATGAAACTCAATAGAAACTCAACTGACAATGTGGCATGTATTTCTTAATATAAAAATACACATGTATTTCAGCTCTGCTTATTTATTTTTCCAATCTCAAACTTTTCCTTAATTGAATAAAATTCTTTATTTAAGTTTTAGCCTATCAATATGTCAGTGAGTTTAAATTGTAAACATCATTTTACTTTCGACAAAACAAAAGAACATCTATGGGTTCAAAACCACCAGTCTGTGAGCTCTTCAAGATACTAACAGCAAGCTCTCCTCTCTCTGTTGTTTCCGACAGCCCTTTCCCATTGTTAGTATTCATTCATTCACTGAGCTCCAACTTCTTTGCCAGGCCCTGTTGGCCACACCAGGGACACTGCAGTGCCAAAAAGAAAAGGTAAGTAAAGTCCCTAATACTCACATAGCTTACATTCTAGTGACAAAGAAGAAGATGAAAGCATGATAATTAGGCAGAATGGTGTTCCACAGGGATAAAGTTCATTAAGCAAGAAACGTGGATAAGGAGTGTTTGGAGAGACAGTGGTTGTCCATTTGCAGATGGTGGTCAGTTGCGACTTCACAACTGACATTTGAGCAGAGGTCCATGGTAACTGGGAGCAAGAACCACACACAAGGCGTGGTGAAGAATAATCTAGGTGTGCATATTCCCTGAGATGGGAGTGTGTCTGACATGTATGAAAAGCACCAAGCAGTCCAGTGTATAGGGAGTGAAAGAAAGTGCAGTAAGAGCTCAAGTCAGAAAGGTGTGAAAACCACTGCACGCATTTTAGCTTTTACCCTTTGTGAGAGCTGAAGCCACTGGTGTGTTATGAACAGTGTATCACACTGTGAGTTCATTTCTTTAAAAAACTGTTATTTTAATTTAATGTGTTGACATGGATTCAAATGACCCACTTAATATAACACCATCTACACACGGTACCATGCCCCCCGACGCATGCAAAAAGTCTCCTTCCACCCCCATTGCTCTCATTTTTTTAAAAGAGTCACATTGGCTGCTGTTTTCAAGAAGGTGGGAGCAATAGTGGAATCAATGACTCTGTGGGAATGGAGCGATTGTGTGGGGAGGAGAGGAAGTATATAAGGACCTCACTCCCTTCAAAGATTCAAAAATGGGGGGAAAACGTTTATGCAATTTCACAATGTAAAGATGATCACTGTAAATTAGTGCTTTAACATTTCTTATATTTTTTAAGAACTGCATATTTTAGAACACAAGTAAAGCTCTAATTTGCAATATTGAAAGATTTAAATGAAAAAAAGTATGCATATACACTATGTATATAAAATTGCATTTCCTTTCTGCACAACAACTTGATCATGTGTAGCAAAAACCTTAAAAAATATTTATAGTCATTATCCTAATCAGCCCACTCTAGGAAACTGTCAATAGGGAATAACAGAAATATCAGTGATGTCTATACAAATATGTCCATTGCTGTGTTGTTTGTACTAGTGAAAAATTGGAAAAGTCCTGGCCAGCTTGCTCAGTGGTAGAGTGTCGGCCCAGCATCTGGAAATCCAGGCATCGAATCCCGGCCAGGGCACACAGGAGAAGTGCACATCTGCTTCTCTACCCTTCCCTATCTCCTTCCTCTCTGTCTCTCTTCCCCTCCCACAGCCAAGGCTCCATGGAAGCAAAAGTGGTCCAGGTGCTGAGGATGGCTCCATGGCCTCCACCTCAGGCGCTAGAAGGCTCTGGTTGCAACGGAGCAACACCCCAGATGGGCAGAGCATCGCCCCCTGGTGGGCATGCTGGGTGGGTCCCAGTTGGGTGTATGCAGGAGTCTGTCTCTCTGCCTCTTCGCTTCTCACTTTAGAAAAAAAAAAAAAACTTGGAAGAGAACTACGTATAAATTAGCATAGTTGGTATTGTAAGAGAATCATCTTAAAAGTTGCTTAGAAGTTTGGAAAAAATTAGTAAGAAAACTTATTTTGGCTAAGAATCTTTTTGCTTCTGTTATTATTGAGCAGAAGACAGTTTTTTGACAAACTTTATGGAGATGTATTTAAAAATGCTAGTTCTATGAATATATGAGTTCTACTCACTTGAATCCAATGATAATTACTTGGCCATCTATCAAGTGACTTTCTGTACCATGAGAAAGGAATGAGGGAAAATATTAGGTGTAACAATCTAGAACCCAGCAATGAACATGTAAATGCTACTGAATTCTCTGTAATTATTTTTAGGTGAGAGGAGGGCAGATAGTGAGGAAAACTGTCCATGTGCCCTGATCAGGATCCATTCGGCAATCCCCGTCTGGGGCTGATGCTTGAGTACCAAGCTATTTTTAGCACCTGAGGCTAATGCACTCCAACTGAGCTATTCTCAGTGCCTGGGGCCATCTTTGAACTAATTGAGCCACTGGCTGCAAAACAGGAAGAAGGACAGAAGGAGGAGAGGGAGTAGAAGAGAAGCAGATGGTCACTTCTCCTGTGTGCCCTGACTGGGGTGGAACCTGAGATGTCCAAAAGCTACGCCAATGGCTACTACAGTCTACTGAGCCACTGGTAAGGCTGCAGTCTCAGTAATTTAAGTATAGTATAAGTTGAGAAATTTTATTACAGTAATTTTTTTAAAATAAAAATTACTTTTTCATTCATTTTCAGCTGGATTTTAAATGTTTGAAAAATGATTCATCTCCTTCAATGTTTAAATAAAATGAGTTAGCAAATAGCTCACAATAACATCCCTTTGAACTAGATGGTCCTCAACAACAAATTATGTGGGGTAATTTTTACTGATGAGTTAATTATTTAACTCCCCTCTAGCTTTGGCTCAGTTCACACTGTTGACAATTTCAAACTAATCAAATTTCCAGTATTTTGAAGTACACAATTTAACCTTGTTTCTTCAAGAAACTACTCAGATTCTTTCTTTACTTATTACCTTGTGTTGATATTATAGACATTAAGACTGCCACATACACATCTATTTCTGGGAAGAGATTTACTTATGGATATGAGATAAAATAAGAAACTGAGCTTTATGGTTAGTGAAGATGCTAGTGACACTATATTTCTACAGGTACTTGGAATGCATTATCCTAATGATGTTTATGAGGAAAAGATAAACAAAGGATAAAAATAAAGCCAAAGAAATTTGGAATGGGTATAGTACTTTCTTTCCAGTGAAAAATCTAAGAGAGAGACATTTCCATAATTAGCTCCTAGGATCAGTTTCATCTGATTCTTCACACAGTATTAAAATTCAATCCTTCTTATGTTCACCCCTTTGCTAAAGTATCCTCACACTGAACAATAAGCTAAAATATTAATACAATCAAAGGAAATTCAAAACAGAAGCCTCAGAAACACAGGCACATTTGACTGTGAATTTCACATCATTTAGACATAGTCACACTTCCACGAAGAAGCAACTTTGGATCTCTAAACAGAGGAAGGCAATTTGAATCAAACTGTAAAAATATGGAATTCTCTGAAGTTTATATCCGAGTAACTAGATTTAGCTAAGATGGAAATTAAATGATACTGTCAACCCAGTTGACTGCTTGGCAGTTTTGAAGACAGTCCTTCCAGAAGAGTAACGTATACCCATTCTTAAGACAAAGCTGGTCCACGTCATCATTCTATTGTGCTCATCTATAGCCAGTTTATTTAGTCTTTCATTTCTCCAGGGGCTTATCCTCCTGGTTTTACATATAGGAACCTATGGAACACAGTAGTCACCTAATCAGGTTTGGTTTTCTTTCTTTTCTTTTTTTTTCTTTTTGATAAATGTGATCTTTGTAGTTTCAGCTAGTTCTCTTTCTTAGGTGACTCCGTATTCTGGGGTTGGATTCAGATAGCATCCTCAGCACCTTCCTTCTTAATCTGATTTCCTCCCATGAATCGTGCACTTAAGAGCACGTGGGGTTCTGTAACTTTAGTCAATGAAAGGCATGTCTACTGTGTTGCTTAGGACTCCTTCCCCAAAGTACATGTGAGCTAATTGTAATATTTTGGCATGTTTAACATTTTGATATGAAAGTCATTTAATATTCTGATGTTTTAGTGAAACTGACTTTAAAAATATTTATAATTTTACTTAACTTCAAATGTAAAATTTGGAACAGTATTTTCCAAAGTTTCCACAATCACGAATATCCACTTTTAGGTAAATATAAAAAGCAACCCAAGGGCCAATCAAAATCTGCAGGGTTTTCATAGTCATTTATTTGTTTGTCTATAACAAGTATTTACCGATGGTTGGAAGAGAAGTGAACTCAAGTTTATATATGTGTGTGTGTGTCACTATATTTTGCATTTCACACATATGGTCTCACTTCATAATTTTAATAGTCTTAAGTATGACTTACCATCTGTATTTTGCAGATGACAAAATGAAACTCTGAGAGTCTGAGTGTCAGATGGGACAAAACTCTCAGTTGGGAATTCTAATTTATGGCATTTTAAATCTAAAGTTCCTGAATGAAATACCACTATGATGTCTCAATCTGATTCACTGCGTTCATGAAAAGCACTGTTATGTACGCATTAGGGGATAAATCGAATGGGGGCTCTGGCTTAGGTAACATAGTTTTAAAAAGGTATATAAATAAATATACAAATTAGATTATGACACAAAGCTATGTGTAGATCTATCACGGGTTATATAAAATCTTGTTTTGATGAAACTCTAACTTGAAGGTCCTAATACCTTTGTTTAATTTTGTAAATATTTTGTCTACCAAGAAAAGGAAAAAGGAAGGTTAAAACTAAAAGATAGCAATGTATGATTATCCAAAGTCAAAGACAATTATAACCTATAATATTCTAGTTCCCAACTTATCTAAGTTTTCATTTCTGTAGAATGCATTAAACAGAGATGGTCCACTTCCAGATCACGTGAACTCATGTTCTCATTTTTCAGCTTTTCATGACATCATATGTTCTCATTCATCTTTCCAATCTGAACTTGGGAGCACGGGAGGCAGGGTCAGAATGCTGGAAAGCCCTATGGTAGCACGGCTGCTCAATCTCAGGCTGTCAGCCAGGAGCAGACAGGACATAATGTTTCTTCAATTAATCTTTCTGATGTACCAATGATACTTTGCAGAACAGAACGATTACCAGTAGTTACTTGCTCTTTTTCTCTCATTCCTGGCCTATGAGCTTGACCAATGAGCCAGGAGAAATGTGCTTGAAAATGAAAAAGGGGCAAAGAACTATTAGCATTTTCCTTTTCTTAGTGCTGTCATTTCCTTCAGTTCACTGAGTTTGAATGGAGCATTTTTGATAAAATAGAAACTATGTTTTTTCTAATAATGATTATATATATGCTTACATATGTATTAATACACCATTTTAGGTATATTATACTTGTAGTTACCAGACATGTCTGTTCACATATAGAGCAAGTCATAGTAAAAAATTTAGAACACAGAGATTGACCTTCCAAAGTAGACCATGATGAGGTAACATTATCCCGTTCTCAGAAAGGACAGTGATGCGGTTCAGAAGCTCAATGGCAGGGAGCAGTCCCTCTGAGCCTCCAGCACTGGCTCATGTTTTTGATGTCTCTGAGTGAGTTAGGCTTTGTCGTTGTCACAGCAGCCTTGCTATCCTTGGGTGAAGATGTAAATCCTGGGGCAGCAGCAGGAATGGGGCCCGCATCCTCTGCTCTGGGTGCCAGGAGCAACCGTGTAATAGCCTGAAACAGGAAGAAATGCAAGCATCCCTACCATTGTTGCGTTTTTCAGGAAACAACGTTATATTTCTTTGAAGAATCTTGATGGAGGACAAAAATAATTACTGATCATAAGAAGACTGAAGGCATGTTGTTTGCCCTCTGTCACGGAAGTTAGACCAAATGAAATAAGAAGATGGTTTCAATGGAAACAAAAGCTCTGTGTACAGACTGAGGTCCTTACAATGAGTCTTGGGTTTCTGAGGGCACCTGGTCCCAAAGGCTGTCCATTGAATTCTGGGGATGAGAGAGGTAACAAGAAGCAAGCTCGAGCTTCTTCTGCCTCTTGAACTCTGAGATGCTGAGTCAAGTAGGCACCTCACGCTCCAGTAGGCTAATGGGCAAAGTAAGTAGAATGGGCAAAATAAATTTTTCCTTTCCATTCCAAAGAAGGCCTTCCTGGCCCACTGTCCTCCCTTCTGAAATATAGAATCTTGCCTCATAATCATGGCTCTTCCTCAATGTTCTCATGCTCCAAGAACACAGGTGAGAAGTTCTTTCTGTTGAATGCTTTGGACCAGGTCTATGTTTTACTAGTTACATCAAGATGGTGCCTAAAGCTACAGATATTATCCCATCCTCGTGTTTTTGAAGCATTTGGTCAGTGGAAGAGTGGGTTTTCAACTATCTAAGTGCAGGAGTGTCTCATTCAGCTTTATATTTCCTAGTTTCCGTCATAGCACACATTCAATAGAAGTTAAATAACTCATTGTGACTCTATTTGTGTTTTTATTTGTTCATAGAAAAGTATTTTGGTCTATATTTCAGTCTGCTTTGCAGAAAATTCTGAGATTATATGATTTTTCATGTATGTATGCTCACATCTCAACACAATTTAAAACAAAAACAGTGCTGGCCAGATAGCTTGGTTGGTTAGAGCACTGACCAGATACCAACAAAGGTTGTTGGCTCAATCTCCCGTTAGGGCACATATAAGAACAGGTCGATGAAACTGTCTCTCTTTCTCTTCCTTTCTCTCTAAAATCAGTAAATAATAATTTCAAAAACGTGTAAAAAATTGCAGTGCCTATCCTGGAGAGCCAACGTCACCAATTTGATCCTGGGGTCACAGGTTAGAACCCGGGGTCACTGGCTTAATCCTGTGGGCCTTGGTTCAACTCCCCAGGGTGAAAATTTGAACCCTGGTCAGGGTACATATGAGAAACAATGAACAGTATGACTAAGTGGAACAATGAGTTGATTCTTCTGTCTCTCTTCCACCACTCTTCTCAAAAACAAACAAACAAACAAACAAACAAACAAATAAATTTCATACATCCTTAAAACAAAAACAACTGGATATTTATCCAAGCTCACATTATCCCCAAGCTCAGACATGATTCTAATAATTCTATTATAACCCTTATTTTATGTTAGAACTACAGCAGTGTTATGAGTATCACAGTATTGATTTATAATCTGTTTTTGTTCACGGAAGTATCTCAAGTACCCCAAATGGTGCTTGGTATATAAAAAGCAGTCAATGCTTTTAAAGTTATTACTACAAATATGTAAGGTTGTACAGAGCAAAATTGGGTGCTGTTATAATGGATATGTCTCCATTTACTTTTTATAATTAAACTAAATTCGCAAGAGGAATTCTTGACAGTTCAAAAACATATCCAACTATCATATATCTTAAATCACCAACCATGGAAAATATATATTCAATTGATGACATCAATCAATTTATTATGGATCAATTTGCAGCCAACCGTTCACCTAAACCTGTCTAATGTTTTGGCAAGATACTTGAAAAGACTCACTAAAAATTTATTAGTGTAGCTTGAAATAGTTTTTATTCCCCTTTCTCTGGCTCAACAAAGAGAATACTGTTTGCCCTCAGAACATACAGATTTTATAGTTTAACATACTGAAGGATAGGCTTGCCAAGAATCACAGGTTTTAAAGAATTTTTATTAAAACCATTGCTGTGTTTTAACTTACATTTCATGTACTGCATTTTTATTTAAAACTCATTCCATGAAAATTTGTCTTTATCATAATCAATGCTTCACTTGAGTATTGGTTTGGAAATCTCTATCGATAAATAGATAGATAGATAGATAGATAGATAGATAGACAGATAGATGACAGATATAGATATATATATTTTTATCACTTTGCCTCTTTTTTATAAAAGATTTAAAACTAAATAGAATTCATACTTGTGTTGAACATATGCAATGTGTAAACTTTAGAAGTCCAATGCGTTATCCATTGCACTATGGAGCCACCTTGTAATGTATAAAGTTTAAAAACAGCTTGACCGGGCGGTAGTGCAGTGGATAGAGCATCGGACTGGGATGCGGAAGACCTAGATTCGAGACCCCGAGCTTGCCAGCTTGAGCGCGGGACCATCTGGCTTAAGCAAAAAGCTCACCAGCTTGGACCCAAGGTTGCTGGCTCCAGCAAGGGGTTGCTCAGTCTGCTGAAGGCCCGCGGTCAAGGTACATGTGAGAAAGCAATCAATGAACAACTATGGTGTCGCAATGGCAATGAAAAACTAATGATTGATGCTTCTCATCTCTCTCCATTCCTGTCTGTCTGTCCCTATCTATCCCTCTCTCTGTCCCTGTAAGAAAAAAAAACAAAACAAAACAGAATTCACATTGGCATTGGAGAACATGTTATTTTCACACGTAATGTTTTTTTAATAACTAAGCTTTGAATGACTAAGTTTCTCAGACACTGATTTAAATTTCAAAAGTATTAGCTTTGCTAAGTACTCACAGCACCAAATGAACAACCTTGTAGGTTACTGTGTATTATGAATTTAAGATTTTACTGATTATAAAAGAAAACAAACAGTAAAATTTCAAACTAAGACCAGGAAAAATTTAACTTTTAAACTCCATTTCCGTGTATAATAAAAGTCCAGTTGTTTTTATTGATTAAAAACTGTAAAAAAAGTTAACTGAATTTTCTTCCTAGATAAAATCTGATATAAATGATGGCAGCATATTTATTAATATTTTTTCTAAACTCTCACTGTTTGAGAATGTTTTATAAGTAAGCTAAAGGAAGTGAATTTTAATTCCTCCAAATGTCACTTTCTAATGAATATGCTACCAGTGTTTCCTTCTGTTTTGTAAGCTTTATGAAGGTATAATTGATATTAAAAAACAAAAATGAAACCTGTACACATTTAATATACATACCTTGATGAGTTTTGACATATGTGTGGATTAATGACAACATCATCACAATTAAGATACTAAACACACCCATGTCCATTACCTTTCAAAATGCCCTTGTGTTTTTTGGCGTGTGTGTGTGTGTGTCTGTGTGTGTGTGTGTCTGTGTGTGTGTTGTGATAAGGACACATAACATGAGATCTATTCTCTTAATATATTTTAAAGTGTGCAATACTACATTATTAACTATAGGTACTATGTTATAGAGCCAAGTTGTGGCAACAATCCAAATGTCCATCAATGGATGAACAGGTAAAGAAAATGTGGTAGGTATATATAATAGAATATTATTCAGTTTAAAAAAGAATAAAACTTTGCCATTTGCTACAGCATGGATGAATCTAGAGGACATTATGTTAACTGAAATAATCCACTCAGAGAGGAACAAATATTGCATGATTTCATTATGAAGTATCTGAAATAGTAGAACTGACAGAAACACAGAACAGAATAGAACAGGAATTGCCAGGGGTTGGTGCACAAAGAAAATAGGGAATTATTGCTCAATGGGTATAAAGCAGTTTTAAAAAAATGCAAGATGGGCAAATTCTAGAGATCTACTGTATTTTCTATTACAACATTTAGAATTTAGGCCAACCCCCTTTACTTATTTTCAAAAAATGAAAAAACAAAAAACAAAAAGAAAGACAAAAATATTCTTAAACCACAGAATAAAGGAAATAACTGTAATCCAGATGATGTATTCATTGGCAAAGGTTTCCTGAATTTACTAGACTTTGGATTACTGCACTATTGTTTCCTGCTTTTTGAACAAGGACTCAACATTGATATTTTGTACTAAACTTTAGGAATAACACAGCTATCTCTGATCAAGGTCTTATATGGTCAATTTTCTTAATTAAAATAAACAGGTAAGTGGGAAGTTATTTTTTTATTTATCTTAATATTTAGAGAAATTGACTGGAGAGTAGACTTTGTCTGTAAATTAGTGCAAAATAGAAGTGCACACATGACACTGTATTAAAGTCTATCTTGGTGCTATTAGAATTCTTTCAGAATTTAGAATCTCTGGTTTTGAAAACTGCTGCAACAGTGTAAAGGAAATAGTCATTGGCTTAAAACTATGAATTAAATTTTGAGTCATCATCATACAAAATAATACTATTACCAATGTGAATTTTAAATGAACAGTTATTAAGTGAGTGGGCAATTCATTTTTTCCTCGCTATTAAAAGTAAAGTGATAGAATGTATAAATAAGTGATCTAAATTATATACAAATCATGAAGCCATTTTTGGTTCCTTGTTTGACCTCTACAAGTTACAGGAAATATCAGAGAAAACATTAACATGCATCATACAAATTTAAATTAAAAATTAAATTTTAGCTAATGTGAATTTGATTTGTATGGAGAGATAAATCTTTTTAGAAATATTTTCCCATAAAAATCAACAAGTTTATATGTAGTAAAATTTAAACTTTGAAATACTTTATCAGAAATGTATCTCAATATCATCAGTCTATAAAATATTCTTAATAATTTTATCATCAGACTTATAAATTATGTATTATCAAAAATTTTATTTTTTCTTATTATTTGAGAAGTGGAAGACAGGGAGACAGAAACAGACTCCTGCAGTCATCCTAACCAGGATTTACCTGGCAAGCCCCCTATAGGGCAGTACTCTGTCCATCTGGGGCCACTGCTCTGTTGCTCAGCAACTGAGCTATTTCAATGCCTGAGGCAAGGCTATGTAGTCATTCTCAGTGCCTGGGGCCAAGTTGCTCAAACCATTCTAGCCATGGCTGTGGAAGCAGAAGAGAGAGAGAGAGAAGGGGAAGAGAGAGGGGTGGAGAAGCAGATGGCTGTTTCTCCTTTGTCCCAGAATCGAACCCAGGACTTCCACAGGCTAGGCCGATGCACTTCTGCTGAACAAACCAGCCAGGCCAAACTAATTTTTTTGATATCAAGCATTTGACTGAAGTAACTAATATCACTTCCAATAATATTTAATAAAAATGAAATTGTTAAAAGTAGAAATTTTGATGACATATAAATTCATAGAAAAATGAGCCAGAAATACCTTATGATCAATCAAGATATATTAACAAAGGGTTGTGATATCATAAAATTATGACATTACAAGATCATTTTCTGCAATTTGTAAGTTGTTGTTCATGTGTTGCTCTTATTAATTTTTATAAATAATAAGATATTTTAAAATAAATTATTTCATATTTTTGTACTTTTTATGTACTTTTATCCTGCTTTTTAAATGATGTTCTTCACATTCTCATTCTGTAATTTCCCCTAATCACTCTTTAATGCCCAATTTTCTTGATTAAAATAAACAGGTTAAGTGGGACGTTATTATTTCTTTTAATCTTAATATTTGGAAAGCATAATCTAGTGTAGTCTCCTTATTGTTCAGTTTCTCTCTCTCAGGTGCTTTTATTTATCTTGATTATATAACTTACCTCATACATGCTAATATTTTTTGGACATAAGGTTTTTTGAGAGTAAAATCCAGGGTTTAATATCTAAGCCACGGTTTCCTAGCTCACCAAACATAACCTACTTATACGACTATCCTGAGCAGATTTTTAAAAAGAACGTTTTCTCCCTCAGTGAGAAGGCCCCAGCAGCCATCATCCCCCATATCTGACATTGCTGGTAAATGAGAAAAAGCTCCAAATTGTTACAGAATCCTAAAGAAAACTGCACACCTCTCTCTTTACCACCTGGGGCCCTGAATGTATGAAGCAGGGAAAAGAAACACGCAAATGTTGCTATTCATTTACCGATAGCTGATTCCACTGAATAGTTTCCTTGGGTTTCCTAATATTTTCATGGGTTTCTCAGCAGACACTCATCAATCATTTCTCTTGTCAGCAAGGAACTAATTTCTTTTTTTTTTTTTTTTTGTATCCATGTTAAATGTTGCCTGAAGGGACTGCAATTTCTGAATCCTCTCAAGGTAAGAATTTTCTTGGAAAAGTCTATAATACTCGACAGCAAAGAAATCACCATTAAGGAAAAAGCAAATAGCAATGATCCCCATGCATACTAAGAAACAGACTACCAGACTTCACTCTAATGGCACTCCTGATTACCATACATAGAATATAGAAACGAAGCAGAAACATGGCACTGATGCCAAGCGACAGACCTTTTTCCACTGGGTATGGATTCCACCTTGTCTGTGGAGCTCAGTGTTGGTTTATCAGTGACCATTATCAATGCCTACTTCTAAGAGCCACTAAGATTTGAGGTTTCTTTTGAAGCGAATGCATATTTGCTTCTCTAACCAATATGTTGTCTTTGGGCGAGGATGATCTGACAATTAACTAGAAAATTAAGTGAGAATCTATCTATTCCTCAAATAGATAAGAATTTTATTATAAACCTCTATTAATTGAGAAAAACATGAATATAGTGACTCAAAATAACAGTGAGAGTCAAGACCTCTTTCTTTCACACTCCTATGTTAAGTCAGATAATCCCTTTGGATTTATTCTTTATTTTTCTTTTGTACAACCTTTAGAAAGAAATGCTATGTGATTAGATCCTTTTTTTTTTACAAAATTTTTAAGGTATAGATAAAGATCATTCTGGCTACTACTTCACACATGCGCACACATACAGTGTATCTGTAAAGTCATGGTGCACTTTTGACCGGTTACAGGAAAGCAATGAAAAATGATAGAAATGTGAAATCTGCACCAAATAAAAGGAGAACCCTCCCAGTTTCTGTAGGATGATGTGGCAGCATGTGTGCATGTGCAGATAATGATGTAACACCGTGTATACAGCAGAGCAGTCCATGGCCATGCCAGTCGAGATGTGGACAGTACAAAGGAAAATTCAGTGTGTTCTGTGGCTCACTAAATTTGAATTCATGACCAAAGTGCAACGTGAATTTTGGTGCAATTATAAAAAAGTGCCACCACATAGGAATAACATTACTTGGTGGGATAAGCAGTTGAAGGAAACAGGCAGCTTGGTGGAGAAACCCTGTTCTGGTAGGCCATCAGTCAGTGACGTGATTGTAGAGGCCACAATTCCCAGAAAGTGTCATCTTTCAACAGGACGGCGCTCCTCTACACTATACCACCATTGTTCATGAGTTTCTAAATAGAATATTCCCCCAGCAGTGGATAGGCAGGGGTTCTGTCAAGCCATGGCCATCACGATCCCCAGATCTGGCACCCTTATACTTTTACTTTTGGGGTTATGTGAAGCAACGTGTGTACATTGAACATATCAATGACATTAATCACCTAAAAGAGAATCACAGATGTTATTCACTCTGTTACACCAGACGTCCTTACCCGTGTGTGGCAAGAACTTCACTATCGTTTGGATCTGTGTAGGGCAACAAATGGAGCCCACATGGAACAGCACTGAATAGATATGAAACTGGGAGAGTTTTCCTTTTATTTGGTGCAGATTTCACATTTCTATCATCTTTTGTTGCTTTCCTATGACCAGTCAAAAGTGCACCATGACTTTACGGACACACTGTATATAAATTATTTTTATTTGATGTTAGAGAGAGAGGAAGGGAGAGAAAGAGTTAGAAAGACATGAACATCGATCTGTTTCTCCATGTGCCCCTCCTGGGTATTGAACTCAAAATCTTTGTGTATTGGGACAATGCTCTAACCAAGCTCTTCAGTCAGGGCTGACATATATATTTTTAAATATAACTAAGCTTAAAAAAAAGAACTGCACTTAAGGTACAAAAATGCATCTTTGTATAAAATCTCTTCTATTTCCATTTTCTAATAACTTGATTGCTTTGATCAGATTTTGTTCTCCAAAGCAAAGACGGCTGCAAAAACATGTCTCATTCAAGTGAAAATAACTGTGTAATTTCCCTCTTATGGTCAAGCAAACGATGAGACAATTAAAGCAACCTGGTCTTCATTCAAAAGCACTATTAGCAACCATGATATTTTACAACCTTTTTCATACCCGTTATGCACTGAATGGATGTGTTCCCCTCCTGACTCATATGTGAAAAACCTAACCCTCTCAATATGATGGTATTAGGAATCAGGACATGAGGTGGAGCTCTCCTGAGTGGAACCCATGCCTTTATGTGACGACGTGGGAGAGGCTGCTTCCCACCTTTGTTCTCTGTCACGTGATGACATAAGAGGGTAATTGGCTGCCAACTAGGAAGAGAACCCTTTCCAGACACAAGCTAATTGACACCTTCATTTTGGACTTGCCATTCTCCAGAACTGTGAGAAAGAAATGTTTTCTCTGTATACTGCACAGTCTATGGTATTTTGTAACAGCCCTCACCAAGTGAGACTGGACCCTTGCTGTAATCAGGAAAGAACAGGGAAGTGACAGAGCCACCTTTCCTCAGTCATTCTCTCCATTCTTAATGTCTTGACCATACACAGGACTGCAGCTGGAATCCCTTCATGTTCCATTCTTAACACTTTATGATGGGTTTCTCAATACACGAAGACACATCATTCATGCACTGAACACTTACATTTCTGATTATTTCCTAGACATGGCTGAGGCACTGGGGATAGAGCGGTGAGGAAAGCAGGCACAGTCCCCCACTGTCATGTGCCCTCCAGTCCGGTGGGTGAGCCCAATAACACATAGATAAAAATAACGTTGCAAACTGTGATGAACACTATAAAAGAAAAAAGCACCACAATAACAGAGCTACAAACAGATGTTTTAAAAGAGAGAAGGGAAGGTTTCTCTGAAAAAGTTACATTGAAGTTCAGAGGGTCTAGTCTTATCTTTCCCGGTTCATAATCACTCAATTCGTCCATGGGAAAGCGCAGTGACTCAAGAGCACTCTCTTGTCTGTGAATATGTTGCTGTCTCCCTCTTTCTCAGAACACAACTCTTCTGTTTTTCATCTGTTGAAACTCTTACTCTTTGCTTTCTCTTTCTCCAACCCATGTATGTATCTCTTCCCTTGTTCTATAGCCAGATGATGAAAGTTTACTAAACTACACACAATATATTTCCAGGAACTTGATGTAGTCAACGCCATCTCAGTTTATACATCGGAATGCATGCCTAAAGGCCACATTACACAATTACATAAATTTGTCTCAATTAATACCCTCCACCTAGCAACTCTGAAAGGGAAAGACTCAGTATTAACCAAAAATTAAATACAAAACATATTATCTACTCAGAAGCATCACAAATTTTCTTGGCACCAGGATTTACAAATTATTTCAATTTGTGGTTCTTCAGAAAAGTGAGCATTGATGACTCATGGTAGAAATAAGTAACAGTTACTAATCCTATAAAAAAATAAGATAATATGCTAATAAATGTCCATATATTAAACAGAAGCAGAGCTTTCTCCTTTCTCTGCCACTTTCTCTTCTGTATATTTAAGCAGAGAGATTCTGAGATTATGTCCTATCTCTGTACCTTAAGTCTTAAGAGGTTAGTCAACACGGAAGGATTTTACTCTTGATGGTAAATTCGGGAGACGCTGAGCGGGGAGGACTGATAAACTTGGGGTGTTTGCAGTGGGTTTAACCTTGGTGACATAGTCTGTGCAGCTGAGGATACATTTGCTGAGTCCCACGAATATACTTATTTAGAAGTAACTGTTAGCAGCTTCCAACATAAAGTGCTTTGGTAAAAATTCTCACTTTTAAGTTATTTTAATTCATGAAATTACATGAAGAACTTAGTTCAATTTCAGTTTGTTTGTACTTACTAATCTTTAAGGGAACCTTCACCAGCTGGATGTTTTAATGACCCAGGAAGTGAGTGACTGATTTTAAATAATTGCTCTAGTGTTTCTGGGCAGAAGAAATCTAAATCTTTTAAATGCATACAATGCATTTATTTATTTATTTCTAATTGAATTTTATTTGGGTGATACTGGTTAACATAATTATACAGGTTTCAGGTGCCAATTCTACAACACAATTTTGTTCACTGTATTATGAGATCACCCCACCAAGTCAAATGCATGAGTTACTTATTCACTGGATTTAGTATCTTAAAAAATCTTATTAGACAGTTTAACTATTTCTGTAATAATTATTTTAAAATACTCAAAAACAGACTTCTTGACTTTATTATAGTACTAATAATACATAGAAATAACATTTTAACAAATATTCATGCAAAATATATACACACATACGTAAAATATACAAAATATAGAGACACGTCTTTAACGGATGCTAAATAATGAACCCAAATAAGTTTTTACTTAAATTAACACCCGTGACTATGCCCTTAGAATGCCCTTATGTTTTCATGAGAAGGGAGACCCTGACTGTGTATATAAGGTTGCTCTTCAACACAGGTAAAGTGACCAGAAAAACAACTCTTTAAGACCTCTCCTCCCACCACATAAGATACTCATCCATATATCAACTCAGGCAGTTTCATGAGGAGAGGCTCATTCTGAAAGAAGGTCAAGGTTGCAGATTATAAAGCTGGAAGGCTCATTATACTTCACTTTCCTTTTGTACTCCCACACTATTAAGTTGAAATTCTACATAAGGAGCAACAGTAATTAGACCTATTCTGGGTCACCACCAAGGTTTTCTATCCAATTTCTTTCCTGTTTATATTTGAGTTACTCAGAAGTTATCTGCATGTCCTTTGGACAAATAGGACCTATTTTTTTTAAACTCCCTCTGTACAAAGAATGTAATCTTAGCTGACTGGATTCTGGATTCTATCATTGTATTTCTCTCATTTAACTGAGAAATCTCAGAGTAAAGAGCAAAAGTAGTAATTCATCATAAATCTCCTCCCAATTCAGAAAAAAAAATTAAAAACCTATACTTTTTGTTTAAAAGGCTTTATTGCTTAAGCCTGAATTCAGACTACCTAATTAACTTCACTTACTACAACCAAACAGAATTTTTATCTATAAATAATCGTTTATGAAAGAATTATGAGGTTGTTTTTAACATAATTTTTACATCTATCTATTTTTGAAGTTTTACTTGGGTCATTAATTGGGAACCATTAATTGGAAAATAGAACAATTAACTATTACTGGTTGAGAATTTTAAGAACATCTAGGAAGTTAATTGACAACTGATTATTATGTGTTGATAAATTAGACAGGTTTGTGGTCACGTCACAAAGCTCATGACTCAATCAGCATAAGAGACCTGGGTCTTCAGTCTAGTGTTCATTACCTTATCCTCTATGCTTTCAGCATTGGCTTTTGGTTTAATAGTCTGAAAAATTGCATAATGTTTTATCTGCACTTGGGCAATTATCTTAAAAATTAATTAGAAGAGTGTTGGGTACTTTGCTGCCTTTTTGAAAATCTTATAGGGAGGGGGGGACATGGGGGAGAAAGACAGGGAAATGGTGAGGGAAAGGGTTTAAAAAGGGACAAATATAAGTTGACAAAAAGTGATTTGACTTTCGGTGATGGGTATACAACATAATCAACAGTTCAAATGCTATTAAAATGTTCACCTGAAACCTATGTACTCTTACTGATCAATGTCACTATGTTCAAGTTAATTTTCTAAATAAAATTTTTTAAGAAATCTGATAGAATATTCTGATATATACATTGTATATATTGTTGGTCATAATATTTTTTTAAATGTTCATAAACAAAAATTAAGAATAAAAATAGTTTCAAATGTGGAAAAAGTAATAGGATATATTTTGAGTATCTAGAAGAACTGAAATATTTAGCTAAAAGCACATCTATTGTTATACAGGCTCTGCTGACACACTTCACTGAGTTGCATAATTGGGTATAAAACTCAATGCCAAGTTTTATTTTATAAATTAAATGTAAAAAGTGACCCTTATATAAAACAACAGTTTTTCTCACCTAGGTGATTCTTGTAGCCTTGAGTTTTCGTTATGTAATCACCCTTAAATTTGCCTGACTCAATTTTCACCAATTTCTTATTTCTTGAATAGATTCAACTCTAATTTTTTGTCTAAATTTAAAATTCACTGCTGCATTTTCCCCATAATTTGAAGTAAGTAAAATATTTATTCAGGAAAGGGTTTCCAGTTCTCCTTGCAAATATAAAATGGCAATAAATTTCACAAAATATGAGATATGGAAAAAGATATTTAGGAGATCAATAAGGTAAGTTAAGATTTGATATTATACTATTTGTTGGCAGTCATTTTCATTTTCTCAGGAAGGACTTTGCTATGTAGCACAACTGTATTTTTGATCTATAAAATAAAATTATCAGCAAACACTAAACCTTTTCATTTCTTAAAGTAAGATTTTCTTAGTTGTTAAACTAATTTCTCTTACATGGTTATCACAGAAATGGAGATGGTACATTATAGAACCTTTCCAAATTACTGCTGACACACACATTAAAAGCATGTCTTTGTCTCAGGATCATTTTGGGGTAATTTTATGGAGACTATTTAAGTATACTACTTATAGAATTAAGAAGCAATAAAAAAATAAAACTTGTTCCTAAAGGTTTTATTTGAAATAAGTACATGATACCCCTTTCTTCTTACGAGGAAATATCATGAAAAATGGTTTAATTATCAAAGCTCTGTAATATCTATTCATTCATTGTAAATATTAAATAATATGTGTTGTCACAATGTGCATGATGTATAAAAGCTCCCTTTTTCATAACCTTGATTCAAACCAAAATTTCCTGGTTTACTCATCACTTCAAAAGTGTATAAATAAAAAATAATTTAATATACTCATGTTTACCAGTGTTTATCAGACTCATCTATAAGTTGTTGAGGTTGTATCATTTCTTTACATTTAACGTTTTTGTAGCAGGTAATTAGTTAATAAATACCACAGAATTTTAGTAACTTGTCTCAACTAGATTATTAAAACACCTTGAATATAAGGAACTAAAATAATATTTCTCTAATGAGCCCAATGAGTATGTAAGATGAGGAAAGTTTATAATTATTTTGACATACCCTTATATATATTTTATTACTAATAGCAATAGTAAGCTGTTAGTTTTGTATCAGTGTGCAATAAACTTGACTCCGCAATAATTTTAGGTCTTCACAAAAGTAGTAAGAAAGAAAGAGCACTTGGAGAAGTTAAGAAACTTGCTTAAGTTTACATAACTCTTGAGAGAAAAATTCAGGTCACTCACCCCAATTTCAAGTTCAGAGCTTTCAAATAAGTTGTATAATAATAAGAGAAAAATGTTAAAATACACTTTTTCTCCTTGAATCTTTACTTCTTGTTTCTTACAAAGAGTAAATAAAAGCTTTACATAAAGATTGTCTTAAATTTTAAGTTTAATAATCTAGATTTGTGAGCCTATAATTTTGAACAAGAACCCATGTATTAAAAGGTTTCCAAAACATGTTAAGTTAAAGTGTCAATAATAATGAAAATAATAATAATAAAAAAAGATTATCTGCTATTAATCACTGAATAGAAAAGGACATTGCAATTAGGTCTACTTTAGCTGAGATCACATTATATTGATTTTATATCCTCATTTCCACTGTCCCAGCACACTATTATCACTGGGTGTGTGGTTTCAGTAAATGAAAATCTTTGTGTGTGTGTGTGTGTGTGTGTGTGTGTGTGTGTGTCAGAGACACAGAGAGAGGGATAGATAGGGACAGAAAGACAGGAAGGGAGAGATGAGAAGCATCAATTCTTTGTTGGTGCTCCCTAGTTGTTTATTGGTTGCTTTCTCATATGTGCCTTGGCAGGGGGGACTACAGCAGACCAAGCCAGTGACCTTGGGCTCAAGCTGGTGAGCTTTGCTCAAGATGGCAACCTCGGGGTTTTAAACCTGGGTCTTCAGTGTCCCAGTTTGATGCTCCATCCACTGCGCCACCACCTGGTCAGGCAGTAAATGAAAATCTTGTTGCATTTATTTCTAAGTGCTTAGATAGGGCTATACAGGGTCAATACTCAAAAGTTTTAGAGTCAAAAATTTTTAAAATTAAACTAGAAAAAAATCTTAAACATTAAGATATTAACAACTTAAAGAATAAGATTAATAAATTTTGAAGATTAATAAGATTATTTTAACGTTATCAAAGTGAATAAATAAATCATCTTGATTATTATGTGCAAAATTCTTTATCTGAACATTGAATACTCTGCTGGAAGCATAATTCCATTTAACTTTCCTAGTAAATAAGTTCGCCACACAAATATATATGGAACAGGAAGGGTAGAATAACTAAAACTCCTAAGAAGACACTTAATTATACCTTTCACATGTACTTGTGATTTATCTGATCTTTTCCCCAAAATTAACCTTTTACCTCTATTAGTGCTTTTGTTGTGCCTCTTGAGCAGAAGCTATTCATAACAAAATACTGTGCTAGAAGTAAAATGCTTACTGCACCACTTTAATATAAGTGCCATAGTCAACAAGACAGTGTGAGTCTGTGCTGATGAACTTCGCGGGGCTGTGGTTTTGAGCATCATTGCGCTCTGACGTTTAGTCAAACTGATCACCTAGATATATTCCTACAAGATGGTCTCACACCAATGACTGATATATCTGGGTCTATGCTGATAATGTTGCTTTGGAGAAGAACCGCATTTTATCATCTTAATAGAATATTAAAGTTGAAATGGCACAAGAATTTTTGGGTTGTCAATTTGCAGCTACATGTTAAACTTTCAATGCTAATTCTTACCCACAAAACTTTGTCCAAAGGATAGAAATAAATTAATCTCGCAAAAGAACTTTAGAAACATATTTTTAAAACATTTTAGGATTGACAACTTACCTATGGCTTTTGACTTATTTGAAACATGGTATTAAAACAGAAAAGCCTAATACCAATATCTGTGAGCGTCACTTCTTTGAATAGTTTAATGACTCTGTTCTCCTTTAGACTGCTCCATTACAGTGGCAATCACATAAATTTTTGGTGCTCAATCTTGCTTCAGTATCTAATAGATTCCTCAGCACGTAGTAGGCACTCAATATTATTAAATTAATCTTTGAGAAGTAAAATATTTAATTTTATCTATATTTTTATCTATGGTGGAAGACTTCACATCTTACACTACACTAATTAACATGGTTAAATTTATCTGTTACTGGCTACAAAGTGAGGCCCTGACAAAGAGAGAAAGGGGACAAAATCTGATAGAAGTAAAAATAATCCAGAAATCTAACCTCATTATATAGTCACAATCTGACATATTTGTTTTACTGAGGGAAATGTTATCACCCTCATGTAGGAAACACATGAAATTAACTTACATACTAACTTTTTAAAATAAACACTGTATTACTCTGAAGTCTAAGGAGATCTTAATCAAATAGACTTAAAAATTCAAAGTAAATCATTCAATACACAAGTAGTCAAGCAGAGATATCCATATAGAGGTGAAGGAGACTACAATAAAATCTGTAGCACAGTGGGAAAAAGTGATAAACATTTAAAATAATTACATTATTAGAGGCTATGGAGTAAAACAGTTAAAAAGTAAGTTCAGGAATACATGCTGCCAAAGTTCTAATTCCAACAAGGCCATTTATACTTTGTGCCCTGAGCACGTTCCTTAATTTCTCTATCCCAGAGTTTCAGGCTCTGGAAACTGGGTACAATGACAGAACCTATCCCATCAAGTTATTGTGAGGAATAGATAAATTAGTATGTATAGAAGTATATATACACATACACATGTATGCCAGGTTTTAAAAATTTATAATAATCATAATAATTATCATTTAAAGTCAACGAAATGTCAGCCAGGTATAGAATGTTTGTGAAACTAAAGTCTAATGAATCAAGAGGTTCTTTTGAAATCTCTGTTGCCTTAACATTAATTTTATTAAACATATTTTTAGTGAAATAGATATGCCCAACTGTTACACATGCTGTCCTGAATTACATATAGCTCTTATAATATATCTTATACATGATTATAAAAACATATATAAATATTTAAATCAAATAATATAATTTTGTGAATATATATTAGGTAAATGTTTATTTCCAGTGTTAAGAATTTATTTCTCATAAGAAATATTTTCCAAAGAAAATGTTACCTTTGTTAGTTTTGGAACATAAAAATTTCTAGCATATTTTATAATAACTTTTTATAATTATCCATAAGTTATAATAATAAACAAGCCACCACCATGCATGTTTTCCAATCTCATATAATCTCACTACATGTCACATTGAATTTAAGAAAGGTAGTTCATTTTCTGCCTGACTGCTATAACAAATGTAAATTATAGAGAAGAAAAGAATTGCTACTTTTTATTATTACTTATCTATCCTTCTTTATACTTGTCTTCAAAACTATGATAAAAAAATAAACATATTAAGAGATCAAAAACTGAGTTAACTTCAGGATCTAAATTTGTGAGATGTTGGAACCCCAATTCTTCTATATTGATAATGGCAGATATTTCTGTAAGAGTCTAAGGACAACATTCTGGATTTTCTGAGCTCATAAATAAATACTGAAAAAGAAATCCAACAAGATACTTGTAGAACATTTACAGCAATTCATATTTAGTATAATAAAATCCCCAAGGTTTAGCCTGGTTTATGGTGGCACAGTGGATAAAGTGTCTACCTGGAATGCTGAGGTCACCAGTTCGAAGTCCTCAGCTTGCCGGGTCAAGGCACATAGGACAGGCAGTCGATGAACAACTGAAGTGAAGCAGCTATGAGTTGATACTTCTTGCTCCCTACTTCTATTTGTGTAAAATCAATAAATAAAATCTTTTTAAAAATTCCCAAGGTTTATCTTGAATTTTTTACAAATGAATTACACTTTCCAGTAATGGTAGTATCTTGGTGGAAAGGCTAATTGGTATAGTTTTTAATCAGATAACACTCAGAATGGGTCAGGGCAATGAATACTGTAACAGGTATTTGGGTCACGGTTCCTCTTCTAGGTTGGTTATGGTCCTTCTGCCCTTTTAAAGAGAGGCAGGATTTTATTATATGGACAGCTCGGAATTTATCTAACTCTTTTCAAGATAATCTGATACTTGACTATGTAAATGCTAAAAATGCATAGCTTGTTTTCAAGCGTCAGAACATGAAACTGTCTAACCTTACCCTCGTCTTGATTGGCATTTTCCTACTCCCACTCTCTCATGTGCCCCGACACAAAGCTGCCCTGCCCTTTCTCTTCTCATTATTCTCACTTTACAGCAATGATAATGCCTTCCTTTCCCAGTGCCTAGGGCCTGTGGTGGAGGCACTAAGGAACACAGAGGAACACCGCAGCGCCCTGCTCTGTTGTCCCCAACACGGTGGCTCGTCACAGCATTGATCTCTTCGAAACATTCTCACGCTCATTATCGTACCCAAATCCTTCTCAGTTGTTTTCCAGGATAACCTAAAATCAAATAAAACTCTAAAATTTAGTTTTACGTTCTCTAAAAAAAAAAAAAAAAAAAGGCTGAGAACACTTTGGAGATAATGTGCATGTTTTCTAAAGAAATATTTTTCATTACTTAGAGAGGCTGTATTTCAAAAGTCTTAAAGAAGTATGCAGTTGGGAGAAAACATAAAGAGCTAGAAAGGGCACCTCTGCCCATGTTAGTCATGGGCAAGAGAAACATGAGGCAGGAAGGACAGTTGGTGGCAGCAGAAAGACAAATAGAAAATTCACTCGCAAACTTACTCTGAACAACAATATGTTCTGGGGTTATAAAACAGGAGTTGTTTGCTGCCCTGGAAGGCTTACACTCATGGGGAAAATGCAGATAAAAGAACAGATCAAATACTCAGGACCAAACTAAGATGCATTCTTAAATTAAATGATCTACAGGAACCACTTCTTAAAACCTAGACCTGATTACTTAAGGGGTGAAAAGATGTCTATCTCTCTTGCCAGCAGGGGGAAGCAGTGAGAAAGGCATGGAACCTTCAGGTTCCATGACTGAAGAGATGGCTGGTTCCATCCATATCTGGGGGGAGGGGTAATCTTTTATAGCATCATTATGTGTTTTTTGTTTTTGTTACAGACACACAGAGAGAGTGAGAGAGAGGGACAGACAGGAAGGGAGAGAGATGAGAAGCATCGATTCTTTGTTGTGGCTTCTTAGTTGTTCATTGACTTTTCTCATATATGCCTTGACCTGGGGGCTACAGTAGAGTAAGTGACCCCTTTGCTCAAGCAAGTGGCCTTGGGCACAAGCCCACTAGTGACCTTGGGCCTCAAGCCAGTGACCTTTGGGCTCAAGCTAGTGACCATGGGGTCCTGTTTATGATTCCACGCTTAAGTCAGTGGCCCCATGTTCTAGCTGGTGAGCCCATCCTCAAGCCGGATGAACTCATGTTCATGCCAGGGACCTCAGGGTTCTGAACCTGGGTCCCCAGTGTCCCAGTCCCATGCTCTATCCACTGTGCCACCACCTGGTCAGACTATAAAATAATTTCTTTAGATAGATTTTAAGACTTAGACATTATTAGAAGAGAAAATATCTCAATTATATTATGATTGATAGGTTTTGCCAGCTTACCTATAAACCTAATTTCTATATTTAGCGATATTAGTATGAGAAAATGCATTGAAACAAATTGGAAGTATAGCTTTTCCCATAGCCCTCACATTCCACTGCAGTCTCTATGTGATGAGAAATTTCTCTAACTCCACTATCAGCTCACATCTTTACCCTCGCATAATTATGCATACATCTTTAAGGACATAATAAAATTTTCCAACAAGGTCATTTAGTTAATTCTTAAAATACAATAAAAACTACATGACTATTCTCTATGGAAATTACTATGAGCTTTGTAGGAGAAAATAGATACATTTCTCCTTAAGTGTGTGTGCTGAGAAGGAGGAGTGAGGAGGAGGAAAATAAAGGTTAGGGTTGAAACAAACTAAATGGAAAAAAGGAACAATAATAATCTGTACTAGAAACTTACTTGTGATCAAATGTGTGCACATATGCAAGTTACATATATTAACATTTCATTAAGGAATTAAATTGTATTAAAAAGTGTCTTTTTTTGTGTGACAAAGAGAGACAGAGGGAGGGACAGACAGACAGGAAGGGAGAGAAATGAGAAGCATCAGCACTTTGTTGCGGCTTTTTAGTTGTTCATTGATATTGCTTTATATGTGCCTTGACCTGGGTGGGGGCTACAGCAGACCGAGTGACTCCTTGCTCAAGTCAGCAACCTTAGGATTTAAAGCCCGGGTCTTCCGTGTCCCAGTCTAATGCTCCTTGCACTGCGCCACCACCCGGTCAGGCTAAAAAGTGTCTTTAAAAAAACATATATTTCACAAGCAACTGGATAAAAAATAAATAACAAGCATAGTTAACAAACAACTTCTAGGAGTTAAAATTGCCTTTTGTTATCTAGAATGCCTCTGCAATAACTATTTGTTGCATTGTACATCATCTACACACTCTCATAGCCTTGTATTATATTTAAATAAATAAGACGATTTATTATTACTTTAACAGATATATGTGGAGTGCTTACTATACGCTGCGGTTTTAAAATGAAGCAAAACATTTTAAAATTCTCGCCCAAGGGAATTTACAAATAATACAAACAAAAATAAAACGTTAAATATATAATACGTGATTTGGGGATGCATTTTATAGATAAAAGTAAATTAAGGAAGGCCCTGGCCAAATAGCTCAGTTGGTTATAGTACTGTCTCCATACTCGAAGGTCGAGGGTTTGATCCCTGGTCAGGGTCCATACAGGAAACAGTCAATAAATGCATCGGTAGGTGGAACAACAAATTGATGTTTCTCTCCCTCTTCTTCTCTCTTTCTGAAATCAGTCAATAAAAAATAAATTAGGGAAAGTGCTAGCGAATACTGGGAGTATAGCAATTAAAATAGGGTAAAGAAAGCAGAATACATGCTAACCCTCACACGATGGACGGGTGTGGTTAGCTGGTTGCTTCTGGGCAAGTCTGATTAGCTCAGGATCTCATTACAGTTCATGGATTATCCCAAGTATATCTTATTTACATTTTATTCAGTATGTAATTTATTCTTAAGCAATAATTTGACCTCAAGTATTCAGACTAAACAGTACAGACTGTGAATGTATTTTTCTTCATTCTATTTTTCTTTAAGAGTAACTGTTCACAACAACATGGATGGACCCTGAAAACATTATACTAAGTGAAATTGGAAAAAGCTCAGAACTATATGATTTCACACCTAGGTGGGATATACAATGAGACTCACGGACACAGATAAAAGTGAAGTGGTAACTGGGGCGGAGGAAAAAGGACAGTAAAGAGGGACACATATCCGGTGACGGAAAATGATTTGACTTTGGGTGACGGACACACAACGCAATCAAGGGTTCAAATCCTATAGAGATGCTTACCTGAAACCTATGTACTCTTATTGATCAATGTCAACCAGTTAAATTTAATTTTCTAAATAAAATTAAAAACAAAACAGAGTCCCTATGAGCATAGCTTCTGTAAAACACCAGATGGCAAGAACACAGCTAGATACCATCTTGACTTCATCTGCGCGGCCGAGACACTCGTCCCTCGCTGCACACAGGAACTTGAAAGTTCCAGGCCTCACATGTGGTCACATGTGTCCTTTGCTGACAACTGCAGATTTGCCTTCAAATGAACCACAGGAATGTTTATTTCTTAATAATCAACAGCAGCTTCTCCTGCAATGTGTTGCTTTATTTTTATATATAGGCCAGCAGTTTGGGTCTCAAAATCTGGCCTTAGCCTGCAGGCCATTTTCCCTACAGGAGTTTTAAAATCCCCAATATTCAGTTAATTGTTTGAAACTCTAGTCAGGGTTATGAAAAACAAATCTTCCTTAGTCTTTAGAAAAGTATGACAGTTCAGGACTTACTAACACTGATCATAACTTGAATGATTTGGCCTAACTTGCTTATTATGCACATTTTCACATTACGACACCATTTAAAATGACATATGTTCTAGTGAATTGTGACAGAAGGGTCTTCTCCAAATAATCTAAGCATAGAGTCAATTTAAAGTTAGTCAGGCAACCCTTGGAAAAAGAGTCCATTTCCATTCAGAGGGTTATAAGCCCTGCCATTAATAGAGCTCCAAAGGAATAATAAACCTTCCTTGAGTTTCAAAAATATACACTAACGAGTAAAAAATATATAGTGATAAATGTAATAATGAATAATTAATGTTTACCTAACTCTAAATAATTGCAGTACGACTATGGAGTAAAAAGATGTGAAACCAACCACACCCCAGAGAAAAGAAGGCAATACAAGCTTGTCGCGGGTAAGGTCTTCTCTAAGTGGTTCACCTTAACAATGTCTCACACTCAAGCGACAGTCAATAAAACCTTGAATAATAAGTAAATAAATAGTACCTGCCCATGTCAAATAAATCTGTGTAGGTGTCAAGGTCATACCTTTATAATTTAAAGGAACATATTTTATATGGAAAGAAAATAGTTATCAACAAAATTGAATAATTTAAAAGCATAGGTTAAGAAAGTAGCACATCATCAAATGTTTGTGAAATAAGGCATAAGCCTAAAAAGTAATTCAATGATCAGATCCTAAGCAAGAGGTATTTAAAACCAAATACGTTTTACATTAGTTTTATTATTATATTTGATATTTTCTTCATTTATTCAGTAATCATCTCCATATATATGAGCTTGCATGTTTTTGTTATAAGAATTAGGATAGGTTTTGTTTTCCTCATACACCCTCCCCCCCCCTTTTTTTGACAGAGCCAGAGAGAGAGCCAGTGAGAGGGATAGATAGGGACAGACAGACAGAAACAGAGAGAGATGAGAAGCATCAATTATCAGTTTTTTGTTTTGACACCTTAGTTGTTCATTGATTGCTTTCTCACATGTGCCTTGACCGCGGGCCTTCAGCAGACCGAGTAACCCCTTGCTTGAGGCAGCGACCTTGGACTCAAGCTGGTGAGCTTTTTGCTCAAACCAGATGAGCCCGCGCTCAAGCTGGCGACCTCGGGGTCTCGAACCTGGGGCCCTCCGCATCCTAGTCTAACACTCTATCCACTGCGCCACCACCTGGTCAGGCGTACCCTATTTTTGATTTAAAGATTAACAATTGAAGAAAAATTGTGAACAGACTTTCAAATGCCAGATCAAGAGCTCTATTACACGTTCTCCATCCCTATCCCATTGGAAAAAAAAAATCTGGTTTTATTTATTGAGCTACACAGGATTGGTTGTATTTATATAAAAGATTTTCTTTTGGGGTAAAGCAGAATGGTTACATACATCTTGCATTTGGCATTGATGATTTGGGGAACACATTAAAAGGGTGTCCAATTACCCTTCTTGCACATCATAGGATTGCCATGTGATCGATCCATTCTTCTCTTCCTTCAAACACATGGAAGAGAGGACTGTGTTCTTAAATGTGCATTATTCCTGGCATGAAATCTGTCCCACCCCTCCATAATTGGAATATAATAAATGCTAGCTAGAATAAGTCTTTTCCCTTCTAAACTGTATATAGCAGAGCATATGTTTCTAAGAAATATTTATGTGACTAAAGAACTGGAGAAGATCCAAAATACACAGAGAAATTTAAACTAATGATTCTTAACACCACCATACTTACAGCTGGAATAAAATTTGCTATTCTCAAACAAATGTAAGAGGATTACTAAATAGATTAAGACTAACTAAATTCCTCCTAAAACTAAATTTTGGGGAAGGGGTGCCTTTTGATTCATATATAATTTTATCTAAACTTAAATTGGAAATTGTTATTGTTCATCGGTAAATATCACAAAATCAATAAATATAGGATCTTAGCACATAAAATATTGTTAATTCACAATGGTTTTTCAGAACATAGCAAATGATGTATTTCTATAATTAATTAGACTTTATGTGCATTAAAGTTTCCACTATGTATATTTCCTATCACTTCTATGATCTTCACAGGTATAGGTGCTTTGCAATTTTAATTTAGTATTAACTTTTACATAAATTTCTTGAATTAGATCTGTTGGTATTGTTCATTTGTCCTAGTATTTGGGATAACTTATGTGATTTGTGTTAAAACTGTGCTAATAGCATAAAGGAAGTTCAAATAATAAGACACTGCTTTAAAAATATATCCTTTATATAAATAAGACATGTGGGCAATTTTCATAATATATATTTATTTTATACAAATGTTTTATCTCATGTTTTCTACATGAGATACAATAACTTAAATAATAATAAATACTAGAGTACAGCAAAAGACCTAGTGATATGTAACAGGTGCTATCTTTAATTTCATGGGGAAAATGAATGAACCCTCATATCTTTTTTGATAACCAGAACACACATTTTTATTCAGAGCCCTTTCCTGTTGAAGTAGTTGTCCTATGATCAGGAGTGAGCTGACTCGAAAACATTTTAGAAACCCAGATAAAATAACTGCAAAGGTAAAAAAAGTGATACTGAAAATTTCTATAATGAGTCAGTTATGACCAGCTTTTGCTCTTTCTTATGAATTGCTTAATTAACTGTTCACATAAACTATACAAGAACGTGATGTCAATAGTGGATATCTTCCCTGGACATCAATGGAAGTAAAAGGTTCCATTAATTTGCTGAACAACATATACATTTAGTATTTCAAACTCAACTCTTAAAAATTAAAAAGAAACACGAGATTCTACTTCGTTCTTGAAGACCTTAACAGTTTAACCAGGTAACCAGGACATCCAAGCACAAAAAGAAAGATCCATATGGACAAGGTCAATGTCCTCTAGCTCTAACTGGTATTTTTAGTTTCCTGGCACTTGTCTGTTTAGACTCAAGTCATGGAGGTTGGTTTACTGTGTCTGCACTTTAGATGGAAATCTGTACTTGCAGCAGGGCATGTTTTTTCTATGTGCTTGGTATTGATGTCAGTACCATGCCCAATGTTTTGCTTTTTAAAGAAGCTGAATTGACTGTGTCTTAGACATTTTCACGGATAAAATGACCAAGCCCCATACAAATCATCAAAAAATGCACTGGGATGTTCTGAAGTTCTACAAAACTGCTGAAACTCTCTTTAATGTAAGTTAAAGCCAGCAGTTTTTGCAAAGGCAGCTGCTTTTGGATGTTGCTATTTAGTCACACAAGAATATAATTAGCATTTTTAATGTGTATCTAAATTTCAATCCTATTCCAACTACAAGTAGATCCATCATAAATATGAAATGAAAATGAAAACAGCTTTGCATATTGTTTATATACCATATGCAAAGTAGTTACTCATATTTTGGACACATAGTCCATCATATTTTTAGACCCATCTACAACTAAAGGATATGAGAGTAATCTAAGGGTAGGATGCCTACATGCACACAGTAGTGACAGCTGTCCACACCACAGGCAAAGCCTTAGTGTGATTTAGCATCCCTTGCCTGAGCCATCAATGATATAAAATTTACAGCTAGAAAGGTCAAGAATTGATTTCATAGATTTCAGATTTTAAACTGAACCAATCATATTTTAAAAGTACGCAGAAATGTACTTTCAATGTAAAAGTTTTAAAATTCTCCTGAGTGTTCTAAAGTATTTGTCATCAAAAGCATTAGGCTCAAGTCTCATAAAAATTTACATCTTAACAGCTTTTGTCTAATGAAGATATAAAAAATTCCCAGTTGGGGCCTGGACAGTTGGCTCAGTGGTAGAGCGTCAGCCCACTGTGTAGAAGCCCTGGGTTTGATTCTTGGTCAGGGCACACAAGAGAAGCAATCATCTGCTTCTCCCCATTGTCTCTCTCTCTTTCTTCCTCCCATAGCCATAACTAAATTGCTTAGAGAGCATTGGCCCCAGATGTTGAAGATGGCTCCATGGAGCCTCTACCTCAGGTGCCAAAAGAATACCCGGTTGTGAGCATAGCACCAGATGGGCAGAGCATCAGCCCCAGACAGGGGTTGCAGGGTGAATACTGGCCAGGGTGCATATGGGAGTCTGTCTCTCTGTTTCCCCTCTTCTCACTTAGTAAAAGAAGAAAAATAATCTCAAGTAACAATATTACAAGATTAAAAAAATTGTGTCAAGTAAGTTTTATAAAACCATAATTTCAATGTTATAATTTTAATTCATGGACTTGATAAAATTTTAATTTCCAATTTTATCAACTAAATGAGACTTATTTTAAGATTTAGGAATTGAAGATAAAAGTTTTTAAGTTTAAATACATGAAGGAATGTCATCATCTATTCAAATCTATTCACCTACAAGATATTTTCAAATATAAAAATCTCTTTTTATTATTTGTCTTATGAATGTTTGTATATTTGTTGTAGGCAATGAAAAATTTAGTTTTTTAATATACCATCAAAACTGCAATACACAAAAAGTTTAAAAAATTTTAAATCAAGTAGTAAGATAAACAAGGGTTGAATCTTCTTTTACAATTTTGACTGTAAAGATTATTAGTTTAGTTTTGCAGATAGATATAATAGTTTAATTCTTTATATTTAAATATAGACTTAATATTAAATGACATAACAATATTTTCTCAAAGGCAATTTTGATGTCTCGCCTTCAGATATTGATTGTACACATAATGTTAATTGATAGTAAAGAATAAAAGTTTGTTTGTAGGGAAGAGATTAGAAATGGAGCTTCCTATCTGCTAGCACAGAGGAGACAGTTATTATCTGCTTACACCAAGTTGACAGTGACATGGCAATTACAGCACTGAGCTCCTGGGGCCGGGCAGGTACAGGATTACAAACAGTGGTGAAGCCTCCCCTATGTGGTTATGATGGATTAGAAGGTAAGTCAAGCTGTCCAAGGAGCAAAAGGAATGCAAAAGGAATGATCCCCTTTTGCTCCCAAGTGCAAAAGGTCAAGTAAACAAAAAGTGAAGTTTTGACAAAGTGACAGAATGCCTAAGGTAATGTTGGGAGAATTAGAGCTGCCAAAATGACATTACTTAAAAATAGGCTTATTCCAAATCAGAAAATAAAATGACCATGAAATAACGGAGCTGAAGTAAGTGAAACTCTTCTTAAACAGAAACATGAAGACTTTTCTTAAGTTCTTCATGACGCAGTCATACACGTTTTGAAGTTAATTTAGTTCTTCGGAGTTTAATATTGCAGACTCCCAAGAACTTAGCTTTGCTCTTTATAAAAGTAAAGTAGTAAAGTTTCCTTCCTTCCTTCCTTCCTTCCTTCCTTCCTTCCTTCCTTCCTTCCTTCCTTCCTTCCTTCCTTCCTTCCTTCCTTCCTTCCTTCCTTCCTTCCTTCCTTCCTTCCTTCCTTCCTTCCTTCCTTCCTTCCTTCCTTCCTTCCTTCCTTCCTTCCTTCCTTCCTTCCTTCCTTCCTTCCTTCCTTCCTTCCTTCCTTCCTTCCTTCCTTCCTTCCTTCCTTCCTTCCTTCCTTCCTTCCTTCCTTCCTTCCTTCCTTCCTTCCTTCCTTGTGTTTCTTTCTTTCGTGTTTCTTTCTTTCTTTCTTTCTTTTCTTTTTACAGGGACAGAGAGAGAGTCAGAGAGAGAGAGAGAGAGAGAGAGAGAGATAGGGACAGACAGACAGGAATAGGGAGAGGTAAGAAGCATCAATCATTAGTTTTTCGTTGCCGTTGTGACACCTTAGTTGTTCATTGATTGCTTTCTCACATGTGCCTTAATGGCGGGCCTTCAGCAGACCAAGCAACCCCTTGCTGGAGCCAGCAACCTTGGGTCCAAGCTGGTGAGCTTTTGCTCAAGCCAGATGGGCCAGCGCTCAAGCTGGCAACCTCGGGGTCTCGAACCTGGTTCTTCTGCATCCCAGTCCGATGCTCTATCCACTGCGCCACTGCCAGGTCAGGCATAAAGTTTTCTTTTTTGAAGTTTCCTACTACTATTCTCAAATCTATTTTTTAAAACTTCATTATTATAAGAGCATTGATTTGGCCGTAATTAGATTTTGCCAATCATCGCTAAAATTTATATAACATTGGGTTATAAATATATTATTCCAAATGTTAATAAGTAAATAATACATAATTATTTATTTTTCAATTATAAATATAATAGAAATATATGTTTATGGCACCAAACTGGTGATTTTTCTGGCTGCTGTTTGAACTATTACAAATTTTAAGTTATTTGAAAATTTGTAAGGATTTGGATACAGTGCATTTAAAATATGGAAAATATTAAGTGGATACTTTGTAAACTACTAACCATCTATATGTTTTAAGAATTGAGAGACTTGTTTGGTAAATTTATTTTATAAGTTCACTTTTAAAAACAAAATAGCATTAGAATTAAAATATTAAAACATTTAACTGCTCATGAAAATAGAGAAGAAAATATAAGAAAGATAAGCATGATAAAAAGTAAGAAATAAAGAAAAAGGCAGAAGGAGAAACAATAAAAAATATTTTTCCCATGGCCAAAACACTAAAATTCAAAACTACATTTCTATATTTTGCTTTTAGACTTTTAATTTTTACTAACATGCTCTCTATGGAAGAGTTAACACAATAACTTTTATATAATTCTAAAGGACAAAATCCAAAACTAAGTTATCTTAAAACAAAACAAAAAAACCTATCCAGTGGTGAGATTCAATAAATTTTATATCTGGTTCACTGTCCTAATGACCCTTTTAAGTATAAAAAATGATATATACCCAAAGGTAGTTTATTCTTTATGCATTTAATACTTAAATAAGAAAAAGAAAAAAGGTACACAACACTAGATTATGTTATAGGAAAGAGTTTTAAAATATTAATGAAAAAATATTAACTAATACCTGACTAAAAACAATTAAAACTCTTATTTAAGGTATTTCCATATTGCTTCTTGATTGGTATCCTCACTTGCAATTTTTTTTTTCATTTATGGATGGAATGAACATGACTATGGACCCTTGGCATACGCTGTTGCACAGATGAATGTTAAAAAAGAGTAAGAAATGTCAATTTGTGATTTGCATATTGGGCAGCTACCCAGGTGCCCACCTTAGACAGAACTTTGACAACAAGTGCCATTTTAACAACCAGTTCGCAAAACTCAAAAAATTTAGGTATTGATTCTGCTTAACCAGTGCAAACTGGCTGAATACCACCACTGAAACTATCCCAGTCTTCCCTACAAACATTTCATTTGTTTCAGTTGAACTAAAAAAATAAAAAAAGTTAATAGAATTGGACTTAGACAAATGTGGCAAATGATTCAGAAAGAAATCAAGTGTCTACAGTTACATGAACACATTTTCTCCGGGAACCCTGACTCTGATCTACAGAGAAGATAAGTTTTCATGCCTCTGAACAAGATTAAATCGATTAGAAGTTCTTTTTCATTAGGAAGCAATTTAGAAGCCTAGAACTACTTAATTGAGAACTATGATAACTTACTATAACTATTTCAGCACAAGTCAGAAAATATTTTGTTCTCAGAAACCTTTTTCACATGACAACTCGTTAATGGAGTGGATATTCAGATATTTATATCATTCTTTAGTAGAAACAAATTCTACAATAATAACTATTAAAAATTATTTTACCTATAAAAATGCATCAAAACAATGACATTCTAACATATGCTATCATACCAATTCAAGACAGTAAAATATGCTAAGTCACAGACATTAGAAACAGGCATTTATTAATTTTAGAAGTCAACACTCTGATCTACAGCAATTTTAATAGGATGGGTAGTTCAGTTATTACATTTTTGATCTACAGAAATTAAAATTTTAAATATTAAAACATATACTAAATCATATTTGTATACAAAAGCCTCATGGATTCTATAATGCATTGAATTAAGTTGTTATGCAAGTAATGGTAATAGGTTTTAGTGAAAGAGGAAAAAAGAGATTCTTTTCACCAGTGTTAATGGAAACTACTATCTAATTAATAAAATATAGAACAAAACTTCTAAAAGAAATGTCACTGCTCCAGCAAATTCTATATTTATCCTTACTGTTGAAAATTGAACTTCTTTCACTTTAGAAATTTTGTCAACTTGTAGGATTCATATACTGGAATAATTATTTAGCTTTTCCTTATAAAAAGTAAAACTGACCTAGTGAAGTAGTTTTGGAGAAAACAATCAATTCATTCAATTAGACATTACAATTATTTTGAAGGATTTCTTCTTTGCTATCTCTAAGGTTAACCTTGACTATCCTGGTCCTCTCAATGATACAGAAATTATTAAATAAATTCCTGCTTATAAGTAGCTTAACTGATCAAGGGTAAAAGGATGATAATAACATAGCAAAAATAATTTAAAAAAATAATTTTTATTATTATTTTCAAGAAGGCTATAAAAATTTTAACTTTAATTAATTAAGAAAATGTCTCACTATACCTGGGGGTGGGATAGAATTCAGTATTTGAATTAAAGAAGTTGGTCTTAGGCAGGAACCAGAATAATTATCTTTTGAGGTAGGAGGTTGATCCCAATATATGGGTAAAGAGAGAGGGAGGTGAAAGCACTGCTAGAACATGTAGAAATTCTCTTTAATTTTTCTCATTTTCTCAATGAATTCACAAGCAAAGTAATGTGCTAGAAACAGTGGAGAGGATGTCTTACAGATTTAAGGAGAGTGAAAAGTTGTGAAATGTTCATTTTGGGAAGAGAGAAATGAATTGGACAGAGAAATGAAGGAGGAGTTGCTGGTTCTATTGAAGGTCATTAGTTAAGAATTTAAAGGAGTTAGGGCATTTTCTGCCACATGAATAGAGCAGATGGAAGGAAAGGTGTCAGAATAGGACAGGATGTATTTGAGTGATTATTGTGTTGGCCTGGGAAATTTTAGTTGCGTAAGGAGCGAATTAAAAGTAGCATGAGAGTGTTGGACAATGAGTCTAAGAATTGGAAAGCTGAAAAGATTGGAATTGATGGTGTCTGGGTGAACAGGACAGATAGAAAATGACAGATAAGAATGGAATGCTTGGTTTGAGATTACCATAGATGACTATGGCAAAGAGGGTGAAAAGTAAAAATAATTGGAGTCATAGAGCAAGGAACCTGAATGCTACAATGTTGGATAGATATGCTTGAGGTTTACGAAAGCTGTGAAAGCTCTTAGTGAAGTTCCCTAGCAGTAGAGATTTTTGTGTGCTTTGGTACTCCTCCTTGTATGGTTTCCACACAGGGGCTGGGGAACTGACCCAGAGACTGAAACAAAAAGCTGAATGTTCTTGCAAAACATTAAAACATTTCCCACCTTTCAGTCTCTTAAAAAGTGCCAATATTCATAGCTGTATTGTCATAGTCTTCCTAAAAATCTGTCAGATCTGACCTCATCAATGTCCTATATTTTTATTACTTTAATCCCTACCAGAAACTCAATTGCCAGGTCATCTTTCAAAACAGAGCCTTTCATCCTTGTACACACAGTTCCTAAATTTACCTAATCTTTCTTCTATCCTGACTCCCACACCTTCCTATTGCATTCTCTGGAACACAGGCCACTCCATCACCCAAACCCTCCAGGTTCATGATCTTATTCTCCATTACAGAACTAAAATACTTATTTATGATGCAAATATTGCTTGTGCTGATACCTTGCTAAGTGAAAAAATATTATCTCCTGCAACCTTCTTTCCTGAGCTCATATAACTTAGATGTTTTCCTTCTTCTTCATTCAGATCTAGACCATTATTTCTAATTCTCTACCCCCATTTTTTTTGCCTTTTTAAAGTTTTATGGAGCTTGTACCATTGAATTCTACCATCTGCAGATAGTTTTTGTTTGGCTCATCCAAGGAACTTTTCATCATTCTTTTTTTTTTTTGTCTTGAAATATTATCAACTGGCACTTGTTCAAAAACTCTCTTTCCCACCAACATCACTAATGTCATAATTCTTGCCTTTCAGTATCAACATAAACTAAAACCAAGGTGGTAGAACCAAGAGACCCACAACCACAGAAAACACTGAAAGGTCTCATATCCACTTTTAAAAGTAATCAGGTTATAATGGTTTCACATTGCTTTTTATTTAAAATCAAAACTAATAATTTCTAAGTTATTTAAACTGATCAAGAACTTAGAAATATGTATAAATATATGTAAATTTATTCTATAAGGTAGCATATTTTTCATAGCCAAACTAGATAATATTAGTGCAAATGAAAACTATTGTTCAATATCATGAAGATAAGTATATCATTCTAAAGAACATTGGTAAATAACACTCCAGAAATTATATATATATGTCAGGAGAAATAAAAATATGGCTAAATATTGGAAATTACCTAAATGTCAATAATCATACTGAGTAAAAAGTAAACAAATAAAAAAACAAGGCTTGATTGACATTGAAAATGTCAAAATCATTCCAGAATTTAAAATTCCTTAGCAGGTTTGGAAAATAAATAGTTGTCTTGATTTGATAAAAAATATCTACTAGAAACTTTCAACAAACATCATACTAATTATAAAGGATTAGAAACATTACCACTAAGGTGAGCAAAGAGATGAGGATGTTATTATCACTGATTCATCCAGTACAATAAGCAAGAAAGATAAATTAGAGTGGCTAGTGTTAAAAAAAGGCACAAAATTGTCATTATTTAATATTGTACCTGTTTAGATAACCCAAAATAATTAAGGAAAATTATACTTTTGTTAAAACTGGTTGGAGTGTCAGTAAGTGGGAGAGTTATAAGGTCAACACAGAAAAACTAATATTATAAATGACCAATAAAATAAAATATGGTAGCCTTGACCAGTGGTGGCACAGTAGATAGAGTGTCAACTTGGGATGCTGAGGTCCCGGGTTTGAAATCCAAATGTCACTGGCTTTAGCACAGGCTCGAAGGCTTGAGTGTGGGTTTGCCAGTTTGAGCATGGGATCACTGGCTTGAGCACAGGATCATTGACATGATCCCAAGGTCACTGGCTTGAGCCCAAAAGTTGCTGGCTTAAGCAAGGGGTTACTGGCTCTGCTTGAGCCCCCTGGTTAAGGTATGTAATAGAAGCAATCAATGAACAAAGAAAGCAACTATGAGTTGATGTTTCACACTCTTTCTTCTTTCCTGGCTCTTTCTCTCTTTCTTTCTCTCTCAAATCAATAAAAAAGTAAAATAGAATAAAATATATTTAATTTATTCTAGCAACAAAAGTATATGAAATATCTAGAAATCAACTTAGGAAATTTTAAGCCCTATATCAAAGCCTTGAGAGAGGCTAGTCTAAATAGAGGAGACACAAGACTTTAGTAGAGGGACTTGAGGTTGAAGCATAACACCCTTGATAGCCCCACTTTAAAACTATTTATTCTAATAGTGGTTTTCACTTGATTTTTTAAATTAACTTTAATGGGGTGACACCAATAAATCAGGGTACATATGTACAATGAAAACATCTCCAGATTATCTTATCATTCAATTGTGTTGCATACCCATCACCCAAAGTCAAATTGTCCTCTGTCACCTTCTATCTGGTTTTCCCTGTGCTCTTCCCCTCCTCCTTATCCCACCCTCTCCTCCCTCCCCCCACCCCGTAATCACCACACTCTTGTCCATGTCTCATAGTTCACTTGATTTTAGGCAATAAAGTATAGTGGTGAATCATGGGGACCTGGAAAAGACAAACTGTGCTCAAATCCTGACTGTGCAACATACCCACAACCTCCATTCTTAACAAAAATAATGATAATAATATCTATCTTCATTGGACTGTTGTGAGAATACAGTGAGATGTACTATATAAGTTACTTAGTGTGATGTTGGGCACAAAGTTATTTTTCAGGACTCCAGCAGCTTATTTATCTCTCATGGAGTGCTACAGTATCTTGTTACCCATTCTCCCTAGTACTAGCCTTGGCTCTCCTTGCTCTATTCCTTGACGGAAAGTGGTCCTGTTAAAAATTACAACAGAAAATGATAATCCTTGTCTCAGAATCTTTAAATTACTTCCCATTACACACAGAGTAGAAGCAAAAATCTCACAATGACCTACATGGCCTTTTTAAATTGGTCCCATTCACCCCCTCCCCTTTTATGACAGAGACAAAGAGAGACAGAGAGGGACAGATAGGGACAGACAGGAAGGGAGAGAGATGAGAAGTATCAGTTTTTTGTTATGGCACCTTAGTTATTCATTTATTGCTTTTTCTTATGTGCCTTGACCGGGGACTACAGCAGACCAAGTGACCCTTTGCCCAAGCCAATGACCTTAGGCTCAAGCTGGTGAGCCTTGCTCAAACTAGATGAGCCCATGCTCAAGCTGGTAACCTCGGGGTTTTGAACCTGGGTCCTCCGCGTCCCAGTCTGACACTCTATCCACTGCGCCACCACCTGGTCAGGCTCCCTCCCTTCTTTTATTCCACTCTACTTTCTCAGGCACCTTGAGTTTGTGTTTCCTCAGCTTGGGACACTCTGCCCTAAGTTTGCTACTTTACCCCCTTCATCTCACTGTTCAAATGTCAACTCTTGTAAAGAACCTTCCTGATCACCCTACCAAAAAACTGAAAGAAAAAAAAATGCAAAACCTCCTGAGCACTCTGAATTTCCATTTCCTTAAAAAATTACTTTTCCATGTCAGTGTACAATAGGCAATATGTTTTACATAAGTATCTATTATTATCTTTCTTAATAAAATCTGATCTAAATTAGGGCAGGGATTTTCATTCATTTTCTTCTGTCTTTTTCTGACTACCTAGGACATGCTTGCCTGGCATGCAGTATATACTCAATACATATCTGTCGCATGACTCTCATTATTATTCCAATATTACCACAATGAAAACAGAGCTATTGAATTTATCTATCTATCTATCTATTTTTAATTTTTGAGTGACAGGAGTGGAGATAGACTCTCTCATGAGCCCTGACTGGGGTCTACCCAGTGACCCCCCCATCTGGGGCCAATGCTCTGTCCATCTGGGGCTATGCTCACAATTGAGCTATTATTAGCTCCTGAGGTAGAGGCTCCAAGGAGCCATCCTCAGTGCCTGCTGCCAACACACTCCAATCAGTTGAGCCATGGCTGCAGGAGAGGAGAAATAGAGTGAGAGAGAAGAGGGAGTGGGGGGAGAGAAGCAGATGGTCGTTTCTCCTGTGTGCCCTCACTGGGTATGGAACCTGGGACATCCACACACTAGGGTTGATGCTATACCACTAAGTCAACTTGCCAGGGCCTGGATTTATTTTTATGTGTTAATATCTGACTCTTAAATAAATAATAAAATGTTTATGTTTTATTGGCATAATTTATAGTGACTTTATATTTTCGTCCCTTTAATTCTTGGTATAGAAAAACTACCTTCCAGATGTGATGAGCTTTGACTATCCTGATCTGTTAATATCCCAAGTAAATTGCCACCAAATGTTTCTTAATATCCGTTTCTTTAGGATTCTATACTTTAGCAAATCACAATCACTTTTTAAAAATGCAGAGATTCAAATGCCAAGACGACCAAATCTGCCACATTGCTTACACCGAGCAAGTGATCTGGTCCCAAAATCAGTCAGCCACTTGACTCCTTAAAGGGGTTCTCTCTATCACTGCAAGTATGGATCAGATTCTCAACACCGATCATCACTCAAGCCTCAGGGGGCACAGCAAGGATTTGGAAAAGCTCATAGGAAGTCATGTAGGTCTGGCTCCAACACAGGAGACACTGTGTTTTATAAATAGCGTGAAGAATAAATAAAAATGATGAAGCACTTTTTCAAAGTTCTGACCAAGCAATCTATCAACTTTTGAGAAGATTACAAGATCCAGGAAAAATTGGCATTTATGTTAAAGGTTATTAGTCTTCACCAGATAATACTTTCTGTAGAAAGCATTAACTATAGAGAGGCTCCATGGAGAGGGGAGGATTTAAAATATTGTACATGTGTGAACCTTCCCACCAGGAAATGAGCCAATATACCAGTGTCCTTAACTCTTGCTGGCCCTGATTAAAACCTAGAACCAAGGTCTTCTAGTAGCATGGGATAACCAAAGGAAATTTTTTAGAGCGATGGTGATTTATAAACAATAAAAACTATGATGTCATATGGTAAACAAAACCTAGATAACATGATACTTCTCATATTCTGCTTTAATTATATTCCTGATGGAGTACACTTTTATGTTGGTTGAAGTTGTCATACAATTTTATCTGATTTATATTCATATTTATTTTAATTGGATTCCATATCCATTTTCTGCTTATCTATATTACGCATGTTAGGAAATTATTATTAACTCTGTTTTGACTGATGTGCCCCATCATTGTAGTTACTGGATTCATTTAAAAGCTTCTTTTTGCATCCATTAACAATGTTATTTTGCTTAAACATAAGTAAAGTTACCAAATATTTTAAGCCCTTAGTGTTAGATGAATATAAGTCTTTTCTTACTGTTTTTTAGGGGTAGTTATATATTAGTACTCCCAACACTCAGGGTTCATTCTAACCCTTAGGTAATAAATGTTATCTTTCAAACCACTCATTAGTTCCATTTTATGCAGATAGGAGTCATGAGGGGCTATCACAAGACTCTCAGACTGTGATTATTCCCCTCATATGGCCTCCTGGGGTTTGAAAAATACATGCATACCATAAAAAGCATGAACTTGAGTTGCATATAATATGATATCTGGAGATGATTGGTGCTATAACCCAGGTTTTATTGAACTAGAGAAACTCAGAAAATATTTTATATAAAAAAAGAAACATTGGATGGTTTTAGTAGCAAAACATTTTTTAATGATGCAATAGTAGAAATCACAATTTAATAACCTCAACTGCTTTGATTGAGGTGTGGATACCCAGTGGAGAAGGTGGAGGGGGTAGACCATCACACTCTCTTCCAGCATTGTGTTCTACTGTACTGCCTTTGACAGCCCTCCACTGCAACTTATAATTCAGCTAAAGATGTTTTGAAAAGAGCTTCTAACCTCTTTTAAATTTATTTTTAATTGTATCTATTTCATATTTTATTATTTATTACCTAGAGCTTGAAACAAGGAGGCATAGAAATGTGATGCCCTTATTTAAAAGTTAAAAAAATAAACAGAGAAGCAATGAATTTAGATGACTTCCTTAACTTCACATGGCTAATTTAGGAACTAGAATCTAGGTCGGGTTTTATTACACCATCAGTCAAAAAAAAAAAGAAAAAAAAAGTTTCCTGAAGCAAAGTTAGAGCAACTAGTCACTACCTTTGCTATTTATCACTAGTCATAAAAAAAAGGCACACTGAAAAAATAAAATGCCATATCTTAATTTTAAGTATATATTTTAAAAAATAACACTCTTACTTAAAACCTGTCAATAAATACAAATGGTAATCCCATAAGTAAACGTTAGTATATTTTCTAAGATGAAGCTTTGCCTGTCCAACAAAACTTACTATGATGTTTCTGTTCCGTCCAATACAGTGGCTACTAGCCAAATGTGCTTAACGAGCACTTCAAATGTGGCTAATGTGATAGAGGGGGTGAGATGTTTAATTTGATTTAGGTTACATGTAAGTAATGACATATGTCTAGTGAGCACTGTGTAAGTCCAGACCTAAACCTTTCCTTCCTCCTTCTAGTCTTATCTCTCACCACACCCTCATCTATTACTTAGTAGCTTGGCTGTTCTAAAATCCATTTTGTGAATGCAACCGCTCTCTACTGAATCCTACTCATGTTGTCAAGCATCTTTCCCCAATTTCTAGCTTCCTTTCTCCTTGACAATTTCTACTCACCTTTCATATTTTGATTATATGAGTCTTTTCTTGAGGATGTGTCTAAATTATCTAACCATCTCATGCTTCAAGTCTATATAAACACTATTTATCTAAGGTAGATAGCAATTAACCACTTTATTGCAATTATATTTTTACTTATCTTTTTCCACCTATGAGATTGCAAATGTCTCTTTGGAAATAAACTCTGAAAGCCATAAGGACATGATTTGCCAAGGTAGTTAGAAAAAATTGGTAAACAAAATAATAAGTTAAGGTTAAATGGCTACTTAATTGTATTAATGATATTTTTGTAAGTTAGAGTAAAATGGATACGAGGTAGAGCACTGTTGTCACCTCCTAAGCAGAGTGGTGACAGGCTAAGTCCTCACTTCAGTCTAATAGTACTGTGATAAAATATTTAGATGGAATATTGTTCAGAGACCTATTCCAATAGTTCTGAGGTGCTGATGGTCTGGACTAGAGTTATTAACGTGGTCACAGAGAAGGTGGAAGTCTAAAAGATGGTTGTGAAATATGTTAAATAGAGCTGTGAACCAACTGAGTTGTCAGAAATGATTCCAATGATTCTTTTGTAAGAAATAGAGATGATAGTGATTAGAAACAAAGGTATTACACTTGGTTGCTAAATAAAACTTTGAATGATGCATAATAAAAATGACAAAGGAAAGTAAATTTGTAGTAATGTCTAAGTGTGAAGTGTCTAATTGGTGGAGGTGCATAAACAATTGATAATATGTGGCTATTGGGAGTGTAATTGAGCAATCAGGCTGCAAGTTGTAGATATTAGAGTAGTATGCATGGTTAGGATTTCTGATAGAAATTGGTGTAGGAAAAAGAAAATGAACTGAATTTAAGTGTTTAAATATATCCAACTTTGGTGACAAAAAGAATTATAAATGCCAGTAGACTGTCCAGAAGTGAACAAAAAAATTAAAAGATGAGAATTTCAAAGGGAGGGCATGGTTAAAAATACTGACTTACCAGGAGAAGCTGAATGGGAATAAATAAGAAAAGTGAGATTTAAATGGGAAGAGTCTTAGAAGTGACCTTTGAGACAGCATTCATTCTTATGTCTCATACAAAAATACAAAGAAGAAATAATAACATTGCATACCAGTCAAATGGCCAGAGGACTGAACTTCAGAAATAAGACCATGAACTCAGAAACTAGGCCTACTCTTCTTTATTGCATTTGTGACCAGGAAGGTTTTTTTCTGATTGTTGTTTTTAAAAGATAGAAGGCTGAGATCTACTAAAAGTTTACACCTTACATTTTAATACAAATAGTTCTGAAGAACTATTTGTCATTGTTTTCCAAAGCTTTGACTGTTTATTAAAGGAGATCCGTAATCCACAAGGTGCATAAGAACTTTTTGTAACAGGTTATTTTCATAGGTCTTGGGACATAAAACGTTAAGCAAAAACTTCTGTGCTCTTTATACTGTATTAGGAAGTGCTCTTCTGAGTATTTACAGTGAACGAGGGAAAAAAGGAGAAAAGAAAAATGTGGACATGCATTACCAAACTTCATGTACTTTGTGTCAAACAGACTTTTGCCATCATTAAGAGACAACATGAACTCCTGCTTGGCTGTCTATTTTGGGGTAAAAAAGGAGAAGAATTTCTGTTGTCACATGTTTGTTTGATTAACCGTTTAAATACACCCTCACTGCACCCAAACACACAAACTTTCAGGTTGCATACAAACAGGTCCTAATGTGTTCCATGATATCTCAGATACAGTAAAAAAAAAAAAAAAAAAATCAAGGAGGTGAGTGAAGAGCACATGTGGGTATGATACAAGAGGCAGTCAAGTTGACTCACCCTGAGCCAATAGTTGCAGTATATGGAAAGAGATAGTAGCCTCAGAGAGAGACCCTCTTAAGAGGTTTCTAGGTGGCAATAAAAGGCATATGATAGAGTTCACAATTCTGTCTTCTCTGACTTCAGCACTTATGGGTGATTTGCAAACAGCCCGTCATTTTATTTCTATTTTTGTGATGGGGTAAGTATGGGCATTGAATGTATGAGTAATTGTCTATTCTAGGTAACACATGTCCTGGGGTACTTTGGGTAGGAATACTCTTCTGACTTGCTTCTTAACTCAAATATTAATGAATTGTGATGATTTTCATACAAGCTTTATTTTTGTACAGCTGATTTTTGACATCTTATATCCTCGAGAAGTCTTTTTTATACTATTTGTTTGATAAACTTGCATTCCATTAATCGGAAGTGTCCTTTACCATTCAACAAGATGTCATGTAGCCTCAAGGCTCAATTGAAAACTCCACTTTTTCTTCAAAGATGCTATTGTATAGCTAACTGTAATTCAAGTTTAAGTTCTTGAGTCCCTTTGGACAAAAATTGAGGACAGTCAAGATTATTTTTGAAAATTGTTCATATCATCCAGAGAATAATATCACATATACATAGTTTGTTCATACAAACCTACAGAAAATCCTCTAGGTTTTGCTAGTCAGCATTTTCTATGGGACTCCAAATCTGAAAATGCCTTAAAATAATTTGTCTAGTTCTTTCGCCAGTTTTGCTCTTTACTTTCAGGCTTACTTGCAATTACTGTTTATTTAACAGAGTTAAATTAGGTGTGTGGCTCAACTCTACTGACCCAGACTTTCTGATAAAGATTGGCAGGCAGTTTATCATACTTATCATTTCATTCTGGGGAGATGTGTCAGTGAGGCATTCCCCAAAGCTGTCTCCCATCTGGATATAATGTTTTGTCCCATCAGAGAGGCACTAACATTAGAATTAAAAATATAAAACATTAAAATAGAATCTAATAGGAAAGTATTAGGAACAATGACATGAGAAAGAAAAAAAAAGAAACAGATTTCTGGTAATTGGCTAAGAAAGAAAAATCCGTTTCTTTTATTTGACCTTTTAGTTCCTGACAACTGTTTCTTCCTAGACCAGCAAACGGTAGTCTTGGTCTTCGGGGAGCTCGGCCTGGTGAGTCCTGATTTGACATACCAGCCGACCTCCAAAGGCTTCTCTGCCATGTCCCTCTACCGTTCTAACCGTAGCAGGTTTGATTCTCTCCAGAACCATTTCCTCGACTAGAAAGTGAGCTACAGGGTCTCTCTCTGATCTCTGCATCCCTGATGTCCAGCACAATGGAATGGATAAGAGTCCTCAAGATATGTTTGAAAAGATAATGACAAACAATTTTAAAATGAGTCCATATAAAATCTTATCAATTCTTACAGTCCTCTCAAAATATATAAGATTAAAGTTCATCAACTCACCATGGGATTCTTTCTATTTATTTCATATTTGTAGTGTTATTTGATAAAAAGGAATTATCCTGAATTTAAACTTCATTTCTAATAAGATGGTATCTATCATGAAAACAATGAAGATGTGTTGCGTAAGTGATTCATATTATCGTTTATGCTCATTTTCAGCAAGAAGAGATAATTAAACCTTCTTCTGTACTCACACAGAAAGTTGATAAATGTTTATTAATTATTATGGATGTACTATAGATAAGAAAAGACAATATATAATGGGTCATTTAAAATCAGCTGGTGTCTAGATCAAGAATTGAATTTTCCACGTTGCTCAATTCTATAGCCTCAATATAGCTTCAACCTGAATAACCAAATTGGAATTCTGAAGAAAAAGCTCTAATGAAATTTTTTGTTGTTGTTGAGCTGCTTCTGTATATGCCGTGACCAGAGAATCAAACAGGTGACCTCTGTGCTCCCGGATGACACTCCAACCATCCGAGCTATCCAGTCAGGGATTATTGAGTTTTTTAGAGAGACAGAGAAAGGAAAGGAGAGAAAAGAGAGAGGGAAGCATTCACTTGTCATCACACTCAGTCGTGCAGTTTTTGGCTGATTCCCTGGTGTGCCCTGACCGAGGATTGAACCCACAAACTTGTAGTTTCAGGACAACATTCTTAACCAGCTGATCTAATTGGCCAGAGCCACTAATGCAATCTTGAAAGAGAATACTTTGAACAAGTTCCAGCACAAACTTTACACTGAATATTTTTAAGAATCTTTAGAAAACATTGGCTTAAAAATAGCTACCCCTTTGGAGACAGAACTTAATTAGGCCATCTTGTATTGGATACCAGAGAAAATAGATAGTTAGCAACCTTATATCATATGGTATGAAATAAATCATAATACAAGACTTCTTCCATTCGCTGTCTTCTACAATGTGATACGAACTTGGTTTGAGATAAATGGTTTCCATCATATGCTTCTGTTGAGGATAAAACCCAGAGAATGACACTATTAATATACTGAAGTTGCCTCATTATTCAGGAAGATTAGACTAAAGAACTGAGATAACAGGTCATAGATTGTTTTCCAAGCATATTAGATGGCTTTGCTAATGACTACAAAGTTTAGGATTATTTATATAAATCACAAACTGTGTACATGATAGAAGTGTTAAATAATTAAAAATATGTTTCAATAATATTTTAAGATTCCCTACATGCTTTTTCTCTTGCAAGCTCATGAAATAATAAATGTGATGCTGTAGACTTTCAGAATAAATTACTAGAAACAATATATAATATATTTTAAGGATTATTTTAATCCAGTTACTTATATTTATGTGTATTACAGAAAAAAAAATTATATGTGTGGTGATCTCTCATGATTCTAGCCAATTACTTCAGAAAGAATAATTAAGTTTATTTTTAAATAGCTTTAATATGGCTGATACATGTTTTATAAAATAAGTAATCTAGCAGATGATGCTTATATTTTTGTTTGGGTTCATGTAAGCAAAGGAGGTCATTCTCCTTTCTGTGTGCAGAATGCTGGGTTAATATACTTTTACAGATATGAGTGTTTCCAACATGGACATAACAGATTGATAATGGAAACAAATCTGTGAACCCAAAACCACTTGAAGTATCATGTTTAAGAGTCATTAATCATCAAAATTCTTTGTTAGAGACAGAGCAGCTCAGAATTTCTATGCATATGTTGAGTACAAGGGAAAAAATTTTCTTCCACTTCATATGTGTGCAAAATTTTTTAAAAACAGAGTAAATAACTATGAATAAATTAATACAAGTGACTTCTTTTCCAAGAAAGATCTTGATAGATGTTGAAAATCATATAATTGTATTGTATTCTTTTTATTTATATTACAATTGTGTGTTTTTGCTAATTTTATTTTTTGTTACTTGAAGGTATTTTTGCTTAGTATGCTACATACAGGTAGCAGATGCGGGATGTGCTAATACTCATGTTTTTTTTCAAGAAAGAGAAATACAAACTGTTTTTAAAGGTGAAGGGAGTAAACAAAGAAAAAAAAGACTTATAGACACAGACAACAGTGTGGGGATTGCAGGAGGGAAAGGGGGTGAAGGATGGAGGTGAGTAGATGGGGGAGGGGATGGATGGTGATGGAGAGACACTTGACTTGGGTTGGTGAACACACAATGCAATATACAGATGACGTATTATAAAACCAGCAAAAAAACCCAAAAAACAAAAAAAAAAACCCAACTATTTTGATGCTCTGAAATTACTCCAAACATAGGGCAGGATGGGGCAGAGGGAAAAGTGAAATATTTGTAGAGAGGAGTGATGACATTATATTTTCAACATCCTGAAGATTTACCTTTATATCCAGATGTGAAACCTGAGCAGGTACGTGAGGCAGTGACATGCAAGTAACGTACATATTACATACTTCTGATTTTGAATGTGACTCTAACAGACTGACAGAATACTTGGTTCACCTCTGCAAGAATTTGTATGGCATCATTGAGGCTGATCGTGAGGCTCAGCTGAAAACGGCCTCAGCCAGACTCCATGTGGTTGTTTTCTTTGAACTGTCGTCAGTTCACCTCTAAAGTGTGTTTGAACTTTGACTAGAATTTAAAGTCTTTATATCAGTACAATATAATTTGTATTTTCCCTACTCTCACTCCCTTTCTTTTTTTTATTTTAGTCAATTTCAAATAAAGAATATATAGTTATTGCAAATACTGAAAAAAATTATATTGTTAAAACAACTGTAACAACAAAAACAACAAAACCGAAACCTACAACCAACAAATCAAAAATGAAAAAAAAATCAGCCACAAAGAAAACCCTCCTACCAGGTGACAAATGCTTTGGTATCCTGCTGAGTCCGACCAAAGAGTAATTATGAGGGTGGAGAGCAGCAGACAGAGTTCTGCGGGATCACCCATGAAGGCTGAATGAACCTTCTGCTTTCTGTCATATTCCGGCTCATAATCACAGGGCCCTATTTAGATGACACGTCTCAGTCAAAAGACATTTTTAGACATCCAAATATGCACAGCGAGTAAAATAAAACTATGGAATGATAGGCATCTTTATTTATATGTTCATTATTATTCAACATGTATTTTATTCCGTTGAGAAACAGAAGATACAGAGTTTGTAGCTCTAGTAATTTCGCAGTACGACTATGTCCTAATATGACATGACTCCAATCATTCTCCTTTCACAAGCACCTGAAACCTCTAAAAGTGGTGTGGGAAACGAATCGGCCAAAGAGTGCAATGAAGACACGACTCAGAAACAGTCTTATGCAGAAGTATGCTCGTCTCATTTTAAATTGCAACAACTAATGTGTTTCCAATGACCCTGCACAATTTTAGATTCAATGACTCTATACATTTTTATACATACTTCAGATTTCATATGTTAACAAATAGGAATACATCTACATTCTTTACTTTGAATATTCTAACACCTAAATATCCTTAGTTACGTCTCAGAACTGGCCTCTAGTGTTAAGGTCTAGCTCTTGTGTCATTCTTACACACTCAGATCCAATTTAGTAACAGAGAAAGAGATACAGGCCACTGTGGTTAATAGTCGAGAATGATTGCCAAGGACTATTTTCCGAGGTCTGGGAAGCCATCTGAAAGATCAAGCAGTATACAAAACTAGGTACAGTGTACTGTAATTAAGCATTACAGCTAATGGCCCTCAAACAAAACTCTGCTGGAAGACACAGTGATTAGAGGCACCTGCAGGTTAATAATTAGGAGCATCTGAGCACAGAAGCAATTAATATAAGAAAACTCCCAGGAGATAAAAGGCTGAGCAATAAACAAAATAAGATTCTTCCAAAACTTCCATTTTAAAAAGTCTGTTTTAATAACATTTCCTGAGTCCAATCTCTTCAGAATGCATTAATATACCTAGATGTCACTTGTTCCCTAGCATATGTTTTGAAACCCACTGTATTTGTACTTATTTCCATTCAGTGTAATCAGAAAGGATTGCTTTCCTCCATTTACCAAGTCAGTATTGAACGATCTGTAGTTGTTAAAGATCAGGTAGGAGGACCCAAAGTAATGTCTTTCTAGTTAAAAAAAAAGACTACAGCTGGTGCTCGACTTACAATCACAATTGGTTCCGAAAGGGCCAGTCATAACACAATTTGGTGTAAGTTGAGTAGGCTATATGTACAGTACTGTGAAATGATGTTATAAAAAATTTTAAGTCATATTTTATCATAATTTTCATTCATTATTGTTATATATCATAATTTTCTTTGTTCATTTTATGCCATTTGTATCATCTCTACACCATTCTGTTTCTTATTTTTACATTCGTCAGGTTTAAGTAAAACACTGCATTACCAGTACAGCTGGTTTAATATTTGCAAAACATACAAAATTACAAAACACAGATGCATACAAAATCTGTTCCAGACGCGGAGCAGTCGTGGCTAGCGATTGTGGTCAAGTCGAATGGTCGTAAGTTGCATAGGTCGTAAGTCGATCAATACCTGTACTGACTTTGAAGTCACGTCTCAATTTCTGGAATTTTAAATATGAAAACCTCCAAAGCCAGTTTTTTTTTTCTAATTAGATACCATATCAGCATGTCTGAGGAAGGATTTGTAAGTGAAAATGTTCAAATTTTTAAATTGTGAAACTGTTTTGGTCTGTGTTTAGGAACCTTGATGTCACTTCAGGATGGACTGTATTTGATTCCACAGTAAGCCCTTGCCACTACGGGCTGAGATGCGTCCCACTGCTCTGTGCTGATCGGCCTCTAATTTTTATTGTGTGTATACACATTTCTCATTTCAAAATTATATGCATTTTAGCCATCTTAAATACATAATATTTAATTAGGTCCCACTGATCATTTTCTGGTCCAAACTGATTGCAAAACTAGATGTTTGGAGGGTATGTAGCAAAGGCTAATGTATTCCTATGCAAAATGGAGAAATGATAAACCAAGAAAAAGAGGCACATTAAAGGACATTAAAGGACTGCTCTAGCCATGTGACCTAATCATTAAAAAACACTTCCAGGCGAAAAAAAAAACCCTCAAACATTACAGAAATATGGATTCATGAATTATGTATCATCATAAAGACCTTGGGTAAACATGTAAAATTCAAGCTCTAAATCATTACTTTGAGAATTACTTTTATTATTTTTCTTTCTCTTATAATGAATAATTGGCATCAGAATTCCAATGCATTTATATCTTACAGCAGAATTGACTTGACCAAATGTGAAAGATATTGTATCCCATTTCCAAATTATATTTTTTGCATTTTAATAGTACGTTGTGTGCATAGGGACATATGTTAGACAGTTAAAATGCAATGGTTTAGATCTCTGATAATTATAATCCAATTCGACTATGAATAAACACTGTAGACAACAAAGGTGCTATAAAGTATTGCCTTCATTGTTATTTTCATAGTATCATTATTATTAAATATGTGCTTCAGAATATTTATATACCTATAATGTGATCAACTCCCTAAATCAAGTAATCACTTACTTGATTTAGGGAGTTGATCACCTGTTACCATTCAAACTTATCTCAATATTACAATTTCTATTTTTTAGTATCAGTAAATATCTGGATAAACACCACTGGCATGCAAAACAAAGTCCTGGGCTACCCTTAACTACTAGAAGTGAAAAAATAACATAGAGGTAGTTAACAACATTTTTTTTTTTTTTTTTTTTTAGGTAGGCTGCATTCCTTTTTTTTTTTAATTCTTTTTTTTTTTAATTTATTCATTTTAGAGAGGAGACACAGAGTGAAATAGAGAGATAGAGAAAGAGAGAAATGGGGGAGGAGCTGGAAGCATCAACTCCCATATGTACCTTGACCAGACCAGTGCAGGGTTTTGAACTGGCGACCTTAGTGTTCCCAGGTCAACGCTTTATCCACTGCGCCACCACAGGTCAGGCTAACAACATTTTATTTGACAATCTTGGTTTATAATTTTTAATATTGATTTTAGATTTTTTTATTCATTATTTAACTTTAGTAATGTTCGGATTTAATTGAATCCAAAAGATCAGATCATATCTCTTTTATTTTAAACTCATTTTCATGGGAAATACTTAAAGAGAAACTAAATCCTTTCCACTCTGAGCCAGTTTTATATTATTAGAACTCAAACAATAAATTTAAGTGAAAGGGATTTTGATTTTTATATTCTTTTGATAACAATTGATAAAGAGGAAATAATGCACATATCTCTTTTGTATTAAGACTAGCTGCTTAAGAAACTCTTCAAAAACCCAAATTGTTAAAAGTGCTTTAGTGAAATTACTGTGAGTCACAGTTTAAAACGTTTCCTTCTGCAACTCTTTCTTACAAGGTTTCTCCAAGGCCCCTTAAACGAAGAAAAGTACAGAGTGCTAGATGGGGCACCAGGGTGGGATGTGCTGGGGTGAGCCGTGTCTCCTCAAAATTCATATCTTGAAGCCCTATCCCCCAATGCAACTAACTGTATTTGGGGACTGAGCTTCTAGGAGGTAACTCAGATCAAAGGAGGTCCTGCCGGGTTGGGAATCCTGATCTGGCGAGATGAGAGGCTCCCACAATGAGGAAGAGAGAGATCTCTCTCTTTTCACCCAAACACTGAGAAGAGGCTGCACGAACATAGCAAGGAAGCGGCTGTTTTCAAATCAGGCAACGAGCCTTTAGCACCATCAGACCACAGACCACACTTGTACCCTCTTCATAGACTTTCAGCCTCCGGGTGTTTAAAAAAAATAAACTTCTGGTTTTTAAGCCGCTCAGTCTAGCGTATTGTGACATGATGACCTAAGTAGACCATGGCAGGTTTGGGGACTGCAAAGTAGGGTTCCAATGTGGAAGCAGTTTGGAACCAGGTACTATATGCGTAGAGGCTGGAAGAATTTGAGGTGAATGCTGGAAATATGAAGGTTAAAGGGCGACTCTGGTGAGATCTCAGACAAGAATGAGGAACATGTTATTAGAAACTGGAGGAAAGGTGACACTTGTTATAAAGTAAACGCAGAACTTTGCCGAACGGTGCTGTAGTTTATTATGAAAGGTAAAATTTTGTGAGTCTGAAAGTCGGTATTTAGCTGAGGATATTTCTATGCCAAGTGCCAAGAGAGCAGCTTGGTTCCTCCAGCCCGCTTCTCGTCAAAAGTGGCAGGAGAAAAATGAATTAAGAAGACATAATTAAGCAAAAAAGAAGTAAAATTTAAAGGTTTAAAAATTGCTCATTCTATTGAAAAATGAAAAAATAAAGGGAGGGAGGGAAGGAAGGAAGGAAGGAAGGAAGGAAGGAAGGAAGGAAGGAAGGGAGGAAGGGAGGAAGGGAGGAAGGAGACAGCATGTTGTGAAGAAAATAGCAACGGTCTGGTTGAGCTGTCACTTGGTAAAGAGCTGATGGGATTATACACGCAGAAACTCTGCCAGTTTGAACAGAAGGGGATGAAGACAGGACCAATACAGGGAAGGCTGTATGACTTCTAGAATTTGACAGGACAGGGTAACAGATCTATTCGGCTGCCAACATCTCTAGTCTTTAAGAAGAAGATAAAATGAATCTAAAAGTGATTCAGAGACCACCAAGGCTATATCCTTGGTTCCAATAGTCCAGATGGCCTCTGCCTTGAGGGACTGTGGGAAGAAGACCACCACATAGAGCCATGGGAGTGAGGCTGCCCCCAGTGGACCTAGAGGGTAAGGTATCAAACCAAAGAGGACTATCTTTTATCTTTAAGATTTGATGGAGTTTGCTTTGCTAGGGTTTGGACTTGCTTGGAACCTCTCACTTCTTTCTTTCTTCTAACTTCTCCTTTTTGGACTAGAAATGTCTAATATACGCTGGTCCCATCATTACTTTGGAAGAACTCACTTGTCAGTTTTCAGAGGTTCTCCGAAGAGGAATTTTGCCTCAGGATGAACCAAACCTCAAATATTTCTTATATCTGATTTAGCTAAGTAGATGAAACTTTAGACTTTATGCTTTAAAGTTGATCCTGGAATGATTTAAAACGTTGAAACTGTTAGAATAGAATGAATGTGTTTTGCATGTGAGAAAAACATGAATGTAGAGGGCCAGGCATACAATGATGTAAATTGAGTTCTCACCCCAAATTCATATGTTGAAGCCTTAACCCTCAGTGACTATACTTGGAGATAGGGATTTGGGGAAGTAATCTAGGTTAAATGAAGCAGTAGTACAACTCCTGGTCTTATAATAAAAGGAAGACGAGAGAGAGAGAGAGAGAGAGAAAGAGAGAGAGAGAGAGAGAGGTATCTTCCTCTCTCCATATGCACACACCCACTAAAGAACTGTAGCTGCAAATCAGGAACAGAGTTCTCCCAGAACATGACCACCCGGCATTGTGATCTCAGACTTGAGCCTCCAGAACTATAAGGAGATGAATTTCTGTTGTTTGAGTCACACAATCCATGGTATTTTATTACAGCAGTTGGAGCTATGGCAGATGATCTTTATATAACATCTACTGTGCATCATAGAACTTTTGAAGATACAGAGTAGAGAAAAGTGGTGAAAAAGAAATTGAAGAAAACAAGACAAACCTGTCTCATAAATTATTTTGTCCTTAACCTATTAATAGCCTGCTGTTGACCAGAGAAGCCTTACCGATAACACAAACAGTCGATTAACACGTTTTAGGTTATATGTAGTTCATGTTGTATTTTTACAATATAGTAATCTATAGAAAAGAAGATGTTACTTAAGAAATCGTAAGTAAAAAGCCTCTACAGAGTTGTGTATTAACCTTACTAGGTTTCTGTTTGTCAGCCTTCCCCATCAACCCCCCTTCTTCCCTGCCTCACAGTTCTAAAACATTTGTTTTCTTTCTCTCTGACTGCTTAGTATTCTAGAACTACATGGCCTGGAAGCACAGAATATAAAATTAATTAGGCCTGCTTTCTAGCCTGACAGCATATTATACTGAAAGAAAAATGAATTCAGGTGTCTGTTGTTTGCATATGATTCAGAATACCATCCTGTGATCAGAACCAAAGTATTTCTAAAGAAACCTAAAAGGCAATGTTAAACTGGTTTGTACAGAGAAACTATCACATTTCCTGTCCAGTCTACTGCTATTAGAAGTTCTAGCTTTCAAATACTAATAAAATATTACCAAGTTATGTTACATGTTTTTATGTATAAGTATTTGTATAATTTAAGATTCTTGAAAAACATAAAACTCTTTAGTCTTTTTTTTTTTTTTTTACTTTTATGAATAGCCTATTAGGATCTGGAAGATTTTTTTGTGTGTGTATATTTTTTTTATTTATGATTTTAATTTGTGTTTACATAGATTCAAGTGTCCCACTGAATATACCTCCCCCACCTCCTTATTCCCATTGATCCCCCATGTGGGCATAAATTTGAATGTCTTAAAAATAATAGTATCTGGTAGGAATCCATTTATTAACATTTTAAGATACAAAACAGCAAGTAGTTGTACTTTGCTTATGCCAAATAGAATGCTCTGGGTGTTAGCTATTTCTAAAGCAGTGGAATAGCAAGTTTTGTGAATTTTACTTCTTGCATAAAATTATTCTGGTTAGGATTTCATTCCATTGAACACCTGGGCATTTATTTTTACAGAGCAGAGGGTGAGATGGCTATAAGCCAAAGAATGCAAGCATGTCCTGACCAGAGTTCTCGGTTGGTTAGAGCATTGTCCCCATATGCGAAGGTTGTGGGTTCGACTTCTGGTCAGAACACATACAGTAACAGATTGATATTTCTGTCTTTTTCTCTCCAAAATCAATATAAAGAAAGTTGAAATAAAAAAAAAGCAGAAAAAAATGCAAGCTACTTATACAAGCTGAAAAAAAGTTAAGAAATGAACCCTTGTGTAAGAGTCTCTGGAAGGAATGCAGCTTTGCCTATAACATGGGTTCAGCACTTTTATTAAAAAATAATTTTAATTTATTGTGTTTACATAGATTCTAGTGATGTCACAAATGCTTCCCTGCCCCTTGGGTTTAGCACTTTAAAAACCATTTTGGACATTGGACCTCCATAATGGTAATATGCAACTTTCTGTTGTCTTAAACCATCAAGGTTTAAGTGATTTGTTACAGCAGCAACAGGAACCTAATATACTACAAATAATGAGGAAGGGTTTCTCATGTTACATCATTAAACAATTATTGCACAGAAAGAATGGATTCTATTACATATGCACGTGTCTCAGTCAAGAACATCCACTGAGTCACCTGACCTATGATCCTGTCTTCCCCCTGTCATTGACTGACTGGATTAGCTTAAGAAGTCACGTCACCTGTCTGGAACACATGCCTCTTCTTGCATCAACAGGAAAGAAATTAAAAAACAATCAGCATCTCTCAGATTTTCTTTACTAATTCTATTCTCTTTTCAAGGCGTTTCCCATTCATTTCTATATAGATTTCAATAAATTTTAATTTAGGTTGCTTGAATTATGGAAAAAATAAGCCCATTAAATAAATATTTTTCAAATAACCATCATTTTCTCCTTACCCCAGTCTTTACTATGAATTTCTGTGATGGGCTGTTCTGGACATGGAGGCAGTGTGGCTACCCCATTGGCTGGAGACTCATATTCTAAGGACCCTGTGGACTTAGAAATCTGATTAAAAACAAAACCATTCCAATCCAACCTTGTACTCTTTTGTGTAGTTTGAGAATCAATAAAAAGGATCTTCTGGGTTTCTTGGGCATATTTCTGGGCAAGAATAATTAATTAAATGGGAATAATTCATTAAAAGGGGAAAATGAGGCAAGAAATTTGATGGCAGCATGAAGGAGAAATAACTTGTTTCCACTTTGGCTTTGCAAGATTCTTAATGGGTGAGATAAAGTATGCATGGGTTGGCAAACACACAGTTAATGGTTCTTGGAAGTCATAGACACTTTCTTTTTATTGGTCGGAAAACAAACAACTAACTTTTACATAAAGTGTTTAACCTGAAGCCATTGTTTAACCTAATGGCACTTAAATTCCTTTTCTCAAATTCCCAGAGTGCCTTATCTCCTCAGTCAATCATCCCTGGCTGGACCACTAACGGCTCTCTCTAATACGGGGTCTCAGGGAAACTGACATTCTTTGGCTTACTTATGTTACACTTCTGTTTGGTTCTTTCTCCACTCTATTTATCTTAACCGGTGCCATTCTCTATTTCAAGGCCACCAGTACCAATAACCAAATTAGGAGACCGAAGCCTTGTGTTTCTGGGTGGTAAACTTCAGAATACCATGTCCGCCTCTGGCAATCGGGAAGGCGTGGAAAGAGAAACTTTTCCTTGCGTTGGAAGTGCTTCAGCCAGATGAGCAGTTTTTCAGAAAGCTTTTAGTGAGAAGAAAGTGCCACTAGTTTCCAGAAAGCAAATTGTGCAGATTCTTCCCTAATTCAAACAACATCTTTTAAAAGAATTGGAAATTCAAACCTAAACTGTTGTTTGCTGATTATAGAAGATTGGCTGTTTCTAAAATGCTGAATGTTCTCAGGAGTCTGTATTGATTCCAGACAGTCCCTAAAAAAAAAGTTTCCACGGTGTACAACTTATTCAATGCACTCTTGTTCTGGTTCTGAAATAATTAAAATATTAATGAAGCTCTTTTCCTTACTGTGGAGCACATGAACTTTGCCTTAGAAGAGTCTTAAATATTGACTGACCCGTTGTAATATGACATTTATTAAACTTGTAATTTCAAATGTGCACTAAAAATAATCTCAGTTTAGACCCTGGCTGGTTGGTTCAGTCAGTTAAGAGCATCCTCTCCAAACGACAAGGTTGTGGGGTCATCCCTGGTCAGGGCACACACCAGAAGCAACCAGTGAATGCACAACTGAATAGAACAACAAATAAATACTTCCTTTTCCTCTCCCCTCTCTCTCCCTTCTCTTTATCTCTCTAAAAAAACCCTAAACAGAACAACAACAACAATCAATCAATAAAATTAAGCCATGTCTGGATATTTCAGTTGGTTGGAGCATCGTCCGGGAGCTTGGAGATTACTGGTTTGATCCCTGGTCAGGGCACTTAGAAGAGTATCCCAATGTTCCTGTCTCTCTCTCTTTCAAAATAATAATAATAATAACCTCAAATTAATGTTACTCTTCTGAAGAATAAAAAGTTTCTGGATTTTTTTAGTCAAGTCAGAGTTACAAATACAAAACTTGTTTTCCTTATAAAAGATAACAGAATTAATATACATTTTTTGAATGAACAGAGTAGGACTCTGCTTTTATATTACATATTAAAACTGTGAGAATCTAAGAATATTTAGAACTTTTATGTTTCTATTTTTCAGTTTGTTTTAAATGAATGTGAATTTTTTTTGCCACACAGCCACATTGATGACTCAGCATGACCTAAATATTTAAAATACTTAAGAGATGCAAAGGAAGGTAACAAAAGAAAGCATGTAGAAAGTCTTAATAGTACATGTATTTATTTATAAGCAAAAATATATTCCAAACTGTAGATTAGACATATTCAAATGGTGTTCTGCAAGTATTGTTAGAATATGTAGTACCTGATTATGCTATCTGGGGTATAGACATCTTTTCCCTTAGATTGTCAAAAAAAAAAAAAAAAATGACAACAGCCAACAAATCAACAGCTGTACAGTGTGAATGAATCAAGATTATACCAATTTTTTTGTCACATCAGTAAAAAGTATGTTTTTTGGGTGCCACAGATTATAGTACTTTATGTGTGCCATGAGATTAAAAAAATTAAAAATTTCTGCCTTATTTATATAAGTGTGGATATTATTCATATAAACAACTTGGTGTTAAATATGCACTGAATTCTAATTTAAAACTTGTAAATAAAATATAAAAAAAAGTTTCCCAATGTTATAGAATTCACTTCTCACCAAAGCTTATACACATTGTGACCTCATTGATTTTAAATTTTTATAAACTCAGAGAGTTTGAATATTAAATTCTCCTTTTGGAATTCATAAATTATTTGAAAATATTATAAGAATTTAAAAAGAATTCATCTTGAGTAGTTTACATATTTTTTATAATTTGTGGATTTCCTTAATATCTGAATTCTGAAATGTAAGTAAAAAAGAATTTTGGCTTATAAACATAAATGCAAAGAACCAAAATTTTTTTTTAGTGTTAGATTTACAAAATAATTTTATTTTCATTGTTATTTTCTGTATTTTTAGTTTTCTCTCCTAAGTCTACTTTGCTTTGGTAATTAACTTTTGCAGGTTATTATACAAACATTCTATTTTAGTCATATTTTAAGTGTTTCCATCATGATCTCATTTGCTTCCAGTATGCAAGACAAATAAGGAAAACATCACAGGCACATTTTAGTTGCACTATTTATTGCTCAACTTAGAAATATTGTTTTTGGATTATGTTCCTCAAATTTGAGATGAGATCTCTGCACAATACAAGAAAGTCAAAAGTTGTTATTCTTTGTTGGTGCCTCTATTGACATTTCAGTGACATTTATGACAAGTTTCCAGGTGTAACAATTTTTCAAGTTTAGAGCTTTCATTAAAAAAATGAAAATAAATATAAATATAATGGCCCTGGCCTGCTGGCTAAGCGGTAGTGTCAGCCTGGTACGTGGATGTCCTGGTTCAGTTCCCAGTCAGGGCAAACAGAAGAAGTGAAGATCTGCTTCTCCATCCCTCCCACTTCTCCCTCATTCTCTCTTCCCCTCCTGAAGCCATAGCTTGATTGGCTTGAGCGAGTTGGCCCTCGGCACTGAGGACGGCTCCATGGCCTCCATGTCAGGCGCTAGAATGGCTTCGGCAGCAACAGAGCAACAACCCCGATGGGCAGAACATTGCCCCCTAGTGGGCTTGCCAGGTTGGTCCTGATCAAGATGCATGTGGGCGTCTGTTTCTCTATTTCCCCTCCTCTCACTTGAAAAAAACAGAAGAAAAGTGAAGGAAAAAAAATTATGAAGACTCGCTGCTGAGTTGCAGCCCTGTCATTTCTGCTGGGTTTCCATCTCTCAGCCATCTGCAGCCGCAGTCCATCGGTGCTAATCACATTCGTGGTCAGCTTAATTGCAATGTAACCAAAAGCTGGTCTCCTTCAGATCTACTGTTGTCAAAGTTAGCCAGACACAGACCTTCCGTGAGCAAGTTCAGTCACAGATTTCCAGAGTTGGCAACAATCACAGGCTTGTTTCGCAGTTCCATTCAGTTTTGTACATTTCTGTGAAAAACCTGTGTTTTAGCTTCATAAATTCCACACTAATCATGCCCTGAAGTGCATCAGTGATTGCTTGAATTTTAGCTAACTAGATAGTTTTCAAAGACAAAATGCTAGAATAAGTTAGATAAAATTCCACAAAGTCCAGAGGAATTGAAAACAAAACTAAAGTAGATATTTAGAGAATGTAAAAATATTGGGTGGGAGGCTGCAGGTCTTAGAGAAAACATTCCCAACTCCTGAGAAGAGCAGATCATCACACGTCACATGACAAAAATAGTGTCACTGAGTTATATATTATTTGAAACCCTGAAACTATTGAGTAACCTTAATGTGTTCATCATCATTGGTTGTTTGTATGGGCGTAAGGATACATGGCTTGAGGAGGTGCATTTGTTATTTAGAAATGCCTTATATTCTGGGTTACTCTAGAGTCTAGACACATTCCTTAGTTAATTTCATAGTTCCTATAGTTGATAAAATGAAAATGAAACAATTTAATATATTTTATAACCCAATATTATTTCTTTATGTGTTGGGTAAGGAAGCAATTGACAAAATTCCTTTAATGTTTTATGATTAAAATGGCAAATAAATTGATTTCTTACATTATGTCTCTAAAATGGAAATAAAAAGAAACACCAATCAAAAGGCTGATGATTGGAAGAGGTAACCAGAAGTAGCAGAGGCAAAACTGGGTTATAACTAATGATTTTTTTTTATTTTTAGAGAGACAGAGTGAGAGAGGGACAGACAGGGGCAGACAGACTGAAAGAGAGAGAGATGAGAAGCATCAGTTCATCACTGAGCACCTTAGCTGTTCATTGACTGCTTGTTTTCTCATATGTGCCTTGATCAGGGGGTTCCAGCTGAGCCAGTGACCCCTTACTCAGGACAGGGGCCTTGGGCTCAAGCTAGCAACCATAGGCTCATGTCTATAATCCCATGCTCGAGCTGGTGACCCTGTGCTCAAGCTGGATGAGCCCATGTTCAAACCGGCAACCTGGGGTTTCAAATCTGGGTCTTCTGCATCCCAGGGCGATGCTCTATCCACTGCGCCACTGCCTGGTCAGGTATAACTAACGATTTTTGACTCAACACATGTATACAAGATCTCATGTATCTATGTTATTTTGCCTTATCCTTTATGATAACTGACATTTTATAAAGTAGATAGGATTCATTTTCTGCTACATAAAGTGTTTTGCTTGTGCATTTCTCGTAATTTAGGGATATGGAGAGAGATAATACCTTAGTAAAAGAAGTTACATTGATTTGTAGATATATTTATTAGATTAGTATTTACTGAATGCCAGATACCTGTCTGGACCTTGGGTGACATGGACGAATGAGACATGTTCTCTGAGAGTTCATAGTCTAGTGAAAAACTATAGTCCAGTGTAGAGAATCCCCCTGGATTTACATAATCTTCAAAGTTGAGTTCATATACTTCATGGAAACTTGGACTTCCTAGAAACTGAAAGATCGTTTGATCACATGTTCTTAAATAACAGTCTATTGATTGGCTGTAGGAGAACTATTTGGGTAACTTAAAAAAACAGAGCTCTCTGAGGACCATGTCATGATTTTACATCATACTTTGAAATTGTGATATGAATTTATAGTTCTTAAAAATGAGCCCTGTGGAACTCAATAAAAGCCAGGTTTTTGTGAATGACTACAAGGTCAATATCTTCCTTTTGGCAGAAGAAATATATCCATATGGCCTCACAGTGATGATTACTGTTTTCACACAGTTGTAATATTAGTGAGATAAAAATTTATTCTTAATATTACTCAGTGATGCACCAAAGAAAAGAAATACATATTACCACAATATATATCATGACTCTGATTAATTTTGGAATTCCTGTTACTCTATAATGCAGAATCAATGCATATTTTGGACTTTCCATAATCATTAGTGTGATATTTAAGGACTATTTATTATTTGTTTTTCTACTATGTCTTGCTGTGGGTCCAAATGGAGTTTTATATGTTGTCTCCTGAATCTTTAATACCTTATAGACATGTTTCTTTATAAGCTAGGATGGAAATCTCATGTTTGCCTTCAGCTTAGTGACATCATCAATTTCAAATACTGCTCACTGCTTAGCCAGCACAAACTCCATGAATTCACTCAATTACTCCATGAATTTCAATCAAAACATTATTAAACTTACAATTTTGCATCCATTAAAAATTAAAATCTTCTTTCTTTTATAATTCTATTCATTAGTACCTGTCACAGTAAAACCCTTAACAGTCTTTTTTCTTGTTAAACATTTACTCACATATGTGTATTTGATGGTATTTTTAAGCACATATGTCTCTAAAAAACCTTAAACATAAGCTTTTTTTTCTTTGTAGATATCACCTTACAGGTACATTTTAGGAATATATTCCCCCTAATCTTTTGGTACTAGAAGGTTAAAATGACCTCTCAGTTTGTTTTGGGGAACATTACAACTCACAGCATTGTCAAAAATGTAGTCAGTTGCAAATTCTAAGAGAAACCCATGTTGCCTGGAGATGTTGGGAGCCCTCAAAGCATGTCTGTCCAGTCTTGGATCATGAGACTAATATCCTAATGCACATAGGTCTAAATTCCTTCCAGGTTTGCCTTATTTAACAGGTCCTAGGAGACTGGGTGGGTTATGTGATATTTGAGAATTTTTAAAAATGCCTTCCAGAGTTTAATAAATTAAGGGGAAATTTTGAGTGTGTCTTAAATATTTGGCATTGGGCATGAAGACTGAATGGGAAGAACAGAATAAAAATCGTTATAAAACACCTCTAAATTAGAACCAATGGAACTAAAACCAATCCTTAAAAATTTTATTGCACTTTTTGTTCCCACTATATGAACAGTCCTAGCAAGTGGTGAAATGGGCTATGAAGCTATTCAAGTTTTTCAATACTAAGGAAGGCAGTGAAATAGATTATTTTTCATGATTCTTTTAACTCTAATATTCTGTTTCAATTATAAAATTCATGATACTAAAAATGGTCAATATCTACTAGTCACACAAAATATCCCCCAAATGCTAGAAACATTCATTTGTTTCCAAAGAAAGATTTATATAAATTAATAGCAATCCACATTAACCTACATCCTTAATGTGTCCCAACTGAGATCTACCTGGCAACCCCTGTCTGGGCCTACGCTTGGACCAAACGAGCTCTCCTCAGAACCCAGGGCCCACACTCAAACCAATCGAGCCACTGACTACAAGAGGGGAAGAGAGAGAGAATGGGGAGAGGAAGGGAAAGAAAAGCAGATGGTTGCTTCTCATGTGTGCCCTGACTGGGGATCAAACCTGGGATGTCTATATGCTGGGTTGTTGCTCTATCCACTAAGCCAACCGGCTAGGGCTGAGAATCTGGTTTTTATTCCTAATTCTATCACTTATGTCACTTTTAGCAAGGTATATGAGCTCTCTGTGCCTCAGTTTCTTCATCTATAAAAACAGCATAATGATTTCTATTTCTTAGGACTTAGAGAAGATTAAGTGAAGGAATATAGAAAGCTGATTAAGAAAACATCCTTGTACAGAATAAATTCTTATTAAATGTTATGATCACTTTTCTCTGACTTTTTTGGTGGGTTTATCTATTGGTCTATCCTGAACTAAAATATTCTGGTTAGAATTTGAAGTTTTCACATAGTTATAATATTACTGATAGAGATAATTATTCTTAGTTTATTTAGTGACCCTCTGAAGAGAGAAAATATACATTAGCACATCACATACATGCTATTCATTTGACAAATAATATTTTAGTTTCTACTACTCTATGTTGCAAAAGCAATGAGGGATTATACATGCTGCATAAGCCTGACATTTGTATACTCTTTTGATACTTTTGCTTTATTTCTATATCATCATTGTTAATCCATTTAGTGTTATAAAATATCATCTGTTTCCAGGGATTTCTCATTGAGTTTAGCTGAGGTATTTTTATTGAATTTACTTCGTAATTTTAACAACAGAGGCAACTAGAAGTAGCATCTGATAACGACCTGGATAAAATTTGATAATTTGCTATTAGAAACAATGATATTTGTCATATTTTTGAAATTAAAAGTCACGACTTATTATCTTAAGAGATGCCTTTGTCTAAGTTTTAAGGTATTAATAAATGTAACAAATATATACTTGAGAGTGCGTTCTCCATCTTCACAGAGAAAAAGCATCAGAACAAAGAGGAAGATAAGAGGAAGAGAAAAAGTTATTTAGAAGAGCGTAGTGCTTGGGTTGACAGGTCATAAATCTTAATAAAAAACCCAAGAAGAACTACAGATGTTTAGGAGAACCATAAATCAGAAATTAAAGAGGTTTCCAAAAAGAATGCATATTGAGTAAAAAACAGTAGTAACTGTAAATTACAAAATAGGAATATGTATTTGATTTCTTTTACTGTGAAAATTGGTTGTATCTACATTTAAACCCACTGCCTAGAAAAAATGGATTCTATGATTTCTTTAGGATACTCCTAAAATGGGATTAAATGTATATCACCTGATTTACAATGAAGAAAATTAGTTTGTATGGTGAGGGAAGGGGACAATGTAGCCAAGCCACTAATACCACGAGAAAACATAAACCTTTAGGCGGTGCCTGGGAGGTCAGAGTGTCAAGCAGAGGTTCTGGAGTGAAATACATACTCGATATTCTAACCATTCGCTTCAAGTATTATAGGTGGCCCTCGTCTACCTAAAACTCTAAGGAGAAAACAAAGTTTCTTCCTCTTGGAAGCACTTCCAACTTTCCTTTTCTCATTCAATGAGTTAAATATTTCCCTCCGAATGTAAGCATTTTTGAGGACAGAATCAGCAAATGTTTTTCCCTAAAAAAGCATTTTCTTTATTTGTAGAAATCCCATCTAATTTAAACCAGATTAAGCACCAGAACGAAACTGCTAATGAGTTCCACTGGAAATTGACACCAACGTTTTCTATTCACGGAAAGAAGATGGGTGCTCAAGTTCGTCCCTGATGCTCCCCTGGCCTGGAGAGCTGCATTAAATAAAGGCACCTACAACACTGAGCCTCAGTAATACTGGCCTTCTAAAGTGTACATTTCTATGGGCTACATTTTTCTTAAATCAAAGCAAAAATTAGAACAAAGAAAGCGAAATAAGCAAAAAAGAATGCACACCATCCTACTGTATGTACATAAATTTCTCAAAAATTGTTTCATATGGAAAATGATCCCTAAGTATATGTGCTCCGTAGCACTAGACTGAGACTCATGTTCATATAGTGTATACAAACCTAATTTACCTATGTTTTCTACTAACATAAGAAATGGATGCCTCGTGACAGTCCAAAGGACAAGTTTTCCACAGAGTTAGACTTCCGGGAGAACTAAGGTTCGAACTGATAGTCCATATACATTGTTCGAACTGATAGTCCATATACATTGTTTCTTTCTGTTTTATAGAATAACAGTAATCTGGGCTAATATAGTGTTGATCACCTCAAACATATGAATACTAAAATGCCTGTCGAATTGAACCAATGCCCTCCCCCTTCCCTTGCTTAAAGATAAGTGTGGTCATGCTTTTCAGTAAAAATGTAGCCACTATCTGGTTATGAGACAGTTCATTATATATTTCTAGTCACTTAGTGACTTTACTCTGGCAAGTCATTAGAAATGGCTGAACAATTAACGTATAATTTATTAAATGAATAAGATCATGCCCTTGAGTGAAATCCCAGGGCACTGGGAAGGAGCGGTGGAGATGCAGGTGCAGCTACTTATATCTAGCGTGGATTATAAAAATTATCCTACTTTTCTCTCTTTCAACCTGAATATATGTAAATAATCGACCTCATTCTTCATTTGTTTATCTGCCAAAATTAAAATCAAATCAAATACAAAATTAAATACAATAACTGCCAGATTTATAGCAGAAAAGATTTAGAGCACAAATGCTGATTTTGACATTTGAAACACTTAAAATACTTTTTGGCAATTAAATGTAAAGAAGAAACAGAGGTGAGGTCTTTGGAATGATTAACTAACAGAGAGTCACAAGTACATGTTTAACTAGAGTGTCGGATAGTGCTACATTTATTACTATTAGTTCCTAAATAGCTTAATTTTATTTTTATGTAAATTAATAAAACCAGTTTTTGCATGTGAGAGCTCGACTGAAAATTACTATATTTTATGATAGTAATTACAATAATAAACTGGAATAAAAACAAACTGAAAATAACATTTAAACAGTCTAGAACTAGGCAAGTCTTTGTGATTGATAATCATAGGACCATAGCAAATATAAGTAGTGTTCTACTGAATCCCACGTTTTATCTTCAAAATATGTATGAACTTACATAACTGTACTGCAAAGCTAAGCAAAATATGCATTCAATTCATTTATTTTCTATCTTCCTAAAGAAATAGTTTAAATTAATTTTCTACATGGAGTAGTAAAAAGACATAGAATATTCTTAACTACTTTGAATTTGAAAGTTTTTTGAAAAAGTCATGAAATCCTTTCTTTGATCAAATTAAATGGGATGAAACATGTACCCTCAAGGCAGTTTTTAGATAGGAAAAGATCAAATAAAAGCAATTACACCTTAATTTGACTGGTAAGGCTTAAAATAAGGGGTCTATTGAGAAGCTCTTTCGTACTTCAACTCCTGCATAAGTAGCCCAATTTTTATGTTTAAATTAATATAATATGCTAAAGTACTTAGTAATATACAAGGTGCCTATAATTAATCCTAAAATTCTACGCGTGAGAATAAAATGCTTCTTACCTCAAAATATAATATGTCATTTGTAGAAGGAATTGCCTCCCACGCTTCCTCTGACGTTCTGTACTTATACTGTTGACTGGGGACGGATAAGCCCCATTTAAAGTAATCGTGGTGGATATAGCCGGATATTTCTTATAGCTTTTAAAATCTCACTTAATACCTGTAATTAAACATTTTGTTTTCCTCCAATGAGCCTCCTCCAGCCAATATTAGTAACAAAAATATTACTCCCCCTATTTGGTAATCTGAAATAACACGATGTGGTCAGTTGAATCAATCTAATTACGACCTTGGTGATTAGATCTACACTCTTAAACTCACCTTGACTGCGGTAGAACATAAGTAACTGACTCAGAGTATGTACGTATCAAAGAGTTTGTATTCTACACTGGTGATAGGGTAAAGCACTGCTACGCAAACCGCTAGTCTGGAAGTCAAGAGTAAGCATCAATAGCAATCTGACATCTGTTTGTTGCTGTGGGACCTAACAATAATTTTAAAAACGGGTGGTTTTAACTCATATGACTTTGTTTTTATTTTATTTTCTAGTAATAATTTTTTATTGTATTATACAAAACTATTGGGCCAAAACAGAATCCAAAGAAAAACAGAATCCCCAACAAATACATAATTCATTACAATTAATAGTTTAAGCAGCTATGATATAGATGATGTGCTTGCCTGTTTTGGGGGGATATATTTAAAAATATATATTAAAAAAGGCACAGGGTGGAACTATATTTAGTGAGATGTCCCTAGGGGAAACAAACTTATACTTGACATTTATAATGACAGTTCTATTACCCCTTAATTTAAATTCTAATTTTCTGCCATTTTAAACAGTGCTTTCAATTTAGCTATGCTAAATCTGTTAGTGAGACAAGTATTATATTGTGCATTGTTAAAATTCGTCTTGACCTTCAAACACTGCACATTGGGCCATTTCCTATTTTTTGTTATTTCAGTACAAATCTACTTCATTTTTACAGCTCAGATGGAAAATCATTCTTCTCAGTTTAGATTGTTATAAAGGCTAATTTTAACTTGTTCATATTCCTAGTGATACACATCATTTGATAATCTATTCAACTAACTGTAAGGGAACAAAACATTATTATTATTATTATTATTATTATTTCTGCAGATATCAAACAAACATAAATTGCTAGCAAGGGATACATGAGCTGATGAGAGCTGATTTTGGAGAGAGTTTTGTTCATCTCAATAGGATAACATATAGTAGATTTCTGCATCAGAATATTACACAGGACTCCCGACAAAAGCTGACTCCCCTGAAAACTCTTTTGTACTAGAAAAATTTATATTTTATGAAAATAGAATTTCTTAAGTCTCATCAGGAATATTTTTATTTGAAAAACAAATTTTTTGTTAAACAACACAAAGCAATTATTTAGTAAAATATAATTTAATACTACTATTTGAGTATAGATTTAGATAAGTAGCCTGTAAACTGTAACATTTTTAACTCTAATTGGTAGAGGTACTTATTGTCCTTTAGTCCAAGCATGCATTCGGACAATCATTATGTATATGAATATATTTAATTTCCCATATTTAGCAATTCAAACTTTACTCCCTACAATTCTGTACCTATACTGAAGATGAGCAGATAAGCCCAACAATGTGCTGTGAGATTCATCATGGTCTACGAGGGATGACAGATAATATAAAATTCTACTTACAATGCAAGAGAATAAATTCAACACCAGAATGTTTGATATATACAAGAAATAGTGTTCTATCGGGGTATAAAGGTCCAAGTGGCATCTCATCCTGATTTAAGAAAAACAAACTTTGGCCTGTCCAGGCAGTGGCACAGTGGATAGAGCATTGGACTGGGATACGGAGGAGTCAGGTTCCAAACACCGAGGTCACCAGCTTGAGTGCACACTCATCTGGTTGGAGGATGGTTTACCAGCTTGAGTCCAAGGTCGCTGGCTTGTGCAAGGGGTCACTTGGTCTGCTGTGCTCCCCTCCCCCAGGCAAGGCACATATAAGAAAGCAATCAATGAACAATTAAGGTGCTGCAACAAAGATTTGATGCTTCTCATCTCTCTCCCTTCCTGTCTGTCTGTCCCTATTTGTCCCTCTCTCTATCTCTCTCTGTTTCTGTCACACCCACACACCCACAAAAAATTAAAAAATTGGAAAACTTTGTAGGAGAATATTGTCAGAGTTAGAGCTGGAAGAACATATTGACACAGATTTAAAAAGAATGAAAATATTTCATACAAAAATAATCATGTACAAACCCATAAAGAGAAACGAATGATCAGCAATAATGAACAGCAAAAGATTTCAAACGATTTGATTCATTTGAGTGAAAAAGTACAGAAACTGTTTGGAGCTCAGTTTATAGAATCATGCTCTGCATTACAGAGCATTATTGTTACCCTTTCTAACAAAAGAACAATTCAAAAATTATAGTATATAACAATTAAAAATGAATTTTTGGGCCTGACCTGTGGTGGCGCAGTGGATAAAGTGTCGACCTGGGAACACTGAGGTCGCCAGTTCAAAACCCTGCACTGGTCTGGTCAAGGCACATATGGGAGTTGATGCTTCCAGCTCCTCCCCCCTTTCTCTCTTTCTCTCTCTCTCTCTCTCTCACTCTGTCTCCTCTCTAAAAAGAAAATGAATAAAATAAAAAATAAAAAAATAAATTAATTTTTGGCTGAGAGGTTAAAGTTTGGGCTAATCAGGTATATGTTTTAGAACACAGAGATCAAATTTCATAAGATTTATATTTTTGGAATGATGACATTAAACTAGCATGGTGATAATGACAATGGAAAAGACAGAAATATAAGAAATTGTTAATATTATTATTTATAAGACAACAAATATTAGAGACCCCTCATTAAATAAAAAAAAGATAAATATGTGAGGTAATGAATTGGCTAATTAACTAGGTGAGGGAAATCATTTCACCATATATACAAATATTAATCCACACAATGTACACTTAAAATATATTGTAATTTTGTTTTGTATTTTTCTGAAGTGAGAAGTGGGAAGATAGACAGACTCCCTCATGCTCACTACTGGGATCCACCCAGCAAGCCCACCAGGGGGCGATGCTCTGCCCATCTGGGGTGTTGCTCCATTGTGGTCAGAGCCATTCTAGTGTTTGAGGGGGAGGCCACCTCAGCACCCGGGCCAACTTTAGTCTAATGGAGCCTTGGCCACGGGAGGGGAAGAGAGAGACAGAGAAAAAGGGGAGAGGGAAGGGTGGAGAAGCAAAAGGTCACTTCTTTTGTATGCCCTGGCCAGAATTGAACCCAGGACTTCCAGACGATTGGCCAATGCTCTACCGCTGAGCCAACAGGCCAGGGCCAAATATATTGTAATTTTATGTCATTATTACTTCAACAAAGCTGAAATTTTAAAAAATGAAAATATAATTCTTTATTTTTTTTATTAATTATATTGATTTTTTTTAGATGAGCATGTGGCCATCCAGAACAGAGATATAATTTCCCAGCTTTTTTTGTAGTTACATGTAACCATGTGACAAAGTCCTGGGTGATGGGATGTAAGAGAAATTATGCTATGTGGCAGCTTCAGGAAACCATTTTTGCCTATAATATGAAGGATAATCTTTTATTCAAATACATAAATTATTTTCTTCTTTTTTAGCTGCCACCAGAGTACAGGTATAAATGCTGAAACTCCTTATGCTCTCTTAAAGTTTCCATTTTAGGGAGGAAGAGCAGTGAACAACAAGAGCCTGGGTCTCAGAGGATATAAATAAACAAAATACATGAACATGCTTAAGCCATCTTTACTTGAGGTCTCTGTTACTTCTAGCACAATCTCTTCCTAGTACTACAGCAATTAAAAGCAGAAGAAAAGGAAAATATCAAGGTGAGATTTCTGGCTTGGATGATTTCTGATCTTAAGAAGAAGAGAATTTAAAACCACGTGTTAAAGAAAAAAATACTAACATTAGGTACTAAGATTTTAGACATTTTGATGTTAACATACCACAGGGACACCAAAAAGGAGTGGGCCAGTAGTGGCCATATCTACTAGTCTGGAGTTCAGGTGAAGGGTTGGATATAAAGATTTGGGAGGCTTAAATCAACAATGGTCCATGGAGCTCATCCAGAGGAGACCAGAGAGTTGAGAAAAGAACTGTAAGGAGCACCATTATCTAAACTGTGGCTGGAAGAAGGGAGGAGGAGCAAGAGGAAGAAAAGTCATGGTGGTGGTGACAGAAGCAATGATAGTCGTGCATGCAATCACTTATTAAACAACTACTATCCTCTGTGCATTGCCATAGTGCATTAAAGAACTGTACTAACACTTTTATTCCTCAAAGCACCCCTATAAGCTAGAACCTAACTTATAAGATTGGTTTTATTATTGTCTCCATTTTAAAGGAAACAGGCACAAAGAAGGTAAGTAAGTTGCCCCGCACATTCTAGTGGTGGCACCCAGTAGCCTGGCTCCAGCACCCTCGCTCTTCACTATTCTACCCTCTTTGCTCAAAATAGATGGTGCAGTTGGAAGGGTTATAATGAAACTCAGAGTGTTAGCATGGTAGAGATAGGGTGAGGATTCCAAAATGATGGCGTTGTTGACTATGTCTAAGTGCAGGGAAGTCAGAAGAAGAAGACCAAATAGAGGAGACCAGATTTGAAATTTTAGAGGTCACCAGTGACTTTGCTGAGAGCCCCCTTAGTTGAATGCTGGGTCTGAGTTTGATTTGTTGGGCTAAAGAGAAAGTTCATGCCTTCCTCATATCAGACACACACACACACACACACACACACACACACACACACACACACACACACACACACACTGTGAAGGATGGATGAAAAAATAAAGAGAAAGGGCATGCCATTCATTTGTGAATTAAAGGTGAGAGAACATGAGAAAAAAACTTGGGACAAAGGTGCTTTTAGTTTGTTGTTAGATCGTAGAGACATACATAGGACATAACCCATGTAGCAAAGAGGACAGTAGACAGTTTGAAAATGCAGAAGAAAGATGGAAAATGAATAGGCCAAGCTGTGAGAGAAGGTGGCAGGCAATAACAGTAATTAGGTCACAAGGCAGTATTAGTCTGGAGCAGATGAATATAAATACCCTCATGTGTTCGTAGAATTTAGTGCAAAACAAAGAAACCATGAAAGTGATTCATTCTTAAGCATCTTCTCAGAACAAAGAAAAAACAAAACAAAACAACAAAAAACAAAAGCAAAAAAGAGCCAGCGGACTGCATCCGCCATAAAAAGATTATGGGAATGGTTATCTCGAAGCCTGGCTCTGCCCCAAATTCATTAACAGAATGTCTCTTCTTTAGAATTATGATAGTTTGGGTTTTTTTTTACTTATAACATGCCCCTTTTTAAACTATACATGTGCATATATATATTAAACTGAAATAAAAAGCCTTTGAGAAAAGCATATGCCCTATGAATTTATCAGTATTGGAGAAACATGGGTACACGGAAAGCCATCTGGCAGTGCGGTGGGCATGGCAGCAGCCACGGAGGAATTTTGCCACGCCCACACGGTGTCACTTCCAGCCAATCACTGATGCTCTGAATCTGAATCCAGCCAATCACTGACGCTCTGAATCTGAATCACCTCCCTTGTAAAATGAGGGTGATTGTTCAAACGCTTCTTAAAGGATTGGACTTAATAATTTATAGGAAATCGCTTTATGAAACACATCACTACACAAAGGCAAGCGACTCTTCTGGACATCATAAAATAGCACTTGTAACTAAAGATAAAAATAAAAATAGCAACGTGAAATGATGACAAGCAGTCATGTTCAAACATCTCCGTGGTGGTGAAACGCAGACATAGCGCAAATGCCACATCTGGTTTCCTTACTTTTTCTTAATGAGTCACACTTAGTTTTAAACAGCAAGGCAGTCCTGTGCACAAAGGAAGTGGTCTAGGGGACCATGACTCTGCTGGACAGAGAATGGTTAGTGCCACGTGCTGTGCCGGAGAACATGGAGAAGGTGTGTGGTCATCACAGGCAGGGTAAGGAAGGGAAGGATGTTGTTGCAGCTTGAGGCTGAGGAAGTTTCCGTTCAGTGATGGGAAATTTTTCTGCTCTCCCTATGTGGTCTCACCGGATACTCAAAGACACCAATGGTGGGGCACTCTGAAGAGACATAAAGTCATTCGCAGGGGCAGGAAGGCAGGCAGAGTCATGGAGATGGAAAGCATAGAGATCCCACTCTAGAGGAAGAGAGTGAGATAGGAGGGCGAAGCAGAGCTCTAGAGAGGAGGAAGCATCAGATGGCGTTTGCTGTGGCACATTCGCTACCTGGACGAGCAACCTGGATGTAAGCGGAGAGCTGTGCAATGGAAACTCACTCAGCAGCCCGCATCAAAGCACACCTGGGAAAGCTAAGCACAACGACATCTCACATTTGTACGTATCTAAAATTTCGGATATACCCCACTAAAATTGTACTGCACACAAAGATAAAAGTTTTAGATATTCCATCTTGATAATAAGGGCTTTCCCCTTTTGAAATCCATATACCCTTTGGTCAGCATCTCTTTTCTCTTGATTCTCTATCCCAGTCCTTCACCTTCTGACTTCTCCTTTCTCTCTCCACCTGACAAAGTAGATAGATGTTCAGTGCTCATGGAAGCAACCTCCCCCCATGATTTTTTTTTTACAACTGATGCCCACACCACGGATGTTTATTTGTAATTGCCTCTAGATTATCCCTACTTCTTGTTGACCCCTCACTAAACACGATATTTCTAAAAATGCTATCATCCTCCATGAGATGTGTGGCTTTCCTTCTCATTATTTTATTTCTGCCAACAATGATGGCCATCATGCTTTTAATCCTCCAGGACAGAAATCTTGGTGTTATGAAGCTTTGCACTCAACCTACCTCTTGCTGCTTCACCGATATCAACAGCGCACCAACCTGCATCTTCCTCACACCCATATCGGAACGACTGCAACAGCTTAAACACAGGCTGGTAATTTTCCTAAACCATTGTTTGTCTGTGGCACTCTCCCATTCCAAACACTACTGTCCTTCTTAGCAGGTCTTCTACAAAATGGCATTAGATAGCAAGTCTCTCTTACTTCTCACTCCTCATGATTAAAAGTTCGTTTATCAAAGTGCCGCCCTCACTTGGCACTGTAATAAACATTAATATAAACGGTACTGTCCTGTTCCCAGGAGCTTAAGGCTCACGGTGAGGTAGATGAACGTGCAGCCAGCGCTCTGCGAGAACTACGTGAGGCGTATAATGGGCACCTTGACGACGCAGCTTAATACTGACCAGGGACACAAAGAAAAATTTCCAAAAGGAGTGGAAGAATGAACAATTTTAAAATACAAATGGGATACTGAACACCTGAAACTAATATAATATTATATGTCAACTTTAATGGAAAATTTAAATATATATATATATATATATATATATATATATATATATATATATATATATATATATATATTTTAAAAAGGCAAATAGGAATTAAGTAGAAAAGATAAGGGATAAAGACATTTTAGGCACAGGGGTCATTAGATTAAGAACACGGTATTTTAAAGGCATTGTAAATTGCTCTTTATGGTTGGAATGAAAGGTTTGCTTTAAAAACGAAGGAGGTAGGTTAGGTCAGATGATGGGAGGCCTGTGAACCAGGCTGAGAAATGTTTATTTAATGCCGAAAGCAATGAGAAGCTGTCAAAAGGTTTTGATAAAGATAATGAGTTGCATGAGCATATTTGTGTTTTAAGAAAAGGCTGAGCAGCCAAGGGAAAATGCATGCAAGGGAATGAGAGTGAAGCAGAGAAAACAAGTTAGGAAGCTGCGTCTCTCAGAAAGTCATGGGAAAACACTTACTTAATTGAACCACCACCACCACAACCGCACCAAATAAGAAAAACTTTTGTTCCCTTTCAGTGCTGAAAACCACAGGGCCAACAAATTGTTTTTGGTAGCAAGGATATATTAAAATAAAAGATATTTCAAGACAATATGTACTCTCTTTACAAAACCCAGAGAACAGCTTTTCCTAAATTGCAAGTAAAAATAAATTCTTTGAGTTCAAAACAGACTAGGGAAATGCCTTCTAATTCCCATGGTTTTCTCTCCTGATCTCTTAGATATTTTCCTCTGTATTTTATTTATAGATAATTAAGAATAGATATGCATTACTTTACTGTGACATTTTGTTTAGTTTTTCAATTAAAAAAAAGTGAAGCTGTGGAATGAAGATTCTACTTCATCAGGGGATTATAAAAAAACATAAATTCTTGTTTAGTTTTTAACTCCTTGCATATAATAAATACCATATGCAGACGATGCAGAAACAAGGTAAGAGAAAACACTTGCTGTATTGGATTATTGAACATGTGTGTTGTTCTGAATCGTCCACGACCATATAATTTCAGAAATCTGTCTACAGCACAAACTTCTTAATGATTTGCCACATGGTGCTTTCATCTTGAAGATTTGTGCATAGTTACAGATGACCAATAAATAGCCAGCACTATAAAATACTTAAGTATAGTGTGGTAGAGGGGTATTAACACTGCCTAAGGACTGGTTAAGAACTAAAAGTTACTAGGCAGCACCACAGATATACTGAATAAGGATCTCTAGGGATATGGCTCAGGAACCTACATTTTAGCAAACTTTTTGAATGATTCTTATGTAAGCTTACATTAAGAATGATGGTGGTAAGGAATCAATCTAAAGACAAAATACTCTAAAGGCAGATTTCAATGAATTAAAAAAATTAAGTTTGCTGCTGTGAAGATCTTGACTTTTGGCAGGTGACCACACATATTCACTACAATTGTATCAAACCTGTGTTGGCTCTGGTTGGACGGATTATGTCTTCTCACCCATATAACCAGGACTTCTAGGACACATATTCCATTAGACTTATGTTATCAGCTTATGAGGCTTCTTTGTCAACAGGGGCCTGATCAGCTCACCCTGCAGGAAATACCAGCATGTACCACAGAACACACGTTCAGGATTAGAAAATGAAGGCACTCAGTGTGCGTAACTTATTTTCATAAATTATCCACAAAAACACAAAGAGACACTGTTCACCATGAGTTTGTGTGATTAATTCATAGTCACTTTTTTTCTGGATCAAAAATAAATATTCTTGTTTTATAAATTTCTTGCTTGTTATTGACAATTAACAATAACTTAACCAGTGGTATAATCTGCGGGAAGCGATTAGAATGCATTACGAATTAAGAAACAAAGCATTTCTTTTCCTTGATGGAAATCAAATAAAAATGTCAAACTGCTGCAATCAGACATTCTAGATATGAATATTCATTGGCAACTGTTCATGGCAGATTTATGAATTCTTTTACCTGCTGTTAGGAAGAAAAAGGAAAACATTCAGTTGCCAAATAAAGCTATTAACATAAGCTAACAGAAAAAAAACACATATACACAGATGGATGCTGATTTGGAATTATGAAATCTCATCAAAAGAGATCTATCTCTTTTTAGTTGTGAAAACATTTGTTGGATACATGCAGATTGCAAAGGTCCGTGAACTCAGTATTCATGAGCAGCGCCTCTCTGTCATGGTTCATGGGGGACAATGAAACCAAACATGGAACACCTTGTCATGGCAAAGCCACGTGTAAAGTTACTCAGTAACAATCTAACTCATGCTCAAAAACACGTTTGGCTCATTCAGCACCATTGACACCAACATCCACACACATAGAATTCTTTTGCCCTAAAGAAAAGATTTCGATTAGATTTGAGTGCATAATTTAAATGGATGATAACAAACTACTCGAATGAATTTGTTTTGAAGCTTTGATAATGAGAAACTGGAAAAAAAAATATAAATGTTCGCTTAGGCGTGTTAGGTTACTTATTTAACCGTATGTGAATCTCAGTTAATTTGTGGAAAACAGTTTTCGTGAGCATTTTTAGTGCTTCCTGATGACTACTAGGGTTGAAATGCTACAAAAACATAGCATTTCCTGGAGCAGTTCAGCACTGCCATTTATAGGCAAGGAAAGAACACACAGAAGCAATGAAAAAAACTACACTCTGAGTATTTGAGTCTTTGCTCATACACAATTTGGCTCTTATTAATTTCAGATGTTTTTTGGCTTACCTTTTAAAACTACAAATAAATGGTTACTATCTTTGATATAATTTTTAAAAATAAGTATAGGGATTTCTCTCCCCCCATTTTAGCCCATAATTTAATTAAATACATATTTAACACCGATAGACATTATAATTAATTGAATAAAGTAGGAAGAGAACGAAGAGGCCAGGAAGAATTGAGTTTTATTGTACCCAACAAGCATACCATTTCAGCTAGATATTTGGCACAGCAACCATTGCATTTTTCCAAAATATGAGCCATTTGAGGAGATTTTACAGAGATGTGAAACAAGAAGCTGCCAATTTCTGTTTCTCAGCTATGCCAAGAAATTATACTAGAAGTTTCAGCTGCATGGAATCCAAGCCACTGGGCTTGTTTGGCAAAACCTAAGTAAAAGGTGCTGAGCCCCAAAAGTCTGCATTATCACATTCGTTCACTGTTGGTAGAAATCTAAATTTGTACCGTGTAGTCTGCTACACAATAGGGTTGTTTGCTAACATTTGCCATGGAGAATAATCCATCCAACGTATAAATAGCTATGCCCCATTTAAACTAGCAATTACACTTCAAGAAATTGGACCTCTAGAAGTTTACCATGCCCAAAGATACTCAGTGCACCTTAGATTGCAACAGCAAGTGACTGAAAGCAATCTAAATGAATGTTCATAAGGAACAGGGTAAATAAATCATGGTTCACATCGACAATGGATTATTTATAGGCCTTAAAAAAAAAACCAAAACGTTAGTTCTACGGGTACTGATGTGGACTGACCTTTTCAGTGTGTGTTTAAATTTTAAAAAGCAACTGCGTAGACCTGGAATGCTGAGGTCGCTGGTTTGAAACCTTGAGCTTGCCCAGTCAAGGAACATATAAGAAGCAACTACGACAAATTGATGCTCCCCCTTTCTTCCCTGCAACCCACTCCTTTCTCTCTCTCTCTCTCTTCTCTTTAAAATAATAAAATAAAAAGAAAGACACACAATTTTGTGTATAATATATTGTTATTTTATGAGAGAGAGAGAGAGAGAGAGAGAGAGAGAGACTAGGTATCATCATCAGGATACTCAAATCAATGACTGTGTTTGCTAAGTGACTAGTGTGGGATTAACACACTTTGCATTCAAAGTTGCATTTCAGAAGACTTTTATTATGTGAATGTACCAGGAAAATAAATTTAAATAAAATTTAAATTGCAAATAATTCCTTTCCCAAAGTATGTCCCATTACGAAAACATGGGTTAATGTATATATAGAATAAATGATGGTGTCCTAAAGGTTAGAGTGCTGAGCACTAGGCACAGTCAGGGAATTTTCCTTTAGTAGCCTTTGATTATTTAAGTTTTTAGCCAATCAGCTATACTTTATACATATTGTACCTTTTTTTTTTAGGTGAGAGGAGGGGAAATAGTGAGGCAAGTTCTTACATGTGCCCGACCAGGATCTACCAGGCAACCCCATCTGGAGTCAATGCTTCAGTACTGAGCTATTTTTAGCACCTGAGGCTGATGTGGTCCAACAAAGCTATCCTCAGTGCCTGAGGCCATACTCGCACCAATCAAGACACTGGCTGTGGGAAAGGAAGAGGGAGCAAAGGGGAAGAGGAAGAGGGGAGAAGCAGATGGTCACTCCTAAGTGTGTGCCCTGTTCAGTAATTGACCCCGAGATGTCCATATGCTGGGATGATGCTCTATCCACTGAGCCACCAGCCAAGGCCTATACTTTTAAAATTTGATTAATGTTATAGACCCTTTATTCACAAAACAGCACTCAGGAATACACTCACAAATTTTCAATAACTTCAGGGGACTTAGTTGTTGCATTTACTCCCAAGCCACTCACGGATCTTAGGAGAACAATTGCTTATTTGAACAATTATATAACTGTAGAAATTAATTATTGTTCATTCTCATTCTCAAATCATGTACAAAGACAGAGTCTAATAATCACTTTGAGTAAGACTTCAAACAAATACATGTGTTATATTGAAGTTTGTAATTATAATCGAAGTTCAAGTACCTCTTAAAAAGCAACACATTACAAGTACCATGTGGCTATCTCACCAACTCCTTTTTAAACATTTTGTATCTTTACAGCATCTCCATCATCATGGAAAATATTGTAAATATGAGGCTAAGGGGGAAAAACTAAATACAAAAACAAATATTATGTTCCAAGAGTTAAAGAGTAACAATATGGATATTGTGTTTAAAAATATTAATTCATACTTGTTTCAAGGGTATGACGAGACCTGATGGTATTTTAATGTATAAGTTTTAACACAGATATTGATTCCAAAAGAAAAAGTATTGCCTGAAAAAGTAATCACTAATATACTACCTCTTTGAATGCATATAATTCTTTAAGTTGTTTAAGTTACTAAGTTGTTTAAGTAACTATAGATATATTTCCCAGGAAACACCTACCACTGCATTTATGTTCAGGTATATAAATTTTCTTTTAGTATTTTATTTATAATAATCATGACACTATTTTAAAATAATAGATATAATACCAACTGCTAAGTACATGGGCAGAATACACAATATGTATTTGCTAGTGTAAAATTTGTAATTACCAAAACATAATGTAAGATATTTAATTACTTTCTAAATATGTAATTATTATTTCTCAGAACAATATCACTGTTCTATCAAATTAGGCTTCTGTAGTTGGAGTGTCTATCAGTTAGTTTTACGGATTTTTTGGTGAACTTTTCATTTTATCTCACACAATATTTCAAAAGTAGCATAACGCATCTTCCCTTTGCCCTCTTCTGACAAATTAAATATTCAACATCTCCCAAGCATCCATTACTTTTGAGGTGACATCATGATCTCAACAACACTCGTAGGCAAATCAGCATGATTACCACACATCTAGAACATACGGAGATCCTTGTCAGACAAAGCAGTAGAGCCTCTGCTATTAAGAGGCCAGGTTTAGGTTTAAGTGGCTCAGGGTCTTACATTCAGAGCTTTAATATCTGAGCAACAAATATGCTTTGCCTTTAATTAATAAATCCAGAAAGATAAAGCTATGAAATTCATATTCATAGGGTAGGATGGGGGAGAATATTCTATAACACCTATTTAGAATATCAAAGCATTCACCAAAATGCATATTTTATGGTGTTTTTTTTTTTTTAAAGAAAAGAAGGTAGTTAATAAGTAAACCAAAGCACTGTTTAATGAGCGCCCCGTTTGGGGGATCAAAGAGATGTCTTCACTTATTATCAGTAATAGTTTTGCTGGCCCATCTGATTAAGTAGCTGATAATCCTAACTCTGGTTTTATTTTCAGGAGTTCTACCACGAGCTTCTGAAAACTATAGGAACAACATTATTCACAAACCTTTAATACGCACCAATTCCTCTTCAAAATGTTTTTAGATTACTAAGTTCATTTATTACCTTTAGCCACTTCATGAGGTAGGTAATATTATTAACTCATTTATGGATGAGGAAATTGAGGTGAAGAAGACGTTCACTTATTTTACTCAAGGTCAGAGAACTGAGTGGGCATTTAGAATCTGAACCAAGAAAATCAACTCATGGAAGCCCTAGTAAACTGCATTCAGCATTAAATGAATGTCTTAAATCACCTTCTTTGTTTTTCAAAAGAAAAAGAAGAACAAGTCTAAAAGGATGATAATTAGGCATAGATTTATTCAACGGTACTTATTAGTTAGTGTTAGATACTGTGGTGGATGCAAACAAGAAAGATATGGATAACATGCAATACAAAGCTTAATACAAAAGTGATGATTTTCACAATTGCTCTATGTTACCATTTGAAATAGTTTGCATCGTCAGAAAATTAATATATGTCAAACTTTGAAAGTTTCTGTAATTCTCTCCATATATGTTTACAACCACTATATAGAAAGAGTTTTAAACACAGTGGTTGTAAGGATCTACTTAAAGGAGTGCTATTTGACTATCCTATAATTTTGCTCTGTGTATGCAGTTTTCTCTGTTAATTTACGATAAGCCTAATCAATATCCCTGACCTGTTCCTATGAAAATGCTTATAATGTGTGCAACAGTCAACTCTTCTACCTTTCAGATTCTCTACCTCCCATTGAGTTTCCCCTAAAAACTTATACTTAAGTGACTGTAAGTTAGGTGGTTGAATATATGCACTTGATATAAATATAACCAATCACTTACTGACTTTTCACTGTTTTATTAATATAATATGTCTTAAAAACTAGTTGCCTGGTCTAACTTGTTATTATCCATAGAAGCTCTATTCAATACATTGTTCTTCAATGACAGGAATATTTTATAATGGTGCCATTCAGTATGATAGCTATTAGACCCACATAGCTATTATTGAGAACTTGAAATGTTGTAAGAGGGACTGAACAATTGAACACACACTTTTATTTAATTTTAACTAATTCAAATTTAATGCTAGTCACATGTGGCTATTGGCTTACCATTGGACAATGTAAACCTACAGTGCAGAGGAGATACTTAATAAATTTTGTGGAATAAATGAATCAATCAATAAATACATATAAATGTTCTTAGGTTCCTAACAAATATCTGTCTTTACTCAAACATTTATATTTAAAACATATCAATTACTTATAAAAGCAAATATTCTAGGGATTGATACTATTATAATCATAAAGTTAGCCTTGGAAAAGACTCTAGATTATTTAACCGTCTAATCCTCCTTATTGACAAATAAGAAAGAACTGAGTCCAACAAAGACAAGCGTTCCTATTTCAGACCTAACATGAGACGAAGTGAGGACTAGAGTTCCGGTGCCTCTATTCTCCGTGCCATGTTATTCCTATAATATCCTACAATTTAAGGGCAATTTTAAAATATCTGTTTTCTAGCTCCTGTGCATGATCCGTCTATTCAGTTGCAAGCTGGGTCCCTGGAAGCAGACACTGAGGCACAGGTTAGAATATTTGTGCGGTTCAATGAGGCATGGAGAACGCCACTAGCGGAGTGATAGAGGGATGTAGGGAAGGCCAGCTAACGGTAAGCAGCACTGTCAAGCCAGATACAGTGAGCATCAGACTGAGTTTCATGAGAAAAACTCTGGGATATAATCTAACATGCATACTTAAGAGTATCCCAGGTTGAAGAGGGTGGTGTCCAGTAAGAGGGCTAGAATATTTGTCATCTTCCAGTACTTTCCAAGCATGTGGAAGTCAGCAGAGCCCAATGATGAGGCCAGGGATATTGGTGGGGCTTTTCCAGCTTCTGTCCTACTTACTACTTAGCATAGAGTTGAGCTATGGTAGTTAATCAATTAATGTTTTTTTATTTAACATATATAATAGGAAGGATATTATGTAGCTTTAAAAGATAAGATTAAATAGAGTTCTTTTTAAATTTTTTTAACTATAAAGTCTTGCCAGACTAAGAGCTCTTAAAAGTAGATAAAGATTCAATATTTTTTCTCAATATCTGGGAGGCATTAATTTCAGGAATCCCGTGGGTACCAAAATCCATAGATGCTCAAGGCTTTATGTAAAATTGTATAGGGTTTGAGTATAACTTATGTATATTCTATGATATTCTTTAAATAATCTCCAGATTACTTATAATACCTAATGCTATATAAATAGTTGTTATACTGTATTGTTTAGGGAAAACAGACAAGAGAAAAAGTTGGAACAGGTTCAGTACAGAACCAGCCATCATATGCCTAATTATATAGTATACATCATTAACAATGTAACTTTTTCTTTATTTTAAACACATTTTTGATCTATGCTTGTTTGAAATTATAGATGTAGGACCCATGATACAGAGGGCCAACTGTACTTATCTTTCTATCTCAGGAGATAGCACAAGTGCCTAACCTACAATAAATGGCCTCCAAATTATTATTATTACTTAATCTTGTCATCTTAAAAAAAAACAAAATTCTATAATGTTTTGATATACTTCACTAAGTACTCTTAACAGAAAATACTGAGTGTTCGCTATCAGCATCTAAATAATTCCCATACATTAAATCATTATTCCTAACTATAACATTATGCTGTATGTACTATTTATTACCATAAAGATCATACCACAATAAAGTACAAATAGATTTTCATGTGTTCTCTTGGAAAAGATAACATGTAAATTGCCATTTTCATAAGAACATTTATAATTTAAAGCATTGTTATTGATTCTGATTTGGGAGATCTTTTATATTGGAATCACTTGGGTTTTGAAAGCTGGGTATAGAAGCCTAATGATTTTAGTTTCTCTTATGCACTGTTTACTAGCTGCTTTTGAGTGAACTTTCTCAGTTAATTTTTTTTCATAGCAATAAAACCAAAGGGAAGAAAAATAGTGGTGTTATGAAACTTGCAAAGATGTGGCTATAAAATAAAATCAGAGTTTAGAAAAACACATATATCTAGAAAGGAAAATATAGTACTTCTCATACATTTCTTTTTCCATATAAGAGATTCCATGACTTGCTATTACCATGCAAAATAAACATTGAGAACTCACTAGGTGTATTAGACATGAAACAAGCCATATCTTTGACATTAGAACAGGTTTCTAAATTATTTTCCTGCTGGGAAATTAATGTGCACACAACATAGCTAATGTCTATATTACAGTATAATTTACCTAACCAGAAAATAATAAAACAGTGAATATATTTGTCTAAATACTACTGTCTTAGGCATAGTCATTTAGGAAATGGCTTGAAAATTGGGTAAAAATGTGGTTTAATGTAATAATTAAATAAATGTCTATAATTTTTCTTTAATTTGTTTACATTGGGTCCTATTTGTTCTTTTATGTCCAATATCAATCTTTATTGCAAGATGGAAAATGTTGACATGCTTCTCATAAAGCTACAACAGTAAGGTACACAAGGGGCAGTGGTTGCTGAAGCCCACACCACCCCAGCCAATGGGGTGCCTCTCACTGAGGAGACTTCACCTTGGTAATTGGAAATCCATCCTGGTAGAATTATTTACAACACAGAAATTTTAGAAGTTATACATCAAGTGGTCCCCTGCCCTCACTGTTTTAAAACATTTAAGAGCATCATTTACCAGAGTGCCACAGCATAGCAAAGAGTATGACGCATCTCAGAACTCATAACTAATTCAACATAAGATTAATCTGTAGAAACACCCCACCTGTGCAATATGTCATAGTTAGGTCACCAAAATATTTTTGGAACAAAAAGTATGGGTCAAAAGATGAGGTGTGAAGATTTATACAATCAATAGCTTTATAGCATGAGAAAGCAATAGTGTAGACCAGTGGTATTCTTTAGATTGAGATTTTTACTACAATTAAAATTATTTTCTCTAATTATCAACCACTCAAAAGCTTGCAACGTTTTGACAATAAAAATTTCTTACCATATCTTCTCATCTTAATTTTACAACTGAAAGAATAATCACTACTAAAAAATTAAAAAATAAAAAGATGATCTCTAAATAAAGTACAATTCCTTTTACTTTAAAATTAATTTTTAACTTGTTTTTATTTATTTTAGAGAGAGAGGTGGGGTGAAAGAAAGACAGGGAGAGAAACATCAATTTGTTGTTCTACTTATTTATTCATTCATTGGTTGGATCTTATATGTGTCCTGACCAGGAATTGAACCCAGAACCTTGACATATTGGGATGATGCTTTAACCAACTGAGCTAGCTATCTGGCCAGGGCAAAATAAAATAAAATTCTTTCAAAGAAAGAAAAAATTTTATTCTTACACCACATCATACTTTGTGTCAGAAAAGGCTTTGTCAGGGACAAGGAGTGGATAAGGAGTTTGGAAAAGTGCAGAGATAATTATACAATTTTCTTAATGACAAAGTCCTCAAAAAGTGGTCTAAAAAGATACACACACACACACACACACACATTATATATATATATATATATATATATATATATATATATATATATATATATATATATATATAATCCAGCTTTGAACAATATTGAGAACTTTGAGGTTGTCTGACAGAATACCCAGTCACACTGGAAAAGGCCAGACAGTATATATATTCTTTTCTCTGAGAATGTTTTGGATTATCTAAGTTCCTGTCTTCTCTGTCTTTGGTCACTTCCATAAACTTCTTATAATTTTTTTCTTCAGTATCACTTTTCTACATGGAAATGGGTCAGTCTTCACACATGGTATGTGGTCTCCTTACCAGTTTCTCTCATTAAAATTAATAGTTTGTCACTCTGATTTATCGATTAGTCCCTTGAATATTTCACTAAGCTTGATAAATTAAAGGTATTGATAACATTGAGCAAAATAAGGGTATTTGCTATATTGAGCAAAATAAAGACCTTGCCTAGAGGCAAAGAAAACTGATTCAAGCCTGGCCTGATCCACCTGTCCTTACAATTGATCTAGCACACCCTGGAGTCAAGGCTGCCTAATACCCTTCAAACTAAGACAACTATTATTTCAATTTGCTTAATATTCACTTATTTTCAAGAAAAAATTGATATTATTCTTGATGTAACTTCTTCTAGAAAATTATTGCTAATGTATTTAAGTGCTATCTATTTCTAAAACTATAAAAGAAGTGTAAGTTATGTGAATTCTTCTAATCAAGAGAATGATATATGAGAAGAAAAGAAACTTATTCAGTAACAAATCAACCAAATAGTCACAACCAAGTGTGTATTTGGCATATTTAACAAAGCAAACCAATAGCTCTGAATTAATCCTACATTTGCTTCTGTAAAGGAGAATTAATATTGACATTTTCAGCTTAAAAGGCTACTGAGCACCAATAAGTTGATTGTTGTTCAATTATCTAATTAAGTTCCAGGAAAGATGTGAATCTCTAGGTTAGCTAGCATCTGAACTGATTTATAGAAACAGATCAGTATTGGTAAAAAAGCTAACTGCAGTAATCACTGAGAGAAGTTTAGAGATTGATTTTCTTTGTCAGCTAGTATATTGACAAGTGAAAATGTATAAAACAAATTTTGAACTTTTAGATTAAAGTGCTAAAAAAAAAGGAACCATAAACAGTTTAGGGACTTTAAGCATGTAGGATATTGCAGCTCATAAGATCTCAGAAGAATTAGTGAATAAGTATGCATATAAGAAGAATGTTTTTCCTAATCCACTCTGGACCACACAACAATGTTGAGTATTGAGAAAAACAAGGTATCAGCATTAAGAGTAAATAGAAATATTGACTCTTCAAACTGTTATTAGGGACACAAAAGTATTTCTTTCGTATCTCTAAATAATACACAAGAAATCCAAAAATTCCATTCATCTTTCATGTTTTTATATTTCTAAGTATGTTAATATCCTTACTATATGTACATTATAAACATAATTCAGGTAGTATAAATGGTAAGAATGTCTGAGTAGTAAAATTTGGGCAGAATAATATATTCAATCAACTACGAACAATCTTTTAAAACATTGTTTTTATGGACTAGCAATGTGCAGAAAGAATAATTGTTCTGTTAGTTACTAGTGCATAAGGATAGCTAATTTATTAATTCCCCAAATTCTGAGTAAGGTATATATACTATATTCTTTAAGATTGATTGCATCTATGATAGAATGACAAATATGTCCCATCAAAAAAAGTAATAGATCAAAAACAATGATATTTCATAAAGGTTTTAGATCTGTACATCATGCCAAAAGTCATCACAAATTGAGATATATTGTTTTGTTTCAAAGATCATTGGGTCACACACAGTACAGGGGTGTAGGATTATAGTCAATGAGTTGTATTTGATGGGTCATTGCCAAGTTCAGGTGTCATAAGTAGTGTTCTGCAGTGGTTGGTTCTAGACCTATTGCTGAGCATTTTAATCGGTGACTTTTTTATTTTCATGAACATGATCATTAATTTTTAGATAATTTGTGAATAGTGACATCTCTAGCACTTCAGAGGAAAAGAATAAGAATATAAAATAATCTTAGGTTTCAAAATTAAATAGAAAGACTCAGAGAATCTGAATAGAACAAGTACAGCTAATGTTCACAAACTCCCAGCAAACAAAAGTCCTGAAAGGCATGGCTTCATGAATAGATTTTACCAGACATTCAAAAACTAATCTCTTCTGAAACTATCCCAAAAATTCAAAAGGAGGAAAGACTTCCAAACTCATCTTATGAGGTCAGCATTATTCTAATTCCAAACCAGATATACAAGGCAATAAAATTATAGGTCAATATTCCTGCTGAACACAGATGCTAAAATCCTTAACAAAATATGAGGCAATCGAATCCAGCAATATATTAAAAAGATCACACACCATGATCCAGTGGAATTAATTCTGGGGATGTGAGGTTGGTGTCATATTCACAAATGTTAAATGAGACATAAACAAAATAAAGGATAAATTATCACATGATCATATCAAATATGCAGAAAAATCTATTGATAAAATCCAACACCCACTTATGATAACAAAATATACCTTTTAACAAAGTGAAAATAGCAGGATCACATCTCCTTAAGAAAGGCCTTAAGTGACTAGGGCCAAGATCATAATGAATGGGCAAAATTAAAAGCATTTCCTTCAGATCAAAAACAAGAGAGGGATGTATGCTTTCACCACTTTTATTCAAAAAACTACTGGGAGACCTAGCCACAGCAACACTAAAAGAGAAGATGAAATAAAAGGCATCCAAATTGGATTGAGGAAGTAAAACTGTCATCATTTGAGGCTGACATGATATTGTGTATAGATACCCCTAAATACTCCATGAAAATACTGCTAGATTTAATAAATGAATTTGAAAAAGTAGTAAGATACAATATAAATATTCAGAAATCAAGGGCATTTTTATATACCAATAATAATCTATCATAAAGAAAAAATTAAGAAAAGCTATCCCATTTTTTATTGCAACAACAACAAAAATAATGTACTAAGGAATAAATTTAACCAAGGAGGTAAAAGACCCATACTTGGAAATTTAAAAGATACTGGGGGAAAAATTGAGGAAGATACAAGTGGAAACATATACCATGTTCATGAATAGGAAGAAATAACGTCATTGAAATGTCCATAATATTCAAAGTAATCTACTGACACAAGGTGATTCTTATTAAGATACCAATGGCATATTTCATAGAACTAGAACAAATATTAGAAAAATTGGTATGGGACCCCGCATGATCCTGAAGAACAACAGTAAGGAGAACAAAGTTGAAGGTAACTCATATCAAACTACATTACAAGCCTGTAGCAATCAAAACAGCAAGGTACTAACATAAAAACAGTCACATAGGTCAATAGAAAAATAAAGAGAGCCAAGAAGTAAACTAATGCCTATCTGGTCAATTCTATTTTACAAAGGACACAAGAACACACAATGAGGTAAAGGTAATTTCTACAATAAATGACATTGGAGAAATTAGAGAAATACATGTAAAAAAATAAAACTAGACCACCAACTTACACCATACACATGAATAAACTCAAAATGGCTAAAGACTTAAATGTAAGTCACAAAACCATAAAAATCTAAGGCAGTAAAATTTCAGACATTTCATGTAGCAAAATTTTTGCTAATATATCTCCTCAGGCAAGTGAAACAAAGGAAAAATTTTAAAAATGGAACTACATCAAACTGAAAAGCTTTTTCTGGCAAAATATACAATTAAAAAAATAAAAAGATAACTCACTGAATGGAAGAACATTTGCCAATGACCTGATAAGCAGTTAATTTCTAAAATATATTAAAACTTTTACAAATCAACACCAAAAGACAGGCAACTCAAATTAAAAAAATGGACAAATGACCTGAATAGACACATCTCCAAAAGCGACACACAGTAGACCAACATACATATAAAAGATGCTCATTGTCACTATTCATCAAATATACAAATTAAAACCATAATGAGATATTACCTCACACCTTTCAAAATGACAATAATTAATAAATCAGCAAAGAAGTGTTGGCAAGGATGTGGAGAAAAGGAAACCCTTATGCACTGTTGGTGTGAATGCAGACTGGTGCAGCTGCTTTGGAAAACAGTATAGAGTTTGTTTCCTCAAAAAATTAAAAATGGAACTGCCTTTTGACCCAGAGATACAACTTCTTGGAATATATCTGAGGAAACTTGAAATACTAATTCAAAAGAATGTATGCATCATCATATTCATTGCAGCGCTATTTACAACAGCCAAGACCTGGGAACAGCTCAAGTGCCCATCGGTAGAGAGTAGATAAAAAGGCTGTGGTACTTTTTCACAGTGGAATACTACTTGGCCAAAAAAACAAACAAACAAACAAACAAAAAAACGGAAATCTTTCCATTTGTGACAGCATGAATAAATGTGGAGATTATTATGCTAAGTGAAATAAGCCAGCCAAAGAAGCCAAATATTATATAATTTTGCTTATATGTGGAATCTAATGGAAAAAATAAACTGACAAACACAATAGAAACAAAAGGCACAGATACATGGAACAGATGAGAGCTGCCGGAGGGGAGGGGCATTGGGGGACTGGATGAAAGAAGGTGAATGGATGAAGCAAATACGCGCGCGCGCACACACACACACACACACACACACACACGTAATAGTGTGGTGATAGCCAGAGGTAAAGAGGAAAGTGAGTGGTGGTAGATAGAGGTAGTCAAAGATGGGTAAGTGGGGGTTTCTGTGAAAACTACATAAATGAGAATATATTTATACAGTACCTTTTGCCATATTAATCCTAATGACAATAATAATATTGATTCCACCATTTATTGAATACCTACTTTGTGTCAAGCATTGTATGAAAACCAATAATCTCATTATATCCTCATACATATCCAAAATTTATATTGTATTTAACAATAATCAAAGCATCCCTAGCTGATTGGCTCAGTGGTAGAGTGTAGCCTGGCATGTGGATGTCTTGGGTTCAATTCCTGGTCAGGACACAGAGGAGAAATGCCCATTTGCTTCTCTATCTCTTCTATGTCTCACTCGTCTCACTTCTTTTTCTCTCTCTCTCTCCTCCCACAGCCATGGCTTGATTGGTTTGAGTGCATTGGCCCCAAATGCTGATTATGATGGCTCTGTGGCCTCCTCCTTAGGTGCTAAAAATAGCTCAGGTGTGAGCATGGGCCCAAGATGAGCAAAGCATCAGCCCCAGATGGGGGTTGCTGGGTGGATCCTAGTTGGGGTGCATACAGGAGTCTGTCTCTCTGCTACTCCTCCTATCACTGAATGAAATAAACAAATAAATAAAGACCACAAAAATGAAGTGGTTTGTCAACAGTCCCTAGAATTTATGAAGTACAGAGAAGCAGGTATTTCATCATAGATTTTTCTAACCTCACAGTTCTTGGGCATTCCACTATACTGATGTTCAAAACTATTTTTGTGGTTTTCTTATCTGTGAAATAGAATCAATAATGTAGACCACACACACTTTTTAAAAAAGTTAAACCAAATAATGCATATTGAAAAGTCAGTACAATGCCTTATACAAAGTTAACAGCCAATGGACAGTCTTTACATGCAGTCACAGATGAGTAATGGAATGAATTGTATGTTTGAGGTGGGCTCTGCCTTCAATAACAACAGTCATGATCAGGTTTTCACTCTTAATGACTATGTCATCAGCTTCTGTTCTCCTCTCTCCAACTGTCTACGCAATATTTCCCATCCTGCCCTTGGGTCTATTTAGTCAGATACAACAGAACATTCTTGTGGCAAAATAAGCGTTCTGCTTTTTTTGGATTCCTGGCACAGAATTCCAAACACAACTTTCCTTTAGCTGATGCTTTTAATTGCACAAATGCTCATGTCATCTTGTTTAGGCTGTGGTTTCATCCTGTTTTGACTATCAAGTTGCCCTTATTCTGGTGTCTCCCAGTTGACAGACTTCAGCTGGTACACACTGTGCCTTGGAGGCAAATGGGCATCAGCTGCAGCAGACAGACAACTTCTGCTTCAGCTAGCTGCCAGACAAAAATTTGTATTAAATTGTCCTTTTCATTCTCCTTAAGGAGAGATCTTTAGATTTCTGTATGAAAGATCTCCTTTCTTCTTGAGTATTTACAAATGTCTAATAAAGTCTTCCTTTTTTGACATGCACTGAATTAGATGACATAAGAAAAATGCCAACTGCCCTCTCTGTTATATGTTGCTAATAACAGTGTCTTTTATAAAGTTACCATTTACCATTCATTAGCATTTTTAAGACTGATGAAATTGGATTCATTACATGTACAGTATAAAAAGGAGACAAAGATGTCAGAATTGTTAATGTTCTCTCTCTGTCTTTGACAAAAAAGGAAGGAAGGAAGGGAGGAAGGAAGGAAGGAAGGAAGGAAGGAAGGAAGGAAGGAAGGAAGGAAGGAAGGAAGGAAGGAAGGGGGAGAAAGGAAAGAAGAAAAGAAAGAAGGAACAAAGACAGGAAGGAAAGAAGGAAGGAAGAAAGAAAAGAAGTTAGGAAGGAAAGAAATAAGAAAGAAAGGAAAGAGGGAAGAAAAGAGAGAGAGAGAGAGGAGGAGGAGAGAGAGAAAGAGAAAGAAAAACAACTTACCAGCCCACACCCCAATAAAGTCCATAAATGCTGGCAGATTAGTGCATAGTTGTTCTACAACTATATAGTCCACATTTTTCATCTTGCTTCCACTTTTGTATTTGTTATTTTAGCTTATTTAAATTATTAAGGCTGCATTTTAGGGATACTTAGAAATGCAGACAGTTCTGCTGAGTTGCACAGTAGAGTGCTAAAAGTCTGTGTATGGAAATCAGAAGCTCTGCTGGTCTTTGGGTCCACATGTGTCCTAGGGTTCAGAACGATGTTTTCTCCCCACATCTAGGATGGTATAAGTCTACAGTTGTTTCTATCTGGTTCTTCTTTGATCCAGTAACTCCTGCACAGTACAATATTTTATTTTCTAAAGTGTTGTTTTTGTTTTCTTGTAGACATTTATTATTATTATTATTATTATTATTATTGGATACCTCTTCAATTTTTAACCACACTTCTATTTCTGTTTGGAGAGTATCTCTGCCTCACTGTGTGAAATCATAATACTTTAGAAATTTAGGTATTTTTCGATTACTACTATACCAGAAAGAATTAGAGCTTACTACTCACCACTCAGATGTATTCAAAGAAGAAGACGTATGGCTTATATTTGGTCTATCAGACATTCCTTTCAGAGACTAAGAATCTTAAGGAAGTGTCATACAGTCAGTAGAAATAATTGGATTCTGTTTTATTAATTAGAAAAACCCCAAAGAAAAGGAGGGACTCAAAGAACACATCTATTATGAGTACTCCCCTACAGTATCTACCCTCCTATACCTTGGGCTGCTCAAATCCTATTTCCTTGTCTCCTGATTTCCCTTGGAATATTTGAACTCTCTAACTACAATATTTTCTTTTGCTTATTTTAGTATGGCTTTAATCAAACAACTGAATTGGGCAACTTGAGAACTACACAAACAACACTTTCCTACTTCAAAATGTTTGCTTAATGTGATTGTCTATCATAGAATGACATATCTTCTATAGAAGGGAGTATCAATCCATTAGACTCTGGATCAATTCTACTCTCCAACATTGTCAATTACTTTTACCCAAATGTTTTATTCAAAGTGGACTGATTTATTCATGTGTGCCACTGTGTGTGTGTGTGTGCGTGCGTGTGTGTGTGTGTGTGTGTGTGCATGCTATCTATCTTCACTCCCTGCAATGGCATACCTAGTACCCATTACTTCTGAACTTCCTCCCTTTTCCTCTTATTTGACTACTACTTATTTTCAAAGTTCAAATTAATTCTCCAAGTTTCATATAGCATTATTGTTAGTACTATATTCGTAATGGCATCTCCCCTGTTCAAATTTTATAACAATTATTGCTGTGCAGTACTAATATCCAATAAATTTCTGAGCATTGTTGACTTAAAAAATTCATATATACATATATACATTATATATATATATATATATATATATATATATATATATATATATATATATGTAGGTATATTTTGCTGCAAACCTTATTTCACCAACTTGACTTTAAATTCTATCAAGGATAGGTCAAAGGCATATGTCTCACTGAATTTGTATTGGCTATGCATATTCTCTCATTAAATTACTGTATTGTTTAATTTACATTTTAGTTCTCAACTTTTACTTTCTCTTAGCTTTTGTAGACTTTTTGCTGAGTTATTTTCCTTTTTCTGTTTTTGAAAGTAATACTTTGAGTGACTACTTTCCTGTGATCTGCAATATATGTATATTAATGATGTCATTTGTTTTTGTAAAGGGTTTTACATTAAGAAAAACATAGATTGTGCACATGGTGACTCCCAGTCACACAAAGCAAAGTATTCAAACATTTCTTTTCTTTTTTATATTTAATGGAGAGGATGGGAGATAGACTATCACATGTGTCTTGACCATGATTCACCCAGTAACCCCTGTCTGGAGCTGATGCTCTGCCCATCTAGGGCCATGCTAGCAAACAAGCTATTTTTAGCATCTGAGAAGGAGGCTCTACAGAGACATTGCTCATGCCTGGGGCCAATGTGCTTGAATTAATTGAGCCATGGCTGCAGAAGAGGGAGAAGGAAAGGGAGGGAGGGGAAAAGAGAGAGAAAGAAAGAGAGAGAACGGAGGAGTAGGAAAAGAGAAGTAGATGGTTGCTTCTCATGTGTGCCCTGACCAGGAATTGAATCTGGGACATCTATACCCTGGGCCAATGCTCTATCCACTGAGCAAACTGGCCAATGCCGGTTCAATTTCTTTTACTCACTTTTCCTTGGTTTTGGAAAGTTGTTTGAACAGTAAACTACGATAGCAAACTATAGGACAGCATTGTAATAAAACCATTCTATTCAAATACAATGCATGTAGCTGAAATATCAACTTGGTAACAACATGATATGGAAAAAGCATTTTTTCACATGATAAAACATAACATAATATGTTATATTATATTGTATAATAAACAATTCCATAATTGTAGTCAGCATTATCAACATCCTGCTCTTCAAAATTGATAGAGAATCTTGACAAAAAATTTGTAAGGATACATGGCTTGAATAACACTATCAACAAAAGTTGACCTAATTGATATTTTAGAACATTCAACCCAAAAGCAGAACGAATACTTATTCGAGTGTAGGTAAATCATTTATTGAGAAAGATCATGTATAAATAAATTGAAAAGGATTCAAGAGTTGCAAACTATTTTTTACTGAACAAAAAGGAATCAAATTAGAAATCAATAAAACAAAGATATCTGAAAGCTCCCCAAATATGTGGAAATTAAATAATACATTTTTAAACAATGGATAGGTGACAGAAACTGATTTGACTTTGGGCAATGGGCACACAACACAATCAATAGTTCAAATGTTATAGAAATGTTTACCTAAAACTATGTACTCTTATCGATTAATGTCACCCAATTAAACCTCATTTTCTAAATAAAATTAAAAGAATAAAAATGAGAAATTAATGGTCAAAAAATAAAAGGGAGAATTTTGGGCTCTCTGAGGGAAATTACAGTGTGTAGAATATATAAAAATAAAAACATATCATAGAAAGAAATAGCTTAAAAAGAAAACTATTTTAAAAAATCAATAGTTTCTTTAACCTAAACCTTTTTTTAGTGTTAAACACTAACTACCAAATTAACACAAAGTTTAAAAAATAATGAGCCTGACCTGTGGTGGCGCAGTGGATGAAGCGTCGACCTGGGAACACTGAGGTCGCCAGTTCAAAACCCTGCACTGGTCTGGTCAAGGCACATATGGGAGTTGATGCTTCTAGCTCCTCCCCCTTTTCTCTCTCTCTCTCTCTCTCTCTCTCTCTCTCTCTGTCTCTCTCTGTGTCTCCTCTCTAAAATAAATAAAATAAAAAGAAATTAAAAAAAATAATGAATAAAATATTCAGTTAAGAGAATGATTTTGCCCCTAGAAGGGCTAAAATCAACAGGAATCAAAGATGGTGGTAGTGGAAGAAAACTTATTTTTAGTTGAAAGTGTCACTGGAAAAATTTCAATACCTGACTACTTGGAAAATTTTATAAATAATAGTTAACCATTAAAAACATATTAGAATAAGAAAGTAGTCATCAATAAGCAGTGCCCTATGTAGAAGTGAAGCACAGGGTAAGATCACACAAGGAGACCCTCACTGATATCTACTTACGCATAATGTGTTAATGATATCGTCATACAACTCCCCAGTTTTCATTGATTTAAATAAGTTTAAGGAAACTAGAAGAGATAAATCATCAAGGAAATGTAACTTGTAACTTGGCTTTGTGGTCAAGTCAATAATATGCTTTATGAGTATTCATTTGTGCCAAGAAGTTTGAATTGTATGTTAACAACCATAGAAAAAATGTTTCTTATTATTTATAAGATATATATTTGATTTTGCAAAGTTTTAAAAGCATAAACCTAGTTGAAATACTCAACAGACATTTAAAGTTATTTTTCTTATTTTGGTTCACAAGAATTCTGCAAATCAAATCCAGAAATCTAAACAAAATAGTGTATGTATTAAACAATTCAGATTGCCTCAAGAATTTTAAAAATGCAATGCTTTGGTGAATAGATTCCATGTGTTTACATTTATATAATATATATTGTGTGTATGTAATAGATAGATGATAGATAGATAGATGATAGAATGATCTATATATGATATGAACATGTAGAGAGAGATAGATTTTCTCCTTCTGGAGGGTCGTCATAAGCAGAAGCAGCATGAACTAAATTCATAGTCATTAACTATTTGGCTATCTCTACTATCAAGGAGGCAATGGGACCAATGTCATTTATTACCTTTGAAAATCCAAATTCAGCCAAACAGGGACATAGTAGGCACTTTCAATTAATTTTAACTAATTGAAAGAAGTATATTTGAAACTTCTGTTTGCTTGAGAGTAGGTCTGTCTGTGTGTGCATTTGCAAGTAAGTCCCCAAGAAGGAGATGAGAGGAAACGAAGCAGGGAGAGCAGAAGAAATAGATGGGGAGAAAAGACAGCAAATGAGTGTTTGGAGGTAAGTGTGTATGTGCAGTTAGTTGTAGAACCCAGATCACTTTCTTTGTGATTTCACTTTTGGTATATTCCCACCAGTACCTCAAAATATAGTTGACATCTTCGTTATAAATGTTCATACAATAACAATGAAGGTTTAAATGAAATTTACTGACTTCTCTTACACTCTTGTGGCATTGTCTTTTAAGTAGTTTGTCTTTATAATTCTCAGACAAAATACTCTATTCAAAAAACTTTAATTTGTCTCAAAATGTTGCACTTTGCTGAACTAACTGACACCTGATGATATTCGTATGTTAGTACCTTTTTTTGGCCACCAACATTTGCTACCTGTTTCACAATGAAAAAAAGAAAAGTGATGACATTTTAAAAATCATTTAGTTTACATATTTGTCATCTGCAAACTATATGTTCAGACCTCATGGGGATTTGAAACCTGTTCTTCATACTATACATAAAAAAAGAAAGAAATCTCAAGAGGTAAAATTACTTGTTTCAGGTCCTATACCTTGTTAAGGGTTTAAAATCCTAGCCCCATTTCAGAACCTCTTGACCCTGAAACTGATTTTGGCTAAGACACTTGCATTGATCCTTTTATATTACACCAAATATGAGAAACATGTTTTCTCCCTGAGATTAAACCTTAGTGTATGTTTTTGTTCTTACTGTTTCTGAGTGTGGATTAGTCTAAGACAGATCGATTTTAAGCCTACTGCTTTGGCCCTTGCTCTCCTTCAGATGGAGACTACTCTGGGCTTATGTCTTAAACCTGTCTTCATGCTAGATTTTCAGGTAGAATCTATCCTCACCTAACTGTTACATGCCCTCTATTGTTCCTCTCCAACAAGGATTCATCTCTCCGGAAGACCAATTTTCTTATTATTTGCCAAAGAAGCATTACAAGTTCCCCCCTACACACACCTGCCCTGTGAATGCCTCCCCAAACCATTGGACATTTGTTTATATAGTTTTCCTTACATTAAGATGATTGTTCTACTTTTCTGTATTTATCCAAATTATACTTCTCTTCTGGAGTCATCTTGGTTCCTAGCTGTTTCTAGAAGCTTGCCTCCATTACCTCAGGTCGACGAAGACATTAATTACCCTTTCTTTAGGGAATATTTATATTGTGTCATGACTGTTTTATCTAGAGCCCTTTACAATGCATGACATAATGTCATTCCTCAGCTGTTTTATGTGTTTAGGTGTTGTCTCCACATTCCTTGAGAGCAAAAACAAAGGTTTATATATATATTCTGTAATCCTGGTCATTAATAAATGTGCTATAATTTCTTATTGATTTTAACAGAGAGCGGGAAGTAGTCTGGCACAAAATCCAACAGCCCTCAAATTCTCTGCTTATTTAGAGACACATTAAATAGAAAATTAGTTCAATAAGTCTTTACTCTCTTTGGATATAACTGGGAAGTAGTTTAATTAATTCATTGATTTGTGTTATTTATTTTTTACAGCCTTATGTAGAACATTTTAGAGTGAAGGCATTAAATGAAGTCAAAGTTTTTAATTAATCTTATTGGTGGTCCTTGTACTTGTCCCACTAACATCCATTTTATTCACTTTCCTTTTCCCTCTTGTGCAGCAATCACATAGTTTGGGAGGAATTGATTTCTCCCTTCTCCCTATATCTCATAGATTGTTTTACTGGTCTAAACAAATAACTATTCCTTTGAATTCTGGTAAATTCCAGTGATCTTGGCCTAAACCAGTCAGGATATGGTCTTTCTTTGGTGACAAAGCTGGTTCAGAATCGACCTATTCAGCACAAAATTTAGCTAATTTGACCAACACAAATCCTTTCCTTTTGCAGTAGATAATCATTGTCTTCTAAAAAAGTTTGAGACAATTTAGATTGAAATTGATTTTTTTTTGTGTGTGTGTGTGACAGAGACAGAGAGAGAGACACTGAGAGGGACAGATAGGAACAGACAGACAGAAAGGGAGAGAGATGAGAAGCTTCAATTCTTAGTTACATCAGCTTAGTTGTTCATCAATTGCTTTCCCATACGTGCCTTTGACCAGGGGGCTACAGCAGACCGAGTGACTCCTTGCTCAAGTCAGCAACTTTGGGCTCCAGCTGGTGAGCCTTGCTCAAACCAGATGAGTCCATGCTCAAGCTGGTGACCTTGGGGTTTTGAACCTGGGTCCTCTGTGTCCCAGTCAGACGCTCTATCCACTGTGCTACCGCCTGGTCAGGCTAGGTTGAAATTTCCATTAAATATAACTATAGGCATTCTAATAATAGTTGTTTGTGATGCTTTAAAGAATAATTTGCAAAGACATAGAAATATGTACTGACAAGAAAAAAACGTAACACAAATTTATAAATATGAAATGTGCATAAAAGGCTACAATGTTCTGCTGCAAGTTGAGTGTTGGGGAAGAGGTGATGAATTTAAAATTATTGATAATTTTAAAGCAACTTAAAAATTAGGCCTTATTTTTTCCCCTCAAAGGAATACTTTATATAATTGTATGCATGAAAATATAACCCTATCAAAATTCACACCTATAGATATTCTAGTCAATTTTCACAATAATCTATATTGTTTATGTGCTAAGCCTGACTTGTGGATGTTAAAATCAGCAAATGTGTTTAAATAGATAATTGAATTATTCATATTAAAATCTTATATTAAAGGTCATAATTAAAAACAGAAAAAACCCAAAAACTCCTAATTCTTATTAACCTGTCTGGATAATTTTGAACCAGGATGTTTCTAGAAAGATGCGCATCATATGTCCAGGTGTTATTTTGTACATGTGATGTGTTAATTGAGATCAATCTATTGAAGAAGACTCAGCTGAACTGTGAGGAGTGCTAGTAAGAATGACTATAACATAACAAAAGTAATTCAAACTAGGGTATGGAAAGGTATGATTCTGACCTGTATTTTTGAAGAATAAGTAGAATAACAAGTGGAAAAGAAATCAGCATTAGCAAAGTCATGAAGAAGAAGAATATTCTTAAAATTTTTTGGACAGCCTGGATGATATGAAATGTAACAGAGTCCAGATTGTGGAAAATGCTAAACCTAATAACTATTCTTATTATGTAATCAGAAAAAATCAAATATCTCATTTTTTGAGGGGAAGATATTGGGTATTTTTCTACAAAAAAATATTTTGCTGGAGCGACAAAACCTGAATTAGAAAACAAAAGAAAAATAAAAACACCTAGGAAAGGAAGAACCCTCCGCAGAAGAATTAAAACAATATCAGCAAGAACTGAGTCCAGAGAACAAATGCAAAAGATATTTGTGAGATAATACTGATCGAAATGACACTGGTTAGTGAGCTGTAAATGGGAAGAAGTGAATGCTGTAAAGACAGAGGTCCACAAATACAGATATTTCTTGTAAAAACCAAGAAAGTGAATAATGAAGGGTGAACATGCATAAGGGGGTAGACTGCATATGTGTTCTAAACACCATGTTTCGGAAACCATTGGAAAATCTATATTGAAACTTCAGAAGAGAGAGGCTAAGCCTGAGAAATAATATCTGTTAAAGTTCCTCATTACACGTGAAAGTGATAATGAATATGAATGGTTTCTTAAGAGATCAAAAAGAATTTGTATAGAGAATTACATCTAAACTTATATACACCATAGGGTGTCTTGTTGGGAGAATACTACATATAAAAATTATTAAATTAGTTACAATAATGTATTAAGCTCAATATGTATATAAGTTATAACTATACAATATAAGTGATATTATATAAATGAAATAAAACAAAATTAGAAATCATTATTTGAGCACCTACTACGTGCCAGCCTTGTGGTAGATAGGAATATTATGTATCATTTTATTTCATCTTCATAGCCACACAGCCAAGTAAAAACTGAGACTCACAGAAATATTCACCACTGTACCCAAAGGCACAAAACAATGCCAAGACATGAACTCAGATCTCTAAATATTGCTTGCAGGGTGTTGCTTTTAAAGACACCTTGAGACTGTGTCTAATGACATAATTTTAATTTATTCTCCAGTCAAGATCTGTGATGACGGTGGAGATAAATTGATTCTTACCTCCTGTCCACTACTCATCAAGCCCTTGAACTCACAATTTGCTATTATTTTCTCCAATAAATAAGTCTAATTTCTTAATGGTCCTCAGTCATTTATTTCCCTTCTGCTCGGTTGGTGTTGCCACTTGATCATTTTTCAGTAATCTGGGAGGCAGTCAAATCACACCCATTTTAATTCAAAAGGCCGAGCATAACCTTTTCCTAAGCTCCCACATGCCGCTCTGGGCAGTGAGTTTGTGGGGGAGACCAACATGAAAATCATCTACTGTATAAGGCAATAGTGCAATGATGACTTGGAAGGCAGTTCCTGCATGACTTACTCCGCAGAGGAAGTACACTGTTCTCCTGTACAGGAAGTACACTGTTACCCTGTACAGTAAGTACCCTCACCAGGAAGGATCCTTAACTGAATCATGAAAATAGTTTTCTGATGGAACCACTGGCCTAGGATCGTGAACACAAAGAACATATTCATGACCGTGACACTCCATGTGGTATCGGCCCAGTTTCTTAAACATTCTGTGCTGCTATTTCCTTAAATACAGAAAAAAAAAAAAAAAAGAATCATGAAACAATCTTCCAGATTCCACATAGTCAATAAAGCTGTAAGACAAAGCTCTATATAACAACGTCTAGGGAGTAGGGTTTACCTTAAACTGGCTGGTTATATGGGGGAATAAATGAATCACCTTTTTTTTTTTTTATGTAGACTAACTTCTCAAATGGCAAGTGATCAGAAGCCAAAAGGAAAGAGCAAAGAGTTAGATACAGTATATTTATTCATTCCTTTCCTGACATATAAAAATCGGAAATACTGGAACTCAGTTAACTATGTAAGTCCCAAAGGGTTTTTGTTTTCCTAAGAGAAGTTGAAATAAGAACCTCACTAAATGCCTCAGCAGTTAATGTTGTTGTTCAGGTGACTTAGGTCAAATCTCCTGTGATTTACTGTCACAATTTTTTTTTAATGATGCCACAGCAATTCTACCTAACAAACAAAAGAGAAGCCATAACCGTATATTGTCATGTGCGACAAGTTAATGTGTAGCATTTTCTAGTGCTGCCCTCTCCAAAGGTTCCAACACACAAACATCAGGCTGAGTGTATTTAAACAAGCAATGTTTGAATTCCTTCCAGCCTTTCCATTTACAGCAATTTAAGACTATTTGTATTCAGGAAACAAAATAACAAGGAACAGCTGTTACTCTACTTTGCTCTTACTTTTAGGCTATTTGAAACCACTTTGACAAGTTAAAAATATAAAAGAGCATCATCTTCATTATTTAGGGTATAAGTCAGGTAAAATTACGGAAAGCAGCATAAAATCAATAGTTTCCTTTTTAAACCAATTTTACTCACAGAACTAGCTTATAATTTAGAAAACAGGCAATGTGCTAGATAGTTAATGTGTCATAAATCTTCATGCTCAGGAGAGTAAAGAATGAATCTACACAAGGAAAGAACCTTACCCATGGGTGGTCCTAAGCAGCTCTAACCCTCTGAAGCATGTTCACATTATTACAGGACCATACTACCCCAGCCTATCATTAGCTGAAGACCATTCAGCTGAGGTGCATGGGCATTACCTGAGCATTTATTGTGAGCATTTTATAGTATAAAGGTTACGATAATAAATTACCTCATCCTCTGATTACTGGAGGGAAATTCAAGATGATATGACTACCCAATTATTTTACTTAAACACTGGACAGCACTGCCCTCACAATCTTAAACTGTGTTTATTTTTACTTATCCAAACAACAAAGGATGATACATGGGAGCCTCCATCGTGCATTTCATTATTTGATCTACACAGCAATTGTCATGCCATTCTTGAAGAATTCATATTTCCAGTGCTGGCAGGACTTAGGCAGAGACAGAAATGTTCAATGATGATCATAGCCCTTTGGAAATTTAACTTTCAGAACTCTGTGTATAAAGAAATTAGTTTGGAATCAAACTCTAAATTGCTGCTTCAAACTCTCACAGCTACTTAAAAGAAAAAACACAAACTCGCTGATTGAATGTGTCTCTAACAGAATATTGTTGTTTAAAAAAAAAATCTCATCAACAGATTTTTCCAGCTTCCTAAGATGTGTGAGAGTTACTTCTTTTCCTCAGATACCACATACAAGTATCGACAAAAGAACAGTATGCACAGGAGAAATGCTGTTTTTGTTAACTCGGTGGAATGAATGTTAACAGTTTTAGAAATATGTTATGGTAAGGAAGGGAGAGTCCATATGCATATGATTATTTTTAGGTAACTAAATTACCTTCCAAAGCAGCCAGATGGCTTTGGAAATACATCTGCAGTTTTGTTTTTTTCTTCACTACTCGCACTGATAATAACAGGATCATTGAGGAAATGGTCACAAGCAATCCTATGCAACAGACACTGCCTTGTGTAAAAATAGAAAAAAAAAATGAAACCCCTTCCTTTTTTTTTTTTTACACTAACACTATAAGAAAATTGACTTTCATTATTGTTTATTCAATTGACAAAAATTTTCCTTCATGGTAGGGGTGAGAAACTTGTTGATGGCCTTTAAAACAAATACAAGTGCGGACTGCAGAAGAAAGGTTATCCAAGAATTACAAACAACATTATTTGGGGGTTAGTTTGTTTATATTGAGAGGAAAAACTGACATTTTCAATTCCCAGTCAGGGCACACGGGAGAAGTGCCCATCTGCTTCTCCAACCTTACCCATCTCACTTATCTCTCTCTCTTTCTCTCCCTCTCTCTCTCTCTCTCTCTCTCTTCCGCTCCAACAGCCATGGCTTGATTTGTTCGAGTGCATTGGCCCCAAATACTGACGATAGCTCTGTGGCCTCCTCCTCACGTGCTAAAAATAGCCCAGATGGGCAGAGCATCAGCCCCAGATGGGGTTGCCTGGTGGATCCCAGTCAGGGCACATGAGGGAATCTGTCTCTCATTGTCCCCTCCTCTCATTTTTTTTAAAAAAAGTGTTTTGAAAAATAAAAATAATTACCTTAGAAAAACAAAAGCAAACATAAAAACATGAGACATCAGGATTGGCTTTAGTATGCATTCTCCCTCCTTTCTGAGTAGAACACAGATGTAGAGTGACTCAGCTTTGAGCGTACAGATGACAGCTTTGCCCTAAAGAATGGTGGAGACAGTCCAGGGGAAACCTGGTTCCTAAATGAATGTGAAGAGCAAAGGTGACCCAGAAACCTGAACTACTTACCTTAAAACTGTTTCATCAAAAAAAACAAACTTTCAGTTTCTGAGCCATTGTAACTTTGGGGCTCTTTGTTATAGCAGCTTAGTTTTACCCTAAGTAATATAAATGATATTCAGGGAAAGTACCTTTTATTTTTTTACGTAATGATTCATTCAAGCTAGGTATTATTATTTAGTTAAGCTTGTCAATACATATTAAACTAATCTTCTCTTATTTCCATATTAAAATGACTATTTAATTGAAAACAAAATGACTTTTAAAATCTAGAACACAATCTTGATCTTCTGTGCTAATCTATAAACCTGAACTCTTTATACACTTTATTGTTTCCATCTCTAATACCTCCCATCCTTTGAGAAGTATCTCATCTCATCCATACTTTTTTTTTTTTACCAGACTAATTTGAAGAAACCTCTACATTTTCTAACTTTGAGTGCAATTATTTTCTGAACAAGTCACAAGGTCAAGTATCAATTCCCAAATGAAACACCTGTTGTCTAGGACACTTAAGAGATGCATTTGTTTTGTAACAGAGACTTTTTTGTATTTAATTTTAATCTTACCAAATACATTATAAATTATTTGAAAACAGAGGAACTTTTTAACTTTTACAAGGTTGAACTGAATGCCCTAAACAAAAAAGGAAGTAATGAAAAGCTTACTGTTTTAACTTCTATTCCCCACTGCAAGGAAACAGTGTTCCATGGAAAAATGGATTCAAGAAACATAAAAGATGTGCCTGGAACTTGTCATTCCAGAAAGCAAGGACACCATCAAATATTACTAGCAAAACGTCAAAAAAATTTAACCTAAACAGGCTCTCAGGAACCAAAAATGGGACAATTTAAACATCAATAAGAATAACAATTTGCAACAGATAGATGCACACATGTTTCTTTTTCTCCCCAGCCTATAGATAAAAAGAAAATTGAGGCAGGTGCAGAAGACGGTGGTAACTTGACCAGGGTCCTGCTGTTTGTGAGGACCACTATTCAGGAGCAGCACAGAGACATGAGAAGAAATATCTTTCTCTGTCTTCTTTGTTCTAAGAAATAGTATCCCTGTTACTTTGGGGGGAAATAAAAGAAAGACAACAAACTATAAAAAGAAAAGAGGAGGACCTAAAATTATAAAGAATACCGACATCTTCTTAATCCTGAAGGGTCTGTGAATGTTTTCCTAAGTTCCTTCTTTGGCCTTTCAACCTCTACTCATTCCTGTTTCTTTAAATCCATATCCTACCAGAGTTTATACCTTTGCACAATGCATTGTTCTATTTTCTACTAAATTATTTTGTTTTATGTCCCATCAGTAAAAATGATCAGCTATAAAAATAATTTATTTCTGCAAATTGGGGATAATAAGTATAAAGATTAAATGAGTTTAGAAATGCCAGGAAATACTAAATACTCAATGATATTAAATATTATTACTGTCATTATTAATTCGTATTTTGTATTCCACATATCAATAGTACATGAACTAAAATAATGGAACACATAAGTTCTCTCTGTGTTATATTAAAAATAAAGTTTATGTCTCTTGTAAGACTAAATTTAAAAAAAGATTTTTAAACCTTCACAGTAATTCCCTTTAACATTCAACAACAATTTATTGTATGTCCACCATATGCCAGAAATCAGGTTTTTATTAAAGAAGGTTAACTTCATCCCTGCTCTCATGGATCTTACAGTCTAATGAGGAAGACAGATATTAAATAAATAATTAGAAGGGTTAGTCTGAAAAAGAACACCTAGTGGAAATTCAATTGATGCTGCATTTTTCTAAATCATTGATAAATGATACTAGGCATAAAGTCTTTCAGCATTTCTGGGAAATAATTTATCTGGTAAGTGTCACCAAACATAATTATAAGTGCATTTTTTATCTGAATTAGAAACATTTTTCTTTAATTTTTTTTCATTTTATTTTATTTTTTACAGAGACAGAGAGAGTCAGAGAGAAGGATAGATAGGGACAGACAGAGAGGAACAAAGAGAGATGAGAAGCATCAATTATTAGTTTTTCATTGTGGCACTTTAGTTGTTCATTGATTACTTTCTCATATATGCATTGACTGTGGGGCTACAGCAGACTGAGTCACTACAGCAGCCAGCAACCTTGAATTCAAGCTGGTGAGCTTTGCCCAAACCAGATGAGCCCATACTCAAGCTTGCGACCTCGGGATCTCAAACCTGCGCCACCGCCTGGTCAGGCATGAATTAGAAACTTAAAACTAAAGTCTTAATATGTAAGAATTCAAAAAATATTTGCCTCTTTATTATTATTTTCTGTAGTTGCATAACAAAGGGGTTAGGATTGTGGAAGTGGTTGGCTCTGGCAGAGGTGAGTATTTTATCACTAGCATTGATTAGAATTGCCTGTGCATATTTAGTCAGTGTTATTACTGTTTTAAAAGTCCCGGTTGAGCTCCTGATATCAAAGTCACCAGAGCAGAACCCTCCTACTATCCTTATCCTCGTGTTATGTCATTGATTTCTTGCAATGCTTTCAGAATTATGAAAGCAATAATATTATAGACAATAATGATTGATTCGAATTTGGGTATTTTACTATTGCTTATTATGTTTATAGCATTTGTGTACACCAGGCATGATCCCAAGTTATTCACAAATGCTAACTCCAAAATTCCTTATGATGACCTTTTAAAGAAGATAATAATATTTTTGGAAATTAAAGATTTTAGTTCAAAAACTATTAAGTTAATAAGAATGGGCTCTATTTTTCTATGAGCAAAGTAATTGGTAAGCTTTAACAATTCTTTTGTATTATGGAATTGACTTTTACTTTGTAGACTGAAATAACAGCTGCTGTCTGAGAGGGAATTAATTTGACCTCTTTGAAATGCTAATTGAATTGTTATCTATAAACCCAATATTTGCATTGCTGAGTTATGGAAAGGAAATATAAAATCCATAAAATTGGTGAAGTAATAAAAGACATTTGTTTAGCTAAATTAATAAAAAGAAACACTCTTATTCTGTGTATAATTTCTATCCCTTTTGTAAGAACAAAACAAAACAATAACAATACCTAGACTGCCTCTTGTACTTAACTGTACAGTAGTAGTATTTGTTATTTGGGTTGTTTTGAAAACACACAGAAAAATATTTCCAGAATTAAAAATAACTATAGATGATGTTAATATAATTACACCTTCAAATAAAAAATTAAGTGATTTTAGTCTGATCTCTGTGAGTTTAAGATCTTTATTTTTTACTTGCTTCCAGATATTCATTCTTGTCATTTACTCTTTACATATCTCTGTCAACATATTAATTATAACTTTAATAAAAAACATTGTTAGATGGTAAGAAAGTTCACTGCATATTTTCCAACAGATCTAGTTGGTGGTAATGATTCATAAAAAAACAAATACACAGAAATCCACATACACCACATATTGTAAACAACCGCAGATTTTCAGACTCTCATACTTCTGTCAACTTCAAGATAACCTACTTTCAAAGTGCTGTAAATTTTGTCTGTTATTCACTGGAATTTCCTGATTTAAACTAGTTTAGACCAAACAATTATTATATTTTTGTATAATTCATTTTACATTGAATAAAGATTTTCATTTTTAGGAAAAATTTAATTATAACAACTATATTCTTTATCTTTATTATGGCCCTACCATAACAGCCATAAATTAATTTTATTCATAACAGAATAAGATTATATTATATTTATTTATCAAAGCAGAAGAGAAAAGAGTAGGATTCTACTTCTCTATATGTAGTGGGCCTTTCTGTACATAAAAGGGCATTATTTTTCATATTGATTCAGGTGAAGATTTATTTTCTTTTGAAACTAATGTATGCCAAGGACAGTTTTATAAGGCAAGGTCTTCTCTTATGATAAGGAACATAGATGTCCACATGTGTATGGCAATGAAAAGAATGAGTGATTGAGAATGCTAGAGGTGTTAACCTAGAATGAACAAAATTGTACTTGAAACTCTGATGTATAAAATCAGCGTGAATCTAAACAATGTGTACACAAAAGAAATCAATCACAAGTTCTCTCTAATAGCTGGCATGTTAGCCAGGCATTACTGCATTGGGACTGAACTCAAGTCACACGGTTACTCATGACTTACTTGGTGGAGCATTTTGTTTGAGTGATGGTGAGTTATATCTTTGACTAGAACAAGTAGAAAAATAGAGTTATCAGATAGACAGACTTCTATTTTTAAAACTTCTATTTAATGAAAGCTAGTATTTATCCTAATTTTCCCAAGGTAGACTCACATGACACAAGCCCCAGTTGAATCTACAGTGCAAAAATAATAGCAGAACATTTGTTATTGCTATAAATATACTTCAGAACTGCAAGAAAAGAGTATATTGGATTGTATCTATTTGTCATTTTTGTATACTAGATGTTTACTTATAAAAGAAATGATCATTTAAATACTCTATAGTACCATTTCCTCTAGGACAGAACTTGATCTACTAGCCTAGAGGTTTAAAAAGAATCCTAGAGATACCAACATAAAATGCTCTCAACCAAAGATTTTATGTTTTCTCCTTTGGTGGTTTTCTAAGGATCATTACAATGCTCTCCATTTTCTCCTTCAAATTACACTATTTTAGTGATGTTTCAGGGAGTTGAAAAAAAGAAATTAGCTTTCTAGAGGATCTGATACCTTATAGGAAATTATGGTATCAAGAAACACAACTTCCAGGAAAAGACCAGCACCTGATCAGAAGGCTCAACTCAACAGGGATCAGAGAGACAATATTTGTCTTGAAGAGGGTATCCAAGAAGACAGCAGACTCATTCATGGCTTAATTACCTAATCCTCCACTCCCTACTTAATTTCACTAACTCTTCCTGATTCTTTAGATATCAAGCTACATATCGTTTCTGTCCTTCAAGAAGCAGAAAATGTTTTGTTAGCGAAGCAAATGAAGGTCGTCTTAATCCAGAGACTCTTGCAGTCTTAGGTGTTACCATGTATATATGCATCTGAATTGTTTAAAAAATATTTTGAGCATAGGTGTTCTCCCTGACCTTCTGCCTAGGTTAAGTGCCTTGTTATACTCTCCACTTCTGTTTTGTATGATTGACTGTCATTTATCTACAGAGCTGTGTTTATATAATTTCACCCCGAATTTCCATTGCTTTGCCTATAAGAGACACTCAAAAACATTTCTTAAAAGAATGAATGAGCCTGACGAGGGGGTGATGCAGTGGATAGAACGTCAGCCTAAGACGCTGAGGATTCAGGTGTGAAACCCCAAGATCACCGGCTTGAGCACAGGCACATCTAACTTGAGGCCGCAGGCTCACCAGCTTGGGTGTGGAGTCATAGACATGACCCCATGGTCACTAGCTTGAGCCCAAGGTCATTACTTGAGCAGGGAGTCACTGGCTCCATTGATGCTCGCCCTGACCCTATCAAGGCACATATGAAAAAGCAATCAATGAATAACTAAAAGTGCCACAATTATGAGTTGATGCTTCTCATCTCTCTCCCTGCCTGTCTGTCCCCCCTTCTCTCTCTCTTTCTAAAAAAAAAAAAAAAAAAAAAAAAAAAAAAAGAATGCATGCATAACTGAGGTCAGTAAAGGTTTTACATATTATCCCGGCTTTCCAGGGAGAATATCAAAGATGGAGAGTGTGAGTCAAGATTGGACCATCTTTCTATATCACTTCAGAATTTCTTTCCTCCAGGTTGAAGTCACAGCTCTCAGTTTGGTTTAGCATAAATAATACAATGTTTCCAAATGATACATTGAGAAGCACAAGCATGCTTAACTTTATAGAACACAATCTACAATGCCACAAATTATTTTCCCCGGCTTAATGTTAGACCATAGAGCAGTCATTTGAATCTTCTACCCAGTCTTTGTTTCTTGCTTGGAGACTCCAAGTGTTGACAGTCACTCTGAATTATTTCTAACAGTCTGATGGTTGACATTAGAACAAAGCACATGTACTTGAGCATGACAAACATCATTTCAAAAGTGTTGTTAGTATCATAACTATCTCATACATTAGACTGTCATTGTACTTAAAAACAACTGCAAAGCAATTACAGCCACCGTTAGAGTCTGAAATATTCTACTTTGACTTAGCAATGATGACACTTATTCATGGAGCATTTCCTGATAATGATTCTGTTCTAATTCTACTGGATACTGCATGACACTAAAATTTGTCATGTAAATTTACTTTGAACACTAAAAGAATTGGAAAGCATGGGCTTTTTGTAAACCAATTAGATTCTTCTTTAGAGTGCAACCGATAACAAAATCCCCAGTCCACATTTGGTCTTCAAATATCAATTCATGTCACTGCATTAGGGACTTTGTTTTTAATTAGTCATCATCTGCTTGCAGTAATCTTTTCCATTTCCCTTCCTACTCCCTGTTTGAGTAGCGAAGAGGATAACACATATCAGCCCATTTAAAATATTCTCTGGTGTTACTATTCATAGGCAGTCAGTCAGAAAGCTTTCAAAGGAGAAACCCTTCCCAATGCAGAAAAAATATATACGTAAACATTTTGTAGGGCACTGTGTAGAAATGGAGATAAATGAGAAAAGCTACAAGCTGTTGAATTCACACCCATAGTGTGTCTTTGCCCTCATATAAGAAAGATAGAATTCAACACTGAACACTGCTTTGAAAATTTACTTTCCTCAACAAAAGTGCATGCACTTTTCTCCTTGGGGAGAAAGTAATTACTAAAAGTGAGCGAGGAAAGGAAACAAAGGGCCAAAGCCTAAAAATATCATTAGAGTTGTTACCAGAGAGTTTCGGAGTCCGGAAGAGGAAGAAAATGGGATGTACATGTTTGACATGTTAATATTACACCCTCATTAGTTGCTTTCTAAACTCTGAAATGTTTGACATGCAATTTAACTACCCAGAAGACAGGCTATTTTCTCTAGCACTTATAGAATGATATAGTTTAAATTTTAAAAAAATAAAAGGAAGAAGAAAAAGAATTAAAAAAAAAAAGAGGCAAAGAAGAAGAAAATGATATTTTGTGACCACAATTTTAGAAATTTACAAAAGAATGATTAAAAACACAATATTTATTATTTGGGATTATCATGAATCAACTTTAATTTTTTTAATAGTTGATTTTTAATTACTGACTTCAAGAATACTTTCAATTTTATTGGACAATACATATTGCTATTGTCTAGGGTGAGGATGTAAACATTTAAATATTTGTGCAAATTAAAGTTTAAAATAGTCCTATTTAATGACATTAACAAATCTATACCATAACTTATATAAATTCTACAGAGAGATAAGTGTTGATGACTTTCAAGTTTTTGGCTAGAAAAGAAATGATACCTGCTGACTCCGGGTTTTTTTTTGTTTGTTTGTTTTGTTTTGTTTTGTAATTATTGAGAGGAGTGGAGACAGAGAGACAGACTCCAGCATGACATCTGACTAGGATACATTGAGCAAGCCCCCCAAGGACAATGCTTTGCCCATGTGGGCTATTGCTTGGTAACCAAACTATTTTTAATGCCTGTGGCAGAGGCCATGGATACATCCTGGGGGAAACAATTTGCTGGAACCATGAAGCCATGCTGCAGGATGGGAAGAGAGGAGGGAGGGGTCATTTATCCTGTGTGCTTGACCAGAAATCGAACCTTATACATCTGCACACTCAGCTGTCACTTTACCACTGAGTCAACTAGCCAGAGCAACTCTTTGTTGACTGTTGCTATACTTGATGTTAAAAAAAAAAAATCCTGTTTGATCCTTTATAAAAAAATCGAATACTAAATTTCTTTAGCAAAAATATTCTTCAGCACGGACATTATTTTTAGGCAATAGGATCAGTAGCTTTACTATCCTATCAAATAAATATGATTTAATAAGCATTCCATTTTTCTGTTGTTAATTTTAGAGCCACATGACCTACAAGTCATATTTCAAAATCAGAAGTGAAGAAAAAGCAGGACAACAAACTCAAATACAGGCATTGTGTGTTTTCTTCTCTGAAGCCTCTGTCATAACAGATTCTCAGCAAATGAAAATTTTTATCATTTTTTTCTCAGTGGTTTGGCTCAGAAAATAATAAATTTATTTATTACAAAGTTCTTATATTATTTCTTGGAAAATGTTCTAGTTATTTCTATTCATAATCCATTTTTGCATGATGTGAAATAAATATCTTTTGTAGACAGCTACCAGGTGAAATATGCAAAGTACCTTCTTTATTTCTTGAATTATAGTAGTCCCCCCTGATCCACGGGGAATACATTCCAAGACTCCCAGTGGATGTATTAAACCTTGTATAGTACCAAACCTTACATATACTGCGTTTTTCTTATATATACATTAGTACGATAAGGTTTAACATATAAATAACATACATATGTAATAATAAAATACAATTATAACAATATACTTAAACAAATTCATGTAAATATGGTCTCTCTCTGTCAAAAAATATTATTATCCTGCACTCACACTTCTTCACATGATAATTTGAGACAATGCAATGACTGCGTGATGAGACAAAGAGGGATGGACTTTACCATTCACTATTTTCAGACGGCAGGTGACCACAGGTAACTGAAACTACAGAAAGTAAAATTGCAGATAAGGGTGTCTACTATACATGATTTGTAGACCCTCTTCTCAGTGATAACCTTATTTTAAAACATATGAAGATGTGATGAATGCAGGTTTTGTGTAATTAATTAAATAATGGGTGAAAAAACAAAGCTATCTTTTTATGTATTCTATTGCGCCAACTAATTTAACTAAAATAATAGATATTTTTTTGCCCAAATTAAATATAGTAGCTTTCTATTAATCAAAGAGGTTGGTTTTACCTCATTACGGTAATGGATGTTTCCAATACAATGAATAAGTTGACATGTAGTATATTCACTTTGCACAATGACAGCTGCTGAGTGTCCTTTCTTTCTTGTTCTTTTTGTGTGATGAGACAAAAAACATGTAGAGGGAAGGGATTGATCATGTGGACTCCTAGTTTCACGCTATCCTTCCCTCCCATTTCTACCACACTTAACTCTACACCATCTCTGGACAAAACAGAATTCATAACTTTAATGCCATAATCGTTTTAGCCTTCGCATTAATATACATATTGCACAAAGTTGAAACAATTATTTCTATTTAAATGACTTTACACTCATTATTGTACATGAATGCTTATTTTCTTATATATAATTTTATGTTTATTTTTCTAATAACCAATGAGATTAAAAGTTACTTTTGTATATCAAACATTTGTATTTCTTTTGCAAATGAATTCCTTTTACTTTGCCCACATTGTTATCAACTGGTTACTTAAAATTTATTTATTGGGAAGATTAATATGTTATAGTTTTCCAGTTCTCCATTATGTTTAAATGTGTTTGTGTTATATTCACTGTTCTTAAATCAGTGTATAAGCAGATAATTCTCAAACAGGTCACATATGTTAATTTTCATCTTCAATTATTTTCTGTACAGAAAATGCCAAAAATAGATAGTCTGAAAAAACTGTTTACATGTGCAGTGTGTCCATAAAGTCACGGTGCACTTTTGACCGGTCACAGAAAAGGAACAAAAGATGATAGAAATGTGAAATCTGCACCAAATAAAAGGAAAACCCTCCCAGTTTCTGTAGGATGATGTGGCAGCATGTGCGCATATGCAGATGATGACGTAACACCATGTATACAGCAGAGCAGCCCATGGCCACGCCAGTCGAGATGTGGACAGTACAGAGGAAAGTTCAGTGTGTTCTGTGGCTTGCTAAATTCGAATCCATGACCAAAGTGCAACGTGAATATCGGCGTGTTTATAACGAAGCGCCACCACATAGGAATAACATTACTCGGTGGGATAAGCAGTTGAAGGAAAGCGGCAGTTTGGTGGAGAAACCCCGTGCTGGTAGGCCATCAGTCAGTGACGGGTCTGTAGAGGCTATACGGGATAGCTACCTAAGGAGCCCTAAAAAATCTGTGCTTGCATGTGCTCGACAATTACACCTAAGCAAGACTACAGTTCATAATGTGTTAAAGAAACGTCTCTGTTTTACGGGGTACAAATTGCGGCTGTTGCACGGTATCAAACCGGTGGATAGATCCACACAGTGCGCCTTTGCTACAGATATGCTTCATGAGCTTGACAATGATGCAAGATTTTTGCAGAAGATTGTGTTTAGCGATGAGGTGACCTTTCATATCTGTGGACATGTTCATCGCCATAACATCCGAATATGGGCTGCTGAATATCCTCATGCCCACGTTGAGTATGAACGTAACACCCCTAAAGTGAATGTGTGGTATGGCCTGATGCATGATAAGGTGATAGGCCCATTTTTTTCACGGAGCAATCTGTGATGGCAAACACCCATCTTGACATGTTGGAATTGTACGCAGTGCCAAAATTTCCAGATATCTTTCAACAGGACAACACTCCTCCACACTATGCCACCATTGTTCGTGAGTTTCTGGATAGAACATTCCCCCGGTGGTGGATAGGCAGGAGTTCTCTCAAGCCATGGCCACCACATTTCCCAGATCTGATGCCCTTAGACTTTTACTATTGGGGTTATGTGAAGTAACATGTGTACAATGAACATATCAACGACATTAATCACTTAAAACAGAGAATCACAGACGTTATTCACTCTGTTACACCAGATGTCCTTACCTGTGTGTGGCAAGAAGTTTACTATTGTTTGGATGTATATAGGGCAACAAATGGAGCCCACATCAAACTGCACTGAATAGATATGAAACTGGGAGAATTTTCCTTTTATTTGGTGCAGATTTCACATTTTTATCATCTTTTGTTGCTTTCCTATGACCGGTCAAAAGTGCACCATGACTTTACGAACACACTGTATAATGGTGAATTTCTTTTGAGAGTAAACAGATCAGCCACAGTGAACACTGAACACTATTTTATTGTAGCATCTAGTAGGGAATAATTTAGAATATTTCAATACTTTTTCTTATCGCATTAATTTCACAATTTTGGAAATGGTTACCTCACAATATCACTTAACAAGTACAAATGAAATACACACTAAGGCAGCTTTTGTCCAGAATTTTTAGGTCTTCTTAAAGAAAAAAGGTACTATATTTTAATAGTGGACGAAATTATTCTTGTTTGCAACAAAATTCTTTTAAAGGAAGTTTTAAAAATGTTTTGACAACAGTAGATAGAAAAAACAATTGCATAAAATTATCCAACGGTTCAATTTAAGGAGACCAATACCAAGTTAAAAAAATATCTATCTTAGTGTCTCAGGTTTCTATTATCTTCTGATTAGTGTATTTTTGTGTTACTTTAATTTCAGGGGTTTTTGGCTAAAGATAAGTCAAAGTTGAAGTTGCAAAAAATAAATGTTATTGAAACATCAGAGACATCTTAAAATATGATTATTTTAGCCTTGCATATGTAGGCTACTCGGAGAGAGGACCTACAGGCACAATTTTCTCAATGAGCTGTGACTACACTTAAAAGGGTCTCTGTGTCATGCTAATTCAAATTTCCTGATCAGAATTGTTTTAATATTCTTCCAACCTTTAAAATTTGCCCAGTACAACTGCCAGTACAAACAATGAGATATATTTATTTATTTTGCTCCTTGAGAAGTCTTCTAAGCAAGTGTCTTTTTGATTTGTGTACTATATGATATTTGCAAACAGAAAAAACAAAGAACTTTTGATACTCAGACTTTTCTTTGTTGTCAACATATATTATCAAATTCTTGATTATTATTATACCGAAAGAAATACTATGGGGTAATATCTTCCCTTACTAATTTTGTTCTACATATTTTTTTTTAAGAAATTAAGCTTTTTTTATAAATTTTATTTTATTCATTTTAGAAAGGAGACACAGAGTGAGAGAGAGAGAGAGAGAGAGAAAGGGGGGAGGAGCTGGAAGCATCAACTCCCATATGTGCCTTGACCAGACCAGTGTAGGGTTTTGAACTGGCGACCTCAGTGTTCCCAGGTCGACGCTTTATCCACTGCACCACCACAGGTCAGGCTGTTCTACATATTTTACAGTTGAATTTCTAAAGTTTAAAAAGCTTGACTGTGTATTATTAATATTATATGAGTATATTTTAGAAAACTTTACTGTTTCATTTTAATTATAAATATACTTATTTGAGAACTGGTATTTTGTTTCTATAGGCAATCAAATATTTTTTAAAAGAGGGAAAGATGACTTCATTATAAATTTATTAATAAGTATAGGTAGAAAAATTATAGTTCATTAATTACTAATTGCTATTTTTTTTTTCAGTTTTGTATTTTGAAATTTAGGTCAAAGCCTTCTTCCCTCCAATCCTTCACAAAATGATCTACAGCAAACTTATTTTTTTCTAGTCCTGGCCAGTTGGCTCAGCGGTAGAGTGTCGGCCCAATGTGTGGATGCCCTGGGTTCGATTCCTGGTCAGGGCACAGAGGAGAAGTGTACATCTGCTTCTCCACATTTCCCCCCTCTCCTTTCTCACTCTTTCTTCCTCTCCCTCAAGCAAGACTCTATTGAAGAAAAGTGGCCTGGGCACTGAGGATGCAACTGGGGCTTCCACCTTAGGCAAAGAATGGCTCCCATTGCAATGGAGTAATGGCCTAGATGGGCAGAGATCACACCCTGGTGAACAGGCCAGGTTGGTCCCGGTCGGGCACATGTGGGAGTCTCTCTCTGCCCCCCTTTCTCACTTCAGAAAAATACAAAAAAAAAAATCAAACAATAAAACCCACATATTTTTCTTTAAAGATATTTTATCTCTAAAACTCATATGATAAAAATAAGTTAGTTTGTAATATATGTTTGTTTCAATATAATAAAAGGTAATCATTTAACTCACTTAACAGAATAAATTAGATAATTTGAAAATGCCTTGAACACTTACTAAAAATGAGTCAGGATTTTTTGAGCAAAATAGAGAAGCATAAGTAACTATACAAAAAGCCAGGCAAGTAGTCTGGAGAACAGATACAGAAAAAAAGTCTTTAAATTAGAGTGATATCTGCCTCTTGATTTGTTCTTGATGTGACAAGCATTGATATCTGCTTTTCCAGGTCTGAAGAGTCCACAACCTGGAGTTTGAAGGATATAGGATGATAATTCATCAAAACTGGTAGACACAGGTAGGTAGTTCAGAAGGAATTGGATAAGATGTAACCTAACAAGTATTTACAGCATGGGGGACATGATGCTCAAAACCAAATTCAACATTCCAGACAAGCTCTGAGCCGCAGTGAAGGGCTGAAGGACAATATTAAAAGAGCTCTTAGATTTTATCTCAACGTTCTAAAAACTTGTTTTTAAGATCTTACATAGACAATTCTATTTTATTGAGTAAAAAAAAAATGAAGCATGAAAAAAAACACAAACGAAAAAAATTTTTTTCTGAGATTATTCTTTCTATTTCACCTACAAATAATAATAGCACCATTTTTTCCCAGGTTCTTATACGTACTTGAAAAAGCTTCACTTGACCAATGACTACGCACGATTCAGAAACATATGATCACAAATGCTGAATTTTTTCCATGAAGCCACTGGATTCTGCTTGCTAATCCAAAAGGAGTCTTTTTTTCCCCCCAAAATTTGAATATTATAGACTTTAAGATAATGCAAATTCTTTTGAAAATATTTGATGTCTATTCATTAGTCAGGGCACACTATGAGTTTGCCCACCTCATTATAAAGTCCTTATTTAGTAATGAAACAGTGATTAACTCTGATTAACTGATATATCACTGATTAAAATGGGTGATTAGGGAAGTAACTTGGATCTTATCATTAAACAACCAAATTGTCTTGATCTCACAAACTGTCATTAAACAGTTTAATCTTAGAGGGAATTTCTCTGTATTCTCCAAATAGTAATAATTTATTTTTTGAATAACTCAATTTCAGAATGCAAGTCCCTTACTATTCTTAAAAAAGTGGATTTTTAAAAGCTAATTTAGATTATTTTTGTTCTCACATGAATTTTTCCCATTCCTGGGTAAAGCTTCATAAAATCTGTTTCTAAAACTTTCATGATAAATATTCAGAAAAATGATAATATGCAATAGTCACTACTCACTTTACATTCTGTCTGTTATAGTATTCATTTTTCTTGCTTCTACTTCCCAAATATGAATGTTGCCTAATGTTGAGCAGATAAAATATATTATGCTCACTTTGTTAAAAATGGTACTGCCCACGTGAAAACCCGTCGCCCAGGTGATAATATTAATGTGTGTTGGGGGAAAGGCTGTAAGCAGGCAGGATACTTATAGCCTAAGGCTTAGTTTTAAACCTTTTTGATGTAGGGTGGTGCACTCTCATGAGGAATCCCATTATGCCTCAGATAAGTGACTTTGTATTAGAGACTTCCTTGTTTGTATATTGGATTAAAGGTTTTGATTTCTACACTATAAAGTGGGGTTAAATCCGGAGCTTGCTCTCTCTCGGTTCCTGAGATTAGCATTAGAAAGGAGAGAAGAGAAAGACCACATGGAGAGAAGAGGAGAAGCAGCCAAGATGGTGGAGTGCTGAGGGAGAAGCCAGTTTGCGTAGAGAGAAGGAGATAGGGAACGGAGGTGAATAAATCTGGTGAGCTAGGAACCTTTGATTCTAGGAAATTCGGATAAGTCAGTGGCTTTGTCTGCACTGAATGAGTGGGTTTTGGAGCCCAGTGTGTGTTTTTACTTGCCTGCCAGTTGCAAGCAAGCTAGGACTAAAGCTAATGGCCCACCAGTTCTTGGCTCCATTGTTTCATTACCAACTGTCCGAATCAAATGCGAGCCTGCACGGGCCAGGTGGCGGTGATTGTGGCTGCAGCTACTGGCTTTACACCTAAGCTTTATTTTTTTAATTTTATATTTCAATTAAAATTTACATTTAATATTATTTTGTTTTAGTTTCAGGTGTATGACATTGTAGTTAGCCAATACCTAAAATTCATCTTAAGCTGGTTATCTTCCTGTTTGTACATTCTCTTGGAGACTCAACTAATAAATGCTTGATCACCACTCAGTAACATCCAAATCTTCCCTTCTAGTGTACCTACCTTTAGATATATCATCTGTGTTTTCTCTATGCTTATCTTTTGCTATGCCTATTAGATATTCTTCTTTGACCTAAATTCAATAGTGGAAAATAACTCAAGTGTTTGCATGACTAGCAATTAGATATCAATTATTTTCAACAGGATTTTTTTATTACGTTAAAGTCTATAATACTCACAGTTTGGGAAAAGATTGCCTTTAGGTTAGCAAAGGTCATGCTAGACTACAAATAATCAAAAAAGTTGGGAGTGTGCCTTAATTGATTGTGTGACTTTTCCCGGGGTCAGTGAATACATTCCCTATATCTAAAACAATGATATTAGAGTAGAATTTAGTATATTTCTCTATTCTCATTGGATGACATTTAAGGACTGAAGTGAAATAGTCTTCTTTTCTTCCACTTTTTCTGTTCTTCATGACTTTCTCATTTATATATGTGATTCACATCCTCAATCTTCTATTCACCCAGGCTCCTGGAGTCATCTTAATAAAATATCCTGATATTTTGAACTCTAATCCTGCCAGTCAAAAATGTATTGGCTGTTCACACTTTATTTTGATTCTTGTACAATATCCCTAAAATGAATCCATTTTTCTTATCTCACTGTATCCCCCCATTACCTAGGTTTTTATTACCTACCTTCTAATTTCAAAAATTATCCTAACTTTTCACTGGTCTCTTTTTATTTGCTCATTCCTTTCCTATCTTTCATTAATTTTTTTACAACTTCCATAATTTTTCCCTGTCTCATAACTTTTCTCCAAAAAGGATATCAGGTGTTATAAAGAGAGTACCCCTTTCCAAGGTTTTAAAAAAATAGGAAGAATGACAAGAAAAAAATGGAATCATAAAAAGGGGCCACAAATGAGGTTTGAAATAATAAGTAGATGATATTTCAAACAGCTAAGTATGTAATCATTTATTAAGCACCACAGGAAAGTAATAAAGCATTCCACTTATTTCTTATTCCATTGAACACATATTTTACTTTCTGTAGACAAAATGTTCTTTGCCGGGATTAGAGTGTCTACTCTCACAAAGTGATATGTGGGAGAGCCAAGATACACCTGGGAAATATGACTGAAGTTAGTTTCCTTCTCCCAAATACAGCTACCTTCTTGACCTATCACTTTCATATTAATCTGCCTGCTGCCCTCATCACTAATTTGTTCATTCCCTAATCACTGACAAGATAACGAAACCTGGATACCTCAGCTCTAAGGTCTACAGCCAATCTCATTACTCATTCCTTTCAAATACAATGTCTCTCATCATAATCATTACCTACTGTCTTCTGTATATAACATTCTAATATTCATAGTCCAGTCCCATTCAATTTCCACCCCTAAACATTCTTAATCATTATTATGTGAATGATTATTCAGATTCTTTATAATACTGACAATTCTTTGAATGAGTTTAAGCTCAGTGATTTTTTTTTTACAGTAATGTTAGTAAGATACATCACCATCAAACGTACTATATAATTCCACATATTTGCCTTTTTGATTACTTGTCTTCTCCTTTAAAGCTTATGAACAACAGGGGTGCTCATATTTAGTTCATGATTGTGACCCTAGAACCTAGAATAATGCCAGCACAGAGGAGGTGCTCAAAATAAGCTTGCAAAATAAACTCACAACACTTATTGTCGTTATCACTTACACTGGGGAACAAAATTTTTGTTGCATCGACAAAAACACTTGTTCTTACTTAATTCGAGTGTGCTGATCTCAAATCTGACATTAGTTTTTCTCTGTAAACTACAGTATTTTTGCAATTCAAGATTTATGTTTTAATCTTATTGTAAAATTTTCAACATTTACTTTAACATAATGATGTAGAATGTCTTCTTGGGCATCATCTTTGTGAAAATATAATAATTTATATAATGCAGCAAATGCACTAATACACTAAAAGATATGATTACATAAAAATTTGTCTACAATTTCAAAATTGAATATATTAAAATACTTATTTTAATCATAAAATTTGCGCAAACTTATTTAAATTCTATTCAGGCAAAAATTTGCATTTGTAGCTTTTGTGCTTGTGTACTTGTTGAGGACAACCTCATTTGATGCTCCAGCAGTAGTCTGCTCATCACTAACAGCTCCAAGATTTTCGAGAAACTTATCAAGGTGACTGTTCTTAACGCTCATGTAACATCCAATGTTGCGGAAAGCCAATAGTATCCTTTGAACCAGAAGTTCATAGTTTTCTGCTTTTTTGTTTCCAAGGAAGTTCTTTGTAACTGCCACAAAAGACTGCCATGCTGCTTTGTCCACCTTATTCATCTACCTGGCAAATTCTTCATCACATATGAGGGTTCGAATTTGAGGTCCATCAAATACATCTGCTTTTATCTTCTCAAAGGACAAGGCAGGAAAGGCAGAAATAACATGTTGAAATAATTCACTCTCTTTATTCAAAGCCTGAACAAACTGCTTCATTAAGCCAAGTTTATGTGAATCGGGGGAAAAATGATCCTGAATTGATTAACTACAGGTTCATTCACAATATTTTGTACCCTATTTCCAGAGCTTCATGTTTTGGCCACTCCTTCTGTGTCCAGTGTTTCTTCTGAGCTCGGCTGTCCCACAAACACAGAAAGCAAGGATACTTTGTGAAACCTCTCTGTTGTCCTGGCAGGAAATTTATCATTTTAAGATCCACACAAATGATCCAGTTATGCTCCTCACACTTCAGAAAGTTGAGGACAATATTTATGTCATTATTATCTTCTTGCAAATGAGTTGAATAACCAATTGAACCACTGCATAAACATTACCGTTGTGTAGGAGAACAAATTTCAGATTCCTCTTAGAACTGTCAAAATATAGCCATCATTCTGTTGAACTGTAAGTGGTAACACCTAGCTGTCTGAGAAGACTACTGACTACTGATATCATGACAGTAAACAAAGTGTTTGTCTTAGGAATAAAAGTTTAAAAAAATTTGTTCACGCTTCTTGAAATGGGATACTTTAGCTGACTGGTGAAGTACGTTCTTATCTTGAAGCCTGGAGGCTAATAACTCAGCTGCTTTCTTTGATAGGCCCAAATCTCTTACTAAATCATTCAATTTGGGTTGGCTAAACTGCTGAAGGGTTAATGACTGCTGGGCATCAGAAGAAGACCCTTCAGATTCTACAACCTTTCCTCATGCATCTTATCAAAATACACTTGATCACCATGTTCATTTTTTTCATCCTTAGAAGAAATAAAACCATAGACAACTGGAACCGGGAGTGTCTCAGAGTGTGGGATAGATCGTATTGCTGAAGGAATATTAGTATATGCGATCATATGTCATTTTTTCTTGCCGATGCCCTTTGTATGGATTAGACAGAAATAACAGTCAGTGCTGTGGTCCTTAGGTTCACACCAAACCATGGCAATACCAAAAGGCATTCCTTTGCATTTTCCTTTTGTCCAGTCACAAAGCATTTCCTCACAATCATGACACACAATATGAGGAACCCAATTCTTGTCTTGATCGCCAAGGGGAACTTGAAAATAGGCAATATATGCACGTGTCACAAATGATGAAGTATTGTGCCTTTGAGGTTGAAGTGTGTAACAGCCACATATATAACAGAAGATGTCAGGACTATTCTTACATTTATGCCTGCTAGAAGAAGCCATGGTTCAATCTTAAAATAAAATAAGTGGGTGTTTTTATCAAATAATATTTTTTTACATTTAAAAACAACTTCAGTTATGTAAAAGTGATGTTTATAAAACATTAATTGCCTCGTTCAATTCAAGAGTTGTTGCCCTTTAACTCCAATTTAAAAACTAATGCATTCTATTAACTTTAACAAAAAGAAATTAAAATTGCATAAAAACTAGAGAATACACCAAAAAAACACATTTCAGATTTGGAATTAGTGATTGAGAAATATATAGAAACAGTTCTAAAACCTCATGCGACAGAATATGAAAAATAAAACTGTTCCCCAGTGTTATTTATTATTGAACCAATAAAGCCATATATAATTGCATATGTTACCTGACTATCTGCCCAGCCACTTATATAAGCTTTATATATTGTATTATTTTAAAATGGTAACCAACACTCTTTTAGAATAAATGTAATTTGTACTCTTCTATTTTATTATTCTAAACCTAATCAGAGATTTTTAAAACAAAAGTCACACATTTTTTCAATAGTACTGACGTTATCGTACCTGTTTGTTTTTAACATTGTTCATTGTCATATTATTTCGGAGTATAAAAACACAGACAATTAATTCTACTTCCCAGGGGCTAGAGAGTTAGAACCCAATGATAATGAAGGGATTTTCAATTTTGAATTAGTTAATACGTTTCAAAGTAGGTGGCTAATGAATTATATTTGTAGGTGTCTTTATCAATGAGCATATCTGTAGGGAGTCTTTCACATTGTGCTCTGTCAATAAATGAAAACAGCTGAAGATTTCCATTAAATGGAAAATAAGTATTTTAAAAAGAATATTCATGTAGGTTATTTTCAGGGGTGAACACAGTAGGAAATAAAAATACTGAACCTGAGAATTCTTTTTCAAGGCCTCAGCTGTAGTTTCAATCACAAGCAAAAATTTCAAGTTCAGGTTGATATAAATGATTTTATTCCTGGCATCCAATAAAACAATATTTAATAAATGATCTTTTGTAAAGAATTCAAATGTATTATTCTAAAATAACCCTGAATGACAGCATATACAGTTAAGTCACAAACAGCATCTATAGACTAACGGTTACAAACGGTGATCATTAAAATGAATTTATGCAACTACTTTGTAACAGAAGTTCAAAAGCCTTCTTCCTCAATTTTTATTGTAGGGAGATGTAATTTGAATATATTGATTGTACTTCCTAAAATTTCTTTCTATAAAGTCATCTCCAAATCCTAAATTAGTAGCTATTCAATTCTTAATGTCATTGTGCAGCTCAAAATTTGAGCCCACAGTGTGATACTGAGTCAAGAGAGATAATGATGCTTTCTCGTCATATGCACAAATTAGAAATTTATCATGTGAAATAGGTAATTATATCATCATATGCTGTTATATAATATATATATATATATATATATATATATATATATATATATATATATATACACACACACACACATACTGCTCACAAAACTTAGGGGTTATTTCAAAATAAATATGAAGTGATAAAATATCCCCAAATTTCTGGGAGCAGAATATATATATAAACTTAGAGGTAAGCTAAACAAAGTTTATCATTTGAGTACTAAATATTTATCATTTGAGGACCAGGTGCAGTAATTTAACCATAACTTTCTGTATTGTAGACTAAAATTCTTTCCTCCTAAATGCTGTCAGAAAGTCTACTATTTTTTATTTATCAATTTTTTCATACTATGTTGTTTTAAATGTCAAATGTGTTGAGCAATTTGGGTGGCATTTCTGAAAAACTGAAGTTTTTTTTCAGAAAATTTATCCATTTTTAAAGTTATGATGTATAAAAATTTTACTGTTATTCATGGTTTCTGGCAAACTCCTGTTTAGCTTTTAATGCAAAATCCAAGGAACCATCTTCAAGAAAACTTGACTAAAAATAATTTGTTAAATATAGTCCATTTTCATTTCCAGCAGCAGTGAATGAGGGTTCCCTTTTCCCCACAACTTCTCTAACATTTATTATTACCTGTCTTGTTGATAATAGCCATTCTAACAGGTGTGAGGTAGTGTCTAATTGTAGTTTTCATTTGCATTGGCCTAGTAACTAGTGAAGATGAGCATCTTTTCAAATATCTGTTGGTTATTTGTATGTCTTTTGGGTGGAGTATCTGTTAAGGTCCTTCACCATGGAGAACTGTTTGGAAGTTCCTTAAAAAATTAAAAAAAGAAAAAGAAAAAAATAAAAAAAAATAAAAAGAGAGTTACCATATAACCCACCAACCCCTTTTATCTATCTCCAAAATGGAAAACATTTATTTGTAAAGATATATGCAGCCCTGTGTTCACTGCAGCATTCTTCACAGTGGCTGAGAAAAGGAAACAACAGAAATGACTTCAATAAATGATGGATAAAGAAGATGTCGTACATATATGCAATGCAATACTAGTTAGGTATAGGAAACAATGAAATATTCCATTTGCAACAACATGGATGGACCTTGAGAATATTGTGCTAGGCGAAGTAAGTCATACAGAAAAGGTAAGAAACCATCCAATATCACTCGTATGTGGGGTATAAAACTGAAAACAACAAGAGAACAAACAAGATAAATATAAACATAAACAAAAGCTCATAGGCACAGATGACAGTATGGGGGTTACCAGAGGGAAGGGGGTTGGGAGGAAGTGGTAAAGGATAAAGGGGACAAATATATTGTGATGGAAGGAAACTTGATTTTGGGTGGTGAGCACACAATATAATAAACAAGTGATGTATTACATAATTGTACACTTGAAACCTATATAGTTACTAACCAATGTCACCCCAATAAATGTAATAATAAAAAATTCATTTAAAAAATATACTTCTTTTGTAGATTTCTGTGTCACTAGATTTACTTCATTGTTTGGAAAACATTTGTTTACTCATTTGGATAACTTGAGACATAGTAAAAGAATCAGGACTTATTTCTGTTCCACTGAGTGTTCAATAGGAAGTTGATGAATGTTTTTTAAGGGGGAAATATATATTTGTATATGTGTGTACATACACACATGAGCACATACTCTCTCTCTCTGTGTGTCTCTCTTTCTCACACACACACAAAGAAAATAAGCAGACCAGCACCCTGATGACCAAAATTCAAATTCCAGGAGAAATAATAATATAAAAAAGAATTTAACAGGGAGGCTGAGATAAGGAAAATCGTAGACAGTAAATATTCAAAAGGGAAAGAAACAGAAGACGGATTTCAAAAGAAACTTCAAAAGACTAATTAAAATCACCCAGATATGGCGAAAGCAGACCTTCAAGCAGAACCATGTAATACATTAAGAACACAGACAGCTAGAGGAAGAAGGCTAGATGTAATCTCAGTACAAGAGAAACAAGCCTCAATACAATGAAGGAAATTGATTTCACATCAAGGGAGGGACTGGGGCTTTTTCTTTGGTCTGTAAATGAAAAAGAAATATAGAGGGAACTTTAATTTAGAGAACCAATGACTATGTTTGGAGATGTGCAAGATGCAAGTTTGAAGATGTTTGGCCAAGAAGTCAATTGAGAAAAGATGAGATTTGAATGTGTGACACCCACTACCTCTAAAGAAATATGAAGTAGAAAAATGATTTAACCTGGTTACAGCATTCCAGCATACCAAAAGATGTGTATGTTAGGGCGGGCTTTCTACTGGGACTTGGGAAACAAAGAGAGTATTGCAGAGAACAAAAAATAACACACAGTCCAAATATTTAGATTGACGTGAAGGATGCTTATTTAGATATAAAAGGCAACAGCTAGAAATACATTACACACACACACACACACACACACACACACACACACACACACACACAAAGAGGGAAGTAAGCCAGTAGGATTAAGAAGCTTTATGAGCAAGTTGTAAGAGAGCTTTATATTACTGCTTTTCTCAGCCATACTACAATAACAACAAAAAACTGGTATCTCAAAAGTTTTAGAACTTATATAAACATATCAATATAAATAGAAAACAGAAAGAAATCCAAGTAAAGACAATGGTCAGTATGAATGCTTAGTTCTCTTTTAAAGACGTCTTGTGGCAGGATGCATTTACAGTGATATCCAGGAATCACTCAAGGGAAAGATTAAAACCAAAGGACTTGAAGAGAAAGGTAGGTATTTCCAGCAGAAGTATTCAGTGGAACATGTAGTTGACAAAAATAAAATAAAAGTGAAGTGGACCAGAACCAGCACAAATGACACTGCAAAGGAAACATGTTTATATTGACAGAGTCAAGAGGAGAAAAGAAGTAAGTCAGCCAAACATGATATTTTTATCTGTAGAAATTCTAAAGTTTATTTACTCATTCAACATCATTTATAATGATCCTACTATGTATCAGATACTATGATATGGAGCACTGATTTTCAACTGGTGTGTCTTGGCACACTGGTGTGCAATAAAAAAATTTTAAAACATGCCATACCTTTGTCCCTGGCTGGTGGCTCAGGGGTAGAGCGTCGGCCCAGCATGTGGAAGTCTGGGGTTCAATTCCAGGCCAGGGCACACAGGAGAAGCACTCATCTTCTTCTTCACCTTTCCCCCTCTCCTTTCTCTCTAACTCTCTCTTTTCCCCTCCCTCAGCCAAGGCTCCATTAGAGCAAAGTTGGCCCCGGGCATTAAGGATAGCTCTGTGGCCTCTGCCTCAGGCACTAGAATGTCTGTGGTTGCAACGAAGATGGGCAGAGCATCGCCCCCTGGTGGGCATACCGGGATCTGGTAGGGTGCTTGCGGGAAACTGTCTCTGCCTCTCCGCTTCTCACTTCAGAAAAATACAAAAAGCAAAAACTATGCCATACCTGACTATTCAGTCAAGGGCAATGATCTCTTTTCCCTTAGATTGTCAAATAAAAGAGAGGCAACAGCTAGTACAACAATGGCCATTTGATAGAAATGGAAATTATAGCCGCTTTTGGTCAGATCAGGAAAAAAGAATTTTGATGCACTGCAGAATTTTAGTCATTAGTTTAAGAATGCCATGAGAGAAAAAGGTTGAACATTCTGCTATCGAGCTTCAGAATGAAGAAAGCACTGTCCCAACTCTGAAAATGCTCACAGTATTTTGGAATTATCTCAAGAAAGACAATAAGTGTAATGTAATATTGTCTATCAGTGATCTTTACTGGGGTGAATCAAAACGTTACGATGCTTTCCCTATTGTACTTTACAGTGAACTCACATAAAGAATTCACACAAATGCTTCACAGTGTGCTTATTATAGAGAGCACGTGCTCTGACGTTAGACTAATGAGGTTTAATCCTGGCAGGGTTAAACAAATAAATTCATATTAAAGCACTGATTCACAGTGTATACTCAATAAATGTTAGCTATTGTTATGTTAGTTAATTCTCAGAACAACCATAGGAGATAGGCACTATCGTTATTCCATTTTAAAGAAAGAGAAGAAAAGTTATGGAGAGATGTTAAGAAATTTCACAGTAATTGACAAGCTAAAAATTGGTAGAGTTATGATTCAAATCCATGAGCTGTCTGTACTTAAAACCAGAACTTAAGCAGCACACGACCGCTGCCTTTCCAAGTGGTCTATGCAAAAGTTTGACTTTCAGACACAGAGTCAAGTCCTCAATAAGTATTAGCTGTTACTACTATTAACATAAGGAACCAGTTTAGGTATTTGTGACATCATTTCTCAGATTGGATGCTTATCATTGTTGGATAACAGACTGCTATCAACCATGGGGCATTTTTCTGTACCGTCAATGTAAGGAAAGGTCTGTCTCAGGGCCTTTGTACTTGCACCTCCCTCTGCCAAGATTGCTTTTCCCCCTTCAGATTTTCACATAAGTGAGTCTCCCCTGAGACTTATTTCTAAACTCACGTTGTCTCCTCAGAGAAGCGTCCTGTGAGCGCCCCGACTTGTGTCACTTAGGGCCACCTCCTGTCTACCCTTATTCATTATTCAGAACAACTCTTAGCCCTCAATACTCCATGTCTGTTTATTTTGCTGTTCCGCTAAGAGGTAGTAACCACTTCTATTCATTTCTGTATTCGCACAAGATAGGAACTAAGTACATATTTGCCAAACGAGTAAAATGATGAGGACGTTTCCTTATGCCTAGAATACTCCCCATAAATGTTAGGTCATCCTATCCTAAACCATAAAAAGCTGCCATTTCAAGTAAATACATAACTTTAATTAATTAATTAATATTCTGACTCCCGCAAATATGTCATTTACAAAAATCAAGGATCATACTCAAATGACTGAGCTAAAAGTAACTTCACCTTTTCTGCTTTACCCTTGTCTCTTTTGTCATCCTAACTGGTTTTGGAAGTTGTAAAAGTACATACAAAATCTATTTTAGGTGTCCAGACTGGAGCTAAGCTTATTTTTAAAAAAACCCACACAATCTATGGTCTTATGCAAATATACAATTTACTTGGGAACATACAAAAAATCTAACAATTAAGTAAACCTAGAACACTAAATCAAAACTGTCACAAAAATTTATGAGAAGTAAAGAAAAAAATTTTATATCTTTTGTCTATATTTTTCTTTCCTTTACTTCTTTTCCTTCCTTTCTCCTGCCTTCCTTTTTTTCATACTTTTCCTTCCTTCTTTTGATTAGGTAGAAAGAAAAGGAAGAAGGGATATTTCATTTCTGGGGGAATCTCCTTTGTTCCATTAAATGTGTTGAAGTTTATGATATGAAAGCTAATGGTCCCTCGTGAATTCTTCAAAAATAAGCAGGAAAGTGACTAACCCAGTTATTACTTGTCTCTTTTTTATCAAGTAGGTGACAATTATACAGATGTTGCTAATATTTAATATTGAGTCATTCTTCCAAGGTTTTATCAAAATAATTCTATAGAATATTCTATGTCCTTATTTTCTGTCCCATCAAAAATCATCTTTAAATATGAGTATTTGTTCATGATCCTGAAGTTTCCTACAGGCAATAAAGCAGACAGCTGTTCAGATCATTGTCCTTATATTAGAGACTTCCAAGTTCTGTTTCTCTACTAGCCTCAGCTATCACTTGTCCTTGTTCTTCATGTATGTGTTATATAGCTAAATATTATAAAGCTAAGCTAAGGTATATAGTCTCCACATTACTATTAAGGGTGATTGTTTTATCACCATCCTAAAGAAATATTTCTCTTTTTTTGGTTAGGAGAAAATTTCTGAAGGTGGTTCTTAAGTTCCTTCTTCCATGAATCCCAACATTCTGGAAGGCCAGATACTAAGAATAATAAATGTAATGAGTACATTTGCAAGACAAAGTACGATTTAGTCAGAATATTCATTTTCTGTAATATATTTGTATTGAAAAAATACTTACCCATAACCCTTTGGTGTAGTTGGTTTTTTCTTTTTTACAAATAAGGAAATTGTGTCTTCAAAAGAATGATTACCTTCATCAAAAGTGATTAGTTATCCAGAGTAGAAATACTAGGGAAAACACTTTCACATGAAGATCTAGTAAGTTAGCATAAGAACATTATTTTTATTTTAAATAGGATGGTACAGGAACTACTGCAAGTAATTTTGTCTGGATATATTTTATATTGCTACCCATATTTAACTAAGCTATAATAAATTTTAATGAAACCCATTTGCCATAGGGTCAAAAAAATGGCTTAAAACAGATTCAAAACATGATATATAGAAATGAATAATACAGAATATTAAGATATAAGAAAACATGTTAATGATAATAACCCACCTACAATTTTATCGCAAATTTCAAAGCACTTGATATATTATCTTCACATACAGTATATTTATAGTTAGGAATTCTATGAAAGTTCAATGGCTTTCATTATTCTCACTATGAAAGTAACTGAAGGGCCATTATTACCAAAGTACAAAATGCAAGGGTTTTTAAATTTAGAATGAAAAGTTTACTTTTAAAATATGACTTTAAAGTCCACTTGGACTAGTTTGTTTAGAATCAAAGCTATTAGTGTTAACTTTGAAGGTGAAAATTTCCAGAATTTATATAAAGTAAAATATATCCTCACCAAAGACCTATGTTTTTGTAAAATAGTTTTCTATTTGCCTCAATTATTAGGGAGTTTAGACCGATAAAGGATAAAAATAGAATGCTAGAAGACCATTAAAAATGTTATGTAAAATTTCTACAATAATTCAAGAATCTCATAGCAGTATGGTTTACAATAGTGAAAAAGGAAGCAATACAGAGAGACACAAGATACAGCGGAGTAGGCAGATGCACAGACTCCCAGCTCACACCACCAAACTGGATTATAAATTAATTTAGGAACAACCAGCATGAAAATCCAACTCTGGACTACAAGAACTACTCTCAAAATCCAAGGAGCTAAGAAGAAGCCAGATGGGAGTGCTGAGGAGTGGTGAGCCTCCCCTGCTTACAGGAACAAAGGGGGGGGGGATTAGGCTGAGAGCCCAGAAAGGTTCTCAATCCAAGAAAAAAAGTAGAAGATATCACTCACAGCCACTAGCCTGTGGACAAGGTGTGTTGAAAGAGCTGGCTTGTTTTCCAAAAGGAAAGGGGAGAGACAGACAGCCAGTGACAAACAGAGGAATTCATGGGAAGTCCTGAGCAGCAGACTAATCCAATGCTTGAAGCAGCAATACCTAGGAGAGGTGCTGGAGGTGGCTATAGCTGGGGGAGGGGTTGATCCTTCCACATAACACAAGACTAAAGTGGTTCCGGGTCAACCTTCTCAAGATATCTCTCCAGCTCCAATCAGCACAAAAAGACACAGCTGAAAACAAGAAGTGGGGAGGAGGGGCAGTAACTCAGGTCTCCATGGAGATCTGAGATACACCTCCCCTTAATGGAGCAGAGAAAGCACCCCACCCCCAGCCCCAGAGAGCATAACTGGCAGATCAGGTCTTAAGAGTCTCAGGTTACACACACTGCATTCCTGAAAACAGTTTCAAATAAGCCCCCTACTGAGATCAGTAAACAAGACTACCACCAGGTTAAGAAAACTGAGAAGAAAACAAACAAATCAAGACTTCAAAAGGGCTCTATTAGAAAAACCAAATTCCACAGTGGATTACAAACAACAGCCCAAGCCAACCCAAGAAGACCTAGAAATAACACAATTGAACATCGGAGGCAGATAACACCAAGCCTAGACTCAAACAAGCTTTATAAACAACACACCCAAACACACAGACATAATGAGAAGACAGAAAAGTGCAATCCAAATGAAACCACAAGAGAATCCTCCAGGAAATGAACTGAGTGATATGTAAATAACCAAACTTCCAGATGCAGAGTTTAGAATAATGATTGTTAGGATGCTTAGGGATCTTAGAACAACAACAGATGATCATTATGAACACCTAAATAAAGAGATAGCAAGTATAAAAAAAGACATTGAAATATTAAAAAAGAATCAGTCAGAGATGACAAATACAATATCAGAAATGAAGACAACAATGGAAGGAATTAAAAGCAGGATGGATGAGGCTGAGGATCAAATTAGCGAGTTGGAAGACAAGATCAACAAAGGCATGGAAGCAGAGCAGTAAAAAGAAAAGAGACCCAAAAAGTCTGAGAAAACACTAAGAGAGCTCTGTGACAACATGAACAGAAATAAAATCTGCATAATAGGGGTCCCTGAAAAAGAAGAGAAAGAACAAGGGGTAGAAACTTTATTCAATCAAATCATAGCTGAAAACTTCCCTAAAATGATGCAAGGAAGGGTCTCACAAATTCAAGAAGCACAGAGATCTCCACTAAAGAGAAACCCAAAGTAACCTACACCAAGACACATCATAATTAAATACCAAAGCTAAGTGATAAAGAGAAAATACTAAAAGCTGCTAGAGAAAAAAAGGCTATCACCAACAATGGAGCACCCATAAGGATGACATCCAACTTCTCAACAGACACACTTGAGGCTAGAAGCAAATGGCAAGAAATATTAAAAGTAATGCAGAACAAGAACCTACAACCAAGACTATTTTATCCAGCAAGGCTATCATTTAAAATTGAAGGAGAAATAAAGAGCTTATCAGACCAAAAAAAACCCAAAAAAACAAAAAAAACAAAAAACAAAACAACAAAAGAACAACAACAAAAAAACCCTCAAGGAATTCAGTACAATGAAACCAATGCTGCAGGAAATGTTAAGGGGCCTGTTGTAAACAGATCAAAGTGGGAAAAAAATATAGCAAAAGAGGAATCCACCTTTAAAATATAAAATGGCAATAAACAGCTACATATCAATAATAACCTTAAATGTAAATGGATTAAATGATCCAATCAAAAGACATAGGGTAGCTGTGTGGATCTTAAAACAGGATTTGTACATATGCTGTATACAAGAGACACACCTTTAAACAAAAGATGCACATAGACTAAAGGTAAAAGGATGGAAAAAATATATTATGCAAATGGAAATGAAAAAAAAGCTGGGGTAGCAATACTTATATCAGACAAAATGGACTTTACAACCTAGGCTATAGTAAGAGATAAAGAAGGTCACTACATAATGATAAAGGGAGCAATCCAGCCTGACCAGCCGGTGGCAAAGTGGAGAGAGTGTCAAACGGGGATGCGGAAGACCCAGGTTCGAGACCCCAAGCTCGCTATCTGGCCTGAGCAAAAGCTCATCAGCTTGGATCTAAGGTCGCTGGCTTCAGCAAGGGGTTGCTCTGTCTGCTGAAGGCCCATGGTCAAGGCACATGTGAGAAAGCAATCAATGAACAACTAAGGTGTTGCGACAGCAATGAAAAACTAATGATTGATGCTTCTCACCTCTCTCAGTTCCTGTCTGTCTGTCCCTATCTATCCCTCTCTCTGACTCTCTATCTGTCCCTGTAAAAACAACAACAACAACAACAACAAAAACAGTGGTACATATATACAATGGAGTAGTATGGAGCCATGAAAAAGGAAATATTACCTTTTGCAACAATATGGAGGGACCTGGAAACTATTATGTTGAGTGAAATAAGCCAGGCAGAAAAGAAAAATATTATATGACCTCCCTCATTTGAGGAATCCAAGGAACATTGAGAACTGAGGAAAGGAATTAAGACAGAGGAGGGATCAAAGGGACCAGAGGAAAAGAGGACAGAGGGAAAGGGGATGATAGGATGGATTAAACCTGAAGGGAAGGTGGGAGGGTGCTATAGGGAGGTGAGCAAGGGAGATGTGGAGGGGAATATGGGGGAGCGGGGATGCAGTCGGGGTTACCCTAGAATCTATGTAAACACAATTAATTAAATAAATTTAAAAATATTGTTTATAAAAACAAAACAAAAAAAGGAAGCAAAACAAATATTAAACAGAAAAATATGGATAAGTAAAAAATAGTATGCTCATAAAACGGAAGTCTTTATAACAATGAAAATAAATGAACTACCATATGCAACAATATGATGAACCTCTCATATTCAAATTGAGTGAAAGAAACTAAATATTAAAGACTACATACTATATGATTTAACTTACATAAAAGGAAAAAGAACACAAAATTAATCTATAAGAGTCATGACAGCCTGACCGGGCGGTGGCGCAGTGGATAGAGCGTTGGACTGGGATGTGGAAGACCCAGGTTCGAGACCCCGAGCTCGCCAGCTTGAGTGTGGGCCCATATGGCTTGAGCAAAAGTTCACCAGCTTGGACCCAAGGTCGCTGGCTCTAGCAAGGGGTTGCTCAGTCTGCTGAAGGCCCGCAGTCAAGGCACGTGTGAGAGGGCAATCAAAGAACAACTAAGGTGTCGCAATGGCAACGAAAAACTAATGATTGATGATTCTCACCTTTCTCCGTTCCTGTCTGTCTGTCCCTATCTGTCCCTCTCTCTAACTCTCTCTCTCTGTCCCTGTAAAGAATAAAATAAAAAATAAAAAAATGAAGTTAAAAAAAAAAAAGAGTCATGACAGTGATTACCTTTGATGGTGTGAAGTTACTAGAAGGGCCCATTGTAAGTGCTTCAGGAATACAAGTAACATTTTATTCCTTAATCTAACAGGTGTGTTCATTTTCTTAAAAAATGATCAAACTGTACCATTGTGGTTTATGTGCATTTCTTTATAGTATATTTCAATAAAAATGTTTTTTTAAATTTGTACTGTTTAAACATCCTTTTAAGATTTTAAGAAAGTCATTCATGTCAATTAGAGCAAATAATAAACAAATGAATAAATAAACAAATAAGAACTAAAGGAGAGGAACATCATGAAAGCAAATAATAAGACTTGGAGAAGGTACGACTAGACTGACAATATATCAAACTCCGCAAAAAAATTGAGTGATATTGGAAAACCAAAGTATCATACCATTGCAACATATTTGGACAGAATTTGAACATTATGTACTCAGAACATTGGGTATGTTTCTGAGGATTCTTGAAAGAAAAGGTAGATTATAAAGAATAAGAGATGGAGAACTAAAGGCAAGATTTCATGGTAAAAATAAAAGAATAATACAGTGAAATTTAGTGGAGTTGGTAGAATGAAGGAGTTGTTGAGAATTTACCATCATGATTTTACTCCTACAGAACACTTACTGTTTTTTTCATCTATTATATTTTGACTTCCTCAATGTTTTCAATTGGGAGTAGTCATATTAAGAATTTCCTACAGATGTTCTGAACTATTTTCTATCTCTTCCCCTCCAAATCCCATATGTAAAGGTTAACCAAGCTAATGCCACTCAGGTTCTTCCTAATGGTAATATGGATCTTGGGTTTGAGCGTACCTTATTGTCACATATACATGGTGTGGGTAAAATGATAAAGAGGTTGAAAGGGTCATTAACAAAGTGTTAGTGATGGTTATTGTTGAGTTAGCATTTAAATGGATTTTATTTTTTAAACTACTTCTATGTATTTCTTATTTAAAATGTAAACAAATTTATAATTTATAATATTAATATTATAAATTTATGCTTATAGAAATATAAATTTCTATATGTTGGTTAATTTTAGACAGAAATCTATAAACACCAGAAATTTGAGAGCTGGAAAGTTGAAATTATGACACTGTATATCCTTTGTTTTATATTGCCTTTATACATTTTAAACTTCTGTAACAGTGATATAAAAGTTACAAGCTTAGAAAAACTGAAGTTTAAGAATATGTAAATAAATAAATATATATAAAATCTCAAATATTTATATGCTATGCCCTTTGAACACTTTAATAATAGACTTTATGACACATGAGAGCTCTGTGCATTTACATTAATTTTATTATTGAATCTCATTTTAGAACCTATTGACCTATGGAGAGGTTTTGCACAAGATGGTAGCTGACTTCCTCCAGAGGTACAAGGAGAAAGAGGAAGAGAACGGAGAAACAGAGACAGACAGATAGAATGGCAGAAAGAGTAGAACCTAATTTCAGAATGGACAACTACCACTCTTGTCATATTCTCTCGGTTGCATAGACCAACTTTGGTATAATATGGGAGGGGATTACAAGGGTGTGAATATCAAGGTAAGAGCAGAAAAATTAATAATTTGGGGTCATCTTGAAGGTTGGTTACAACATGTAATACCAAGATATTTTATTTATCCATTTATTTATTTTATCTATTTACTTTTTATTCAGTGAGAGAAAGGGAGGCAGAGACAGACTCCTGAACGCACCCAACAGGGATCAACCCAGCAAGCCCACTAGGGGGCGATGCTCTGGGGCATTGCTCCATTGCTTAGCAACTGAGCTCTTCTTAGCACCTGAGGTGGAGGCCATGGAGTCATCTTCAGTGCCCAGGACCAAAACGTTCCAACCAAGCCATGGCTGCAGGAGCGGGAGAGAGAGACAGAAGTGAGAAGGGGAGGGGTGGAGAAGCAGATGGGTGCTTGTCCGGTGTGCCCTGACCAGAAATCAGAACTGGGACATCCACATACTGGGCTGACATTTTACCACTGAGCCAAACGGCCAGGGCCCCATTTATTTATATTTTACTCTCACCAAGTCTTGCAATATGTTTCTCTACTTGTACTTATTCCTTCATTTAATCCACATCACTTTTTATTCTAACTACTCCACAAGGTACATTTCTGGAAAGTTTTTCTTCATCATATTGTGAAAACATGGGCTTTTGCCCCTTTAGTCATCAAGTAATAATATTGATTAATGGGGATTGTGGCAATGGTAAGAGAATCTAACATATGAATAACTTTTGCTTAGCTTTTATAGGCTTTATCTTAAGTAATCTTACAACAACTCTTTAGGTGGGAGCTATTTTGTTATTCCCATTTAACTACAAAACAACAACAACAACAACAACAAAACAAACAAACCAAAACTTTTCCAAAAGTTACTCAGGTAGTAAGTGATACAGCTGAAAATAACTCATAATGATTTGTTCTAAGAACATATACTCTTAATGTTATTTATATATTTTAATTTTTAAATTGATTTTAGAGAAAAAAGAGAGAGAGATTGATTTGTTGTTCCACTTATTTATGCATTTTTTGGTTGATTCCTGTATATTTCAGAATAAAATACAATAAATATAATCTCTTTACCCTTAAAGGCATGATTGCACTTATAGCTTTATAGAAAATATTTTAAAAAGGCATAACAAGATATATAAAATTTGATTTCATTTAAATTTGATATATGTTAAAATGAGGGTATTTTTCTATTTTTATTTTGAAGACTTCCTTTGATTCAATTTGTTTCTTATATATTAGTCATTTTTAATAAAATAATACTATGAAAAGTATGTTTCTACAATACGTTGTTAATATTTATCTTTTGTTCATATCACTAATTCAGGTTCACACTTTTAGAAAGTTTCACTGCTGACAAACCATATCTTATTCAAATACGAATTTGTTTTTGAATACTGAGTAAACATCACCTTTTATTTCTGCTTATTAACTAATAAGAGTCTACAACCATCTCCATAGGTCAGATCCAGTGTTCCAAATATCACCATAATTTCCATTTAGAAATTCACCATCAATGATTAGATCTTATAGTTTATATACATGAGATAATCAGACGGGCTAGAAGAGACATTAAATAAGAAGCTCCCTCTAAATGCAGACTACACAATAAAGCAATTCACTGAGACTCGGTTCTCTTAGTTAATATTCTGGCCAAAGACAATGCCATTCAAATTTGTAATCTCAAGTGTAGTGATGGCAAAATGATTCAGAGTAGGAATAAATAAAAAAAGAATTCATCAAGAATTGCTTTTGTGGCTGACTGCTTTTGGAGACATTTCATTCAAATATTAAGAATAATTGTAGCTAACAACACTAGTAGACAATGTCATGGATGTAGTCCTGTTTGCAACTGCACCATGCCTCAGTAAAACTCCTAAATATGTACCATGCAACATCTTCCTTTGTTGCTTTGGCTTGGTGGCAAATTCCTGTAATTGTGTTAAAGGCTCAAGATTCGCTATAATTTCTTACCTCACTTGGAGATCCAAGAGACTAAAAACAGTCCCAAGATTCTGTGAACGTTTAGGAGCCATCTTCACCTTTGTTTTGAGCAAGCTATTTTCAGAATGGATGGATATTGGGTTCAGAATTTTGAGGATAATCTTGAATTCAGGTTAAACATGTCTACCAGTGGGGTTTTTTTTTCTACCTTGGATTATAAGCAGATGCTAAAATAAAAAGTAAATTCTGGTTTGAAATTTATTAGAATCATATAACAGAGAGATATATCAAGACTTTGTATGTGGCCAAATGAGATACTATTTACTATTTAGAACACTGTGTTCTAAATTATCTTTTCAATTTGTGTAGCTAGGAGAGTTGTATAACATGGAGAATGATTGTAGAATCAAAAGGTTTCTTATAAACTTGCTATTTTTTATAAGCTCTTGACTTAATACACAGCATTCCTTTTTCTTGACATTCTGCTTCTTATTTCAAATTTGCTGTTCTCTAAATTGGATGGAAGACTCAAGTTTCATTTTGTGTTATGCTCTTTGTCCTTTTTTTCATTTATAAGCTGTACACTGGTTTTATGAGACACTCACCACAGCTTATGAACTTGGGCAGCTTCTTTGAAAAATAAAATGGTTTTGCTCATGAGTCTGTTGTCCCCAAGCCTATAGCAAACTAATTACTGCATTGGCAGGACAATAGCAAGGGGACAGAACTGAACAGAGGTTAGGGAACACAATCAGACAGCATGCTTCTGCCTGCACAACGTCCAGGGAGCCAGGCTGCTGCCGTATCCTGTGCTGATTACCCCTGTAGACAGTGCATAGACACCAGTCATTAACTCTTTAAAGAACTCCAAGCTTAATTTGGTGTCGCCAATGCAGGATGCTCCTTCAGATAATGGCATCCTAGATCATTGAAAAGGTAATTTATACTGTTCTGCTTGAAAAAAAAACAAAGCCTTTATATTTTCTTTTCTTTTACGAAATGGGAAAAGAGTAATTTATAGACATGGAGACAATAGAGAATCTGGGCTACGGAAAAATAATGGTAAGGTCGGTGCACAAGGAAATAACCACCCTGTATCTGAGGGTACAAGATTCTTTGTGCCTTTTGACACTAAGCAAACTCTAGCCATGCTCTAATGAGGTGCTTTCCTCCTAACCTGTGTGAAGCCACTGACATTTGGCATGTTGGGCACATAGATCAAAAGTGGCCTACAAGCATGTATCCATGTTTAACACCCAGGTGCTCGACTTGACATTTGCTTGCTGTCTAGCAGCTGTATGATTATTTAAGGATTACCAAAAGTCACTGAACACGGGGAAGGGTTCACCCGTGCTAATCATTTTATATAATAGGATCAGTGTTCAACTCTCAGGTTCTTTTGATTATCATTGTTAAAGTTTCTCTTAGGTCCCCTAGCTGGCTAGAGAAAGAAAGAGAAAAATAAAAACTATATCAAAGCTCCTACTATTAGTGGACATTTTTGTGTTCTCAATAATAAATGTTTTTTTATCATTCTTAAAAAGTTCAGATAAAAATATTTCACTATATAGATGTGTTATGGGTATTAAGAATTATATGTCAAATGGATAGAACATAAAAAAAATAACTCATATAAAACTACCAAAAGGTAATGTTATTGTCTAATTTCTTGTCATAAAATCTATAGTAAATTGGCAATGGGGTCCCGTCTAGTCCAAGTCTGGTCTCTGAATCTGTATCTGACACATGAAGTAGACAAGTTAACTGCTCTGAAAAAATAGTTGTAATAAGTTTGTTGAGAGAGGTGAAAAGAGCTTCAAACAATAAACTGGGTAGAGTGACAGCTGAGAAGGGCTGGATCAGTTTGCACTATATCTTAACTCTGGCTGAATCAGGGAGGTATGGAATTTATAAGAGTATGTGTTGTGTAAAGTGGGGGTAGGTGCTATAAATGACACTTTCTTTCAGATATTTTGTCCTAAGTCTATTTTTATTATTAATCTTATTATTTTCTTGGTGTAATCTAGGCACTCAGTGGACATAAGCTCTATTTTTTTCCAACACTCTCCTTTTTCATCATTTTTCTTTTGTTTCATTAATGATAGAATTGGAATCTCCTGGAAATAAGGAGGGGGGGAGGGTTTGGGGAGATGAAAGAAAATTCATTATTTTTGATTCTTTCCTCTATTTGGACTGACTTAAAACAAAAACCTGATAATTTCTTGAGTTTGTTTGTTCTAAGTCGTTGTTAACATTAGATTTATTTTTATATTTTCATTGCAATTGAGAGTTGTTATCTGGATGCTTAGTTATTGTCATATATATACAGGAGTGGGCAAAGTATGGAAAAAGACATGAATGTTATGATTATTACAACAGCTTTATTAACTTTGTGTTTCATATACTTGCAACTGTAAACCTACTTTTACCAATCTGTTTTTATGTATGTATATGTATATGCGTGGTTATATGTATATATATGAATATGTATACATGTGTGTATATATATATATATGCAATACTTATTATATAATGATAGTTTTTTATAAAAGGCAAATGAGATGTGGCTTGTGAAAATATTTTACTAATAACATAAACAACAAAATATATTAATTATTATTATTATCTGACATTGGTCATAAATCTAAATACCTTGGTATTTTGGGATATTTTTGGACTTTATTTTATTTTTATTTTATTCATTTTAGAGAGGAGACACAGAGAGAGAGAGAGAGAGAGAGAGAGAGAGAAAGGGGGAAAGAGCTGGAAGCATCAACTCCCATATGTGCCTTGACCAGACCAGTGCAGGGTTTTGAACTGGCGACCTCAGTGTTCCCAGGTCGACGCTTTATCCACTGCACCACCACAGGTCAGGCATATTTTTGGACTTTAAAAATATATTTATACCACATGTTAGCCAAATATATGGCTTAATCATTATTGGCGGATAGATGAGTCACCAGTTTTATTACTTCTTTGAGAGAGTTAATATATACCTTATTCATTATTCTTAATATCTAGATAGATTAAAATGCATTTAGAGCATTTCTGAATATCAAAATAGAAATTTATAATTATATTTCAGACACCACTTTTCTTTTATAATCTGAGGTTTATATGGTATTTGTTTTAACCTGAGGGTTTGGTAGCTCAGAAACAAATCTGAACCTCACACTTAGGTGAAAAGAGCCAAGAATGCTATGGTAGGGTTTGGTCAGTGATGACCCAGGGGCCAAATTCAGTCAGCCATCTGTTTTTATATTGCTCACTAGCTAAAAATGTTTTTTACATTTAAAATGGTTGAAAATCCAAACAAGACTGTTGTTTTGTGATATGCGGATATTATATAAAATTTAAATTTTAGTGTTCATAAGTAAAATTTTATTAGGACACTCCAGTTCCTATTTATTTGCATGTTGTATGTGGTTGCTTTCATGCTACAGTGGTAGAGTTGAGTAATTGAACAGAGACCATTTGTCCCAGAAGCCTAAATAATTACAACCTGGCCCTTTATGAAAAAAGTTGGTCTATTCCTGGACTAAGGCATGATTTAAAATGTTAAGACAATTTAGTATTCTCTTAAGTCTAATACAAGTAAAATATATTGCTATCATTGTATATATACATTGATCAGAGAGACAAACTGGAAATACGTACATTAGATATAACAATACAGGAAACTAAAATCTTAAAAGCTTTGCTTCTTGGAAAATTATGAATAAATAAATGAACAGATATAAGTTCTACCTATAAGATGTATGTATCTTCCACTTCTGAGACACACACACACACACACACACACACACACACATGTTTGCATATACACATATACATATACACAAGCACACATAGGTTTAATAAGTATATATTACATTAAGAAATTGATTAGGACTCACTGATTGAAATTCAAATGGATGGCATCCTCCTTCTCTATACCTTTTCTAAACCTGACTGTTATGAAAGTAAAAACTTAAAAATTAAGTATTTATGAAGCTACTTGTAATGTATCAATATTAATCTGTACATTAAGACCAACAACCTTTTAAGACATGGCATAATGCTTCCACATATAACTTTTGTAAATATGCAGCACTAGTCTATAGGTGGTTACGTAAAAGCTAAAGTACATTTGTGCATCACCAAAAGGTTCTGCTCAGTGGCAATATGTCTTAACATTCAAATACTTAGGCTTCTCCTTCTGGAAGTGACCACTTTGCAGTGGCCACCTTGGCAGCTTGTTTCTATTAATACCAACCGTTGATAGTAACATGAGACATTTAGAAACAATGAGATAGAGGTGTAGCATAAATGGGAAGACAGAACTAAAAGCAGGGAGCCACCATCATCTTAGTAAATAACTACCACTAGTGTTTACTGAGAATTTCTGTAGCTCTAGGCTGTGCTCATTTCTCCCTGTATATCATCTCCATTAAACATGGCAACAGTTCTATTAAGTAGGAAGCAATAATACTATAATTGTTAAAAAAAATAGTTAAAGATTTTGTTGACCTCGGTACAGTATTTGAGATCCAGAAAGTGTTTTGTGGATGTGGAGGAAGACGTTTTGATGGAATAGTTTACTCTATTCTTAAGCATCAGGCAAGTAGGTCTGGGTTAGTTGCAACCCTGGGACATTTCTGATGGTGGCAGAGGGAGGAGTGGAGTTTATAAGAGTATCTTTGCCTGACTGGTGGTGGTGCAGAGGATAGGGTATCAAACTGGAACAATGAAGTCCCTGGTTCAAAATCCTGAGTTGCCAACTTGAGCGTAGATTTCCACTTTGAACTTGGGGTTGCCAACTTGAGTGCAGGATTATCAACATGATCCTAACATCACCAGCTTAAGCCCAAAAGTCACTGGCTTAAAGCCAAAGTCTCTGGTTTGAGCAAGGAGTTACTGGCTCGGCTTGAGGTACCCCATCCCCATTAGGGCATGTACAAGAAGCAAGCAATGAAAAGCTAAAGTGAAGCAACTATGGCCTGACCAGGTGGTGGCGCAGTGGATAGAGCATTGGAATGCGAAGCAGAGGATCCAGGTTTGAAACCCCAATGTCTCCGGCTTGAGCGTGAGCTCATCTGGTTTGAGCAAGGTTCACCAGCTTGAGTCTAAGGTCACTGGCTTGAGCAAGGGGTCACTCAGTCTGCTGTAGCCCCCCACTCAAGGCACATATGTGAAAGCAATCAGGGAACAATTAAGGTGCCACAATGAAGAATTGATGCTTCTCGTGTCTCTCTTTTCCTCTCTGTCTGTACCTATCTGTCCCTCTCTCTTTCTCTCTCTGTCTATGTCAAAAAAAGAAGTGAAGCAAGTATGAGTTGATGCTTCTCATTCTCTCTCCTAAATAAATAAATAAATAAATAAATAAATAAATAAATAAAAGAGTATGTGTAATTAGATGTGCTGTGCTGATAGACTACAAAACCAAAATTCTTCCTTTCTCTCAAATAGTTGCCTCCACGTCTATGTTATTTCAATTTTTAGAATGACATGCATTAATTTGATGCTCATTTTGTTTTATTCTTATTTCTGTTTAAAAAGTACTATCAAAATCTCTATCACCATACCCACTATGACAAGAACACCAGACATGTATGATGAAAGAGACAAATGAAATATATGTATCCTCATTATATGTAGAAGATGAGTTCATAGCGTAGCACCGTACTTCAGGAGGACATGCTCACAAGTAAACTGGGGCCAAGATTTTCTAACAGCTCCACAAGAGGGTCTGAGTTCAGTGAAGCCTCCAGTTGACTGACTTTTCAGATCTTGAGAATTCCCAATATATAAATACAGCCAACTTATTATTCAATGCCAAGCCAAACTTTAAGCTTAGTTTCCTCATGAGACTAAAAAAGTAACTGAAGACAAAAGCAAGAGCTGGGAGCTTTAAAAGAGATTGAAACTAAAACCAGCCAAGAATAAAGAGGATAAAGGCAAGAATATGTGCTAATGTAGATTTGCCCATGTTACCCAAGCTAACACTGGGCTCTCTAGGATCTATTTTGTTTTTTGGTTTTTTTTTTGGACTCAACATGGGATGTTAAGAATAATGTACAAACCAGGGTACAAATCCTTTACAAAACAATTAGCTCTAAAACCTTGAACAATTAGTTAAAATCTCCAAATCCTACTTTATATAAAAGTAAGTTTGGAAAAATATCTCTCTAGCAGGATAATGGCTAAAAATAAATGTGTGAAGTTTCAAGTGCAGTTCTAAAAATTAAGAGAAACAACAAACAAATCTTGCATCCTCTGTGTGCAATTTGTGTTTATGTATGTATTCAGTGCATTTTTAGGATAATCGCTCCTATTCAGTAATATTTCTATTATTACACCCTAAATTTCTCTTTCACATTATTGCCCAAATCCAGCCATTACAAGAGCTAATGGAAAAAATCTTGATTAGTAATATGTACGCCTCGATCCTGACCAAAAGATCCTGACCATTAATTGGGTGGAAATAATTCCCATACAACATGGACATTTGGACAGTGTGACTCAGAAGGGTTTTTCCCAAGCTGAAGGTGCATAATTCTTGGAATAATTAGTTACTGAGGATTAAAAAAAACAAAAAAAAACATTTTGAGGCCCTGGCCAGTTAGCTCCGTCTGTTAGAGCTTCAACCCAATCAACTAAGGTAGAGGATTTGGTCAGGATGCATAAGGTATTTCTCTCTCTCTCAAAAAAAAAAAAAAAAAAAAAGAAAGAAAGAGAAAATTTTGACATAAAGAAGGCAACATTGCCTTCATATTCATTAATTTTTAAATCATTTTTTAATGTTTTATTTATTTATTTATTTATTTATTTATTTATTTATTTATTTTACAGGGACAGAGAGAGAGTCAGAAAGAGGGATAGATAGGGACAGACAGACAGGAACATAGAGAAATGAGAAGCATCAATCATTAGTTTTCGTTGCTGTTGCGACACCATAGTTGTTCATTGATTGCTTTCTCACAAGTGCCTTGACCGCGGGCCTTCAGCAGACCGAGTAACCCCTTGCTGGAGCCAGCAAGGTCCAAGCTGGCAAGCTTTTGGCGAGCTCGGGGTCTCAGACCTGGGTCTTGCGCATTCCAGTCTGGCGCTTTATCTACTGTGCCACCGCCTGGTCAGGCTACTTTTTAAAATCTTTAGTGAAAACCTACTTTACACATAGAAAATGAAATTTTCTATAAAGATACTAACAACAAAATGGCAAAGACAAGCTTAATAAAATAATTATTTTACCAAATATAAATTTTAACTAATGATATGCAAGTAAATGATCAGTGTGAGGCTGTAAGAGAGAGGGGTTGACAGAGAAACATCCAGAAAGCTCCTGGAAAAGGACCGTCCGCTGATATCTGAAGGGGAGGAGGAGAAGTAGGTGGGAAGAGGCAGGGAAACAAATGCATCCGGAAGAATGTGGGTAAGAAGGTATGTGCTTACTGTGAGGAAATGAAAGGAAGGCCACACAGCTAGAGCAGAGAAATATTACAAGATGAAATAGATAAAAAGGAGCCGTGTTTATTTTTAATAGAATGCTAGCCTAATTTGGAGATGATTGACTAGAGTATGATTTGAAAAGTCCTTAAAGATATTATTATCGGCCCTGGCCAGTTGGATCAGGTGTATTATCTGTAGACTGTCAACCTGGTGTGTAGAAGTCCCTAGTTTGATTCCTGAGGTGACCATCTGCTTATCCTTCCCTCCATCTTCTCTCTCTCTCTCTCTCTCTCTCTCTCTCTCTTTCTCTTCCTTTCCCTCAGCCTTGGTTCAATTGATTTGAGCGTATTGACCCCGGGGGCTGTCGAGGGCTCCATGGAGCCTCTGACTCAGGCACTAAAAAGAGCACAATTTCAAGCATGGCCCCAGATAGGCAGAGCGTCAGCCCTAGACGAGGGTTGGTGGGTGGATGCCAGTTGAGGCTCATGCAGGAGTTTGTCTCTCTATCTCCCCTCCTCTCACTTAAATAAATAAATAAATAAAAAGATATCACTACCAAAATTCCCTTTAAGGTATTTGGCCATTCACTCATTTATTTAATGAACTAATTCTAATCACATATAGGCAATTCTTTCTTTGCATGAGAATGCAGGACCTTAAAAATGGCCATGCAAGCTGAGTCCATGCAAAACAATTATAATATCAATGGTAAAATTGTATTTCTGTGACTTTAAAATTTTTGATCTAAAAGTTAAAAACTTTCTTTCAGTTATGAATATAGAGGAAAATAAAATGGTAATAGTGTTTCTTCATTGAAAATATATTAGAAACATTGGAAATTGAAGTATATTATCTCTTTATAAAAATAAAAACATATAAAACTTACCAAAGTAGTTTGAACAGTGGTTCCCTCCTTTTTATTGCATAACTTACAATACAGCGTGAGCAGTTTTGCTATGCTTTGGTGAACTGTCATACTTCTTTCTAAGACTGGATGAGCTTCTAATGTTTATCCTTCCCACTGTCCATGACATGAAGGACCTCTGAGAACTACTTTAATGTCAAGTACTTTGTCAGAGTACTTCATCTGGGACATCTTCATCCTTTCATCATCACTGTTTTCCTAATTTAGGCTGAATATTCACCTCCAATGTTGCTGTTGATGCATATCTGGAATCTCTTAAATGGCAACAGTGTCACCGTTTCCAGAGTGAACCAGTTTTCTTAACTCCACTTAACATTTCATTTGTTTCACTTCCAGTGGTATTGCCATTCACTTCTTTGCTACACTTCCTTCTTTGTTGGTCAAACACCTCTTTTAATAGTCTATTTTTGCAGATATCTCCATTTCTGAACAGGGAGATAAATCATCAACAAAAATTCACGTGTTGCTATTGTTCTCTGTACACATATGGAATCACAAGTATGTGGTGACCAATCACTGACAGGCTTTGAAAGAAATTCATTAGTGACTGTTCATGATGTGCATCTGGTATTGATAGAGTGAGAGTAATTTGTACACTGCAGAGCTAGAAGCAAAGTTTGTAATTTATACATTTCCTCAGTTAATGGTAATAAATTTGAACAATAATCTTGGGACTGGTGATACTGATGGTAAGAGAAAACTGTGCATACCAAAATCATGCAAAGAGAGGACTCTATAATATTTTGGATAATGTGAGAGAGTAGGGAAAACCGAAAACTGGCCAAATTTCAATGGCTTAATAATAATTGTAATAATTATGATTATTACTGCATTGGTCAAGATAGGACAAATTACACTTCCATAAAAAATTGTGCTAAACTCAGAATCTCTAAACAACAATGTTTATTTCTTCCCCTGTTCTATTTCCGTCATGGGCTGCTCTTTAAATTACTGATCCAAGCCAACAGATCTCGACCATCTGACAGGAAAAATGGAAGAGTCCCACATTTGGAATTGATGCCCTCATCCAGAACCAAAACACATGACCCCTACTTATAGCTCATATCCTAGAACTAGTGACATGGTTCCTAGAAGTAAGATTGATCTTAGGTAGAAAACAATGCTCAGAAACACTAGTAAGATGTACTTGACAAACAGCACTAATGACAACCACGTTTATGTGAAGTGATCACCTTCTTCCACTCACAACGCCCTATATATTAGAGATACACACCAGAGATATATGACCTCCACATTTTCCAAGAGAAAGCAAGGGATGGTGGAGGATCATCACTTTCATATTTTTTAAAAATTATGTTTATTGGAATGACATTGGTGAATAAAATTATACGGGTTTCTAGGGCATAATTCTGTAATTAATACATCTTCATTATGTTTCTTAACTGCATCATTTTAACAGAACACAGATGACCTCTTCTCAGTCCTTTAGCCAGAACCAGCTACTTAAGTCAGTAAGGGCAAAGGAGGCAGGTACATGGAGGGAAAAACATGCATGGCAGAATGGTGAACCCCAAATTTCCTTAGATTTAAAGGCCCACCAGAGAAACTTGGAAGTCTCTATTTTATAATACATTTTTCACTTATTGACAATGAGCAGGCAAGGTTGATCATTACAATAAGTGAAAAATGTGTTATAAAATAATAGAAGATCCCCATATTGAGGTAAATTCTATAGAGAAAACACACAAGAACCTTTAATACTCTTAACTTGCATTTATGTGGATATAATTGATCTTTTACTCCAGACAAACTAACTTGTCATCTATTATCAGTAAGTAAAATTGACCTTTATATAAGAACCAGAGGCATGGGTATTTGCTATACCTTATTTTGTATAAATCCAGGATAAAATATATACATGTAGTTTTTTTTTTCCAGATCAACTTTCCAGAAGAAATACAAGAGATGTCACTAACTGTCTAAGATGTATACCTATTAAACAGGCAAAGGCATATATGTAAGGTATTGTTTTATGCTTCACTTTGTGTCTATTACATTTTAAAACCAGCTTTGATCATTCTGCTCCATTCAGCAGAAATCTCATATGCACTAACTAGTATTTTAAAATTAAAGCCATTTATTCAGCAGATGAGAAATTAGAGTTATTACTTATCTCATACATAATTCTACCAGTCATCCTGGTAGCAGTCATTTCTATCCATAATATCTCCTTTAAAAAAGTCAATAATCTTTTCACGGTGGATAATAACTTACACTGTGAATGTGAAAAGAGTGTTCAACTCCTTTGTGCAATCAACCCAATGTCTTTTGTTAAGTATGACTTCAAATCAGTGTAAAATGGCAGGCTAGCAGTTAAACAGTGTGTGTTGCTGGATCTAATTAATTCTACTATTTTATGCCAAAAATTCCATTAGTTCCCATTAAAGGTCTTGATGTAGTGCAGGCTCCTTTATGTTTTGTAGTTAAAACAATCAAACTTCATTTCCAATTCAGGATTATATTGCAGAACTAAAGGAATGCTAGTGTGGCTCTCTAGTGTTGAATAAGTTACTCACTTTTAACAGGATATTCAAAACTTGAGTTAAGTGCAAAGCAGTTACCTTGTAATACATCAACAGGCTATTTAATCCATAGGGAAAAGGCAGCTGGGAAAGGCAATTAGGGGTCGGCCCTATGTGTTGTAACTTTATGGTAATTTTATAATCTGCCATTGAAAACGAATATTTCACTAGGGTTACTAAAAATGTTGGAAGGAGAAGTGTAGCCAGATTTAACATTATCCTCCTTGAGATTTATACTTCGGCTATGTGCTCCTTTAAAAATGCCACATACTAATAAGCCATCACGTAGTTTTACAGCTTTTCTTTTGGTCAGTAAATATTTACTGAATACCTACTATGCATAAAGCAACACTGCTATGTACAGACAAATAGATTATTTATTCACATAGGGGATGTACCATGAAAAAATGAAAATGGTGTATTCCCATCTGTTCCCAAAGGGGGTGAAGCAACCAGGACTCTTTCTAGTAGGTTTCAAGAATGTTTCTTTTGTCTAGTTTAATTTTTTTCTTGTGTGTGTGTGGATAGTTCCAATCTTTCATTCACTTGTCCTGAAGCTCAAGAAAATGCTTATAAGTATAAGATAATCACAATTAAAACCTACAGTAGATCACTGTTAGTGTTTACTTAAGAACGTTTTAAAATAAAAAATATTGATGCAAATGTTTTACTTATATCTTTTATGCCACAAACTTATTTTTTTATTAATTAATCATTTAGCATTATCAAGCACTATATTAAAACCAACTATTAAGTAAGACCTTATATTAGCAGTTAGGGCTAGCACTAGGATAAAATTATTACGGCCTCATCCATGAGTTTACTCAAGGTATTTAGTAACTGCAGAATCCAAAATTTTGAATATTTGTGCAAATGTGCATGCTTTCCTTTTGGGGAGATGATCTATAGCTTTGCTCAGAATCTTGAGACATATGTTCTGTTAAGGCTGACAATATTCTCATGGATAGAGAAGATTGTACACGAAGAATCTGCATAAAGTATTAAATTGAATTACATGAATTCTACAGAGATTGAGGGCAAAAGTTCAGAAAAGGCAGTGGGACTGCATGTTGAGATTGTAGACAGGATCTGCCTGGTTAGATTTGCTTAAACTCATAGGTAGATAATATATCCGAACGTCAGTTTTCTGCATCTTTAGCAGCGAAATGTGTTTTTCCATTGAATTCACTATAAAAACTTCCTCTTCCAATTTTACATTTCATTTAGATTTAGATTCTGAGGCTACACAAAATTATTTGAAGCCTTCATTAATACGACTGAACGATTAAGTAGCATTAGCATAGTCCATGAAATGGACTTTGTCAAAAGATCAATATTTTCATCAATACCTCCTTCTTAAAACATGTCAATGCTATGAACAAAATTAAACTCAATTGATTCTAAAGAATAAACCTATAATATTAATAAATTCTATAGTTAGTATTTTCTGTGCCACTGTGGTTAAAAGCAAATTATTCACTGCTAGGTATGTTAAGTTACCAATAAATACAAATGGCCAAAATATATAAAAATTTATTTTTTAAATTTACTTGAAGTTTTCTTTTGTCAACCATTTTCTGTTATTCAAATAACTCATAAAATACATCTAATATCTAATATCTTCTTTAAAATTCAAAGCTACATATTTATTTATAATTTATATGTCATATTCTACAAATAGGGGAATAATTCTTTTGAAGAGTTTAAAAATAAATGTTCCTTTCTTGCGGTCTTTATGAACAGATACTTATATATACCTTCCACATGCAGAACAGTAATAAACTTGGATAAAACCTATTCTAATTTTATGTATGCAGTTAGGCAGTAGGTATCAAATAGAATTATACACATAACTATAGCATGGAAAATTTTTTCCTAATGCAATAAGCATAATAATATTTAGAGAGGTTATTTTTTTCATTTTAGGAAAAGATGTTTTTAGAACACGTTGAACACTTTTGTAGTTTTCTTCTAGATATTTTTATGCCAATTGCATCTGTTTCATCATTTGATCTAGATAGTGAAACACTTTTAAAGTGAATTCAATTTATCCTAAAACTTCTTTGGGAGAATCACATGCTTTCTTGCCTTTTGAGTCTTTCTGCCAGCTTTAGATCAAAGCCTCTTCCAAATGCTTCATAAAGTTTTTAACTATTAATAAAAGAAGTATTTATTTTTATAGTTACTACTCATAGAAAAATATTATGATTTCCAAGTTTTGGGTTTCTCATTTAATGAAAAGAGTATAAAATTAAAGCAGCCACTGAAAATACTAACTTGAGAATCTAGGAGATTTTCAAATCAAAATAATTATACTGCTACTTTGTATCTAGAAATAAAACCTACTTTCTACCCACTTCTGGTCTCTACCTTCCCTATCCTTTCCCTTATTCCTACTAACACTGCCTGATGATTTAAAAGCCTGCCTGCTAGGAGAGCTATCTGCACCAATTTAAAAGGATTAATAAATACCATGGTTTATGTAAGTCTTATATTTAAAATAATGTGTTTTATCAGCAGCTAGAAAGTTTTAAGCTAAGATATACCATGAATTAAACAAAGCTATAAAATTATTTCTCTAAAAGTTAACCTTTCTTTTTTCTTAAACAAATAAGAAATGTTATCTGATGGACTTTTATTCCACTACTGAAATTCTAGGATTCTAAAATCATTGCTGCAGTTTGGAAATGGAAAACAGTAATTTAACTGTCAGAGCAGAACCAAGGAATCAGATATTGCAAACTAGAGCCTTAGAGATAACTTATTCTTTTTAATTAATTATTTGCAAATATATTTGAAATACAAAGTTGACTCATGATTTCCAGGATTACACCATGAACTACATGACATATCTATTGGAGGACAGTATTCATCTCGAAGAAGAGATGATAATCTGAATTATGTTTATGTGTTAGATATGAACATATGTAGAGCTTTCTCAATTATTCAAGACCCACTTATTTTTCAGAAGTCCCACTGAAAGAACAATTACATAGACACTTGTCTCTAGAAATGAGCACATTTGTACAAGCTGAGAAAAAAAGTAATATTTGTCCAAGCTTTTCAGTAAAAAAATATCCGATGGAACAAATTTCATAGATGCATGGCTTAATTGGCAATTTGTAACATGTCATTATACTCCTCATTTTGATTTATGACAAAATACATCCAGTATCTTTGTATTCTCCTCAGGGTTATTTTGTAAGGATAGGGTTATTTTCCCTCCTTTTTTCTGATTGTTTTAAAAATATGTCCTTTTAAATCAAAGGGACCAAATTTAATCTCATTCTACAAATACCCAATTAAAGCAAAATATGATATATGTATAAGAATATGATTTTATAGACAGAGTCTCTACAAATAGACACACATAGATATACATATCTGTGTATTGCAATATTAATTTCACAGAAGGAAGCTAACTGTGCTGCAAGATTTAAATAACCACCAATTGTAAAAAAAAATCCTCAAATTTTAAACCTTCATAGATAATTAGATCCAAATAATGGCTCAAGAATGGCATATGTTAATGAAAAAGCAATAAAGACCAAAACAGAAATCTTAACAGTCAGAGCAGTTGAAAGTTAGTGTATGTGAGGAAGAAATAAATTAGTATGATTGTTAGATCTAGTGCTGGAAATTTTTAAAAACAAGATTATTTATAAAATCACAAAGTGGCCCTGGCCAGTGGCTCAGTGATAGATCATTGGCCCAGCGTGTGGATGTCCTGAGTTCGATTCCTGGTCAGGGCACACAGAAGAAGCGACCATGTGCTTTCCTACCCCTCTTCCTCTCCCTTCTCTCTCTCTATCTCCCTTTTCTCCTCCCACAGCCATGGCTTGTTTGGAGCAAGTTGGCCCCAGGTGCTGAAGATGGTTCTATGGCCTCTCCTCAGGCACTAAAATAGCTGGGAGCAAAGGAGCAAGGCTCCAGATGGGCAGAGCAATGCCCTGTAGGGAGCTTGCTGGGTGGATCCCAGCCAGGTTGCATGTGGCAGTCTGTCTCTCTGCCTCCTCTCTTCTCACTTAAAAAATTTATTTAAAAAAAATATTTTAAATCACAAATTATTTTTTAAAAATACTTTAATATATAATTAAAAGTGAATAATCTAATCACATTTACAATTTTTAAACAAAAAAATTAAAGGTTTCCCTCACAAGAAAAGAAATCATTAAGACATACAATCATGGTGTGAATAATGTTGCATTTCATTATTGATTAAAACAGTTTGACCATGACATTTCAGTCATCAGATTCCATTTCTCATTACATAAAACAATGGACATTTATCAGATATATTTGAAATCTCTTTTTGCCTTAACTTGTGAAATTTATAGTATTTATTTTGATTTTTATCAGAACTGTAAGCTCTCATTGCTGTGGTCTGGCAGAATACCCATCTACTGTGAAGATTTTAAGCAAACTATTATTAAACAGTGTGCACACAGAGAAATTTCAGCCTCATCTCATTACTGCATTAACCCAAATTTCTTTGTGTCAGTTGTTGATACAAGTATAAATCATTGACTGTTAAGGACATAGATTTCTACTAATGAAAATTGAAACCAATTATATTGTGTAGAACTGGTACAAATCATTCACATGACTCTGTAATAGTCCACTCTGGAAATCACCATGACGTGATGGCTACAGCACCCCTTAAAATGTACTAAATTGTAATGCATTGACCACCCTGTGATCACTTCACTTCTCTGCTAATTGAGCGGGTCTACTAATAAAAAAGAAAACTTTGGATAATCCTAACAGAAATGAGAGTATATGGAAAAATCAAATTCTATTTTATTAACATGAATACTAAAATATAACTTTAAAATTTTGAAGGTATAATGTGAGGCGGAAGGAGGTAATTCACTAATCATAGAAAAATCTACCTAATAGGTGTTTTGAAATCTAACACGTTTCCTAACTGTTCATAATTGTTTAGTGACTAACAAATAATACTCTTGAAAAAGAATCCTGCTGCTCTCATAGTAGATCCCTCATTAGATAAGACCTATCTAATTCAGAATTATAGTCTGGAGAACAATATTTCAAATTAAATACTAAGAACTCTTAAAATACAATTTGAAATCACAAAAGATGATTGCCTGATAAAACAAAGTCCATATTCTATGAGGACCTCTTGCTGTCTCCAACAATTAACACCCAACACCCCCAGAAAGGGCGAGAACAGACTGCCTTATGATGATTTTGGTTGTTACTAAATAATGTAGAAAAAGCCCTTTGCTCTATTATGATTATTGAGGCATGTATTAATATGCTGGTGGCAGTATGTAGTGTTTGTAAATATCTATCTTCATTTCCATACTGTAATTTTAGAACCAGAAGCAAAATATTTTTTCAAAATAAGAAACTAAGAATTTGTTTAACGCTAAGTATTTTATATAGGAAATAAGAAAATGCTTTGATATAAAATAGGAAAATGCCTTAAGTTTCAAAAACAGCAAATTTCTCATCATTGCAAGGACCACATTTTGAAAAATAAAAAGTAAATATTAAAGGTAGATATTAAGTATAGTAATAAATAATTGTTAGCTAACAAGAAATTACCATTGTCTCTGTCTCTTTGAGAAGGGGTCAGGAATCTTTTTGGCTGAGAGAGCCGTGAATTCCACATATATTAAAATGTAATTCCGTGAGAGCCATACAATATGTTTAACACTAAATACAAGTAAATGTGTGCATTTTATGTAAGACCAACACTTTTAAAGTACAATAAGTCTCTGAATTATTTTTAATAACATTGTTATGCTGTTGTTAACCAATGATGAATAAAGTACTTCTTACCATTAATACAACTTCTGGTGCTGCATGGTTTTGCTGATGTCTTTGTAGTGTGGTTAATATGTGGTGAGATTAAGATTCATGCAGGCGTTGAGAGTTCCACCCATTAAACGTGATCATAGGTTGGTCTTAACATCCTTTAGATGTGAGAAAGACAGCTCACATGCATACTTAGAGCCAATCATTGTCAGTACAGCAATACTCACATGCTGTAGTGTATGGTATGTGACGGGAAGCGCGTTCCAAGTTTTGACAACCAGCTGGTCCACGGGTTAAAGTTTTTTCATTTTTCCCCACTTGTGTTTGCTTGCCAACTCTGCTTGCTATTGTGAAAATCTTTCCAAATCTTCATTCAGTGACTTGAACTTATTCACCCATGTCTGAGGCTTTCAAGTCAGCAGCTTGTAGCTCAAAATCTCTGATGGAGACACCAGGGATGTAACTCAGGTTGGTGCTGTCCAATGCACATTCATGTGGATGGGTGATGAACTTTAAAAGATGAGTGCACTCACAAAATTCTCCAAAGAACACTTTAAATGACTGCAGAAGATTAGATGTGAAGTCTGCTAGCTGTTGGAGATCAAGATGTTGAGCAGGGTCACTTGCTGTTCATGCATCTTTAAACTCTCCCAGTTTTTCAAAGTGTAGTAAACGACCTGTTTCAATGTCGGCAATGAAGAGTTCCAGCTTGTTTTCAAATGCAAATACTGCTTGTTGAAGGGATAAGACTGTATTTCCAATGCCTTGCATTTTCACATTGAGCTGGTTCAGATGTTCAGTCCTGTCCACAAGATAATAGAACTTCAGGAGCCACTCAGTGTTAGCTAACTCAGAATGCTCGACATTTTTCATTTCAAGAAATGTCTAGATTTCACTCAGAGAAGCCGCAAAATGGCTGAGCACCTTCCCTCTTGACAACCTCGCACATTGCTGTGCAGAAGCAGACCAGGATAGTTATTCCCAACTTCATCCAGCAGTGTTTTTAACTGGCAATCATTTAAAGCTCGGGCAACAATAAAGTTGACCACCCAAATGACCAATGACATCACCTCACCAACCTGCTCATCACACATCTTAGCACAAAGCACCTCCTGATGTAGGATGCAGTGAAAACTTAGAATGGGTCTCTGTTCAGGTCCATGAAGAAGTGCTACGAATTCTGTTTTACCCACCATGCATGAAGCACCATCAGTACACACCAAAATAAGTTTACCCATCAGTAGATTTTTGCCTTTAGTGAACTCAGTGAAAGACTTGAATAAATCCTCCCCTCTTGTTGTCTCTTTCATAGGCAAAACAGCAAGACTTTGCTCACATAGTGTGTCACTGACAGCATACCTTGCAATCATGCTGAACTGGGATAAATGGCTAACGTCTGTTGACTCATCCAAAGTGAAAGAAAAGAATGGTGCTGCATTTATGTCCTTTACTTGTGTTGCCTCAATTTGATTTGCCATCATGATGGTACGATCGTGAACAATTCTTGCCGACAGAGGCATGTCTTTTATTCATTTATCGTGTCTTTATAGGAAAAGTTGTCAAAAAGTTCATTGGCAACATCAAGCATGAATGTTTTGGCATACTCTTCATCTTTGAATGGGTTTTTGTTTCTCACAGTTGCTAAAGCACCAGCAAAGCTAGCCAAATTCCAGTCACCTTGTTGGGTCCAAACACGGAGTTGCTGCTGACTAGCCTACACTCTGCACAGTAGCTCTTGACATGCTTTCTTTCTGCTGTCCCCCGCTGGATATTTCAATGCAAATGTAATATGATGTGTATTGAAGTGCCACTTTATATTTGACTGTTTCATTGATGCAATTTTATCATTGCATATTAGACACACTGTAGAACCTGTTCTCTCCAGAAAGGCAAATACCTCTGTCCATTCCTGCTGAAAAGTATAATACTCCTCATCTTTTTTTCTTTTAGCCATCTTCTTTGTCAAAAGTGTTTCTGCAATTAGCTAGCTGACTACTTGATTAAAAGGAGGGAAGTTTACTTCCTAACCTCACAATGACCCATGTGCATTACGCATTATCCAATAAAAATTTGGTGTTGTCCTGGAGGACAGCTGTGATTGGCTCCAGCCACCCACAACCATGAACATGAGGGGTAGGAAATGAATGAATTGTAATACATGAGAATGTTTTATATTTTTAATGTTATTATTTTTTTATTAAAGATTTGTCTGTGAGCCAGATGCAGACATCAAAAGAGCCACATCAGGCTCACAAGCCATAGGTTCCCGACCCGTCTTATACTGTATTTTTTTACCTTTACTGTGAATTATGATTTATAAGTAATTTATATCATATTTATGGAATAGGCTAATGTATATTATTAATAGAACCCTGAGTTCTATAACTGACCACCAGATAAATTAACATGTTTCAATGTTTTCACTACTGAAAGTGGTCCACAAAGTATATATATCACCATCATAATCATCATCTTGGAGTTGGGTAGAAATGCAGATTACCACACCCCACTGCAGACCTACTGAATCAGAATTCGAATTTAACAAGATTACCAAGTGATTTGAATTGTACTAAATGCTAAAATGTGCTGTCATTTATATACTGGGTTTTGACCTTTTACTTAATTAGATTTCACTAAATGTAAACAGATCTACTTGTACTTTGATCATCACATGTACCATTCATTGAAGGATGTAGAATGGTGTCTGTCAACAAAAGTTTTATGATTGTTGAGTCTTGTCATGTACCATTCCATATAGAAAGTCATATTTTTGGGGGGTTGGGGGTATGGAAGTCCATGATCTGCTTTTAATCTAAATGTGGTTTTGCTGATAGATTGTCAATTAGTCCACAGAATTTCAAAAAGATAATAGGGTAAAGATTTAAATGAGCAAATTCTATTTCTATTTAGTAATCTTCGAGAACACAGTGTTTTATATAGAAAAGTTCATTTGATCAAGATAGATGAATTGTTTAGCCATGAGGAAATAACTTTGTATGTGTCTGTGTTGTTAAACACTAAAATAAATTATTTGAAAGATTCTTTATTTTAAAAGAAAAATAAATATTATTATATTTTAAATGACTACATAGACTAATAATGTATAATTCTATTAACTAAATGAGCTTATAATTTAATACAATTGTTAATTTCAACTAAATTTTCATTATATTAAATTGTGGTAAGGCACTTCTTTTAGAAAACTTTCATCTCAAATACATAGTGACTGAGACGTGATATTCCAAATACTGTACACATACATTTGAGAAGGCAAAAATATGAACAAAGACTTGATAAGGCTACGATGTAAAATAGAGATGCGGTAATCAAAGATGAGTCTGGAAAATTAGGTAAGAGCCTAAGAGCTGGAAATTGAAGTCTCTTTTATTCTGGTCAGAAGTTTATATATTAAAATATAGATGGTCCATTTGTCTAAATGATATAACTTAAATGACTGAAAATCAGAAATTGGTAGTATACAATAGCTGTGGTGATACTTTTGGGTAGAGGAAACAGTTTAATTGAATATTTCAAAGTAGTCAAACTGCATAAATTTACCAATAGAATTCGGAGCAGAAGGAATGCATATTTAAACAAACCATGGATATTTACTTCAAAGACTGTAAGAAACATAAGAGAAACTGGATTAAAATCAGGTGTTGACTTAATTAAACTTTGTCATGGCATGAGTTGGGTTATGTTCAAATCATCCAGTGTTTGCATTTACATATAGTAATCAAGACTGAGCCGCAACAAGAAGAATGGAATCTTCGTTTTCATTCTCAAGTGACAAAGCACATGGCGTGTATATCAATTTGCCCCCCGTGCTTTTACTACATGTGAGTTCACTAATTAAAATGAGCAAGACTTTCTTCAATCAGATAGAAAACAATGATCCTTTGTGGTTAAAATTTTCTGCACGTGAAATGCATTAAAGGTGGGATAAATATGCAGGATGTTGTTTGCACCTCCCAGATTTAATTACTTAAAAGAAGAATGTCTGTTGGAAATAAATAGGATGAAGGAAAATAATTGAACAGGAGCAAGTGGGACTCCATACAATGGAGCCTTGCCCTCTAAAGTGCCTCCCCAGAGCATTGGTGGGCGCACCAGCTGGGAACCAATAAGAAATGCAGAATCTCAGGCCCCATAGAATCAGCATCCACCTTGTAACCAGATCTCCAGGTGGTTCTTAGGAACATTAAGATCCGGAAAGAGCCGATATGGGTACAGGACACTATAGGTTTAGAATAACCTTGAAAGCTATAGTGTAGGCCTTTGCATTTGTTTTCCTGGGAGAGTTTAAAGGACGTGAATGAAGAACTTGAAGAGGAGGAAAACACATAAAGAAATAGACAAAGATGAGAAAAATTTCAAAAACCAGTGTGTGTGTGTGTGTGTGTGTGTGTGTGTGTGTTTGGTGGGGGGAGCAGTTGAACAAGTAAACAAGTAATTAAGAAGAAAGAGAAATGTGTTTATTATTGCTTACCTGTAAAAAGTTGAAGTAAATAATGGACAGTTAGAAGTAGTATGATGTGTTGTTAATTCCCTGAGACAGTGGCTGGCACATGGCCGACAACTACTGTCGATATTAACTGAGTGAATTCGCTTTACACATATCACTGTATCACGTGAGGTAGTTGTGCCCATTATTTCACTTTGAGCCTCCCAACACCACCATGAAACAGGCTGGATGGGTAGTTGGTATAATTATAATTAGATAAATCCTTTCAACTCGTCTACTTTGTAATAACTTAAAATCAACAGGTGTGACAAAACCTTTTGGTGCATGATTGATGTTGAGACCATTCATGCAAATAAAGAGAGCGTTTTCAATTGTCCTCAAAGGAGGATAATTTTTGCATGCAACTGCCTTTGTTTAAGAATGGCTACGAGAGTCAACTGCTCTGTAAATGCTAACTTTGGAGAGTGAGTTTACTCAGTTTAATTAATTTACCAAATTATCCTACCTTGTTACATCAGGGATTTCAAACAGGTGTCATGAACAAAGCAACTGAAAATCTGAAAGGGAGAGTGGTTGGAGACACTTCGTTACTGAAATACAAATGAAGATATCATGATGCCCTAGATGATTATCTTCAAGGCAGAGCATTCGGCTCTTCAAGCCCCGGGGACCTCCTTAAAGAAGTGTGTGCTTTAACAGAAGGGGCATAGAAAACAGGGTACTGAGAGTGTGGAAATAGTGGCAACTTTTCAGAATTACAGGTGACACCTGAATTTGAAGTCACGCTTTCTGACTAGAAATTGAGAAAACATTGCACCAAGGTAAACCTCATTTTTTAATTCCAAATTTGAGTCACATTCTGTAACGTGTGAACTGACCCCAAGACGGTTGTTTGCAGTATGTACTGACGATCCATGGACATCTGGAACATATTTTCTGCAGAAGTTGTTTCTCAAAACTGCCTGCTCATGTTAAAGAAGCAAATGAAAGCTGGCATCTTGCCGAGAAAGAACAAAAGTAATTAAAGAACTTATGATTGTTTTACTTAACTGTAAAAATGTTTGACTTACATGAAGGTATAATTGAGTATATATTTTAATGAATAATTTTTCCTAAGGTATTGGAATTTGAGTTTTTCTAATTTTGAGGACCAAAGTTTGTTACTTGACAAATCAAAGATTGCTTTTTATATAATTCATAGTACATTCTTAGTCTTCCAATATACTATTGGTCCCTCTAAAAGTGTTGATGTTTATCATATAAGCAAAAGCATATGTGTAAAATCACTTTAACAGATTATTCAGGTTTTCTGTTATATCATTAGTTCTAATTGTCTACATATTTAACAGTCTATATTTGTTGACCATCTGAACAAGATATTAATCTCTGGAATCAAATAGAGTCAACCACATTATAAAGATGTACTTGGTTTACAGAATTTTTTCTGAAGATGAAAAAAGCAACTATTCTACTCCATTAATGCCCATTTGTGTCCAATGATTTTATTCTATAAAAATAATAATTATAATTGCTATCATGTTTTCTATACTGGCTATACACTAGGCACTGACTGCCCTAGGCAATCTACATATAATGCCTCAGTTCTTACAGACATTGTTCAAAAAAAAATATTATTATTTACCAATTATAGAACTTGAAATGGAGGCTTGAAGAAGTTAAATTTGCCGGTGGTCCCAACTCAGTCAGGCTATATTTGAACTGCTATGTTCCTACCAGGCCATGCTGACTGCTTACTGCATTATAAAAGTCACAACTTGAACAAGATAACATTTCCATTTTTAGACAATCACATCTTTGTATTTCTGAAAGTAACTTTAAAAAACTTCCTTAGGTCTGCATGACCTGTGGTGGTGCAGTGGATAAAGCGTCAACCTGGAATACTAAGGTCGCCGGTTCAAAACCCCGGCTTGCCTGGTCAAGGCAACGGCAGAAGCAATTACTATGACTACCCTTTCCCCTTCCCCCCACTTTCTCTCTCTCTCTCTCTCTCTCTCTCTCTCTCTCTCTAATATCTATATCTATCTATCTATATGTATTTCTTTATGTAAAAAGAAGTGATAATACATCATTACACAATAATTACACAATTGCATAATAAAGTCTAGTTCAGAGGAGAAAAATACAGCATACAAGATGTAAATTTGAAAGAAATGTTAGAGAATCCCCCATTTTAAAGTTAGCGGGGGCAACCAGTTTGTGGAGTAGTTGTATGGCATATGGATGCTGGTAAAGGGACTATATAATACTTTCTAAGCTAGGACATTTTTGAGAGTAAGAGGCAATAATCACTAGACAGATGGAGGGACTGTGTGCTGAAACTGAGATTACCCAGACAGATGGCAGGACTCTGTGCTTAAACTGAGATTACCCCGGGTAAACTGGAGCATGTGATCATCCTGCACGCAGGGCGTGATAAACTCTGATGACGGTGAATGAGGGAAAGAGAGAAACAGAGCTGAGACTAACCTGAACTCGTACTTTGTGCCTTTTTCTCTAAGACTTACATTTAAGTATTGCTGTATCCCTCATAGAATTTCTTCTGGAAGTGTTATGCAAAAGGAAGGTAAGAAAAATCTGTCCAAAGCCATTTGTGTTTAACAAATGGCTCCCTAGGTAGAGTGTCAATAAATTAATTTTGAAAACAGAATACTCTTTAATGGGCTAGAGACTGTTACAGGTTAGAGCAGAAAGGTAAGGCAAAAATGCAGGAATTATTCAGCCTTATCTGGCTTTTCTTCCTAATGAAACGGCATCATTCTTCAATCAGGTATTTAAAACATTCCATAAAGCACAAAACACTATGGTTATGAAACAATAAACATCCCACATGAAAAATACATCTGCAAATACTAAATATTTTTGCATTGTGTTAAAAATAATTTACATAGCTCTAAAACTCATAAAATGGAATCGACTGGCCAAGAAATGGAATTTTATATTATGTTTGTTATCAGCTAAATAATTCATCCTTCCATTTTATATACGCACTCTTTAATTAACTTACTGACGCCGAGGTAAGATTCTGCTAATCCGTTCATTTCCACGAGCCCACATCCTCCCCGCCCCCCAATAAAAAAAGGTACAAAAGGTGAGGGGTCGAATACGAAGGAATTTTTCATCAGAGGAGCAAGCCGCTGGCGGAGGCTCCCGCCACTTTCTAGGGGAGGTCACAGGTTGCATGGTGATTACAGACACCTGTTTTCTACTAGTCTTTTCCCCAGGCAGCCAAAGCAGGAAGTTGGCCACAGAAGTGTTCTTGACATTTTATTGTCCTTTCTCTTTAAAACCACATATTCTTATAAAGCCAGTGATTTAGTTTTAGCCGTGGCGTGTCTATTTAAAAAATAAAGAAATAAAAACTCAGAGGCTCACAGTTTGCCTGCAGGTAATAGAAAACTATTTTACAAGGGGAAACAGAGAGGATCATATTTTCAGTAATTTGGAAAGAGTCTATTTTCGTAGACTCATAAAGGTTCTCAGCATTTTTTTAAAGATTCACCTGAAACTGAAGAGGTGTCAATAATATGTCATTATTGGAATGACACGACTCACATCCAGTCTGGGGGTGACGGCCACCAGCCAGCTTCCCTCTCTTCTTCTGTGTCTTCACCACCCCTGCCTCGTCTGCCCTATCCTGGGAACCTGGATTCATTTATATTCTTCCTTCTACACACATGTCAGACTTGGAATAGAGTTAAAAGAAAATCTGGTTCAATTTGGTCATTTTATAGACGAGATGCTGAGGCCCGGACAGAGGAAGTGCCTTATTCAAACGACACAGCTGGAAGGTAGCGCAGCTGGAACGAGGGTGGGGTAGTGCATTATGGCAATCGGCAATCGGACAGCACACTGCCATGCCGGTGGCTGAGGCCAGGCTGGTCCATGCTGGATTCGGGCTGACAGGACAGGAACTGTGGGGCCATCAAGCAAACAGACAGCAAGTAGGCCTCCCCGCACAGTGGCAGGCAGGCCATCCGCCATCCCCCTCCACCCTGAGGGCAAGCACCTGCAGCCTTATAGACCATACACACGTGGACCTGACAAGTGCTCACACACTAATCAGGCAGAGAACAAGCGAGCAAGCCTAACCCAGCTGTTTTCCCAACACATACTCATTTAAAAGACTAGGTAAAGATAATTATGCAAACACTGTTGAGAGAAAAAAATATCTCTTTTCACAGCATCAATTATGTTAATTCCAAACTCTTTTTTTTAATGACAAACCCAAATGTCTAAACTCTCAGTCCAAGGGATGATGTCGCAGTATCCCATACTATGTGTCATATACACAAATCCAAACACACAAATTTCCTGTCGAAATCCTTGGTCTCAGCAGGGAGGCAGTTCAGAAACTTACTTTACTGCTTATAATATGGTACAATACATACTTGCTTTCTATGTTTCTGCCTCCTTTGAATGAATACATTTAAGTACTAGACTTTTATGTGCTAAACCCTCTGAGATACTTTAACGTTTTATAGATACCTTCACAACTGCACCTATCACTTATATTACCTAGTGAATTGTCGTCTTGAAAGATGCTTACAACTAGCACCCCTAAATTTTGATAGCATGCATCAAAATAATCCACATCATAGCAGTAACTCATGACTAAAGAGAAGTAGTGGTATAAGCGGAAAAGTACTGAAATTTATGTCAAAAAACGATTTCAGTCTTTTGTCGTTAAATTCTAACATTTAATCAAATCATGTCAACAAACAAAAGAGCTATCCATTGGATTAGATTTTAGTGACTGGATGATGTTTAGTATAGACTGGCAGGGCAAAAGCATCACTAGAAAAAAATATATAGTATCAAGTCTTAGAACATAACTCCTGGATTTAACTTTTCTGTTTACTAGCTCTGACTATTGCAAATCACTGGGTCTCTCTTTGCTTTACTTCCTTTATCTGCTAGGTGAGAAAATTTGCCTCATCTAGTATTCTTTCAAGCTTTAACATTATAATCTCAAACTGTGATCTATTTAGAGGATAGCTTAAGAGGTACTGAGCTATTTTGCCATCCATTTTACAATGGATCTGTCCTTAGTACACTTAGCAAAATGTAAGAGCAAAAGTCCTGTGTGGTATGTGTGGTGATGGGAGGGTAATTTTTATATACACAGATCACTCCCTTTAGAAATAAAGAATAGTAATTCATATAATCAAAGCCCTTCCCACTTCAATTCCCTAGTGTGTGAACTTCATTTCTTAAAAATTGAAAATAGACACTAGTCAACAATAATGTCTGTTAATGGCAGACATGATGATTTACTATTTTTGGATACATAACAATCAAATGTCTGTATATCAGCTTTGAACACAGAAATTTCATTTTCCCAACAGAGAGTTGGGATAACCGTGACAACTAATGAGAAGGCAATGGGCTAGTGCAATCCTCAAGAACTAGGTTGTAAAGTTTCAGTTGTTTAGTAAATTTCTTTCAGATCAAGAATATTCCTTTATCTCTCAAAGCATTAGTGATGGCAAAAGCACTTGAGCGTTGGAAAGAAGAATGAGAGATATGGTGGTAAAGGCAAAGCCTGAGAAGATAGTTTTGTAGGCCTCATGCCATGTCTGGGAAGATAAATAAAGCTAGAGCCCTGACCTGATTAGTCAGCTTCCTTAACCCTGGGGGAAATTTCTCTGTTTCAGGACAGGCAAGTCTTGCTTATCTACAACTGCAGGTCTCCTCCCAATATCTTTATTTAATAGGGGATATTCCTTATAATGACTTTGGAATAGAGGTATTCAATGTTAAGAGTGCTGTAGAAGTACACGTTGGTATTTTCCCCTTGAAGTAAAAATTTTAGTGTGCTATTTTCTTTGTCAATATCAATATAGATGCCATCACCACAGATGACTGAAGATGCTCTTAATGTGCTTTTGTATCAATTATTGTTGGTGTCTCCTTTTCTAGTCCCCCTTTAACAAAATATCAAAGTATAACTTTATTATTTCTTTTTTTTTAAGTGAGAGAGATAGAGAGAAGGACAGATAGAGACAGACAGACAGGAAAATAGAGAGATGAGAAGCACCAATTCTTCCTTGAGGCACCTTAGTTGTTCATTGATTGCTTTCTCATCTGTACCTTGCCCCGGGGGTCCACAGCAGAACAAGTGACCCTTTGCTCAAGCCAGAGACCTTTGGAGTCAAGCCAGTGACCATGGGTCATGTCTATGATCTCACACTCAAGCCAACGACCCCATGCTCAAGCTGGTGAGCTCACACTCAAGCCAGATGAGTCCGTGCTCAAACCAGCAACATCGGGGTTTTGAACCTGGATCCTCTGTTTCCCAGTCCAACACTCTACCCACTGTGCCACCACCTGGTCAGGCTTATTTTCATTTTTATTTTTATTTTTTATATATACTGACAAAACACTCAATGGATATTTCTATTACAATACTTATTGTTGCACATGGACTAATAAACTTCTCAAAGGTAAAGACTGAGTTTTATTTGAATGACCTCTTCTAGAACCTAGAAAGTGCCTGTTCTGTGAAAATCCTTTAATAACACTCAGTGAATGAATGAATAACCAGTAGCCACCAAAATAAACAGATATTAGTATTTCTTAGAATTGATTTTATTGACAAGTCATCATTTCATTAATAATCTGAAAAATTTCAAATTATTTCCAAGAAACATAAAATTAAGTTAACTAATCATAAAATTGATTTAGTTACCTAGTGGGAGAATATGACAAAAATATAGAAAAGGTTTATATTGAATAGTTTTACTGGAGATAAATATTATGTAATATAAATACTTAAATAGCACTTGTATTTTTTATGTAAAGGTGGTTAGTTGTATAAAATTCAAACTGGATATGTTCATTCATGCTTAATAGTCTTTCTCTTTTTTTTAAATTTTAAGTGAGAGCAGGGGAGATAGAGAGACAGATTTTTGCATGTGCCTTGACAGGGATCTACCAGGTGACACCCGTCTGAGGCTCATGTTATACCTATCTGGGGACATGCTCACAACTGAGCTATTTTTAGCACCTGAGCCTCCTCAGTGCCTGGGACCAATGCACTCAAATCAATCAAGCCATGGCTGGGGGAAGGGAAGAGAGAGAAAGAAGGAAAAAGGAGAGGGGAGGAGAAGCAGATGGTTATTTCTCCTGTGTACTCTGACCAGGAATCAAACCTAGGACTTCCTCACACTGGGTTGACAATCTACTACTGAGCAAATCGGCCAGGGCCAATATTCTCTTCATGACAATTTTAAATTTCGGAACTTCCTTTTCAATTCCTCCATTACTCATTTCACCTATTGTACAATAATTCTACAAAATGATAACCAAATATACTTATGCAGTGACAAAGCACCAAACTTCCTAATTAGTGCTGAGTCTCAATGTTGACTATCTCAAGCATTTTATTAACAGTAAACATGAGGTATCTATGATGGACATATTAAAAGAGAGGTGTTAACTAAAAATACAATTAGGGTCCTGGGAAAGTTGAAACATTTGATCAGCAGTACATTTCTTCATTGGAAGAAGTAAAAGAGGTAGCATTATCACAAGTATTATATATATATATATATATATATATATATATATATATATATATATATATATATATATATATATATATATATATATTACTTACACACCTTAAGACAGATGATTCATTCAACTATTTGGAGCTTCTCCAGAAAAGCTAGACCATAAATAAAAGAAAGAAGCAAGGCTAGGGAAATCACAGTACAATTTAGGAATTGTGAAGGGGTTACTTTCTCTCCCACCTTGAGTAGAACAGTTTTAATGCATATGGTGCAATTAACCTTTGACAGGTAATGCTGATTCTGTGCAGGTAGTTAAATGCAGGTCATTTTCATATCTTCCCAAGTACACTCTCAAAAGCCATTTGAGAGAGCATCTCTTGTATCCTAATTTCTCCAATGACCTAGAAAGAACTTTTCTTTTCTTTTTTAACTAAATTGTTTTGTGTGTTACTGTGAACTACCCTAAGAAATCTTTCTTTTATTATTTCAGTACCAGTACAAATTCTTACATGACAGGTTTGTAAGAAGTGATTCTGTTTTTGTTAATTTATGTGGGTCTTACATATTGGAAGCTTCAAGACAAAGTATAAATAAAGGCAACCTCCCCCCCTCCAAAAAAAATATATCAATGGAATAAAAGGCCAGTAGTTTTTACTGTAAAATGTTCATCAAGCTAACTGCGTTTCAGTTATGTTCAGAATGAGGACTGAAAATAATTCCACTACAGAGAAAATTAGTTTGCACGTAATGCTAAGAGCAGCCCCTGCTGGTTGCTGTCATATGATTGTGACAAGCTAAATTTCTATGAGTCTAGTTGAAATAATAGAGCAGAAGATACTGGTGAGTTTTCTTTCCTAATAATACGTGAATGATCTTGCCTTTGACTCCTCTGCAACACGTGACCCGAAATGTTTGCAACAAATCACTTATGAATTATCAAGTTCTATCTAAATCTCAAAGCACTTTTTCTTTGAAGCAATCATTTAAAAAAATAACTCAAAATAATCATTCCCTTAACATATATTTAGCCCAAATCCGCCATCCCCCCTCAAAACTCATTGGTTATAAGAGGAATACTGAGGAATCATTATTGTGGGTACATACTAATAGTCTGAACTAAAGGTATAACTACTGATTCACACATTATTAGGTCATTATTGTAAATGCCAAATAGAGGCTTATTAAAAATATATCATATAGGCTCTACAATTATGGCTCTATAAATGAAACAGGACATAAGCAAATGTTGATTTAAATTATGTAAGAATTGTAGTCCTTCTTGCTCTCATCACCATTTTTTTTGGAAGCAATGGAAAAATAATAACAAAGGGAATTATAACAGACTGAAATAATTCTGCGCCTCATATTGTTTCTCTCCTCCCTTGGTTTGTCCTCTTAAATAGGTTGAATATAAATCCAGCACTGTAGTTCTGTGCTCACTTTAAGTCCTTGGTCATACTACAATTAAAAAATATGAAATGACTTGTATGTACGTGCACATGCTACATCTAATCTTTAATAAAGAATAGATGTTTTGCTTAACTGTTTTGGTTTAATATGAAACCATAATATTAGTATACTTGCTTAATTTGATGCCATTGTGAATCCTTTATTAACTAATACTGGGTTTCCAAATTTCCCGTTTTTGCATTCTAAATATTTTGCAGTGTGTTCTGTGGAATCATAGTCCTACAGGACATTATTGAAAACAAATCATCACAAAGTTCCTAATGCCTTAGAAGTTCAAAAAAATTCTGTACGCTATGTTCTCTTAGAGGTTCAGAATGCTAAGTAGTATATTAAACTCTTTGCTGCATTGTTTAGTAGAGAAATACTATGTTTAACTTCCTTTAATACAGGTTTCATCGATTCTTTTTGGTGACAAGAAACCCTATTTTCACATCAAACCCAGCAAGATGTTACAGAATTTATCTCTTTGGGGAACACACTTGGAGTAACACGATTCTAATTCTTTAAGGCTGGGTACTACGTGTCCATTAATTCCAGTCTTTATTTAACACCTCCTTAACTTTAGGCAATTTAGGACATATTCTATTCACAAAAATTAGGGGATATTTTTTTGCTTCATATTCATTTTGAAATATTGCCTAATTTTTGGGAGCAGTATATAAGAATGATCCATGGGGAAAATGTATCACAGTTAACTGTTGTGGCCACATCCCCAGGGCCATGCCCCTATCTAGTGACTGCCGGTCACCCACGTCTTCAATGTCAATATTCTGATATTCTGCCATTGCCTGCAAGTAAAGCCCGATCATCTTTTCACAGCAAATACGTTGGCCTATGCGCTGTGATCAATCAATACTTTTATACCTAATACTATATATAACAAATACATGTGAAAAATAAGAGAAAAGGTACGTAATTATTTTGAGTTATCTTTGATTACTAGTAAGATAGAAAGAGTTCCATATTGATAACTATATTTCTTTATATATAGTGCTGCTCTTTTTAAAATTAATTCTCTTTATTTTTAAATTATAATTGATGCACAATATTATATTAATTTTAGGTGTAAACTTCAGAATTAGACATTTATATAATTTATGAAGTGGTCACCTCAATGATCTAGCAGCCATCTGTAGTGATCACATCATGATCACATCATACGTAGTGATCACAATATTACTGACTGTTCCCTATGCTGTGCTTTACCTCTCCATGAATATTCTGTGACAACCAATTTGTACTTTGTAATCCCTTCCTCTGTTTCACCCATCCCCCCCAACTCCTCTCCCAGCTCACAACACAACTGTCAAAATGTTCTCTTTATCTGTGAGCCTGTTTTTGTTCTCTTGTTTATATATTTACTTATTTAAATTTCACACATAAGTGAAATATAGCATTTGTTTCCCCTGTCTGCCTGATTTCACTCAACACACAACCTCCTAGGTCCATCTATGTTATTGAAAGTAGCAAGATTTCATTCCTTATTATGGGTGAATCATATTCCAATGTATATATTCACCACTTTACCATTCATCGATTGATGTACACTTAGGTTTCTTCCATATCTCTGCTATGGTAAAATATGTTGCAATAAATATATGAATGCATATGGCTTTTCAATTTAGTGTTTTAGGTTTCTTTGGAAATATACCCAGAAGTGGAGTTGCTAGGACCTTCTTTGTGTCTTGTTATAGCATTTATTTTAAAGTATTTTATGTGGTATAAGTATTGCTACTCCAGTGTTTTTGTTTTTCTTTCAATTTTCATGAAATATCTTTTTCATTCCTTTGCTTTCAATCTGTGCATGTCTTTCAATATGAAGTGAGTCTCTTGTAGTCAGCATATGCAAGGGTCTTGTGTTATTCATTCAGTCAGTATATCTTTAGATTGGAACATTTAGACCATTGCCTTTAAAATAATGGTTCATGGTATGCCATTTCATTATGGATATTTTTTATCTTTTCTTCTTCTTTTTCTCTTTCTTCTTCTTAGAGAAGTCCCTTTCATATTTTTTGGAATACTTTTTTGTTGGTGATAAATTCTTTTAGCCTTTTCTTGTCTGGGAAGCTGGAGCTCTTTATTGTATATTATTTTTTATTGAATTTATTGGGGTAACATTGGTTAATAAAACTATAGTTTCAGGGGTATAATTCTATAATATATCATCTGTTATGTTGTATTATGTTCACCACTCTAAGTTTTGGAAGCTACTTGGATTCTAAATGATAGCTTTGCTGGGCAGAGTAATCTTGGTTGTAGGTCTTTGCTTTTCATCACTTTGAATATTTGGTACCAGTCCCATTTGTCCTACAATGGTTCTGTTGAGAAATGAGCTGAAAGTCTAATGAGAGCTAGCTTGCAGTTAAATGATTAATTCTTGCTGCTTTTAAGATTATTTCTGATCTTTAAACTTTGACTTTTCAATTATAATGTGTATTGGCGTGGGTTCTTTGGGTTTCTCTTACTTGAGTCTTTGTGCTTCCTGGACTTGTATATCTATTTCTTTCACAAGTTAGAAAAGTTTTTGTCATTATTTTTCAAATAGTTTTTCAATTTCTTGCTCTATCTTTTCTCCTCTGGCACCCACCCCGATAATGCAGATGTTGGTATGCTTAAAGTTTTCCCAGAAGTTACTTAAAATATCCTTATTGGGGGGGGGGGTTCTTTTTTATTTGCTGTTCTGATTGAATGTTTTTCTCTTTCCTTACATTTCAAAAATTTGATTTGAGTCTTTGCTTAATCTATTTTATTGTTTATTCTCTGTAATGTATTCTTCATTTTAGTTCACATATTATTTTCTTGTGTATTTTTATGATTTGCATGTCTTTCATTATATTGTTGAAGTTCTCACTAAACTCTTTGAGCATTGTTTTGAACCTTGGTTTTGGTGACTTTCTGGAGATCACTCCTGTTGTTTCCTTTGGGACCTGTTTCTTTGTCTCCTCATTTTGGCTGCTTCCCTGTGTTTGTTTCTATATATTTGGTAGAGTTACTATATCTTCTGGACTTGGTAGATTGTCTTTATGTAGTAGGGGTCCTGTAGACCCCAGTGATCAAGCCTTCCCTATCATCTGAGCTGGTCACTCCAAGTGCCCTGCCCCCCCCACACACACCCTGTGTGGGCTTTGTGCACTGTTGTGTTGTAGTTGAGCTTTAATTTCTGTTGGGACATCACTGGGAGGGACTGACCCTCAGGTGGGTCAGTTGTGAGGATCAGCTGCTAGTACAGAAGAGTTGCTGCTCTGCTGGGGCCACCCCCATGGAGCAGGACTCATTTTAGTGGGGTTTGGTTGCACAGAGAGTCTTCCCCTTGAATGTGTCACGTATGGAGGTGATTGAGTTGTAATCTGACATGGTCTAAAGCTGTCCACTGCGTGCATTGGCTCTGGGGCTTCCTAGGATGTGCAAGGTCATCCATACACTATGTCCTGCTGGGGCCACCTGTAATGAGCTATAGAGTAATCTGCAAATGGCTGCTACTTCTGCTGGGCTTGGGGGTGCCTAGAAGAGACCAGGCTGAGAATCAAGGCTGGCTTCCCCTAGTACCAGGCTTGGGGCCATTTAGCAAGAAGTATGGGGTATGCGAAGGCCAGATGTTACCTATTAGGTTCCAAGCATGAGCAAGAGAGGCCATTTGTATAGAAAAGCCATTGGAAATGGCTTACCTGGGCCCAGAAGTTGGATGAATGGTGGTCTCAGGGAATCACCAGGGTGGGGTGAGCAGTATTAACTAGGTAATACTGGTTAATGAACTCTCAAATATAGCCCCTGCTTGCCAGCTCTGTTGAAGGAGAGCGGAGCAGAGACAAAGACCTCTGCCAGCACTTCCGTCTGGGAGAATACTACACCCCAGATCTTGTCTTGATGTCAGACAACTTAGTTATTTTTCGTACTTCCCTCGTGCCATGCTAGAGCTCAGGGCCAGCAAGTCTAAGTATGTCCATGCATAGACCCTTTAAGAAGAATGCCTGGGACTCTAGCAGCCCTTCTTCTCACTTACCTACACTTTCTGCTGGTTTTTACAGCTCTAGTTGTGAGGACTTTTCTTTTTGGCACTGGAATCCTAGGCTGAGGAGCCTGGTATGAGGCTGAGTCCACTTGCTGCTGAGAGTGACTCAGAAGACAAGACATCTTTCCTGATTTTCACCTGACACAGGGGTGTGGGACGAGCTGGTTCTGCATCTCCACCCCTCCTACCAGTCTTGATGCGGCTTCCTCATTGAATCCTTAGTTATAGGACTTCTGTTCAGCTAGATTACAGGCATCCTGAATGATGGCTGTTCTATAATTTCGCTGTGATTTTGATCTGATTGTGGAGGGTTCCAAGTACTGTGTTTACCTATACCACTATCTCGACTGGAATCTTTGTTGTTCTTATTTTTAATGGTTTATCCGTATTTTCATTGGCTTTAAAACTTTCATATGGCAAGCAGGCTATATGTTAAAAATAGATATACTAACTTATTAAAATATTTTTAAGATTGCTTTTTACATGGAAAGCAAACCAACTATTTTCCTTTGTGATTGTTAACTTTATTTTTATGCTTGGAAATAACTTAATCAACATTACATAATATTATCATCACTTTTTAAATTGATTTTGGCTTATTTATTTTTATACCAATAATTTTTATTGCATATTATTTACAAATAAAGCCATTGGGGTGAATAAGAAACAAAAATTCAATACCTTGACCTTTAATTTTAGGAACTTCTCTTGTTTTACTAATAAAAGTTTAGAGTGTATATGCCACTGCATTGAATTTATATAGATTGAAGGGTATCACAAGGTTTCTAACTTAAAAATGAAGCTAAATAAGAAATCAAGATGTTGGCCCTGCCCGGTTGGCTCAGTGGTAGAGTATCGCCTGGTATGTGGATGTCCCAGGTTTGATTCCCAGTAAGTGCACACAGGAGAAATGAACATCTGCTTTTCCATCCCTCTCCCTTCTCTCTCTCTTTCTCTCTCTCTCTCTCTCTCTCTTCTCCTCCTGCAGCCATGGCTCAATTGGTTCAAGCAAGTTGGCCTTGGGTACTGAGGATGACTCCATGGTCTATGCCTCAGGTGCCAAAGAATGGCTCCATTGCTGAGCAATGGACCAATGGCCCCAGATGGGCAGAGCATTGCCTCCTGAGGGCTTTCCAGGGAACCTCTGTCGGAGCATATGTGGGACTCAGTCTCTCTGCCTCCCCTCCTCTCACTGAAATTAAAAAAAAAAAGAAAGAAATCAAAATGTTATTTAATGGCCTCTTAACAGCCTGTGTAGAAAGGGTTTAGGACATCTTATTGTGACCATTAATTCTCTCCTGTTATCGAATACAATGAAGCTTTCTAAGCAAAACCCTAAATTTACAGAATGCTTTTCACTTTTCCTTTTAAAAATCAAATATTAAACTGAATTCATACCTTGGTTAAATTTATACCTGCAAACTAATTTCAGAGGGGAAAACACGTTTATTTATTCATACTAGATGTAAATGTATTTGAGTATTCCAATTATATCAATTTATTTAAAAATTCACATTAACAAGCTCTTTATACAGGATATTGACTAAGACTAAAATTATATTTTCTGTAATACTTCAAAATTTTCTGGGTTTTTTTTTCAGATTTTAAAATATCTCCTTGATAATAAAATAGCAGAGATTACTTATAAAGCAAAGCATTCAAAAAAACAAAATCTAAAATTATTTTTATTTAAAATTTATAATATTATTATAACTTAGATTGTAATCTATCACTATTCAAATGTAGTTTCTTTCACATTTTTATGAAAAGTTATAAAAGTAGATTTTTCTAAGTCATAATATTAACACTCATTCTCTCCATTTCCTTTGGCCAGAACTGAGTCTTACTATGTTATAATTAAAAACATACTTTTAAAACAATATAAAAGGTAGATACAGATTTTCAGTAAGAAAAAAAAGGACACTCAAACAATAGGCCTACAAGAAAATTCTCATAAATTCCCTAAGCATCACCATTACCTACCACAGGAAACTATTCCTTCCACAATTCTGCAATTCATCACATTGCTTAAATAATGTACAGATGTTTGTTTTCTTTTACACATATTTATAGATTAAAAACAAGGAGCTGTTTTAAGAAAAACCCAACAAAGATCTGAATGTGCTTAGAGGAGAGTTCCTCAGAGATGGTGAGAGTCTGCTGAAAATTCAGTGGAGTCTCAAGAATTTCCTTGGCAATATAGAATGACACACTAGATCTTGTTGCTTCAGAACACACAAGAAGTTATAATCAGGGGTAGAAATAAGAAAGATTCTAAATGGAAATGGGACCATTTTGATTTTTATTGTCAAACTATAGTATATTTTTAACTACTCGGAGAAACACACACACACATTCTCACACAGTTTCTTCACCTTCTCCCAGAGAGGAAAAACATAGAATGATCTAAACAACATAATTATAGGATGATCTAGAATAAAAATATTACTTATAATCATATTACAATATGTCTTTAATAGTTCATATATTAGCTGAAGAGTTGTAGTACTGAAAAGCATGTTGATGGTCGAAACCAAGAAACTGGGTAAAATTAGTCACTAAAAACCTGAAGAAATGGAGATATATAGTTGATAAACTTGGATGTTTATTGATAAATTTTTTGTCTGTTTCCATCTATGTATTGAGCAATCAATCTGTATATCCATACAGGGAAAACTATGTTCATATATACTGCTCACAAAAACTAGGAGATATTTTATCACTTCAAATGAGATCTTCTAATTTTTGTGAGAAGTATAGATTGATAGAGTTATTAAAAGAAAGATTGGAATGGTAGATATCTATTTCTCCTAAAACACATTTCAGATTTAACTTATTAGAAACCAAATAAGATTAATAGCAAAAAGATTAATCCTCAAATATACTTAAGAAAAGATAAAACTTTTCAAAGTCAACTGTACTTTGATTTCTAATGTAATTTGGAAGGCAAGGGACCATTTTACAGAACATTCATAGAATTAGAAAAGGTCATTGATCAGAATCTTTTGTCTGCTGGCAGGGAAAGCTAAAAGTACAAAATATATCATGAGTAAAGTTTAATACTTTCAGGAAAGAAAATAGCATTCTTTGGTTAGGTCAGAATAAATATATGCATCATTTTCATAGCACAAATTTCATTCACGCTAAAAAATTATACTTCTTTAAGAAAAAATAAGACAACCAAGATATTTTGTTAAAGTATTTACTGAGATTTGAATTGAAGTTTACATTAAACCTTACTGTGTTTAAATTCGCAAATTCTTTTCTGTTCACCACTTTATTCTTTTGTTCATTAAATTATTTATGTTATGTTTTCATGAGTCTCAAAAAGTAGAATATAATTTCTTCTGTCACAGCAAAACTTTAAAAAAAAATCCTATCCACAGTTGTTTGGATATCAACAGCAAAATTTACATGATACTCTTAGTTGATTTGATCCATTCTCCTCTATACAAATAACAGTGCTGAATTTTGATTTCATTAGTTTTATTCTATTAGTCTCCCTAGGACTTCATTGCTTTAAAATGCCATTATGTCCAAGGGTTGGGCTTACTTGGGTAAAGGCTTTGATTTGGGCCTAAACCAATTAGAGAAAGTCTTATCTCTAGCCAAAGTGATTGGTTAAGGGAGTGATACTTGGCTTAAGATTACCCAATCAGAGAGAACACTTGTGTTCTAAATTTGAGGGGAAAGTTGCTTGGCCTTGTACGTGAACTGAATTCTGCTGCCTCAGTTGCTTCTGGCAGCCATCTTGGGATGTCAAAGAAAGCCTGTAAGAAAAGAATTACCTGATGCAGAACTTTTCTAAAAGAGTGTGCTAATAAAATGTGCATAATAATTTGCTAATGCTTCAGAATAACATTCTTAATTATAGAGCAGATTTTATTTAATTAGTATATATTCCTTGGATCTCATCACTGGGTTACATTAAGGAGATAATATAATTTTGTTATTTAATTAATGAGGACATTGATTTTGTGTATTTGTATATGTTCCAAAACAAATTATTTTTAACAAATAAAAAGGTTCCAGGTTAAGCTTTTACTTTTGCCACAAAAATATAATAATAATAAAATCAAGATAATTCTAATGTGGTAAAATGTTATTATCAAAAGCTAATTGGTTTCCAAAGGCTTGCCTGAAAATGAGTCCTTCAGCTGTACCTCACTAGAGCACAGTATTCATTTTCAATGTCTTTTTAGTCTTTATTTGGGAGTAGGATACGTTGTTGGGCAGATAAAATATAATATGCTCACTTTGTTAAAGATGGCGCTGCCCACATGGAAGCCCATCACCCAGGTGATATTATTTGCCCTTATGCTTGGGATGAGTGTGGGGGAAAGGCTGTAATGTAAGCAGGCCAGGTTTTTTTAGCCTAAGGCTTGGTTTTAAGAGTAAGCTTTTCCCCACACCCTTGACTGATTGGATGATGTAGGGTGGTGCACTCTCATGAGGAATCCCATTATACCTCAGATGGGTGACTTTGTATCAGAGAGTTCCTTGTGTGTAGATTAGATTAAGGGTTTGGATTTCTACAGTATAAAGTGGAACAGATCAGTAGCTTGCTCTCTCTCAGTTCCTGAAATTAGTATGAGAGAGGAGAGTAGAGTAAGGCCACGTGGAGGTCAGGACAAGCAGCCAAGATGGAGGAGTGCTGAGGAAGAAACCAGTTTGTGCAGAGTTTGTGCAGGAGGAGATGGGAAACAGAGGTGAATAAGGCTGGTGAGCTAGAAACCTTTGATTCTAGGAAACTCGGATAAGTCAGTAGCTTTGTGAGCACTGAACATGTGGGTTTTGGAGCCCAGTGTGTGTTTTTGCTTGCCCGCCAGGTGCAAGTTAGAATTAAAGCTGATGGCTCACCAGTTCTTGACTCCATTGTTTCATTACCGACTGTTAGAATCTAATGCGAACCTGCATGACCCAGGCGGCTGTGATGGTGGCCCCGGCTACTGGCTTTACATGGGTGAAATATTGTCTAATCTCTTTTATGAATGAAATAAAATATGAAAAAGCATGAAGTATATTTCTTCACATCATCCTTTCTGCCTTTATTTTTCCATTGTGTGACGTTTAAGAAATAAAGAAAAATTAAGTATGTAGGGAGTTTGGTGTTATACTTTATAGATAAAATATAGAATATCTACAACTTTGTATATAGCATCTCATTGATATATTTTGGCCTGAAAGATTTGATCACTCAACAAATCTAAATAGATATACGTGCATGTATCAAATTTCATGAAGTCATTTAAATCTCCATATTGTAATGAAATTACTTACTCAGTTACTCTTTGGTGTCTTATCCAATAATAACAATAGAAATAAATATTTTATTCCAAAAGTGAACTACATTTCTCATGAGTGGGGTCATAAAAAACTGATATATCATCCACCTCTTACAGATAACTTATCTATCACTCTGATGTAGGCCTTATAATATTATATGGAGTCACAAAAACAATATAATTTGCATTCTTTTAACAACTCAGCATGCTAAAAAATGAAATTTGAACATTCAGAAAAAGAGAATATAATCATGAATCACAGAATAGACATTTTGACCAAGGATGGTCTGCATGTATGACCAAGGTGTACCATATTGCCTGGGTGGGTAGTAGCCATACCATCAAAGATTATGTAAGAGTGCTTTATGATTCATACAATGATAAAATTGCCTAATGTCACATTTCTCAGAACATACTACCATCAGTAATCAGTATAGGACTCCTAAGATAAACACATTGTCCTTCTAATTCTTAAACTTTCAGCTTCTTCTGCTATGTCACCTTTACTTATAAAGTTGTATTTAATCTTGATAACTAAACAGTCATGCTATGAACTAAAATTGAAAACCTTCTAGAGAAAAGCTTATGTTCTTATAAGTAAATAAAAAGATAAGATAACTTGTGCTCAGTTCTATTATAGTCAAAATCAGCCACATTTGCTGGCAAGTAATTTATCATCAAAAACTTGTAGAGTTTATCTGACTGCCTTAATAAAGTGAAGATTAGGTATATAAATATTCTAAATCTGGACACATAAAATTATAAAAAAGTTTTGAAGTCCCATGAGCCGCTTTAATTAATTATGATAATCATTCAGTTAAACATATTTAATTTATTTGACCTTTTCTTAATAAGTTTATAAAGGAAAAAAGTCTCTGGATTTGAGCAATTAAATTAATATATTTGGAAACAGTGACAAAGTATTTCTGGTGGAGATCAAAGTACATTTCAGATATTTCCTTAAACATCTTAGTTTATAAACTAAGTCCCAACCAAAGTCATGAGATTAGGAATGACCTACAGAGAACAGGCTAAATGAAATCTGCTAAAGAGGATTATAATAAACATCAAAGTATTTATAAAATACTAGAAAAAATCCATTGGTTTTTCAACTATTTGAGAGTTCAAAGGGTTATTATATCCTTAGAGAGACAAAGATAAGGCAAGAATATTGATAAAATAAGATATATTTATAACACCCAAAACAGAATAATCTTTTCTGTCTATGCAGTTACTTAGTTACCTTTTAAAAAATCAGAATGATTAAAGTAAAATATATTTAAAATAAATTTATAAAAAACAGTATTGGAATCTTACGTAAATTATGTTAAATTTAATGTTCGCAATAAGTTGGTAATTTTATGAAGTAGTTTATTTTAGTTTTTCTAAAAGCCCTGGTAATTAGTTTGCAAAGATTTTTCTATAAAAAGTACCCTAGAAATATATGTAAGATACAAAATGTCACTTTCACATCAATTAACATCCATTAGTCATGAAAGTCAAATCTCTTTCTAAATGGAAATAGGTTTTACTCTTCTAGGTCAGAAAATAAACCAACTAAAAATGAAGGTAAGAGAATTCAAAGCATTGGTCAAGCTTTTAAAACAAAGGTCACCATGAGCATTTCTTCAATTTATGTTCAGTTCTCTGGATGTGAGTTACTGCTTCCTGAAGAATGAGCCACTGGTATATATCTCTCAGAGAATATTTAAGTCAGAAGAGAGGATAAGGTAACATAGCAGAAAGACCTCAAAGTTCTTTCTATATGTGATAAAAATGAAATAATTTACTTTATTCCCAAATTCTTACACTCGTCAGCACACTGAGTTATAATTTGAGATTTTCTCATTGAGTAAATTTTCTCCTTTTTATGTCATTGAATTTGTACAAATGTACCTTCTTTTGCATCTTTATGATTCAATCAATAAAGCCATATAAAACACTAAGCAAATTGATTTCAAGTCAGGGACTGTATTGATTTAACAATAAAGTTGTTCTGTACCAATAATTTTTCTTATACTATTGCTGTTGTTTGGAATGCAGTGTTGGATATGGAAAAAAATCTTCAAGAACGTATTTTTTTAAATTTGAAATGGAATACTTATATTGTTTTCTTTTTATGTGCTACAAGGCCATTACTAATAAAAATTACTTTGGTAGAAAGAAAAACAAATATGTATATTGTATTTAGTTTTACATAAAGTATATTTTTTCTAGCAATATATCTTAGAATTAGGAGTGTGTTTTATTTAAGGCATTATTTAGAGATCAACGTCAGAGGTTTTGAGAGAGAATTTCTAGATTCTATTTACTTTTGAAGTTGTGAACACGAAGTCAAGTACTGTTGAATTTTTATTACATCCACAGCTACCCTTGTCTTTTTTCAGAATGCAATCTTGGTGAAACATACCTATTTGATGTGATATCCAAATTTACATTTTGCACTATTTACTCCTCCTTTATAGACAATACTTCTCTAGGGTTGTCTACATTTCTTCATTTTTTCATTCACTCACATCATTATAATATTCACTGTCAGCATCCCAATTTAAATCGTATTTAAGAATGTCATTAATAATCTCAATTTTTCTATATTTGAAAATAAATTTTCTCTATTCAACTATCTGAGTGGTTTTCATTTGGGGGCCATTTTTTTCTCCTACCAATCAAGAGACAATTGTCAATGCCTGGATACATTTTTGGTTGCCAAAACTAAAGCTGTGCTACTTTTATCATCTAATGGGCAGAGTTCAGAGATGCTGCTGAGCATTCTAATCCTATAGTGCACAGGATGGCAACAGAATATTATCTGTCTCCAAAAGTCAATAGTTTGGGAGTTGAGAAGCGCTGAACATTTCAACTTTTCAATAACATTCCAGAGTTGTAAATACTTGTTATTCTCTGTATCTCTTGCAAACATAAGCCTACTAAGGATCAGGCAATTTTTTTTTCGTTTGTTTTCATAATTTTTATTGTATTTATTGCATGTAGAAAAGTGGCTGTCCCAGATTAGGTGAGCAGTTTTCAGTATTTATTCAGTATTACTTCTCTCAAATGATCATTGCTTTAGTTAGTAATCTACTAGTGACTTGGAATAATGGTTAAATAGATTGGTTACCTACTTGCAAAAGAGTTTACCTAGTTTCAACCCCTCACAGCATAAATTCTCCAGATAGTGAGACAGACTCCCACATGTGCCACAACTGGGGTCAACAACCCTGGCCAGGAACTCCATCTTAGGCCAATGCTCCAATCAACCAAACTATTTTTAGCACCTGAGTCTGAAGCTAGGACCAACTGAGCCACTGGCTGCTGGAGGGGAAGAGGGAAAGAAAGGGGAGAGTGAGGGAGAGAGAAGCAGATGGTTGCTTCTCATGTGTGCCCTGACCAGAAATTGAACCCAGGACATCCATACACTGGGTTGACACTCTATCCACTGAGCAAACCAAACAAGGTGAGGTAACTATATTTCAAAGAGAAAGAAGCCATTATATGTCAAATATGATGATAATTATTGCATGCAAAAATGTTCAATTTACACATCTAAAATTTCAACCTATATCACCTTCATTCTCTGTCATTTTTAATAACTATTTATGCCTGCTCCTTAAAAAGAGTTCACACATTCACATTTGCAAATGCCCATAAAAGCAGGATGCGGTATGCTGTAACAATGAAATATTACCATTCTTTTCTGTTTCACATATTTCAGATTACCATTTACTGTTGACAATATAGAAAGGTGATTTAGTTAAGCAGTATTTTTTAAATTTTTAATGAGAATAGTAGTAAACAGGTAATGATTTTACTTTAGAATTACTCAGAAAACTGTATGGATTTAGTACACAAATTATATCTTTCCAGTTCAAATGAAATAGATTAAATCAGCCCAGTTTTCATTAAAGGATAGGAAGGATTTATTTGAGTTTAATTATGAATGGTTATTAATTACTGTAGATTTCCTTTCAGCAACTCTAGAAGTCTGTCTACTCGAAGCAGATGTTTCAAACAAAATATTTAGTGGTTTAAAAAAAGGAAAATTTTCTTGAATGTATAATCAGTTGTGTACATGAGTTTGTCTCTATGTATAAAGCACTTAACACTGAATGCAATGAGCATTTCCAAGGTGAAAACAAACTGGGACACACTAAATTTGTCCTGCTTCATGTTCAGTGTCTACTATCATGTTGGCAGAGAATTTTTTCTTTGTGTTGAAACACATGTGAAATGGTGCCTACAAAACTTGCTTCGGCTTCTTGAGATTCACCTGATTAATGAAGAAAGACGGAATAGATGAACTAGTCCTAATCTTTCTAAATATTTGGGGGTCGAGGTTTGTTTGCATGGCTGTTTACGAGGCAGTGTAGTGGTTAGTGTCTTCTCTGGACAGTCAATCCTAGTCCCCACCTGATGGCGATTTTACTGATTGAAGCGTTGGGAAGTAACCAAGCCACACAACTTTACACGAGTTGTTCACACTGGCAAGATGAGAAGTGAGAAGAATTTCCAGGTGTGTATCACGGACTAGGTGTGAGCCCCATGAGGACAGTAAAGTCAAATTGTTCAACGTAGTTTCATCAAATAATACTTTCCAAAGGGAAAAACATTAAAATTTTGAATTGTGTGTTTATATCTTCAAAAGCTGTAATAGTGATATGTCAGAGCTTAATTGAAAAAGTTAAACCATTTTAATAACATGATAACCTATATTCCAGTTTGCTTCATAGGGCTCAATGTTAAACCTGTTTGCTTTGGTGAATTATTAATAACGATCATTTTTACTTTCAAAAGTGCCCCAGCTCAGAAGGTAAGTTATATAGCCATCTTATTTAATAAAAATATTCAACTTTTGTTACTAATGAAAGAAATACTCTTTCCTAATACTAACATGTTACTTGAGAAATTAGCAAAAGAATACTAAATATTCTTAAACCTGAGCAAACAGAAATAAGTATAAAGGCAAACCTTTCTGGATGAAACATTGCTCTTTTTTTCATTTACCAATACTGATAAGTCCTAAACATTCCTGTTATAGACTGTACAACCAGTTGCAGCAATGCTAAGAGTCTTATACTTGTTAGGACAGCTCCTTATCTGTAAAACAGCGATAGAAATAGTGTTGTGAAGAGAAAATGAGCTAATTTATGTAAATTGCTTCTAACATGCCTGGCACATAGTGCTATATAAAATTTAGATAGAACTGTTAATTATAAATTGGCAAACTTGGCAAAATCAGTAAATTAATCATTAAGTGAACTGGCTTTAGAAAAATTGTCTTCTGGTACATTTATCTTCTAACACTTGACCAATAAGTATGTGCGTAACCCCTAGCGATTGAAAGAATGAGCTTGGACAGACCTCAAGGAAAAAGTAACTGCATGAACCAGCACATTTGAATTTGGAGATAATGTAACTACATTTGTTTGCATCCACAAGCGCTTGAGTTCTAGAGTAACTTGATTTCTCTATTTTTCTTCTCTCTGGGCAGGCACAAAAGCCTGGGTAAGCAATATTCATCGATCAGTCTTCCGTGTTCAGATGGGAATTTCGTACCTGATCACCTCCAAGCCAATCAATGTCTTCCATCCCCTCACAGAAATATGTCTTTTGGGTATTTCCTCTGAGATTTTCATTTAGAAGTAGGCAATCCGCCTGACCTGTGGTGGCACAGTGGATAAAGTGTTGACCTGGGAACACTGAGGTCGCCAGTTCAAAGCCCTGCACTGCTCTGGTCAAGGCACATATGGGAGTTGATGCTTCCAGCTCCTCCCCCCTTTCTCTCTCTCTCTCTCTCTCTCTCTCTCTCTCTCTCTCTCTCTCACCTCTCTAAAATGAATAAAATAAAAAGAAATTTAAATATATGTTAAAAAAAAAAGAAATAGAAGTAGGCAATCCATGACCACAAGAATAATAACATCAACTCTTCTGATCTGTTGTGCAATGTCAGCTTTGTGTATGAGAGTCATCACAGACTTCAGAGATCACATGCATATTAGAGAAAAACAGCAAAATATTTTCATTGGCCGTATATACAGAAATGGAAATCTGTTTGCTGAATTGTGTTGCTAGTCCATCCCCAATCTGTCATTTCCGGCAATCCTATAGTTTATATGTCAGCTCAGAACTCATCACTCACTCATATCACTTCACCCCTCCTAAGGCCTTTTATCCATCTTTCTTCCCTTTATTCCTCCATAACCATCAAAGGATAAATGCTTTTATATAGCAAGCATTATTCAGGGACCAAAAATGTCAATAAAATTGGGTGCCTTTCCTAAAGAATATTAAACATATTTTAGAGGCAAGCATATACATCAAGAATGAATCAATCTCCTAGCTAATTGGTCAGCTCCATTCCCATCTTCCACACACTGACTCATAGCCAATGTTATTTGTCTAAAACTCATCTCTGCTCTCCCCTTGTTATAAACTTCTAGTGATTTCCCCAGAGGCTTCAGGACAAAATCCACAGTCCTCATCACAGTATAAGAATACTTAACAATCTGTTTCAATTTTTCTTTCAAGCTTCAACTTCAGCCACACCAAACTATGTACCAAATCTTTACTCTCCTGTACATACTTTCTTTTTTTTTTTGCCAAAGTACTCCTCCTTTATTTGTAAAGCTATTAATCTTCAGAAATTATTTTTGTGATTTTTCTCATTGACACTTTTTCTGATTCTCCCAGTCATAACAAACCAGTCTTTCCTCTCAGTTTCCACCGACAGCCTATACTTTCATTATGGTATTTAAAGTAACATATCGTAATTTCCGTGTGATGTAATCTTATCTAACAGAAAGGACTCTGAAAATTTAAGTATCATGCCTTGCTGTGGGGAAATTGTTGAATATCAATAAATATTTTTTAAATAAATTAATGAACTGTACTCAAATATCAAGCACCAGTCTTTACCTAACTCCACCAATTCTTCATGATTCAGAATCTCCATGAACTCTTAAGAACATAACCCATTCTTTTCTCCTAGAAGTTGTTCACAAAGACTTAGAGAGAATGGTATGAATATCAGAAATTGGTATCTTGTTCAAGGTCCCTAGCCTAGTCAACAGTGAAGCGAGGCTAGATTTTACAGTTCTTCTTTCTCCCTATACTCCTGGGTTTACAAGCCCCATGTGGGTAATGCTCAAGTAGAGTAATGAAGTCATCATTCTGTCTAATAGAAAAATTCTTCTAATTATTCAAAGCCAGGCAACAGAGAAAAGTTATTTAACTAACACTGTATTCCTTTGAGTTAGCACTGAATAAGATCATCAAAAAGATATTGTGCTGTGGTCCAGAATTGAGGGTTTGAAGTAGAGAAGCAGGGTAAGATCACCATGATATGCCCATCATGATTTTCAAATAAAAAGCATAATAGTCTTTTAAAAATCCTTAGAAGCTTGCAACATGAATGAAAAAAATTCCCTGCAGACTCTCCATTCCCCTGGCATTAATGAATGAAAGGAACACCTCTAATAAAGTGGGCACTGAGCCCAAAATACAACAGTAACAAACAGGACACCTGTAGCTCATTCTTGAAGACTCTTATGCCCCCAGAGCAGGTGTGGATTGCTGTCTAATTGCCCAGATCACTCTTCTTCCAAGATCTTCTCTTACTTCTTTTCTTTCCTTCCATATTCTACCTCCCATTGCATCCCCTCCTCCTGCCCACTTATCCAAACCCAGGAAACTCACACCACATTGTATTCTGCAGGACTACCTTAATTTTCATTAAAATAGAAAAGGAAATCTAAGAAAATTCTAATAGCTTATTAAATCATATGTATGAATATTATAACCAACATAATATTTTTTATTCATTTTTTGGTTTCTCCACATTTACTTTTTCTTATTTTTATTAAAGACAAACTTTGACCTTTTAAAATATTTGTTTTATGCACTCAAACTGTGGAAATAAGTCAGATACCAGGTTATAAACCTCTCAAAACTATAATAATGGAAGTGTTTTTGGAAATACTTATGTAACTCAGAAAAAAATAATTAGCTCATTTAGAATGTCTAAACATAAATTAAATTAACATGGAAAATCAGCCTCAAAATATACTGAAACATACCTGTGTTTTTCATTGCTTTATTGTTTTGTGGCTTAATCTTATTATAGTCATAAAATTGTGGGAGTATTACACCTTCAGTGTCATAGATTTTCAGGTTGATTTGGTTTCAATAAACTATATATATCAGAGCACTGAGTTATCACATAAGAGAGTACATCCATATTGCTCTCAGAGTCAATTTCTGAGATAATTTTTTTACTATCTCCGAGAATTTGACTGTTTGAAAACAATCAGAAAATGTCAGTAATTGTTTTGCTTATTTGTTTGTAAGAGACTATTACTATAGTCAGAATCTATTCACAGAGTTTCAGTCTGTTTATTAGAAATTAACACCCTTCCTGATAATGGACAAAGTAATATGCAAATCTCTCACAAGAAATGCTTTGGTTTTAGTAGGGAAAGGTCATTACTGATGAGCTAGACAGAAATTATCAGTCAATCACTAGTAGGGTTAATATTCACAAAGAATTATTTTTTCAAAAGTCTGAGTACAAAAGAAGGAAAAAAAAAGGAAAAAGAAAATAAATTAAAGGAAACAAAATACCCACATTATTTTGTATGGAAGATAATACTTCTAATAATGCTGCCCTACAAATCAAAATTATTTTTTTTTTAAAGCAAAGGGAACATGCTTTTAGCAAATGCCTTTTGGCCCAGTTTTACAAGTAAATGATGGATCTGTGTAAGCATATTTACTGTTGAGTTACCATTTCACCTTTCCATTCACATTTTAGAGATGGGCTGAAAGAATTGTAGGTTACAGGAATAAACTGGACAAAGGTTGACCATAAAGCCAGTTAACTGTTTTTCCAATAATTACTGGCCTCCAGGGGGACATAATTGAAATATATGAAATTCTAGCATTGCACTTTTCATTGAAAGGTGTGCTTTATAGAACTTACTGAACCAAATAAAAACATATTCCAACGACAAAAGAAGAACTAAATTTTTTGATTTAGAAACATTTTAAAACACATAAACAAGACTTGACAAGATACAATTTGTGATTATATTCAATATTGTAAGAATTAATTTTAGAAAAAGATTTAGGTGTTCAGGAATTTTAATACACTTATTGTATTATTTTTTTAAATTAACTAGAAACCAAAGTCTTGCTCAATTTACAAAATATGAAGTTTATCAATTCTGGGAAACACTCATTTTTGGCTTAGTAATAAAAGACGTGAGATACTATGCTATTAGTTAAAAATAAAGAAATAAATTTATATAAACCTGATTATTTTTTTAATATATCCTGAGTAGTAAGAGCACAAGCCCACAATTAGGCAGATTTCTTTTAGTGTTTGTTTCCATATGTAGTCACCATGTGCCCCCTCCATTTTTTATTCTGAGCCCATTATAGTCCAATAAATAATAAAGCCAAAATTAAGGTTTATTGAAGGAATAAAAAATAAATATAAGTACACTGACTAGAAGAAATCAGCCAGATAAAGATGAATAATAGTAATTCAGAGTAGCAGGTCAGTACTTTTTAAAAATATTTCAATATTTTCATTTTGATGGTTTTCTTTTCCTTCTTTTTTTCTTCTCTTTCTTTCTTTTCTTGCTTAGGGTCACTTTAGCGTTACATAGTTGTCTCAATACTTGAATGACCTGATCCCAGGTCTTCCAATTTCAACAAATTTATTTGTTGAGTCTAGCAGCTAAAATATCATGGATGGATATAGAAACATATAGAGCATCAGCTTTTTTGTATATTAAAAATACTGTCATGTTTACATTTTTTCAGATGATGAATATGTGGAATACCCCAAAAAATAATATCTAATTCTGACATTTTTTCACTTTTAAAAATTTAACATATGCCAAAGATGTGCTCAAGAATAAAATGACTCAATGATTGTGATACCTGTTCAAGTTTACACATGCCAATCACAAATAATTCATTTTATAATAAAGCAAATCTGAACACCTTCACCCTCCAAAACAAAAAGCCTAAAAATTCCATAAGCTTCTTTTCTGCAGCTGCAAGAGACACCTATGGCTTCTGAATTACCAAGGAATTTTCTTCAGCACTAAAATTCATTCATTATTCATTCACAATTCTATTTATTTGTCAGATATTTATGGGGCACCCGTAGTGCTCTAGGAATGAGTCTCCTGCATATGAAACAGACATGGAAACAACTCTTAGGCAGCTTACACCTTGGTAGAAATGGAGAGGATTCATAAAATTACCTAAAATGCAGAGTCGCCAAAAGTGTAATGCAACAAGAGTTTAGCTAAGCTACTACAGGGTATTGTTGACTCAACATTCCATATTGTTTGACAAAAGGCCTTCAGAGACCTTAAACTGATACTAACCTCTCATGCAAGCACAGGCCCTAGATAATAGCCTGCAGGGTCAGAAGCAATTAGTTACTGTTACAACTTCCTCAACAGCCCTTGTGACGAACAGTCTTCCCTGCCTCCCAGCACCTACATGTCCTATCCTCCCTCTTCTCCCACTTAGGTAAGATCCCACATGGGGCTAACAGAAGCCCTGCTCTGTTGGTTTGAATTAATCACTGCTGCCTTAGTCTGGGAACCCCAAAGCCCTCCTTCCACAGACCTTGATAAAGGCATGTGCCCCAGGTTCTGCCTTCCTCTGATTGTCCCCTGCCTTGACCTCCTGTATGGCCTCTCAAGGTATGCCTTGTACCTCTCCCAGGATCTGTGAACTGTGAGTAATAAACTTCTCTATTTCAATTTCCCTTGTGGTCTGATGTTGAACTAGCTCATCAATTTGCACCCTGCCATTCACTTAAAGATCTTAATTTCATGAAGTCATAATATAAGTTTATAAACTCAATAAAGGGAAGACGGGGGGGGGGAAACTCAGGTACACAGAAGAATATGGTAGCTCCTCCAAAGATTAATCTTTTTAACACACATCTGAAGAATGAGGAAAGAAAAACTGCAGTAAGCAAGTTAGAGCAAAGAGATCAAAGGGTACTAGAGAGATTGCAGTCCATAAGTAACAGATGTCTTGATTAAAACATCATCCTGGAAATAGTGTGGAGAAAGATACGAAAAGAAAAGAAAACTGAGTATTTAAATTTGTATGAGGTAATTTAGTTTAATTAATCCAGGAAAACAGATCAATGTATTTGTATGTGAAATTAATTTTCACGGACACCCTAAGGATGGTTTATTAGTATTTGAAGAAACCCAATCTGGAACGCACATTCCAGATATACTTCAGATATCACCTAATCTGCAGCAGAAGTTTAAATGACTAGCATAAAGGATTTAGATATCAACTTGGAAAAATGAGAATATCTCCATTTGAGAGAATGGAAATGTATAATGTTCCTGATACCTGGTTGGCTAGCAAGATCCCCAAGGCCCTTCTCTTCTCTGTGATCGCCCTTTGAGAACCGGACAAGTCCAAGGGCTGGCTGCCTTTGGAGCAGCGGTCTAGGTCCACAACCCTGCTGAGGCTTGCTCTCCTCCCTCCTCTGAGGAAGAACCCTGCCTTTTGGTCCAACTCGAAATTTGGCTTCTCCTGAAGCCAAAGTATCACTGCATAGGTTAAGGGGGTGCATCTCATAAAAGTGCCCAAGGAGAGAGAAGAGGAGCTTGCCAAGTTTTCGGGAACATATGTGGAATCTTTTTCTTATTTTCTAATAACTATTGAATAGCAGATTTTGGTCAGGAAACCACCAGTATTCACCAAAGAATATGTTAATTCCTGAAATGACAAAAGCTTAGAACAGTTTGGAACAGAGGCTGTTCTAGAAGGCCAGGTCAATGGTCATTTATGACTTGGCAAAGATAATGACAGTGGGTCTGTAGAAGAAAGAGTGATTTTGATAGAGATATCTGATGTAGAATCAACAGAACTTAAAGAGAGATATTGGAGATAAATATAAAGAAAAAAACTAAAAAAGTTTGTATTAGCCATGTCAACAATGGAGGAAAATCTATTTGAAAAGAAAGGCCTTGGGCGGGCATTGTATTGCATTATTCCTTTTCCATGGCTGATGTAATAAATTGTCACCAACTTGGTGGTTGAGAAAGAAACAAAAAGAACAAAAAACAAAATTTATACTCTCACCATTCTGGAAGTTTGAAATAAGTATCTCTGGGCTGAAATCAAGTCTCAGCAATGTTGCATTATCTCCAGAGACTTTAAGGAAAAGTCTCCTCCTTCCTTCTTCCAGTTTCTGATGACTGCTGATATTCTTTGATCTGCAGCCAAATGATTTAAATTTTCCCACTGTGGTCACATGCCCTTTCTTCTAGGTCCATCAAGTCCCCCTACCTCATACTTTTCAGGACACCTGCAGTTATACTTAGGACGAACCCAGATAATTCAGCATCATCTTCCCATCTCAAAATTCTTCATTTATCATACCTATAAAACCATATTTTTTCCATAGAGAGTAACATTTCTAGGTTCCAGGGATTACAATATTATCATCAGTAGGACCATGATTCAACCCATGACAGACATCAGTTTTAAGTGGCTGCAGAAATTAATGTTTGCAGCTATGAAGTAGAAAACAGGACCGTCTGCTGAGACAATGCTGGGGAAACTGGACCTTTGCATTCTATATCTTTATTAAGTTTTTCCTTTTACTGAGAGGGAGGGAGAGAGAAGCATCAACTCATTGTGTTCCAAGTAGTTGTTCCATTTAGTTGTGTACTCCTTGATTGCTTCTCGTGTGTGCCCTATTCATGGATTGACTTCAAGACCTTGGTACACGGGGAGAATACTTTATGCACTGAGCCACCAAGCCAGAGTCTAAATTTCTGAAGTAGCTGCTGGGGAGAATGACACAGAGACCTAAGTAGTTTCTAAGCGGTGTTTTGAACAGAGTAGACAATTGGTGACAATGATACAAACAATTGACGCAAAGTTTCCCAGGCTTCCTCAAATGGCCAGATGTAGGAATCAAGAAGACAAGTAGTTGGATTAATAAACTACTAGAGTATGCTGAGCATATGTGGTTTAAAAATGAGAGAACGGTAGGGTAAAGAGTGTTGGGTAAAGTTGTATAAGTGTTAGGTGATGGGAGTCTGGCTGGCCAGAGAAGCAAAGGAAGTCAGGAGAATGCTGAAACATGTGAGGAGAAAGTTAAAAAACATGGTTAATAGAAATGAAAAGATCAAAGTTTATGTTTAAAATAATAAAGAGATTTATTGTCCCAAGGGGGAACAATTGATGACAAGTGTCTATATGCTAATGGATTACTAGATAGTACGGGTATTGAATAAAATGAGAAAGTGAGAGGGTATGATTAATCATCTTGAACTTTAATGAGTCTAAGCATTGTCTGGAGAGCTTGGGAAAAATGCAGACTCCCCAATTCTACTTTTGACAATTTCTGTCCTACAGGTCTGGTGTGGAATCCATGAATTTCCTCTCTACTCAAGACCATTTGGATGCAGGCACAGGCATATCACAGTTTAAGAAACTGCCATGGAGTGTTTAAAACTATAACTGACATAAAGTTGGTTGATAGTGACATTAAAACAAGATTTCAGATGAGGGAGTAAAGTGTGTCAACTGGTCATAAGTGGAGGTGAGTGATAAAAAAAAAAGTCTGTAAGCAATAGAATAAATAGCAATAGGGCTAAACAGCAGCAGGTGCCATTGATAAAATGGACAAAAAAGTTTTGCATCAGGATGCCAGTGGGATGGGCTAACATTTACAACAGGGGTAAGGAGAACCTACCTCCATCCCTGGGCGAAAGAAAAATAAGAAAATGTGTTATCTCTACACAAAGGCCTTTTAGGAGAAGTTCTGTCTTCAAGAAAGTGCCAAGGTTTAAACAAAGTAAAAGAATAAACTTGTCACTTATGTATATGGACATAAGTTTATCCCCAAAGATAGTGTGATGCATATTTTATCTCTCAGTTTCTCTTTGCATATAAAATAAATTCAATAAATATTTTAAAAATAATGTTTATTTCTTGTTTACTTTCACACTTGACATACAATCAGTCCACAGCCAGACCTGTGGTAGCACAGTGGATAAAGCATTGAGCTGGAACGCTGAGGACCCCGGTTTAAAACCCAAGGCTTCCCTGGTCAAGGCACATATGGGAATTGATGCTTCCTTTTCCTGCCTCTTATCTCTCTCTCTCTTTTGCTTTCACTCCTCTCTCTCTGAAAATAAATAAATAAATCTAAAAAAAAGAATCAGTCCACAGAAACTTATTTTAGTACCGTTTCATTTAAAAAGCTCAGTAATTAGCCTGACTAGGCGGTGGCGCAGTGAATAGAGCATTGGACTGGGATGCAGAAGACCCAGGTGTGAGACCCTGAGCTCTCCAGCTTGAGCAAAAGCTCGCCAGCTTGGACCCAAGGTCGCTGGCTCCAGCAAGGGGTTGCTCGGTCTGCTGAAGGCCTGCAGTCAAGGCACATATGAGAAAGCAATCAATGAACAACTATGGTGTTGCAAAGGCAACGAAAAACTAATGATTGATGCTTCTCACCTCTCTCCATTCCTGTCTGTCTGTCCCTACCTATCCCTCTCTCTGACTCTCTCTCTGTCCCTGTAAAATAAATAAATAAATAAATAAATAAATAAATAAATAAAACATTAAAAAACTAAGTAATTATAAAAATATACATTTTAATTTTAAAAAATAATTTTGATAATGAAACATTTGTTTCCATTCAAATAGAAAATTTAATAACACAAGAAATAATATATTGAGATATTTATATACTTTCACCTTTAAAATATAATATTCCAAATTTAGTGTATATAGTCAGAAGTAATTTTCTTATAAAGATTTACATAGTTTTCCAACTTTATTGAGATATAATTGATGTGATGTAATTCTCTAATAAAATATGTCTATAGTTTTTTTCATAATTTAGTCATAAAGAAACAATAAAAAATATATACATAAGCAAAACATTTAACTTAAATTTGAAAAGCATTCTGTCTAATCTTTATGGCAGCATTACTAATATTATGCAAAAGATGGAAGCAATCCAATGTCTATTAATTAATGAATGGATAACAAAAATGTAGTATATTCTTACAATGGAATACTATTCAGTAATAAAAAAGAATGAAGTAATGAGGTATGCTATAATATTGATAAACCTGAATGTATTATGGTAAGTGAATGGAACCATTCAAAGACCACATATTTCATGATTTTGTTTTTATATAATATCCAGAATAGAAAATCCTAGTCGCATAAAGTAGATTAGTAGTTGCCAGGGGCTAGGCACTTCTCTGAGGATGTAGCAAAAGAGAACGGATAGCACAGAGGTTGCAGGTTTGTTCCCCAGTCAGGGCACCTACAGGAACGGATTGATATTCCTGTCCCTCTCTCTCTCTCTCCCTCCCTCCCTCTCTCACTAAAATCAATCATTAAATCAAAAAAAAGAGGGGGGTAATGGGTAGTAAATGCTAATGAATACAAGGTGCCATTTGCAGATGACATTCTAAGATTAGCTTATGATGGTTGCACAATTCTGTAAAGGTGCTACAAATCATTGAATTGCACACTATAAACTGGTGTACTATATGGCATATAAACTCTTTCTCAATAAAACTTTTAAAAATAGAAAGCTTTGGCCCTGGCCAGTTTGCTCAGTGGTAGGGCATCAGCCCCGCATGTGGAAGTCCTGGGTTTGATTCCCAGTCAGGGCACACAAGAGAAGTGACCATCTGCTTCTCCACCCCTCCCTCTTTCCTTTCTCTCTCTCTCTCTCCCTCTTCTTTAGCGAAGGGTCAAATGGTTTGAGCAAGTTGGCCCTGGGTGCTAAGGATGGCTCTGTGGCCTTGCCTCAGGTACTAAAATAGCTTGGTTGCTGAGCAACAAAGCAGAAGCCTCAAATAGGCAGAGCATCGCCCTGTAAGGGGCTTACCACGTGGATTCCAGTCAGGGTGCATGTGGCAGTGTGTCTCTGCCTCCCTGCCTCTCTAAATAATAATAATAATAATAATAATAATAATTTCTGCTTAAGGTTTCCCTCCAAGATAACCTGTGGTCAATCCTCTGTAAAGGTGTATAACAATACTCCCTCCCATCTCATTCCCTCCGCCCACTTACTTCAGGTTGGTTTACCCTTTGCTGTCTTCAATTTCTACGCAACATGTATTTCCAGAGACATAGCTGTTAACATAGAGGTCTGCTCCATTCAAGTCACACACTTCTCATTTAAACTTTACTTTTCCAATTACTTAATTCCTTCCTGGCTGACAGCAGAATGACTTCCTATCCCTTCTCTGTCCCTTGGTAATGAATATAAGACACATTCTGGAACAGAACTGCAAGTTTCTTGTAAAATAGATCTCCAAAGCCACAAAGTTGTAGTACACCGGGTGTCTCGAATCTTCTTCCCAAAGATCAAAGTCTGATTTTCCTGAATTGTTAGCATGATTGAAATAAAAACAGCCTGCTTCTAGCATTCAGCCGTTTGATCCTGACAATAAAAGGAATAAATGCAGTAGAAACATCTGTACATTTTCAGGAATGATAAACTTCAGCTGGAATATCTTAAACTAAAATTTTGTATTTGAAGTTTGTACCAGCAACTAAATTTAGACAGTCACATATGATCCAGAAATGGGGCTTTGAAGAGAAAAGATGAAAAGCAGCACACAACAGGAGAAGGTTGCTCAAAAAAAAAAAAAAAAGATAAAATAAACAAGTAAATAATGCAGGAAGTAATCAGATTCAGAGAATTGTGATATCAATGTAATAAACTGAAAATCACTTCTGGAGAGAAATATATCATAATGACAGTTCCTTGCATTATATTGTGAAGGCAATAAAATTTTGGAGTTGAAAGACTCATTAGAAATATGCTACTTTATAATTAATGAGGAACAGTAGATGAAAGCCAATTGAAATGTGTTTATTTCTCTTATCACAGAAGCCCAGGTGATGTATAAAATATGAGTACTTCAAAAGTGAAGAAAAGTGTTTTATGCAAAAGTTGAGAAACTTTATTAAAATAGTTATTTTTTAACTTTTCTGATGAAATAGTAAATATGTTTGATATTAGATATCAAATAAAGTTGAGAATCTGGGTTGGTTATATTTTGAAAGGTGATAATTTGTACTAAATGGAAAATGTGAGCTTTCCTGTTTGATTATAAATAAGTACCTTGACTTATGTTGAAGCATTCAAACTGTTTAATGATTAACCGAACATCATGTTATCATAATTTGATTATTGTGTTAAGAAACTCTAATGGCTAAACAAATTCCCTCAATAAAAGAGAACTAAAAATCCCAGTATTTTCAATGTTAACCTTCAGCAGCAAACGTTGCAAGAGTGTTGCAAATTACTAGTCTTTTAAATAAGGCTATTAATTAGAAAGCTCAATTATTCTCAATGTATTTTTTCTCCTGAATGACTACTTTTGATTATAAAAGTTGATTTTATTTTTATGTTACCCAAGTCTATAGCCTTCTGTACAAATATATATATAAATTAAAAATAGTATACTGCCCTGCTTTGGTCCACCTATGGCAAACCCGTGAAGTATGAAATATCTATACCAACTAAGACTCCCCCTAGCTCTCCTTTTAACTATTTTTTGTTCTTTCTGAAGAAAAGATTCTTCTGAAACTCCATGTATTACTTTCAGGCAGATGCAGAAAAGTCTCAGACCTTTTCTCCACGAGTAAACAAAGAATGGGAAACAGTATCTCTCTACTACGAATCAAAAGAAGTTACGTGTTGAATGTCCCTTTCTCATATGAAGGTGTCTATATTAAATTGAGTATTGGATTTTGTGCCATTTAAAAGTTCACTAAGTCCCTGTAACAGCCAATAAAATGTTTATTAATACAAGTGACTAAAATGTTGCAAATTATGGTTTGAATTGTCAAGTGAATAAAGCCCATATTATGTGACTTTTGTATTGGAAGTTTCCATCTATATTTCTCTAACAGTACAAGTAATGGCTCAATACCTACATTCATGAAACAGAACTGCTCACAAATCAAAGCCTCCAAGGGAATATTCTTGTCATAATTCTTTTTTTTTATTAATTTAAATGGGGTGACATTGATAAATCAGGGTACATATGTTCAGAGAAAATATCTTCAAGTTATTTTGACATTTGAATATGTTGTATACCCATCACCCAAAGTCAAATTGTTTTCTGTTACCTTCTATCTGGTTTTCTTTGTGCCCCTCCCCTCCCAAACCCTCCCTCTCCTTCTTCCCCCCTCCCCCAGTAACCACCACACTCTTGTCCATGCCTCTGAGTCTCATTTTTATGTCCCACCTATCTGTCATAATTCTTGAAATGATGAGAGCTCTTCAGACCTACATGACTAATGCCCTGTAACTATTTATAATCATGAAGAGACAGTCTTAATTTAATGACATGTGTGGTTAAATTGCTAGGATTTTTAAGCTTCACAATAGGTTGTTTCTGAGTAAATTGTTCAAGATGAAAATTAATAAACAAACAAAAACACTATCTACGTTTCAGTGAGGGAAGCATGATTATATCGAGACTTAAAACAACATTGGTGAAACGAACAGAATTCAATGACGTTATGGTTACCTTGACTGCCAAGGTTTAAATGTAACCTGCTGAAAGCATACATAACATTTGTTAGGGAGAATGTTAATGATCCTGGACTACTAGTTGCACTAGTATTATATAATCTGAGTTATAATTTCCAATGCTAAACTGTTAAACTGCAACTTGTATCTACTCTTCTATGAGGATTAGATGGATGTTGTTAAAATCCTTTAGAACAGTGTCAATAGCGTCTTTATATAAAATCGTTATAGAGATAGCCCTGTCTGTCATAGACACAAGTATCATTCACTCACTCACCTCTTTAGGGAATTGTGAACTACCATTTAGTTTGGACAGATTATGTAATTCTAGTAAAACTCATAGGTCATGGTTAAAACTATTCTACTAATGGATTTTATTCTCCTTCAGTAAAAATTAAAATCTTGGTGGTAAGAAATAAATATATAAAGGAGCTGCCAAATAGTTTTTTTATTAGCATTTTTTTATCTAAGAAGTTTCTATTTTAAAATCACTTAAGAATTAAGAATGGTTTTGTTATCCTGTGTTGCCTTCAAAGACTATTAATTGTCACCAAATAAAACTTACATTTAAGCTCTTTATATCAGAAGCAGGTTTTGCTTTTGATTACTCTATGGGAAGAATATCAAAGCTCTAACCTTTTGATCACATCTTATTTTTTTAAATAAAACTGATGTACCTAGTTGAATAACATGTTTAATGTACCAAATTCGGCTGATGTTTTCTGAAGCAAAAACACAGAAGAATCATGTTTACAGTATCTACTTTTGCTGTGTTGGTAACCTGGGGTCCAGTTAGGCCACCTGAAAAAATTGTGAGTAGGGTCTTTGCAAAAGATTCATATTGTAATAAGTGAAAGCAAAATAAATATATAGTATCATCATGCTCACCAATGTGCTCTGTGGCTATAAACCTTATTTCAGACATTAGCTTCACATCAACAAAAATAAATGACTTCAAACCCACCTTCTAAATAAGTGAAAATGCGAAGATGAAACTGGTGGATAAAATTCTAAATGTGGCAGTGACGTTAATATCTAACATTCTTGAAATAAAGTACGATGTGATGTTGGTACATTGTCATCAAAATAGACATAAGTTACCCCTGGAGGATATTAGTTACTCAGAGGAGGCACTCTGCTCAGTTAATGTGACTCACAGCTTGTCATTGGCCATCCCATCAAGCAACTCAAAGATTCCCTATGGGCAGAGAGAGGCACACACACATCTGATCTCAGTCACAGAAGTCAGAAATGGAAACAGAGTCCACATGAAGGCTCAAATGTTTCATTTTGAACAGTCATTAGTAGCCTGTAGACAAAGCTCAACCTGCTAGGCAAACGACCAATTTGCTGTTTGAAGTGTAAGCAAGGAATAATGTATTCATTAATTAATTTTGCTTCCTGCTTTTTAGCACATTTGGTGTACTTATTTGTTCTCTGACATATGCAACTTCAATTTAAACTCATTTGAATGGCAATTTTCTTTAGAATCTGCTGTATTTTCTTTTATTGTTTATTTGAATAAGCTCACTGTAAAATATCTCTAAATTTTAAGGAAATACCTTTTTTTCATTTTAATAAGCCAAATCATGCCTAGAAATATATTTGTTATTTGTAAAAAAAAAAAACAACCTATATTTTTAAATAAGTGAACAACCTAACATAAATAAATTAATTAATTAAATGATGATTGAGTAACCTAAATATAATTATTTTCCTTCTTTTTTGGGAGGTTAAACTCAAGTGCCAGGTTTCCAGTAGTTTATAAACTAGCTTTAATAACAAAGCTATATAAGAAAAAGACATTGCCTTGGGCAAATAGATCAGTTGGTTAGAGCATTGTCCCGAAGCACAGAGATTGTCGGTTCGATTCCTGGTCAGGGCACATACAAAAACAGATTGATTTCCTGTTTCTGTTTCTCTCTCTCTCTCTCTCTCTTTCTTCCTCCCTCCCTCTCTCCCCTTCCCCTGTCACTAAAATCAATAAATAAAATAATAAAGAAAAGAAAGAGATATTAAAACAGTATCTAAAGCATAACTGGCTGAATGAATACATGATTAATTTTTCTGTTTGACAATGCACAGATGCCAATAAAATAAATCAACTGCATTTGTTTAAGATCATATCTCATATCTAAAACTGTGATAAAGCCAGAATAATGCAATTCCAAAAAATTACATAAATTAAGTATGACAAGTTCTGTCATTAAAGGTATCGTTTACATACAAGCCCTTTGTAAGAATATCATAATTTAAAAAAATTTTATTTTATTTTATTTTTTAGTGAAGTGAGAGGCAGGGAGGCAGAGAGATAGAAGCTCACCTGCGCCTGACCAGGATCCACCTGACAAGTCCCCTAGGGGGCAATCCTCTGTCCATCTGGGGCATTGCTCTGTTGCTTAGCAACTAAGCCATCTCAGCGCCTGAGGCGGAGGTTATGGAGCCGTTCGCAGCGCCTGGGCCAACTTGCTCGAACCATTTGAGCCATGGTACAAGAGAGGGAGAGAGGAAGAGAGAGAGAAGGGGGAATGGTAGAGAATCAGATGCTCCCTTCTCCTTGTTTCCTGACTGAGAATGAAACCAGGACGTCCACACACCAGGCTGGTGCTTTACCGCTGAGCCAACCCCAGGGCCTGTAAGAACATTATTGTGATAAAAACCTTTTAAAACAAAGTTTCTAACCAAAAGTGAACATAAAGTTGTTTTGCAGCCAAATCCAATCTTCTACCTCTTTTAAAGACAGAACTTGACAAAAATTCATTGTGCATATATCTATGTCTCTTCTGTTGTAGGTTGAATAAGATTTGTATGTGAAATAAACCATAGATCTGGCATATATTCCCCAACAAGAGAATAAGAGGGAGCCATGGATTGAAGCCTTCTCTGTATCCTCCCCTTTCATTAGGAACCATAAAGAAAGAAAATTGAATTAAAATGGCTAGATATTTTTAGAACAATTCCCACACATGCCAAAAATTACAGATTTTGGTTTCTTTGATTCTCATAGCTCTAATCTTTATTAGCTTCTTACAAGTCACAACATAGCCTCAGACTTTCCACATGACACACATGTAACATCCTCACATGACAGACCACGGACCAACATTTTGGTTCCCATTCAATGAGGTTTCAGTGATGCAGTAAGAACTATAATTAATGTGAGAGCTGTCAAATACTACCCTGAACATGATGCTGTGACGGACTGCACCTGGAAAACACCAGCTTTTAAGAGTTCCATTTTTTCATTTTCTATAATTCTGAAGTTGACCACAGAGGCAATCTTTATTGAATGTGTATTTATTTTTATATACATTCATTAAAGTTTATGATCAGTTTACAAGGTTTTCTTTTTATTGTTGTTGTTTGTGGTGGTGGTTGTATGTTTAACAGAAGTATATCACAAGTTGCCTGGCTTAGAATATCAACAAAGTGCCAAGTTAGTGGGTTCAATCTATGGTTGGGCACATAGAAGAAACAACCAATTAATGCATAAATAAGTGGGACAACAAATTGATGTCTATCTCTCTCTCTCCTCTCCTCTGTTTCTAAAATCAATAAATAAGTTTTAAAAATTAAATAATAAATTTTAGCAAAGTTTTCAGAGATTCAAATAAGATAATGTGAGAAGACAATAATCTGGTCTAAGTCACTAACCATTTATTAGGTGGAAGAGAAAAAGGAGCTTATCTATCTCTGTGTTTAATTATACATTGACAAATATACATTATGATTAATCTTTATGCAAATACAAAGTGATATTATATCCTATCATTTAAAATAAACAGATCACAAGCTTAAGGTATGTCTGGGCTGGTATCAGAAAGGAAGAAATAGTGTTCGTGAGCTTGGGGTCACCTATTGGAAATTAAAGTCTACACTTTGGGAGTTCTCTCTTATTTCTTTGTCTAACATATTTGTGGACACTCCAAAAAATAAGCCAAAGTCTTGAATAAAGAGTTAATAGACTCTTTTGGCATAACCATAAATATCTACATTTCATTGCAGATGTTAGTTTGTTGCAAGAAAATATTTATTACAAAGTTCTCAAAAAGTTCTCAAAGTCAGTATCATTGTCAAAAGAACTGTGTATCATTTGAACAAACAGGTATATCCTACTTCAGTCTAGTGCTAATTTGAAACACTGCACTGTGCTGACTATAGCAGGAACTACTGTCTAAACCAGGGGTCCCCAAACTACAGCCCGCAGGCTGCATGCGGCCTCCTGAGGCCATTTATCTGGCCCCCACCACACTTCCAGAAGGGGTACCTCTTTCATTAGTGGTCAGTGAGAGGAGCACAGTATGCCTCTGCACTCATAGTTCCCATCGAAATACTGGCCAGTTTGTTGATTTAAAATTACTTGTTCTTTATTTTAAATATTGTATTTGTTCCCTTTTTTTTTTATATATATTTTATTATTATTAATTCTAATGGGGTGACATCAATAAATCAGGGTACATATGTACAATGAAAACATCTCCAGGTTATCTTATCATTCAATTGTGTTGCATACCCATCACCAAAAGTCAAATTGTCCTCTGTCACCTTCAATCTGGTTTTCCCTGCGTCCCTCCCCTCCTCCCTATCCCATTCTTCCCTCCCTCCCCCCATCCCATAACCACCACTCTCTTGTCCATGTCTCATACCCTCACTTTCATGTCCCACCTATGTATGTAATCGTGCTGTTCTCAGTTTTTCTTTTTTTCTGATTTACTTATTTCACTCCGTATAATGTTATCAAGGTACATCCATTTTGTTATAAATGATCCGATGTCATCGTTTCTTATGGCTGAGTAGTATTTCATATTATATATGTACCATAGCTTTTTAATCCACTCGTCTTCTGACGGACACTTGGGCTGGTTCCAGATCTTCGCTATTGTGAACAATGCTGCCACGAACATGGGGGCGCATTTCTTCTTTTCGAACAGTGCTATGGTGTTCTTAGGGTATATTCCTAAAAGTGGGATAGCTGGGTCAAAAGGCAGTTCGATTTTTAATTTTCTGAGGAATCTCCAAACTGTTTTCCACAGTGGCTGCACCAGTCTGCATTCCCACCAGCAGTGCAGAAGGGTTCCCTTTTCTCCACATCCTCGCCAGCACTTATTCTGTGTTGTTTTGCTGATAAGTGCCATTCTGACTGGTGTGAGGTGATATCTCATTGTGGTTTTAATTTGCATTTCTCTAATGATTAGTGATGTTGAGCATTTTTTTATATGCCTATTGGCCATCTGTATGTCCTCTTTGGAGAAATTTCTATTCATTTCTTTTGCCCATTTTTTGATTGGGTTGTTTGTCTTCCTGGTGTTGCTTTTTATAAGTTCTTTATAAATTTTAGTTATTAACCCCTTATCAGATGTGCTGTCAAATATGTTCTCCCATTGTGTGGTTTGTCTTTTTATTCTGTTCCTATTGTCTTTAGCTGTGCAAAAACTTTTTAGTTTGATATAGTCCCATTTGTTTATCTTGCCTTTTATTTCAGTTGCCCATGAAGATAAATCGGCAAATATACCGCTGCTACAGATGTCGGAGAGCTTGCTGCCTATGTTTTCTTCTAAGATGTTTATGGTTTCACGGCTTACATTTAAGTCTTTTATCCATTTTGAGTTTGTTTTTGTGAATGGTGTAAGTTGATGGTCTAGTTTCATTTTTTTGCAGGTAGATGTCCAATTTTCCCAACACCATTTGTTAAAGAGGCTGTCTTTACTCCATTGTATGTTCTTTCCTCCTTTGTCAAATATCAGTTGTCCATAAAGCTGTGGGTTTATTTCTGGGTTCTCTGTTCTGTTCCATTGATCTATGTGCCTGTTCTTATGCCAGTACCAGGCTGTCTTGAGTATAATGGCCTTGTAGTAAACCTGGATATCAGGAAGAGTGATACCTCCTGCTTTATTTTTTCTTTTTAAGATTGCTGAGGCTATTCGTGTTCTTTTTTGGTTCCATATAAATTTTTGGAATATGTGTTCTATATCTTTGAAGTATGTCATTGGTATTTTAATTGGTATTGCATTGAATTTATAAATTGCTTTGGGTAATATAGACATTTTAATGATGTTTATTCTTCCTAGCCATGAGCACGGTATGTGCTTCCACTTGTTTGTATCTTCCTTGATTTCTTTTATCAATGTTCTATAATTTTCTGAGTACAAGTCCTTAACCTCCTTGGTTAAATTTACTCCTAGGTACTTTATTTTTTTGGCTGCAATAGTGAAGGGGATTGTTTCCTTAATTTCTTTTGCTGATATTTCATTGTTGGTGTATAGAAATGCCTCTGATTTCTGAGTATTAATTTTATATCCTGCCACCTTGCTGAATTCATTTATCAGGTCCAGTAGTTTTTTGACTGAGACTTTAGGGTTTTCAATATACAATATCATATCATCTGCAAATAATGACAGTTTTACTTCTTCTTTTCCAATTTGGATGCCTTTTATTTCTTCTTCTTGTCTGATTGCTGTAGCTAGGACTTCCAGAACTATGTTGAATAAGAGTGGTGAAAGTGGGCAACCCTGCCTGGTTCCTGATCTTAAGGGGATTGCTTTTAATCTTTGTCCATTTAGTATGATGTTTGCTGTCGGTTTATCATAGATGGCCTTTATTATGTTAAGGAATGATCCCTGTATTCCCACTTTACTGAGAGTTTTGAGCATGAATGGGTGCTGGATTTTATCAAATGCCTTTTCTGCATCTATTGAAATTATCATGTGATTTTTGTCCTTCCTTTTGTTTATGTGATGAATCACATTGATTGATTTGCGAATATTGAACCAGCCTTGCCTCTCCAGAATAAATCCCACTTGATCGTGGTGTATGATTTTTTTCATATATTGCTGGATCCGGTTGGCTAATATTTTGTTTAGAATTTTAGCGTCTAAATTCATCAGGGATATAGGCCTATAATTTTCTTTCTTTGTGTTGTCTTTGCCCGGTTTTGGGATCAGAATTATGCTCGCCTCATAAAAGGAGTTTGGAATTCTTCCTTCCTCTTGAATTTTTTGAAATAGCTTCAGGAGAATAGGAGTTAGTTCTTCTTTGAATTTTTGATAGAATTCACTTGTGAAGCCATCAGGCCCAGGACTTTTCTTTTTTGGGAGTTTTTTGATAACTGTTTCGATCTCATTTGCTGTAATTGGTCTGTTTAGGTGTTCTGATTCTTCCAGATTGATTTTTGGAAGGTTATATGATTCAAGAAATTTGTCCATTTCACCAAGATTGTCTAATTTTTTGGCATATAGTTCTTCATAGTATTTTCTTACAATGCTTTGTATTTCTGTTGTGTCAGTTATTATTTCTCCACTGTCCTTTCTAATTTTATTTATTTGAGTCCTCTCTCTTTTTTTCTTGGTGAGTCTAGTTAAAGGTTCATCAATCTTGTTTACCTTTTCAAAGAACCAGCTTCTTGTTTCATTGATCCTCTGTATTGTTTCCTTAGCCTCTATGTCATTTATTTCTGCTCTGACCTTTATTATTTCCTTTCTTCTACTTGTCTTGGGTTTTATTTGTTGTTGTTTTTCTAGTTCTTTTAGATGCAGGGTCAAGTTGCTTATTTGAGCTTTTTCTAGCTTCTTATGATATGCCTGTAGTGCAATAAACTTCCCTCTCAGAACTGCTTTTGCTGTGTCCCATAAATTTTGAGTTGATGTATGCTCATTATCATTTGTTTCTAGAAACTTTTTTATTTCTTCTTTGATCTCATTGTTAATCCATTCATTATTTAATAACAAGCTATTTAGTTTCCAAGTGTTTGAGTATTTTTCAGTTTTTCTTTTGTGGTTAATTTCTAGTTTCATGGCATTGTGATCAGAGAAAATGCTTGATATGATTTCAATCTTCTTAAATTTATTAAGACCATTTTTGTGTCCTAACATGTGGTCTATCCTAGAAAACGTACCATGAGCGCTTGAGAAGAATGTATATTCTACTGCTTTAGGGTGAAAAGTTCTGAAGATATCTATTAAATCAAGTTGATCTAGTGTATCCTTTAAGTCTGCTGTTTCTTTATTAATTTTCTTTCTTGAGGATCTATCCAGTGTTGTTAGAGGGGTATTGAAATCCCCTACTATGATAGTATTGCTGTTAATCTCGCCCTTTATATCCATCAAAGTCTGCTTTATGTATGTCGGGGCTCCTATATTTGGTGCATAGATATTTACAATAGTTATATCTTCCTGTTGAATTGTTCCCTTTATCATTATGTAGTGTCCTCTTTTATCTCTTACTACAGCCTTTGTTTTAAAGTCCATTTTGTCTGATATAAGTATTGCTACCCCTGCTTTTTTTTCATTTCCATTTGCATGAAATATTTTTTTCCATCCTTTTACCTTCAGTCTATGAACATCTTTTATTTTAAGGTGTGTCTCTTGTAGACAGCATATGTATGGGTCCTGTTTCTTTATCCATGCAGCTACCCTATGTCTTTTGATTGGATCATTTAATCCATTTACATTTAAGGTTATTATTGATATGTAGTTGTTTATTGCCATTTTATTCTTTAAAGCTGTATTCTTCTTTTGCTCTATTCATTCCTCCCTTTAAACTGTTCACAAGAGGCCCCTTAGTATCTCTTGCAGAATTGGTTTGGTTTTTATGAATTCCTTGAGGCTTTCTTTTTCTGGGAAGCTCTTTATTTCTCCTTCAATTTTAAACGTTAGCCTTGCTGGATAAAGTAGTCTTGGTTGTAGGTTCTTGTTCTGCATTACTTTGATTATTTCTTGCCATTCCCTTCTGGCCTCAAGTGTTTCTGTTGAGAAGTCCGATGTCATCCTTATGGGGGCTCCTTTGTAGGTGATAGTCTTTTTTTCTCTAGCAGCTTTTAAAATTTTTTCTTTATCCATTAGCTTTGGTATTTTAACTATGATGTGTCTTGGTGTAGATTTTTTTGGCTTTCTCCTTAATGGAGTTCTGTGTGCTTCTTGAATGTGTGGAGTGTTTCCCAGCCTTAATTTAGGAAAGTTTTCTGCTATAATTTGATTGAACAAAGTTTCCATTTCCTGTCCTCTCTCCTCTTCTTCAGGCACCCCTATGATGCGAATGTTGTTTCTCTTCATGTTGTCACAAAGCTCCCTTAGAGTTTCCTCACATTTTTTAAGTCTCTTTTCCTTTTTCTTCTCTGCTTCTGTGCCTTTGTTTATTGTGTCCTCTAACTCGCTTATTCGATCCTCAGCGTCATCCATCCTGCTTTTAATTTCTTCCATTGTGGTCTTCAGTTCTGATACTGTATTTGTCATTTCTGTCTGATTCTTTTTTATTATTTCAATTTCATTTTTTATACTTGTTATCTCTTTATTTAGGTGTTCATAATGACTATCCATTGTTGCTCTAATTTCTTTGAACATCCTAACTATCATTATTCTAAATTCTGCTTCTGGCAATTTGGTTATATCTGGTTCATTCAGGTCCTTCTCTGGGGATTTCTCTTGATTCATTTGGTTTGCATTCCTCTGCCTGCCCATTTTTTCTGTGTATAAGCAAGTTGTGGCCACTGGAGTCCAGTAGGTGTTGCCTTTGTGTTCTCTAGGTGTGGTCTATCTGCAGGCCCCCCACCCCCTCTGCCGGCGCCTAGGGTGGTTGGGTATGAGCGTTGCCAGCGCCGGCCCACTGTGGCTTTTGCTGTGATTTCTGCCTCTCCTCCATGGGAGGGGCTGTGACTGAAGCCACAAGATTAGCACCAAGGGTAGAGGCGAGCACCTTTCCTCAGCTGCGGACCCAGCCTATTTCCGGACTTCCGCCCAGAACCAGCAGTCGGAGCCTGCTCTCTACAGTTCCGCGGGTTAGGCGGGGCTTTTGACGTGCTCTCAGCTGTAAGCTTTTGCCCGTCAGGAGCTTTAGCCCCGCCCTCGAGGCCAGGGCCCTTTGCGCAGGGTCGGAAACCAAGATTTATTGGGGCGGGCGTGTTTGCTGGCTTCCGCCGAGCTGCGTACTTCCGCTCATCCCGGACTCTACCCCGCCCCCGCGTTCGGAGCCCGCTCGTGCACGTATTAACACTATCCGGGGTTTCTCCGGCCGGATGGGGATAGCAGCCGTGGGCTCAGCTGCGAGCCTCCACTTGTCTCTGGGTCCACCCCGTTCCCGCGCTCGGAGCCCGCTCGCGCACGTATACTGGCCAACCGCGGTTTCTCCGGCGGGCGGGGGGGGGGGGCGGACTGGTAGCGTCAGCTCAGCCCCGAGCCCCTGCCCGTCCCTGGTCCTAGCCCGGTCCCCGCGGTCAGGGCCGGCTTGCGCAGGGCCTGCCTGTTCCTGGCCTCCCGCTTTGTCCCCGTAAGTGGGATTAAAGGCAGGCCCGCAGCTTCCGGACCGCTCTCGCGCTTACCCTCCGACCCTCTGGGCTAGCCCGATCTCCCACCGGCTTGGCCTCTGCCCACGCCGACAGAACCGCCTTTCAGCGTCCTGCCGCCCCAAAACCTTAAGCAGCCCTCAGCAGAGTAGGAAGGGACCTAATACTCCACACTGTAGGCCTGGGAGCTCCCTCACTTGTTTCACAGCTCAAAACTGTCCAAACGCCTCTTCTTGGCTCCGGGACTGCAGGCTGGGGCTTGGTTCCTGGGACCCAGGTCCCTCCCTCTCCGCCAAACTTTCCTCCCGCCCCACGGGTCTCTCCGGGCTGCCGTTTGCTCCGGGGAGCTGGGCAGCCCTCTTCGCGTTTTCGCTATTCCTACCAGTCTCAATGTGGCTTCTTCTGAGTTCCTTGGTTGAAGAGTCCACTTAGTTTTGTTCAAAGTTGGTTTATCCAGGTGATGGTTCTTAAAATTGAGTTGTAATCCACTTTGGTTCTGGGAGTTGGAAGTTGGTACGTCCGCCTACTCCGTCGCCATCTTGCTCCCCTCTTCTAATTTCCTTTTATCTCTGTTCCCCATCTCCTCCAGCACAAATTCTTAACAAACTGGCTTCTTCTTCAGCACTCCGCCATCCTGGCTGCTTCTTCTCCACATGGCCTTAATCTGCTCCCCCTTTTGTTTTTTTTACTTTAAAATAAGATATGTGCAGTGTGCATAGGGGTTTGTTCATAGTTTGTTTTGTTTTTTATAGTCCGGCCCTCCAACTGTCTGAGGGACAGTGAACTGGCCCCCTGTGTAAAAATTTTGGGGACCCTTGGTCTAAACTCTGAGATATAAGGGTCTCCAGCAACTGACTGCATTGCACTGTCCAACGTAGGCTGTTAAGATTTCAGCCTTGTAAAGGGAGAGCTGGACACATGACATTCTACTGAGGTATGTCTTGGTTGGCTTTCTTGGCCACATGTTCTCAGAATTTACTCTCTCCAAATGGAATTTAACTTTCCTCTTTATTTCTAGTCATCCCAAAGTTTGCTGGTGTTTTAATGAGTTCAAATCAATTTTTTTTTATAATGCTGCTTTTAGACACAGAACCCATCATTCCATGTCTGAACTTTGATTAAGTCTACTTTTCCACACCCTTCGAATAATTACCTCTGAAAGTAAGGACCTCGTTTTTTCCCCTCCCAATGAACATGTGCAGAAGCACTCTTTATATTTAAGGCTTGGTCTCCTTGCTAAATGGAAAAGGCAGAAAATGGCCCACAGGCAAGGTTTTTTTTCCCTAATTTAGGAGTGCATTGCAAACTTTGAAACAAGACCAGTGTTTTCATGATATAAAACAAAAACAAGAGCAAACCTCCGAATATCAACATACTTCATTTTTTAAAGAAGATTACCCTATTTCTTAATATACTAACTACACAATTATCTGTAGATTTTTCTAAAGTACAGTTTTCTATATTTTTCTGAAGTCTTAAATATTTTGTTTTAAAATTCACCGCTCCAAACCTATGACTTTCCTGATTTAATCTGATTAAATGGAGTCTACTTTATTTACTTCAATTTATGTTACCTGTTTACACTTTTCTTAACCATCATAATCCTGCCACTAAAATGGTGCTGAAATCCATAGCCATAACCCTCCCTGTTGGCTTGACTCATCCATGTCCCCGGAAGTGCTGTTGGCTGAAGGAAATGCTGTTTCTGGTCAGGCTACAATTCTCATTGGCTCAGTGGGAGGCAGTCTCACATTGCAGTGTGGGCTATTAGGCTTCTTACGATATTCTATAATTTCAAGTAGTCAGTCCTTTTGGGTCTGGAGATGTTTTTACTAATGAATAATAAATTTATTTTCACAAGTATACTTTGTTTTAACAATTAATCTGAAGAGTAATCATTCTGTGTCTGGGGAATTTAGAACTGATGTGATGAACACTACAAGCAAGTAAAATTGCTGAACTCACTTTCCTTAAAATCTCCTGTGTCAGACACTGGAGTTGCTACTGAATACCCATTCACTCCTGGATGCAGTCATAATTCTTATTTTCTTAGAATAGTAATCTGGCCAGTCAAACTCTTGTTTTCCTGTATCCATTAACAGGTATATATTGCTGTGTGACCCAGTTCTGTCATATGAGACATAAGTGGAAAATTGGGAATTCTGAAGCAGCTTTTGCTTTTCTGATAAAAAGAAACAGCTCAATCTGGTAAGCCTCTTTGCCCTTTCTTCCTGCTGTGATAGTAGTTGTGATACTTGTAACTCCAACTGCCATTTCATGACCATGAAGTGGCAAATATGAGGGAATAATCTAGAATATCATAGAGATGTTGAGTCTGATGTTGTTGAACTGTTGAACCAATGCCAACCACCACAAGACAAGCTTTCTGTGCTCTATAGCTGTGTTCTTAGATATCTTTATTTCTTCTCCCTCTCTAGTTTCTTTCTAGGAGAATGCTTATCTAATTTTCAATGATTCTTTCATGCTCATCTTTTCAAAACACTGCTAGACATTTATATTGCGCTATTTTATACAAATATAAAATGTATGATATAAATAGAGGTTCATTATCTTCACCTACTCAAAATCAAAAACAAAATGTTTATATTTTCCTTTTGAGTTAATGATACCATCATCTATCCAACAGCTCAAATGAGAAACCCAGGGGTCATTCTGACTGCCACTGTCCTTGTAATTCACACATCCTATCACTAACTAGAGCCAGCTGCTTTGACCTAGCTGATAACTATTAGGTGTTTGTCCTTCTTCTATTTCTGCTGCTGTCATTTAAATCCTTTGGTTGATCATCAAAATGCACATTTGCCCTATTGTTTCCAGTATGCTCCTTTACATCCATTCAAACCTGTTCTGTCAGAGTGATTTTCTAGAACTTGGATATAATCCCACCACTTCCATCTTTGAAGGCTTTCAGAAAATATCTCTACCTATAAAATAAAGTCCAAACTTCCTTGTATGGCATACAAATGACATGAGCCACGACTGGCTTTCTGTTCTTCTCCATCTTTAGCTAACACCTGCTCAAATGACACTATTCTTGGTGACAGTCTGCTGCTCTTTTTTACTTGAAATTTATTATGCAAATAACATATAAATGCATTTAAACAAATAGAGTAAAATTAGAAAGATACTCTTAAACTCTCCATTCCTTTTACCATTGCATTTCCCAGACTCTGAGTGTGGATTCCACTGCGTTCCATCTTACTTCCTCATCACTGTTTTGGTTTCCTCTGCTACGAAAGGCTTTCCCTTTTTGTGTAGTGAACTCATGGAGATCTAACAGTCCCGGCTTTAATGTCATCTCCTCAACTGTGTGAAACTAGAGAGAAAATATTTTCATGTTTCTCCAAGCTTCGAGTATTCTAGGCAAAGACAACTGGGACCTGGGGTAAAGGATATGATCTGAATGTGAAAGGATGTTGAGCTAGAGAGTGATCTTCAGAGATCTATAGAGATTTATCTCCCCAGAGCGATATGCTCCTTTTTCAAAGAGAAATGAAACCTGGGAGACATCCACTTATATTTCAAATGCAAATTTATATGAATTACATTTCCAAATTGTCCAACATTAGCAACATAAAGTTTCTCATCCTCTTATAAGGGAGCATGGTGGCAGCTGTAGAGCAGGTTCCATATAAACGTTAATATTCATAACTGTGGAGTTTCTCTCTTGTGATATAAATCCCTCTGCACACATGGTGCAACTGGTTCTCCTCTTTTTGTCTTAGATGGAGGATTGGGCTTAGAGAAACATGATTTTTCTTTTTTAGTGTGAAAGACAGAGAGAGAGAAAGAGAGAGAGAGAGAGAGAGATGGACAGAGAGAAAGAAAGGGAGAGAGATGTGAAGCATTAACTCTTCATTGAGGCACTTAGTTGTTTGTTGATTGCTTTCTCATATGTGCCTTGACTGGGGAGCTCCAGTTGAGCCAGTGACCTCTTGCTTAGGCCAGTGACCTTAGGCTGAAGTCCACAACCTTGCGCTTCAAGCTAGTGACCTTTGGACTCGAGCCAGCAACCGATGGGGTCATAGCTATGATCCTATGTTCAAGCCAGTGACCCCATACTCAAGCTGGTAAGCCTGCACTCAAGCTGGTAAGCCTGTGCCCAAACTGGCAACCTAGAGGTTACCAGGGTTCAAACCTGGGTCTTCAGCATCCTAGGCCAATGGTCTATCTGTTGCACCACCACCTGGTGAGGTGAAACAATCTATTTTTGATCCATCAAGAAACTTTGGGTTTACTTTGAGAATAACACAGATAAATATAATAATTAGAAATTTATCAAATTATCTGAGAAAATTAAGGCTTTCTACTCTGCTTTCCATAAACACTTGTTCATATCCTTTACAATGAACTTATTGTATTGGTTTATCAAAGTTTTAAAAAGTATTAGTTGCCATTTAAATGTTTGTTACAAGATAATAAAAACTGTCATCTATTTATATTTGAGTCACAAGTTATTTTCTTGATTTTTATTTCATTGGAAATAATAAATAATTAAAAAGAAAATGACACAAATAACAAATATTTAGGTTTAATTTAATTTGGAGGAATATCCTATAATGCTTCCAATAAGATAAAATTGGCATCATATATCTTTATACTTTATCATTTTTTTCCATAGATACCAAAATTTATATTAAATTTCTATGCAAAACTTAGAAAAAAATCCATCAATCGTGTGACATTTTAGGGCTTTGAGCTCAAATGGAGGATTAAGAAGCTAGAAAGAGTCAGGATGAGCACGAAGAGACAGAGAAATAATATTTCCCACCCCACCTCAAAAGCATCAAAATAGGAGGACACTTCTGAATTTGGGTTGGCAGAAATAGACTAACTTTCAAAGTAATCAAGTTGACTTCAATAATATCAAATACTCAAATAATCACTAGAACAAAGAAATGTAAAAACATTAGGAATATTTTTCTTTATAATTTTTTATATTCCCATATTTAAATTAAAATTTCCATTTTGTTTTTGTGCAGAGTAGAAATCAGTGTAGAATAATTTTTCTATTCTATCTTGAGGTGGTTATCATATTTGAAATTGAATGCCAACTGTCATGACAAAATAATTAAAAGGGAATATTATTATTATCCATGGATCATTACAAAAAGTTAAGATAAGTTTACATCTATGACTAGAAAATAAAGTGGGTTAAGAAAGTATGTCAATGAAAATTCACATTTTTTTTTTTAATAGCTAGATGCTCTCTTTGGGAGAAAAAGTCATCGACTTTATTACAGAAAGATTATCAGTAAATTTGTGCATCTCACCCACTAGCCTAATTATTATTGTCAGAAAGTCAACTTGAAATCATAGGTCATGGGCTTAAGTTTGAGTGTGGCATAAGAAATTTAATCAATACTGCAAGCACACAGGAAAAATATGCTGCAGGCATGCCTATATCAGTAATGCATTTATTTAAACTGGCTTAAAATTATTCTGGAAATGTGTTCAAGTACAGATAATATTTGGTTAAAGTGCATTTTATATTAACCTGTTTTTAATATGAGAAATTCTTCTATAGCTTATTATTATCAGGTCTAAATATTGTGCATTTTAGTTTGTGCTTCAATGACTCTTGAAAGCATTTTCTTGAAGGTCACTGATAACCCCCTAAATGCTAAATCCGATAACCTTCTCTTTGTCTCATCTTCCTTGACATGACTGCATCATTTAATACGGCTCACCTCCCATCTCTGTCACACAATAAAGGGAACTTAAGACTGTGTACCACTCAACATATTTCTCACTGTGCATACAAGTTTTGTCCTTTTGCAATCTTTTTTAGCAATACATGTAAGCATGAACCAGGTAAAGTTTATAAAATGTTAGTTAGCTATTGTATTTCTCAGGCATTTGGGATATCTCTTTTTCAAATATGAGCAATTATAGAAGATTTATAACAGAATTAAAAGGGAAACATGCACTGAGGTAATTTGTTAACTCGGGGTTGGCATATCACACCCATAGGGCCCAAAACCGTCTACTGCAGGGGTCCCCAAACTTTTTACACAGGGGTCCAGTTCACTGTCCCTCAGATCATTGAAGGGCCGGTCTATAAAAAAAACTATGAACTAATCTCTATGCACACTGCACATATCTTATCTTAAAGTAAAAAAACAAAATGGGAACAAATACAATATTTAAAATAAAGGACAAGTAAATTTAAATCAACAAACTGACCAGTATTTCAATGGGAACTATGGGTGCAGATGAATCCTGTGCTCCTCTCACTGACCGGAAGTGCTCCGGATAAATAGCCTCATGGGGCCGCATGCGGCCTTCGGGCTGTAGTTTGGGGACCCCTGGTCTACTGCCATTTTTTTGTAACTAAAGGTATTTGAACACAGCCATGCCCCTTCATTGACATACATATTGCCTATGGCTACTTTTTTCTTGCAAAGGCCAAGTTGAGCTGTTGTCATAAAGACCACATGTCATGTGAAGCCTAAAATATTTGCTATGTACCCTTATGTGGGAAAAGTTGACAGATCATTAGGTTAAAGCATTATTTATCTGACCTAAAAAGGGGATCATCAATCTTTTAGATAAAAATAAAAGGCATCACTGTCGCAAATCTTTATGCTAACATGGGAAGATGACATAGAAAAAACTGTAGTCATAAGATTCTTCTAGATGCCACTTAGATATTACTTTCTTTTTAGGCACCTTCCCTCAAGACTTAAATGTGTGGGCCCAGTGTAACTGGTTACCTGCAAAGATTCTTGAAAACTTTATGGCATCTCAGACACTGTTCTGGCTCCAAAGGCACACCCAAGCACGTAGAACTGCATCTGGGACAGGTGTCTTTCCCACAGGATCCAAGTGTGGAGGGGAAGGAAAGGAATGGGCAGTGATATATGCTGCCTTCTCTTGTAACTAGTGCATCCATGTGTTAGTCTCTGTCAGAGAGTCTGCTTGTTGTGAGTAAAGCTGATCTACTTGATTCCAAAGAAGAAGGATGCTAGAAACTTGCCAGAGTGAAGTTTCTGCCAGCCTTGTTTCTCTCCATTTCTCCTTGAATTCCATCATGCCTCTATTATCTTTACACTAACCAATTCTCTCATCCAGCCATTACTTGGGCTAGACTAAAAGGTTTGTGTCTCTTGTAATCAAAAGATATTTGAATCAAAATGAACTTCTACTTACACCAAGAAAACTGAAGAATCAGAACAGAGTCTTGCCTATGGTGGCACAGTGGATAAAGCCGTCGACCTGGGAACACTGAGGTCGCCAGATCAAAACCCTGCACTGGTTCGGTCAAGGCACATATCAGAGTTGATGCTTCCAGCTCCTCCCCCTTTCTCTCTCTCTCTCTCTCTCTCTCTCTCTCTGTCTCTCTCTCTCTCTCTCTTTCACTCTGTATCTCCTCTCTAAAATGAGTAAAAAATAAATAAAAAAAAACATTTTAAAAATATCAGAAAAAAATGTAAATGACCCAAGTAAGAGTTTAGCATATTCACATTTGTCTTAGTGAACTCAGGCATCAAACAACAGACACTTATTTCTCAAAGTTCTGGAAGTCAAGAAGTACAAGATCAAGGTGCCAACAGGTTAAGCTCTTGCTGAGGCTTCTCTTTCTGACTGGTAGTCAACTGCCTTCACACTCTGTTCTCACATGGCCTTTCTTTGTTGAGTGTGTGGGAGAGAGCAAGATTACTTTGTGTTCCTCCTCTTATAAGGGCCATACCCTCATGACATAATCTAAAACTAATCACCTCCCAAAAGTCCCAATTTCAAATACTATCACATTAGGGGTTGGGCTTTCCATAGGTTAATCTGGGAGTGGAGAACACACAAATATTCAGCCTATAACAACATTTATTAGAAACATTGAGTTTGATTTAATATCTATGATCAGATTATGTAGACTTGTGTAAGTGAAATTATTGATTTATTCAACAAAATAATGTTTTTAGGTAGAATTTCTATGGCCCATAAGTAAAACCTTACTAAAAATTATTAGAGAACTTGATTTCGTACTGATGTCTAGCTTTGTGTTCATGTATACATAATTGAAACATTTTTTTAAAACATGTTTTTAAAAATTCAGGGTATTAATTATTAGAGATTTTTCAGATTTGATATTAGAAAACAAAATCCTCTGTATCTATAGAAAACTGGCAGAAATAGCATGTTTTGAATAATCCCACTTAATAATGTACTTCATCCTGTGGAACTACATTCTATTTATTCCTAAAATTATATTTTAAGACTTCTCTTTAATAATTAATATTCAACGGCCTGACCTGTGGTGGCGCAGTGGATAAAGTGTCGACCTGGGAACACTGAGGTCGCCAGTTCAAAACCCTGCACTGGTCTAGTCAAGGCACATATGGGAGTTGATGTTTCCAGCTCCTCCCCCATTTCTCTCTCTCTCTCTCTCTCTCTCTCTCTCTCTCTCTCTCTCTCTCTCACTCTGTGTCTCCTCTCTAAAATAAATAAAATAAAAAGAAATTTAAAAAAATTAATATTCAAACTTGTAAAAAAATAGATTGGATATGTCAAAGAATGTATTCCAGTTGTACACGGAACTGTTTATGGCCATGGACAATACCTAGAACTCAAAATAAAGAGGATCACTCAACTCTTAAATAAAATAAAGTTATTTCAAAGGTTCTTTCAAGCTATAATATTTTATGATTGATAGAAGACTTTCATTAATGATCTGACCTGCAGATTTACCATTTTCTGAAGCTTATTATACAATTTCTTAATTGGCATCATCAACAAAAGAGAAGTGATCATACTTTAGTCAATCTTCTCACAGTAGCTCAAGTCATAGCCATCTAAAAGTCTTATATTTGAGCCTCTAATTTAATGAAAAATAAAGAGAGTTATTAGAATTCTTTATTTCAAGTCCTCAGTGTGCATAGTTCTGCAATGCACAGATGTGAATTATCATGGGTTAGTTAAATAATTCAAGTCTCTCAACAACATGGTTAAAACTTTAGTCACCATGGTATTTGAACTATGAATAAATTCACAAAGTGCGATTTTGCTCTTAGTTGCTCAGAGCACATGTCACTACATAAACAAAAGATGTGCAGCATAATTAATGATGGTTTATTCCTCAAAATCTGTCTGATTGGTCACTATGTATCTGTTATTCAGTTCATACACAGACAGCAAGCTTGTCATTGTGTTGACTTCTGATGTTTTGGTGATAATTTCACTTGCTGTTTATAAAAATATAGTTCCTATATTAAAAAAAGTCACTCAATATTATACTAAAAATAGAAGGCTTATACTAAGTCTGAACTTGTAACTGGAGCCTGAATAGTACCTTTACAATAAGTCCTAGATAGAGAAATTTCATCAACAAAAATCACCTCATACCTGTTAGGACTGCTCTTATTAAGAAAGCAAAAGACAACAATGTTGACAGGGATATGAAGAAATTGGAACCTCTGTACTCTATTGATGTGAATACAAATTGGTACAGCCATTATGGAAAACATTATAGAGTTTCCTCTAAAGGTTAAAAATAAATCTACTAGGCCCTGACTGGTATGCCCAGTGAATAGAGTATTGGCCCTGCATGCAGACATCCCAGGTTTGATTCCCTGGTCAGGGCACAATTGAGAAGCAACCATCTGCTTCTCTTCCCCTCTCTCTCCCCCTTCTTTCTCTTTTCCCCTCTTGCAGCCAGTGGCTCCGTTGGTCTGAGCATCAGCCCTGGGTGATGAGGATACCTCAGTTGATTTGAGCATCTGCCCCAGACAGGGGTTGATGGGTAAATTGCAGCTGGGGTGTATGAGGGAGTCTGTCTCACTATTTCCTTTCTTCTCACTTAAAAAAATAAAAATAAAAAACTACCATACAATCCAGCAATCCCACCTCTTGTTGTATATTCAAATGAGCTGAAATCAGAATATCAAAGAGAGATTAGCATTCTCATGTTTGTTGGGACAGTATTCAAAATAGCCCAAAGGTGGAAACAACCTAACTGTTCACCTACGATGAATGAATAAAGAAAATGTGGCATATATATATATATATATATATATATATATATATATATATATATACACACACACACACACACACAAACACACACACACACACACACACACACAATGGAATTCTATTCAGCCTTTAAAAATGAAGAAAATTCTGACATCTACAATATCGATGAATCTTGAGGACATTATGCTAAGTCTAATAAGCCTGTTGCAGAAAGACCAAATGCTACATGATTCCACTTATATGACAGATCTAAAAGAGTCAAACTCATGGAAGCAAAGAGTAGAACGGTGGTTTCCAGGAGCTTGGGAGGAGGAGAAATGGGGAATTGTTGTATAATAAGTGTAAAATTTCAGTTATGCAAGATGAGTAAGTTCTAGAAATCTGCGATCTGCTGGACAACAGTTTACCATAATGGATTACACACTAACAATGAGTTAAGAGAATAGATCTCATGTTAAGTGTTTTTACCAAAATAAAATAAAATATAAAAGTCAAAGTTCAGTAAGAAATTGGGAAGTGATGATGCTGTGAGTTAAATTGAACATCAGTGAGTTGGGGAAGCACTAGCTGTGTGCGCGAACAGTGGCACATCCACTCTTCCACAGACTGTACGTGTGCAGCCAGAGGCCATTGGTTGACGGCAACTTGCTGACACAAATGAGGCACGTGGTTGTGAAGAAAGTGATGAAGGTGTCCCCGAGGAAGTCATGCTGGCAAAACACTCCTTATTAAAAGGACTCTCCGAGATATTCCATTACACTGAAAGCACAAAGAATAAATTGTGGGAAGCTGAACCAAGCTTAGAAAGAAGGATGACAGTGGTGTTTCTGATGTTTTAAATTGCAGTATACTAAATGAATACTAGTTTTATTATTTCTTCTATTTTATCTCCCTTTTCATTTATGACAGACAGTAAGAGAATTTTTTAATGGTTTGAATAAAACTTTTAAGGGTCATGACCTAATCATAATTTTTCTCATTAAGGTTTTTACACCATTTCAGCTTTGCCTGGTCACTTTTACTGTCCGGTACTCTCTTGAAAGTTAAGGACGGCCTGTGTTAGTTCAGTAAATTTTACTGCATATGCTGTAAGAATTTTTTTTTAACAAAAATACTACTAGTAATCATTACATGTTATTTGGGAGGTAGAGAGAGTTGAGGAGAACCTCTGACTATAGTTGATTCTTTGGCTGATTTTCATATGACCTTGAACTTCTCTGTGTTCTGTCATAAGAGGTTATCCATGTTGGAGGCATAGTAAGGTTTAAAAGTAAAAGAGCAGGGGAAGAACTCCCAAGTATTAAATAAACTACTTAATCGTTTCAGTAGCAAGAACATGCTAACGCTCAGGGTTCAAATGACTGGCATCCTGGAATCGGAACCTTTATCTCACTTCCTGTACCCTTGCATTTCCTGGAGTCTGCCCCTTCCCCACACATCTCATTTTCCTTCATCTGTTTCCCCTCATTCTTTCCCTTGACTCTTTCCCACCTAACGGTCCTCAGAATAGATCCATATCTTTATTATTTTAAAAATTTAACATGTATTCTAGCCCTGGCCAGTTGGCTCAGTGGTAGAGCATTAGCCAGGCATGTGGATGTCCTGGGTATAATTCCCAGTCAGGGCACACAGGAGAAATGCCCATCTGTTTCTGCACCCCTCCTCCTCTCACTTTTCTCTCTCTCTCTCTCTTTTCTTCTCCCCTCCCACAGCCATGGCACGATTGAAGCAAGTTGGCCCCGGATGCTGAAGATGGCCCCATGGCCTTTCCCTCAGGTGTTAAAAAAATGGCTCTGGTCACAATATAGCAAGGATCCAGATGGGCAGAGCATCGCCCCCTAGTGGGCTTGCCAGATGGATCCCAATCAGGGCACATGTGGAAGTCTGTCTCTGCCTCCCCTCCTCTCATTAAATTAAAAATATATATATATATATTGAACATGTATTTTATTATTTTACACAACTTTGATTCAATATCTATTACCTCAACACATCATACCTCTGTTCAGAATATTTAATAATTTCTAATTCTTCTCTCCCTGTCTCTATCACACACACACACACACACACACACACACACACACACACAAACAAATCAACAAAATAATATATCAGAATAAGTGTATTTTCTTGGATGTAACTCTCAGTTTATTTTCCCCTTTTGTTTACATGACACTGGAATTATGCACATTAAATAAAATTCATTTCCCAGCATTAATTTTTCAATACTTGAACAATTCTCATGATACACAGGTTAGAGAGATCTTGATTGCATGCATCAATCCGGGTTCAGCTCATCACCATTTCCAAATCCTACAAACATAATTGGCTTCTGGGAATGTGCACGATATTAACCCACTAAAACAATTTACTGTGCATTTTGACAAGCAATTATGCTTCTAATATGTTAATTGAAAGGATAAAGACATGGAAATTTATAAACATTGAAATTCTAACTATAAATTCCATTTAAATATATAAAATGTCATGATATGTCGGCATACATATTGGAGAAAGTATACAATTTGTTTGCTAGCAAAGTGTTAAGTTTTAAGGAAGAGGACCATTCTGCACGATAAATGGATAAAATATGCAGGAAGTGGCTTAGAACAATTTGCATTTTCTACTCTGGTCCATATGACTTTGAGCCTGTTTTTTGTCTGAGGAATGAAGAAACAAAATTTAAGAGTTTCTAAAAATCTCTTTAATTTCTAAATGCATATGGTTCTCTGAATAACTTCTATAATTAATCATGAAAATGATCTTACTATTGTTTTCTTGACTCCCATGTACTACCTTAGGCATTGGTTATGTTGGTAGCACACCTCAAATAAAATCTAAACCAAAATTATAAAGCCAAATGCCTCTAGTTCATTTCCCCCTTTTAATATATCTTGGGTGAGGGGAACTGTTTTTAATCTAAGGTCTTCTTTAGGTTGTATTTTATTAGAGGAAATTGGACCAAAACTGATCTGGGTAGTAAACTTTATCATTACCCAGAGAAAATGGACAATGAAATGTGATTTAGGCTACATATACCCATCATTGCCTTTTTCAAGAGCAAGCCTTGGATAGAAAAGCCAGGATTCAATGAATCAATAACAGTAAAAGCAAAATTGGAGGGCTGTCAACTCAACTTAATTCCTCTTTTCTGATCAAGTGACATCCAATCACCCAACGCCCAATGCTAATAACAAATTAGATTGCTTTTGACTCCTCTTATCCAGAGTCAAAACACAAATCTGATTGTAACATTTTATATATTCAACTTTGGAAAGCTACTAACATACTGATATATACTAGAAATAAATGCTTGTTACATTCTCAGGATGAGGCAGAGGATAAAATTGCTTTTGATTGTGCTCTTAAACTAAATGGAACAATTAAAATAATAGGTTGCATTCATCCATTCAACAGATATTTCAAACCTGAGGATCTCTGCAAGCATCAGCATATTAATATGGTTTATCCCATTCAGTGAAATATATATATATATATATATTGCAATAAAGCAGGCATTTCTTAGTCTATGCTGCTATGTAAGACCTAAATATAACATTCATTCAATCAGATCACATTCTTTGCCACCTGCACCCTAGGTATATTTCTTATAGGTTCCCTTAGCAATATAACATAGCCCTTATTACACCATCCAATAATTTCCAGAATATAATAATTGAGAGACATCATGACTCAGTATTCTTTCAGATGTAAACACGTAGCAGAGTGATATTTATTGAGTAAATGAATAACTATAAAAAGATAATGTTACAGATATGGCACATTCTAAAATTGTGAGACTATCTCTATAGAGATAAGATGGTCCTTCCAGAATGAAAAAACTTATTTTTAAATCTTCCTTAAGGGAAGATTTGTTTTCTTTTTCCGGCAAGTATTATAAGAGCTATATACATAGCTCTGAGCTTTTCTACATTACATGATCCTTAAATAAGGTTTTATTCAAGACGATGGTTAAGATGGCCTCAAAGGAAACAGTTCCAATGCAGATTTGAGGAAGAGGTACGTATGGTAGTGGATGCTGTGATGCATAGCTTTCCACTGTCAAAGTGAACTCATTAAGATGGTTGGGGCCTAGCCTGCCTTTGGGGGACTAAGAGAAAGAAGAAAAGACGGCTACTCAGTTAAACTTTTTCTTCCCCAACAAATACACTTATATCTGTAAGTATCTGGACAGTTATTAGCTTGTGGTTTGCACGAAGTATAAACAAAAGAAAAGATGTCGGAGTCAAAGGTTCAAGGTGAAGGAAGAAAAGAGATAATGGTGAGTTAAACAACAAATGAGGGCTAAGGCAGCTTTCTTCATTTGAATAGTTTGAAATGGGATTATAAGCGATAACACTGTCAAACAGAATGTAAATTAAACCAGAAAAAAATATTAAAGAGGATAAGAAAAGGGGAAAAAAGAGTGTTTTAAAAGACAACAGTAAGATGACAAAAGAAATAGAAGAGAAAGGAAATTTTGACTAAATGAATAGAAAGATAATGTTGGGAAGGAGAGTGAGCATGACTGAATCTTTTTCCCTAAAATAGTTTTTTTTGTTAAAAAGTGTTTACAGAACACTTTCATATCATGTAGTGCTTTCATATCATGTAGTGCTCGAAGTCAATTTTCTTTTGCTTTTTATTTCTGTCTTTTTCTTCTAAAATATGATTCTCTTTAAAGGGGATAGGAGGTCTGACATGACATTAACCAATTTCTGTCCCTTGAGAGCAAACATTAGGTCAGCCATGTTGGGGAGGAAAAAAATTCTCTACCCTTTTAAATTCTCTTGGCTTAGTCTAGCAATTAAACTGGCGTGATATAGATTAACAGGAGAAAAACAAACAAATTTAATTTTCTACATATGGAGGCCCAAGACTGACCCAAACAGGCTGTTTTTATATCTTTTGGACAGAGCAGTTGTTATTTGTGAATGTTCAACAAAGCAAAGAAGTTTTTGCTTGGGGTACCAAATGAATAAAGAAGTAACAGAGTTTGTTTATAAAGCTTTCTTGTATTGATAGCCCCATGTCTGGTGTTACGGGTACTGTCTCTCCTCTGGGAATAAAGAGGATCCTACATGGGAGATTTATTCTCTGTTTTGGGGGTGGGGAACAGAGAAAGGTAAGAGTATTCTTGCACCCACTCTTTTTCCAAGTAACTTTAATAACAACCTGCCATGTTTTGGGTCCATTGTCCTCAACCCATAGAGCATCAATATTCTGAGGGTTGTCCATCCTATAGCACAATGGGCTGTGGTGTAGAGAAACCCATGGCAGCACTCAGTACAACTTCAAGCAGAGTTATATAGAAGACAACTGAAGTGGAAATAGAGAGAGGAAGGTGGACGTTAGCTTTAAGTTAGCGAAAATGAGTGCTGGCATTAGGAAGTGATCAATACCACCTTTGCAAAGTCTTGCCTTCAAAAGGGCCACAAAATGTTGTGGATTGTGTTCACGGAAATGTGTTAAAAACAAAACAAAACAAAACCTGGAACCAGATGTAATCATTGGCAGACAGAGCAGATGAAACAAAAAAAGAAAACTGCATTATTCAGATTACCCTGCTGTGGTCCATGCTGATCTAAAGCAAGGCAAAGGTGAGGAGGAGATTTGGAAGCAGTATGCAATCTTTTGTGCAGACACACACGTCTGAGTTAACAGGGACCAAAAGGAATCTGGTAATCAGAAAGTCTAAATTAAAAAGAAAAACCTCTTTGTATGGTGAAGGGCTAGGGAGTCTGATATAAGTTCATGCAGCTCCCTTTTTCATAAACTAACATCTAAGCAAAAGATAATTGAAGAATAAAGCACTATTCTCAGATGACGAAATGTTGTTTTGGAAATTTTCTTTATTCCAGAAGACCTGGGTTTGTAGCAGATCTGATTATTGACTAGACAATGGAAATGCCATGGCTGCCTCTGCTCAGGATTTGAGAAGATCTCAATACGATAACTAAGATTTAGTTGGCATCTGACAATACCAATTATTAAAGTCTTTATTCTTCTTTTCAAAAGGGGCAACTCAAGAGATAAATTGTAGCCTGAGTAATGGTGGCTCTGGTTATGGTCAGTGGGATTAATGGTTAGTGCAGGTAGAGGCTTCATTCCAGAAGCTAGGATGCCTGAGCCAGCCAGCATGATTTAACAAGATCTGCTAGTAGTCCACTTCTGAGCCCCAGGGGTCTGCACGCAAAGCCTTTGTGCTCCAAGGATAGAACACCTGCTGACTATGATCCAATTACCTTTACTAAAATCTGATTAGCTCTCCTTTGAAATTCTAAAACCCTTACCTACTCTTTTCTTCCCCTTATACAAAGGTTGTCTCAGGATAAGGAATAGAGACAGCTCTGGGAACATAAACTCCATCTCCTCAGATTGCTGGCCATCTGAATAAAGCGCCCATAAAAGATTCAATTTCTGCCTCTACTTATTTGGCTAAAATGGTGAAGGGCAATGTGAGCTACTATATTTCCTGTTTCATTTCCAGAGTGGCTCAAATTGGCAGACTAGAAAGTAAGTGCTTAGCAAATTTATGATTTATTTGTATTTAAATTTCCATAGATGTCATTTGTGTCATGTAGGACCTAGCCAGATATCCATAAAGATTTCATTCCTTTAACTCATGCTAAAAAAGATAAAAGCCAGACATTTTTTGTAAAGTTAATAATTACTTTCTAAAATGGAGCAAATACTGGACATATCAAAACAGTAATAGAATCTAGAATAAATTTTATTTTTATTATGAATATAAAATACAAACAATTTATTTTTGAAAATGCATTCATTAATAACCAAAAAAAGAATAGTGCGTTGTTTTTTGTTTTTTTGTGGGGTTTTTTTGGTGGGGGAGTTGGGTGGGGAACAGGTAAAACGTTGGTAGCACACTGAGAGATAAATGATTTTCTACCATGGTTAAAAATAATCTTGGAATAATGTCCAAATAAGTATACCAGTTAGATCTTGAAAATATCATAAAACTGACAGGGCTTAGAACACAGATTTAATGACATCAGTGCACTTGGACATGCCACTTTCTTTTTACTCCCCCCTTTTTTAGTGAGAGGAGAGGAGTCAAAGACAGATTCCTACATGCACTCTGACTGGGATCCATCAGGGAAGCCCACTAAGGGGCATTGTTCTGCTCACCTGGGACCCTTGCTCTGTTGCTTGGCAACCAAGCTCTTCTTAGCACCTAAGGCAGAGGCCATGGAGCCATCCATCCTCAGTGCCCAGGGCCAAATTGCTCCAATTGAACCATGGCTACAAAAGAGGAAAAGAGAGAGAGAGAGAGAGAGAGAGGAAAGATGGAAGATGAGAGATGGAGAAGCAGATAGGTGTTTCTCTTGTGTGCCCTGAGCGGGAATCAAAACCAGGACATCCACATGATGGCCTGATACTCTACCACTAAGCCAACTAGCCAGGGCTGGACATACCAGTTTCTACTGGTGTTCATCATGGTTACTTTATTTTGAGGATAAATATCTGCCACTGCACTTGTGCGGGAGCCAGCTCACACTGGTGTGGCTATCAAGAGCGACTGTGTACACCTTCCTAGTTCTACTATTATTCCATCGGGTTGTGGACAGAAAAAGTGTTCCATGGAAAGTCACCTCACTGGGTGGTTTGATCATAAATTGGTAACTGAGAAGATCATGGTAGCTAGTCAAATCCAATATAACTTTTAGCCAATTTATACAATGTTTTTAGCAAAATCTTTTTCCTTGCCTTGAGCAAGCCCTATCCACTGTTTTAGTGCTTCTAGATTAACACACTTTTGAAATAAACATAACCACCCTCAAGAGAGCACCTAATCTTGTTAACAATTTTGTGATCTAATAGGGGCCTTGCTTTCTCCCACCTTCATGTAATCTTTCTTACTTCCCTCCTTAATTTCAAATGCATACAAAACAAAAGCTGCAAAACAGCCCTTCTCCAGAGCATTTGAGATCGGGCTTCCCAATAACCGTCATCAGTTTTGGCTCAAATAAACTCTTATAAAAAAACTCTTATAGGTTTGAGGGTTTCTTACATCAACAAGGTTGGTAGCTTGAAACGGGTCTTGGAAATTGGCAAGAGCTACAAATCAGAGTATTCCCCACTTTCAGAAAGCCAGTGATGAAACATTTACCATCACGTCACTGTCACTTTTCTTGCTTTGCTTTTTAATCATCTGAACAGAATCACAGTAAGTCATTAACACTTTGCCAGGGAACCTGTCAATAAGACACTGGGTTCATCGTGAGTGTTGATTTTTGTTATCTGCCCATAGCCTAGTACTGTAGTGCCTCAAGGTTTCCTGCCTCCTTTCTCACCAGTTGGCTCATAGGACAGAGACCCTGTCAAGATGCCAAGCCACAGGATGACTTGGTACAGGGAGAAAAATTCTAATGAAGGAATAAACAGTGTAGTTTCTACAGGCATTCTATCTCCTACTCTTTCAAATTCTTGGAGACACTGCAAATTCCACCTTTGCTTTGTAGCCTTTCTCAGCCCTTTCAATTGTTAATTTTTCTTCTTCGCACTTTGAAGGTGACTGGTATTTCCACTGTGATGGTCACCTCATTCTGGCTCATTATGCCACACTGAATCATAAAAAAAAATTACCATTAAGTAGGTGAAAATGCTTAGAATATTATCAACCTCATATGATTTTTAAAAAACAATTGCTTTATATTTTTGTTCTCCACTGTAAGTTTTTGAGAATTGTGACCATGTCTTATTCATCATTCCACCCCCTACTTGGACTAATAAGTTTACAGGTGAGTATTCATTATATCTGAATCAAGTGATTGAGAATCAGAAAAGATATGATTAAACAAACAACAGTGTAAGAACTCATACATTTCAGGTCAAAATAAAATATTAATTAAGTTTTCCTAGTCTTCAACTACTTATGCATTTGAACCCATTTGAGAGGTCTGGTAATGACACTGGTATTAATACAATCTGTCTATGACATTCATATGGATTAGTGTGAATTCTGTGTGGTAAACTTGCAGCCCTTTACAAATTCTACAACATTCTACCATAACTCAGTCTACACAAAAATGTTTACATGAGAAATTTTAATAATTTAATTTATATTCTTGGAATTAGCATATTATAGAGATTTTATCCCAATCCCAATCACAACATTCCAATTTAGAATTACTATCCTAAAATTAGCAAAACTTTATATGATTGATAGTTTACTTTTTCTTATCAATACTACCCTACCAATCTTATTTTACAACTACCTTTTACTTTATCGAGGAACAAGAAACCTAGAAGCAAACAAGAAAAAAATATTTAACATATCTAAATATAAAATGAGAATCAGCCCTGTGGAAGAACATGTAACAGAAGAAAGGCAATTAAGAATTATGCTTCCTCCCTCTGACAATGAAAAAGATGGCCTAAAGTGGAAATTGACAAGCAATATTTTTGGATTAGCTGTTAACATATCAGTAGGTGTAAATTGCAATAGGTAATGTTGACTTAAATTGGGAGACCCCCATCCTAGCTCTGATGTTAGCTTTGAGGCGCACAAACAAGAAGTCATTGTATGCTGTCACTTCATATCAGAGCAGAGATATGAAGGGCAGCAGGTTCAACCAAGAAAACAGGATATAATGTGTCACTTTATCTAAGACCTCTAAGAAGGCTGCTAGGTGAACTGACCTCGTTAAGAGCAGGTGTTAATGATTTCTAATAGTTCATGAAAGCTAGAGATCTAGTTAATACTGTGTTTAGTTCAACAGAAAATGTCTAGGAGTAACGAGGATGAACAAAAGGAGAAGTGCTAATGAAGAAATATTGCCTCTTCATTGATTTGTAGTGAAAAAGAATCTACATAACACAGTGTGTGTAGACTAGAATGTCTTTACTATAATTTCAGGAAAGCTAAGCTGGATACTTTTTTTTTTAATTTTATGTATTCATTTTAGAGAGATGTGAGAGAGAGAGAACGGGGGAGGAGTGGGAAGCATAAACTCCCCTATGTGCCATGTCCAGGCAAGCCGAGGGTTTCAAACTGGCGACCTCAGCATTCCAGGCTAATGCTTTATCCACTGTGCCACCACAGATCAGGCTAGGCTGGTTACTATTTTTCCCATCCAACCCATTAATACCTAGGTCATACATAGGTCAACACATAGGTTAAGGCAGTGGATCAGAATTGAAGATGTGAGAAACTAGAAGCAGGCTATTTGATCTACATCTCACATAGAGGCTGTATGCACAGAGATTAGTCACACAGACGGAAGTGAGACCAACTGAGTGCCAATTTCATATGCTAGCCCTGTGATTTGCCCAAGGCACATATACTTCTCTGAGGCTCAGGTCCCTCATATATAAAATGAGGAAGTGAATTGGCACTCCCTTAGTATTATTACTAACTCCCTCAGAATTTTTATAAACTCTAAATGAGTTAAAACTAAAAATAGTGAAAGAGTACTTGGTACATCACAAATAATACCCAAGTGTCTGCCATTGGTAAAATCACAGGACAATTAGCATTTGTAAAATACAACAGGACACAAACTAATGATAATATAGACTAATGATAAAATACAAACTAATTTAAAATCATTATTATACGTCTAGCAGCCCTTTCTCCTTATGCATTTTCCTTATCAGCAGATACTTGTAGTACGGCTGCTGTCAAGTTCATAATATCTTTTCAAATTAAGAAGAAATGAGCCTGAGAATTTTAGAAATAAATACAATTAATCTTGGAGATATGGACTACTTAGAAAAATTGAGCAAACAAACAAAAAACTTTAATCCATTTACCTGACACAGAAGCTGGATAAGCATAAAAAAAGAATAGGTTTAGGTCTTCAGATTTTAGCATCACTTAATTTCTCTGTGTACTCTCTCCTCACTGACTCCAAAAAACTGGGGGCCCCCAAAGGGATGAATGGATACCTCATCATTGCAGAAATGTGGGGGTTTCTGACCTGAGCCAGAACACAAGCTCAGGGCCTGGGCTCTTGGGAAAAAAAAAAATTATATATATATCCTACATTTTAAAAATAAGTATTGATAAAACGAGAGAAAATGAAAAAAAAAAAAACAAAATCCACCCACTAATTGATGCAGGCCAACCTGGCAATGCTCATAATGAGTAAGGAGGAAATAGTAAATGACGTGGCTTCGTGAAGGGTTATTTCCTGTAGCACGTGCCTTGCATAACGAGCTCGCTTATGTTGGCTGAGTTGATAAAAAAAAAAAAATAGGGACGGGTAACGGGTATGGAACACAATTGAATGTTAAGATAACCTGGAGATGTTTTCATTAAAAAAAAAAAAAAAAAGAGTCTCCTGGAGCCCGTGATGATGTAGCACTCCTAACTACTTCCAGTTGGGTGCTGCCCCGTTCAAATTTAATTTTGCTCAAATAAACTCTTAAACATTTTTAAAAAAAATAGGGAAATGAAATAGCTAACAAATACGTTTTCCTTCACAGGTAGGAGGAATACTTTACTTGTAATGCTCCCGAATTAAAGAAATGTCAAAAAAAAAAAAAAAAGCTTTAAAACACGATGAAGTGTCGACCTAAAGATAATGCCTTGGGTTTCCTCGCTGAGAGTCTTTGTGCCGTTCCCCGATTGGTGAGGAAAGTAATAAAGCGGCACTTGAGTACGAAGAGGATGACCTCTTTTGGTTTATTTGGCTTCTTAATATAATAGTCAGTGAGCTAGCTAATTAGCTTGGCACAATTTCAAGCGCTTGGATCCTAGGAGGTAATAGAGTACAACCGAAGGCCTCTCTCGGCAAGAAGAGCTATCGCCCGTCCTTTCCCAGGAGGCATCCTGTGGGAAGGACTTTCAGCAGTTTTTTTATCTTTGCCACTGATTTGGAATAAAGAAAGACGGCCCTTTAATTCATCCCAGTAATGTTCAGCAGCAGTGTGCACGTACGACACTGCGTGCTCTGCGTAAGGGAGACATTAAGAAAAGCGACCGTGTGTTGTTATCCAGGCAGCAAGCCTTTCCTCTTCAGATAAATATGTAGTTTGGAAAGTTTCATATCCCGACAAATGATCCTAGCATATAAAAATTATAGGGGTGTCCCCTGGCTGGATAGCTTGTTGGTTGGAGCATTATCCCTGAGCACAGATGTTGCTGGTTCAATTTCTAGGTCAGAGCACATAGAAGAACAGCTCCACGCTCCTCTCTCTCTCTCTCTCTCTCTCTCTCTCTCTCTCTCTCTCTCTCTCTCTCTCTCCCTCTCTCTTTGCCTCACTCAAAAAAAAAAAAAAAGAAAGAAAAAGAAAAAAATATCCATAGACAAGTCAAGAACCTTCTATAATCTTCCTCTATTAGAGAGACTATATATAAAAATGCCCCACAAAGGACTTGAATGATAGATTCCAGAATATTCCACTTGTTTTTCCTCAAAATCTGGAGCTTTTGGTTTAGCATGCTTCCTTTTGAAAACATGGCTTTCCCAGTACCTTGACTACAGAAGAAGCAGCCATGGTCCAGCTCACTAGATGTCTGATCTGCCTGATACATGTATTTTTAACTAAAAATTAGTGAACCAACCTGCTCAGAAGTCTATTCTGTTGTAAAATTTGTTGTATCGGACCACCGCTTCATGTGCGAGAACTGGGAGATACTCGCAGTGAACAGAAAACGTGACATTTTAGAAGCCAGTGGGCTTACATCCTGTTCTTGGCGTCACCAGTCTATGACTTTGTCACTAGGCTCAGCACACAAATACCAGGCCTTTGACCAGCACTGGGGAAGTTCTGCTAGGGTTTCAACTTTAGAGTTCACCCAATCCACCCAAATTTGACTTCTTCCAGACAGACCAAAGTATCCTCAAGTTGTAATCCAAGAAACTTTCTAGGAAGTGACTATGACAGTCTAGAGAACATTTGAGAGACCCAAAATGCCTGCTTCTCTTTCTTACCTGCCTAGTCAATGGGATTGGCCAGCTAACTCCATATTTCTCAGCCCCATTATTTTTAGTCAAGTCAATGACCCTGTATTCAATCCAGATGAACTCAGTCTCAAGCAGGTGATCTGGAGGCTTCAAATCTGGGTCCTCAGCATCCCAGGCTGATACTCTATCCACTGTGCCACCACCTGGTCAGGCTCCCCTCTTATTCTCTCTCTCTCTTTTCTATTTCCAACTGCTATTTTTTCCTTCTCTCCCAACATTTTGTGTCTTTAAGGACTAGTTTTAACAATCTTTCCTACAAGCTCAGTTAGTTCTCTGAATTTCTCTATCATTTTCTCAACTGGAATGTCCCTCCCTGGAAAAGATCACATCTATGGTCTTCTCCCCTGGAGGCTGTGACTGCCAGAATCCGTACCCGTCCAGTTGTCTGCATTACTCATAGCCACCTCCCCGCCAGCTTGAAGTCATCCTGTGCTCTTGGTTCATTGATCTCATGATCTCCAAGACATTCAGAGTCCGGATATCATCAACATCATCAAGAACTGCTTCACATCTGAATCATTGTTTTTACATCCATCCATCCTTCCTCTCTGAAAATCTCTGTCTCCGGCTCTACTGTCCCTCTCTTTTCAAAGTTCTTTTTCTCAAAACTCAATATTTTCAGTCCCATTGCCTGTTATTTTTCCCCGTTAGCCTCCATCTATTCATGACCCCTTTCTAATGTAAATCACCTCATCAATTATTTCATCTGTTTCCTCACAACGCACTAAACTTCTTTGTCCCATCTCCCAGGGAAGTCTCAATACTGCATAAGTGTACTGTTTCACAACTATGTCCAGAGCTTAAATCTACTATTTATTGTTTACCAAAATAATATTTATTGATCGATTCTAGGTTCTAGGTACAAATTAGTTACTAGGGATACAAGAGGAGCAAACTAGTCATAGTCTCTTCTGCAGAGCTCTCTTTATTTAGAGAGAAATAGAGGCATTGATGAAATAATAACATAAATAAAAATGCAAATACGTTGAGGGCCAAGTTCATAATATGGCTCAACAGGTACTCCAAGATGGAAAATCTACTTACCATTTTATGTTCATATGGGGTCACAGTATCTTTTCCTGCAATTCTTAAAAGATACTTTCTCTGCCTAGAAAATGTTCTGAGTAAGTCCTGCTTATCTGTTTGATCTTCTATTTTCAGGGAGATAGGTAGGTGTCCCACAATGTATTCTTTTGGCACTTAAATTGTCACCTACTATGGTGGTAATAGATTTTATTACCCAGGTTAATTTTAAGAGACAGGCAGTAAAATGGAAAATAAACTACACTTCCAAAGGAAGCTTATGCTATATGTTGGAAAGCGTAAAAAAAACCCAAAAACTTAAGGTATGGTTAGAAATTAGAAAAAAGAATGTGGTAGATGAAGAACTTACCACACACAGAGAGAAGGAGACTGGCTACACGTAAGAGGAGGAGAGAATTGTATATCTGCTAATAATAAGAGGATTTAGGGAGGAGAGATGCTTAGACAGAACTAGTGGGAAACTTTTTGTAGGATACTATTTAACTACAACTTATCGGTTTCTTTAAGAAAGGCCACAATAGAGATTTACATTATTCTTAAAGCCTTCTGGTAATTGAATAGTGTTTCCTACATTTTCGTTTGGAGGGTTGAAAGGAGTAAAAGTTTCCGTGCAGACACAGGTTGGAGCAATGTGAGCTACATGGTAATTATTTGATGCTTAGGACATTGTGTTGTAACTGTTCGTTAACTGTTTTCCTCATTAAATTGTAAGCCCTATGAAGGCAAGAATCTAATTAATTAACTGGGTTATAACAGTGCCAATGACAGAGTAAGTGATCAAAAAGTATTTAAGTAAATGTAAAAATTAATTAATAAACGTATGAATGAACATGTTAGATATTATGACCTAATTGAATTTGCCAATAAGACATCAGAGGCTAGCTATTCAAAGTTGTATAATGGATATTAGGGGGACAGTTATTGCAACAAATTTTAATTCTCCTTTAGAAAGACATATAAACATTTAAAATTATGCACTATTTTACCATTATTTGATTGTGAAAAGACTCACCATTGGAATACTCTTATTTTCTTGAAACCAGTAATAAATAATGTTCCATCACTTAATGTTCTTGAGATCATGTGTGTGTTACAGACAAAAAAAGCATAGTCAATAGATTTATTTTTTGCCTCACATTTTTAAAAGGGAAGAGGGGGAAGAGAGAGTTTAAAATGTGGGAAGGAGAGAATCCAAAACGCATGACAATTCCAAATCGTGTGAAAAGCATGTGAAGATGTTAGAGAGAAAGAACTGAATAGATGTTGCAAGAAGTCAAATAGCTCCTTAGTAGGAAAGTAATGTTAGGTTTATTTTCAAAAGTGTTTTATTTAATAAATCACTTCAAATAATTAGGACTGCCTGATTCTTGGCTCCTGGTATGCATGTGTGAGCACACGGAGCACACACAGACATGCAGACACGGATGTGCACACACTTCACACTCGTGGCTTGTCTACAGCACGGACTGTTGTCACTTTTGCCTTCCTCTTTTCCCGTTAAGCCTACTAATGGTTAGTTTTCTTTCAAATTTAATGTTGTTAAATACATTCAGTACTTAACTTGATTTTCGTAAAGAGAGTCTAGAACCTTTCTAAATACCAAATATGACACCATGCTCCCTTGCTTAGCTGTTTAACTCTTTGCCATCTCCCAACTTAGGTCTAAACTTCTTTGCATGACTTGTGTGACTCAGCAAAATCTTATCTAACAAGGGGCGCAGCCATAATTGCATTTGTAATTAATTCTCTCTGATAATTCCATCACAACGGTCGTTCTTGCCATGTTCAGAATTGTGCCTGGCCTTTTCTTTCATGGATGCTGTGGCAGACTCTGGTTTGCCAAGCCTACATAATGAACGCAAAAATGTGGGTGCACCATAAAGACCTCTGTTATGTGATTTATACTTTTTGGCAAAGTTATTTGATTTTCAGTCGCTGATATATGTGTTTTCCTATGACGTGCTTCATGAAGTATTTAAAAGCTAATAAGGAGAAAAAGAACTATAATCTTAACATTTAATATTTCATATATTTAGTACAGATATAAAGAAATATCGTCATAGAAAGTGGCATAAATCCAATATATACATAAGTCCATAATGTAAATACCCCTTTTAAAACTGTGGTGTTTAAGGACATGTAAAATATTCCATTTTAAAGAACACATGGCTCTCCTTTGCTCTTAATATTGGTGAAGAATACAGAGACCCTGTATTTTTAACCTGGCATTGATTTGATGCTTTTGGCATTTCATGGATAATTTTTTAGAAAACAAAAACTTTTTTAAATGACTAGTTTAAAAAAAATCACTAGTAATGTTTCCAAAATTATCTTCTCTTTTCTGCTTTTAAAAGCTCATCACAAGGAATAAAATTCAATGCAATCTTAATGAATCAGTCTTATTGTGAACATATTATTGCTGTACCATGTTAACTAGTAATACCTTCAGAAGTTATTGAGGGGTTTAGGCTATTTTCCTTAGTCTGTTTGTTTCTTGAATTTTTTAAATGTCCATTGTGGTCATTTTTAAATCTTTGCTGGCTTGGGGAACACTTATTTATTTATTTATTGCTGATGCCGAGGCTGCCAAATTATAACAATGATACAAATTCATTGAACATAAACTATGTACAAGATATTTTTCTAAGTACTCTATATGTCGTAAATCATCGAATCTCCACATAAGGTTATGTCCATTGTATAGGCGATAAAATGGAGGCAGAGAGACTTACAGTGCCGCTAGTATATATCAGGAAGTCTTAAACACAGTGAAGGTAATGCAGACATTTTTCTGCCCTCCTGGAACTAATAGTTTACTGAGCGAGCAAAGCACAAATGAGTGTAGCAGGGGGAATCTATCCTATTCCAGCTATAACCCCTCTAAATACTTTGTATTATAAAGTTGAAGATTTCTATCTTAAGGAAAAGTAATCATATTTTATATACTTTCCTCAAATAAGCTAATATTTTAACAAGTATACTTTTCTTGTCAAATGAATTAGTAATTATAAGTTTCACAAGCTTCTTACATTTTACTTTGATTAAATCTACAAAGAGCTAGAAATTAAAATTAAACAAGTTTTTGAAAAATCTTTTTAGATTCACTTGAACAGCTAGAATGTTTTTAGGCTAACCCATGTAATTTAAACTTTAGGAAGAGGACTATTCTGCCAAGTCATGAATTCATAGGGCCACCCAGGTAAAGGCACAAAATTGAGTCCCAAATACATTGAAAATCTACTACTACAAATTATACTTTTTCAATTACTAATTAATTTTACTGTTCTGTTGGATAATAATGGGGGGGGCAATATTTGATTCCTAAATCAGTTTGTTGCTATGACGAAGCTGTAGCTATTATATTACAGTGTTATTGTGGAAATTTCTTTCTTTGTCAAACAATTAGCATTCAAATAGCAGTATGATTTCTAGAACAATTGTTCTTTTGAAAGTCTCCTTATATACTTTATGGAATTTATGAGGCCCTTGAAATTGTAAATGACATTTAGTATTCTTGCTTTTCTGAAGGACAGGCTACATGGCTTGTGGAAGACACGCAGCAGGATCTCTGACCAAGACACCGAATCATCGGTCTGTGGAGCATTGTTTACTTGCCGTTTACTCTTTGATAAATCCTTAATAAGTAAAATATTAGCTGATGAAATTTATCTGGTCAGCCAGATTTCTTCATTTATTGAGAGAGTAGATGAGAATTTTGAAGATTAACACCACACCTTGGGCTTTCTAAATGATACAATCAAGTATTATTTTATTGGAAAAATACACTTAAGTACTAGTGGATTTTAAAGTCATTGGAAGAACTTAACTCTTTTGTTAGCTGTTTGCCCCCTCCTTTCAGCTGACTGATTCAACCAGAAAACGAATAGGAAACTTTGGTGTCAAAAAGGTTATGACTCTGCCTTCTCACTAAAGTAAAGATAAAAGGAATGGTCCTTCCCCACACAATTTAGAGAATTATCACATGCTTCCAGAGATAAGGAAATGAAAACTCAGACTTTTTTGGGAGGGTAAGGGTAAAAAGGGGGAGGTTCGCTGTAGCTCATGTTTTTCATTAACCTTTTCCTTACTTTTTCAAGGGTATTTTCTACCCTGTGTTCAAGGCCATGAAAAGATGATGATTTCCTATTAAAACGTGCAAACCAGTAAAGACAAATTTTACATTACAAAGCATGTCTATCTAAATGATTTAAATAAAACAGTACTTTATTATTACTATGCCTTAATATTTATTTACTTTGTCCAAGGATTTATTATAAAGGAGCTATTTAGGCTCCAGTTATAAAGTCAAACTTACTGTGAACTTTTTATTTTTAGGATAAACTTAAGTGAATTTCTTTTAGGAGAAACAACTAGTTTCATTTACTCAAATTGTGTTGCCAAATGAACCCCAAAACTTTAGTAAAGATTTTAAAGAATAGGGAAATAAGGCAAAATTCATAAAGTAAAACCAAAAAGGGAGAAATATAATGAACTCATCAGAAGCCAATAATGGTGTCTGTAATTTGAAAATCATAAGTAAAATTCATGACTATATTTTGTTCTCACTTCTCGTACTTTTGACTATTTCTACTATGTAATAGAGAAAAAATTTGAAGCAACGTTAAAACTTTGTGCTATACTAAGAATATGTTTTCCTTTAAAATTTGAATTTAGCGTAATTTGAAGCCCTGTGGCAAGATTACAGAACAGGTTATATTGTAGCTTGTTCTTTTTCTTGAGTACTAACTATGTTTCCAAACCTCACTGAGACATGTCTTCCTTTGTCCCATATACTTTTTGGTACTCATTAGGCTAAAATTACTGGCAAAAAGAAAAACAAAAACCCATAAATAGTTTGTGGCTGGGTGGTCTATAATTTCAAGAATTAGTTATGGTTTTACAAATTAACTCCTGTGATTGTTCTGCACACATTTTATTAGAAAAATGTCCTATGTGGAGACTTTTCCTTCTGGGGGTGTGGGAATGTTTTTCCTTTCCATTTGTGGGTTGGAAGCTGCATTTGTAGTGCAAATGTTACAATTTATTTAAAATACTCTAATAAATATTTTGCCTTGGGTTTATAATTCTCCTTTAGTTAAGTCATATTTAAAATAAATACACATACAAGTGACTGACTATACCTGAAAACATGGCAAAAAAGTAAAAAAATAAATTTCTGTGATACTAATTAAAAGTGACAAGTTTTTAAAGGGACAAAAATCATTTAAATTGGTAGCATCAGTTTGCCAGTCTGAAGTACAGCTTGAAGAAAACAATTTTATTTAGTTTTGGTAGTAGCACAGTGGGATATGTACACTGTTAGTTCATGGTAATCTGGGAACTAGAGTCTAGTTCTCCTGTTTTTTGCTTCATGACAGGATCATTACACGTGTTTATATAAACCCTTGCTGTCTTTTCAAATTAATAGAGAAGTAAAGGAAAATTCAAAGAAACTTATGTAACTAATGGACAACTTTTCCCTCTACTAATACCAATTACAATACGTAGTTTTTTATTACCCTCTTTCTCCTTTCAACATCTCCCACACCCCTGTGGGCTTTGATTATAATTAAAATGCTTTATCCATGTAATGGTGTAAGCCCTTCCTATAGATTACTCACTGTCTCCATTTAAAAGCTTTTCTTGAAGCCTTAACTAAGTCATATAATGTTTAAACCAGGGAGTTTCAGAGAAACAACAGAGTAAGGTGGAAGAAAGTGAGAAAATGGGCTGGGCATTTTTATGGCACAAAATTTCATAATACAGTGGGTTTTTTTTTAATTGTCAGACTCATTGTGATTTCTAATTATAATTTTTCTCTTTCTGGAGCCAGATCTAATGGTGTCCTACTGCACATTTTTTCTTAATCCCTTCAAATAAGCATTTGAATTCTAAACAGACTCTAAAAAATTAATTCTTAGATTTGCTAAGTCTTTCAGAATATAAGTTATTTTAAAAAGTAAAATTAAATATGATTTTTAATGAAAAAAACATTATATTTTTTCAAATGGGGACTCAACTTCATTCTGATATTGTGCAGCTCTTTAGTTAGAGTATATGAATTTTCCTAGTTAATATATATATATAGCTAAGGAAGTAGACAAAATCCTCAAATATTCTAGAAAAGAGTTAGTCATAACTATTAGAGGATTAGAAATGCTAGCCCAAATTGAGTCTTTTCCCCTTGTTTATTTCAAGTCCAAACAAATGTATAAGGGCTTAAAAGTTATTTCAAAAATATGTCTCAGAAATCCCAGTCACATGAAGTTATAGATGTACGTAAGTGAAACATTTGTAATCAACAGGAGAACCACACAGTAAGAATTTGAAAAAAATAGTTGTAACTCAATGCTTGATAGATACCAGATGACATATGCATGTATGTTTTCCAGTTTTTTGGGGTAACATTTAAAAATAATTTTATCCAAATCTATATTAAACAAAACCATATTATACTGAAGCAGCAGTTTGCCACCTATAAAAAAATAAGAAAGTTAAAAAACCAAGGCATTACTTGTAATATTAAACTGAAATGATTTTTGATCAAATATAGGTCGGTTCCAATTTCTCAGTACGTGTCTTAGGTTATTTTTAAACTAGTTAAATCACAGAAATATTACTTTACTCTAACTTCCTTGTCTTTGGTAATCATGTGTTTTGGTTTAGAAGTCTTAAATATATTCAGGCTGCCACTGTCTCTCTGTTGCTCATTTTCTTTATAAAATACATAAAAGCTAACCTAATTTCTATGAACTATTTGTTTAGATCATTTATCTAATGATGTAGGGATTTCTTTAAGGCTCAGATCTGGCTCTTCCTTTTTTTTTTTCTCTTTCCATTTTCTCTGCCTCACTAATCTCAGAAAATGTCATTTAAATCCCCTCTTTATATTAGCAATTCTCAAATTTATATCCTCAGTCAGGACCATTTTTCTCACATTCAGTCCACCTAAGCAATGGCTGACTTGACACGTGCTCCTGTTTGTTCTGCAAATGCCCCAAGTCTAACACGCCAATAATGGAACACTCAGTTTTTATTGTTAACAACTCTTACCCACTCCAGCCTTCTTCATCTCAGCTAATGGCATTCACTTCAACTGGGCTAGCCAAGCCAAAACTTGTTTCATTCTTTCATATTTTTAAAAAAGTTATACAGACTTAAATTTTTTAGAGCACTTTTAGGTTAATGGAAAAATGGAGGGGAAAGTACAGAGTTCCCATAAACCCCTGCTCCACACACCTCCCCCTTTATCAACATCCCCCACCAGAGAAGAACATTTGTTACAATTGACAAACCTACTTTGACACATCATTATCACCTATAGTCCTTAGTTTACCTTAAGGTTCCTCTTGGTGGTGCCCATTCTGTGGGTATTGACAACTATGTAATTGTCATTGTGGATTTCTCTCTGTTCTTCCTTACCTCCGTTCCTAGTTCAAATTAATCTACAGCATATATGGATTTCACCTATAATGATATTTTCTGAGTTTATCTTCCATACTGATACTGATTCTTACCTCGCATCTGGAATAGAACAGTAGACTCCAAAGTGCCTTCTCAACTTTACTTATCTTGACACACCCCTTACCACCAACAAATGGATTCTATTAATAGCAATCAAATCAGTTCACTATGGCTGGATGGCTTGTGATTGTACCTAAAACAAAACGCAGTCTCTTTCAAGATATTTTCCAATGATATATCTGATAAGGGGTTAATATTTAAAATTTATAAAGAACTCATACAGCTTAATACCCCCCAAAATTCCAATTAAGAATGGACAGAGGATCTCAATCAACACTTCTCCAAAGAAAACACACAGATGGCTAATACCCATATGTCAAGGTATTCAATGTCACTTCATCATGAGAGAGATGCAAATTAAAATCAAAATGAGATATCATTTCACACCTGTCAGAATGGTTATCATCAATAAATCCACAAACAATATGTGCTGACGAAGATGCGGAGAAAAGGGAATGCTCCAGCACTGTTGGTGGGAATGCAAACTGGTGCCGCCATTGTGGAAAGCAGTATGGAGTTACTTCCAAAATTAAAAACAGAGTAGCCTATAACCCAGCTATTCTACTTCCGGCCTAATATCCAAAGAAAGCCAAAACACTAATTCAAAAGTATATATGCACCCCAATGTTCACTGCAGCATTATTTCCAATAGCCAAGGTCTAGGACCCCAGGTACCCATCAATAGACAAGTGGATGAAAAGTGCAGTGATACATAGATACGATGCAATATCACTTGGCCATAAAAAATAATGAAATCTTACTACTTGCAACATGGATAGACCTAGAGGATATTATGCTAAATGAAATGTCAGAAAGAGAAACATAAATGTCACATGATTTCACTTATATGTGAATCTAAATGACAAAACAAACAAACAAATAAAACAGAAACAACTCATTGATACAGAACAAATTGATTGTTGCCGGATTGAAGGCAAGTTGGGGGACTAGGTGAAAAAGGTGAAGGGGATTAAGATGTAAAAATTCAAAGTCACAAAATAGTCACGGGGATGTAAACTACAGCATAAGAAATAGAGTCAATAATTTGTAATAACGGTATGCTCCCAGGTGAATATTAGAATTTGGGGGGGAATCAACTTGTAAATAACATAAATATCTAAAATCTACACTGTTTGCCTGAAACTAATAGAAAAATAATTAACTGTCAACTGCAATTAAGAAGTTTTTTTGAAAAAAAATTAAAATCCAATCTCTTTTCATAATCTACATAACTTTGCCAGTCTTTCTAACCTCTTGTTGTATTGCTGTCTCCTACACTCACATCCGCCCAGCTGCATGACTGTCCTCTTATCACTCAAATCTCCACACCCTTGTTTGCTTTAGCGTCATTACACAGCTGTTTTCTGTCCCAGAGCCTCTGCCAGTTCCCACATTCTTTATGTGGCACAACCTTTATATCAGTTAGGTCTCAGTATATACAGTCACTCTGAAAAAAGCCTCCATTTGTCACCTGACCCAAAACATGGTTATAATCCAAACTCAACTCTATTATTTTCTTTTATTGAGAGAGTGAGAGAGGGACAGACAAGGACAGACAGAGAGGGAAAGAGATAAAAAGCATCAATTCTTCATTGTACAGCTTAATTGTTCATTGCTGCTTTCTCTTATATGCCTTGACTGGGGGCTCCAGCTTAGCCAGTGACCCCTTGCTCGAGCCAGCAACCTTGGGCTCAAGTCAGGGACCTTGGGCTTTAAGCCAGTGACCTTTGAGCCGAAGCCAGCAATACTCAAGCTGATGACCTCATGCTTAATTGGTGAGCCCACACTCAATCCTGCGATCTCAGTTTCAAACCTGGGTCCTCAGCATACCAGGTCAATGCTCTGTCCACTGCACCACTGCCTGGTCAGGCCAGACTCAGCTATATTCTAACTAACTTTGGGCAATTTTTAAAACTCTGACTGAGTCTCAACTTTATTTTTATTCTATAAAACGAGTAAAAAATAACAGAATGTACTTCATATGTTTGTTGAGATCGTATGTGATTACTGTGCACAAAGTGCTTAGAATATATGTAGTAGCTGATAATAGGGTAAGCACTCAGAAATTACTATTGTTTTGCTTCTATATCTTTTTTCTTACTTTTCATCAACATGTTTAGATTTTCTTTTTTCTCAAATGTACTCAGCCAGCAGCATTGGGTTTATAGCATCGGGTTGTCAGACTTTCCCTTCTTATTAGTCCCAAATGGCAAAACACCTCTTGTTAAAATTTGATTGTAGATTAATTATCTTTTCTGGTATCAGTACTTTCACTTGGAGGGGTCCAGATAAATTTATTATATTCATAACAACCATGTTTTTAACCTTCCTCTTAAGGTTTGAAAACAGAAGTACTAAGAAAAATATGTTTCAAATTGTTTCACAGAATATCGAGACTATTTTCTGTGAAATAATGCAAAGGAGAAGCCAGCAGGCACCTAAACTACCTGCTTCTGTCAAGTGTGTTGGCTTCTGGCAGTAACTCGCCTTCATTTGCATTTATCAACATCCACATGCCTAGTAAGAATGTGATAGCAGCAATGTCAATAGAAAAAAAAAACAGGTGAATTTTAAGTTGATATTTCTAGAAGGAAAACATTATATATATAATAATATGTTATATATAATTTAATAACATATAATTATTATATATAATATAGATTATATCATAATCTATATTATATAATTATATATATATAATATATATAATAAACAGGCAATTGACTTTATTCCCTATTCAGTTTCTTAAACATATATCCATATTAAGAAGTCTATAGGACCATTCTATAACTAATTTGAAAATAAGAAAAAAAGCTAATAAGTTTCTAAAATATTCAGGTAGTGGTTGGGCTTTCAAAAGTAAGAATCAAAAATTTTATAGAAAATAATAATTTCCATATTTTGGTTGATTTTGACAGCATCATCATCATCAAGCATTTTCTATACGCTCTCTGGTCTAAATAGATTTTTTTAATATAAAGAATGTGAGGTTTCAGATATCAAAGTCAAGCTACATTCCTTTGTGAATTGAAGATTTTTAATTATCTTTCTCTGCATAATGTTTAGCTTTAATTACTTTAGAAAACATACAAACCACACACAGCAATAACTTTTATACTTATGTTGACAAGAGTTTAACTATGCTCAGAGCACTACAAAAATCCATCATCTAATCCCAATGGCTCTGGAAAAATAATGCTAAGAAACCTAAGTTTAATTTAAATCGGTAGTAAACCAAAGAAGGAATAAAGATAACTATCCTCAGATTAATAAACATTCTGACAATTTTGAAAACAATGATTACTACAACTTTCTTATGTGTAATTGCTAATTTTCCAAGGCACAAAATTAAAGACCAAAAAAAAATTCACCACATAATTATACTATACCATAAGTAGCAAAATCCTTATCTGGATTTCAGTGTCTGCTACCATACCAAGTGGACTAACAGTGTTATTTTTTTTTGTTAACAGCTTTTAAAATAAAATATTAAAGTTGGAGACTACAAAATAGATTAAGTTTCCATGGGGGAGGGGTGTTGTTTTCGTCCACATTTAGGTTTAAAGAGTTTAGCACTAACTTGTAAAAGAACCAGCATAAAGCCTTCCTGTATGCATTGTTAAACATATGTAACCGCACTGAGGCACACCTTTCTCTTCAGCTTGTGATTTCTGTATGTAAAATAGTTCAGTGTAACTCAGAGCAGAGGTTTAAAGTGAGAGTTGGCTATAAAATAATAAAGACATTAATGCATGCATACGAATTTATAAAATAAAAGATATACCCAATGGGACTTTAACAAAGTTTTATTTACTGCTGGTAGTTTAAAATAGTTTACTTTACTTTTAATAGGAGTTTAATTGACCAACATTTCCTAGAAGAAAACCATAAAGATTCAAATGATTTAGAAAGAAGGGCACTATTTAAGATAATAAAAACTAAATAAAGTATCATAGAGAAGAAAAGCCAAAAGGCTTGGAGTCAAAAAGGCCTCTGTTAAAGTTCTGAATCACCATGTACAATCTTAGCATCACTGGCCATCCATGTCTGATCTGCCAAACAAAGTTACTTATACTTAAATAAACTAAGAAACAAAATAGGAACAGACTCAAAGGTACGGAGACAGCTGTCGAAGGAGATGAAGGGGTTGGGTGAAAAAGATGAAGGGATTAGCAAAGAAAAAAACCCTTTTGTTGGGCAGATAAAATATATTATGCTCACTTTGTTAAAGATGGTGCTGCCCACATGGAAGTTCGTTGATATTAATGTGTGTTCTGGAACAGGCTGTGAGCAGGCCGGGTCGTTATAGCCTAAGGCTTAGTTTTAAGAGTAAGCTCTTCTCCACACCCTTGACTGATTGGATGATGTAGGGTGGTGATGTAGGGAGGAATCCCATTATGCCTCAGATGGGTGACTTTGTATCAGAGACTTCCTTGTTTGTATAATTGGATTAAAGGTTTTAAATCTATGCTATAAAGTGGGAGAAACCAGTAGCTTGATCTCTCAGTTCCTGGGTTCCTGAGGTTAGTATTAGAGAGGAGAGCAGAGTAAGGCCACGTGAAGGCCAGGAGAAGCAGCCGAGATGGCAGAGTGCTGAGGAAGAAGCCAGTTTGTTAAGAGTTTGTGCAGGAGGAGATGGGGAACAGAGGTGAATAAGTCTGGTGAGCTGGAAAGCTTTGATGCTAGGAAACTCAATAAGTCAGTAGCTTTGTGAGCACTGAATGAGTGGGTTTTGGAACCCAGAGTGTGTTTTTGCTTGCCTGCCGGGTGCAAGCTAGAATTAAAGCTGATGGCTCACCAGTTCTTGGCTCCTGTGTTTCATTACCGACTGTTCGAATCTAATGCGAACCTGCATTGGCCAGGCGGCTGTGATGGTGGCCGCGACTATTGGCTTTACACCTTTATAATCAGAAAGAAAGTATGGGGATTACAAGAGGGAAAGGGGGTGGAGGAGGTAGAAAAGGGTAAAAGGGGGGTGATTTATGAGGGAGGGAGACTTGACTTGGGGTGGTCAACACAAAATACAATATATGAATGATGTATTGTAGAATTGTAACCTTGAGATCTATGTAATTTTATTAACCAATGTCAACCTAATAATTTCAATAAAATTAAAAATATTAGAGATGTTTCAGTAAAATTTATAAACCATGACCAGAACTATCCTGTTTATGATAACAACAATACTCATTCTCGCCTGACCAGGTGGTGGAGCAGTGGATAGAGCATCCAACTAGGATGCAGAGGATTCAGGTTCGAGGCCCCGAGGACACCAGCTTGAGCACGGGCTCATCTGGATTTAGCAAAAAGCTCACCAGCTGGCTCGAGCACGGGTCTAATGAAGGCCCGTGGTCAAGGCACGTATGAGAAAGCAATCAATGAACAACTAAGGTGTCGCAACAAAAAACTGATGATTGATGCTTCTCATCTCTCTTTGTTCCTGTCTGTCTGTCCCTCTCTATCCCTCTCTCTGACTTTCTCTCTGTTCCTGCAAAAAAAAACAAAACAAAACTCATTCTTACAGTAACAATAAATGACATATAATCAGGACTTACTCTATGCCAGGTACTATTATGTAAATTAACCCATTTAATCCTTCTTAGTATTCATATTTTACAAACGTGAATACTGACTGACCCACTGAAAATTAAAGACTTGCTCAACATTATACCAAGGAAGAATTCCAACCTAAGAGGTTGACTCCAGTTTTCCCCTTTAAAGTACTAAACATGATAATTAGTAAATTTCAAATAAATATGTACAAATATTAATCTATTCATCTAAATATACATAAAATATCTTTCAGAAAAAGGAAAAACGTAGAAACAAAAATGAAAATCAGAAATTCAGCAACTGTTTTAATTTAAAAGATGAGTAACTTTGAGTTCACTAAGAGCTTGTCTGTCTTTCTAGTGAAGAATATGAAACATGATCATCCACATATTGCCACGATACCATTGTAAGCCAATCCCCTCCATTGTAGACAGTCATCAAGACCTCCCTTGTACCAGTTCTGATCTTATTCAACTATTTCCAAGTTTATTATAAAATGAACCCAGAAGGTAAACCAGCTACCTCACTAGACTTCAAATATATAAAGAAGAAGAGGTGGAAAAGGAGAAGGAGGAGGAGGCGGAGGAGGAAGAGGAGGAGGAGGAGGAGGAGGAGGAGGAGGAGGAGGAGGAGGAGGAGGAGGAGGAGAAAAATTTCACAGTTTAAAAACATGCTCTTTTTATTTACCATTGAAAATACATCCTATTGCCCTGGCCAGTAGGCTCAGCAGTAGAGCATCGGCCCGGCATGTGGAAGTCCCAGGTTCGATTCCCCGGGCAGGGTACATAGGAAAAACACTCATTTGCTTCTCCACCCTTCTCCCTCTCCTTTCTCTCTATCTCTCTCTTCCCCTCCCATAGCCAAGGCTCCATTGGAGCAAATTTGGCCCAGGCGCTGAAGACGGCTCCATGGCTTCTTCCTCAGGCACTAGAATGACTCCAGATGCAATGGAGCACAGCCCCAAATGGGCAGAGCATCACCCCTGGTTGGCAAGAAAAAAGGAAAAAAAAATCTTATTAATTAGTAATTAAAAGGTCAGGAACAAATGATATCTATAGGGAAGATAGCAGAGTCTCAACTTTGAGAATGTGCTAAAAGCTAGCAGTCACATATTATTTTTAAGTCTAAGGTATATTTTATAGTAGCCTATAAGTGTATTATCATATAATTATTTCACGTAATTAAAAATTATATATATTTTAAATTAAAATAATATTTTTTTCTTTATTATTACACAAGTATTATATGAATAACATAGAAAAAGTCTTAACATCTTGTTTGCTCCCTCCTAGTCTATGGCCATATGCCTAGTAAATCTTTGCCCTTACTGAGAGGCTACTAAGGGTAATCTGAAGAAATTTGAACTTGATTACTGCAAAAAATACGGTCCTGCCATCTTTAAAATTATAAAGGTTGGAAAATATGATTTCAAGTTACTAATTATTCTCTGTGTGAGCTTATAGTTAGAGGTTTGAGTCCATTTTTTACCTACTGAAGCCTTTCTGTGTGTAGTAAAGAGCTGGTGAACTACTGAACAATTCTGGAATGAACAACAGAAGATAAATTGTTTTGCAAACCAAGGCAAAATGCATTGTGCTCTTTCAGATTAAGGTTGTTTCTCTGCAGATATATTTTTTAATAGGGAGGCAGAACTTAGACCAATGGTTCTCAACCTTGGCGACACTTAGAATCACCATTCTAAAATGCCTATTCCAGGGGCTTCCACTGAGAAATTTTACTTATTTATTTTGATTAAGATAAACCAGGGATTTAATAATTTTAAAATCTTCTCAAGTTATTCTCCTATGTACCTGACTTTGGGACCACTGTCTTAACCTAGGTTTAAGGGAGTCTGTTGATCTTCTTTCCCTCCCTATCTTCGTCCTCTTCCTCTCCCTCTTTCTCCTCTTCCTTCTTTTCCTTCTCCATTCTCTGCAGCTAAGAAAAAATTAAGAGTTTGGATTTTCCTGAGTATACTCTTGGTAAACATAGTCAAAGAAATTTTTATTAAGGAATGTTAAACTGTATTGTATATACACCAAAGAGAGAACCGTTGGAGTGGAAGGAGCTAATAATTCTAAGGATACTGTATATCATTCCAGTTTTAAATTTTCTTTTCAGTGTTATAATTCTATTGTATTCCAGGGCATCCATGTTTTATTAAGTGATACAATAAAATTAATCTGTGTTGTGGTGAAGTCTCAAAGGGGCTCTCTCTAGTCTGAGGTACCTTCCATGGCGTGGGGTGACTGGGACTGCAGCAGGACAGTGAGCACAAGAAACAGAGACTCTGGGCTCTCCTGCTCCCTTCTCCTTCTAGGTTAGATGTGGATATGACTTGTGAGTAGACACCTGTTCCCATCCCAATTTCCTGGGGTAAAAAAAAATAGCTGAGACAAATAAAACCCAGTCTGAGTTAGAGTTGATATACATGTTGACCCACATTGTGACTTTGAATCAAAGCCCTCCATGAGAAGGCCACTGTCCAGAGAGGAGGAGGGGAGATGAACTATGACTACATCCAACCCCAGCATTAGAGACCAGGAACTACTGCCATTCCCTCCCCTTGACGAGACCCCCTGGGTGCGGCTCAGGCCCTGAATTCTCCTGAGATCCCTTCCTTTGTGAGTGTGGATTGTCACTTGGATAAATCCTCTGGGCTTTGTTGAGTCTCTGTCCAATTCTTGGAATTTTTCTCACATGTTGACAAGAACCTGTACTCAGCCACTGGGTTGAAGGTTCCCTTGCTTCCCTGCACCCCCGTGAACCCTCCAGCAATGGTATAATCCCCAAAGAAGAAAGCCCAAACACAACAGAAGTGACTCAGAGGAAGTGTCCTGTGGTCTTGAGCCTAAAGTTGTCTCGTCTGTGTATGAAAGGAGGGCATTTCCTCTTTTCCTTCTTAGTTCTTCTGGCTGGTCAAATAATTTGAACAACCTCAGATGGATTAACAGAAGAAAATACCGGAATTTAGTTATGTGTCTGCATATGGTATACATATGGGTGTTCCATAAAAATATGGAGCCCAAGGGCAAATTGAGCAGTTGCCGTTTGTATTCCATGATCTAAAAAGAAAGGAGGCAGTGGTTTTAGACTTCAAAGGGGAGGAAGGCTAGCGACATGGAAACGGAAAAGCCAATGTTTGGTAAAGAAAGGTTTGCTGGACAACCTTTAACAATGGGACACAGAAAGAATTGTAAACGGAGAGGCTGTCATAGGTTCCTCCCTGTCCATCACACTTAGTTTATATTAAACTATAGTTATCCGTGATGAGAACTCCTTTCCTGGAGCGGGTCCCCTCTCTAAATTCCTTTAGGCAATTAGAAGGCCAAGGTGCTTCCTGAGGCTTCTGAATCTTAAAAGTAACTAGCATAAAATAATCAATACATCAAAGAGGCATATTTTCAGGTAGCAAACTCTGCTCCCCTTCAAGTGAAAAAGACCACTATCGCGGATTTATGCAACATGTCAATCACCTTCAGCGAGTTACAAAAATAATGGTACACTGGACACTGGAAGGACACAATGGGATGTGAGGGTGTTGGATCATGACAAAGATGGAAATCTGGAGAGTATGGGAATAACTAGCTTGCTCAGTTCATTTTATAAAAACAAACATACACATACGCACACACACAAAAGAAAGCCACAAGAAAAACAAAGAAGAAAATACTTGCAACTTGATCGGCAGAGAGTTCACACTTTTTTCTTTTTATCCAAAAATATAATCATAACCTACATTTTTGCTTTTTAAATTTCCCCCCTTTAAAAACTTAATGATACAGTACCTGTTGCAAACATGTTACTGTGTAAATAAATTTACTACATCCATTTAATGGCAAGGATGGCTTTTCAATAATTGATTTGGAAGCAACAAAAACTAACCTTAGCATACTTACAAGCCATAAGTTAATGAACTTACTGAATCTGGAAATATTGGTGTTCATGCTGCCTCTCACCATTTCAGCCAAATAAGTAAAGACAGGGATCAGGGATTGAGTCTCTTGTGGGCACTTGATTCAGACAGCCAGTGATCTGAGGAGATGGGAGGTAAGTTCCCAGAGCCACCTCAAGCCAATCTTTTTATAAGGGGAAGGAAAAGGTAGGTAAGGGTTTTGGAATTTCAGGGAGAATTAATCAGATCATAGCCAAAGTTAATTACATCACAGTCAGTGGGCATGCTGTCCTTGGAGCACAAAGGCTTTGTTTGCAGATCCCTGGGGCACAGAAGTGGACTACTTGTAGATCTCCTTAAATTATCTAAGTCTGTGCAGACATCTCAGCTGCTGGAACCACGCTTCTACTGGCATGAACCATTAAGCCCATGGACCAAAACCAAAGTCACCATTACTCAAGCTAAACTTTTAACTTTTGATCTCCCCCTTTCATTATGAGTATTTTGACCAGCATCTTGGAAAATTTTCTCCAGTAAATTCAGAAACAAGCATAAATATATTCATCCCTCAAGACTTTTGTATTTTTGGAATATTAAGAAAAAGCTCTCTGGAGGTGCTGAAATGAAGGAACTTAGGCAAAAGAAAAGAGGTTTGTTGTATGTTTGGCTTTTTTATTTTTAATTTTTTTTTCTAGAAGCTAGATTGTGTCCTTTAAGAACCTTTGCTTTCGGCATTTTTATACAGTACAGCCTGAATGAACCCTGGAGTTGATTTAAAATCCAACAAGGAACACTATAACACTGAGTCTTGTTCAAGATCATCAGTGCGAAGCTCCAGCCTAGGTAAGCTTCAGGTATAGAAGAGTCTAAACCAAGGTTAACTTGGGTGTCCACGTCAGAGCTGGACTTCAGTGTATTCTTTAACCACATTCAGTAAATAGAAAATGTTCTGGGTTCTGGCTGGCTGAGCCACGCGTATGGAAGTGTCAGGTTTGATTTCCAGCCAGGGCACACAAGAGAAGCACCCATTTGCTTCTCCACCCTTCCCCCTCTCCTTCCTCTCTATCTCTCCTCCTCCCGCAGCCACGGCTGCATTGGAGAAAAATTGACCTGGGCACTGAGGACGGCTCCATGGCCTCCACCGCGTGTACTAGAATGGCTCCTGCGGAAACGGAGCAATGCCCCAGATGGGCAGAGCATCGCCCCCTGGTGGGTTTGGTGAGTGGATCCCAGTCCAGGGCATGAGGGAGTCTGTTTGAGTGCTTGCTTCCCTGCTTCTAACTTCAGAAAAGTACCCCCCCCCCAAAAAAAGTTAAATGTTCTGTTTGTACATGGGAATTTGTCTAAGAAGAAAATATTTCTTTTTTTAACTGAATTTACTGAGGTGACATTGGTTAATAAAATAATATAAGTTTCAGGGATATCAATGCATAATACATGTGTACACTTCACTAAAACATTGTTCTTAAATGGAGCCATACCTTAAGAAAAAGGCAAGGAGGTCTGTTCTACGGTGTGTAGCTTGGGAATTATGGCAGGGAGATTACTCATCTTTGAGACTTTGCTTCCCAGACTCCTCTTTGGAAGATCAGATGGAAAGGTTTTTAGTAGTCTTTCATACCTTTAGAAAATTGTCCATCAAAGGGAGCTCAGAGACATTTGTACAGGTAGGATGAAACTTTCATTTCAGATGTACTGAGAACTAATCTAGAGATTGTGACTACAGATGATCCCGTTGTGCCCTTATATGTTGAACAATAGTCTGTGGCTCTGGGCTACTCTTCAGCCCTTTTCCATGTGTATTCTCAAGGAGTAAACACAATAAATATATTATGGCATTCTCAAATGAAGCTATCAAGCTTTCCTTTAAACAATAAAAAAGTTTATATTTTATTTCCACTCAATCTCTCAACTAAAAATTTAAACCTCAACACCACAGTGGGTTTGATTTTTAAAAAATAGCCAGATGATTGAAAAGAAATAGCCAGACATCCTCAAAAGCTAAGTCTATCTGTGATGATCTTGCTAACTTAGAGTGTGGTTTCTTAGCCTGGAGTAGTCCTTGAAAACAGACCAAAAATGCAGAATTTCAGGTCCCATCTCATTTAGTTCCACTAAATCAGAACTTGCATTTTTAACAAGATTTTTAGGGGATCTGTATGAACATTAAAGTCAAGGAGCATTGTTTATGGTATATAATTTGCATCTTCTACAGATGCGCATATGTTCTGGGGAGGTGGAATAGGGAAATATCTTCAGTCATTGCCAGAATTTTCTCACTTGTATCTTTTTAAAGCCTTAAGTGACTGCTGTCAACTGGAATTAAAGATCCACCTTGGGTAAAGGATTCTGGCCAATGACTAATAGTTGGGAAGTCCCTAATTTACATGGGGGTGGGCACACTGGCAATGTCAGGATGCCCCATTGCTATTCTGCCCTTTTAAGCTTATCAGTGTCTGTTAGGTTGCCCTGTAGTTCAAAGTAAGACCCAAGCTCTCTAAATTGTATTTCTTTAGGATTTTAATTTTTTTGAAAAACAAGACAATGATAAGGGTGTGGCTTTAGTTTTGACTGTGCAACACATTCTTCTTATTTGCTTGTAAAATACCAATTAAAATGTAAATTTATAGAAAATCCTAAAAATTATTACTGACTGAAGTTTATGAATAGTTAGAATATATAAAATATCTCTATAAAAATTTAATATTTAAAGCTCTTTTTCATGACATAGTTCTAATTCTGAACGTGAGATTGCATTGAAACCAACTATTCATTTTTTTCTATATTATAATAAAACATTTTTTTTAAAGTATCCATTTCATTGTATTCTATTTTATTGGTCACATTGTAAGAATATAAGAATAATAAATATGTCATTTCATTTGCTGGAAACTATGGAATCATATTATTAATAAAAAATCTGGAGTTACAAAGAACTATCTACAGGTACCTTTTTGGTTAGCTGATTATTTATTCTTGAAGTTGCACAAACAAATCTTGGAATTTCTTGCTTATTTCTGATTTTGTATTGGTCTAAAAGTTATCCTAATGAGTTCCACAAAGTTTTAGCAGTGAAAGCACATACTTCTATACACAATCAGATTTTTTTTTAAAATCAGAAAATGAGACCAATGATAGCTGCTCCATAATTCTGTTGGCCATTTTTTAAAGTTACCATTTATTGATTTTTCCTTACTATGTCCCAGATACTCTTCTGAGCACTTTACAACAATATATGAATGTGAATGGTTCTCAAACTTGGGGCGGGGGATAGAAGATTACTTATATTCTGTACCTAATCGCTCTTTGCCTATAAATTGGTCAGAAGACTCCTGGTGAAGATGAACTAGTTAGTATACTGCTAACTAGTTAGAAAGGCAAAATGTCAGGCCCCATTCCAGAAACACGGGCTAGAGTTCAGCCCTCTGGTTTTAACAAGCTCCACTGGTGTTTCTGATGCACAATGAAGTCTGAGAACCCCTACTTGAGGTACAGTTCATAAGAATTGTCCACTTGAGATCTTTAAAAAAAGTTTCAGGGGGGACATGAGGACCATAAGCACATTGCACAGGATGAAGGAATGAAAAAGGAGAATGCTGGAGAGGAATAGGGTGTCAAGAACACATACTGTTTCACTAAATGGAATTGAGAGAAAGACAGAAGAGAATTCTAGAAGAAATCAATTTAGAAGAAACTGTAGGCAGTTAGTTGCTATTTTTATCCCAATAAAATTGCTTTGTGTGCTTTATAAAATTATTTTCTCATTTGAGGCATATGTGTAATAAAAAAAAAGCACAGATTTTGCATTTCCAAGAGAATGGATAAAATCCACATACAAAAAAAAATACAATAAATAAAAGGGAAAGTTTTAAATTATCTTAAAATAAAAAAATATATACTCTTATTGACCAATGTCACTCTGTTAAAGTTAATTGTCTAAATACAGTTTTGAAAAAAGGAAAGTCATCAAAAAGTTGAAAAAAAATTCATTTCAGACATTGATTAAGTAAATAAAGAAGCTATATAATTACTTCTCAATCTTATTTTCTCATCTATAAACTCTAGATATTAGCTATATCATTGGATTAGTATTAAAATATATAAATAAAAAATGCATACCAATTAATTTGCAATATTTTTAATTTTCACAGAAAAGTAGCTTTAAAAAATTAAGATAACATTCAATATTTGTGAAGTTGTAAAGAAATAAGTATAGTCTACATACTGCTGATAGCCATTAAAACTGGCATACTTTTTTATAATGACTGAATTTCCAAATATATGAAAAGTGAGTGATGGTAATTATGTTTGATTCAATAATTGCATCTCCATGGTTCTACCCTAACAAAAGAATTCAACAGTATCAAATGTTTAGGTATAAAATTTATTGTTAGTGTTTCCTGTCTTCTGCCCTCAATTGTACAAACACTCTTAGATATTTTAACTTATGTGCCTCTCATATACTTTATATGTACACTATCATAAGTCTTTTCAAATGGTATCAGAAATAGTTTCATTTACATGTCTATGGCAAGAACACTTAAAATCTATTTCTTCTTGTCTCCAAAGGAAATGAGCCCTAATTTTCTTTTAACTGTACACAGATTCTCCTAGAATTAAAATATTGTCTAGCATCCTTTAATGCTAAGCATGACCATGACACCTATGACACCTGGTTAATAGGAAATAAAGTATTCTGTGGCAGTTTCCGGAACTCTTTCTTAAAATATACTGACATCTACACTTTGCTTTTGTCTTTCATTTTGCTTCCTGGAAAAGAACTGTGAAGTGTGGAATTGCCTTCGTCCACAAAGAGGAAAGCCACACTCTATGGTTGGCAAAGCAGAAAGTTAAAAGCTGAATTAACAGCACTAAGATTTCTGCATGTGCCCACTGATTTGAAAGAGGAATAAACTTTTCTGATGGAAGTAAAATTTTTAGGGTCACTTATTCAGAGACAATCCTAATGAAAAAAGATATATAATCTACTTTTGTGAATTACTTGGGGACAGAAACTATGGTTTATTCACCTTTGTCTTTAGTACATGTTACATTTAAAAATTTCCATAAAATTAGTTTTCTTATAAACCATAATAAATTTCTGAAATGTTCTGAAATTCAGACTGCCTAACAAAAATGTACAATGACATTTACATGGGATATACTTATACTAAGGAATTATTTGTTGCCTATCTGAAACTCCTATTTGGCTAGGAATCTTGAATTTCTATTTGCTAAACTGGCTACCTTAAGTTAAAGTCATTTGAAACATGACCTTTAATAGCGAGTTCTAGTTTGGCTTTATATTAAAATCTAAATTAAGGTTTAAAATTTTTAGAAAATGTGAGTTATACAAAAATTTTGTTCAATTTCATTTTCATTTTACTGAATTTCACATTCAAAATACAAATACATGTTCATTTCTTTAAATACCTATACAAATTTCATGACGATTTTTACATTTTCCCAAATTTCTATTCCTAAATGAAATATTTACAAACTGAAGTTTTATAAACATCATATTTTTATAAATATTGTAAACTTTTTAAGTTTTAATTTAGAATTTCTTCTTTCACATCTCTGCAGTGTATTGCTAAATACAGACATTTTATTTGCCATCTTAATAAGATTCGAGATTTAATCAAGATAGAACATGGCCTGACCAGGTGGTGGAGCAGTGGATGGAGTGTTGGACTGGGACGCAGAGGACCCAGGTTCAAAACCCCAAGGTTGCCGGCCTGAGTGTGTGCTCATCTGGTTTGAGCAAGGCTCACCAGCTTGAACCAAGGTCACTGGCTTGAGCAAGAGGTCACTCGCTGTGCAGTAGAGCCCCAGTCAAGGCACATATTAGGAAGCAATCAAGGAACAACTAAGGTGCCGCAACAAAGAACTGATGCTTCTTATCTTTCTTCCTTCCTGTCTGTCTATCCCTATCTGTCCTTTTTGTCCCTCTCTCTGTCTCTGTCACACACACACACACACACACAAAAAGAAAGAACATGTTCTTTTACATTTTTACAGGTGTTAGTAAATGAAAAAACAAAGGAAGACAAATAAAATTCAAGAAAAAATAAAATGGAAAAATTAATTGAAAAATAATAACTAGGAAGTATCTTATGAAACAGGGATCTTAGAATATTTAACAACATCATTCTATAAAAAAAAAAAAAACTGAAATGTTTCCCTGGCCAGATAACTTGGTTGGTTAGAGTATCATCACCAAGTGCAGGGGATGCCAGTTCATTCCCAGTCAGAGCACATACAGGAACAAAATAAATGTCCCCCCCCCTCTCTCTCCCTTCCTTACTCTTTAAAATCAGTAAAACAAACAAACAAACAAGAAAACTGAAAACTGAAATAATCATGAGATAATATTGTTTGAAGCACGTCTTCTGAAAGCAATTGATAAACATTGAATGTTATATGACTCTTCATCTTTGGGAATTACAGAAATAAAGACATTTCTTATTTTTGTTTTGAAAACCATACCATTCAACAAAGAACTCAAGAACAGACATTATGAGATTTCTTCTTTTAGAAACTAAAATATATAGAGATGAAAAATGGAGAAGAATAATGAGTGACTTCACATTAAAAAAAGGAATTTTATGGTCTAGAGAAGAAAGAATATTGAGAGAAGCAAGCTTGGTTGCCTGATAGATCTTAGAAATTCTCAAGAATTAGAGGAACCAACTCAAAAATTAGAGTAAAAGTCAAAATAGATACAATTTTATATGTATATATATATATATATATATATATATATATATATATATATATATATAGTTATTGATTTGAGAGAGAGAGAAAAGACATCAAACTGTTTTTCCACCCATCTATGTATGCATTTATTGATTGATTCTTGTGCGTGCTCTGACCAGGGATTGAACCCACAACCTTGGCATATCAGGACAACACTCTAACCAACAGAACTACAAGGCCAGGGCCAATAAAAAAATACAATTTTAAAAATATATTTTTGAAAAAAGCATTAAGAACCTCTGTTACCCAACGTTACCATCTCCCCATATCATAGGAGACCTGCAGTGTATTCTCTGCCAAAATTTCCTCAGAGAAGTCAGATGCAAAACAGGAGCATAGAAGGTGGGTTGAACTGTGGGATTAGCTGAAAGACTGTAGTTCTGTAATAAGCTTTCAAAGTGGTATTCCAAGGTGAATATCCAAGCTTCAAGCTATGATACAGGAGATTCAATGTTCCTTTTGAGAGAATCTGAACCAGTATATGGGAGAGTAGAGGAGTTATAAATGGTGAAGGGGCGAGACATGACTTTGGAAGAAGAACACACGATGTCTTATAGCATTGTGTACCTGAAGCCTGTATAATTTTATTAATCAGTGTCACCACAATAAATTTAATAATTTTTTTTTTTAAAAAAGGACTCATAGATGTTGACAGTTGGGGAGTTGGAACTAAATCTACCCTAGATTAGTCATTGGTTAATGAGTTTATGGAGCCTCCATTGTTTTTATTTCTTGAAGATTTTTGCTTTTTTTGGTGTCTGTTGTTTTCTTTCCTTTAAAATTTATTTTTCAATTTCAGTTTACATTTAATATTATTTTATGTTAATGTCATGTGTCCAGTACTATGGTTAGATAATGACATACTTTATAGAGTGTTTTACTCAATATTTCCAGTACTTATGTAATTTCAAAATTACAAGACAACAATTTATGAGATTAAATGTCTGAAATTTTCAGACTTCTTTGAAATCACGAAGTAGATTTCCTGAGGAGTATTCTATATGCATGTTATTCAAATGATAATATAAATGTTAAAACATATTGCAATGAAATGAATTGCTTTTCAAATTGCTCTTTCAATACCAAATAAGAGATGAATTTCAGGTTAGGTTTTATATTCTACATGGGAGAAGGCAAACGTTCTTTGAGTAGTGATAACATGTGCTATTAGGTATTTTAGATGGTGTAAGGGGCCCAAAATAACATTGTCCACTTATTTTTCAGGAGTAATCTGAACATTGTACCAAAAGATGTTTCCATTAAATATCCCTGCTTTACTTTATGACATGTTTTAAAGTTTTCATTTATTTGTTTATAAATTCTCAACAACTGTATAAACTGTCTGAGATATATATATATATATATATATATATATATATATATATATATATATAATCTCCCATGAATCACTCACAGCATGTAGAATAGAGAAAAAGAGTGGATTAAAAATTTAGTTCATCAAAAGCAAATCATTTAATCATTTAATTTGAGGGTTCATAAGTCAAACATATAAAATCTACAATTTTTTAACATCAATAGCACCACAGCAACCGCAGAATCATCTCCACAGAAAGACTACAATACTAGAATGACATGAATGTGTAAACAGAAGTGTAAAACAACCATTTTTCTAGATACTATAAATATATATCCTCTTGACAGCAAAATGCATTTGTTTATTCAATGTGACACCATGGAAAGTTCCAGCTATACAGTGGTGAGCAAGAGAGCCATGGCCACCCCTTCAGACCCCGTTAGCATAAAATACATCAATATGAATTAAAGGTGCAGATTTACCCAGGGGGTAGAAAGTACAGTGAATGGAACCAGAGAGCTTTGGGCTTCAGTCCTTTCCATGACACTTGTTGGTTGACTATTATGCAATACATTAAATATTGGTGACACCACTGGCAGCCACACCATAAACTAGTTGATCCCTCATTCTTCACAGACTCAAGATGAGGAAGGCCAAACAATGAGACCTTTTGATGGCAATATTAGCTGAGAAACACAGCTGAAAAAAATTATTTTAAAATATGTTGCTACAGGATTCATCGGGCTCCTTGCTAAGGAAAAAAATAAATTAAAAACCTAGAAATTTATGAAATGTATGGAAACTAAAATAAATAGAGCACTTAAATAAAAATTTTGATTAAAACTAGCTTGCATAAATGTTTTATGAAAGCCTTCACAACCATTTCCTTCGGGGGGTATATATGTATATATTTTAATTATACAAGATGTTTTGCATAATATAAACAAGTGACACATATTGAATGCATATAAAAATCACAAAATATGTGGCTTCAATATATTTACCTCACATAAAATAGACAACTTTATATTTAGCCTTAATTATATTACTAAAAATGAGTATATGCATGATCATTGGAAAACTGTAAGAAGCAAGTTTTAAAAAATATTATATTTTGAGGAATTTGAGGGAGCAAATCTCTTGTAATTAAAGACTCTATTTCAAATTGTGATTCACAAATAGAACAATAAAAATGTGTGCTGAGAAGAAAACTTGAGTTAATATATCGATAAAAGTAAAGACGTAATTAAATGCATAAATATTGTGAACAGCAATAGTCATGGTGCGGCAGCTGCAGACAGCGGTGGTTATAGCTTTCAGCACGTGAGATGAAGAAAGTTTTCATCGTTTCTCTGGTCAAGGATGGGGGTGGTGGAGGATGGTGTGCATGGGGCAGCTGTGGACCTAACCTGGCCGGAGTTTTGCCCAGCAGATTCTTTCTGTTGGACATAAATCCGGCTTTCTCCTTTGCAGAGTCCTGTGATTGTCCCTCTCGCCTTGGCTCAGAGTGCATCACCCCACCCCAGGACTCTCTGCTGTCACATTTATGCTTCTGTTCTTTGCCCACCTGAAAATTATTTTGCAAAGGTAATGGGGAAAAGAGAAATCTGTTTGATTTTTACCGTTTTTATGAATTTTTTTTTAGCTATAAAAATCTTTCATAAATGCATTTGAATAGGAACAATGTTCGGAGAAGCATTCTCTCTTCCCTGAAACATCTGCAATAGCCTTTTTTTCTCCCCTCTGTTTTCACCTCCATTTTGGAGGAGCTTTAATAGAACTGAGCGAGATTCTCTTCAGAGAAAAAAAAATGACAACCAAATGGAATGAAATACCGGCGCTTCTCGTTCCTTTGAGTCCGAAGAGAAGGCTTTCATATTTTTTAACTTCACCATCCAAAGCACTAAATTTAAGCGCACTGTCTGTTCCCAAGGGGGGCGCTTTCTCCACTCCCTTCCCTTTCTTTGCGATTTTTTCCTAAGAGAAAGCCTTCATTTCTCAATTTGCCGCCTAACGTGCCTCACATGCTACATCCCAGGTAATAGCGATTTCTAGATCTCTTCCTTCTCGCCATCCTCTACCTCCAGAGAGAAAAGAAAAGGACCACCCCAACCTCAGTTACCTAATTTTCCACTTTATTCTCCGAGCACACTTTCCAGTCCTCAGAACTAAGCCCCGGGTGGCCCACCATGGCAAGACCAACCGCGGACTGATTTTTCTCTCTGATTTTGAAAGCTCCAAGCTCGTTAGAATTCAATTCGTTATAACAAGGAAATATGTTTCTGAAATGCATGTCCTCTCTTCCCAGGAGATTTCTGTAGTAGATCAAATAAATCTTTCATCAAACGTTGTGTAGAAATACAGGAGTATCAGGGGATAGACCCAGGCAGAGTGTTTACTGAGCCAAGTCACAGAATAACATGTTTGTGTCCTTAGCCAGTGGCACAAAGATTTTGCTTGGCCTGCCTTCAGAGAGTTTTGGTTTTTTTAAAATGAAATGTCTTTAGCTGTGGTCTAAATTCTCCAGACCTATCAGGTTCTACTGGTCGGTTGTTCTCCATCTGGACTCACACAGATGTAAAAGTGCTTCTGAAGTGCTATATCTTCTGAGGGTGTTCGAGGCTTCAGTGGTCATATTGACAACTAATAATATTTGATCCTCAGGAGAGAAAAGGGTGTATTTTGAACTAGGTCAGGCTTTTCTAAATTTATAACTGCCAAAGGAGTGAAGTTTGGACAACTTATTTTTTAATGGAAATAAAATGCTTTCAAAGATCCCAAGATTTTTGAGATTATAAAATTTTACATTGGACAAAATCCATGGATAAATATCATACACATTTTTCTCAGCCCTGCTGTAATGCATAAAAGCCTATTTTTATCAAATCATGTCATAAAATATTTATTATAATTATAGCCCTTTTTATTTCATCTCATAATTGATGCTTCTTATTTCATTATAATACATTAAAAATTAATTCATGTATTATATAATGAAGCATCCATAATTTAACAAACCACTTAGAGGCTATACGAGGGAAAAGGTCAGTCCACTATATAAAAAAAAAAAAACTGTACTAGAACAATAAGAAAAATAATAATTGTATGTAAATATTATCAGACACTGCTTATTTATGCTTGATTATTCTGAAGCACATTAGTCATCATATGTCCAATTAAACTGTATTCAATTAATTGTTTTGTGTAATTTGAACATTAACCTGCTAATTTTTAATTTAGTTTCAAGTCTGTTACTAAATAACACGATGTTCTTTCTTTACCACCACTGTTTACGCAGTGAGTCAAGGACTAGGAGGATGGGGTACAGAAACCAATGAAAAAGCCCAAACTCCTTCCATGTTTTTAGCAAACAGTATTTAATTTGGAGGTAGCTTTCAACAACAACTGCTTTTACAGTAATAGAAAAGCAGATGATTGCTCTTGGGAGTCTTGTTTGTATCACAGATGTTTAATATTTCAGTTAAATTGTATTCTAAGTAGATTGACAGATTTTCATCAGTTGTTAGAGCTTCCACAGTTATCTATCAATAACTAATCTGAAAAGTCACTTTGAGTTAGAGTTGTTCTCTTTACAGGACTCTAAAATTTCACCGCCCTCACCTGTAACTGCTCCCGTGGGACGTTTTATGCTGCAAAAAACCATACTTTTCAACACCTCTGTCAGTTTCTCTATAAGAGCATGTAACAGTAATAAATATTCTTGGGAATGTTTGCTCTGTCCAACATATGCAAATGGAAACATGTCGTTTTCTCTCAGTTAAATGTATTCTGAAATGTTATATATGCCATGACCACAAAGTAGAAATATTATTAGAGAACAAATCAATAAACTATTGATGAAATTCTGTCACTGCTGAGGATAAAGACTTTCTAAATCATTATTAGTTATTTTTTTAACACATCAACAAGATTTAAAAAAAGAATCAATAACAGAATTAATTTTAGGAAAGTGTGCTTATGTGCAGATAATAAAGTAAACCAGAAGTAAACTGATTTAATTAAATTTTTGGAGGTGAAAAAAAAAATGGAAATAAGTTTGAGAGCCAGTTCAGTCTCGATTGTGTAAAAAGATGTTAAATATAAAACACAGTCTGACTGATTTTTTTTTTAACTTTTCAATCAACTCTTAGAGCCCAGGGAAACCCAAGATCAGAATTAATTAACAATATTCCTCTGTTGGTGCTTTCATTTGACTTGAACTCAGGTTGTCCTGTTAAATACTAGAAACTTCTTGGTTCTGCTCAGACCACCCAAGATTACTAAAAGTTTATTATTGTGCAACTAGATATGAAACTATGTTAAGTTACTTTGATACTGTTCTGCTAGTTTCACTTGAAATAAGTATCATCAGCCAGGACATTTGGGTCACAGTGAACTAACCTTTCCTAATAATAATGGTTAAACTGCCTGTTTAAAATTTCATCATTACTGATGAAATGAACTTCAGCTCATAGTCCATTTACACAGACAGAAGTAAGTACCCTTACACATTGTACCTGTTATAAGCTAAACATATGAAAAAATTTAAAGTTAACCACATGTACTTTAGAATTATAATATACATATGGATATTATAAAGTAAAGTCTTAATATTTATTTTCCTAATAGTTTACAAAATATCTACAATTGCCATATTTATAGAAGCAAGAAAGGGAAGCAGAACAGATCACTCACGTAGAATATACACACTCCCATACACACACGAGAGCCTATATTTGATAAATGAAATATAGGTAGATTTTTTCTAACATTTTTTAGACTTTATTTATTGATTTTTATGGGAGAAGAGACAGACTAAAGGGGGGGGGGGAGTGGGAAGCTACAATGTGTAGTAGTTGCTTCGTATATGTGCCTTGACTGGGCAAGACAAGGGTTTTGAACCGGTGCCCTCAGTGTTCCAGGTCAATGCTTTATCCACTGTGCCACCACCGGTCAGGCTAAAAATATAGTAAGATTTTTTTTTCAGAGTTCTATTTGCTTTATTTTTCCTTCAACTCTTTTTTAAATTGATTTTAATGGGGTGACATTAATAAATCAGGGTACATATGTTCAGAGAAAACATCTCCAGGTTATTTTGACATTTGATTATATTGTATACCCATAACCAAAATTGTCTTCCGTCATCTTCTATCTGGTTTAATTTGTGACCCTCCCCTCCCCCTCCCCCTCCCTCTCTCCCCTCCCTTCCCCCAGGTAGCCAGCACACTCGTGTCCATGTCTCTGAGTCTTTTTTTTTTTGTCCCATCTATGTATGGAATCATATAGTTCCTAGTTTTTTTCTGATTTACTTATTTCACTCTGTATAATGTTATCAAGGTCCATCCATTTTGTTGTAAATGATCTGATGTCATCATTTCTTATGGTTGAGTAGTATTCCATAGTATATATGTACCACAGCTTTTTAATCCACTCGTCCTCTGATAGACACTTGGGCTGTTTCCAGATCTTCGCTATTGTGAACAATGCTGCCACGAACATGGGGGCACATTTCTTCTTTTCGAACAGTGCTATGGTGTTCTTAGGGTATATTCCTAAAAGTGGGATAGCTGGGTCAAATGGCATGATGATTCTTAAAATTAAGTTATAATCCACTTTGGTTCTGAGAGTTGGAGGTTGGTATGTCTGCCTACTCCATTGCCATCTTGCCGTCCCTAAAAATATAGTTAGATTTTAAAAGCACTGAATTGTTTGGGAGTTTGGGCATAAAGATGAATTACAAATTTTTTCACTATTGATACAAAAAAAGAATTTTATGGCTTAAGTTTAGAGAATCTTGGCAATTAATAATACCAAGACCCAAATGCAGTAAGTGATTTTGTTATGAAAGTCTGGGATAGGAAGATAAGAAGCCTTATTCTTAAACCTTGGAAGTATTTTACACTGAATACATTCACCTGCATTGTCTCACTATTGTTCCAAAAAATCCATGCTGTTGGGGTTTGGGTAGAATGCGGCAGAAACTGGGGACATGGAAGAGAGATGACAGTGGTCTAAGACCAGAATCTTAGTTCAGAGGATTTTATAAGAAGGAAGACAGCGATGTTACAGAAAACCGCGGGCACACGATGGGCATTAGGCGTGATGACAATCTCAGCTCGGTTTCCTGTTACGTAACTTTGAGTTTCTCATTGAACTTCTTTAAAATTCAGTTTTTTTTTTTTTTATTTTTAATTTGTAAAATGGTACAAAAACATCTCCTTTGCTGTGCCCCTATGAGGATGAACATAGTGTATCTAAAGTGTTATTTCAAGGCACGTTGTTGTTATTAGGACTTAAAACCCAGGCAGAGCAGTGCCTCTAGTGAGGTTGGGGGTACAAATACAAAGTCTGAAAAGAAAGACTCAGGTAAGTATGATCTAGCATGGATCCTGTCAGCACCCTGAAGAAAAGAAGTTCTATCACTTCCCAATCAGCGAGTCCAGTACAATGCCTCTGTCCTCACTCAACTCCTATCTGCAGCATTGGGCTCTGCTGGCCATCTTTCTTTCCAGTACTCTCAGTTGATTTCCTTTATCTTGCTTCACCTTGGTCCAATGTTGGCTCCGAGTTTTTCAATTATTCTTTAAATAGCACCACTCTTCTCCAAATATTTTGTTCTTTGCCAGCTTTAATAAAGCTTTGTTTTATTTCATTCAGCTCAATTAACTACACATTTATTGAGCTCATCGATGTGTAAAACTGAGCAATGCATGGGAGGTAAGAGGGTGTGTTTAAAGATATATGAGACTCAGTCTCGACTCTTAAGGAAGTTTCACTTTAGTGGAGGATATAGAAAATCATATATTTTTTCCTTTTCTGTATTCTCAACTTGGTGATCTGGAAGGTCACCAAGGTGTTTAAAAGCATGTAGGATGAGTTTCATATACATATTTATCACTACCCTTAACTTGTGTCCCAACTGCAGAACTCCAACTTTAAATGTCCTCTGGATATGTCCCCATGGGCATCTCACAAACTTTTCAAATAAACTTTTTCAAATATGACCTTATTATATATCTCCTTCTAAACAGTGCTTCCTTTTTATATGCCTGAGCTCAATCAATAGTCACATAATTCCTCCTGTTATCAAGACCAGAAACCTTTCACCACCTCGAATCAGTCCAAACACTTTCAAAATCTTCCTCCAAAAATGTCTCCCATTTTTATTCTCCTTTACATTTCTACTGCTCACTGCCTAATGTCTGGTCCTCCAGTCGGACCATTAGTAGAAGCATAAAGATCTTCTCTGGATTTTTATTAATCCCTTTTACTCAAGTTGCCTGTTTAATTTTTACAGAGTACAATTCCAGTCATGTCTCTCATTATTCAAAAACTTCCCCATAGCACATCGCTTATAAAATAAAACCCGATCTTTTTTACGTGGAACTGAAATGCTCCAGCATGTGGCCCGACACCCCCTTATCACATTCTTTTCCCACATCCTCCACATGCTCACTATCAGCAGCAACTGGCAATTTCAGGCTTTCCACAGCCAAACACCGTGGCTTATGTGATCTCTTCCCTTAACCTGCAAAATGCGTGACTTGTCCTTTAGGATGAAGGCATCCTTGTTATTTAAATCTCACCTTACATCAACGAAAGGAAAAACCTTAGTGAAAGTATATACACATAACACAGAGAGATAGAGGGCAGGATAGTAAGTCAGGGAGGGAAGGGGAAAGGCGGGGGAGGAAGGGGGTAAAAGTGGTATCAAGGAGAACATGGGGTGGGGAGAGAGGGAGATATCTTCAGGGGAACACTTGTAACTATGTAAACACAACAAATTAAAATCAATGAAAAAATAAAATAAATAAATATCACCTTAGATTTTACTTCCACAGAGTCAGCATTAACAGCAAGTTTTTTCCTGCATCTTAGAGACTTGCACCTATCTTTATTTATTCAACCGTAGGTTAAGATTAGTCCATTAGCTGTCACTTTTAGCTCTCCTGCATAACGGCAGAGCCCTGTGTATAGGTACATAATAGACATTTCTTGGTCAGGATAAAATTAGTTGTAGAGGGCTTTGGAATGCTAAATAATCTCTAGAAAGAGCTGCTAAAGCATGTGACACACCCGAACATGTCACTTTGCCCCAGGAACACCCTCATCTACACACAGGGTTTCAATTAGCAGCCACACTCTGAGAACAATATATCCCAGAGCCTACAGCTCTTTTCTGAACTACACATTCCATGTGACTATTACATGGGCTCTGGAAACTCTACCTGCTCAAATATTAACTCAGTTTCTTCCTCCCTAAATCTGACTCTTCTTCCTGACTGTTCTCTCTGTGGATGGCACCAATACTCAACCAACTGCCCAAAGGAAGAAACTTGGTGTCATTTCTCATCCTTCTTTTCCTTCATCTCCTACATCCTGCATTTATTTGACCTCTTACATAGCTCTTAAGCATGTCTATACCACTTTGCCACTGTTAAGGTCTGAGAGTTGATGTCCTCTCAAAATTCATACATCAAGGTTCTAACCCATAATGTATTAAGAAGTAGGGATTTGGGGAAGTGATTAGGTCTTGAGGGTGGAGCCTTTGTGAGCAGGATTAGAGCCCTTATAAGAAACCTCAAAGAGCTCTCTTGCCCCTTCCACTCTGTAAGGACACAGCAAGAAAACAGCCAGCTATGAACCAAGAATCAGGTCCTCACTGAACACTGAATATGCCAAGACCTTGATCTTGAACTTCCCAGCCTCCAGAACTGTAAGAAATAAGTATTTGCTATTTATAAGTTTCCCAGCCTATACTATTCTGTAACGGCAGACAACGGTAGACAATTCCACAAGCCCACACTTCTTTTCTCTGACCCACTTCCTCTAAAATCTGCAGGGCTGCTATAATGATTTACAAAAAAATGCAAATCTGACCCGGACTCATCTGCTTTAGATTCTCCTGCGCTTCTCCGTTCCTCTACTGAACTGAGTTGTTTCTTTAGCACACTGCAAAAGACATTGCATATCTTTCCTGACTGACTTCTGTGGGCTCAGTTCTCTGGGCATCACATGTTGTGTGTCTTCTATCAGCTGCATTTGCCTCTTCCTCTTGATCCTTTCATTTCGCTAATGAATGTCTTAAATATAGATGAGGCATTTCATTCACAGAGAAAATTTTTCTGCAACTTCCTGAAATAGGGTTAAGTGTTTCTCACCTTTCTATCATCAGCACTACTCTCTCCCTCCCCTTTGACAATGTTTATTTTTGTCTTCCAGTAAAATTTAAAAAAAAAGTTTCTTTAGTGTTAGGAACATATCTAACGCTCTTTGAATTTACAGTATGTCAGCTAAGGGGTTGCTTCATGGTGACATGGTCAGTTGGCTTGTTAGAATATTTATTCTGGCCTATGAGCAGAGCTGTCCAGATGTGCATTTTGTGGAATTTACACTGTATTTTTCACTAGCTAGTGAATCTGAAGTACTTATTCTTGTTTTTCTACTGTAGATTAGTCGGGTGCCTTAAAATATCACATTCTAACATTCTAAGGTGGCTCACTCAGAACCAAGAACTTCCAGAAACTGGAAGAAGCACGAAACTTACTTCAGAGGGTTTTCTTTTGGTCAATTGCTTCATACCAGATAGGCTCAATGAACATGGAAACAGAACTAATCATCTGAATTACAAAGTAATTAAGGTTAGAAGGAGTCTGGCTACCCATTTAAAAATGGTTGTTTCTATGGCTAACCAATTATTCACTTATTAGTTGAACTGAGAAATTTTTGGTATCTTAACTCTTATAAAAATCTCCATTTTTCTTTTTATATTTTTGGTATACACTTTTTAAAAAGTTATATATCCTCATTTATCACAAAAATGTCTACAGAGGAGGAAACTTTAATTGGTGAAAAAAATTAAGTGCTTAAAATGAATAAGTTCATAAATATCCAATAGCTGTGGATTCATTATGAGCATCTAAATGTCAAAATAGCTTTGATTTACATAATTATATTTGCCAAATCATTAGCCCATAATGTAATGGCTCTCGGTATTATTCAAGGGGAATGCAACCACTAAGCTCTTAATGTTCTAAAATTGACTACAACACTAGAAACGATTTCTTCATAATTGCTAGAAAGAGCTAAATAAAAATGATTTATTGACAATACATTTGAGTGGGTAACAGTTCCTATAAGATTTGCTTTAAAACATCCAATTAATGTTCCTATTTAGTGCAGCAGGTATAACAGTGGCCTTGGAAAATGTTGTGGCTCTGAATGAGGGTACAACCCAACACTTCAGGAGCAGTTTTTCAGACATCTGTTCATCCAGCATTTCATATTTACAGTAAAACTGACTTCTGCTCTTTATTCTTGAAAACCCTGAGTGTTCACTTGGGAACTGTAGTTTTGATCTTAATTTTTTAATTTACTAATATCAACTAGCACTTCTCCAACTATCTGTGGTAAAGGACTTGTCATTTTCTTTTTAAACATTTCAAATCTCTGACAGATTATATTTTTGTCATAAACACTGAAAATGAATTGTTCAAAATCAATTTTTTTAAGTGAAGGAGAGAGATAGAGAAAGACTTCCACATGAGCCCCAACTGGGGTCTACCTGACAACCCCTGTCTGGGGCCGATGCTTGAATCAACTGAGCTATCCTCAGTGCTTCGGGCTGATGCTAAAATCAATAGAGCCACTGGATGCAGGAGGAGAAACAGGAGAGAAGGGGAAGAGGGAGAAGAGAAGCAGACGGTTGCTTCCCATGTGTGCCATGACTGGAGGTCAAACCCAGGAAGTCCGCTTGCCTCGCCAATACTCCATCCACTGAGCAATTGGCCAAGGCCACAAAACCAAAATTAAATATCCAAAGACAAGATACACATTAACTATTTAAATTATTTTTATTGATTCCACAAATATGAAATAACGGTCAAACTGCAATAAACCTTTCTTAAACTTACATTTAATTTCTAAGTTTATTTTATTACTGACCAGTAACAAAGTTACCCAACCAACATTGTTCTACAGACCACATTTTAAGATCACTGAATATTCCAGTCTTCAATTCACCAAAGCAGGTCTGATGCCCTGGTTGGTTGCCTTAGTGGATAGAGCCTGGTGTATGGATGTCTTGGGTTCGATTCCCAGTCAGGGCACCCAGGAGAAGTGAACACCTGCTTCTCTTCCCCTCCTTTTATCCATTCTCTATCTTTCTTCCCCTCTCACAGCCAGTGACTTGATTGGTCCTGTTTCTCTATCTCCACTCTACTCACTCAAAAAAAAAAAAAAAAAAGGGCCTGAAATTAAGAGTAGTTGTTACTGAGTTTTCTGAAGGGTCCTTGGAAGCACAATGATGACTAACATTTCCCTGTGTCTGTATATTGACAATGGCCCCTCAATCCTCATTAAATTCTCGAAAGACAGGACACTCCTCTGGTATAGTTTTTTCTAGGTCCCACTCTTACAACTGTTGATTAAAACTCAGGGGTGAGAGCGTTGCTTATTATTTACTTGTTTACTCTGCTTACTCAATGTCAAAGTACTTCCTTTAAACCCCGACAAATGTTTTGTTTCCTCAGCCAATTCTTTAAAGAAAGCATTTCCTGAATTTCTTTATATTTGCATCCCCACGTCTAAATATTAAGCTTTGCTTTATTGGGTTCTGCTCTACGACTTGTCCATCCTGCTCCAGCGTTAGGCAGAAAAGCCGGGTACCACGACACAAAGGAAATGGCACACCAGATTAAAACACACACGCAGCAAGTACAACTCAAGACAATGTTGCCATGTGCCCGTCAGCTGAAAGAAATTAGAGTACAAGGTGAGCCAATTCTCACTGGCCAGCAGTGTTGAGAGCAAATGCTGCCTTCACACTTAGGCATGTGGGTGAGTATATATGCAAAGCTCTGTAGTAGATTCTATACAGTATATTTAGAAATGGATTGTGTATCTAAGTAGGTAGATAATTATGTGTAAAATATGTGTATAGGCATAAATATACACAAACATGCATTCACATACATGTCCCTCACACTCCCTCTCCCTAGAAAATGTATCAGAGACAAACAACATTACAACAAGCCAGAATAGCATAGACTACGTGAAATGTATATCTTAAACTTAGATTGTTTCTCTGAACTCCGGAATAAAATGGTCAAGTGCAAGTCTATACATGATGACTCCTTTAGAGTTTTCTAAAACAGTTGAAATATCAAAGTGTCCAAAATAAAACTCTTAACTGGCTCCTCAAGCCTCTTTTCCTAACAAAGTCTACATCAGAAAACCCCACGTTAGAAATTTATCTTATGGAAATTCAGTTAGTGCATCTTTATTTATTTATCTTTATTTTGTGACAGAGACAGAGAGAGAACAGAGAGAGAGGGACAGACAGGGACAAACAAACAGGAAGGGAGAGAGATGAGAAGCATCAATTCTTTGTTGCGGCACCTAAGTTGTTCATTGATTGCTTTCTTATATGTGCCTTGACCGGGGGTCAACAGCAGACCGAGCAATCCCTTGCTCAAGCTGGCGAGCCTTGCTTAAACCAGGTGAGCCAGTGCTCAAGCCAGCGACCTCGGGGTCTCAAACCTGGGTCTTCCGTGTCCCAGTCTGATGCTCTATCCACTACACCACTACCTGGTCTGGCAATGCATCTTTCTTTATGAGAATTTAATAAATACTGAAAAAAGATTAATTAAATAAATAACTCAGCTGCTATTCAATAGGATATTATTCAACCTTTAAATGAAAGAGAGAGATAGGTTTTTACACCCTGACGTGTAAAGATCTGATTCAAGATACAGTGTTAAGTTAAAAGGCAAATTGCAACATAATAAGTAAAGTCTGAATAATTTATGTACAATAACAATAGCAGTATAACTTGTTACTATAGAGATAAAAATATTTGTAAGAATACTTGCAATAAATTCATAAAAGCTATGTCTGTGCATGCAGACGATAAGAAATGTGCGATTTTAAAAGTATTTTTTATTTCTAAGCCCTGGTCAGTTGGCTCAGCGGTACAGTATCAGCCCGGTGTGTGGAAGTTTCAGGTTCAATTCCCATCCAGGGCACACAGGAGAAGCATCCATCTGCTTCTCCAACTTTCCTCCTCTCCTTCCTCTCTCTCCCTCTCTCTCTTTCCCTTCTGCAGGAAGAATCCATTGGAGGAAAGTTGGCCTGGGCACTGAGGATGGCTCTGATTGCAGTGGAGCAACACCCTAGATGGGCAGAGCATCGCCCCCTAGTGGGCATGCTGGGTGGATCCTGGTGGGGCACATGTGGGAGTCGGTCTGACTGCCTCCCAGCTTCTAACTTCGAAAAAATACAAAAAAATAAAAAATAAATGAAAGTATTTCTATTTCTAGAATATATGTTTAATAAGCATTTTATTATTTTAAAATAAGAAAAAGAAAATGTTCATAAAGGGGCAGGGGGAAGGGGTATAAAAAAGTGAAGTAGCCAGGTAAGAAATACAGTAAAAAGAAGAGGAATCCAAGATAAGAAACTCATACAGGAAAAAATAAATTAATCAAGTTGGTCCATAGAGATGTAATTACTATTGGAATTGCGGTTTTTCTGAAGAGAGACCCAGGTAAGGACCAAGCAGAGCTATCACAGTGCTGCTAACGTTTAAGAGAGAGTCAGTCATTATTTAAAGGACAATTTTTATTGACTACAGACCTCACTGATTTCCGAATGCCCTCAGGCACAAGATCTGTGTCTGCTCCTTCAACACTGCCAACAGGTCTCTGAGGGATGAAGTTTTCAGTGAGTTAAATGACAAATGATGAACCCTGCGTCAAAGCTTGAAGACTTTGAAAACTTTAAAATAAAGGTAAAAAGGAGGGGGGGGGTAATGAGCCTTATGATTGCCTGCAAACTATGAAGCTCTTTTGATTTGATTCAGCACAATCATTTCCTGCTACCAGTCACTGCTTGTCAATTTTGGAAAGCTGGTCTCATGCTTTGGCCAATCATAACTGATCTTTATAAATAATGCCGTCAAAATAAGTGAAGGTTGTTTGTGGTGAGTGAAGAGATTAATAGTGCAGCGTGTGGTATTTTTTGAGAGGTTTGTGTTTTTTGTTTTCTGTGTCTTTTAGACGCAAAAGTTAAGGGTCCTGACTGCATTTCTGAGAACAAAAAAATAATAGTGTTTTTATGGGAACACAATATAGCAGATATTGTTATGGCAATTTTAATCAACTGCAAGTCTTCCAGATACACATAGAACTTTTACCTACTGACAGTCCCTGTGCAATTTCGGCTGCTGCAAGTGATGAGACACTGAGCACAAAGCAACAAATAAGTCTAGAACTAGTACTTTTAGTCACAAGAATTTCTTGATACAAGTGTTATGACTAACTTACTGTACCCATTCTACTAGATTTCATTGTTTGCTCTGAACTGCTTTTGCTTAATATACTTAAAATTGAGCCAAGTGCATGGAAGAGTTGTTTAGTAATCACATCAACACGTATTAAGACAGATGCAGTCACAATGCTCGTATCCAAATCAGGAATAGTTTGCCATTAAACCAAAATTTCCAAGAAATTATTCTGTTTATATTTAAAGCAAGTCTTGTTGTTGTTGTTATAAAATTGAGTCATACAATAAATACTTATTTTTTAAATAAATATATGTTCAAATAATTTTAATAGTATTATTGTTTCATGATGCATTATCATCATCAGTCCATGACCCTTCCTTCCTTCCTTCCTTCCTTCCTTCCTTCCTTCCTTCCTTCCTTCCTTCCTTGCTTCCTTTTTTACTTTTCTTCATCTCTCTTTCCACCCTCTCTCTTTCATCAATTTCATCAAATTCATCTATTTCATCAAAAACATATTGGGAGGACGGCAAGATGGCGATGGAGTAGGCGGATGAACCAACTTCCAATTCCCAGAACCAAAGTGGATTATAACTTAATTTTTAGAACCATCATCTGGATAAACCAACTTCGAAGTAAACTAAGTGGACTCTTCAACCAAGGAGCACTGAAGAAGACACATTGAGACTGGGAGGGATACTATGCAAGAAAATGCAGAGAGGGCTGCCCAGCTCCCAGGAGTGAACAGCAACCAGGAGAGACTCGTGTGTTGGGAGGAGAGTTTAGTGGAGAGTGAAGGACCTGGGTCCCAGGAACAAACAAAGCCCCAGCCTGCAGTCCCAGAGCCTAGAAGAGGCGTTTTGACAGTATTGAGCTATAAAACATGTGAGGATAGTTTGTGAGAAAGAGACAGTTTTCTCAGACCCAAGATTCTTCTTAAAGGGACAGCGCAGAAAACATCACAATCACTCACCCGGGGCTCCGGGGAACGGGGACAGAGAAGAGGACCAGAGCAGTGGGAAGAGAGTGTGGACTGGAAGGCACAGGGAGAAACACTCTGAGGGACAGCCACCCTAACCCCTGGGCTGAATCACTTCCCTAATAGAAAGCGATTATTTCCCCTGGAACTAGCAATACCAGCAAAGGGAGACAGGATACCAGCCAAACAAGCTCTCCCATGGCACTTAGAGCAGAGCTGCTTAGACGGAGGGAGCTTCCAGGACTACAGTATGGAGTGTTAGGGTCTGAGCTGCAGTGCCCCCACCCACACTGCTGAGGGCTTGCTGGAGGGATGGTGGCCATGGGACGCTGAAACGTGGTTCTGTCAGTGGGGGCAGAGGCCCAGCTGGTGTGAGCTCAGTTTAGCCCAGCAGGGGTGGAGGGGACGCCTGAGAGCGGTCCGGCAGCTGCGGGCCGCCTGCAGCCCCAGCTGTGGGGGAAAAGCAGGAGGCCAGGAACGGGCAGAGCTCTTCTGCTAAGCAGGGCCTCTGTGAGTGCACAGCATCACCTGGCTTCCCAGGTTTGCGGCCCTGCGTGAGCCTGCCCTGACCATGGGGGCAGGCCTAAAGCCAGGGACAGGCGGAGGCTCACAGCTGAGCACACGCCAGCAGCCCCGCTGGCCGGAGAAACGCTGATTTGCAATCCTGCGCTAGCCGGCCCTGACCACGGGGGCGGGGCTAAGGCCTGGGACAGGCAGAGGCTCGCAGCTGAGTATAGGCCAGCAGCCCTGCCCCACCCAAGAAACTGTGGCAAGCAGGCTCTGACTGCGGGGGCTGGGCGGAAGCCTGGGAACAGGCTGGGTCTGCAGCAGAGCAAGGGTGCTCACCCCTACCCTTGGTGCTGAGGCTTGTAGCTTGAGTGCAGTGCGCAACCCCACCTGTGGGAGCAAGGCGAAGCCCAGACAGGTTGAGGCTTATAGAGCCGGGCACCAGAACACAGTCCCTCCCGTGGAGGAGAGGTGGAAATCACAGCAACAGCCACAGTGGGCCGGTGCTGGCAACACCCATACAAAACTGCCCTAGGCAGTGGCAGAGGGGGTGGCAGGCCTACAGACAGACCACACCTAGGGAACACAGAGGCAACACCCATTGGACTCAAGTGGCCACATCCTTCTTATACAAAGACAAAATGGGCAGGCAAAGAAATGCAACCCAAATGAATCAAGAGAAATCCCCAGAGAAGGACCTGAATGAACCAGATATAACCAAATTATTAGATGCTGAGTTAAAAATGATAGTTAGGATGTCCAAAGAGATTAGAGCAACAATGGATAGTCATTATGAACACCTAAATAAGGAGATAACAAGTATAAAAAAGGAAATTGAAATAATAAAAAAGAATCAGACAGAAATGACAAATACAGTATTAGAACTGAAGACCACAGTGGAAGGAATTAAAAGCAGGATGGATGAAGCTGAGGATCGAATCAGTGAGTTAGAGGACAAAATAAACAAAGGCACAGAAGCAGAGCAGAAAAAAGAGACTCAAAATATCTGAGGAAACTCTAAGGGAGCTCTGTGACAACATGAAGAAAAATAACATCCACATCATAGGGGTTCCCAAAGATGAAGATAAAGAACAAGGGATAGAAACTTTGTTCAATCAAATCATAGCTGAAAACTTCCCTAAATTAAGGCTGGAAAATGTTTCACATGTTAAAAAAAATATATTGAATAACAACCCATACCTGAACTCAAAAACTTTTAAGGCTCTAGGTGCTCTCTTAATACCCCTTGTTTGCTTCCATCAATGTGATAACTAATTTTATCCTCACTTTTGTCATTATTCTTTCCCTAAAGGGAAAAAACAACATATATCATACATTTGGATGTGTTCCAAAACCATATTATTGTCTATAAAAAGAAAGAATTTATTTTTGTAATAACTAACATGTAGTGTTTGTAGCTGTAGTTCATGGCTGTATAACATTGTGGACTAGACTGGAGTTTATCTTTTCACTTGCTTATGGAGGGACTTTTGAGTATTCTCTTATGGTAAAATCTAGCAATTCTACTCATGGGAATATTAACAGGATAAATTTTTGTACATATGTAACAATATGTCAACAATGATGCTGCTCATAATAACAGAAAATAAAATAAAAACCAAAAATCTTGATTTTGACCTTTAACCCAAATAAATGTATTTACCAGAACTGTCTAACATCATTCTGATGCAGATGTCTGTTATAAAATCAAGAGAATAAATATTTTTGTTATTACTTTAACTTTAGTTTTTGAATATTCAATGAAAATTTTTCTGAATTTATTCACTTATCTTCACCAACATTACTAACACCATTCTTCCCACTACCCAAGATGGATACCTGGTCATCCTTTAGCTGTTTTCTATTCCTTGAGATAGAACTTCTTATTAATTGATTTTTTCCTTTTATTTAATGACTTTTATCTTCTTCCAACTGAGCTGGGATCTTCACACACTTGAACATGACTGTATCATCCATGTACTGAACAGAGCCTTGTACACAGTAGATGGTCAGTAGACATCTGTTGAATGAAGCAGCCATGACCAGTGTAGTGTGGGTGTATTACGTAGACTGGTGGTCACCACTCTTCCACGTTTCTGAAGAGTGTTTGTTATTTTAGGACAGTGTACGCAGTGTTTAAAACATGTCCTGTAATAACAAAATGTCCTAACTTCATCAAATACAGGATGCTTATGTTCAAGCCTGCTAAATGTTTTCTTTTTTTTTTTTTTAATCATTTCTTAAGTATCTCTATAATTAAATCACAACTTTCTTTATATTTTGCAAAGAAAATAACTTTCCTTTTTGGCTGGAAAACCTAAAATGCAACCAAAATAGATCATCTTTCTACTTCAGAGGCCTCCTGGTGATGATGATGGCCCTAATTAACATTGGCTTTCTCCAGTGAGAGGGGACTGCTGACACCCGCAATGCAGAGGGCTCAGTGAGAAAAATGAGCCCTAATGAATATGCACATGGAAGCTGGCTTGACAGAGTGCTTAGATTATGGAAAGTTGAAAAACTATCCTGAACACGGCTGATAAATGAGACTCCTCTCCTGACCCTCGCTTCCATCAGCACTTAAGCGGACTCACTTTTAACGCTCCAGTTTGGGAGCCTTGCTCTAAAAGTCAAAGATTTATGGTGAATGAAAAATGTCCATATTAAAAAGGTAAGAGGAGATCCAGATGATATCCACTTTTGACCACTATAATTAATCGCTGAATCTTCAGTGGTAACTAATTGAATGGAGGTCAGTATGTTGCCATGGTAATGTCCTAGCCAAGCAATTTTACCCATTTTCCAGTCTGTTGCCCCTTTGCATAACTAAAGTTATAAAATGCTTTAATTGCAAGATTTGCAAATCATGCAACATCTGGGGTCTGATTTATATATGAAGGGGGAACTTTAGAGGAGTTATTAGCATATTTGCATGAACTTTTTAATTTTATATTTAATAGTAAAACCTGCAGTTTTACCAATGAATTCTGTGTAGATAGTAATGAGAGAGCAGCATACTTAGATATAAGAATCAGTAAGTATCTTTCTATCATTTCATTTTAGGAAATGCAACTTTTTTTAATGGCAAATCTTTACTTTGACTCCTTAAGTGATTTAAGAAACTTGGTAAATGGCAGAATTCACTAAACATTTAAAAACCTGTAAAATTCTTATGACTATAAATTAAAATAAAATTTAAAAAAATATAGAGAGCAAGCTTTAGAAAATTTAGCAATAAGAAAAAAATAAAATGTAAACTAATGTAACAAGAATGTGATATTATTATTTAATTATAAGAAAGTGAGAATTCTTATAACAGTATTTTCCTAATAGAATAGGATAGTTGAGACTAATAAATGAACTAACTTGAGGTAATACACGTAAGTGATCTTTCTATAACAGTCTAAGAATTAGAAGTTATGTGTATTTACAAATTTGGTGTCATTGGTGTTTTATGTGAACAAAACAAGAAACAGTGACATGAGAATCAGAGTTTATTTAGGCTATTGGATTCTGAAATAAATAAAGCATCTCAGGGGACCTCACAGAATTTGTCATAGTGTGTAGATTTCCTCAATACCCTTCCAGTAAACATAGTATTTACAATGGAACTACATTCTAGGTGTCAAATGGAGAGAAATCCTGAAAACCAGGAAGAACAGGGCTAGGATTATAAAGACACAAACCCCTGGCCATCTACTTAACGACCCACTTCACCCATTTGTATTTTACAGGCCTACGGAGCTCTCCAGGAGAAGCCTGGGGCATCCTTTCCCACCAAAGTGGCGACTTTTAACTGCGTGTTTTAGGAGGCAGGCACAGCTCATTATCTGAGATCTCATACTTCTAAATATTATTTTGTTATTTTCGTGATAGAGAATTTATTATTTGAAGTTTGGTTTGGTAGTCCCCCATTGACAGCAACATTTAGAAAACATAAGGCAACATGCTTTCACAGCTTACAGCAAAGTAGAAATCTTCATTATCAGATTAAAGTTCTAATCATACAAACGGAGTTAATTTTTTACTTTCACATTCAATGAGGAAACTATCAGAAGCTTATACTGCCAGTCCATTTAATTTTGAAGTCTTATTCACAAGAATCCTAAATGAAAAAAAGAAATCTATGATTTTTAAAACAAAGTGAAGAGTTTTCCATGCATTCATACATCGTGACAAGGCTGAGATACAGACGTCAGTCACTGAAGTAGAGTTGGGGTGATAAGTCAGCCAGCACACGTGCCTCTTTTACCTTTAAATGTTAATGTTTGCAAAAAAAAATTGGGTTACAAAAAGCACAAAAAAACCCACTAAAATATAAATTTAGGCAGATATATCTTATGCTGTTGAACTGCATTTAATGTATTCCTTTGTATTTATCAAATATTGTGTTAAAAAAAAAAGTTCATCCAGAAGAACATCTCATCTGAATATAAGGTACAGAGGATAGTACAACGATAATGAAACCTGGTGTCCACAGAGGTGAATCAAGTGTCAGCCCTCCCATCATGAACTGCGTGAACTCCTCTCAGCTGGGCAACACCCTAACACAGCACCAGCGTCTGTAAGGTGGGATTGATCGCCCACTCACCATCTTGTCATACAAATGTAACAGTGCAAACACAGTTTTCTAGTAGCACGCCTAATACATAATAACCTTCAGATAATGGCACATAATATAACTTTAATTACTCACCTCATTTTTGGGTACAGCTACTACCTCTGATAGAAAGTGACTAAAATTAGTCAGAGGATGATAAAATTGTGACCGGCTGGTAATTCTGAGTTAGCCTATGGTCTCCTAACAGAGAGCATACTCTTTTGCTAATAACCAATTTGTTGGACATAAAGCTGCTTTTAAAGTTCCATCTAAGCCCATATTTTTTTCATTGCTGTACTAAATTTTTTTTCCTGTTGGACTATGAGAAATCCCACAGAGAGCATCATCCTACCCTTGGTAAGACAAAGGTGTCAGAGTAGGCAGTTAGTTATTAATAAAAGAGAAGGTGTTGTAGTTAAGCCTGATTAATTTGGGAGACAGGAATTTCACAGTCACCAGGGGAGTAACCAGCCTCGTTCTGGACACCATCCTACCAAGTCGACTAGGCAGGAAGGACAGCCTTACAGACACCCAGGGTAACCAGCATCACTTTATCGGATTAAGGAGGAGGTGAAGGGGGGGGAGGAACAGTGAGGGATGTCCTTTTACTAAGCACACATACAGTACAAGCCAAACAATGAAGCTGAACTATGATGCATGACCAGTAGGAGCCAAAATGGTGACCATAAAAGGGAGAGGGAGACCAGCCTGGGAAAGCCTGAGAAAAGGATCAGATTGGAGAAGGGCACAAAACTTAGAAGACCTAGGAAGGGACTAGGGCACCAAAACGAGCCCAGGAAAAGTCAGAAAAGAGATTGGATAGTTTGAAAGAGACTCTGCTCTATTCCAAACCCAAGGAAACATGTAGATGCTTAGCAAGGACCTTGGGGCAGCCACTTACCTATAGCCTGCCTGCTAATTCTGCCTCTCCAGGAGTGTACTGTCAACTTGTCACTTTTTTGCTCCAATAAATCCTGCCACTCACACTTAGAACTCCTTCTATGTGAGTGTTCCTGAAATTTGTTTCAGAGGACACTGGTCAGCTCAAGTATCCCATTTCAGGAAGCGTGCACACATTTTTGTGGACTTTTTTTCCGAAGACAAATACTTTGTTTAATGTCATGATATCAATAGTCTTCTCAGCCAGCTAGGTGTTACCACTTACAGTCCAACAAAATGGCGACTATTTCTTGACCGCTCTAAATGATGGCAGACTATTACTGCTGGAGCATCAAATGAGATTGTCCTCAACAAGTTCACAAACGTAAGGGCTCCAAACACAATATTACTCCAATTGATCATGCTATGCTATTTCTTAGGCTTTATCTGAGCAGTTTTAGAGCTTGAAAAATGCTTGCAATTTTGGTGGTTATTTCTATTCCAGAATTCTGCTTAGACACAGTTTGAAGCCACTACTGTAAGCCCCATGCCTGTACATCTCTGGTAAAAATAGAATTTTTGTGAACAAATGTGATGGCTCGGAAATAACTGCTACCTGCTTGTACCTTCATGTTGCGAAACTGTCAAGTACTCCAACCTGTTAATTATCAGCAAACAGAGCAAATAGAGCTTAGAATAATTTCACTAGAAATAGAAACACCTCTCAGAGAGAGAGAGAGAGAGAGAGAGAGAGAATTCAGTTCCCGGTAAACACTCAGTATTTTAAAACATCTAAATAAAGCAGAAAATTCAATTTGTAGGATAACAAATGCATAGGCCAAAACTACAGAGAAAGAACGATAAACAGAAACTAGTAGTTAGCTCTGAGGAGAGGAAAGAACATGGGTTGGGAAGAGCCACAGTGCCACCTCCTATGTTGATGCAATGTCCTATTTTTGCACCAGATGAGATACATACAGACCAGACAGGTGGTCACTGCATTAGCAAACCTGCTATCTAATATGCATTTTAATGGACTTTTTTTTTCAGTTTTATATTACCTTTTGTTTTCTGGTTTTCTTTTGGTTTGCCTAGCATGCTTTTAAAAATAAATCTTAATTTTCTTCTGAATATGTTTGATTATATGTTTCTGGGAGTGAGAATGTATGAAAGGATGAATGGGGTGAGGGGATTAAAGTCTAACAGACAATAAATATTTTCATGTTAGATAAACTATAACAGCTACCTAAAGAATTTTTTATTTGCTCAAGGAAATATTAATATTTTAAATTATAAGTACTTAAAATGGAATAAATGACATAATACACAATTTGACGACTAGTAAAGCTTAATTTGTTTTCATTCTTAGTGTCATATTGCTAATAAGTTTACCCAGTGTTAAGGTGGTGCTGTAGGAGCAATCTGCTCCACTTCCTTTGGTCCACTTACTTTTCCCACTTCAAAAGACAAGACTCCTAACTCTGAGAACTACTTATTCTCAACTGATTTGTATATACATGTTTCATAAATAATTTTCGAGCATAGATCAATGCTTTAACATGAACTTTTTAGTAAAAATAATCATTTCTAATAGAAAATAATAGCTTACAGATAGATATAATCAATAAATTACACCAGTATCCAAAAGTCATTCTATCACAATATTTTCAAGATCCATTAACTGCATATATATGTGTTTACATTATATATATATACTTTATATTATATTTTATATATATATACTTTTATTTTTTCACATTTTGTTGACTGACCCTGGATACAATGGCTTATAGACTATTTTCTAAAAGCAGGTAAAGCTGCTTTCTTTCTTACTTTTTAAATTTATTTTTAAAGTATAATTAAATTTATTGTGGTGGTCCTGACCAGTTGGCTCAGTGGTAGAGCATCAGCCGGCATGTGGATGTCCGAGGTATGACTCTCATTCAGGGCACACAGAAGAAGAGCCCATTTGCTTCTCCACCCTTCCCCCTCTCACCCTCTCATTTCTCTCTCTCTCTCTTTCTCCCTCCCTTTCTCTCTCTCTCTCTCTCTCTCTCTCTCTCTCTCTCTCTCTCTCCCTCTTGTAACCATGGCTCGATCGGAGTGAATTGACTCCAGGTACGGAAGATGGCTCTATAGCCTCCACTTTAGGCATTAAGAAGAGCTTCGTTGCTGAGCAATGGAGCAACGGCCTCAGGTAGAGCATGACCCTGAAGTGGGCTTGCTGGGTGGATCTCAGTCAGGATGCATGTGGATGTCTGTCTCTCTCTGCCTCCCCACCTCTTATTAAAATTAAAAAAAACAAATACATAAACAAATAAATAAATAAAAATTTTATTGTGGTGACATTGGTTAATAAGATCATATATGTTTCATATGTACATTTCTTATTTTCTTTTTTTATTAAAGTCATTAGGGTAACATTGGTTAACAAGCTCATATAGATTTCAAGTGTACATTTCTATAATACATGACCTGTATATTGCATTGTATGCCCACGACCCAACATCAAATCATCTTCCATCACCATGTATTTGGTCTACTTTACCCTTTACTCTCCCCGCACCCCCTAACCTTTGATAACCACCATGCTGTTGTCTGTGCCTATGAGTTTCAGTTTATATCCCACATACGAATGAGTGCAATCATATGATTCATAGCTTTTTCTGACTGACTTATTTCACTTAGCATAGTATGCTCAAGGTCCATCCATATTGTAACAAATAACAGTATTTCATCTTCTCTTATGGCTGAGTAGTATATCATTATATAAATGTACCACATCTTCTTTATCCAATCCTCTATTGAAGGACACTTTGGTTGTCTCCATGTCTTGGCCAACATAAATAATGATACAATAAACATGGGGGTGCATGTGTTTTTGTGAATAAATGTTTTTGAGTTTTTCAGGCAGATAACTAGGAAGGGATTGTTGTCTATATGGTAACTGTTTTCTTAATTTTTTAAGGAACCACCATACTGTTTTCCATGCAGACAGTACTCAGATATGTTTTTAATATAAGTGTATTTAACTCTAATGTAACTATGTCTTTTATGGCTAGCTTTGCTGTATCCTGGATTCCTCCTAGGTTTTAATGTTATAAATAAGTAAATAAAATCTCATTCACAAACCAACTCAGAAAATATTTCTGAAAACTTTATTTTTTACTTCACACATATTATAACCCACAGAAAACAATTTTTTTATTTAACTTTTACTTGAATATCTTTACCCCCAAATTTTACTTGAAGACAATTGCCATAGAATTCTCTAATTTATCAGTCTTATCCCCTACCAGATGAGGCTCCTCTCCTCTGTTTCCACATACCTAATTCCCAAACTCTTGATTAATTGCATAGCCCTCTGTTTCTGTTTGTTTGTTTCTTGTTTTTATGTTTTGTCTTTTTTTATTTTGAGAGAGAGAACAGCATGGAGCTGCTCCTGCATGTGCCCTGACTGGGGAATCCAACTGGCAACCTCCACCCTCCAGGACACCACTCTAACTAACTGAGCTATCCAGCCAGGGTTTAACTTGCATTATTATTATTATTATAATTATTATTCATTGATTGATTTTTATAGAGACAGAGAGAGGAAGGAAGAGAAAGGGGAGGGGTAAAGGAAGCATTTATTTCAGTCGTGTATTAATTGGTTGCTTCCCATGTATGCCCTGACCAGGAATCAAACTGGCAACCTTGCTGTTTCTGGATGACACTCTTAACCGACTGAGCTAACCAGCCAGGGCTATATCCTACTCTTACACACACACAAAAATACAACCAAGTCACATCATAGAAGGCTCTGCCACCATAGCTTTAATCATACTATAATTCCTCCCAAAGAATGTACATAGTTGAGAGGGTGTTTTTGATATTTTCAAACAATTTATCTATTTTTAAGATCACTCTTTTATTCCAGTTTGTAAGCTCAGACTCACTCTCATCTCCAGACTCACCTTTCTCTACCCTGCTTGGTGATGTTGGAATTGTAACTGAGCTAGCTACTTCGGTCTGCCTGGGGTCCTCTGACAGGTTCTGCCTGTAACAGGCACCGGTGGGAGAACAGAAGGCTGGAGGAGGAAGCAGCCCCATGGTGCTCACAGGTCCTAGGAGACTCCTCACCTGAGCATAGCACTTGCTTGCCAACACAGCAGCTGGGTCCAGCTTGTCCTTTCCTCTGACACTTGCAGAATGACCTACATCAGGTCCTCCCATACCCAGACGCTATCACCAGCCTTGTAGTTCACCTTCCTAAATGCCTGCATCCCAGCCCCATGGGACACCCACTCTCATCTCAGAGACACCAGAACTAGGCAAGCAGCATCCCCGTCTCTAGGTCTGAGTTCCAGCATTCCAAAGCATATAAACAGTACTAACTCTAGCCTCTGCTCCTTGCTCCCCCAGGCACAGGGCAGTGGTAATGACCGGCTGAGCCGATAACTGTAGTAACTTAGAGACTTTTCCTGTCTTTCAGTTACCCAGTCAACAACTTTACCCTTAGTTAACAATTATTTATATTAAAGTCTCTCTGTTCAAGCATTTGCTGTGATTATTGTGTCCTAGTTAGACCATGACTTAGGAAGCTGACATTTATAATCAGTCCACAACTTGCTGAGAGGACCCTCAGCAGCAGAAAGACGTCAACAAAGCTCCTGAGCTCACATTGATGTGTCTACATGCACACAATGGAACATATCATTATTTATTCAACATTCGCTGCACACAGGAATTGTGCTAAATGCTTTACTTGCATACTCAAGTTTAATCCTTGCACTATCAGCAACAGGTAGATATTATTCACATTTTGCACATGAGAGAACTGAGAGGCTTACAGAAGTAGGTAGCTTTTGGGCTTGTAGTCCTGAAGCAGGTAAGTGGAGGCGCTGAGATGCTCACCCTGCTGGTTGACTGCAATGTGTGCACTTTAAGCACAAACCTTACCAAGCCATGGCCATCTATGCTGTAACCTCAGAAAATCTAAAATTTCTACTTAGCTTTAAACCCGAAGTAACCTCCTTCTCAGCCCCTTCTCTACCCGTCAGTACCGGTCTCCTTTCTAGTCACTATATCACCGATAGATAATTGTCCACTTAGTCTCTACCTTTATGGCTCAGAAACTCAGGCTTCCCCAGGACTCCAAGGGCGGATTGATGGAAATCCGGTCCTATAGCTCCCCTTTAATCTCATATACAAATCTGCACAACTTGACTCTAATCATTTTATTCTCCCTCTTCAGGTAGTGAAAGGATCTCAGTTACGATAGGAATCAAATCCAAAGCCCTTAGCCAAGCATGGCAGACTCTTTGTGACCAAGTCCAAGTTATATTTTCTGCTCTCAAGCATTGAGTTCTCTTCATATCAAACTATTATAAACACAGCCAGGGCACTGTGTCCTTTCCTGTTCTCTCCTTCCCTGTACCACATACAGTTCTGGGTACACAGCACATGATTTGTCAATAAATGTAAGAATGAATGAAAACCAATACTGTAGTCATTGCTGAATGGGACTCTAAACCTTTTTCTGTTTCCATAAATTGCTCTCTTCTTATCTATAAATTTGAATTCTCTCATTTTTTTACACATTCATTTAATCCGCAAATTTATTAAAGGTCAGTAACTGGTCTCATTCTTTAACAATTTTCTCTAGTGCTTCTTCAATAAAGCCTATCTTGTAATTCCAGATAATAGACTAATAGACTTTCTCTCTCTCTCTCTTTCTCTCTCCATCTCTCTTTCTGTCTTTACTGAGAGTTCTTATATTACTTTCTCATAGCACTTATGTCTATTTTCATGTTGAGTGAAAAATTCTTAAATGTAAAAACTGTCTCACTCATGTTTAATTCCTCAATAAGTCTTTTATTTTTAAATTGTAGACATGCTTTGTTATCTGAAGAAAGGACTATTTGCAGAGGGCTGAAAAAAAACTCTTCAGAGAGGGCTGCACGCTTAGCTGAGCTTAAGACATTGAATTTTATGTTTCTGTTTCTCAGAAGTTAACATCGTTATTTCTGTTTCCAACTCACCTAAAATAAAAAGGTTAGGAGTCTAAAGGGAAGTATTTTGGGATATATAGACTTTTTTATTTCCTTGCACTCTTTAATAAAAAGGAAAGATTTAAAATTTTGAAATAGTAGAGATCCTTTATAATTATAAAACTATCTAATTTAAAAATAAATTACCAACTAATTACAAAAATTTCAGACTAAAAATTGCCTGTGGTCCTTAAGTTTTTATTTTCATCTGCTAAGAAACAATGGAGCCTTGATCCTGGAGATGTGATTCTGAAGTCAGACATTCTTGACATTTGAATTTTTGTTGCCATGCCTTGGGATTGTTACCTTGGAATATTTTTAAACATTTTTAATCTGAAGATTCCTTGTAAATAAAACAAGAAAATACCAAGTACCCATTTCTTTGAGTCATCATACTGGTTGACCAAGATGATGCATGCAAACTGATTCGCATAATACCTTCTACACAGTAAGCACATAATTAATGCAAACTTTTAATATTACCTACCCCAACATCTTTTAGTTCATGCAAAACTAACTCCCCAGAACAGCTTTGAATGTGATTAAGATATAGGAATTTAGTTTCAAAATAATGTCATCTCACTAAACGGAAAGTGTAGAGAAGTCAGAATGCATTACAGTTGTGAGGTAGGAGGGGCTGGAGATGGATTATGAGCCTACCAAATGTATTAATTATGGTGAGGACTTCAGGTTAGTCCTCAGGGGAAGGTCAGTGCATGTGGGAATAAGGGTTAGTGATCAGAGGAAGGCAGAAATGCATTCATGCAGCTGGTGGCACTTTGTGGTTAGCAGTCTTTATTATAATACATGGAGGGCGGGACACACAGGAAACCCCTGAGAGCCCGGGGGAAAGACGAATCTATAAGTCGAGATTTCAGGAAGCAGTCAAGGGTAGTCCAGATGAGTGGGGCAAGGGAAATGCAAATCTAATTTTAATATGTCTAAGTTGTATTGTTTATAGGCAGTTTTGTTCTTTATCCTCATTGGTCAGGTTGTTTGGACTGAATGAAATGGTTTTCATGCTCTTGCTTTTGATGTGTGGATAGTTTCAGCCATTTATTGCTGGGTTTTCCAAGGTAAGCTACAGGAACGTGCTCACAGCCTCTGTAGCCTTGGTCAGCATGGCCAACAATCTCTGAGAAGTGAGAATGCTGCCTACCATTATTGACCTTAATGGAAAAGAACAGAGGAAATGCGTTGTTCGCCAAAGACAAGGTGAGTAGTGTTGCATGTAGTTTTTAATATTTAATGAATCTATATGGGCACAATCCATTATGTGACAATTTAATTATATGACAAAAAAGTTTGATAAATAATATTGTGGTAGGACATCTAATTCATTATTTAACAAAGAAATCAATACTTTCATAAATCATAGTTCTCCATAGATGTACCTTTTTTTCTTTCCTCCAAGTGGGTAAAAACTCTTATTCAGAATCCATAGGCAATATATTTTCTGGTTAGGCCAAGTTTGAATGGAAGTTTAATTGGGCCCAGGACAGACATAAATTCTATTTACTCTTTTTTTTTTTTTTTTTTTAACCATTGCATGGGAAAAGCTTTTGTTACAAGTAGGTTTTAGGAAGTCTTAACCCTATCCAGAAAGCATGTTCTTATAGTGTTTTAAGAGCAGAAAATAGCGATAGTCATAAATTATAAAAGACAGAAGAAAACAAAATCATAACACAGGAACAGTTTTGCACACTATCCTTCCACCTTTTTAACTACGTACAGAATACATAAATAATAACACAAATTAAAATAGATAATACTTTTTACTTTGATAATTTTTAACAGTCTTAGGTTTGTAAGCATCACAGAATTTAATATATTTATTGAATAGATGCTGCCAGATCAGGACGGCCTTTACCTGCTTGGATATCCTGCCATGTGAAAGAAAAATTATTTATTTTATTCTAGTTTCAATATTTCTAATCTAGGATATATTTCTCTCATTTGACTTAAATACCACCTTATTTATTTTTTAACTATCATAATGCCCTCTCACATTTAATTCCATTTCTGCAGTTTGTAATTTAATATTGAGTTATGCTTCTTTTGGCTGAAATTATATACATGATCAAATTCACATTCTAATTACAAATAATATTGAACAGAAAAAGAAAATCAACCCCATAATATCGTTTTTGTTCCTTCACTTAGGTTGTTTCTGGTTGTTGATTGTGTATGAGCAAAGTATTTGTTTTCTGCATTCCTCAAAAGGATTAGCATTGTTAAAAACTACTTTCCAATGATAAAAAATGACATATACTAATTCTCTATCACAAATTCAGAAATGGCGTATAGCCACCTAAAGCCTTCTTTGAATGTAATCAAATACATTATTTGCAATTTCCCATCTTATTTTAGCAACTTTATTGCATTAGTAACTGTCTGCCATTATATCTTTTATTATTAATGTTTTCTTTTTAAAGTAATGAAGCATAAAAGCCTTATGGATGCATTTTCATGTTTGAATGCAAATATTCTCATTTGGTTATTTTGTAAAATTCTACTTACTAGTTCATGGCTTGACATTTAGTTAAAAACTAACGCAGGAGAATAAAGTCTTCTTATAACACTTAGCATTGAACATTGTGAAATAGCATTTTCCCCAGAGTTATGTTTTATGTAATGGTCTAGTACCCTAACAAATGTCAAAGCAGAATTAAGTGCAAGTATAAATATTTCTGAATGAGCTGAGCCTAGAACTGCATAAAATTATATTGGTTACAACCTTGAACTTGAAATCTGGTTCTGCCATTTTCTAACTTGGGGATCCCGAGAAGTTTATTAATCTCTCTGCTCTTCAGGTATCCCCTGAGTGAAGAAAATGAGGATATTATTACTACTTTTCCCATAGTCAGAGGACTAAAGCAATCTAACTTTTAATCTGGAAATAATTTTAGATTTAGAGAAAGCTGCAAACATAGTAGAGAAAGTTTTCATAACCCTGTATCAGCTTCCTGTAATGCTAAAGATGTGAGTAATCATAGTATAACTCCCAAAGCTAGAAAGTGAAAACTGTTGTAATACTATTAACTGAACTAGAGACCTTACTAGATGTTCACCTGAACTTCTTCAAATGTCTTTTTTCTATTTCATAATAAAATCTAAAATTCAACATTACATGTTATTCTTATGTCTCTTCAGTCTTCTTCCAATCAGAGATAATCTCTCATTCCTTAATAAGTTAGCCTCTTTTTTTTTTCTTTTTCTTTTAAGTAAGAGAAGAGAAGATAGTACAACAGACTTCTGAATGTGCCCCAACTGGGGTACTCCTGGCAACCCCTGTCTGGGGCCAACGTTTCAATACCAAGCTATTTTTAGCGTCTCAGGATAATGAGCTCATGCAGAGCTATTCTCAGTGCCTAGGGCTATGCCCAAACCAATTTTGCCACTGGCTGTGGGAGTAGAAGAGTGAAAAAAGGAAGAGGGGGAGAGGGGAGGAGCAGATGGTCACTTCTCCTGTGTGACCTGACTGGGAATCGAACTTGGGGTGCCCCATACACTGGACAGACACTCTGTCCACTGATCACCACCAGCCAGGGTCAATATTGGCTCTTTTGATGAGAGTAGGCGGTTATTTCAATGTTGATATCTTAATTTTGCTTTATACATTATTTTCTAATGATTGTATTGAGTTTATACATTTTGATATTGTGTCCTCCTCAGTGCATCACAGTAGGGTTTACATGATGCTGCTACTCTTTATTACTGTACATGTTAACCTTGATCACTTGGTTAAGGTGATGTCTGATGGTTTTTCTCCTTGTAAAGCTACTATTATTCACCTTGAAATAGATGATTATCTTAGGGGGGTATGTTAAAACTATGAAAATATACTTTTCCTCTTGAAATTGATTTTCTCATTTATCAGTGAATTGCACCCACAATAATTATTACATTTTTTTGGTCTAATGATAGTTTAAATTCTCTTTAATTCTTACATATATATATTAATTGGAAAACTTTTATCATTTGAGACCACAAGGTTCAGTCTAGCCTTTTTCTTTTTCTTATTTGCAACATCCTTCACTACAGACAAAAATCCTGATGCTCATTGTACACACTATAGTCACTAATTTGTTCAATCCCAGCTACAGAAAGTATAGTTTATAAGGCAGTTACAAAATTGCTAAGCATTAAGTGGCTACAGACTTGCTAAACCATAACCCTAGGAGAAACAAATTTACTTTCCAAAGTATAGTATTTTGTATAGTTTCTTTAGTATTTAGCTTTATAGCATTCAGTAATATACTGCTATTTAAAATTAGTTAGGGTAGCTCTTCCCTGTATACATGTGTTATCTGTTATTATTTTTGTGAACTGATTTTCTTAGAACCCTTTAAATGTGCCCCCATTTTTTAAAATTTTGTTTAAGTGAGGTGATATGCTGGTAGACAAAAAACCTCTCTCTAAACCAGCTGATCTCAGTTTGAGCGTCAGCAGGAGAGCACTGTGATTTGGAGTTAGCTAATCATAGCGCTATTACTTTTTCTTCCTCTGCTCACACTGGCATGAGTCCCCCTGAGCTTTGTTTCCCCTTAAAGTTGACGAGAAAGCACAGATCTTGGAACATATTCAAAATGAAGACAAGAAAAAAAATGAAGGAACTTAGTGCAGTATATTATTGATACCATTCTGGAGTATTTGATAATTTGGGGAATGATTGTGAGGGAGAACAATGTTGGATATTATCTGGCTTCAAATCTAAAGAGTTAGCCATATTCTGAGGCTGAAATTCAAAACCAACAGAATTAGTCACAAGGTTTCTTTTTTTTTTTTTTGTATTTTTAAAAATAATATAGTCAGAATAAAATCCAAGCCTAATGATACATGTTAAAAGATGATATTAGACAGAAAACTACTGTAGGTTGATCGGAAGCTAAAGAAAAGCTCACCTTTGTCATTCTGAACTTATTTAAAGATAGCAGGACTATCTCTATTGTGAACGATTCTAGATACTCTCCGCTATTTCCTGCAAAACATGTTGACAAACACCTTTAAACCAGTGATTTAATTTTATTTTAACAAATAAGAATTTTCTATTATAATTGGAGATAAAATTGGCACAAACCTAATTTAAATATACACATTCTAAAATAAGCATTTTCTATTACTTTGATGCTAAAAAAAATAGAATAATTTGATATTCTGGAACTAGCCTTAATGGAAATTGTGAAGTGCCACACTCTTTTGAAATATTGACCAATTTTTTTTATGTGAAATTATTTTGCCCTTCTAATACTTTAAATATTCATGTTCGAAAATGAAATGAGCAATAGAACCATCAGATAATCAAGTTACCACCATATCAAGGCTAATGATTGAATTGTCTTTTTCATGAATCATCTGTGATTCCTTTCACATAGCTACAAAAGCATTTAGATGCATTCATGTGGGGGCCTCCCATAACTGCATACAAATATCAGGTTACTTAGGCAACACAGTTGAGAACCTAGGACTGGATGAAATCCACATGGCAATTTCTTCATGCTTTTAAACACTCCTTAAAATATATGGTAATATTTTAAACAAAATAAATAATCTAGTTATGTGATAATACAATAAGAAGCTATAAAACATCAGTTCCTTCAATTAAATATCTTTCATAATTAATAATTATTCTCTATAATATTATACAAATTCTATATGGTGTATCAACAGATCCTGTTTCCGATTCCAGATAAATCTGGTTGGTTATAGATCACAAATTCTATAAATTTTGGCAGCATAGACTTTTATCAGAATAAAAGCTTAGCATTCCCTAAGTTAGTCTCAAGTTAAAAGATAATACAAAAAAGCTTTTTGAAGTCATGTTACTATGTACTATGGTTTATGTAATAACCAAATATTTTTCTATTACCGTTCAATGGCTTTTCTCTAGTATTTAAAAGGCTTATACAGGGTGGGGCAAAAGTAGGTTTACAGTTGTTCCTATGGAAAATAATACAATAATTAATAAATAGTAATACATACATAAACTCGGTGGTTTGCATACTCACACCTGTAAACCTACTTTTCCCCCACCCTGTATAAGATTGTGTGCGCATAGAAGAGCAGATCTTTATCTAGCTTTCAAATTTAAAAAAATTAAGGAAATACATGTATGTGAGAAAAAACGACCTGAAATAATAAACTTTATTTTAAAATTCATCTCCTTTCCTGACGGGTGGTGGCGCAATAGATAAAGCATTGACCTAGAACGCTAAGGTCCCTGGTTCCAAACCCCAGGCTTGCCTGGTATGGACACATACGTGAAGCAACTACTAGTTGATGTTTCCCACTTCCTCTCGCCTTTTTTTTTCTCTTTCCTTTTTTTTAAAATCAATAAATAAAATCTTTTAAAAATCATCTCTTTACCTCCCCTCTCACCTCGTTGTTTCATGCACCATCCCGCCTGTCTCAGTCCCATGGAGCGGCATAAACAGGTCTTCCCCAAGTGTATTTTTATTTTGAGGTTTAATTTTTAGGGCTGTATAAAGAGAAAAGGGATAGAAGTGCACAAAGCATTTGAAAGGGTTCCATCTTCATAGACTACGCATCAGAAGTCCCTTCTGTCCTTCGAGCCCACGCCAGTTCAGCTCGTTAGACTCTCCTGACATTCCTCCAAGTCCACAGGGTTTGCCTCTCGTTGGAGGCTTCCCCCTGAGGGTCCCTCCAGTTTGCAGCTCCACTGGGCTCCTCCCGTGCCAGCACTCGGCTGGAGACAACTTGGCACACAGAACTCCTTTCCTGTTCCAAAATGGCCTTGGAGGTGAACACCATGCTCACCTGCAGCTCCCATTCATCCCACGCTAATGCACAGGTATCTTGGCTGTGTCTCGGCCATACTAGTTCGCCCAAGCTCAAATCTTCCCTGGTGTCACCGTGGCCCACCCCCCTTGAAGTCGCTACATACAGCTCGTGCCCCATCACCCGCCTCTCGGAGCGCTAGCCCTCCTGCCCAGTTTCCCTCCCCCAGATTTTGCGGATAGCAAAGCTGCCGCAGTCTAAGACTTCTGTGTATCTAAAACCATCCAACCTGGAGGCACCGTGAACCTCTCACTTCTGTCCCTTTTCCGACAGTCTGCCACAGTTCCTACAGTCCTCCATGGTGACAGCACCATTCTGAGGACACCTCGGGTGGTCCTGGGAGCTGCTGGAGCTGCCTAAAAGCTACTTTCTGAGCCAATTCTCACTTTGATCAGAGACTGATCAGAAATCAGCCCCGCCACTGTGCCTGACACAGATGGGTTCCAAAGCCTTCTTCCTATTGTGTCCCCGAGTTTCTCTGGCCCCATTTGTCTTCAGATCTGGATTTATGAATCCAGATGAATTTAGACCATTTCCTAAAGTCATGACTGAAGATTCACCACTCACAATGACAGTGGCTTTCACTGGAAACCATTTCTTTTGAAAAGTCATTTTCTTTTCCAGAAAATGATCTCAAATACACAATTCCTTTACAATTGCAACAGCAACAACAAAAATAAAATACCTAGGAATAAATTTAACAAAGGAGGTGAAGGGCCTATATATTCAGAGTACAAAGCATTATTTAAAAAAATGGAAAAGGACACAGTGAAATGAAAATATATTGCATGTTCATGAGAAGTCCTGTTTCCATGCTATGGTTCTGTTAGCTTCTTCTGAATAAGTGCCTTTTAACTTGGGGAACATTCTCAGCCTAAAACGTGGACACGGTCCGTTATCATTCATTGCAAAGTCTTCACTGATGGCTTAGAACAAAATATAAGCATATGTTAATATTACTCACTAAAATATGGTAGAGATAACATTTTTTGACCACTGCTTTTATAGCAAAAAGAAAAAGAAAAAAGAAGAAAAGAAAAAATCAACTTATTTGCCTGTCTTCTATCTTGGTTTTATACCTATACATTTTCCTTCTATTTCTGTATCATTACTCCTTTGAGATCAATACAGTATTTCTAATTTTCAGTAAGAGATAATGAGGATAAATCATATAAGTAAACACATGAAATTATGTATATTAATATTTTATCGTAAACAAGTGTCATTTGACTATTTTATAAAACATGTTCAGTTAATCAAGTGGCTAATTTAGTCTTGAATACATCTCCCCTAAGTCATCAACATAAAATCATAATGTGTGAAGTTGTATGTTAGCAGAATCAGATCAGCAAGCTGGGCTGATAATCAGTGAATGTCCCACCTTTGTGGGACCCAGAGTGCCACCGAGGCTAGGCCTCTACAGTTCTGTCCTAGAGCATTTTTTCTGGCCAGCATCAGAGGTCTAGGCAAACCTGGCTGCCTGATTACAAAATGCAACTTTGTTAAATCTTACAATTGTAATATGTTGAAAGCCAGGTTGAATTAGTATCTCCCACTGTCTGTTTTTAAAAAGCCTCCCTGAAGACAAACATAAAAGTATGTGGTTATGATGATGATTGACCAAAAATAACTGAGATAAATACAGACATGGAGGTGGGACGGTCAGAGGCAACAGAAGAGTAAGCATGGGAGCCATGGGGTCTGGAGAGAAAGACAAAGATGAACATTTACTGAGTAACTTCCACTTCACAGACACCGTGCCCAGCCCTCTGCACATACCATGTCGTTTAGGGCTCACGGCAGCCCTACTATGCAGGCACATTTAACCCCATTTTCCAACTGGATAGACCAGAGATACTTGTTGGCATACAAGAGGTCCAGCAAAGTTATGAACAAAAAGCTGATGTCCTATTTGGAAGTCTTGAGATGTGATCACCAAAAACTCTAGCTAATTGAGGAAAGAATAAAAAGCAAAGCTTGTGTGTGTGTGTGTATGAAAATGACAGGGGGCTTCCCAGATAGAGAAGCTAAAACACCAACTCAAAAGTCAAGGACCAGGCGGCTCCAGAGTTTAGGTAGCAGGTGCCCTCCTACAGAAAGGAAATGACTTAGCCAAGGTCGCACAGTGGCAAAACCTGAAAAAGAATTCCCATCACAAACCCAAGTTCAGCATTTGTTCAAACTGAGATAGTTTCAGCTGTTGAAACCCTAACCCCCTGTCCATCAGAATGAGATGGAAAACGAGTTGACTTTCGGGTGATGGGTACACAATGCAATCAACAGTTCAAATGCCATGGAGGTGTTCACCTGAGACCCTTGTGCTCTTATTGATCAGTGTCACCCCATTAAATTCAATTTAGAAAAAAAACAACAATATGACAATGTTTGGAGAAAGGACCTTTAAAGAAGTGATTGAGTTTAAATGAGGCTTACATCCGGTCTGGCTGGTGTTTTCATGGGAAGAGATTTAGACAGACAGACACCAGGGAGGGTGTGCACAGAGGAGAGGCCATGTGAGGTAACAGTGAGGACGTGCTTCCTGTCCCTTTCGCAGAACTCAACCCCGCCAACACGTTAGAGTCGTCCCTTGCCGTATCACGGTTCGCTTTTCATGGTCTCACTGCATCGTGGATTTTAAAATTGTATATATCTAATTTTGTATGCCGGATTTTTCGCTATATCACAGGATTTTGCGGTATATAGGTATTTTATATATTTATTATTTTAAGTGCTTTATGAAGTAATATAAGCATTTTTCTAGCCTAAAAAATTAAAAACAATATCAAAATATTAATTAAAACATATTAAAAGAATATTAAAGCTAAATAAAATATGCCGCGTGCAGCAGATGAGCAGCCAAAGACTCGCATGTATGGACGCTGCACCACCTGATGAAGTGGCGCCCTCAGAAGAGCTGTGATGCTCTTCTTGGCTGTGCAGTACCTCCGTCTCATCGTTCTCACCTTCACCGTCATCAGTACTGCAGAGCTAATTCAGCACCATCTTCACCGTGCACATTGTAGTGTATTCACTGCCGAGTACCCGTATAGAATTTTACATGTTAAAATTACATAGGTTTAAGAGTGTAGAAAGTGTTTAAGAGCATAGGAAGTGTTTATAAGTGTGTGGGAAAGGTTAATAACAGTGTGTGAAAGGTTTATAACAGTGTGAGGAGGGTTTGTAAAACCTTAAATATATATATTATATATAAAACAAATCTAAGGTCGCTACTTTACGGATTTTCGCCTATCACAGGGGGTGCTGAAAACTGACCCCTGTGCTAGACGAAGGACCACTGCACTCTTGGACTTCTGGCCTCTAGGACCGTGAAAATTTAAATTTCTGTTGTTGGAGTCAGTCTGTAATATTTCATTATACAGTGTTCTTTCCATGATATCATCTCTTTAATGAACAAATCTCATTTAAATATAATTTTGTAAGGCCCCTATTCTACACAGAGACATGTTCAAAGGCATCCAGTGATAACGGTTGACTCTTACCTCTTAATTCTTTCGTGGGGGTGCATCATAGGGGATAAGTATGGACAATGGGGGCATGGAAATCATGAACCCCAGCTCTGCCGCTTACTAGGTTGCCAAATATCTTTGGTCCAATTTCTTAACTATTCTCTGCTTCATGCTTCATTTGTGAACTGGTGATAATAATTGTGTCCAACTCATGAAGCCGTGCAGATAAATCCATGGAAAGCATGTCAGGCATAGTCTGACCTAGACTGTTTATTCTATGTCCATCACTCAGGGGCGAGGGAGAAGGTGGTTGGGAAAAGGTACCCAGAGGTGCAGTCACTCCACGCAGACCACGTTTCCATGTCACAGTTAGCCTGTGTGGATAGTGACTATTATAGGAGTTCCTTCCGAATGCTAAGAGTCTGGGCACTTTCTCGTCTCCTTTCTCCTCCTTCTTTAAACTTGTCATGGTCTTTTTCATTCTGTGCATGAGGGGGAACTGACCATTTCACTTCTTCTCTACCTGGTATCCCAAGCCAAAAATGTTTCTTCTGGCTCTGACTCACAATTTATTCATAAAATATCACCAGCTGAGAATCTTGAGAAACTAGCATGCACAGTGTCTGAAAGCATTTGTTTGTCTAATTTCAGGGTGATGAATAAACCTCTAAGAAAACATTCGTTTTATTGCTATGCATCTTATCATCTGTTCTATAAATCATCTTCCTTTTTTGCATTTTGATACAATATCATTAAAAACAGTAACTGGTATAATGACACATTTTAAATATTTTGTTCTGATTAGTTTCAAGCCATCTCTCCATTGGTACTTGTATCGCTGCAAGTGTAGGTTTAATTTAAATTACAATACTCTTGTAAACACATTGTGACATCATGCCCTGCAGACAATGTAAGCAATATTCACCTTCAAGGTACAATGTTGTAATGAATTTTTCTTTGTCCTTTTAGCAAGCGGAATAAAAAATGCATTTCCCACAACCTATTCAACTAGAGATTTGATTAAAACATTTTTCATTGTATTGTTATCTCAACAGCAAGGGCCCTTACAGCAATTTCGCATAATAGATGAAGAGATGGGTCATTCAAATGTCAGTTATTTTTTTTTACCTGTGAGAAATGTAGCATTTACCTGTACATGACTTTATAGGATATACTTTAGCACATATTACATGTAAGTTTTGGGGGATTTATTACACGAAAGATCTGATCTTTGACTACATTTCTAGTTTGTGTATTATATAAGTTAAAAAAACTCTCCAAATCATCTGATTCCTATAGATAGCAATGCTTTCTGTGTGATGGTGAGACTCTATTTGTATATTATTTTCAGCACACAGTGTGAAAAGTCTTAATGAATTTGGCTGATTGGCAAGAGTTATTTCTCAGTTGTAACAACTTTAGCAAACACACATCGGGAAGTAGCAAGGATATGTAACTGAGGATCTCCTAGTAATTCCACTTACTCATTTGCTCTCTCTGGGTAGTGTAGGAAGGTGGAATTACTTAGCAGCTGTCCCAGTCAACTTGGACTGTTATATCAAAAACATGACAGCCTAACCAGGTGGGGGCGCAGTGGATAGAATGTTGGACTGGGATGCAGAGGACCCAGGTTCGAACCCCGAGGTTGCCAACTTGAATACAGGCTCATCTGGTTTGAACAAGGCTCACCAGCTTGAGCATGGGCTTATCCAGCTTGAGAAAAGGGTCACTCGGTCTGCTGTAGCCCCCTGGTCAAGGCACATGTGAGAAAGCAATCAATGAACAACTAAGGTGCCGCAATAAAAAATTGATGCTTCTCATCTCTCTCCCTTCTTGTCTGTCTGTCCCTATCGGTCTCTCTCTTTTTCTCTCTCTGTCTCTGTCACACACACACACACACACACACACACACACAATAAAAATAAAAAAAAAAACTGGGCAGCTTATAAACAACAAATACTCATTTCTCACAGGTTTGGAGCCTCGAGTATGTAGGTCATGGAGCATCCAGTTTCAGTGTCTGGTGAGGACCACTTCCTACATAACCATCTTTTTCTGTATCATCACATGGCAGAAGGAGGTAGGAAGCTCTGTGGGTCTCTTTTCTAGCTCTACCCACGTGACCTAAGCACCTCCCAAAGGTCTTGTCTCCTGATAGCATCTTACTGGGCATTAGATTTCAACAGAGGAATACGGAGGGCAGGGGGCACAAGTATTCAGTCTATGGTGCCAACTGTCTGAGACTCTAGGTTTAACAGTAATTGGGATTTTCCTGATGCCATGTAGCCAGCAGCCAATAAGAAGTGACATCTGACACTCTAACCATGCTTCAGATCCCTAAACAAGACTTCTTTTATTTCTTTACACACTGTTTTGGATACTCCTCCTGATATCAGAGGAACCCTGGCTTATTATCTAATCTTACGTTTATATTGAAAGGTTATTTCCTGTTTTTCAGTACTGACATTCAGATCTTGGATAGTGTCCCTCTGGATCCAACTAAACACTGAACCCTGTCATGTGCTCTGCCTTTCTAGGACTCAAAGTATTAGCTCTTCTCCCAACTCACTGGCCATAAGCTGGCGAATGGAAACTGTTGCTAAGGGCTTAGATATTTAAAAAAAAATTTTTTTAGTGAAAGAGAGAGACAGAGAGAGGAAGAGGTAAGGACAGACAGACAAGAAGGGAGAGAGATGAAAAGTATCAATTCATAGTTGCTGAACTGGGGGGCTTCAGCCAAGCCAGTGACCCTTTGCTCAAGCCGGTGACCCAGGGGTCATGTCTATGATCCCAAGCTCAAACTGGTGACCTCATGCTCAAGCTGGTGAGCTTGTGCTCAAGTCGGTGACTTCGGGGTTTCAAACCTGGGTCCTCTTCTTTCCAGGCCGATACTCTATCCACTGTGCCACCACCTGGAGAGCAGAGACTTATGTATTTTAATACTGCACTAACAAAATGTAGCAAAATTGTTTCCCTTAAATTTGTAGATTGTTTTTATCCTAAGAAGAGCACTGTTATGCAAAATACTGTTTTACTACTTGGATTCTGAAAGATATTCCATTTTAATAACATTATTCCATTGAATACGATTGAAATGAGATATAATTAGATATATTTTACTCAAGAGTAATCAAATGCAGTATAGCATACATTTTCTCAGTTCAATTTATTAATTTGCTTTTTTTCCAAGTAATTCTGGAAATAAATAAAATGTTTAGATATTAATATTAGAAGAAGAACCAATACTTCTTCTAATGAATTTTTTTCCCATTTCCTCCCTTTTCTCCCTCTTTCTGAATTGTGGTTTAATTTAAATTAAGTGCTAAATTTAGGTAGCTATTTAAAACAAATGTTTTCTAGGTTTAAAATTTTTCCATTTGTCCTTCCTCTTCATCACTTGATGTAAGAAGACTACCACAAAGTTTTAGAATAAATGTGGTTTAATAATTCTCTAATAAAAATAGATTGAGCCACAAATATTCTAACTATACTCGGATAACCTCTGTTTTTAAAAGATTTGTTTATTTTTATTTATTTATTTAGTTTTACAGAAGCAGAGAGAGAGAGTCAGAGTAATAGATAGGGACAGACAGGAATGGAGAGAGATGAGAAGCATCAATCACCAGTTTTTCATTTCAACACCTTAGTTGTTCATTGATTGTTTTCTCATATGTGCCTTGACCACGGGCTTTCAGCAGACCGAGCAACCCCTTGCTGGAGCCAGCAACCTTGAGCTCAAGCTGGTGAGTTTTTTGCTCAAGCCAGATGAGCCCGCGCTCAAGCTGGCGACCTCGGGGTCTCGAACCTGGGTCCTCTGCATCCCAGTCCAATGCTCTATCCACTGCGCCACCGCCTGGTCAGGCAAAAAAAAATTTGTTTATTCTTAAAATAATATATTTATCTTGCACATAAAGAAGACATTTTAAACCAGCACCTCTAACTTTCTAAGCTTTGTTAATTTCTTCACTGACCACTTAAAAGGACTGGGTCAAAGTTTTTCCATGGGATTAAATGAAGTGAAGGATACAGAGAAAAGTCCATCAAAGGAGGGGGGAGACGCAGAAACAACTACTCAGATGCTAAGGGCATTGGTGCCACTTGATTCTGTCAATAAAAGTTGGAGAAAGATGGGGAAGCACAGAAAGGAGGCCCATCAAGTCTGCTCTCAGGGCAATGTCAATTTCCAGAATTTTCTGATAAGGCCAGTAACTTATTTGGAAGAGAACACTGGAGAAGCTGTCTTGAAGGTACATTTGCCTCATTACAAGCATTCCATTTTTATTTCACTTAGATTGTTGTTCAAGTTTGTTGGTATATTATTCTGGGGAGATGTATTTAATCCCCTTTTATGAAAAACTGAAAAGAAAATCATTGGTGCATGATAAGGGAGATTGGTATTCTATTTGGGGGGCTCTGGAGAAGAATTGTATGTGGATGTTGGGTGGACTTTTTCTCATTCTTCACTCCATCTCAGTGACTATTTTTTGGAACCGCCTATGTCATGGGTCACAACTACACATAGCTGTGACTAACATTCACTGGGACCCAGTTAGTTTCTCATAGTTTCAGATCTTTTCCAAAAGTGTGATGTTGGTTGCAAGGGGCTACGGATGAGAGTTGTATAGTCAATGCAACTACATCACCACTTCCGTAAAAGTTGCTCTCCATACGTCAGCTTTGAATATGTGCAACATGTTTGCAGTGATGGGTACCAGTATACAAGTTCTAGAATAAAGAAAGCCTTCTTCTACGGAAACGCCTTGTAATAAGTTTGTTGAATTCTTATCAAATGCATTTCAAAAACTTTTACAAAAGCCATTGCACTGTTTTAAATTTGTAAAAGGAGTCCTGTAAATTACAAAATGGGAAACTAAAAGAAAAATGACAGAAAATAACCAAATATTACATATTTCTATAGATGTGAGCAAATAAAATTTAAGCATTCAAGCTGAAAGAAAACAATCACTTTCAATTTGATTTTCACATATGTTGACATATTTTTTTAAAAATCTTAGACAAAATAGATACAATAACTTTTAGATCAAGTGAAAAAATGTTTTCAAAGAGGTATGAAATGACATAGTTGGTAAGATTTGTTTTTTTTCTTTTTAAAGTTGAATTGTAAAAACAATGGATGTTTTCATATTAATAGTTGACAAGGACTAGCTGAGAACTGAAAAAGTACAAAAGATATCCCTGATTGAATAAAAGTATTATATATCAAGGAGAGCTACATTTATTCCACTGGGACTCATTTAAGGCTTAAAGATTATTTCAGGTTCAGTGCTGAAACCAAAACCTTTATTTCTTCTAACTTATGTTAACTCTCATAATGCATCGTGACCTTTTAAATTTTGTACCCCAAAGGACTTAACTGCTGTCATAATATATTCAAAGTAACTAATTTATAGTCATCAATCATTCCTGCCATTTTATGGTGTCTGTTTATGTTTCTGGACTTAGTTTTAGGACTATAGCCAAAATTCACACACAACGGAAAAGAATATTAAACAAGGAAAAACATCCCTTAAACCACACAAGGATTAATTTCACATTCAGAGACACCATTTGCTACACTCCCACTGCAGAAATAATTAATACAGGCAAACAAGAGAGCACCCCCTGGGATGGGCTTCATTTATACACTGAACTCCTATTTCAGTTTGCTTCCCTTCCAAATACAGACATCCTATGTTTATATCTTAGCATTTTTCCTATCAAGTTCTGAAATATCAAATAAAACAATCCTTCAAGAATTGAAGCTTAGAAAATGTAAATTTTGTTAGTTATGCACAAGGATTGTTAGCTATGTATTAGCAGTTTAAGAGATTAAAGAGTGGTTTCATCTTCTTATAAACCTGAACTGCTGGGATATGACAGCTGACATGAGAAATTCCTTAGAAGCCGTCATCTGCATACTGAAGGCCATTGCTTTTATGCATGAATAATATGCCCATCTGAGGGCATGGCTAAGAAGTTATCTGTATCCCTTACATTGTAAACTGGTGGGGCAGTCAGTCCTGCTGTCTCTGAAACTGTGAGACACAATCCATGTAGATAGATATGCTCTTTGAGATGAACTATGAAGCTCAAATGACAATTTCATACTTCAGGGACTGACAGAGTAGAGGGTGAGGTGACAGAGTAGTGAGGCTCAAATTAAACCTTATAAGTGAGTCAGTTAATTCAAAAGAAGTATGCAAACTAATGTTGAAGGAAGTTACAACCAAACTGTCCTTACTTGTGCATTTTTTAAAAAGTTGAAATAAAAGAGAACCCCTTTAATCTGATAAAATTGTTAAATTATAGGAAATACATGAACTACCACCAGAATTTGAGACCTTTCAGTTCTTTGAAATAGAAGCGTACTGCCATTAAGAGTTTAAGTGAAAGTCAATAATGAGAGAGAATGCACTATTCCTTAAGTTGGGGAATGGGTAGAGGTATTGGCTTTCATTATTATTATTATTTAAACTATACATGCCATGTATTTATTTTTCCATTTGACCTAGTAAGAGTGCTGGACTTATTTGATCACTTCCCCCATAAAACACTTTGTTCTTTCTCCTGGCTTCCTTGGAATTTTATATTCTTTTTTCCTTTTTTGGATTCCTCTTTCGCAGTCTTATTTGTTAATCCCATTTATTTTTCTAGTCCAGAACTCATCCTCCAGACTTTGCTTCGCTACCTATGCTTACCCAGAACGATTTGTTCTTCATTCTGGAGACACCCCATGTATATCTCTAGCCCAGATCTCTCCTCAGAACTCCGGATTTTTATATCACATCTTCATTTATTCGTCTAGTGAGTATGTTAAATTTAGCACATATAATAATAACGCCTGACTTCTTTCTCAGAAATGCCTTTATGACAGTGTTTTCCATTTCAGTAGATGGGGACCTCATCATTTTAGTAGCTCAAGACAGAAACCTGAGCATCATCTCATTCTTTATTTATTGATTTTAGAAAGAGGAGAGAGAGAGAAGAGAGAAAGGAGTAGGAAGCATCTCTCATATGTGCCTTGACCAGGCAAGTCCAGGGCTTTGAACTGACGACCTCAGCATTCCAGGTCAAAGCCCTATGCCCTGTGCCACCACAGGTCACTAATCATCCCATTCTTATAGTCTTTGCTTTACTCTCTGATTTAGCACCAAGCCCCACATTTCAATATAGCCCACATAGAGTTATATCTGAAATTACATGCTGACTCAAAGTACTGGCCACTATCCCCACTACAGCTACACGAAATTATTGCAATAATGCGACTTTTCTCTGGACTATTTTATTGGAGCAATGGCTTGCCTTGCTTGGCCTTTCTCCTTCCCCTTCAGTCTTTTAAAGATACAAAAGAAAAATCAATCCTTCCAAAAGAGTCATATTTTTCCAGTACTGCGCAAAACCTTCCAATGGCCCCCATCATTTTATTATTATTTTATTTTTTATTTTTTCTGCTGGGGGGGGGCAAATAGGGACAGACAAACAAGAAGGGAGAGAGATGAGAAGCATCAATTCTTTATTGCAGCACCTTAGTTCATTGATTTCTTTCTCCTACATGCCTTGACTGGGTCAGGGGCTCCAGCTGAGCCAGTGAGCCCTTGCTCAATCCAGCGACCTTTGGGTTCAAGCCAGTGACCATGGTGTCATGTCTATGACCCTGAACTCAAGCCAGATGAACCCATGTTCAAGCCAGTGACCACAGGGTTTTGAACCTGGGTCCTCAGCATCCCAGGCTGATGCTTTATTCACTGCACCACTACCTGGTCAGATTCAATGGTCCCCAAATTATACTGCATAAGAATCAAAGTTTTTATACTGTTTGTCAAGGTATTGTATTATCCGAATTCCTTTCTTTTCAGAGTAACACCATTCCTGCTAACATGCTCCTTATTCATTCCTCTCTAGCCCTGCCAGGAATTCCTCCCCATCCCTAACCCCCCATATCTGTCCATACAACTCCTTCCTTTAACCCCTTTGGCTTCTGCTCAAATGTCACCTCAACAATGAGGTCTTTCCTAAACATATATTTAAAATTTCTTCTCTGTCTCTGCATTTTACATACTTTATACTTATATTTTTCTCCACTGTACTTAATACTCTCTTTATGCATTCTGTTTGGTTATTGTTGGTTTGTCTCCCTCACTCAGTGTACGGTCCAGGAGATTAGGACCTAGTTTCTAGTTGTGTTTAATGCAGGAACTCTGGTGCCTAGAACAGAACTTCACAGAATACCTTAACAAGCTACCAAACAAGTACATTTTGTATACTTTTTAGATGCATGTTTCACAATACAGATTTCAAAAAGGAAGGTAGTATTGACTATATGTATAAAGAGAGCAGTGGTTTCTACACAGAAAAAAATGATTTAAGACATTTATTGTTTCTTTTAATAAATATTATTTTCCATTACATAATGGAGAGATGGTTAATATTGGTGCCTTAACAAGCAGCTGCTTCACTATCATGTGGACAAATTAGGATATCCAAAATTAATGCTGAAGTTATGTAATTTTATTGGAAAAGAGATGAGGGAAGGAGACGGATTGAGCAACTTCATTAAATAGATCATGGTGGGAGAAGATAAATATACATTTGCAATTAGAAGCTACAGCATTGGAAATTATTCAGTATTGCATTGACAGACTTGAAAAATATTCCACTTTGCACTATTTCCTATTTATTTATCTTGGTGGTTAAACCTTAGAGTAAGTATTTTTTAAATGTATTTTTCAGACACTATAGTTTTCTGCAAAGGCATTCTCATAGACATTTTTAATGCTGTCTCAAGAGTTAACATTTTTTTCAGGTGAGAGGACGGGAGATAGCGAGACAGACTTTGCATGCATCTCCACTAGAATCCACCCAGCAGCCCCATATGGGCTTGTGTTTGAGGACCGAGCTATTTTTAGCACCTGAAGCTGATGCACTCAGACTGAGCTATTGTGGGCACCTGGGGCTGATGCTTGAACCAACTGAGCAACTAGCTAAAGTAGGAAGGGGGAGAGGAGAGAAGCATATGGTCACTTCTGTGTGCCCTGACTGGGAATCAAACCCAGGTTGTCCACATCCTGGGCCAACACTATCCACTGAGCAACCAGCCAGGATCTTAGCAGTCAACATTTTTTAATGTCCTTTTAATGGTTGGAAATTTTCCAACTTTATGAATCAAGATGGAAGGCAGAAAACCTGGCTCCATAGAAACTTTGAGATAGTAACTTGACTTAGCACCACCAGTCAGATTTGCCCATATATGACATGGACCTAGAAGGGAGCAAGTTGAGGAAAGAAGCACCCTGCCAAGTTCTGCACTTATCCCAATGCTAAATTAATACATGAATGCTACATACAGCAGTCCTTATATCTTAAATTGCTTATTATAGTTTATATCATGTACAATCCAAAACTCATAAAATAGTTTCATGTAATGGTTGGAAGAAATAAATTTGCAACTCTTTCTTATATAATTATATCCATAGTCTTTCTCAGGTGAGCACAATAATCACTTTTTTGTTAATGAAGAATGCTTATGTCATATGATTTATTATATAATCAATACCCCATTAAGAGTTTTGGGTGCAGCCCTGGGTGTTTGGCTCAGTGGCAGAGCATTGGTCTGGCATGTGGATGTCACAGGTTCGATTCCCAGTCAGGGCACACAAGAGAAGCACCCAATGCTTCTTTACCATTCCCCCTCTCACTTCTCTCTCTTTCTTTCTCTCTCTTCCCCTCCTCCAGCCACGGCTCAATTTGAGAACGTTGGCCTCGGATGCTGAGGATGGTTCCATTGCCTCTGCCTCAGGTTCTGAAAAGAGTTCATTTGCTAAGCAGTGGAGCAACACTCTAAATGAGCAGAGTATCACCCCTTAGTGGGATTGCCAGGTGGATCTCCATAGGGTGCATGCAGGAGTCAGTCTCTGCTTCCCCTCCTTCCACAGAATAAAAAAAGAAAGAGTTTTGGGTGCATAGGTTCTCAACAGATAATTGACAAATGAAGTCTATTAGGTAGTAATATAGTTTATAAATGCATTCATAAGAAATTAAGAAGTGAAAATCCCCGTCACATGAAAAGGGCGAGAATTTCATATTAATCCAGCCACACTGTATGACCTTGAAAGTTTTCTTAACTGCCCTTAACTTCACTTTCAACTTTAGTAAAACAGAGATAACGATGCCTGTAATGATGCATCAAACAATACATTTTAAAACAATTGGCATCTCATTAGTATTCAAGTCAAATGGTAGCTAGTACTTACAAAGTTAGAGATTTCAAAATAACTTATATTCAGGAAGTACAAGCATAATTTATCTGTGTGAGGCTTCAGAGTATATCATACCTAATTGCCTTCGAAGATACTCTAGAGCAGAGGTCCCCAAACTATGGCTCGCGGGCCAAATTGCGGCCCCCTAAGGCCATTTATCCGGCCCCCGCCGCACTTCCGGAAGGGGCACCTCTTTCATTGGTGGTCCGTGTATGGGGTACTGTATCTGGCGGCCCTCCAACGGCCTGAGGGACAGTGAACAGGCCCCCTGTGTAAAAACTCTGGGGACCCCTGCCTGCTCTAGAGCATCAATTGGGCAAAATGTGTCAGGTAGATGTGAATCCTTACATGAGGCCAAAATTGCTGGTGTGCATTAACAAATACTTAAGGACCTGTACCTAAATATTTCCGTCTGTACTAGAACATAAGCCATGCAACAGAATGCAAGTTATTTAACAGCAATTTAGTCATGATTTGCAGAGTAATAATATCCATTTCCATCAAGGTTACTCTAATTAGAACCAATGAGACTCGTTAAAACTCAAACCCCATCTAGGACACCAATGCTATAGCAGACTAAATTAAAATTGGGCACATTGGTAGGCAGCTCTTCTGTTCCTATTTACCTTTCACAGCAGTATTTCTTTGTAATTTGCATCCCTTAATATACTCAGATGTGTGTATAAAGATGTTCTAATCAATGCACATATTGAAAAAAAAAACACTGAAGCCTGAATTTTTACTATTTTTTCAAGTGTAGAGGATCATGATAGAAAGAGCTGTAACTCTATTTCATGCCTGAAGGATTTCAGACAGTGCAAGGGTCCACGCTTCACTGGTTTTTCAGTGAGGAGTGAAGAGTACCAGAGGATGGAGAGAGATGGGGTGAGATTTTAGGGGTCTGGGAAGCATGGCAGTAATGCACAGGGGTGCAGAGTGAGGGCAGGCTTTCAGGATCAGAGAAGCCTGTCAGAGGGTACCAGGACTCAGCACCCGACTGAACTTCAGTGATAAGACTTTCTTTATTGACGGGTGCCTTCAGTACATGTAGCCTTTCAACACTGTATTTTGGGAAAGAAACCATATTGTGGCCCTGGCCGAAGGCTCAGGGGATAGAGCATCAGCCTGGCATATGGACGTCCCAGGTTTGATCCCAGGTAAGGCACACAGTGGTAGTGACCATCTGTTTTGCCCATCCTCCCTCTCTCTTCTTTCCCTCTTCCCCTGCCACAAACAGTGGAGTGATTGGTTCAAGCATGGCCCTGGGCACTGAGGATGGCTCAGTTGGTCTGAGTCCCTCAGTCTTAGGCACTAAAAATAGTTCAGTACTCAAGAATCAGCCCTAGATGCAGTTGCATGGTGGATCCCCATTGGGGCACATGCGGGAGTATGCCTTACTATTTTCCCTCCTCTCACCTGAAGAAAATGAAAAGGAAAAGAAAAAGAAACCGTATCATAAACTAGGTCATGAAGTGTACATAGAACCTTGACAGGTGGGCAAGATAAAAAAAAAGATTTTAGGTAAAAGAACAATTGTGTGCAAAGATCTCAGAGGTTTGAATGAGAATGACTCATTTTGGGAACTGTTAGTGGTTGGTGGTTGGAACACAGAGGAAATGAAGGAAATGATGGGGAACAAAACTGGAAAGAGATCCATTAACAGTGCCATCCCCTACCACTCCTCACCTTATCCACAGATATCCAATAAGCCAAGGAGCCAGATAGCTTGGCAGGCAAGATTCTTTATTATTTGGTTCAGATCTCACGTAAGGATCTCCCAGTTTTCTATGGGGAAGGATGAAAGTTCCAAGGATAATGGGAATGGTCAGCGTAGGGTAAGTAGGATAACGATGTCTCCTTTTGAGGAATTGAATGAGTAGAATAATAAAGTGGGAATGCAAGAGGGATCAAGCCAGAAACTAGCAAGCACGTGTGGAATACACAGCTGATGGTGGTGTCAGCGGGTATGTTTGTATGATTAATCAGTAGGCAGGCATTTCAGCAAAACAAACATTTCTGTGTGGCATTTTAGGAAACATCACTGCCAGGCTGTGGAGTGATTTCTCTATATACATTCTGACTAAATAAAACAATTTAAAATCCCTTCGAATAAAACCAGTGTCAGTGACAAATGATTATATAGCGCCTATTTTTTTTAAATCAGGCATTATTGCTCTAAATGTTTTATAAATATTAACTCATTTAAACCTCACGACAACCCATATAATGTGGTTACTATTATTATTTCCATTTTCTAGAAGAAGATCTCAGAGAGATTAAGAATTTGTCCAAAAATGTTTCATACTTAGTGTTGAGGTTACGATTTGAGCTCAGGCGATTCTAGCCATTAGTTCTTCACGATCCGCTTGTGCTTAATAAATTATGTAATAATAAGAAAAAAAGGTCCTTAGTTACTTGGAACCCCCTGAGCCAGATAGACACGATCCTTAGATCTAACACCCTCTCACTATGCGGTGCTTGCGAGGATTTGGGTCAAACTATTATTTTGCACATAATGCCAAGCGGAATGCCATTATGTACTGAACATTCCATTTTGTGAGGTCTGGTCAGCGTGGAAGAGACTTCTACCTGCCGAGAAGAGAGGTGCACGCTCACACACAGCAGTGCTGATTCACGGGCAGCAAATCTACAAGTGAAGCAGTCCAATGACGTGCTCTAAAATCTCTCACATACATAAAAACAAGATTCTGTTTTTCCTAGAGAAGGATGAACTGAAAAGGATACGTGCGTGGGGCGTGGGGGGTGGAAGATGGTGGTACACCTCCTGGCACAAGGTGTTGTCCACCAAAGGGCTGAAATTGACAAGTCCACCCAGCGCACACGGGGTTTTACCATGTTCATTCTCATGCAATTTTTCAAATGACACGGCTTTTAATCTGTATACATCTGAAATTTAAAACACAATGACGTCATCTGTATTGCGCCTTCGCTCCTGTAGGTCGTCTATTCCACGCTCATAGTTGAGATAAAGAGTGACCACTTTTGTTTTACTGTTAATCCACATCTGGGATCCGTCTGCTGTTATTTTCTCTATATAAAATAGGGTTAGAACTGGTCTCTAAACGTGGTCACTCATAAGCTAAATAAAGAGCTATAAACTCCACCACAGGTCATAACAAATAGTTATTATATAAATAAGTGCATATAAAATAAGTATAGTCATTTAACATGGGTAAATATTAAACAAAAACTCGGATCAGATGATGAAAGGGGTACATTTTGTCATTTTTTTTTCTCTCACTGTTAGGTTCCTTTACCAAATTAGAAGCTAAAATACCCGCAGTCATGTAAACGCAGCAATGGCAAACTCCCTGACTGGGGCTCCGATGAGAGTTACATCCTCAAACATCGTCTTCTTTCGCTTTGCAATAAACCTTTTGTTTACAGATGGGTTTTCCTATCCATATTAAATGCAAATGCAAAAGGTGAACTCATTCGAGATTCATCTTCACTTGAGAAGAGCACAAGTTGTTGCTCTTTCTTTTCCCAGGCAGATATCCATAGAATCCATTAATGTTTCATGAGACCAAACACCGTATTAAAGGAATCCTGATGGAGAAATGACATTTAGTCCTATCACATACAAATAAGCCTGACATTTGTTGGGACAAAGAAACATCACTTTGACATTACCGTTTGCTAAGATTTTGCAATAACACGTGGGGTAGTTCTTTCTTTTGTTTCATTTAAATGAGTTGGTTCAGCATCCTTTAAAATCCCCCCAACATACGGGTGACAGTTCTGTGAACAGAAAGTATTGAAATGTTCAGTTTTCCTTAACTGAAAATGTCTTATATTTGCAAGCCTGAAGCCGAGCACTGCTGATAATTATTTTTATTATTATTTCACTTGTCCAGTTTGGCTTCGACTGAAGGAAGATGAAATTCCTCAGGAGCTTCGTTAGGACTTCCGTCTGGATCAGAAAAAAAAGAACTGTTTCTCTAAAAGTAAATAACCACTGAGACCTCAAATGATGTTATGCGTCAGTCATGGCAGCTGACTTCACCTTCGCCGAATAATTTAACAATTTTGAGTGATATTACCCAGGAGGGCTGTGATGTTATGAATCTATCCTCCTCAGTGGCTTTGGCCGTTGCAGATCCTGTCTAATGGTGTGTGCTAATACATAATGATAATGTCCTTCACTGAGTTTCTCTCGAATAGAGTGTTACTTTATAATGATAATATGCCTGAGCGAGACAATAACATTAACATCCCCACTCTGTTGAGAAGACCATCTCCTCACTATTACAGTGCTCATGAATGACCTCAACTAGTGGTGGCTCTCTCAAATTGGAAAACCGACAGTGAATAAAATAGAGAAGAAACATACACTCAATCTTTCTTTTAAAATTCACCACACAAGAAGAGAAATCAGCCCATGGCAGGCAGTTCATTAGGATACACAGTCATTTGAAGGACCAGAGGCAGATTTTTTTCTCTCTCTCTCAGTGTCTTTTAACATGGACGCTCAGGGCGTTATGCTTACTTCGCCTCCAACTGGTCCCTGAAATGATTCCTTTCTAGTGAAACAGATGTTAAAGGAATCGCTCTGATGAATTAGTTCTGGGGGGTGAACATGCATTAACTTTTCTCGTAGACTCTCCCATCCTTCTCTTCAACTAATATAGCCACACAGTAAAAGTCAAAGTATAAACAAATTGATGCTACTTCATGCCAAGTATTTAGAACTTTATTTACACTGGAAAAGTCATCTAATGAAAGCATTCATCTCTTTAACTTCTTATTAAGGTCAGTTCATTTAAATTTAATGTAACATGGAGGCCAGGGCCTAATACATAAGAAGGAATGCTCTCTTATTTTAAAAGAACATACTAGTGAGAAAGTAAAACACCTATTTTATTCCCATTAGAGAATTATGTCATAGGAGTCATTAGGTATGTATAAGCAAACAAATACCTCTCCACACTAAAACCTGTTATAAATGCTAACAGCAATGTATATACATATATGTATTTTTATAGGGTAAGAAGAAATAAGGTAATTATTTTTATATAAATCTATCCAAGTCCTTATGCCTTGATTTTTCCAGTTTTACTACTTTGTGTGTGTGTAAAAGTGTCACAAAACTTCAATTAATAAAACAGGTTTGTAAAAATCTCTAAAACAATTACATTTTATTATAATAAGTAGTAATAGTAAAAATAATAGCAACTGCTACCTACTGAGCATTTAAAATATACCTACAATAGAATAGTGCTTTTATATTTATTATCTGACTAAATTCTTTTTAAAAATCTTATATATAAAAGATACTATTTGTGCTCTTATTCAAAAGCTTATATCATGACCAAGCTCAAACGAAGTGTAAGTGGAAAAGCTTACCCTGTCTGTCTCTGAGTTGTGAGTCCTAATTATGAACGGAGACAAGGTGAAATCATCCCTCCAGTAAGTTTGGTAAAATTGTCTTACAAAAGGTATTTTGTAGGAGGGTCATTTTGCCATACTTCTTGGAAATTAAGTGGTTTACAGATCTGTCACTCTTTACTCATATGTCAAGTTGGTAGTCAATGTCTTGGTATAGGTCTGAATAAAAAAAAGAAGCTTTCTAGCTCCCCTGACTAGTCCACATAGTGGCTGTCTCCATAGTCATCCTTTTTCCTTGCCAATGTCTATTCATTATTGTATGAAAAATAGAGGAAGAATAAAGGTATCTTATGCAATACACTGAACTCTTTTTTAATACTATTGAAGCAACAAAAGCAATAAAACCAATCCACCAAAAAACATAAAACCTAAACCAGTGGTTCTTAACCTGGGTTCTATCAAACCCTAGGGGTTCGATGAGTCGGTCTCAGGGGTTCAGAGAAGCCTTTGCCACGGAGGCCAGAATAAAGTAATACCGTAATTTGTTGTGAGTTCATGCACTTTGTTGGTTTTGTTCTTTGAGCAAGGTGATGTTCATGCATGGCTCATTTTGTGCACCAGTAAAAAAACATATACCTATGTCTTGAATTTGGAAAAAAAAATTGTATTTTATTTATCACTAAAGAAGGGTTCGGTGAATGCGCATATGAAACTGGTGGTTCGGTACCTCAAGAAAGGTTAAGAACCACTGACCTAAACTGATATAATTCTTTCAAAGGTTCAGGTAGAGGTCGTTGTCTCGATTATAAAATTAACTAAAATAATAAAATAAGTTTTAAATGACAGTCAACTTTTATGGAGGGTCTCCCCATTGGCGACAGCTTGCAAGTAAACATCGTTTTAGGTGCTGTGCAGTAAAAGGTTAATTTGCCAGGTTCAGGGTGTTGAAACCCTGCACATTTAATAAAAAGATGGATCCTTGACAGGTTCCTGGCAGATAATCTCTAAACCCTTGCAATATTCTGGCTAAGAGTGTCTTTGTACACCTGGGATTTGCAGCTATGCCGGTAGCTTATGTGAACAATGTGAATTATGGTGAATGCTTATTTTCTGAGTTTTAAGCATCTCTGTTTGTCTGTTTGTTTTTTTCTCCTGATAGCTTGAATCATATTTTAGTGATTAGACTTCAGTGAGTGGGTGGATGCTGAAGACTGAGTAGCTAAGGTCTGTCATACAAGTGATCCATGCCTATACGACTGACCCCAATGAAAACCCTAGACACAAGGCTCAGGGGAGCTTCCCTCGTTGGAAATACTTCTTACATGCCTTCTCTAAAGAATTTAGCACTGTTCCTGAAACAACTGGAACCTCTGGATTCCACTCCATGTGCTATGTGTCTCTGCTGATTTTAAACTGTATTCTTTAACTGTAACAAACAAAGTATAATAGATTCTCTGAGTTACACAAGTACTTCTACCAAATTGTCAAACCAAAAGATCGATCTGGGAACCCAGAAAAAAGATGCCAATAATAAATCAGAGAAACAATGGAGTCAAGAGCTTTAGAACATATACAAATGGCTCCTGATAAAGCAAGGTGTTCCTACCTATTTAGGACCAAATAAGCAATCAGAAAACAGATAGCAAGAGCTACTCCTTCAATCTACTCAACTTCTTCAACCCTCTGAATCCTTATACTTTCTAAACTTGCTTGACTTTGGAAATGTCCCAAGATCTAGGTGTTAAGTATGATTGCAAAGTATATACAGAGAAAGAAGAAAGATTCTATTTGGGGAAAGACAACGAATTTGTTAGAATTTTGTTCCTACAAAAATTAGAATATCAATTTTTAATTCTTTTGAAAAGTTAGTTGGTAAGAGACATGAAACTATACTTTATATATATCAACAGTTAGATATAGTTTATATACATTTTTATATATTGAAAGTACTGTATAGTAAGTATTGATATGGCATAATATATCCTAAGAAAGTTATTCATGTTTTAAGAGATTTGGAGTCTAGCCCATGCTCCACAACATCTTAGCTTAAAACCAATGTGCTAAAATCGATAAACTACTTAGGACTCGGGAGGCTTAATCTTAGTCCCAACTCTGCCACTCACTAGTTAGTAAATTCATTAATTTGTTTACATTGTGAACCACGTTTCTCATCCCAAAATATGGACACTAAATTGCATATCCCATATATTATGAAGCTCAAAATCAATGACATAGGCAAACTTGTTCCCACACTACAATGCAAAATGAAATATACAGAATGAATGTTTTTCATTAATAAAGTAAAAATACTTTTGTTTACTCAAGCCGGTTATTGTCAAATTATGATGTATGAAGTCATTAACAAGGTGGAACCATTCATCCAACTTTATTGATAAGATTGATTCAATTCTACCTACTCCAAAATATTTGCTTCATTCCTTGTCCATGCCTAGATATAATCTCACATAGCATTGGCTGGTGCTTCTCTTATGACCATTACCTTACTTTGCTTTTCAATATTGTTTTGTGTTCCTATACATAAACTCCTTGAGAAGAAAGGCCATCTTGGTGACCCCCTTGGTTTCTAGAACAGCGTGTTCCAAAGCCATGTTTAGACAACTGTTTGTTAAATGGTATAATCACAATATCAAACAATTTGATATCACTGTTCAAGTGAGACCAATAAATTCAATGGGTGTTAGTGGTATTAGAGCTGGAATTCTCAATCCTGGATTTCTATTTATGATTGCTTAAGGGGGTTAAAAAATAACACGAAATAAAACAAATGCACTTATTTTTTTTTTTCCAAAAGCAAAAATTCATTTCAGGCGAATTGATGTAGAATCTCTAAGAATGAGAAAAAACCATCTGCAATAAAAATTTTAAAAAAAGAAAAATCTCCCCGTTAATTGTAACATGTGGACAGATCAAAGAATATGGGCATATATATTATATATATACATTCTAGATATATATATTCCATATACACACACACACACACACATGCATATGTATACACACACATTTTAATGATTATAAAACACAAGCATAAAAATCAAATGATCATGTTTGCCCACTCTTTCTGCACTGAAAGTGAGGCATATTTATTAGCTATAACACAACATTGCAAGCTGGCATTTGGATCATTTCAATAACTAATGTTTGTTTTACCAACAATGGTTTAATGTGACACTCTGCATAATGCGTGTATAATGACAGTGCCGTGTTTGATAGATAAATGCCTAGGAAAAAGCTTCAAATTGGATAAAAAATAAAATTGAATTTTGAGAACCCATTTATTTTAGGAAACTTGTCACGGGTTATTAATTGTCCTAAATAATGACTTGTTTATGTTGGTGCATAAATAATTTGAAACAAATTGGGGTAACATAGTTAGAAACTATCATACTTCCCTTCCTGTGTCCTCAGCTCCTTGACACCAGACCTGGTATTTTTCAAAAACAATTTCTCTTTGTGAACAAGATTATGACCACAATTCAACTGAATTTTCATACATTTAATGCAAATCTACTTTAACATTCATAATTTTAACCAATAAGAAATTAAACTACGACCTTGATTCTAGATCAATGGTTGTTTGATCTATCTACATATTATAATTAATTGGGTATTTTTTAAGATATAGATGCTTTTTTATTCTCAGAGATATCACTATATATATAGATATCATTATATATATAGATATCACTATATATAATACATAGTATACACACACACAAACATATCATAAAGAACAATGGGTTAACCTCCTATTTGGTGCTAGGCACATAGTGCTAATACAAGTCACTTATAATGGTAACAAGTGTTATTAGTGGAACTAATAAGTTCTCTCATTTTGTTTCTTTATCTAAAAACACACTTATCAATATCCTTAATTATGTGCACAGACCTTTCCAGTGCTCAACCTGATATTATTTTTAAGGTTCCTATTTTCTAGAACAAGAAAAATAGTTGACATACAGAGACTTACATCAATCATTGAGGAAGGGACCAAACTCCAACATTTTTGATCACTTATGAAGTAAAGAAACTATTTATTTTACGTAAACTTATTAACTTCATGCCAGTAAGCTTATTGAAGGTTCTAAGTTTGACCTTGACCTCGATCGTCCATTCTAGTGAGAATTATTTGTTCAGGTCGCTTTAAGACAATTTATGACAATCTCCCCAGGTCTTAAGACAATACAAGATAAACTATGTTTAGTATTAGAAAAGCGGTCAGCTGGACCAGGCGGTGGCACAGTGAATAGAGCGTCGGAGTAGGATGTGGACGGCCCAGGTTTGAGACCCCACGGTCACCAGCTTGAGTGCGGGCCCATCTGGCTTGAGCAAAAAGCTTACCAGCTTGGACCCAAGGTCGCTGGCTCCAGCAAGGGGTGGCTTGGTCTGCTGAAGGCCCGCGGTCAAGGCACATGTGAGAGGGCAATCAATGAACAACTAAGGTGTTGCGACAGCAATGAAAAACTAATGATTGATGCTTCTCACCTCTCTCCGTTCCTGTCTGTCTGTCCCTATTTATCCCTCTCTCTGACTGTCTCTCTGTCCCTGTAAAAAAAAAAAAAAAAAGAAAACTGGCCAGATTTCTCACAAACTATTCTATACGCTTAGTATTTACTTCCCTAGATCTATCCTTTCCATACAATTTCCTAGTGAAACCTTCTATTAGAGAATTATTAAGGTGTAAAGAATGCAATAAACCAATAATAACCTCCCATTTTTCATAAATTCAAATTAATATGCAGATTTTAGATAAGAATATGACTCCCAATGTATCATGTAACTTAACTAACTGCAGAAAGTGAGACATAAGATATTACTTTTCAGCCTGACCTATAGTTGTGCAGTGGATAGAGCATTGACCAGAGATGCTGAGATTCCCAGTTCTAAACCCCATGGTCACTGTCTTGAGCGCTGGTTCATGCAATTGAGTGTGGGATCACTAATATTACCCCAAGGCTTGAGCAAAGGGTCACTGGCTCACCTTGTGCCCATCGCCTCGGTCAAGGTACGTATAAGAAACAATCAATGAACAACTAAAGTGAAAATACTACGAGTTGATGCTTCTCATTGCTCTCTTTTCCCTCTCTCTCTCTAAAAGAAAAAAAAATATTACTTTTCAATTTTCTCTCAACTTATAAAACATACTTCTTAAGCAGAGAGTAAATCCTTTAAAGAGATAAATTTTTATTAATAAATGATATGATTAGGCACTTTACCTTATTATCCCTCCTTTCCTCCCTTGCTCCAAATGCACATCATGCTCTACTGGGAGACAGCCAATGCTCTCGGCACAGGAGATAGTGAACATTATAGTCTTGGCCTCTGTCCTTAGCAAGATTACTCTTACTTTATGAGAATACACTTAAACAGGCACCTACAATGAAAAGAATATTTAGAAAAAATGTGTAACTTTTGGAAGAAGAGAGTGTTATGGGTGCATATTTTAAAAGCGCTTAATGCAGAGAGGGAAGGATCAGGATAGACTTCCTGCACAGAGCAATGTTTAATTCAAGATAATCACCTTGGAGTGGAGATGAGGGGAGGAAGAAAGGCCAGGAAGAGAGAAGAGAGAGAGACAGAGAGTTTTATACACACATAAGAGCATTTACAAGGGGCTGAAACAAAGAGGAAGTGTGTCATGTTCTAGGAATGAAAATATAGTGATTTTCAATGCTCAATGTAGCAGGAGGTCTCTAACTTGGTTGGCACTGATAGTAGTTTGAGCTGGATAACACTGGGGAACAATTGCTTTTCATTTTATGTTGCATGAGGTTTTAGAACTGTTTCTAAATAGGTATGCATAGCTAATTCAAAATATAAAATCTGTTTTTTGGTACATGCTCAAGTTTTTATGCAATTTTAATTTATTTTTGTTACAGTTAATGGCATGCATTGGTTTTTAAATTGGAGTTAAGGGGCAACAACTCTTGGATTGAACATAACCACAAGGCAATTAATGTTTTACAAACATCAATTTTATGAAATTGTAGTTGTTTTTAAATGTAAAAAATGACTATCTGATAAAAACACCCTCTTATTTTGGTTTAAGATTGAATCATGGCTTCTTCAAGTAGGCATAAATGTAAAAATAGTCCTGACACCTTTTGTTATATATGTGGCTGTTACACTTCATAGTCAAAGGTACAATATTTCACCATTTGTGATATGTGCATAGATTGCCTATTTTCAAGTTCCCCTTGGTGATCAGGTCAAGAATTGGGTGCCTCATATTGTGTGTCATAATTGGGAGAAAATGCTTTGTGACTGGACAAAAGGAAATGTAAAGAAATAACTTTTGGTATTCCCATGATTTGGCGTGAACCTAAGGAGCACAGCAGTGACTGTTATTTCTGTCTGATTCATACAAAGGGCATCAGCAAGAAAAAATGGCATATGATTGCATATCCTAATATTCCTTCAGCAATACGACCTATCCCACACTCTGAGACACTCCCGGTTCCAGTTTTCAATGGTTTTATTTCTTCTAAGGACAAAGAAAGGGAACATGGTGATCAAGTGTATTTTGATAAGATGCATGAGGTAATGGTTGTAGAATCTGAAGGGTCTTCTTCTGATGCCAAGCAGTTATTTACCCCTCAGCAGTTTAGCCAACCTAAATTGAATGACTTAGTAAGAGATTTGGGCCTATCAAAAAAAAGCAGCTGAGTTATTAGCCTCCAAGCTTCAAGAAAAGAAGGTACTTCACTGGTGAGCTAAAGTATTCCATTTCAGGAAGCGTGAACAAAGTTTTGTGGACTTTTTTTCGAAGACAAACACTTTGTTTACTGTCATGATATCAGTAGTCTTCTCAGCCAGCAAGGTGTTACCACTTACAGTCCAACAGAATGGCGGCTATTTCTTGACAGCTCTAAACGGAGTCTAAAATGTATTCTCCTACACAACGGTAATGTTTATGCAGCAGTTCCAATTGGTTATTCAACTCATCTGCGAGAAGATTATAATTACATAAAAATTGTCCTTGACTTTCTGAAGTATGATGAGTATAACTGGATCATTTGTGTGGATCTTTAAATGGTAAATTTCCTGCTAGGACAACAGAGAGGTTTCACAAAATATCCTTGCTTTCTGTGTTTGTGGGACAGCCGAGCTCGAGAGAAACGCTGGACACAGAACAAGTGGCCAAAATGTGAAGCTCTGGAAGTAAGGATGCAAAATATTGTAAATGAACCTGTAGTTAATCAATTCAGGATCATTTTCCCCCACCTCACATCAAACTTGGCTTAATGAAGCAGTTTGTTCAGGCTTTGAAAAGAGAAAGGGAATGCTTTCAACATATTATTTCTGCTTTTCCTGTTTTGTCTTTGAGAAGATAAAAGCAAGTGTATTCAATGGACCTCAAATTTGAACCCTCATACGTGAGGGAGAATTTGCCAGGAAGATGAATAAGGAGGAGAAAGCAGCATGGCAGTCTTCTGTGGCAGTTACAAAGAACTTCCTTGGCAACAAAAAAACAAAAAACTATGAACTTCTGTTTCAAAGGATGCTGTTGGCTTTCTGTGACATTGGATGTAACTTGAACATTAAGGTTCACTTCCTGAACAGTCAGTCACCTTGATAAGATTTCCCAAAAATCTTGGAGCTGTAAGTGATGAGCAGACTACTGCTAGAGCATCAAATGAGATTTTCCTCAACAAGTACACAAACGCAAGAGCTACAAAGGCAAATTTTTGCCTGAATAGAATTTAAATAAGTTTTGCACAAATTTTATGATTAAAATAAGTGTTCTAATATGTTCTATTTTGAAATTGTGGACAAATTTTGATGCAGTATATCTTTTAGTTTATTGACTGCATTATAAAAATTATTATATTTTCACAAAGATGATGCCCAAGAAGAGATTCTACTTCATTATGTTAAACTAAATGTTGAAAATTTTATATTAGGATGAAAATCTAAAATCTTGAATTGCAAAAAAAAACAAAACTGTAGCTCACAGAGAAAAACTAATGTCAGATTTGAGATCAGCACACTCGACTTAGTAAAACCAAGTGTTTTTGTGGATGCAACAAAAATGTTGTTCCCTAGTGAATTCTTCGTTGTATGTGGGGGGGGGAGGGGATGAGGGTTGTCCTGTCCTATTAATTACAGGATATTTTGCAGCATCTCTGAACTCTACCCACTATATGCCTGTCACACCCCTATCCTCAACCTGTGACAAACAAAAATGACTCCATTTATTATTGCTTGGGAGGCAAAACCACCTGTATTAAAAACCTGATCTATAGATTAGTGGCTTGAGAGTAGAATAATGCGGCTGCAGCGATGAGCTCTACTCCTTATTTTCATCCTGTCCTTCCACATTCAATCTGAAGCTTTTTACCAGAACCTACGTTTCCACACTCCTCTTCTATTCTCCTTACTCAAGGTATAGGAAGGTTGACAGAATGATATGACACTGCAAAAGACAAACCCTCAAGCCCAACAAAGAAGGGTGAGAGAGAAAGGTACTAATGGTTGCTTTATATGTTGAGCAAGTAACATCCATATGGCAGAGTGATAGTAGACCGAGGACATACAGAAAAATTGGATTATGGTTAGCTTTGATCACAGTTTAAGAAGTTTAAATTTTATCCAGTATTTTGTAGAACCGTCTGGAGAATTTGTAAGCAAGGACTTTCTCTTTAAAGAGAATCACTCTGAGAGCTGTATGGATTTTTAAGGAATTTGATGGAGCTATAAATAGCTGGTAGCAAGAAAACCAGTTAGAATAATAGATTTAAAATCTAGATAAGAAATTTCATACATAGGTGGGACATAAAAGTGAGACTATGAGACATGGACAAGAGAGTGGTGGTTACAAGGTGGGGGGAGGGAGGCGAGGGTGGGGTAGGGAGGAGGGGAGGGGCACAGGGAAAACCAGACAGAAGGTGACAGAGGACAATTTGACTTTGGGTGACGGGTATGCAACATAATTGAATGATAAGATAACCTGGAGATGTTTTTGTTGTACATATGTACCCTGATTTATTGGTGTCACCGCATTAAAATTAATAAAAAAATGTTTAGGGTTAAAACTGAGTAATGCTGTGTAGATGAAATGAGATTTCAATTGTTTTGAATAGATAAATCACTAATAGTTCATTACAGATGTTATATATATGGAGAGGAAAAGCGAGATGTCAAGATAACTTCCACCCTTAACTGGTGATAGGTGATATCATTCCCCAGTTCTGGGAAATAAGTTCTATGAATGTTAAAAGCTCAAGAAATTGTCTATAATGTGGTAGACAGAAGTTGAGGCCACATAGATTCTTCAGTCATGTACTGCATGAGACAAAGTGTGAGTCATAAAAAGAAACCTTTAGCAGGTCATGACTGCTTTGAAGTAATAACATACATCTATGTTAATATAGTTCAACCTCAAAAGTTAGCACAATTTTAGAATAAAACCTTATAAAATGGCTATTTTAGCATATAATATCATTTTTCAACTTTGTAAAACAAAGTAAATAGTATATTTAGCATAGTAAACATTAAAAAGTACAAAGGAGAGTAAATTCACAGAATTTCTAAATAACTAATTTTAGATGATTTTGAATCATATTTAAATGATGCTGTATTTATTCCATATTTAGCTTCATATGGAAAATCATGGTGAATATATATATATATATATATTATATATATATATATATATAGTGAATAAAGGTAAGAAAATGAAATATACATAAAAATAATTCTCTTAAAATTTATATATACCTATATATATATACATATATATACATATTTACTATATGAATGAGTCCAGAACAACAAAACGAGACCTTCCCCCAAATAGCAGATATTATAAAATGTCAGATTAAGCATTACATAATTTCATGATTGCTGCCTTATTCCTTCCCCATTTACCTGTTTCTATACTTTTCTAATTTTACATTTAGTTTAAAAAAGAAACAAATGGGTAAAGGAATTGAAACATCAAGGCAGATGCAAAGACAGAAACAAGAACAAGTTAATATTACTGAAATAATAAAAGCACTCACTATTGCTTTCCCCAAGGTATGTCGGACTTTAATTTAGATAATGTGTCATATGAGACATATCTCTGGTCCCCTAGAGACTTTTGAAATAATTACATTTAGGTTGCCCTTCTTTTATCAAGAGGCTGAAGATGTTATCAATGGATTTCTATTCCACAGAGCTTAGAAACCTTCAGTGAGATCTTGGATGTTTTATAGCAAATATCTTAGAGAAAACATACACCATAAAAATGTTTCTCCATTAATCTTTGGAGTGTTTTGTTTTCCTTTGCTCATAGCTCTCGCAGTGATATTACAGAGTATTTATTGGTTGAATTGTAGGTTCTAAACACTGATCCACCATGTGCAGGGGATGTGGTAGTTCTACAGATTTAGGACAAAAGTAGGTTATACAACACAATGAAACAAACTCAGCTTAAGTACAGATGAAAAAAGAATACCCTTTTTATTCCTTTAATGAAATTCAAGAAATCTTTTTATTTCTCTAGTAGAATGGACTTTCTTCTTTTCCAAAAAACTCATATTCTGCCACAAGGCACAGAACTTATAGTCCATATATACTATACATTCTAGTGATTAAGTGATACTGTTAGAAAGACTCTTAAGAGATATTTAGTTTATCCTGTCTCCAAATAATGAGATTCTGTCTATAGCATCCTTGAAAGACAACGATCCTATTTATACAAAGCCTCTGTTCTACTGCTGGACCGTTCTAATTAAGATAAAGATGATTTTTTTTTTTTTTTTGCCATAAACACATCTTAATCTTTCCATTTGCATATTCTACAAAGTTTCTGTACCAAACAAGAAGGGGAAAAATTCTACTTCCACATGAATATGATAGTCCTTTGTACAATGGAGGATAACTATTTTATCTCCATTTTTTCTTTAATTCCATCTGCCAAAGTTGTCCCAATTTTCTCCACTGTTTCTATGATTTACAAATCTCCTATGATCCCTGGTTCCCATTTGAGGAAAATCTATTACTTCTGTCTTGCCCTTAATGTGTGATCCTCTAATCTGCCCAAAAGACTCTCCTAGAGCATAATTCTGTGTATTAGAACATCAAAATTTTAGTTAGTTCATGAACAATTTATATACACTTAGAAATTTCAGGGCTTTTCACATGATTAATCACTAATTTTTGACCCTTTCATAAAAAGGTTTAGATTGTTTCCTGGTCAATTTTATCTTGGTTTTGAGGCTTGATTCTACTTAACAAGGTTATTTAAAATTCAGTTACAAAAGTAATCAGAACCATGCAGTCCTAGATTTGAACCCTGACCCTGAGTTAAAGTATGTGCTCTAAAGATTTGATTTAATCTACATATCTGGTTTACATTTTCATTGTTCTCATCTGAAGCTTTGATAAATATGTGAAAGATAAAAATGGAGTACATGTACAACTTTTACATAAATATTTTTAAAAGATTAGCTCTGTTATTAAAAATGCTTAGTATGGCCATTTAACAAGTTTTCCATTTACTCAAATATTTGAATTAGTCCATGTCTTTCTGTATTATTTACAAGCTTGCAATGTGATTTGTTGAATGCCTTCCTGAGATACCAACCAAATTATAGATAAAATTACACTGATTTGCTAGCCTGGAAATCTTGTCAGTTTGACAAAGCTTGTTTTCCCTGAACCAGTGCTGGCTCCTTCTGTTTAACTTTTGTTTGTATAAAAACAAATGTTAACTATTTGATGGTTTACACATTTTCTAAAAAGTAAGGTTGAGCGTCTTATTCTATTGCTTTCAAAATGAAACTGCCCACTATTTAGCGAGAGGTCATTTCTCTAGGTTTACCGTGCTATCCTAATTTCATAATCTCTGTAGGAACGTGGACACATAAAGTGAAGATTTGTATAAACAAACTCCCATGTGAAAGTACTGAAACAGCCCATGTGTGGGCAGCATGACTGCAATAAAAATTACCTGGAGTAGGGCTGGTCTAGATTTCATTATTAAAATATTTCTTGCAAAAAAATGTTCAATATAAGATGAAATGTATGATGTTTCATGCTAAATGAAATTGATATACAAAGATAATCACACAGAAGACCACCACCTGGGTGTCTTGCAATTATCTTCTATTCTTTGAGAATTAGGGCATAATGTCCAATGAAAAGAAAGCCTCGATTTGCTAGGTTTTGTTACGTCCGAGGCACAATTATACACATACTACTTTTTAAGTTCAAAATTGTGTCCCCCTTGGCTTTATTCAAAATGTCTTTATTTGTGATATAGTCACACCGGGGGGGGGGGCTTTCTGCCTTGTCTCTCTCGTACTCAACATTCACAACAGTGCTGTGCGTAGCAATAATATCTTCAGGACAGAGTGGATGGATTCAGGGAGAGGAGACAAGCGACAGAACCCAGAACCCACCCATCGATTTTTAAATCGTGGCCCCTTCCAGGCCCATTTTATTTGAGTGCGGAGAGACCACTACCGATGTCTAAGGCCAGTGTAGGGATCTTTCTTCTTCTCCTTTTCTCCTTTTCCTCCCTCCTCTTCTTCCTCCTCCTCCTCTTCTTTTGTAAAATACCGTTAAGTACTATCTAGACTATGACTTTAAGAGCAATGTATCAAGACTTCAAAACATCCTGTGTATGTCCCTGTTTAATTTCACCAGAAATTATAAGAGACATCCAGATTTTACTTAAAAAGCTTCTTGCTAGAAGTGGTAGCAACTACCTTTCCCAGAGTGAGGCTGGTGCGACCCCTACTCCTTTCTAGGTGTGCGGTTCCCAGCAAAGAGAGAAGCACTCACGTTAGGAAGCAAGCACCACGGCCGGCCGATGTCACAACTGAATTCATTCAAAGGAGCAAACCAAGAGACTCTGTACTGTTCACAGACAAGATTAAAAATACACTTCTGGAGAGTTTATTTTAGAAAAAAAAAACTGCAGGGCATTTTTTTTAACCTTATTTAGTCATCATAGTAAAGATGCCAGTGTTCAATGTAAATTTTATTTTGGTCGCTGAATAGGATATCTTTTTGCCTAAAAGATTATTTTATTTTAATTTTCTTTTCTGTATTAGCTTTTCTAATTTATAATAGGGCAAGTAATTGTATAATTAGGAAGAAGTTGACACATTTTTGCTCTTGTATTGTTTACAGAATGGGTGATTTGTGAAAATGTCTAAAACATTTACTTGGGTAAGTTATAGTATTTGCAGAGTAAATTAGGCAGAAAATAGAAGAGGGAGAAATATAAAAAACATGTCCCTTTAACTTGTAATATTAGCTATATGTTCTCATTTGGCAAAAGATTAAGAATGTACTGAGATCTAGCATGTTTTGGTAAAACATTTTAAAATTATTAATATAGAAGGTTTTTTAAATACATATTTTATTTACAGAGATCAAATGGGCAAGTGTTGCAGGTAAAGAGTAATTCAAGATTGTGAGTCACCTTTGGTTTCCTTTAAAGTGTTAATTACATTCAAATGTAGAATAATGGAATTGGAGATATTTTATATATGTTGGGTTCAAAACATCTTCACACTTTCTTGATTGTTGCTGGTCATAGGGAATCAAGTATTTTAAACTATTATGAAATATTAATTGACAAAAGTAGTTCTGATGAATTAAGAACTACTGCATTGCCACTTTATTTTAGACATGATAATTGACATACAACTTGTCCCTACATTTTTTTTCTATTTTGATACTATTTGATCCCTTTAATTATCTATCAACTATTACTGAAACTAAACTTCACAATTTACTTAAAAACTCTAATAATTGACTTTTTGTTAACAATTTTATGGATGTAACTATAGATTCATATGCAGTTGTAAGAAATAATAGGGGAAAAAAAGAAATAGTAGAGAGAAATACTGTGCATTCTTTACCCTATTTTCCTTAATGGTAAAATTTTACAAAACTGTTATCCAAAGTCACAAACAGGATATTGACATTGATATAATTTTACTTGTATTGGTGTGTGTGTGTGTGTGTGTGTGTGTGTGTGTGTGTGTAAACTTAATTCTATAAATTTTTTCACATGCTAATCCACTATGACATGCAACAGTTTCATCCTCACAAGCATCCCTCGAATTTCCCATTTTAACCACACCCACATCTTTTCTGCCTCCTCTACCTATTCCCCGTCACAGGCAACTACAAATATACCCCTCATTTTTAAATTCTTGACATTTAAAATCTGCAATATAATTGGAATTACACAGTAAGCAATCTTTTAAAATTAGCTTTTTTCACTCAATATACTTCTTATAAAATGCATTTAAGCCGTTGCATCTATAAGCTTTTCCTTTTCATAGCTGAGTAAGAGTCAATGGTAGGTATGTATAACGATTTAACCACCCATTAAAAGTAACTGGGCTAGTTTTTTTTTGCAACTATAAATAAAGTTACTGGAAGTATTTACATGCAAGTTTTTTTGAGAATCTAAGTTTTGATTTCTCTGGAACAAGTGCTCGATAGTAAAATGGTTTAAGCATATGATATCTCATGTTTAAATTTATTTAAGAGTGCCAAATTGTTTTGTAGAATAGTTGCATTATGTTTATGTTCTCAACAGCAAAGCATATGTGCCCTAGTTTCTCTACATCTTTCTAAGCCTTTAGTATTCTCAATTTTTTATTGTTGCTATTGCAATAGGTGTGTAGCGATATCTCATGATTTTAAGTTGCATATCTTAGAAGATTTAGGATGTTGAGTATCTCTTGCCCATGTTATAATGGGATTTTTTTACTGTTGCGTTTTGACAGTGTATGTATTCTAGATACTAGTCCTTTGTTGAATCTGTGGCTTGCAAATATTTTCTCCCAATCTGTAGCTTTTCATTCTCTTCACATGGTCTTCAACAATGCGAAAACTTAAGTGTGGTTCAACTTATTAATTCTTTCCTTTTGTGTATTACTTTTTTGTTTTAATTCTAAAGAACTCTTACTTAATCTAGATTTTTAAACCTTTTCTTCTTTTTTCTTCTAATAATGTAATAATTATATATTTTTACATAAACCCTTCATCCATGTTGATCCACTGTTTATATAAGGTGTGGCATTTAGATCAGATTTTTCTTTTGTTTTTACTCTAACTTCACAGTTCAGTGACTGAAGTGCCAAGACATACACATATATAAAGATTGGTACCTCAAGAGATTCCTACGTGGTGAAATCAGAATTGCAAGTTCTATTTGGTAAGGGATAAGCTATGTTCTGTCCTCTTTGGCTGGCTCAATGGAATTGCTTGGAGTTGTGAATTCTGAAGGGTGTGTATAGATTTGATTCTAATTCATGAGGTGTAAACCTCTTAATTACTATATTAAGATCCTATGAGTAAGCCTGAAATGATGATATTGGTTAGGCTGCATGACACAAACTTAGAAGAACTTTTCATAATGAAAGTTTATCCTATAAGTGACTAGAAGAATCTGATCAATACATCACCACACCTTCAAGTTTTCCTATCAGTCATAATTATTTCTTTTCCTATGAAAGTGCAGCTAGAATGCTTATTAATTCATTTTCCCTACTTTTTTACTGACAGCTAAAATTGTATTTCCTAATATGCAAATACAATTACATGGGGCTAGTGCCATATCTTGCCTTAATGAGAACCTCTACTATTTTTACAGTGAGTGAATTTTTAGTGAAATGTATTGGGGTGATATTGGTTAATAGAGTCATACAAGTTTCATGTGTAAATTTCTGTGATCTTTTATCCCCCCAAATCACCAATTTCTACAGTACAGTTTGTTGAATGGTTAAGATGTTTCAATATAAATTTTAACATCAATATTTATCTCAATGATATGATACTACAGATAAAGTCATTACCAAATTGATAAGAAGCTTTAAACACTTTTGTTCTATTTTATTCGGAGTAATTTTTTTCCACATGCTCTATCAATCGAGCCATAAATACAGCTTTGTTATTTCACAGCATTTGGCACTATGATGGCAGCTGTTAAAATTTATGTCTACTATGTTATCTTTATTGCCACTGCAGTGAATAGGCGAACAGATCGTATCTTCCTTTTAGGAAAGCAGAGCATTTAATTCAGGACGGCTAAGCAATTCCAGAACTCTGTCATCAGAGGCACAAAATGCTATTGATTGCTTGGCAATTTAGGACAGGTTCCAATGAAAGGGAGGGACAATTTTCTTTCTAAGACCATCTGTGTTTTCTCATCTTGTGATTATTACCTGTGTTTTACCAATGATAAAGCCACAGCTCAGGAAGTTGGAGGAGTCATGCCTCACTTGTTCGATCAGTAAATGATAGAGAAGGTTCTACCTGCTGCCAAGTTTCTACAATCTTTACACTGCTCAAAGAGCATCTCATTGGATTTCTGAATGCCTTTCTTAATTTCTAGTTATCGTACTCTTTGTTGTTAGTCTAACTACTCCCAAGATTGGAGGATCGGGGAACGTGCAACTACTCCATCACTTTCAGCCTTTTGTAGAGTACATTTTCACCAATGAAGTAAATGTTGGTCTTGCATCACATCTGCATAATCAACTTTCTTTGACTTGTCTTTGCTTTCCTGATGTTCTTGTTTGATACAAAAAATCAAATGCTTCCTTTTTTTATCACTTCATATTCGTTTTGAAATATTCCCCAATTTTTGTGAGCAGTATATATTCTTTAACATATTTTCTTACTACTTATGGGGATACTGGTACCACTGAATGCAATTACACAATAATACTTTAAGCATTATCTTATTTTGATTTATTTTTTTCTAAGATTATTAATAATAGAACACCCCATAGTATATTAATTTAAAATTCTAGGATTCTAAAAGAGAAATATTAAAAGAAAATGCAGGGTTTTGCACTTATTCTCACATTGTAGCTGTCTTCTCTTTATAAACACTCGGTTTCACAAGGCCTTCATGGTCTCTCCTTTTAAATTAAAATGATGCATCTTTTATTCCTAACACATTTTCCAGAAATAAACAGTCCCTGCAAGAGCCAATGCTTTGGCTCAGAAGGCAAGCTTTGTGTATATTATAGCAGCCAGAATGTTAATGCTGATTACCAACCTGAGCTGCAGCCTCAGAATTATAGGACACAGTTAGTGCCTTTGTGGTTTTTTGCATTAAACATTCAGAGATGAATGGAGTATGTGGCTCAGAGACATATGACAGAGGGGTGAGTACTGAACTGCTGAGTTTCCAATGGCTTATCCAAACTTGGAGGGCAGGATGTGCCAACATACATGTGTCATGTTTTCCTTTGGGCACCTTTATGTTTATAACGGCCCAGACCTGCGACAACATTCTGTTTCTTGACTCAGTTTGAATTCTTGCATTCATAAGAGGCAAATATATTTTTATAAGGAATCATATAGCAGTGAGCTTGGCCTATATGTACAACACATGAATTTTATTTAGCTTAATGTGCTTAACAATTCATATATAATCTGTAAATGTTTCCCAAGTTTATTCATGTTGTGGCACTTTTAGTTACAAAAGCATTACATCATGCCACAGTCTCATTCCATGTTTTCATTGAGTGATCTTTTCTGAACCATTTTTAGATCTCTCACTACCAGAAAGCCCACGGAGGTTGGCATCATATAGGTCCGAATGTGAATCTTGTAATGGATACTATAATTTTTGTAAATTACAAGACTTAAATATACTTACTTTGTAAAAATTTATACTTATACAATAGAAAATGTATTTATGTACATGATAAATAATTCCCGTAATATATGCACACATTGCATTCTAAATCTTATCCCAGTATATACCTGTCTCTAAAGAACATATTATATATATATATATATATATATATATATATATATATATATATATATATATGTATAACTATAAATTGTCCTCATATAAGTGCATAATTATTATTCTATGACTACTTTTTATTAAAAAATAGCTCAACCACTTTTGCCTGTGATACTACAAAAATAACCCAGTCTCTTGAGGCTTTTAATTTGTAAAAGTAAGTGAACAATGTCTATGGAAAAGCGAAGTTGAGAATATCATTTATTCACTCAACAAGTAACTAATTTATGCATTGAACTCTTAACTGTGGACAAAGCACTGTTTGGCTCTCTTCAGTCTAACTATCCAGTAGGGGTAGAGGGGATAGAAAAAAAATCCCAAATAAGCTAATTATAATTGAAATCAAAACCAAATAAGGAAATGCAATGTGATCAGAGAAATGGTCGATGATAATATTTTGGTTAAGGCCCTTTAGGAATTGCATTAAATACAGGGATGTGAGAATGTATATAAGTACATATTTGTCACTCCAACAATATTAGTTTCTTTCCATCATCCTTGCTCTTTTATTTTTGCCTCTTGATAACCAAGAACGATGTGAGAGCTTAAATCATTAGGAGAACATAATTTTTTTTAATTTCTTTTTATTTTATTCATTTTTAGAGAGGAGACACAGAGTGAGAGAGAGAAAGAGAGAAAGGGGGGAGGAGCTGGAAGTATCAACTCCCATATGTGTCTCGACCGAACCAGTGCAGGGTTTTGAACTGGCGACCTCAGTGTTCCCAGGTCGACGCCCTATCCACTGTGCCACCACAGGTCAGGCTAAAATGCCTTTTAAACATAGGAGAACATAATTTTAACTATCAGTTCTAAACTGTCTCCTGTGATCTGTTCAAATTTGTACTCTTCTGAGAGTGAGAGCAAAGCACTGAATGGAAAGAAGACAGATTATGATTTGATCCTATGCTCAACTCTTTCCGCAATTGTAGAGATAGAGGCTCTTAATATCTCAGCAAATTTTTCTGAGAAAGTGGAGCAAGAGGCTCTTTTAGTATTCTTGCACTCAATGTCCTTAAGTGTCTCCCTACTCTAACCTTGAACAATCCAATAAGATGAATCTATTTTATGGATAAAATCTTCACAACACTCTTTAATGCAATATGCTACTTTCTTAACAATATTTGTATTAATCTTCCTCATCCCACCCTTTTTTTCTAAAAACTTATTTTCAATTTTTTTATGAAAAATTAGTTTAATTACCAGCTTCTATTCTTATTTATATGCATTTTAAAAATTACAATAGCAACCTCTATGATTTTAATTTTAAAATAATTTGAAGGCCCTGGCCAGTTGGCTCAGTGCTAGAGCATCTAACCAGGATGTCCCAGATCAATTCACAGTCAGGGCACAGAGGGGAAGTGACCATCTGCTTCTCCCCCACTTCTCTCTCTCTTCCCCTCCTACAGACATGACTGGATTGGTTTGAGCATGTTGGCCTGTGTGCTGAGGAAGGCTCTGTGGAGCCTCTGCCTTAGGAACTAAAAATAGTTCAGTTGTGAGCATTGGCCCCAGACAGGCAGACCATCAACCCTAGACAGGCAGAGCATTGGCCCCAGATGGGGGTTGCCAGGTGGTTCCCAGTTCAGGCACATGTGGGAGTATGTCTCTATCTCCCCTCCTCTCATTTAATAAAATAAAATAAAGTAAACTAAAATAATTTAAAATATCTGGTAAAATATATTCAGAAAATATAAAAACCAAACATTAAGCTGCACAAGTATAAGAATAGTTAAAAAGAGTGACTCAACTATACTTTTAAGTTCTCTAATTCATGTTTACTTCTTTAAATGTCTTTTAAAATATGGTGTCCAAAAGAATACCAATTAAGCACAATAATTCATTATAGTATCTAAATGAATGTTTTCATTCTGAAAAATTTTTATGAGATTATTTAGTTTCTGAAAACTGTTGGTAAACTTCCATGCTAATCATTAACTCTTGACATATATAATTGGCAGGTTTGGCTCATCCATTTCTAGGTGATTAACAGTGAATTTAATTAGCTGGTCAGATTATTTAGTATGAAAAAAATCATTCGCTTCCACAATCCTGGAGAAGATATCAAAGTCTGGGTATCTTAAATGCATCTATTTCAGAAATGCCCTGGGATTTGAACTGACTATCTCATTTTTTTTAGGTATGCTTGGAAAATTCTCCTGTCTTCCAGTTCATTAGCCAATCATGTTCTATCAATGATGAAAGCCAATGAATTTCAAAGGAAAGCTGAAATTAAGAACATTCTAATGTTACACATAAAAAAGTAAAAAAATATTGTTCCATTTGATGATGAGCTGTTGTAAAATAGGCATGATTCTGTTTTGTAAAACACGAAGAACTGTATTACTTATGTGGGTTTTCAGCATCCAGAGGTGAAGGGAAGGTACTTGGTAGCTTTATAATACATGTGTTTTGAACTATGGTCACCTATTTCATGATGGTCAGTTGAGTTTTTTGCTTATCATTATTAGTGATTGTGATATATTTATAAACCGGACTCTTTCGAAGCAGCCACTGTGGGATTGCAAGTACATTTACAATGTTAATAATAATAAATTTTGTAAAGCATGATTCAGTAATTATATGTTGATGGAGTTAGTGAGTGTATATAAAATGATTTCAACATCTTTTTGCCCCCTTAGGTAAGAGCAATGAAGGAAATGCAGACCCCAACCCTATAAACCACAGGACCTAAACTCTGACAGCTACCTTAATGACTGTAGAAGCCAAGTCCCAGCCAGAGTCTCCAGAATAAATCTGCCTGGGGAACATTTTGAGTGTGAAATCTTGAATAGAAAGCCTGTGAATCTGCACATGGACTTTTGACCTACAAAACTGTGAAGTAATAAACTGGAGCTGTTTTAAGCCTTTCATGTTTTGGTAATTTCTTACATGGCGATCAGAAACCAATGCAGAAGGTTTAAATGGCTGGAGAAATATAGAGAGAGTGTTTGTATTTTGATAAAATTTTCGATGTAATGTTGGTCCTGTTTATATCTCAAAGCTATTATCTGAGAATTGCATTTGCTCTCTAAACTCCTGTTAACTTTGTTTTTAACAGATCTTCAATATGAACAGGGTAGCTTATAAATATGAATGAAATGTTTTTGTTATTATTTCTGAAAATGTACTCTCTTGAATCTCATTGGGGAATTGGTTGAAAAGTGCAAATTAGCTGTACAAGAAAAACAACCCTAAACCTGGGGTGTCCTTATATCTTGTTCAACACTTGACCAAGGGTGCACTTTCTATTTCTTCTTCCAAAGCAGGTTTTAATTTAATCTAAAAGTAAGAGAAGGAAAAGTATTTTATGTATACATGTGCAGTACTGTGTTTTTTTCTCAGTTTTTTTAAAGAAATGTTTTGATTTTTTTTAATCTAGTCCTTAAAATGTGACATTTTCTCTCAGAAAATATTTATAATATGTCTTAAGATATTGTTTAGTGCATTTTCCATGTATAATTGTGAATATAAGACCAATATAGTAGAGCATAAAGCTTGGTGTAATATGATTTGATTGCTAAACCCTTACATTGTATAGCCTGGCAAATTGATTAATACATTGAATTTTAGAACACTTCTAATTTCTAGATCATGTTCGTGCAGAGAGTCTCAGGTACATTGCCAAAGCAGTAAAAATCTAAGAAAATTACATTAAATATAGTTCTGACACATGATTAACATCATTTGGTTAAGAAAAAATACACCTAAGTATTTTGTCTGATATGCTGAAAAATGCACAATATTTAGTTTATTTCTAAAATAAATTGATAGCTTGAGTCTCAGAAAAATAAAATAGATGATTGAAATACAAGGGTTTAGCCTGACCAGGCGGTGGTGCAGTGGATAGAGCATCGGACTGGGAGGCGGATGACCCAGGTTCGAGACCCCGAGGTCGCCAGCTTGAGCGTGGGCCCATCTGGCTTGAGCAAAAGCTCGCCAGCTTTGGCCCAAGGTCGCTGGCTCGAGCAAGGGGTTACTCGGTTTGCTGAAGGCCCGCAGTCAAGGCACATATGAGAAAGCAATCAATGAACAACTAAGTGTTGCAACAAAAAACTGGTGATTGATGCTTCTCATCTCTCTCTGTTCCAGTTTGTCTGTCCCTATCTATCCCTCTCTCTGACTCTCTCTCTGTCCCTGTAAAAAAAAAAAAAAAGAAATACAAGATTTTCCTCTATGACAAGAGTTGTTAACATTAGAGGTTCACAGATGTCTAAGAAGTTTTCAAAAAGATAACCGGTGGTTTGGTATATTGGGCAGGGAAAAAGATATATTTTATTTTCATTAATTTCTGCTAAAGTAGACAACAAACTTTAACACTATTAGGTGTATGTATGGCTTAGACATCATAGGTATTTTCTTATTGTATTACAATTGTTGCAGATGTCTTAACATCTCTTTTATGATCATCATTGTTTTGAAATGTTGTTAGTTATTTGTCCTGCCACTAGATCTTGGCATTTAATGTGCTGATAACAAATTCCATGCCCATGACACAACATAGTTAATCAAATAATAGTTGGATAATTATATTTCACTATAATTTGTACTTGAAGGTATTCCACTATACATATTTTAAAACATTACTTTGATAAGGTGTCTAAAAGTTCTACAGGATCTCCAAAGTGGTTGGTGGCCCAAACAAATAAAGATTAAACTACTCTGGTGTTTATACTATAAAAGAAACAAAAACACTGACTTGAAAAGAGCCCCCACACACCTTATTGATTGCAGCATTATTGACAATAGCCAAGACATAGAAGCAACCTTAGTGTCAAAACAGATGAATGGAAGAAGATATGAAACATGTACTTATGCAACGGAATATTAGCCAGCTACAGAAAGGAAGGAAATCTTGTCATTCGTGACAATATGTTTGAATCGGGAGGCTTTATACCAAGTAAAAGAAGTCAGGCACAGAAAGGCCAATGCCGTACGATCTCCCTTACGTGTGGAAACTAAAACAAAAACACAACCCTGAACTCATAGATACAGAGAGATTGTTAGTGGCCAGAGATGGGTAGAGGGAGGAGCTGCTAAAATGGGAAAAGAGGGTCAGAAGTGCATATTTCTGGTTTTAAAATAAACAAATCCTGGAAATGTAATGTAAAGCACGGTGACCATGACTAATAATACTATATTGTATATTTGAAAGTTGTTAAGAGGATAGATTTTAAAAGTTCTCCTCACAAGAAAAAAAAATTGTAACTGTGCGGTAATAGATGTTAACCAGAATTATTGTGGTGATTATTTTTCAATGATTTTATGAAAATATAGAATCATTATGCTGTATACTTGAAACTAATATAAATGATGTGTCTATCATATTTCAATTAAAAATACAAATCAGCACTCTTTAGTCAATGATTTCCCCCTTTTCAATTGTTATAATTATGGTATTTTTGATGGAGTCTTAAGGAGATTTCTACAAAATCACTAAAATATATATTTTCCTTTGGGCAAATAAATATGATACATACTTCCATCCTCAAAAGTTTAAGTTCTTTTCAGAATTAACTCAAACATTTTACCTTGTCGTTTAGTTGATGTGTTGCTGTCTGAAATGTTGATTGATGGTTGACAGCACTGATGTCATAAATTATGCATGCCAATTTAGTGAACACAATTAAACTGAGGCAGTATGGGTAATTTAAATAATTAGACATATAAATAGTATTATTAGTCTTGTCAAAATCTGCACCTATACAAAATGTCAGCATTTATTATCAACAAAGAGTATTAAGGATTCAGGATTTTGTATCGTATGTTTGGGAGACTGATTTCAAGTTCAATTACTTGTTAAAATAAAATTAGCATTATTTGTCTGACAACTTTTGTTTTTTTTACTTTTATCTGAGTTTAAATAAGAATATTCACTCTAGAATTTTGGTTATTTCTGTTGTTTCATGGTGTATAGATGTTAAAACTCAGTCATTTATAATACATGGGAAAAATCTTTAGCTATATTAATTCCTTATTCCAGTTACATTGTAACCATATTTTTAAAGAAATCTCTGGATGTAGGACATCATTGTGATTAGCAGTGAATCATGTGTTTCAGTTTTTGAGCTATACCCTAGGATAGATAGCTTGTGTTGTTCGGCATTTTGACTTAATAGTGATTTGTATTAGATACTGAAGAGTTACCATATAAATAGAATATTTTTTAAAATTACCGTAACATTTTCGTAACTAAATAGTTGTAGAAAATAAAGACTCAAAAAATTTAGGTAGTATTGTAGTTTAGCTCTACCGAGGGAAATCATAAATTCTCCCATTTTAATGTGCTTCTCCATGGGAGGGGTGTGCAAAGGGCACAGACTGTTGTGCGCCCCCCGCTCAGGCACAACAGTGCTCCAAGGTACTCACTGTGCTTCTCCATGGGAGGGGTGTGCAGAGGGCACAGACTGTTGTGCGCCCCCCGCTCAGGCACAGCAGTGCTCCAAGGTACTCACTGTGCTTCTCCATTGGAGGGGTGTGCAGAGGGCACAGACTGTTGTGTGCCCCCCGCTCAGGCACAGCAGTGCTCCAAGGTACTTAAGACAAGGTTCCTAGATGGGACTTATAATATCTGTTCATGAGAGAATATTTTAATGTTTTAAAAATATGTATTTACTAAACATTACGAACTGACTTCAGATAATTTGAATATCTGTTAATATCTGTTAGTTTCACTCATTCGTTCTGATGAATGTCTCTTATATTTTGAGAGACGTTATATATTCACGGGTAAAATAAAAGTTACTTTTAAATTAGGTGACTTAATAATAATGTCATTGCCAATTTTAATTTATTTAATTGACATTGATATTTACAGAATGCCAAGTATATTTTCAACACAAACACACACATACATATGCCTGCTTTTTTATGACTCTATGCTTGTTTTTTGTTGTTGTTGTTGTTGTTGTTTTACAGGGACAGAGAGAGAGTCAGAGAGAGGGATAGATAGGGACAGACAGACAGGAACGGAGAGAGGTGAGAAGCATCAATCATTAGTTTTTCGTTGCCGTCGCAACACCTTAGTTGTTCATTGATTGCTTTCTCACATGTGCCTTGACCGTGGGCCTTCAGCAGACTGAGCCACCCCTTGCTGGAGCCAGCGATCTTGGGTCCAAGCTGGAGAGCTTTTGGTCAAGCCAGATGGGCCCGCGCTCAAGCTGGCGAGTTCGGGGTCTCAAACCTGGGTCTTCCTCATCCCAGTCTGATGCTCTATCTACTTCGCCACCGCCTGGTCAGGCTATGCTTGCTTTTTAACAAAGAATTGTAAACATATCTTAATTTTAAAATAAACAATGTAAAATTCAGCTGTGGAAATTATTATTGTTTAAGTGCTCTACAAGACTTTAAGCATGCTGATCAGAACATTAAAATTCTGAATTGCACTGAACAAGTTAGAAAACTATTTGAAATGCAGAAACAAATCTATTAAATGGGAATCTTTAAGATTCTTCCCTCAGTCGTAGCTCGAAATTATGCCATCAGGGATTTTCTACCAAGTTGTTCATGACACTTGTACATGCCACATATTGTTATAAGCTCACATCAAGTTTCCAAATGAGTGATACAGACAGGAAGCTATCTAGGCTCATGAGAAGAGAAAGAGCAAATATAATCTGGAAACAGGGTTGACTTTTCAGATGGGCTAATTTTAAGAGAAGAAGGAAGGGTCATTTCTATTGATATCCATGCATAATTATAAACACATACACACACGCCACACATTTAGTATGTTGGAACATTTGTAATCTTATAAATTATTACATACCACAACTAACCATTCCAACAACTCTATGAAATAAAGTTAGTCATCTCAATTCAGCATTGGCTCAGATAGGGAATCATGCATAATTACCCAAGGCCAGTGAGTAAGAGAGAGATGACTATCCATTGTGTGCCTCCTACTCTGCCCACCACATAATACCGGCAGAAAGATGGAAAGGGAGAACAGGTGAAAACACGTGAAATAAAGACTATGTTTTAAATGGATGACTTGGAGAAAAATATTGTCTGACATCGAAAGAGCTTATTAAGGTTAAAAAATCTTAATTTATTTATTCACCTGGGCACCTACCAATGGGCATATGTATTTAGAAATACAAGAGTGGATTGAAAAGCTAAGGAAAATCTCTAATCTCATAAGGCTTACATCAGTGGAAAAAACAAATGTGTAAAGAAATACAGACTAGGCTAATAGTTGCTATGAAATGAATATAAGACTCAAGGAAGCCATTATTAACAAGAATAATTAGCATAATAATGATAAAAGGTTTCAGGGGTCCACCCACCATCCACTGCCTTCCTTGCTTGGTGGCAGATGTAGAAACAATTGCATCAAATATCTGTACTCAGCAATCCTGAAGGAAGAGACTTGCAGTTCTACAAAACCATGAAGCTGATTCACACAAGAACTGTTAAAGCCACAGGGGGAGGCTTGTCAATATGCACAGCCCTCTACCTTCTGAGCACCACCAGCCTTTTGTTTCATTTCCTCTGTTGTTCTCTGGGGACACTGTCAGTGTGTCAAAGCTTCCACAATCTGGGACCATTTCTTTGCATTAGAAAATGGTGTTCCTATCTTAATAAGTATATTTTTAGCTAAAAGTAAAACATCTTCATATAGTCCATGAACAATGCTTACAATTTTCCTTTGAAGCAAATGCAGAAGAGGACACCATACATTCTCTCTTTCTGCTGCCTAATGCAGAATGTCCTTGGCACTCTGGCTATTGAGCCCTTGAACTTTAAGTTAGTCTGAACTAAGAAGTTCTGCCAGTGCAAAAACACATTACTACAATTTTAAGACTTTGAAAACATTTGGTTAAATAAAATCCTAATTAGTGAACTTTTGTATACTCTTTTTAAAATAAGACTATAGGCTCTGGCTGATGACTCAATGGACAGAATATCATCCCAGCATATGGACATCCTGGGTTCAATTCCCAGTCAGAACACACAGACAAAGTGACCATCTACTTCTCCTCCCCACTTCTCTCCTTCATCCACTCCCACAGCCAGTAGCTCAATTGTTGGAGCATGGCCCCAGGTTTAGAGGACAGAGGATAGCTCTGTTAAGAGTGCATCAGCCTCAAGTGCTAAAAATAGCTCAGTACTAGAGCATTGGCCCCAGATGTGATTGCCAGATAGATCCTGGTCAGGCACGTACGTACAGGAGTCTGTCTCACTATTGCTCCTTCTCTCACCTAAAAATAAATAAATAAATAAATAAATAAATAAATAAATAAATAAATAAATAAATAAAATAGGACTATAACAATATTTAAAGTCATACATGTGATTCATATTACAATTATATTGATGGCACTGGTCTAGAAAGAAGGGACTCAGAAACAGAATGAAACCTCATCTTGAATGGATGGGTCTAAACTAAGAAAGATAATTCCAACTAGAAGTATTCTTTTAGCCACTTGAAAATAAAAGAACCAGACACTATTCTATTGACTGTATTAAGAATTCATAATACATGTCTAACTATGGCTAAAATATGTCATTTATAAACTACAACTTACACAAAAATTCCTGGATGACCATTTGAAAGTATCATTAAAAACCATTAAGATGCTTGAGCTGCATACTTTTGCTTTAGAGGATTAATATTTTTCTAAGCACTACTTTCATTTTGCAATTACCCTGCACACTTAAAAAGATATTGATACAAGTAAGGGAAATCTTAAAGCAGCAGTTTTAACCTTTTGAAATACCTCTAAATCATTGTTGAATACATATAATCCACGTATAATTGTTTTACATTTATTTTTGTACTCAGTTAAGGACACTAGGGGGAGCCTGAGAGAATAACAAAATTATGAGAAAAATCATGTCTGTTAACAGGAGGACAATTTTGCAGAATTATGCTGGTTATTTTTTCCAAACTCAAAGAATGTATTTAGACTATAAGAATGCTCCATAAGACCTATGAATTGATGCACAAGATTAATGTTAAGAAATATTTGTTGATACACACATGCACAAACACAAATGTACACACACAGACATACGTGTATAAGAATGTATACACAAAGCCCATGCACATTTTCCCAACAAATGGTCGATTTTTCCAAACACAACTGAAATAAAACTAACCACATATGTGAGCACAACTAGCAAACTAATTCTAGTGGTTTACTAAATATACCAACTGAATAAACATGTAGAATCAGTCACGTCTTTTGTTTTCTTCCCTTGGGAATAGTGGCAACCTTTTAGTGAATTCTACCAGTTATGAGAGTTTTTAGTTAATGATTTAGTTAATCAGTGGTTCTCAGAATGTGGTCCCTGGGTCAGCAGTAGCAGCAGCATCTGAGAACTTCCTAACCATGCAAATTCTGCATCCCCACAACCCTGCCCAGAGACACCAAATCAGAAATTTGGGGTGGGACCCAGAAATCTGTTTTAACAAACCCTCCAGGATGATTCTGCCTTTTGTTGTTGTTAACGTTTGAGAGCCACAGGATTAAAGAAAAACTTCACAGTGCAATACATTGTCAAAGAAAATTTTAGTGTGCTGAAATGAAACCAGTATTTGTAAGTTTAATACTGCATTGAAAGCCACAATCAAAATGCACAATTATGCCTGGAAAATGTTGTTGTACTAAATATTTCTTTCCAAGGAAATAAACAAATTACAGGGGGAAAAAACATCTCCCTCAGTTCTACTCTTATAATTTTCCTTGCTTGCTCAGAAGAGGTATTGTTTAAGTCCATGAATAGAGAAATAGCAAGGCCAGCAATTCTACCTGTGCTTGGAACAGTGCCGAGCACATATAAAGCATCATATAATTGTTAGCAACTATTCTTTTCATCATTGTTTTTCTTGTTATTGTTTCCTTTGCTATAGGAAATTCCTAACGGGCATTCACAAGGTGAAAACCAAACAGCTATTAAATGAAAAAAAAGAGGCCTTATGATGTATTTTTATTTCTATGGTATATAATGTGTAATGTGTGTACTAATGGTTTCAGCACGAGGCTCTGAGAATACTAAGAATTAAAACTCTACAAGAAGACATGTTAGGAAGCTCCCCTGAGATGTCATTTGAATTCGGAAGAGAAATGTGGCACCCACACAGAGAACATATTATTAGCAAGGCAAGGTGGTCACTAGCACATACACAAGTGTGTGTGTGGCAGTAGTAAAATGGGAGCTGTCCTGGTTTCCTAAGACTGCCATCGTAACGTGCCACTGACCAAGTAGCTTAAATAATAAACATTCACCCCATAACAGTTCTGGAAGCTAGAAGTCCAAGATGGCAGCAAGGTTCACTCATACCAAGGACTGTAAGGAAAACACCTGTTCCAGGGCTCTGTCCTTGGCTTGCGGCTGGCTGTCTTCTCCCTATACCTTTCTTACAGCATCCTTCCTCTGTACTTGTCTCTGCATACAAAGTTGCCCTTCGTATAAGGACACTGGTCATATTGGAATTGGGTCCACCCTAATAACCTCATTTTAACTTTATTACTTCTCTAAAGACCTTTTCTTTAAATATCTCCATTCTGAAGAACTGAGGGTTAGGGCTTCAACACATGAATTTAGGATGGGGGAACAATTCAACCCACGATAAAAATGGTAAGAGATTTGGTGGTAAAATAAGTTATTGCCTTGAGATAATAGAGCATCTTATATACAATACCACATACACCTTTTCTGCTAATGACCATGCATAATCAAAGGCTTTTAAGAAGAGGGAGGACATGCTGTGTTTTTGGGCGTCTCGGGCAACAAAGATGGAAACAAGAAGAAACTGTGATCATCAGAGGGTTGAGTCATCTGTCTCATCAAAAGGCTGCGTGAAAGCTGCTCAAATGTAAGTGACAGGAGAGTCTGGAGAACTCAGAGTCAGGGGAGTTCCAGAGCTATCTTGGGTGAAGAAATGTGTTCTGTTGTTTATGTTGTGGTTCTTGTCTAAAAAAAGCAGAAAGAACATAATTGAAATTACCTCCAGGATTTAGCTGGGCCCATTGTTGGGTGGTGATAATAATAGCAAAAAGACCCAAATAAGTGAAGCATATAGGAAATTAGGTATGGAATAGAATTCAGATCAGGGATGCAGTTAGAAATAAAGGTCAATGGTTTAGAGGAGATTTGGGGCTAGGAAAGTCAAGTTAGCATGGGGAAGGTACAGAAACTCAGCATAAACTGAGAGAAAGGGGGAACTGGAGTTAGCAGGAAACAATGAAGAAATTAACATCTAAAGAGTAGCAATAGAGGAGACCGTGAAAGCCAAAGAAATGGGTGAGAAGGTAGAAGGTGGCCCGGATTGTGCTATGGCGTCCCCAAAAGAGGGTCTAGGAAAACAGAGTTATTAAGATGTTCAAATGTTTTGAAATGTCAGGTACTTTAGGGCCTGAGCTGTGGTGGCACATTGGATAATATGATGACCTGGAACATGGGGTCGCTGGTTCGAAACCCTTACCTTGTCCGGTCAAGAAGCATATGGGAGTTGATGCTTCTTGCTCCTTGCCCCCTTCTACTTCTCTCTCTCTCTCTCTCTCTCCCCTCTCTAAAATGAATAAATAAAATCTAAAAATAAAATATACTCTGAAGCCTGAGAAGGGGCCACTCTATTTGAACTTCTAATTCTAAGAACGGTATAGAATATTCTAGAAGGTGTCTGTGTAAGAGAGAGAGAGTGTGTGAATGTGTACGTTTAGAGCAAATGTTAGAACTCCACAATGTTCTGGGGAGGAGTTCATCTCAATCATTTCAGTCCCCATTCTACTGCACCGCAGAACTGTCGACCTCATTTGCTAATTCATTTGCTTGATCAAATATTTAACAAGCACCTATCATGGGCTAGGGGCAGAGATTGAAGTCTGGAAGTACACAGTTAAAATCTCCCAGCCTCTCTCCTCAGTGAGCTCTGAAATGCACATGCTATTTACTTTCTATTCTATATGTTCTCATTTGTTGCCTCATGTCCCTCTGGGACACAGAGCATGTTTTCTTTGCCTGAAGCTGACTTCTACATTCTAGCAAGCAAGTCAGGTACTTTTCTGAAATCTAGCCCAAGCTAAAATTCTAGGATTGTTGTGACTCTTCTTGACATTTTAGGACTTACTTGTTCCCCTCTGAGGTGAAGAAGTAGATATAAATAGAGTTGTTATACAATCGAGTTAGCACAGGGAACGTAGAGAAACCATGGGAACAACTAAGTGAAAAATCTACAGCTTACCAAATTTCAAAACCAGTTCAAATGTTAGGGAAAGTTTCTAAGCAATGTGTGTGTTACTTAAAGTGGCTAATAGATTTTGAGCACACCATCTCCCTGTTAATCTCTACATAGTAATTACTGCTCTAATAGTAATTACTGCCATCTTAATTTTGATTTCAATCATAATAATCTCTACCACTACTATTATTTCAAATAGAAAACCACAAATATAAGAACTCAAATATTTCACATCACAAATTAAAATTATCTTCTTAAATTTATTTATAAATACTAAAGTGAATCAGATAAATCCCAGAAAATAGTTCTAGTCAATGGTAGTATTTTTATTCTCTCTCTCTCTCTCTCTCTCTCTCTTTTTTTAGGTGAAAGAAGAATTTTTAAAAATTTACAAAGGATATCATAAACCATGTGCACAAGTATGGCTGAATGTTTTAATTAAAATATTGTACAAAAATTTTGTGCTTTACTAAGAAGTTTTTTAAAAATTGAGTTAGCCTGTGTAAACTAGTAGTCTTATATCCTTGAATATACATCTGTTCATAAATATTACTGACAGGCCAAAAAGCTGACATTTAAATGTCATTACTATAAATAAACCATAAAATTTGATGCCTGACATGAAGGGTCAGTTTTATAGAGTAACTACAGAGGAATTACTTTTAAAGGAGAACAATTTTGGATTTATGATGCCAATAATTTATGTCTTTAAAGAACTCAAACTAATTTAATTAAAGGTTAAGGATAAAAGTCAGGCTAATTTTGTCCTCATGAAGGGTCAATAGCACCACCATTTTCCTGGTCACTTTGGCCAGAAACCTGCAAGTCATCTTTGATCTCTCTTATGTCTTGTTAGTAACCAAGTTATATGTTGTCTGCTTCAAAATGATTAATTTCTATTATATCAGTCTAGTCCAGGTCATACCCATCTTATCTCTCAATGTGACAATGATAATTTTAACATGAGTTAAAATTAGAGGCAAATTTCACGATATATTTTAAAAGTCATAGCAGACATTCTGAAACTCTGAAAAGTTAATGTATTTTCTTTTCTTTCCTTTTTCTTTCTCTTTATTTTTTTTGTGACAGAGACAGAAAGAGATACAGAGAGAGGGACAGATAGAGACAGACAGGCAGAAATGGAGAGGGATGAGAAGCATCGATTTTTTGTTGCAGAACTTTAGTTGCTCATTGATTGCTTTCTCATATGTGCCTTGACCAGGGGACTCCAGCAGAGCAAGTGATACCTTGCTCAAGCCAGCAACCTTGGGCTTCAAACCAGTGACCTTTGGAGTCAAACCAGTGACCATGGGGTCATGTCTATGATCCCGTGCTCAAGCCAGATGAGCCCACACTCAAGCCGATTACCTCGGGTATTTGACCCTGGGTTCTCTGTGTCCCAATCCAATGTTCTGTCTATTGCACCACCAACCGGTCAGACAGGATTTATTTAACTGATTTCTCTATCTCCTTTTCCAATTGATCTTCTGAAGACTTTATTAACCCTGTACAGTTCATGAACTAAAGTCAAACTCCTCAGTCTCATATTTAAAACAGTGTGCTGGCTGCTTTTATTCAGCCCAAGAATATTTATGTTCTTCTCAATTACTCCCCAAAGCTAACTCTCTGCTTTACTCAGGTTATTATTATACATTTCTGAACCTTTTCCTCTCACTACCTGGATAACCATTTTGTACATCCACAATGTTGGCTCCTTTTCCCCTTTTAATTTCCACCAAAAACTATTTTTTATACTTAATAAATACAAAAATGTTCCAGAGCTGTCTTCTTCTTGCCTATCACGTTTTACCTTTTCTATATACAAACTATATACCATACAAATTAGCACCCAAATCTAATGGTTTCCTTGCTCTTTCATGCACTTCTGTTATAATCTTAAGACCTTGGAAGTACCTCAACAACAGTGACCTTAAACCTAGGTATTATCAGATACCTCAATTGGTATTTTTCTTATCAACTACCTATTTTGATTAACCATCTATACTCAGTAATCGAATGACCATTTTGTTTTTGCACTAGATAATCAAAGTTGCTATTGTGCTGTTGATGCTAGACTAATCTCAAGGCAAGACTCATGATGATTTTAACTATTTAACTTGCAGAAACATTAAGCCCATCCCAAGGACTCCCACGTTTTACCTTTCAGAACTCCTAAGCCCTTGGGGCAACTGCAGGGCATGAGGGTCACTTCTTATATTATTGTACTCACATCAACTGGCCCAACTTCAGGTGTTCAGTAGAAGTTCAGTGCTATGTCTGGCTTAAGGATTCTAATAGGAGGTATGTGAGGAAGAGAACAAATCGAACATCTCAAAGAGCAAAGGTAGCTGTGGGTTTATATTTAAAAAGAAGAGAAGCACTTGCTATTTTAAAAGACAGGGTTTTTGTTTTCCTGATGATGACATATTTACTGTGGAAGACTAAAAGGGTGGCTGCAGGGCCAATACGAGGAAACAATTAATTTAATTGTTTGCCCAAAGGCTGTTTTATTGCTGAGATCTAATATATCATATCTTCATCACAGGAGACCTAGTCAAAGAATAAAATAGTTAAAGTGAATTACCTGAGCTAATAAAGCTTAGCAGATAGATTTAGTGGGACAGATAACAAGTAGCAAAAGAAATAAATAAATGGAGAATTGAAGATACAATAAGAACAACGACAAAAACAGCAATCAGGTGAACAGAAGCAGCCATTTATAAAGTTAACAGCATAATAATCAGAGTGATGACTTGGACAAGAAGGTTGAAATAAAAAATAAATAAAACAGATGACAAAAATGATACAATACCAACCCCAACGATAAGTCTGATCTGAAAGTCGTATCTCAGGAGCAGGGCGCAGGGACAGCTCAGAGTACACAGCTAGCCTCCTCTGCCAATCTCCTCCCTGTGTCCAGAGCCTCAGCAGGTGCGAGGTGTACACAGGAAGAGCTTTCAAGGACGGGGGCTAAAGCAAGGCCCCTCTGTCTGAGACTGTGTCCTGACTGGAAAGGCAATGAGACTCGCCTCTCAGTGCTTACTGACATTTTTATGACACATGTCTCCTCTTCATACTGGTGATAACAATAAACAGTATTATGGCATTCTCTGTTTCAGGAAATCAACTCTCAGTTGTTGTTGTGTGTCCGTGCTTGTGTTTGTTTTGTAACTTCACCAAAATCATTATCTTTCTTGGAAAGAGAAATAAAAACTATGCCTTATTTTATCAGCTTCCAAAGTGCGTCTCTATGGCTGCAGCTCACCCCTGTCTAGTTTTAACAGGTAGACAAGTTAAATTTATAATTCCCCTTCAAACACAGGAACCAAAAGTTTAAGTAAAGAATTTACAGATAATTAGGATTAAATCTCATTCTTTTTCAGGTCATATTTGCAGTATGGTATACTTGACAGTGTTTGCTGTGGGAATAGTTGTGGAAGCTTTTTTCAATAACATATTATCCATTTAAGATATACTTATTGAGCTCGTAACTACACAAACTGAGATGAAAAAAATGTTCTCTGACCTCATGGTTCTTACCATTTAAGAAGAAGAAAGTGCAATTAAAAAATTAAGAGCGTAAGTAAACATCGCTACACATTTTAAAAAAGAGTAATCTGATACAAAAGAGCAGAGCATGCTTAAATAATATACTAGAGAAAGAGTCTTTTGACTGAGGATGAAAAATTTCCTTGGTAAAGATGTAGTCTTCCATTTATTATGGTTACAGTAGGAAGCAATGGAAGGATTTTGCACAGGAAAGTCATATGAATCCATTTCTATGTTTAGAAGATTACTCTGGCTGTTTGTCAAGGAAGGAGCAAAGAAGGTAGCCGCAGTTAGGAAGAAAAGAGAGGAAGCAATTGCAATGGCTCAGTAAGAAATAACAAAGATTGGACTAAGTTTGGAAGATCTATGCTAGAGAAATTTAGATGGGTTTCAATAAAGTGTTTTGTAGAAAAAGATGCCTGGTTATGTTGATGTATCTTACCATTACATATACCTATAAACCCCACTTTGGCTGCAGCTACTTTGTGTATGGAGGTATCCATTACCTAAATGAATAAGGCTGGATAGACTGAATGTTTAGGGGGAAAGATCAGAGTCTGGCTTAAATACTAGGTGTGAAATGTCTAGTTGCAGATGCTGGGTAGGCGTCTACATTTGACGCCTGTTGAATATATTGGCCTCAAGCTTGGCAAAAGAGGAAATAAGGACTCAATCGTAGAGAGCTGGAACTCATGAGATTGCTATGGTAAGCAGACAGTGTGAGAAGGAAGGGAAGGGCCAGCAATGGGGACAGAAGAGAGACCAGCAGGGGCAAGACGGAGGTGCTGTGGGGGCCAAGAAGGACAGGACATCAACTATGTAACATGCTGATAAGCAGTCACAGAAGGTGATGATTGAACAGTCCATGTTGACCATGACAATAAAGAGGTTACAGATGTCATTAATAAGAGCAATTTCAGCAGAACGGCATTGGGAGCAGGGAAAGAAGGTAAAACCACGAATAGGAGGTGAGAAGGGAAGTCTGCCTATGCAGACAACTTTTATGGAAGCTTGTCTGAGAGGAAGAACAGACATGTGGAAGAGTAATAAAACTGTGGTCATTTAATGGCATATTCTACATGCTCCCACCATTAAATAGTGGGAGCATGTGGAAAGGGCTTTTGGATATGCCAACTGAAGCCTGTGTTTTACCATTAATGGGAAGGATTTGATCATTATAATGAGTAACAACAGCTAATGTGTGAGTGTGTCCTATGTGCCAGGAATTTTTCTAGGTATTAAACAATATAGACATATTTAGTACTCTTGAAAATCTTATGAAATAGTTACTATTCTTTTATATTTACAATCATGGAAACTGGAGCACAGAAAGTTGAACTTGTCCAAGGGCCCAAGCTTGTCAGTGACAGAATCAGGCTTTAAAACTCTCACTCTGGTTTTGGCTTTTAATGTTCTACAATATATTAGTTTCTCAACTAAAGAGGGAGAGTTGTAAGGTTAGGAGAGAGAGAAAACAACTGATAAGTCCATGTGAAGGCAGAAGAAAAGAGAATCAAAGAATAAACGTTGGAATTTAAAGTGTCATAATAAACCAGGATATATTTATTATATCTCATCAACTGTGACTCAGTAAATCTTCAAATATTAATAATGATGATAATTCTTTCTTTTGAGCAAAATAAAATAGATTATGACAAATTTCTTAAACAAGTGTTTATAGTTTTAACTTCCAACATCCAAATTGTATACTTTAGAAATTGAAACCCTTACTCCAGATGTCTTTCCTAGGACCCCTGGGAAGTGTTAAATTGCTTCTAATTCGATTAAGTATAAAAGTGATTACATGGCGTTGTTGGCTACAAGTCAGGTGTGGTGGGAGCATGTAGAAAGGGCTTTTGGATATGCCAACACTCAATAGTGTTAATTAAAGACAATAATATGTTTGCTTCTTTGATTTGGAGAGTTCCTGCTAAGATGGTATAAGAAATAAAATGTACAACAAAGCTGAATTTCAAGAATTTGATTCAACAGATTTTTTTTGGTTTTGAATGTGAAGCCATGTAATAACCTGGCTTGCAGAAGTAAAATTTTTGTGAAGCTCCATGAAATTCTCTTATCTTCTCATTCATGGAGAAGATGGGTATGTAGGGTGAAGAGAATTAAGTTAAAAAATAAATACTTTATTTACTGATCAAATTTTAAAAAAATCAAATCTTCCATAATGTGACTAATTTATTTTTTTAAAGTGAAAATATTTTAAATTAAAAATGTACCATGTAGTAATAAACAAAGATATATAATATGCATGAAGTTTGTTTACTAATTATACTCATTGATCATGAATAAAGTTTCGAAAAGACAATCCATTCAGGAGAGAATTATACTGGTACTTTGTTAGAAAGAATAGCAGCGGACTGCTTACCACTTTCCTGTGATGAATAGAAAGAAATCATGTTTATTTTCCATCTCCCCTACCAACTCTCCTTCCATCCCCCCTTTTCTTCAAAAGATAATTACTGTAGATTTACAGCCTCCAAATGTGAATGAGGCCAATTCCTGATTTATTCTTGATTACCCTTAAAGAAAAACTATCACATAATTGTTATAAAGTTTTAAAGAGAACAGTTATTCCAGTTTTCTACATAATATGATCCAAAAAGGTTCCAATTGGAACTTCGCATTCAAATTTAGATTCCCTTAACTTCTCTTGGGACATTAAAATAGATGGCATTATGACCAGCAAAAACTATTACCAAAATTCCAAATGAAAAGATATGAAAATTCCTAATTTTTTATAAGTAATTTTATTTAGAATACTGTATTAAAGTTAATGGGATGGCATTGATCAAAAAGTATATAGGTTTCATCTCTATAGCACTTGAACTGTTGATTATGTTATGTACCCATCACCCACAGTCAAATCATTTTCCATCACCATATATTTGTACCTCTTTACTCCCCTCTCCCTCCCCTTTTCTCAACACCTCTCCCAAATAACCACTTTACTAGTATCTATGCCCATTAGTCTCATTTATATACACTACCAATGTGTAGAAACACATCATTCTTAGCTTTTTCTATTTTTCTTTTTGATAGAGACAGAGTCAGAGAGAGAAACAGACAGCAAGGGAGAGAGATGAGAAGCATCAATTCTTCATTGTGGTACCTTAGTTATTCATCAATTGCTTTCTCATATGTGCCTTGACCCAGGGGACTACAGCAGAGCGAGTGACCCCTTCCTTAAGCCAGTGGCCTTGGGATCAAGCCAGCGATATTAGGGATCAAGCTAGTGACCATGGGGTCATGTTTATGATCCCATACTTAAGCCAGCCACACCATGCTCAAGCTGTTGAGTCCATGCTCAAGCCGATGAGCCTGTGTTCAAACCGGCAACCTCAGAGTTTTGAACCTGGGTTCCTCACATCCCAGTCTGACATTCTATTCACTGCACCACAACCTGGCAGGCTTTCCTTTTTCTGATTTACTTATTTCACTCAGTATAATATTCTCAAGTTCCATCCATGTTGTCAGCATGGAAGTTTGTCATCATTTCTTATGGCTGAGTCATATTCCATTGCATATTTAATTCTTGGTATCTTTAGGTCTGTCTATCCTTACATTTTGATAACAAAAAACAGAAATGTATAAGAGAAAAATGTTGCTATCACTAATCAATGCAAAATTTGAAAGTATTCAGTTATAAAAATATTCATAATATTCAACCATAGGAAATAAAGTTGAAGAAAGCAGAAATATTTTGTAGTGTCAACATGCTGAACAACAAACAAGAAATAACAGGCAATTAGATCAAGCCTATAGAATAAAAGATTTTCTAAAAAACTAAGACCAAATACTTGATCACATTTCTGTGAGAATTTTCCTGCCCAAACCACAGTTTCCTGCAACAAGTATAATTTGACCACAGAGCAGCCATCCACTTGTTCAAGAAGACTGAATACAGAACAATTATTCTTCTTTGGAAATGTCCCCAAATTGCTCGCTTGCCTCCTTTGCAAATAACCAGACTACTGAATATATCTGAAGATCAATTAGTCTCCCCAACCCTGCTTCCAAACTTTCTACTTTAATAGAACACTTGCCACTCAGATTCTCTGTGTTTCTTCTTTTTACTCTATAAAACTAATTCTACTTTCTAACACCTTTGACAGATAAAAGGTGGAGTGTCTTAGCCCTGGTTAGTTAACTCAGGTGGTTGGAGCATCTGCACAAGACACCGAAGTTGAGGGTTTGATCCTTGGTCAAGGCACGTACTGGAAACAGCCAATGAATGTACAACTAAGTGGAACAAAAACTGAATGCTTCTCTCTGTCTCTCTCTCTCTCTGTCTCTCTCTCCCTCCCGCCCTCCCTTCCTATCTCTCTAAACTCAATCAATTAAAAAAAAAATAAAATGTAGAGTGTCTTGCTTAAGATCATATGAATGATTTCAAAATCTAATTTAGGGCTTTGATCTTTAATCCCTCCTAAATATTTGAACTTAAAATGTTTTATTTAAGTTATCAACTGTGACCAAATCAAATACAACGGATGTCATATACTATTATAAATTCAATTGTAGACCAAGATAAAAAATAGTGGGGAAAAAAGCATGTCTCAGCCCTGGCTGGTTGGTTCAGTGGTAGAGCATTGGCCTGGTGTGTGGAAGTCCAGGTTTGATTCCTGGCCAGGGCACACAGAAGAAGCACCCATCTGCTTCTCCACCCTTCTCCCTCTCCTTTCTCTCTATCTCTCTCTTCCCCTCCTGCAGCCAAGGCTCCATTGGAGCAAAGCTGGCCCGGGTGCTGAGGATGGCTCCATGGCCTCTACTGGAATGGCTTCAGTTACAAAGGAGCAGCACCCAGATGGGCAGAGCATCGCCCCCTGGTGGGCATGCCAGGTGGATCCCAGTTGGGCGCATGTGGGAGTCTGTCTCTCTGCCTCCCACTTCTCACTTCAGAAAAATACACACACACACAGAAACACACACACACACACACACTCACAAAATAAAAAGCATATCTCAGTACCAGGCTAATGCCTACACTTGAGGTGAGCTTCTTGCTGAAGCTACAATGATTTGAAAAGTATTCTATTCTATCTTTTGACAGATGAACATTCAAACCCAAAGGCAGAATTGAGTCAATAGTTTACCATGAAAAGGTCAAATTAAGTAAGTGTAAATGATCTTGTGACCCCTGATATTCGGCACGTGCACGTTTGTGTTTGCACAGACACAAAACCTCTGGTAGATGACATGAAGGCCGTGTCTTGTTGACGGGTAAGAAATATCTGTGATAGAGAAAAGGAAGTAATCTGGAAAACAAAGAAACCCTTTGGGAAATTCCAATTATTCTCTGGGTTGGTTGTGTCTTTCTGACCCTTGGAGTGTTGCTTTGGTCTGATCACTGGACACCTTCCTGCAACCAGTGTTCTTTCTAAAGCTCAAACCTGCTCATGTCTGTTCCCGGGTGAAAGCTTCTATTCATGGCTCCTAGTCACTCTGGATAAACCTACTTCTTCCTCAGCATCTCAGTGGTAGCTCCAGCCCTGCCTTGATCTCTCTTGCTTCTGGTGTCTTCACCTGCTGCTTGCTCTGCTCCGAAACACCACTGCCTCAACTGGTCATTTTCTTTCCTGGCTATCCCCCCTCACTCTTTCCAATCGACTGTTTCAATTCCTCCTTCTGGAACGCCTCTGACATCCACCTCCTTCCAAGCACCCTTGGGGCTCCAGCAGCACCCTCACCTTAGCTTTATACATGATCCTGCAGCATTTGCTGGTGTCCTTGCCTGTAAGACCCGCTAGATTGTGACTCATCTTTATACATCATTACATACAACAAGTATCCTGCAAAGTCCACAGTATATAGTAACTATTCAGTAAATAGTAAGCTAACTAAATGAATAAATGTGATTATTTTAGTGATGAAGTATTAAAAAGAAAAAAATATACAAAGGATAAAGAATGACAAATACTTTCTTTTAAAAAATGAGACTCAGAAATAAAATCATACCCTCAACTTGATTTTCCAAGCTTTTGAAAACCTCCGGAGAATAGAGCCTGCCTGACTTGTTATTATACCAATAGCACAGCAATGATATGTGGTCTGCGGACAAAATGAAATGCTTCGCACAGCCAGAAAATTAGATTGAATCAGAACAAACTGATTGGATTTAAAGATTTTATGGGGTCACCATCTTAAAAATCTTGCATTCGAGAATTGCCAGAAGTGGGAGGCTTATATCACCCACGAATCAATCCTCCATGTAAACAAGGACGTGAGTGAGGCGGCCTGGTCGGATGCTTCCGCAGCTCAGAGTCTCTAAGGAGAGTTCACGTCGCTACCCGTGCTACTAACGCGTGTTTCTCAATACTTCTCACATGCTATGTTTTGTGTTACTTTATAGTAAGTGCAGTAGGGTGCTGCTGCCTGTCAATCACAGGTACTTTTCACATATAATTCTTCTACTCAAACATAATGTGTACATGGAGTAAGAATAACTGGATGCTTACCACAGACGTGGCACATTTTTAAGAGGTAGAATTCTAGTCAGATGCCCCCTAAACAGGCTTACTCTATGCTGCAATTCCTCTAATTTATAAATTTAATTTAATGTATTCTAAGTATTTTTCCTTACTACACTAAGAATTTGAAAACATCTCGCTCAAAATACATATGTATAGCATATACTAGGTAAAATGAGAAGCAGCTTTTAAAAATCTTCCCATGGACACACACATACACACACCTACACACATATACACACATCAATTTTTTAAAGATCGACTAAAGTTTTATCAGATTTTACATGAGAGCATTATTATAGACATTATTATATGATTGACATTTTCTAGGTTAAAGTATAAATTAAGAAAAAATAAAACTGCCTCTAACATATTAACATGTTTGACTGTACAAGTGAGTTATAGATAAGACCATAAAGCAAATATTTCTTTAACTTTTTAAAACAAAGGTAAAAGCAAATTGTCACTCTATAGACAGTTATGTATATTTGTTGGCCCAAGGGGTTGAGGAAACAGCTCTCTCAAACTTCTTGTCTTTGATACTTCTTTTACACACAGAGATAAAGATATCTGATTGTGCAAAACAAAATAATGTCACTCCATAATTCCCTGCTGTCTAATTTCAACATTTAAATAATTAGCTAATTACCATGATGAATAAAGGGTACTGTATCATAAAAATACATTATCAGTTGTTTTAATATTATTAGGGAACTTATTCACATTATTTTGAGTGCCAAAAAAAAAAAGCATTGTGTTTGTTTTATTTTGTGAGACAGAGAGAGGGACAGATAGGGACAGAGAGACAGGAAGAGAGAAATATAGAGTTTACCTCCAAGAATTTTCTCTTTTTTATTAAATGTATTGGGGTGAGTTAATAGGGTCATATAGGTTTCTAGTGTATATTTTTATGATATGTGATCTATATATTGCATTGTGTGCCCACCAACCAAAGTCAAATTGTCTTCCATCACCATAATTTGGTCCCTTTCACCCTATACTACGCTCACCTCCTTCTCTCTGGTAACTACCATACTGTTGTCTGTATATGTGAATTTCAGTTTTATATCCTACATACTAGTGAAAAAATATAGTTCTTAGCTTTTTCTAACCTATTTTCTTAACATAATATTCTCAATGTTCATCCATATTGTCACAAATGGCAATATGCAACCTTTTATGGCTGCATAGTATTCAGACCACATCTTCTTTATCCAATCTTCTATCAAAGGACACTTTGGTTATCTCTATGTCTTGACCACTGTGAATAATACTATGTATAATGAAATAGGAGTGCATATATCTTTACAAATAAGTATTTGTTAAATTGTATGACTATATGCCAAGAAGAGGAATTGTTGGGTCATTCTCAATTTTTTTTGGAACCACCAGACTGTTTTCCATAATGTCTGTACCAGTTTACATTCCTGCCAGCAGTGAATGAGTGTTCATTTTTCTCCAAAATCCCTTCAATCTGTCTTGTTGGTAACAGACACTCTAACAGATGTGAAGTGGTATCTCATTGTAGTTTTGACTTGCATTTCCCTAATAGCTAGTGATGTTGAACATCTTTACATACAGTTGGTCATTTGTATGCCTTCATTGGAGAGATGTCGTCAAATTCTCTGGCCATTTCTAAATTAGATTGTTCGTTTGTTCGGTGTTGAGTTGTGTGAGTTCTTTATGTATTTTGAATATTAATTCCTTGTCAAAACTGTTGTTTACAAATACTATCTCCCATTCTGTTGTTTGCTTTTATTTGTTTTATTGATGGCTTTTTTTTGTAGTGCAGAAGCTTTTCTTATTTCCTATAAAAGTTATAGAATAATAAACCAAATTTTGAAAGGTGCATTAGAAGAAAACCAAGTCCAGCCGACTGGTGATGGCAAACAGAATAGAGCATCAACCTAGGATGCTGAGGACCCAGGTTCAAAACCTCGAGGTTGCTGACTTGAGCATAGAGTAGGCAGCTTGAGCAGAGGGTTATCAACTTGAATGTGGGATCATCAACATGATCCCATGGTTGCTGGCTTGAGCAAGGAGTCACTTGATCAGTTTGAGTCTTTCAGTCAGGGCACATATGAGAAGTAATCAGTGAATAAACTAGGTGATGTAACTACAAGGTGATACTTCTCATCTCTCTTCCTTCCTTCCTGTTTCTCTCTCTCTCTCAAAGAAAGAAAGAGAGAGAGAGAGAGAAAGATAAAGAGAAAGAAAGAGAAAGAGGAAAAGAAAAAGAAAATCAACCAAGTCCAGAAAGTCCCAAACCATGTCCATGAAGAAGGTCAGGTTTTAAGTGAATTTTCTAATCTAATAGTCCTCAAAGTATGGTCCTTGGACCAGTAGCACTGGTAAACCCTGGAAGCACATGCAAAATGCAGAATCTCTTGGTGCCATCCTAGTCAAACTAAATTGGAGCCTGCATGGCAACCGTACTCCTTAGAGATCACTATTAAAGTTGTGTATCAAACTGTATTAAAGTTAAAAAAAAATCAATGCACTGTATGTGTATTAAATTTTGAGAAGGTATATTGTGTTACACAGTTGTATATAATTTATTCATCTTCAAAGCTCAAGGAGATTGATCATATCTCGTATTCACAATGTTCTTTTTTACAGGAAGAAGGTATGTTTTAATTTTACAGACAGAAAAAAATATAGTGTGCATAACGGATGTGATTTAACACATATTACATTGTCAGTGATGATAAATTAGTTGATGAGCAATCAATATTAAAATGATTTTTTCATAGTATTCTATAACTTGAGGCTGCAAAAGGAATAATGCATTAGATAATAAAAACAGACTCATGCTAACATCCTTGGGATTTTATGCAATTAGAAGTTGCATACTATATAAAGAGCACCATTTCTAGAATGGGTTTACTTTGTATGCTATTTTTCTTCTGCTTATGAGTATCAGTAATTATAGTTTTATAAATCTATGTGATTGCATAATAAAAAACACCTCTCTACTTTTTTTTACTGTCTATATTTTACTGTTGATTCATTTCCTGATTTTATTATACCATCCTCCCAACCTGAATACTTCTGCTATTTTAATAACTTTGATTCATTCCATTGCTTTTCATGCCTAATTCTAATAAACAAATATTTATTACTCTACACGTGTTTGGGCAAAGCACAGTGTGGGAAATGGTGTGTAATAAAAGTTGAATAAGATACACTCTCTGCTCTCATATACAGTCCAGCTGATCAGGGCAGTTAAGACATATAACCATGATTAATTTCTGTGACAAAGAAAATGTTGTGGAAATGCAAAGGGCAGTCACTTCTGATTTGTGAAATTAGCCAAGACTTCCTAAAGAAGAAAACATTTCAAAGTGGGCCAAGGAGGATGGTTGGAATAATAACAAGAAGAAAATCTTGTCAAGGGCATTTTGTGTGTGAATAGAGCAAGAGCCTATCACCAGGCAGTGGATTATTAGAAATGCCCAGCGAATGAAATAACCAAAATCAGTTTAAAGCACTTACTTAGCTACTTTTATTACAGTATACAAAGTTAAAAGTATTACTTTTAAATATATCTATAATAAGCTCCTGTAGCAGATTTTGTGAAAAACAAATTAATGAGTGAAGTAGCAAGATGATAAAGTCAGTACAAAGGAGAATAAATCAGGCTGCTTAACCTAAAAGTCAGTGGGAATAAAACAAATCCCAAGAATAATGCTGCAAAATGAGATACATAATTGGTTAACCTCCTACAGGGCAATAAAGATGTAACCTTTGAGGTTATCTTTTATAGTGGACAAAAACCATATGTTACTTATCAATCTCCTAAAAGTTAACATCTAACTTTACAGTCTGGTTTTAATCAATAGTAAACCAAACAGTTACAACTCCCCTGGGCACCAGCTAACTCTGGGGTCGACTGCTTGACAATGCTCAGACTGCACTTCAAAAGAGAACTTCTAGATAATTTTTAAATTGATTTGTCAATACCACTTACTCAAGTAGCTGTTATCACACCCAGGTTGCAGAGGAAACTGAGTCTTAGAGAGACTACGCAAATTATCCAAACCACCATAGATAATACATGAAAGAACTGAAACTTTAATCCGAATTTGTTTGATTTAAATGCCATAGCCCTTGCACTACCCAAAAGGAACACACAGTTTATACGTATCCTGTCCCAGGCAACATCTCAGTGCTAAACTAATTAGATTAATTCAATACTTTAAACAAAATAAAAGCAATCATCCCTCCCTTCCCAATCAATAAGGTTGTTGGAGATCCTACTGCACAAATTAAGAGGCTGAGGACCAAAAAGACAACAGGACGAAGGGCGATTGATGCAGGCAGAGGGGACCGATCAGGGGAGGTAGCTAGGGCTCAGAATTTTCCAATGGTACAGTGTGTTTGAGAAATAACATACTTCAGTGTGTCCTGAGGACAGGAAAGACAAAAGCTATGGTACCAGGTAAGAGTGGATGGAGACACCATTTGCAACCTCCTTTGAAAGAGCTGGAATTTCCTTCTTGTGGTTCTTAATCACGTTTGGATCACGCATCAATCTTTGATTCAGAGGAAAGTTATGAAGCCATTCTGAAAAGTGCGTATCATACCTCACACACACAATTTTACACTTCACTTTTGTAGGGTTGAGTGTTTTTAAAGACATTAAGTATTTACTTCTATATAAAGACACCACTAAGTGAGCAGTGATGACTCCTATAAGCTTTTTAGACTTTGGATTAAGCTAGTTATGCGTTGTTTAAGCACACGGTTGGACTAAATGGGGTTTTGTTAAAGACATTAAGTATTTACTTCTATATAAAGACACCACTAAGTGAGCAGTGATGACTCCTATAAGCTTTTTAGACTTTGGATTAAGCTAGTTATGTGTTGTTTAAGCACACGATTGGAGTAAATGGGGTTTTGACTAAAATATGAAAGATGGAAAATAATGTCAATCTTATCTTCCCCCAGTAAGCACCAGAACCAACCCCCCTAGGTCACGTTGATTCAATTTCAGCCATGATTTCATTAGAACAACACCAACAATCAAACCCCAAGCTCTTCCCAGGCAGGAGCAGATGGGAGCATGAGATGGTGGCAAAAAGCAGACTCTAAAGCTAGATGTGAAGTTTTTAAACTTTTCTGCTCTAATATTATCTGTAAAGTAAGCATGGTAGGACTTACCTATGATGGGGTTTCAGTAAGTTTGTATCTATATTTGTAGCATTTAGAACAGTTTATCATACAGCTAGTGCTATATAAGACATTTGTTAAATAAGGCTGAAGCTCCCAACTTTTTCCCTTTCTTTAGCTTAAAACATATGGAAAATATAACTAGCAAATACCCAGAGTCTACAATATCACTTGTTAAGGTCTATAATACTTCTACAACTATATTTTGACAGATATAACTCCATCTCTGGGCTTTAAAAGATATGGGGATTTACAAATGATACTCACTGATAACAAAACATCAACCTTTTTAAATCTGAAAAAAAAATTCTTCCTAAAATAGAGATATCAGCTATAAATTACATTTTTCCTCCATGGGTTAATATCATTTCACTTCAAGCTCCTGACTAATTAATTATGCAATGTTAAATATGAGTTTATTAGAGAAATTTGTCACTAATGTATATTCGTAAATGTTAAGTTTTATGTTATTGTACTTTGCCTTTGAATTGAATTTGTCTGAGTTAATAAACTCTTTCCTTATCTTTAATTGTGGCTTTATGCCTTGATAATTCCCTCTCTTAGAAACTAATTACTATCTGGCTTCTAAGTGTCTTGGTGCAAAAATCTCCAGGTTACATAGCTACTCTTGGTATTTAACTGAAAAAATACGATTATTCATATTTTATAGCTTGTGCTTTAATCACAGTGGGATAATTCTATATTTTGTTTTAAGTAAGAAGCAATATAAAATGTATATATTGCTCCACTAATGAGAATGCTTCCCACTCATTATATTAATTCTAATAAGGAAAACTTTCTTTCATAACATCTAACATGACCAAGAGCACACAAATTTGCCTTTGAGAAAGTTTTTGTTTTGTGGATTAATGCTTATGAATATTTGTTTATATTTTTTCACAATCCTGGATAATATTTAACATTTATTTAGCTCACTTAGGAGTTGTGAGTATTCAAGCAGTCTAAAGATGAAATGACTTTACATAATTTAAAATCACTTATGCAAACATGATATATTGCACACCTTCTGGAGTTATGAAGCACGTAATATTCTAAGCCTTCTTTAATTTCTACTATGTGAACTTTAGAATGTCTCTCATTATATTACTTATATGGTAGATTTTCATACATGTATTGATTAAGAAAATAAGGCATTTACTGATAAAGGAGGAAGAGAGATAGAATTTTGACATGAACGTATTTTATGTCTCCATTTATTCAACTACAACAAAGTTTTATTGTTTGATGAGCTGGGCCATAAAACTAGATATATGACTTTAAATGTACACAGAGGGACATTCACTTTTTTGACTGGAAATAATATTCTGGCTTAGATTGTAAATATATCCTCCATTTAGATTACCTTCCTTAGAAAACTTCAGTGAACATGTTCATATTTAAACAGTAGAGGGAGCTCTAAAAAAGCTTAGTAAGTAAGTGAAAAGGCGAGATAAAAAGTTGTAGCTAATATAAGAATCTAAATAAAAATTACTAAAACAGGTTGAGTCATAAATCAATAAATTTATTTACTCTCAAAAGCACGTGCCATTTCAAATCCTTTAGAAGGTTATCAAATTGTTCTTATTTTTTGAATTGTTAATAATTGTCTTATTTTAAATTCTAGATATAAAAAGTCACTTGTTATTTCATTTACATCTCATTAACTTTATGTATAAATTATCCTAAATCTGTCTGGACTAAATTCTTTTCTAGGATTTATATTCTCTGTCTATGCGTGCTATAGTTGCTTTTAAGCCTGACCTGTGGTGGCGCAGTGGGTAAAGTGTCGACCTGGGAACACTGAGGTCGCTGGTTCAGAACCCTGCACTGGTCTGGTCAAGGCACATATGGGAGTTGATGCTTCCAGCTCCTCCCCCATTTCTCTCTTTCTCTCTCTCTTTCTCTGTCTCTCACTCTGTGTCTCCTCTCTAAAATGAATAAAATAAAATAAATATTTTAAAAAAATAATAAAATAAAATAAAATTAGTGGAAACATGTTATTAAGTCACCAAGAATGTTATTGTTCTAAAGTTTGTCTCATTGACCCTGTAGGTCTAAACAAAACCGGACTGAAATAAGTGTAGTTCCGTAACAACCCAGAACTGGCCCTCAGTCAGTTAAGAGCATCATCCTGAAACAACGAGGTTGCGGGTTTGATCCCTGGTCCAGGCACACAAGGGAAGCAACCAAAAAATGCACAACTGAGTGGAACAATAAATGGTTCGTCTCCCCTTCCTGTCTCTCCCTTCCTCTCTTTGCCTCCCTAAAAATTGTAAATATTGAGCTCTGGCTGGATAGCTCAGTAGGTTGGAGCATCCTCTCAGAGCCAGAGATTGTCAGTTGGATTCCCTGGTCAGGGCACACACAGGAGCAGCTCATTCCTCTCTCTCTCTCTCTCTCTCTCTCTCTCTCTCTCCCCTTTGTCTCTTCCCCTCCCCCAAAAGAAGAGGAAGAAAAAAAGGAGCCCAGAGCTATCCCTTGACTGGAGCTATTGATGAAGAGTTGTCATGTAGCTAGTATTTATTGAAATCTTAATAATGCTCTTCTTGGTACCCTAATAAATATAAAAGGAACACAACCACGTGAAAGTATTCTTAGCAGCACGGAAAGTTGTAATGCAGGAAGGAAAGAATTTAGGACCAGAGCTTGAGTCCCAAGAGGTAGAGACAATTCTACTTCTAAGAAGAATAACTTATTCAGATATAATGACACATCTCAGGCTGGATTTAAGGATTATATGATATAATGAAGGTAATTTTCTTCGACTATTACTGAATCACAATTATTCAATAAATAACCCCCTTTGCCATGCATATACACCATAATTAATAAATGTACATAATCTATTACTCATATTTCCAAAATCCAAAAACTTTGAAAACTGATACTGTCTTTCACATACCTAACTTTGTGGCAGAGCATAGCCAGACTCAAAACATTTCAGTAACAAGGTGTGATCTCTGCTGATATAAAGTTACATATAAACATTGTATTTTATATTCGATATCCATCATTTTATTGAGCATTAACATGTTTGACTACCAGGTGCTCATCCAGAACCCCAGATGAGTTCTAATGTCACATCTTGTATATGCATCCCATTATTGTTGTAGACCCTGGAATCTTCTGAATTCTAAGACATCTGGTTTTATTGATTTTAAGTGAGGGACTAAAGCACTATGACCCTATATCTGTCTCCGAACTGTTTTCAGTATATGCCAATAATCATGTTTAATTTATGTAGTTAAAAATTATATATGGGTACCTATCATGCAAAGAAGATCTAAGCAACAATCCATCATTAGATAGGACTAGTCCTGGCTTGTTAGCTCAATTGGTAAGAGCATCATCCCGAAATGACAAGGTTGAAGGTTCGATCCCTAGTCAGGGCACATACAAGAACTTTCTGTCTCTCTCTCCCTGCCACCCCCCCAAAAAAATAAGTAGGGCTGAAATTTTGTGTACCGTCTAAATTTATTATTTAAAATTCTACCCTCCCCCCAAATATGATGGTATTAGGAAGTGAGGCCTCTGGGATATAATAAGGATTAGATGAGGTTATGGGGATGAAGCCTGAAGAATGAGATTAATGCCCTTAGAAGAGTCAAGAGACAGTTCCCTTCCCTTCTCTGCTTTCTGCTATAAGAAAATACAAGAGTACTTGACAACCTGCAACTGAGCAGATGGCCCTCACCTAAACCTGAACATGCTGATACCTTGATTCAAAACTGTGAGAAATAAATTTCTGTTGTTTATGACCAACCCAGTCTATGGTGCTTTATGTTACAGTCTCCTGAACTAAGACCCAGGCCATCACATGTACAGGGATTTATGTCCACATGAAGCTACTGAATAGCAGACATCTAAGTTTTCTCAGTATTATCACAGTGTTATGTGGAACCACTGTACCTTCTTGTTAACCACAGAGAGTTCTTTTTCAATAGATGACGACAACCTATTTATTTGCAGAATCCTCCTATCAACTGTGGCATATATTTACATCATTTAGTAGATAGAATACAGAATGTTGAGGGCCCACATGTCATTAAGTGTTCTTAAGTCTACCAGTTAACAGGCAATCAAAAAGAAATTGATTCATAATAACTTCAGAGAGAGAGCTGATAATGAACTGATTTTACAACATCTATAATAGATTTTAAAAATGATCTTGGTTTTGCACTAATGATTTGATAGATGGGATGACAGAAATGTTACCAGAATATCTCCCAAAGAGATATAAAAATTGTATTTAAGAACACGGACTGTTTTCTGTTTCTTTAAGTTAAACCAAAACATTGTCAGATAGAAACACAAATGTCAATGAAAGTGACCAGTTTAGATTTTAGAAAAATTTTAAGTAGTTTAGCACTATGCAGGAACTTCTATTGGCCAAAGGTCTTTAAAAGATAATATGTCAACCATTTCTGATATAGCCTGGTATGTACACACATACATATATTTCTTTTTCTTCTTGATCCGTAAGAGTCTCTTCCTCATTAATCTTAAAGGGGAACTTGCATTTACAGTTTCGGTTGCTAATGTGAAGAACAGAAAATATGTCTGGATACTTTTATAATAATAACAGATATTATAACAAGACACATACACTTCCAAAATAAGGCATGGTGAGATACAATATCGCATGAAAAGATGCCTTATTAAAAGGAATTTATAAATACAAGCTCTACATCCCAAATATGGAATGGAATGCTGGTAAGTACACCAGAATGCTGGATAAATATTACCTTATAAAAATACATCCATCAAAATTTTTAAGAAATGAAAAATGCAGTTATTTCTAAGGCTATCACTAGTTTTTATCTTCATTTTTATTTTGTAATTTTAATTTAATTTTATTATTTTTTAAAATTGAATCTATTGGGGCGATATTGATTAGTAAAATTACATAGGTTTCAGATGTCCCATTCCATAATATATCACGTGTCCACTGACTGCGCAATTGCCATCCCAAGATAAGTCTCCTTCTATTGCTGTTTGTCTTCCTTTACGCTCCTCTACCTCCCCCACCCCCTCTCTCCCCCATAATCACCACACCGCTATCTGTGTCTGCCTTATGTCCCAGCAATTTCTCTTCTGGGACTATATCCAAAGAAAAACACTAATTTGAAAGAATATATTCACTCCTCTTTTCAGAGCAGCATTATTTACAATAGAATAAAAAAGCTGAGGTATGTTTACCCAATAGAACAGGGGTAGTCAACCTTTTTATACCTACCGCCCACATCTGTATCTCTGTTAGTAGTAAAATTTTCTAACCACCCACCGGTTCCACAGTAATGTTGATTTATAAAGTAAAGAAGTAACTTTACTTTATAAAATTTATAAAGCAGAGTTACAGCAAATGAAAGCATATTACCTACCAAGTGCCTTATGTCGGATTTTCGCTAAGTTTGCCAGAATAAATCTTTATAAAACAACTTACTATAGTTAAATCTATCTTTTTATTTATATTTTGGTTGCTCCGCTAACGCCCACCATGAGAGCTGGAATGTCCACTAGTGGGCGGTAGGGACCAGGTTGACTACCACTGCAACAGAATATTACTCAGCTGTAAAAAATAAGGACGTCTTTTATTTTGCAACAGCATGGATGGGGCTGGAGAGTATTACTTGAAGTGAAATAAGCTAGTCAGAGAAAGACAAGTACCTTATTATTCCACTTATAAGTGGAATCTAATGAACAAAATAAACTAGCAACCAAGAGAGAAACAGACTCATAGAGACAGAGAACAGACTGAGAGCTGTCAGAAACGAAGGGGGTTGGGAAATGGGTAAAAAAAAAAAAAAAGGTGAAAAAATTAAGCAAAAGAAAAACAGAAAGCTCTTCATTTTTAAATTTTAGACTGCTTTTGTCCTTACCTTGTCTCTCTTTCTTCTATGGCCACAGTGGGGATCATTTATTTGCAAGTCACAGCTTTATTTTGTGTTTTTCCTGCTGTTAGTGTTAAATTAGTTTAGTACATTTTCCTAAAGGTAGCTGATGGAGACTTTTTCTTTTCTACAGATAAAGACATAAGGAGTTTAACAGATTTATGTTAAGGTGGTTGAATTTTAGTGCCTCTGTGATTTACTTCCTGCTAAGAAATTTTGGTGTGTCACAGTGAAATAATAGAAGGATGCCTGAGGAGCTGACCTGTTGTTTCATGTGATTACTATACTAACTAAAATTATACAGGGCTCTCTTCCCTTTTTTATTTCTTTTCTTCTTCCTCTCTCCCTTTCACTCTCCCTCCCTTTCTTCTTCTTGCTCTTTTCTTTATGTTCCTTCCTTTCCTTCCCTCTATTGAGTGCATTGAGACTTGGAATGCTCTGTTAGGATGCATTCAGAAAACGTTACTAACTAGACGAACATGTCAGGAGCAAAAGCACTTGTGTTTGTCTTTTCCTGTCGTGCATCTTTTCTTTTATAATATATCTGTTATATTCCATAAAGGTCATATGAATTTTTCAAATGGATACTCATTTTTTAGTGACATCTCCTTATGAGGCTGACTTGAAAGTTTCTCAAGATAAAGTATTTTAAGGAAAAGAGAACAGAAATCAGATATTCTAGACACCCTCCCAGGTCTCAGGGGCAAGTGGCCCATGGGGTCTCAGATCCCAGGCAGCAGGGACTTGGGACTGAGTGCCACCCTCAGGTCTGACACGGGCTCTGTGCTGTGCCTCAGCTGCTCGCACCTGTGCTCTCACTGCCGTGCAAGCAATTCTAATTTTAGAAACCCCGTTTGTTACACTTCTGTGTGGGCAAATACAGTAATAAGCACTCCCTGCACACGTGATTAAGAAGATTTCTGAGTAAACCACATGGCATCAGACCTTTTTGCCTTATTCCTTTGTAAAGTGCCTTGGTATCCGATGCTCTGCTGTGTTGGATACACACTAGCAGAGTTCCCTCTGGCTAGTCTTAATACAGAATCCACACTTACCAGACAATGCACAGGCCTCGGGATCCCTTGACACAAGCAACTCATGGTCATTTCTGTGTGTCAGTAGAAATCAGGTGGACAAAGAACCTAGATATTGTTGAGAAGAAACTGATTTCTCTGTAAGTGCATGCTTCACAGTGACAGAAAACTCGGTGATCAATGTGGATGGCAATTAAATGGTCTCAGATCCATGGTAAGGCATAGGAACAGGTGACAGATAAGAAAGGATGGTGATGTGTCTACTACAGAGCAGCCATTTATTTTACGGGATGATACAAGATTACAGTTAACTCTGCTGGACCAGGGTGCCTGGCTACTCTTGGTAGAAATTTGGTGATACTTTGATATGTATCATCCATGTGTAGCCAATAAAAATATATCTTTTATTGCTTATTAACCAGGAACAAACAATCAAAACAACAACTTTGCTTTTTTTTTTTTTTCAGATTAAATGTTATGGACTGCCTGTTTGCATCCTCCAAAATTCATATGTTGACATTGAACCTCTAACGCGATAGTGTTTGTGGGTGGGGCCTTTTAACTTCCAACATGTGAAAATTTTAAGTGCAAATCTACAAGATTCTTTGCGTTTATAAACTACAAGAAGGGGAGAAATGGAAATGTGCTCTAACAGCACTGCAGAAAAGTACTATAGATACTTTATCAAACTCAATGCTGTGAAACTGGAATCTAAGAAACACAGAACTTCAGCGCTACTGTCTTCACAGTGAATAAATGTTCATGAGAATTCTCAGGATTCTATGGCTATTGTATGCCAATGACTAAACACACATATATCTTATTTTTGAGTCAGTATTAAATACAGTATCTTCACATATTATTACATTATTTCTTTTTTTAAAATACAATTATTTTCTTTTTTTGTATTTTTATTTCTTTTTATTCATTTTAGAGAGGAGAGACAGAGGGAGAGAGAGATAGAGAGAGAGAGAGAGAAAGGGGGGAGGAGCTGGAAGCATCAACTCCCATATGTGCCTTGACCAGACCAGTGCAAGGTTTTGAACTGGTGACCTCAGTGTTCCCAGGTCGACACTTTATCCACTGCGCCACCCACAGGTCAGGCTATTACATTATTTCTATTGAAGTTATGATCTTACAAAAATAAAAAAAGCAATTGATTTCATAAATAAATCAAATCGTGAGTTGAACATATAATAATATAACAGAAATCAATGTAAAATTTTCCCGTGCATTGCTCTCAGACAGCTGAAGGCGATGAAATCTTGTTAGGGCAAAGAGTATAAATACGTAGCAGTGTACCCACTTGGATAACTCCACATTCATTTTGGTTCAGATGGCTGATCGTTACAAGCAGAAGATCAGTAGCTGTCTCACCTTCCCTGGGATAGTCATGATTTGCATCATAATCCTGACTTAATTTTTAGCAAATCGTCTCCCGTTTTCTTCCCAAACTCCTCTAATTTGAACAATAAAGTTTATAGTCACCTGCTATATATGACCCACCTTTACTGAGTATGTATATAAAAGAAGTTCAAGAGTAATTAGTAAATCTCTGAGTAAAAGACAAAGTATCAGCCCACAGAGAATATCACATTATTTGAAAATAACAAGTAAGAAAAATGAAAGTCTGTTAAGTAGGTACATTTGTGCTGTGAAGATAAACAGGGGTTATCAATTTTCTTCGCTTTTCACTGTGCTGTAATTCATTGTTGATTTGGTCTCCTCAGAACTCACAGTAAAAATGACAACTCTTGCTAGGGAAACGTGAACTACGAAGCCTAAATCCAGTGTGTTCCCACCTCTTTTGCTCTTGGGAGATGAGTTAATAGCTCCAGGCCACGGAGGTTCCATTTGGGTACTCTCAGAAAGGGGATGGCATCATGGAGCCTGAAAAAATTAGCATGTGTTCAACATCTGAGCCATTAACTTCTTGCCCTCTGACTGACATGAGGGCCATATAAATACAATTTGAATAAAACTGTGAGGGCAAAGTTCTTTTGATGGACTGAAAATGCCCTTCTTGTTGAAATTATTCATGTTATCACAGGGTCATTGCCAATGAAGACAGGGGTGTTGGAATACTTTAATCAAATATGCATAAATGGAGCCCAACTGTCCTTTGCAAAGAACCTGCTCTTTCATTTACTAGTGTGAATGATTTTACACTAGTACTTAAGATGCATTTTTCAATACCAAAGAAACACAGGATTTTCTATTTAAAAATGTGGAAACTTGGAAATGTAAGAATATCATAATATTCAGATAATACCATTCCTTTAGATCATTTTTACATTTAAAAACTGTTTGATTAAAATCTGCATTGAAAAATCTTATGTATGTATATCATCACTGAGGTATACTTAAGTTAAAAAGTTTATTGCTTAAGATACGATAATTAATAGTGTACACACTGAACAATTACTTTATGATAACACATGTTATGTCATATGAAAAAAAAATGATAAAACTGTCTCTTTGGTATACACTAACTATGTTCAAAAGTTTAAGCTGATCTATAGTCAATATATTTAAGTCCTAAGGTAATTGATGCCAGTCACATCACAAGCTTCTTATACCATCAACACTGGACAAACACTTGACAATGAAGAAGCAAATAAAAATTTGGAGAAATAATTAGATTGAATTTCCAGATCAAAATTAGCCCATCAGTAATGTAACTTAGCATTTAACAAGAATTTCCCAGTAATATGCAAGAATAAAACATACAAAAGCCCAACTTGTTTCTTATTAAAAAAAAAAAGAAAAGAAACATTCTAAACAAGCAGCAAACAGATGTTTTGAGTTAGTTAACATGGACTAAGTATGGCAGAGCAGTGATCTCAACATTATCATAGTTACTGCCACCTTAAAATTCATTAATACATTCCACAGTACTCATAATAAAAGTCAGTGATGAAAATCTCACTCATAAAAGAAGTAATGATAGAGTTTGAAATCTATTTTGTTTTCATATAAGGAAGTAAATCAATGTATTAATTAACTCATTGAAAACTTCTCCGAAGTTCCCAAAGCATTTAGCACAGCTTAATAAAAATAATCCTTTTTTTATTTTTTGACAGAGACAGAGTGAGGGACAGATAGGGACGGAAAGACAGACTGGAAGGGAGAAAGATGAGAAGCATCAATATTTTGTTGTGTCACATTAGTTGTTTATTGATTGCTTTCTCATATGTGCCTTGACCAAGGCGCTACAGCAGAGAGAGTGGTCCCTTGCTCAAGCCAGCAACCTTGGGCTTCAAACCAGTGACCTTTGGGTCATGTCTATAATCCCACGCTCAAGCCAGCAACCCCACACTCAAGCCAGATGAGCCCTCACTCAAGCCAGCAACCTCAGGGTTTCAGACCTGGGTCCTCCATGTCCCAGTCCATTGCTCTATCCACTGCACCACATCTGGTTTTTCTTACTCCTTCTCTTAAGTCATCTATCCAAGAAACCAGTGGTTCAAGTCTGAACAGAAAAGTAAACAAATATTTAAGGGGTCGGAGAAACACAGAAAAGGAAAGTAGAGAAGAATGAAGTTCAGTGTTCATCAGGTCCACCAATAATAATATCTGTCATTCATGCCTTGACTTTTAGATTTTTAATGAAATATGTTTTTCACCACAGAGATAGAATATATAAGTGGAATCAGGAGATGACATTTCAGTCAAAAACCTTATTTTTAGTGAAGAGTCTAAAGGAAAACATGACAAATGCTATTTTAGGTGTGATATTCTAAAGGAACTAGTCCACAGGACTAACGAAATCGGCTTCATCGAACCATTTAAGTAAAGGATGCTGAGTTTTATTCTCCAATTTAGGTTTTATAAGATCAGAATAAGAACAGGTGAAGAGGAAGCAACAGCTGAGACTGAAAAAGGAGTGTGACCAGAGAGAGATAGTTCACGCTGTGTTGATCTTGGCAACAGACACAAGGAGAATGCAGAAGATAAAAAAAGATATGTCTGCCTCATAAGATACATCAGCAGGAAGCTGGAAAGACACAGCAATCATAAAACATTTTTGATTAGTATCAAAAACGACATGCATTCATTCTAATCATTATTTCAATCTCTATTAATTGTTGAGTATCTGCTACAAGCTTGGCATTAATAAGAGTATTTTGTACCTATTATTTTCCATTTTACTTATAATTCTACAATGATGATAGAATCGCAGTTATTTTAGAGATATGAAACTAAGCCTCAGAGAAGTCAAATATCTAAGCAAAAGCCAAAAAGTGGTGAATCTAAGATTGGAAATGTGGTCTGTCTGCCTCCATGTGATATGTACCTGCCAGCCTTGTTCTGTGACTAGATGTCCCTGAGTCAGTTAGATGCTAGGCTCAGATAAATAAGGCATGCAGTTAACTCTCAAGAGACAAACACTCTAACAGCTGCAACAACTAGCACAGATGTTGCTAGCTCATGAAATATTTATTAAATATTAAAAAATATATATTAAATATATATTAAAAAAAAAGTTTTCTGAAGCAGCTGTGAGTTGTCCTAAATAATGGAGAAGGTGTGGACAAAGTGGAATGAAGCGAAGATGAATAAATGTAGAGTTTCAGGTGGATGAACAGCGTGGAATAAAGGCTTGCAAAGTTATCGGGAGAAGAAAGAGCTTGCTAAATTATCGCGAGAAGAAAAGGCTTGCTAAGTTATAGTGAGAAGAAAAGGCTTGCTAAGTTATCCCGAGAGGGAGTGAAAGAACATTGGCATTATTTGGAAAAGAGAAGGCTAGATCACAGAGTAATAAAACAATCATTACTGAGTAGGCAAGACATTTTCAATGTAGATCACTCTCTCCCTTACTTTCTGCCTGCTTGCCTTACCTTAGCCACATCAGAACGTTTTTAACCTGTGTGCTGAAGTATGTCCTGTGTCTACCACTTGCTGGGCACACAAATACTTTCTTATTCTATCTTTAGATGCCTGTTGATCCCAACTAATCTGAGATTATATCTTATATTGTTTAATATTCCTAATTCTGTATATAAAAGTCACAAAGCAGTGACCAGTTATTTATATCTACAATAATAATGCAACAGCATCTTTAGTTTGAGTTGATCTTATTAAGGCAGAAAGGAAAGGTGCTTGCTTAATGTTTGTTGATAGGTGATACATTCCCTAAACGTTAGACCCTTGAGGTAACACCATTTAAAGAAAAATGTCACCTACACTTGTTCTGTTTCTTAATTCTATGTTTCTAAAATAAGAGGACAGTTTGATTGGTTTCTCTCTTCATTTCTTCAACCCCATGCATGAAATTCATTTGCTTTAGAATTGAACCAAATGTTTGCATTAGTATATGTAGTACAGTCATTTAGAGAAAGGCCTTAGAAGGAAGCAGTAACATACATGGAGAAAAAATGGGAGTTGATTTTTGGCTCTAAGTTTATAAGGGAACAATTTTATTATGTAACCAGAGTAGGAGTAAGAGTTTGACAATGATCATCAACAATAATGGCCATCACAGCGTTGGCTACCATTCTTGAATGCTTGCTCTGTGTCAGGCACTGTGCTGAGCTGACTAAATCTCGTTGAATCTTGACAGCGAGATAGGAGATAGGTCATAAAGTACCCTTTTGTCCAGAGGGTAAGTTGAAGCTGAGGGAGGTAGGACTTGAGTAGTCAACCATGATTATACAGGTAGTGACTGACACATTGACAGTATTCATAACCAAGGAGTCTATAGCTTCTTTAAGCTCTGTTATGAGCTCTAACCAGAGGATGTCCTTCAGCACTAAAATTTAAGGGCATTGTTGAATCAGTGTGTTCTCAAAGAAAGTGGCAGAATTATAAAAGTGCTTGAAAACCAGGTTTTGTGGTTTTAAGAAGTATACTTAAAAGAACCCATAATAACATTTTAAAAGTCATAGTTGAAGGCTAATCACATAAACGTGCATCAATGAAAATGTCAGAACTAAGTCTGATGACAAGTATTAAGGGGAGGTAGATTTGGGTTCATTAAAAGGCATATTCTCATACCTGCTGCATCCTGAAAGATAATGATCTTGTGTCTAGAGTAGTAATTTGGATCATGTGTTTCATGACAGTTGTGCATTGTGATCAACTGGCCTGTATCTCTTGGGTGGGCAGTATTGATCAGATAGAAAATTGAAAAAAAAAAAAGAGAAGTGTTTGAAGAGTGGGAAAACATCCATTTTAGCTTAGAGGTAAGTAAAAGAGAAACCAAATTACTGGATTCAGGAGAGATCACGTAGCTTTTGCAGCAAGAAGAAAAGGTCCAAAGGAGAGAAACCAATCTAGCTTAATGACTGAATCAAATTCCTTCCAAGGAGTTTTAAATGGGGAATTACCTTTGATAACTATACACAATCCATTCCTAGGTGTTCTTGCAAGGGGAACATCCCTCTGGCAATAGCATGACAATGAGAAAAGAAGTGGAAATAAACAGCAATTAGAGGCAAGCTCAAGTGTGAGCTGGATAGAAGTCCGGAAAGAAGTTGGGGAGTAATTTGTGCAGGGCAATGAAATAAAGACAGAATTGAAATTATATGCAAAAATACTATCTAAAAAGTGGCCAGGCCAATGCCAAGGTAGAGATAATAAATTAATAGTTGCTTATCCATGTTAAATCACCCATTCTAGGCTCTGGTCAGTAACTCAATGGATAGAGCATCAGCCCAGAGTATGGAGATCCCAGATTCTATTTCCAGTCAGGGCACACAGGAGAAATGACCATCTGCTATCCCACCCCTGCATCTCTGCCTTCTCTCCCTCTTTTCATCCCACAACCAGTGGCTCGATTGATCTGAGTGTGGCACTTGATACTGAGGATAGCTCGGTTGGTCCCAATATTGGCCTCAGGCACTAAAAATAGCTCAGTACTTGAGCTTCAGCCCCAGATGGGGTTGCCGGGTGAATCCGAGTCAGGGTGCATGTGGGAGTCTACCTTACTATCTCCCTTCCTCCCACCAAAATAAAATAAAATAAAGTCACCCATTCTACTGGGTTGCATTCAAGGGAGGCAATCCCAGGAACCATAGCTGCACTTCTGCTCCCCATCAGTGGGCCTAGAATAGCAGGGGTTATTGCAGTCTCCTTACATGGCCCCTCTTGCCCTTACTGGCACCAGCAGCTTTGGGCCAAGAACCGGGGATAGCTGAACACGAAGTAAAAGCATGTGTTAATAGCAAAATGGTTTTTGCTTTTAAAATGTTTGTTAAAAAATGGAAAGATTTACAGACGTATTATTATCAGTGATCACCATGTGTCTATCACTCACTGACACAGAAAAAAGTATATACCATGCAGCAATACCAAACACGTTAAGTGGCTTTAAATCCCTGTACCTTGTGTTGATAGGTGGGAAAGAAGATGGGTTCAAAATATTAACCTTTGTAAACATTGTCTGTTTCATGTGTTGTGTTTAAAAATAAGTATGAGGGACAGTGGTTGTTTCCATCTCTTGGCCACTGAATAATCCTGCAGTGAACATAGGGGTCCATATATCTTTAAAAATAAATTATTGAATAATAAATATGTGGTACCTACATACAATGGCATACTACTTCACCATAGGAAAAGGTGAAATGCTTCCATTTACAACAACATGGATGAATCTTGAGAAAATCATGCTAAGCAAAATAAGTCAGGCAGAAAAAGTCGAGAACCATATGCTTTCACTCATATATGGGATGTAACCTGAAAACGACAAATGAACAAACAAGGAAAAAAACCCCAAAACTCATACAACAGTATGGTGGTGACCAGAGGGAAGAGGTATTGGGGGGCTGTAAAGGGTAAAGAGGGTAAATATATGGAGACGGCAGAGAATTTGACTTTTGTGGTGGGCATATAATTCAATATACAGTTGATGTATCATAGAATTGTACACTTGAATCCTACAGAATCTTATTAACCAAAGTCACCGCTGTAAAATTAATTAAAAATAAATATTGAGGATGCTACCCTGGATTCACAGTCTTTAAGCACAGGGATCTTACTCTGTGCACTTTATATGTTTTGACAATAGGTCAGAGTTTGGGACATAAAGATGTTCAATATCATAATGGAAGCTTACTGAACTAAAATCATTTATTTAGGTGGTCAAGCAAAGTCTTGACGCCCTTAGCAGAAAATGTTCTCAGAAATTAAGTTTGTTTCATCCAAAGTAACTTTGATTTATTTTATTAATCGAAATGGCTAGTTCCTTGTAATATTCTTGATTCTTTAGTGTTTCGAAACTGTTGTATTATGCCTTATTGTCATCTTGCTGGTATTTCTGTGCAAAGTAAAGAAATTTGGTCGCATCAGCCCTAAAATGATTAGAAGAGGTATGAGAAAAAGATATATACCATGTGATTTCACGCATATGTGGAATCTAATGAATAAAATGAACTAACTAGCAACATAGAGACAGACTTATACATAGAGTGAAGGCAGATACTATGGGAGGTGGCCTGGGTGAGCAGTTAGAGAAATGGAGCTAAAAATGACTAAAAAGAAAGAAAAGAAAGAAAGGAAAGAAGGAAGGAAGGAAGGAGAAAGGAAGAAAATGAAAGAAAGAGAGATAGAGAGAGAGAAAGAAAGAAACCACTCATGGATACAAACAATATTGTTTTGATTGATGGGGGGGGGTTGGAAGGGAGATGGCAGAGGGTATGGGGGAATACATGGTTACCTTGACCTTGGGGTGTGGGTTAACACACAATACAATATAGAGCTATTCTGTAGAACTGGGCACCTAAAATCTGTATAAATATGTTGAGCTGTGTCACTATAATAACATCAATTTAAAAAATAATGAAGGTATAGCATATAATAAATAGTAGAAATAAACTATGAAATCTTAAAAAAAAAACACTTCTAGATAACAGAAGTAGAACTGAGCAGTTAGTCTAGAATACTACCAGTTAAATCAGAAAAAGAACTCAATCTTTTAGGAGAAAGTCGAAGGGACTATGAATTAGTTTTAGTTGGAAGATTATCAGCTTAGAAACAAAAGGGTGATATGTTTCTCCTTAGCATACAAAAAATGGTGCCAATTACAAATTTAAAATCCAAAAGCCTTCAAGCTAGTTCCTGTCATTTCAATTAAGTTGACTCTATCTCATAGAAAATTTACTATTACGACCTTGATTTGTTTATTGTTCATTCTGGGTAAAGATTTTCTATTTTTTTTAAAAAAACACCATTTTATACATTTAAATCTAGTTCATATTTGCTGTGGACAAAATTAGATTTGAACCACCTGCTTAGTGTGTGTAAGCATTAACATCAAATGCACAGTTCATCATGACATAAATACTCAGGTCTTGGGAATGTGCCAGACACATGCCTTCACCAGTAATGTGATTTCACTGTGATTCCCCACAATTGAATTGTAACTCAAGGAAGCAGCTAAACCCTTAGGAGCAGACACTCAGCAACATGCCTTTTGATATAAGGATGTGCAGAAGATCAAGGCCCTGCTCAGTTTTAAATAAAATTAAATCAATTAAATACGCAAAGCCTATCATTACATTAAAGACTTTCCCCTACACAGTTGTCAGTCTTATTTCAGGTGGATACTGGGTGATGGAGCTTAGGAAAGTAGGGCGGGCTGTAAAGTGGAGAGAGATAAGCAGCAGCATTGAAGTCATTGACACAGAGCTGTTTGCCTTTTGACACAGAAAAATGGGAGGCAGAGCAGGAGGCAGGAGAGACAGGGAGTGTTGGAATAAAACCATACCATATTAACCCCTGTATAAGACATACCCATTTTCAAAAATTTTGTGGTCTAAAAAACTGGGTGCAGCTTACATAGTGTTTGTGGCATTTCCAATGCCATAGATGGAACTGAGAAGAAGGCAACATAGGAAGACAGGGATTCGTCATCAGACGCAGATGAGGACAAGCTAATGGATGGGAGTTTTGACAGTGATGAAGAGTTGTAAGAATTTTATGATGAACAAAATGTGAGTTCAATAACTTTATGTAAGACATTTCTTTTTCAAATTTTGGGGCACCAAATTAAGAAGTGTCTTATACATAGGGAAATATGGTATGTTATGAAACACATAATTATTGTTTCTACCTTTATTTTAGTTATCACAAAAATAATACCTACTTATGGGGGAGGGGAGTGGAAAGATCAGAAAAAATCCCTAAATGATAACCTACATTCTCATATCTAATCCTGGCGATTATTACTGTTAACGGTTTCCTTCCTGACACTTGCTGATATATGTGTATATACATATATTTTATTCTTAAGTGGGAAAAGCTACTCATGTCATTCATCTTTTCCCCCAAAAAATAATATTTCCTTTTTTCAAGCTTTTCGCCACACTATGTTAAAGATTTAGCTCATTTTTTAAAACCAGTTCTAAAACATTTCATTGTATGGGTCTATCAATAATTGTCTAGTTAATTTCATTTTGTTTGTGTGTGATTACAAACCACCCTAAAAGAAAACATGTGTTCATGTTTGTCTTTCTTTTGCGAGATAGAGACAGAGAGAGACAGAGACAGACAGACAGGAAGGGAAAGAGATGAGAAGTATCAACTTGTAATTGTGGCACCTTAGTTATTCATTGATTGCTTCTCATACATGCCTTGACTCAGGTGGGGGGAGAATGCCAGCTGAGCCAGTGACCCCTTGCTCAAGCCAGTGACCTTGGACTCCAGCCAGGAACTTTTAGGTTCAAGCCAGAGACTATGGAGTTATGTCTATGATCCTACACTCAAGCTATTGACCACGTGCTGAAGCTGGTGAGCTCGCATTCAAGCCGGTGACATTGGGGTTTCAAACCTGGATCCTCAGTGTTCCAAATAACACTATTCACTGTGCCACTGCCTGGTCAGTCTATCTTTTTCTTTAAGTAAAACTTTTTGTAGTAAAATTTCTGAGTCTCCTGGTGTACATATTTCAAATTTTACTAAATATGCCCAAGTTCCTGTCCAAGAAGGCAAAACTTCCCCATTGTACTCCAGTGTTTGTTTCCCACACCATTATAATAATGAGTATTATTGAACATTTTAAAACCTGCCAGTCTGATGTAACATTTCATTACTTAGTTGAATGGGAAAAAAAACCCAACTACTTTAAAGATATTCAAAAAGTTCAGCCTGATGTAATAAAACCACCTCCATGTAACCTATCATTATAAACATTAAAAATACCCTCATATTTATATTGAAGCTGAAAGTTCTTAAGAAATCTACAAACTAACTTATTGAAAGTCACAGACTTATGCTGATAATTTTAAATGTACGTGGATCCATAGTGGTGGAGAATTTTTAACATTAATTCCAAATTAGGGTAATGAGACAGGCAGTTGTCAGAAACCTAGGTGATGTTCAGAAGCTAATTTGTGACTCTTCTCAGAGATATCTTGTTTCTGACCCCTCACATGTCACTGAAACGCCAAGTTCACAATGACCTTCTTGTAATTAAATCCATTGGTCCTTTTTATGCTCTTATTGAAATCTGGGTAGTATGTGACACTATGACACTCTCTTCTTGACAGTCACTTGCTCTTGGCTTGCTTGTTTCCCATTGCTGGTTTTCTTTGGCTATCCTGGCTGTCCTATTGGGGACCTTATGTAGGTGTCTCTTTTCTGTCCATCCAAAACATCTTGCTGCTCCTTTGTGCTCTATATTCAACCCTTTTATCACTCCAATTATTATTCTTGGAAGAATGGAAAGTAATCTTTCAGTCCTTCATTTATATGTTGCTAACTCAAATTTATATCTTTATCTAAAGTTCTCTTTGAAGACCTTGAGTTCTAATTATGTCTAGTATATTCTCACACCCAGCTTTCCCAACTAAACTCTTCAGCTCTCCGCTCCATCACTTGTTTTACTCCGTAACACTGGGTTTTGTCCCAGGGAGTATCTCTATAGAGCCTATGAGATTACAGTCCTTTTTTTTTTTTTTTTTTTTTTTTTGTAATTATATCTGGTAGCCATTAAAATTGCTACTCAGGGAATCCAGAATCTGTCTCAAACCAAGTCTTCTTAACAAACATTTTCAGTGGCTTCCCTTTACTCTTAAAGTCCACAGTTACTTAGTATGCTCTGTACGACCCGTCACAATCTGTTCCCAGATGAAGAGCTCATCTTCCTGTTACTAAAACTCTTAGTAACAGAACTAACCAGATAAAAGCAAATGGAACTACTTTCAAAACCTTAAAAAGCCATACTCTGTCTGGTTCATAAGGTTAAACTGGAATATCATCTCCTCTGGGCTCTTCTGGGATCCACTTAAATATGGGTAATATATATTCACTATGGGTTCACAAAAGAGTTTATTAATATAATAGTTAGCATACTGCATTACTCAAGAAGTTTATTTTCCACCCCTCTCAGTAAATTGTTACATCTGTAAGAGGCTTATTGTTTTTTGACTCTCTCCCATACCATGAAGCACAAATCAGTTGTTTAATAACTAGTAGTCAATTAATTAATTATATCTAAAAAAATTCAGGCTGAAACTCAGCTCCCTCCCTCCTGACATTCCTTGGCTACTTTCTCTAAGCTGATTATCTCCTATATTTGTCACATTGTATGTATAGTACTACTAGTTTAAACATCGAAATAAATGCTGGCATAAAGTAAATTCTAGCTAATACACTTCAAATCTAGCTTGTTCTTCATCAATTATTTTATTTATGAAGTGCTAACTGGAAATATATAGAAGATATTATCGGAAGATATGCTATTGCTTATAATTTACTTTTTTCAATATTCTGTGTATGAATTATTGAGATTCTATGCATAAAACATGTGATGCATGAAAAGGAACTAGCATTTGAAGGAGCATTGCAGAATTAATTTTATCAAGAAGAAAGATGACAAACATTTATCAACTACCATGCTAAAGATGTATTGTGAGATACAAAGTAAAACTAAAACACAATATAATGCATCAATTAAACAACCCCGAGGAGGAGACATCAAAAACTGGATAATTATAGTCATATGCTAATTATCTTGTTTATATGTAACATTTAAAAATCCAGTTAGATTGTCAGCTGCTTGATGGCAGGGAAGTATAAAAAAAGAGAGAGAGAATAATCTTTAGAGAGAAAGGAAATGAATTTACTTTTACAGAGATCAAGTTTGAAGTGATGGTGGGACTTGGTGTTTTCTAATACTTGAAAAGTGTCAGATGAAGAGATAGGTCTACATCTAGAACTACTGGAGGAAAGTTCTAAAAAGGCAAAAGCCAGTTCAACCTAAGAAATCATTTTCTGTAAAGTTAATCTGTTTGAAAGTGAAAGAAGCTGCTGATGGAGGAATCCACTATCACTGAAAATGTTTCAGAGCATTATTGATGGCCACCGATCAAAGGAAATTGGCTAAGCTATAGGAAAGAGTATATCGATGGAGTATTCTGAGGTATAAGAATCTTTCTTTCCCTAGTTGTTACAACATCAAGTTGATTACAATCACTAAGTAATTTAATTTAAAAATTCTGAAGACAGCCTTCTCGGGAGAGTTGAGGGCTTCCTGCTGCTACACTGGGCATTGTCTCACAGAGTATCTCTATAAAGGTTATGAGATTACAGTGCATTTCTTATAATTATATCTAGAGGCAGTAAAATTTTATGCTACTGTAATCTATTTTTTAGGAACCAAGAGTATAAGAAATGACATGGATCCTGCTTAGACTTTGGAGGCAAAGAGTTCAAGAACATGGTACATTTGCTCATATGAAATATAAGAGTTGAAGCTAATTAGCATTTAATAAATGTGTGTGTGTGTGTGTGTGTGTGTGTCTGTGACAGAGACAGTGAGAGGGAGATAGAGACAGACAGACAGGAAGGAAGGGAGATGAGAAGCATCAATTCTTTGTTGTCGCTCTTTAGTCTCCTTAGTTGGACATTGATTGCTTTCTCGTATGTTTCTTGACTGGGGGGCTACTACAGAGCAAGTGACCCCTTGCTCAAGCCAGTGACCTTGGGCAGAGGCCAATTATCTTGGGCTTCAAGTCAGTGACCTTTGGGCTCAAGCCAGCGACCTTGGGGTCACGTCTATGATCCCACGCTCAAGCCACTGACCCCACACTCAAAGTGCTGAACCTGCACCAAAGCCAGATGAACCCATGCTCAATATGGCGTCCTCTGGTTTTCAAATTCGGGTCCTTTGCACCCCAGTCTGTCGCGCCATCCACTGTGCCACCGTCTGCTCAGGCTCATAAATAATTTTTAAAAGTTACAATGAAAATGGCAATAGGAAAGTAATCTTACAGATAAGTTGGTATGTTTAATATCACATTTTAAGTATCAGATTTCTCACACCCAGTAATATCGTGATATTGGAAACTACAAAATTTTCTAAGAAATACTTTGATATGATAGTAATCAATGATGTCACAAACATCTGTAAAAATTCTCAGAGAGTTTTTAATTCACTCGTGTTGCTCTTCCACTACCATGATCATTCTATACCATATTATATCAATGCTTGTCATTTTAGGCATTAGGAATTTGCAAATCACACATATTGTGGATTTATCCTCCCAATCTGTACTTTAATCCACAGGGAGTAGGCAGTACTTGCTTGAGAATATTTTTTAGCAACAAATGTTCTTATTTAAACACTTTTCTCATCTTCCCTTTCATAGTGTTGTCTTTCCCACAACCCATCCCACCGGTCACCCCCAATGTCTCAATAAACACAGAAACAAAAGTCCTGGTTATGGTGAAGAGAAATAACTGTGACCTGCCCCATCTTACTCTTGAACTTTACTTATTTCTCTTTGACTTTTTCACTCACTTTTATAAAAACCTCCTGCCAGTTCCCAGCAATAGAAATTACAGATAATAAAAATGTTTTCCTATATTCTCAATATTTATTTCCCAGGCTGTTCTTTGGAAGTGTCTGCTCTTGAACACTGCCATTGTCTTGTCTGAGATTCTCATGTGTCAGCTGTTTCTTAGTGATGTTCTTCTCTTACTAACTCTCCAAGACAGGGTACAACCTGCACTGTATTCTAACTCTTAATCTCTGCCTCTCAGCCCTCTCTCCCGTTTTACCTTATTTGTGGGGGGTAAGGGTAAAAGGGGGAAGCTATGTATGTCCAGATTCAATTAGGAAAAAAACAATAAATATTGATTACAAAATTTTATTTTGTTGTTAGTGAATAGAAAGGGCCAGACTCACAGTAAGATCCATTGAATATATTGAATGTGAATAAATACTCTCCTTTTAACTACTGTTTCTCTCCCCCTTGTAGATAGCAGAATCAATACCAATTAAAAGAAATATTCTGAACATCCAAACACAACATGATAAATGTACTTGGGCCTATCATAAAGTAGTGATATTTATGTACACACACCATTCTGCAGAAGTGAAAAGGTGATTGATTTAGGAATATGAAATGCTATTAAAAAGATACTGATCTCTAACATGTGACTTGCTTTGCATGGCATTTGAAACAAATAATCCAATCTTACCAGAACTGTAACAGCAATCCTATGGTGTCCATCACGGTAGATGCACGGTTCTTATCCTCATAGTAACATCTGTAGTACTTATGCTAATCACTTTAAATTAACCTCGATGCGGGGGGGAAAAAAGGGCCCTGGGGATAATGCTGTTCTTGTGGCAGTTCAGATGAGTAATGTGATTTTCCAATAAAACTCCACAGCAAAACTTAGGATAACAAGATCCTGTTTGCAAATTTTCTTAATATGCGTCGGTTAAACCATAACATCAGTGAGAGCACAGGCATAATTAGAGGCATCACAGATAATGAGCTGCCTTATTGATTATTGCCTTTTTGTAACCTAGCACTACTCAAGTAGAGGTATGTTGAGTAATTTACATTTTCTAAACACAAGATAATGATCATTTTATATTTTTCACTTTAAATTTTAAAAAGAGCATAGTGCTCTCCCCCCTCCTTTTTTAAAGTGGGAATATTTTCTGTAGTCAGCAGAACATTAAAATCAAACTTTAGCCACCTAGACATAAGCCTATGGCTTTTAAAAAAGTATAAAACATGCCATATTGTATAATAAAAATACATAGGCTTTAGGGCAATGTCACACATTTTTACCTTGGGTCCAGTGCATTAACATACTACTTTAAAGGTAACAATTAAGATTTTATTATCCTGACCAGGGGGTAGTGCAGTGGATAGAGTGTTGGCCTGGGACCCTGAGGACCCAGACTCAAAACCCCACCGGTTGCCAGCTTGAGCACGGGCTCACCAGCTTGAGTGTGGGGTCACCAGCTTGAGCATGGGATCAAAGACATGACCCCATGGTTACTGGCTTGAACCCAAAGGTCGCTGGCTTGAGGCCCATGGTCACGGGCTTGGCTGGATTCCTTCTCCCAAGGCACATATGAGAAGGCAATCATTGAACAACTAAGGTGCCACAACAAAGAATTGATGCTTCTCATCTCTCTCCCTTCCTGTCTGTCTCTCCTTTCCTGTTTGTCTGCCCCTGTCTGTCTCTCTCTCGCGCACGCGCACTTTCTTTCACTAAAAGGAAAATAAAGACTTTATTTGGTTCAGGTATAGGGTACCATGAAATGTTGTCCTTTATTGGCCTAATAACTCAACTCAAGTAGGACACTTTAAGACACTCTTTCTTATTTAATCAAATTATCCAGAACATTGCTAATTTTTACTCTGGGGAAAATATGCAGTAGGCAGAAAGCCAGTGTGTTTGCTGTTGTCTTCTGGAAACAAGTTGCTATAACTCTACACTTGAATTAAAAACAACCTACGGTTTCCATGGTTTTTCTATAATAAATAATTTGGTATTGGGATGATAAACTGAAGTCTAAAACTAATTAGACTGGCTAAAAACATACCCATCATTGACTAAGTGAAGAAAAGATTTTTTGTTTCACTTATAAGCTTATTTGTGTGTGTACTGCATGCCTGACACACAGAGAGTATTCACTAAATGTTTGTAGAACTTTAAAAAAGGAGAGTTTATTCAGAGGTTTACACATAAGAAAAAAATAAATATGCTATCAGATTTTGCATAATGCCTAAACGAGAAACCATTTCATTTTAGTACAACTAAATTATGGAATTTCTATTTAAATACCATATTTCTTTTTCAATACATTTTAAGTGTGCATTTTTAAGTAAATATAAAATAAGAACTCAAGTTGTGTGTAGCTGAACTATAGTAAGTAAATAAGGAGGGAAGAGTATTTTCTGAAAACAAATGTAATTGCTCCTGTGCATTGAATTTTGAAAATTCCTTACAGTAATTAAGTAAGTGGGTTTTGATTCTGAACTGGATTGCTTATATATATAGGGTAACTAATTTTAAAAACTGTGAATTCAAGTGCTGTTTGACCCCAGGGACTATAACTGGAGCTGGAAACACCGCCATTTTGGTAGTTTGGATCTAGCCCAGATCAACATACTGAAGACATCCAGGCAAATTCTGTGCAGAGTAACATCAAGTCATTTAGAATTCCTTGTGGTAAAAATAAAAAATACTCACTGGCAAACACTAAGGATGGTGGTGGTGTCAGCTTGGGTAGTGTATTTATTTTATTTTGCTGCTCTTACAAATCACCAGGGACGTAGGAGCTTAAAACAGGAAGAATGCATTATAATCGTACAGTTCTGAAGGTGAGATGCACAAATGGGCCTCACTGGGCTCCACTCAAGGTGCCTGTGGGACAGCATTCCTGCTGGAAACTCCAGGAACATCATTTCATGTGTTTTCCTAGCCCTTCAACACCATCAACAACCCCCTTGACTTATGACTTAATTCCTCCATCTTCTAAGCTAGCAATAGGGGAGTGGTTCTTTTTAGCATTTCCTTTGATAATTCTTTTTAAAATTTGAATTAGTTGGGGTGACACTGCTTAACCTAATTATTAAGGTTTCAGATGCCTAATTCCTTGTACATGGTATTGTGTGTTTACCCCCTACCCTGAATCAAGTCTTCATCCATCACCTTTTATTTCCCCTACACCCTCCTCTACCTCCCCCTCTGCATCTCCACACTGCTGTTCATTGTCCACGTCCATGAGGTTTTTGTCCTTTACTGCTCAGTCCTTCCTGTCTGCATCCCCCATGCCAGCCACTGTCAGCCTGCTCTCTAACTGTGAGTCTGTCTCTGTTTTGCTTGTTAGTTCATTTTGTTCATTAGATTCTACATACATATGAGTAAAATTATACGGTACTTGTCTTTCTCTGGCTGGCTTATTTGTCTTGGCATAATACTCCCCAGGTCCCTCCATGCTGTCACAAAAGGTAAAATTTTCCTTTTCTATGGCCGAGTAGCATTCCATTGTATAAATGTATCACAACTTTTTTATCCACCCATCTGTTCACTGGCACGTGGGCTGCTTCCAAATCTTGGCTGTTGTAAATACCACTGCATTGAATATAGGGGGACATGTATTCTTTTAAATTAGTGTTTTGGGTCTCTTAAAATAAATTCCCAGAAGTAGAATTGTTGGGTCATAAGGGAATTGCAGTTTTAATTATTTGAGGTAACTCCATACTGCTTTCCACAGTGCAGGAACCAACCTGCATTCTCACCAACAGTGCATGAGGGTTCCCTTCTCTTGACATCCTCATCAATACTTGGGAGTAGTACTTTTTCCTGTAGCCATCATCCTGGCTCTCTTCTGCCTCTTTTATGCCTATTAAGGGATCCTATGCTTATATTAGGCCCATATGGATAATACAAACTAATCTCCCAAATTAAAGTCAAACGCTTAGCAACCTTAAACTATCTGCAACCTTAATTTCCTTTTGCCTTGTAACTTAATTTATTCACAGGTTCTAAGGATTATAACACAGGTACTTTTGGAGCCAGCCATGGTACTGCTTAATACAGGTATAATTGCAAAAACCTTTAAAATATTAGGTGAGCAATGAAAAATTCATAATGTCATTTGTTTTACTCAATGACAGGAAAGAATACAATTGTTTTCCATTGAACTAAGTTCCATTTGTAGAAGTATATTAAATTAAATTTGCATAAGACTAATTAATGTCTAATAATTATTTTGTTTTCTGATGAAAGAAAGAAATGTTTTCAGATTTATGTTTTTTTACATGTAATTATGTAAATGGACCACTTTTGAAAAAATATGCCTGGTTGAGAATTTGGAAACATTACACCATGAAACATCTAGATATATTCAATTGGACCATAATACCGTCTTTAAAATAAAACTACGGATGGGAAATTAGATATTGACAGTCATTTTAATTTGTGAAGTCAGAAACAACAAAAATAACATTCTCTATTACACATACTTTAAAAGTACCTTAAATCTTTTTTAGAACATAGGAAGGTAGTGTTTTCATGACAAAGTAAAATTTTCTTAACCCAGATGATTTTCATTGGCTAAGAAGTAATTAAGGACTCTGGCCAGTTGGCTCAGTGGTAGAGTGTGAACCAATGTATATGTTTCAGTTTGATTCCCAGTCGGGGCACACAGAAGAAGCAACTGTCTGCTTCTCCACCCCTCTCTCACTTGCTTGTCTCTTTCTCTCTCTCTCTTCTCCTCCCACAGCCATGGCTCTATTTGAGCGATGCTGAGGATGGCTCCATGGCCTTTGCCTCAGGCACTATGAATAGTTCTGTTGCTGGGCAAAAGAACAAAGCACCAGATGGGCAGAGCATGCCCCACAAGGGGCTTGACAGGTGGATCCCAGTTGGGGCGAATGCCTCTCCTCCACTCACTTAATAATAATAATGATAAAAAGTAATTAGGTATGTACACAATTATCACTAATATATTAGTAGGTAAAATTAGGCATTAATATAAAAGAAAAAGCATTTAGAATAAAACTGTACTTTTTGAAGAAGAAGAAGAAGATACATTAGAAAATACAAAACATACTTAAGAAGAAAAATCAGCATAACCTTGGATAATTAAAATAATTTTTAGTATGAAACTCAATTTATGAAAGTAGAATCATATATCATAGTAATATATTTCAGTAGAGTCAAAGCTAAGGCTATAACTGAACACAGAACAAAAGATTAACAATATTAAAATCATTAATGGGAGCTATTGAAGACAACACATATAATTCTTATAGCTCAAGGAGAATCATTTCAGTGCTACTTATAAGCCCTTTTTAAAGAAAACTTTCACATTTTTTAAAGGAAAATGTATATCACTTTGACAGAAACATGAAAATTCTTCCTTTTAAAACTTTTAGGTGATGATTTAATTGACAAGTATGCATTATTACGATTTTCTATAATTCCACTCAAATCAGGACTTTCTCTTACGTAGATAATAATAGACCTTAACTTTCATTTTACTTCTCAATGAACTACGTGCATTTCAGCATGTAGACTATACACATATGTTTAATTATTTCACAATACTAACTGCCCTAAAAATGATCAGAGTATCTACTTAAACTGCGTCTCTTTCCAGAGACTCCTGTGACTTCAATACTGAACAAAAATAGCAGATGTATAAGTTCAATTAATGCTATTATTTGACAGAGTGTGAAGAGGAAGAATTCAGTATATTTTATTCCCTTCCCTATGTAAGTGTGGACTGGGATTTCTATTCCATGTGTGAGGTATGAGGAACAGGCATCAAGTAATCGTGAACTTCAGGCAACTGGACTGGTACAATTGTGTATTGGGAAGTCTAAACCAGAAATAAAAGACAATGTTTGGGTTGATATAAAGGGTGGCAGCAAAGACTTTTAACCTAAGTTTAAAACATGTAGTCATCGTTCATTGAGATTTTACCGTGTGCCAGCCCCTCTTTGCAGAATTATTTGCCTGCAGTGACTGAGCTGTTAATGGTAAATTGGGAGTTGAATCCAGGAGTTATGATTCTAGGGTCTATGCTCTTCCTCACTGTGTGCCTCTGATATGGACACCAGGGCTGGTTACAGCCAACAACTATCTGGATAGAACCATTTACAAACATGACTATTTTAAAGTACATGAAGTCATTGTTTTGATATGTTAAAAAATGTAGAAATTTATATAAAAGACACAACTGAATTAAAAAAGCCAAATAAAAAATGACCAAAAAGAAAAGTGTAAAAGGCATACTAATTGAACTTAGATAATACTACAAAATTCTAGTCAAAATAGTTTATTTTAATGTAAATAGCCAAATTAATTAGCTCTGACTTTATATATATATATATATATATATATATATACACACACACACACACACACACATACATATATATATATACATACACACACACATACAGACATACATATATGTGTGTATGTGTATATGTATATATATACAGCTTTTTAAAAGATTAAATGTGAGTGGATCAACATGAAGTAAAAGAAGCCTTTAAAGGTTATAAGCAGTAGGGTTTTATCAGTATTTTTAAATTAGAAGTGATGTGTGCTCAGCAACAAACAAACAAACAACCTCACACCTGTTAGATTGACTGTTATCAACAAGACAGGTAATAACAAGTGTTGGAGAGGCTATGAAGAAAAAGGAACCCTTGTTCACTGCTGGTGGGAATGTAAACTGGTACAGCCATTATGGAAGACAGTATGGTGGTTCCTCAAGAAATTAAGAATAGAATTACCATATGACTCAGCATATGGTATATACCCCAATAAACTGGAAAATATTGCTATGCAAACACACATGCATTCCCATGTTCATTGCAGCCAAGACAAGGAAACAACCAAAGTTTCAAAGATGTGGTACATATATACAATGGAATACTACTCAGCCATAGAAATGATGACATGGTGCCATTTACAACATGGAAGGAACTTGAGAGCATTATGCTTTGTGAAATAAGTAAATAAAAAAAAGCTAAGAGCTATATTATTTCACCCTTAGGTGGGATATAATACTGAGACTCAGGAACATAGGTAAAAGTGAAGTGGCTACCAGAGGTAACCAGGGACAAATATATGGTGTTGGAAAATGATCTGATTTTGGGTAATGGGCACCTGGTGCAATGAACAGTTCAAAGGTTCTAAAAATGTTCACCTAAATCCACTGCACTCTTATTGATCAATGTCACACTATTAAATTTAATTTATAAATAAAAAAATAGAACTGACGTGTGAATATGTCAAGCAATAGGATCCCAGGGCTAGGATTCTCTGTCTTTACAGGTTTGGACTGAGAGGGCTGTGTAGGGTAGGATGAGGAGGTGGAGGGGAGCCAGCATGGAAAGATTCATCCTGTCTATGTGCAAAGTAAGTGCTCATCACCCATGCACATTCCTGGACCAGTGAGCCCTATAACAAAGTTCAGAGCAGTGGGCCTGGCATTGGTTTAGTATACAAGCAAAAGATTTAATTTCAATTTTTTTTTGTTAGTATAGAAATGGCTTAAACAAGTTTATAGATCAAAAAGAAAATTTTGAAGAGAAAAAGTACTGAAGTATAGGAGACAGAAAGAATACTCTCCATTGAAGTCCTTAAAGAAACGAATGGGATGAGATTTGACACTGAGGTTAAATGCAGAGAGTAAGGGTGGAGCAGTCGGTGAAGGAAAATACTGAGTAAAAGAAGAGTACAGGAGTTGAGAAATTTTAGGTCATCTAAGTCTTTGATTTCTCAAGAAAGAGGTGGCAAAATAACCCTTAATGTGGTCTTGGTAATAAATCAAGTGGCTCAAGGGCACTGGAGACTATTTGAAACAAAGTTGTAAAAATGAGCAAGGTAGAAAAATAATGACAAAAAAAAAAAAGAAAACCCAAACCATGTTAATATAAAGAGACAGTGAGAACCACTAATTTCCAATTCTGTGTCAATCTCTCTAATGTTTTTCTTTAATCTTTTTTTTTTTTCAAGTGAGAGGAGGGAAGATAGACTCCCACATGTGCCCCAACCAGGATCCACCTGGCAACTCCTTCTGGGGCTGATGCTCTGCCTATCTAGGGCCATGCTCAAAACCAAACTATTTTTAGCACCTGAGGTGGAGGCTCCATGGAGCCATCTTCAGTGCTGAGGGCCAATGTGCTCGAACCAATGGAGTCATGGTTGTAGGAGGGGAAGAGACAGCATGAGAGAAAAGGGGGAGGGGGAGGGATGGAGAAGTAGATGATTGGTTCTCCTGTGTATCCTGACTGTGAATCAAATCTAAGACATCTATCCTAATATCTTTCAAGCTATTTGCACCAAGGTCTGAAATCAACTCTACTAAGGGGGTTATTATACCTCTCTTACATGCTCTACAGACCATAGGAGGGACCCAAAAGAAACTCAGACTCACTAAACTCACTCCTCCCTCTTCTCTTCAGAAGGCTGCGGCCTCCCCAACACCAGAATCAGCCGTGTCTTTGCCTCTCTTGTGGGGCCACTCTGGCACATAGCAGGTCCCAGCACAGGTGGAGAAAAGAACTGAATAAACACATAAAACACTCATTCTTCAACAAATTAAAGGATTTAATGTGTTTTACAGAAGTAGCAGCATTGGTACGGAGAATAAAATTGGCCTGGGAATAAAAACATTTGAAAATATTTATTATGTTATTTAGAGAAGAATAAAGACTAGCTGTGTCATATATTTCCACATACATTTGACTAAGATCTTAAATGGAGACTAATTTAAAGAGCATTAGGCTTTGAGCTCTTTGAAGACAAGATATATTGTTTATCTGGCCTAACACATAATAGGTAATTATTTGTGGATGAATGAATCCCAAGACTTCAATCAATACTGGGTCCAGGAATAGGGTTGACATTTAAGATATCATTTTTAAATTAGATCAAATTGAAAGTTGAATAAAATATATTTAAAATAAACTTTTTAAATTTTTTTCTATTTATTATGGAAGATTCCATGATTCTGTTTTGCATTTCAGAATTTAAAAATAGAAAAAAATAACAAAAGAAGGGTAGTATTTACTTCATGAACTTATTTACTTTGAGTCCCAAACATAATGCAAACTTTTCTTGGAAGGATATTTCATGTATGAAGGATATAGCCTAAAAATTAAAGGTGGCTGACTCCCTAGGCGGTAAGTTTATAGGTTTTTTAATTTTCTCAATTTGCTTTTCTGTACGTGCTGGTAGTTCTGCAAAGGAAGTAATTGGGTAGTAAAACGTAGTTCAATATTTGTAAATGAAAATGAAACTAGAATAGAATAAATTCAGTTATGTGAGATCAGTGCTGGGTTGAGAGAAGTTGATGATACACTTAAATTCAAATTCCTCTACTTTGATCCAGGTCCAACCCGACTACCTGATCTGGTTTCTTCTGCATTCACAAGACACAGCTCTGCTCCACTTACTGCGTGAAGCCTGCATTAGCCTCTGCAGTTACTGCGTCCAAAATCCATTCTCTTGGCCTTTCTAAATTCATATCCTTCCCCTTCTTCAAGGTCTCTGAGATACCACTTGAGTTCCACCTCTCCCAGAAAAAAACATTTTTCGGTTCCCTACGCATACTTTGGTCTGTGTTACTGAACGCATGCCATTTGTTGCAGGTGAATAACAACACTGAAGTTTCCATTGCATTCTTGGAGCATACTTTAAAAGGGAAATACCTCTATTGAATATCTTGGCAAAAAACGCAAGGTTAGATGCTCCCCAGCAGGACCCGAAAATCAGGGAGGGAGCTCCTCAGGTGTACTCAATTTTTCATGGTGCTTTTCACTCCAGTTGGCCGTTCATTTGGATGCCTAAACCAAACACTCCTCTTTCCTCCCTGAGATATGGCATTCTCTGTTCTCTTATCGTCTTCGAGATCACTGGTCTCCTACCTGAAGCTCTGCCAGGAAAATTGCATCGGTTAAAATTTAATGCTCTAAGCTTTCTGACATATGATGGCAGAAAAGTCTTAGAAAGAAGGATGAGAACAGGCAGATGCTGTCACTCTCTGACCTACTCGCCTATCTTCGTATTTAGATTGTTTTTTTTCATAAACTCTTTCCAGTAGAATTCCTTCACCAAACACTCTTTGACTAAGAAACAAAAGCAGATGGTTCTTATAGGTTTAAATATCTAAACGTTCATACTTTACTATTTAGATAGAATGGTAACACCACTCAAATATTTTGGTTTCAGGAATAAAAAGATGTTGTGAAAATGCAACTTGATTTATTGAATCTTGAATGTTGTGGTGTCCAAGTTACAAATGTAACATACGTAGTTTTTTAATTAATAGCATCATGGTCCCCTACAAGACCTACTGTGGATATGAAAAGGTAAAAGGATTGGTTTTCCACCAAAGAGTTAACAGTTCCATGGGTGACACAGGATTTATGCATGTAGTAGCCCAGAAGATAAATCACAGCAACAGTTAAACAGTGATGATAATGGATGCCTGCTTTTATTGTATTGAATTAAAGTCCTAGATGAGTGGTACAGACGATTAATATTGTTAATTTAGAAAAAGAAACAAAATTTTTATAGAAAACTTTGTTGTAGCAGTTATAAATGTATTTGGACACTATGAAATTGCTTCCACGAGACCCTGGCTGGTTGGCTCAGTGGTAGAGCATCAGCCCAGCATGTGACTGTTCCAGTTTCGATTCCCAGTCAGAGCACACAGGAGAAGCACCCATTTGCTTCTCCACCTCTCCCCCTACCGCTTCTCTCTCTCTCTCCCTCTCTTCCTCTCTTCTCCCATCCTGCAGCCATGGCTTGATTAGAGTATGTTGGCCCAGGGCACTGACTGAGGACAACTCCATGGCCTCCACCTCAAATGTTTCTAAAAAATGGCTCTAGTTGCAACAGAGCAAGGGCCCCAGATGGGCAGAGCATTGTCCTCTGGTGGGCTAACTAGGTGGATCCCAGTCAGGGCACATATGGAAGTTTGTCTTTGCCTCCCTTCCTCTCACTAAATTAAAAAAACTAAATAAATAAAAAAGAAAGAAAAAAAATTGCTTCCACGTAAAAGAAGAAAAAATACGTACTGGAAATCATTCTTCTGTGAGCTTGTACACAGGTAAGCCAGAATCTTTTCTGTTTCTACGTCATATATACACTTACCCACATGTGTCTGAATATTGAGTGTGTGTGTGTGTGTGTGTATGTAATTTCTCCTCCTGGCTGCTTTAGCTCAGTTCTGTTTATGTCTGGATAATATACTTCTTTATTTTTAGGTATTCAGTACGAAATAAAATATTAACATGATGAGCACCTCTTTTGAGGCACCTTTGGACACCTTTTAGTCCTAGATTTATAGGCCTCTTTTGCTTCTCTGAAGATGGGAAATTATCATCACAGAAGTAAAAGGCAAGAAACAAACATCCTCTTTAAGCCACACGGTCTGGCAAGCATTATATCTAATCCTTAAATCCCAACATGTGCCCATTTCTGCATACCCACATCTAAATTTTCCGGCATCTGCATAGGCTAAGCAGATGTATGCCTCAAAATTATTTTATTTAAAATTGCGTATAAATTAAAAGCATGACAATGTATTTAATACCCTTCCTTCTGCTGAAATACTCTTTCAGATTTTGACTATTTCTTTAAAATATCATTTAATATACAACAAAATGAAAGGGATTGAATATCTTCCAAATGAATAGAAGGACTTATTTTCTTTCAACGTATATTGAACATTTTCAATAGCTCCTTAGTTTCTCAAATGCATGTTGGATTTTAAAAATTACTTCAACTATTTCTTTATTCTGAAAGCCTAATATGAAAATGACCCTACTCTTCTCATAATTTATGGTAATGTTAGTGGGGATGTAATGAGAATAAATTATATTGGCTTTCTTCCTCAGGTTTATCAATGAAGAAGTTTTGCTCTTTAGTTTTATGAAAACACAGAAATCCCTTTGCTCATAACATGCATCTTCTTAATGAAAGAGTTATACCACTTTTCCACATGTCAATCATGTCACAAAAATTACTTTGAGTTGCTAGAATAGTTCCCTAATTTGTGGAGAGGAAAATCACCTGTCACTACTGACAGGGAATATGAAGTGCTAAGGTCATGATTGTGCATTTTACTTATAAGGCAAATTGTCTATCAATGGCAGAAAGTTAACGAATTACTGAAAAAACTTTAATGATAAATCCTGGCTATTTGGATCATAGCAAGGGAGAATTAAAGGCATAGATAATCAAAGCCACTTTTTCTTTAATTAAATTTTTTGGGTGACATTGGTTAATGAAATTATATAGGTTTCCAGTATACAATTCTCTGATACATTTTTGAAAGAGCTGCTGGTTTTTTGACAATGATAGTCAACTTGCTTGTGCAACAGTTATGGACTGAATGTTTGTGCCTCTCGCCCTGCAATTCAGATGCTGAAATCTAATCTCTAATATGATGGTATTTGTAGGTGGGGACTCTGGGAGGTGATTAGGTTGTGAAAATGGAACCTTCGTGAAGGGGATTAGTGACCTTTTAAGTAGAGACCAGAGAGCTAGCTTCTCCCTTTTTCATCATGTGAAGGTGCAAGAAGTCAGCCTTCAAACACCTGGAAGATAGCACTCACCAGAATCTGACGGCGCTAGCACCATTATCTCAGACTTCCAGCTTCCAGAAATACCAGCAAACACATTTCTGATGCTGAGAAGCACCTGCTTGATGGTGCTTTATTATAGCAACCTGAGCTGAGTAAGACAGCAACCTACAACAGCACGCATGTGCAGTGAGGGCTTAGTGTTTCTGAGCCTACTGGGCAGACACATCCTGACTCAACTGGGTCATGGTATTGTATGCTCTGTGATTATTTTTTTTCAGCCAATTCGGAAATCGGGTAACGACTCTTCGCAGAAAGAGATTATGAATTCAGCATTCCGCCAGGAGGCAGGGCGGCTGACTGCTGTGAAGGAGGGAACAGAATAAAGGGCACACTTGACAGAAGTAAGGCAGGAGGACAGGGAACACACTCAGGCAAACCTATGTCTAGTGTAAGGGAAGTGGGGGCAGTGTGTTAGAAGGAAACAATGTTGCTCATCTGCTGAGAGCTTGGGTTCCCGTGTGGAGCTTCTGCTTGGACCCTTACTAGTGCTGTGCCCTTGGGCAAAGTACTTAACTGCTTTGAATCTCCATTTCCTGGTCTATAAAATAGAAATCATAATAAATATGTGTTAGGTTTAGGAAAATTAATTATGATAATGAGTGAGAAATGTTCTACATAGTCCAATGTGTAAACAATTACAAAAGATAAATTTATAAATATAGCTGTTAGGCTTTCTAAACTAATGACAACACGAAAGAGACAAATACAACTTCACACATGCACACATAGCTAAAAATCTATAAAAATTAATAAATAAATTAATATGGCAATCTCTTCTTCCAAGTACTTTGCCTCAGCTGGTCCAAAGACATACATTACTACGGCTTCTAAATTTTAATTTACAAAGAACACACATGGTAGTTTTAGAGTCCCTGACCACTGTAAAATTGTGGATTGCAAAGCCTGTCTCCTCAGAAACTAATCAAAAGGTGACACATTCTGTTAACTTCTTATTACACATTCATAACATCATCTTTCAATCCAATGTCATAAAGAATTCGTGTAGGACATTAATCATGCAAGACCATTAAATTGTTCTCATTTCAGTGATAATTGTTTACTCCTATAAAGAGTTTGAGTTCCAACATTTAAACTGAATAAAATATATCTTCTTCTCACTCTGGAAGGGGAAAGAAAATGAACCTCCAGGAAAAACAACAAACTGAACATATAATATGAATTGTAGAAAAACTAAAATTTTGTAGAGTTTCTTTTTTTTTTTTAATGACAAAGAGTAATAGCCCAGGGATGATTTGGCAGGCTCTAAGTAAAAGAAACCTTGAAAAAGAAAATGAAACAAAACCACAACAAGACCATATATGATCAGCAAACATCTAAAAACTAACCCTCTTTCATATCTTCACGAGATGGTTGACTCTCAAATCAGCTGAAGTATCTTGTCAATGAAACTCAACACACCTTGGTAGACAACAAAGCTAAAGTAAATGAAGGGTATCAATCATTAGCTGGGAACACAAGAGAAGAAAATCTACTGGTAAATTAACTCAGTAGTGTCTGGTGAAAGTGGGCATGAGAACTGTCAGTCTTCTACTCTGAATTCCAACCCTAAATCCACTAATGCTCCTATAACCTTGAGATGGACAGCTGACGCCCTGTCACAGTGTTCCTATGTAGATTGAGAGGGCTGAACTCCCAGCCTTTGGTAGGTTTGTCCTGTCACCAAACTTTTATAGTGACTCAGCTTATCGATACTCTGCTTTATAGAAACCAATGATTCGTCACCTGTTTGTAGATTTCCCCACTGCTTACCAAATAGAATAAAAATAGGATCAAGTTGACATAGCCCTTCCAGATCAAGGGTGTTATAACTAATGGCACTATTTCTGATTTTTAAATGGAACCCTATTATATATAGGGAAATATATATATATATATATATATATATATATATATATATATATATATATATATTCCTGTGTTAAAGTGTCTACTTTATGAGCGTAATAAATAGCAATTGCCCTTTAATGCCAACTTTAGCTATGACCATTATGGTACAATTTAAGTGTTTAAAAGCACTAATGGGAGTAATACAGTGTTAATTATACTAAGGATATGAAGGCATTACACAGGAATTCCTGCAAAATTAAGTAAAGCACTGGCTAATTCTAATTACAGTCTGTCTGGAAGAGATAAGGGAAATGAAGGACCCCCTTTTGCACTGTATGTCTAATAGAACACCACTATGTGCCCAAACTTGTTGAATAGTAAAAGTGCAATTCTGAAATATAATTTTTTCTCAGTTTAAAAGAGAAATGAAAAACAATGAATTACTCACATAGCAAATGCAGTTTTACCTGAAACAATGATACCCTTTCTTGTCTAGAAGCCTAAGGTAACCCCTTTTTAAAGAGCTTATTCATTACATTGGCAGACACAAATTCACATCACCAGAGTCTTTTTTTTTTTTTTTGATTAAGTGAGAGGCAGAAAGGCAGAGAGACAGATTTCTGCATGTGACAGAACCAGGATCCACCCAGCAAGCCCCCTAGGGAAAGATGCTCTGCCCATCTGGGACCACTGCTCTGTTGCTCCACAACCAAGCTATCTTAGTGCCTGAGGCAGAGGCCATGTGGCCATCCTCAGTGCCCAGGGCCAACTTACTTGAACCATTCGAGCTACGGCTGCAGGAGAGAAAGAGAGAGGTAGAGAGAAAGGGGAAGTGGAGGGGTGGAGAAGCAGATGGGCTTCTCCTGTGTGCCCTGACCAGGAATGGAATCTGAAACTTCACACACTGGTCCGATGCTGTACTGCTGAGCCAACCAGCCAGGGCTACCAGTCTTTGTTTTTTTTTATTATTATTATTATTATTATTTCTTTTTATTTATTTATTTTAGAGAGGAGACAGAGAGAGAGAGAGAGAGAGAGAGAGAGAGAGAGAGAAAGGGGGAAGGAGCTAGAAGCATCAACTCCCATATATGCCTTGACCAGACCAGTGCAGGGTTTTGAACTGGCGACCTCAGTGTTCCTAGGTCGACGCTTTATCCACTGCGCCACTACAGGTCAGGCCGCTACCAGTCTTTTTAAACTTGTTTTATGAACTATTTAGGAGAGATAAAACTTTTAAATGAAATTATGAAGACTCTCCTTCACCTTAAAAATCTATGAAAATAAATTTTTTAATAAGGCATACCAAATTTAATAAGGCATACCATAAAATTTTTAAAAGGCATACCAAATAATTTTGTTTCTTTCCCAAATATCTAGCTCTAACTCTCCCCTGTTTCTTTTCTTTTTCTTTTCACTCATATATTGAATGTGTTCTATGTGCTACTACTGAGCATTAAAAAACGGGTAAAGTATTACTTTAAGGTAGCAAGAGGTTTATAGTTTAGCAGAGACAGAATTGTAAAAACAAAATAACAGTTCATGTTTACACTTTAGTATCTGTTATTGAACAAATATTCTTCTCTTTGTCTTCCAGCCTTTTACTTTCTCCTTCAAATTATTTTTCTTTTCTCATTATAAATTGATTTACATAGATACCTAACTGAACTGAACTGGAATAGTAGAAATCAAGTTATTGATGTATTCAATTTTAATAATCTGGTAGAAATAAGAAATTCATAGTATTCCATGAATTTTTTTTCTGCTAGAAAGCCTGCATATTTCAAATCATTTCATTTTTAAATAAGAAGAAAATGACATTTCATAAATAATGAAAATAATTGGGTAACAGCAGACAATTTTCAACATACACATTATTTTAACATTTTATAAACTAAGTAAAACAGCAAGAAGACAGGTAAAAACCACTCATTTTCAATAACTGACAATTCTAACCAATTGAAAACATTTACTTTTATTGAAAGTGTTTTATAATCTCTTTTATAGGTTATTTGTAGGTTAGCCCAGATAGTTGTGGCAAATATCTAGATACTTAAATACTGTTATCCTCACCGTAGGTAATTTATTATCTATAATAGACCTTCTAATTTGTCAGTATACCTAGTTTTAAGTGACCCATAAATCATATGTCAAATACTTGCCTTAGAGTGCTACTTATCATTTCAGCAACATCATTGAAAAGGGTAGTTTTCATGACATTTAATCTGTGTTCCCTTGGAAAAATAATTGCATCACTGTCTTAAGTACTGTTTATGTTTTCAAATTCAAGACACTACCCACACTCTGGTTCTCTGCTGTCTGCAGACCTCTAGCCTCTCCTGCTGCCCATTCTCACCGAAGACTAAGGAGTTTTATACACAAATCCAAAGGACCATTAGCATTCTTTATAATCATTTTCTGTAATTTCTTTGTGATTATTGTATTTTAAAAATTAAATTCTACTAGTAAGACTTTAAACCTGGGCAAATTTTCTTCATTCTCTTCAGATTTTTTCTAAGATTTTCTTATATGTTATATGAACATACACACACAAACCCACACAACATATAAACCAACAATTTTCTCCCCATTTTCATCCATGCGCTTGTAGTCAGTGTTTTTCAGATCATTCCTTCTTCGTAAACAATTCTGCGTCTGGTTATATTTCTTTGGCTACATGCCTATTTTTCTCCCCATACTATAAGTCATCATTATAATCATCCATCTTATATTTTCAGCCTCGTAACTGAGAACTATAGCATTTTCTATTCAGCCTTGCCATCATTTCTTACTAAGGTTATTTATCCTTCTATTAGATGGCTACTCTGTAGAAGCATCCTTCCTTTCACCAGAAAATAGATTTAAAAATAAACAGTTTAGAGGCAGCGTCAAGGACAGAAAAGAGGAAAGATGATGAGAGAATGTGGAACCGAACAGGAATGGATAATGTGCTGGGGAGTGGGAATTGATGGAAAGGAGCTCCATGGAGGAGATGCAAAGCCAGGTCACAGGGAGCTCGAGGTACGGCTGTGTACAGGGAGGTGCCTGAAACAAATCTCTGTGTGACTTTGGGCAAGCCACTGAATTTCTCTAATACTGTTTCTTTTCTGTTTTTTTCTTTAATTTTTTTAAAAATTAAATTTTGGAAAGAGAGAGAGAGAGAGAAAGAGAGGAAGACAAGGAAGGAGAGAAAGAGAGAAACATTGGTCCATTGTTCCACTTACTTATGCACTCATTGGTTGACTCTTATATGTGCTCTGACCTGGGATGGAGTCCACAGCCATGGTGTATCAGGATGATATGCCAACCAACTGAGCTACCCAGCTACCCAGCAAGAGCCTGCTTCTTCATGCTTAAAATGAGAGTTCAGTACCCTGGGAGCATATTCCCAGAAGGAACAAAAGAAAAAGGCAGAGAATTAAGAAGTATTCAATTATCAGAATATTGGGGAAAAGAGAAAAATTGAAGAAAATAATAAGAAAAATCATTTAAACAATGGATTTTAACAATTGGTAATCATCAAAAGTTATCTCTAGAAATAAAATTATTGACCATTTTGCTTTCTTCTCTAGAAATGTATCTCTCTCACACACTTATCAGAATGCAATTATGGTAGAATTTAGTGTACAAGGGTTCCTTGGTATATAACAGTCTCAACGTACAATGTTTCACATTTACGATGTTCAAAATTGAGGCGTGAGTGTTCCGGCTTACGCCATTAGCATCATGCCTACAGACTATGTGGGTGAATTAGTTTGGGTTTGGGCAGCAGAAGAATATGCAGTAATGTGAGCTTTGAGGGAAGGAGTGGGAGTTCCCCAGTGCACTAACCTACGCCGTTATAGACTGTTAAAAGTACAAGTTTTTCATTTGTGTTAAGTTATGATGTGTAAACTTACACCAAAATTCGGGTTACATCATTGTATAGGAACAGAACTGTGTTGTAACCTGAGGGCCCCCTGTATTATTATCTCCTAGAGTTCTGTAGAGGCTAGAAAAATTAGGGTGCTAGTTACAAGGAAAACTCCATTTGTCTCCTGGATACAAACAATGAATCGGTGAGAATAGATTTACTAATCTAATTACTCTCTGTTGTAATTGGGCCAATAGTGAAATGACTTCACATACCCTGGGTACACACCAACTGATGGAGGTGAGAAGGAACCTATCAATGGACCGGATGCAGGGGGAGACACATATTTATACATATCATCCACAATGTAAAATGCCATTCTCACGGCTGTGTCTGAATGAAGACAAAACTGGTCAGTTTCTTTAGTTCATATGAGGAATTTACATTCTCAAAAAAAAAGAAAATCAAGTTGATTCCTTTTAGGTACCAAACTGAGCGCTTCAGCCAAAGTAGGTCACTTCAAAGCCACATACAGAAGCAGATATAAAGTAAGAGTGAATAATAGTGCCAAGTGGCTTATGAACACGGATCATTTTTCCTACTTGATAAATAAGAAATTTTAAGATGATTTGTGCTATATTTGTAATAAGCTTATATGAAGTGATGTCAATGTAGAAAGACTGGATGTTTTTAAAGATCAGTGTCAAAGAAGACATGCAGAAAAAGAAGAAAGGGAAATAAATAAATTAAGCTTCCAACTCTCCAGCATTTATTATCCATTGAGCATAGTGTGTGTCTATAGGCAGTTTATTAAAACCCTCAAAAATTTCACCAAATGTGAATGTATATTATTGCTAGTTTTCCAATAAAGAAAGTGAGGCTGGCAGAGTTTGAGAAACATTTTAAACGGAATACTGAGTGGCTAAGTAAAAGATTTCTAAATTGGAGTAGGGTCTGTTATAAAGCTTTGCGTTTCCCATTCATGTCTCCTTAGAAAGAAGGAAAATAAAGAAAGAGAAAAAGAGAGAATGGAATGAATGGTTTTTCTATGACAGAGGGAAGTCACACATCCAAATCTGAAAGTTACATCTGAACCTTGAAGCCAAAAATTCAAAAGATCTTTCTATTTGAGTGCATTTATTTATTTTAAAGATGTGGGCTGCTGGCATCCTGTAATGTGCAGTTTGCCTGGAATTGTTTGATTTCTGTTAGTCTTACTTATAAAAGCAGGGACTGGGGTGGATTAGAATCGTGAAGGTCTCACAGTAGATTAGGCGTTGACTAATATTCAGGTCACATTATCAGTCTGGACCTGGGTCTCCTCCAGAGTAAATGAGATGTTGGACTCAATGACTTTAGGATTCTTTCAGTGATCAAACTTGATAGCTATGAGCATCCTGATACTTAATTCAAAATTTTTGCATAGTAAATATTATTTATTATATTAATGTAAGTCCTTCAGATGTGCTGCTGATCAATGGTCCAGTTCATCAAAAGTTGATCAGAACAAACTTGTCATAGAGAAAGAGAAGCAATCCTTTTTGGTTTTTCTGTTGTCACCAGACAAGGAGAGGGGTCAAAGGTACATTTATATTGTGATTACAAGGGATGAAGGCTCCCTATTTGAATCAGTCCTCTGAGACTGTTCTTATGCTTTGGGGCTGACCTACTTATTGTAACCTTCTCAGTTCAAATTGTACTGATACTCTCAAGTGGGTCAGTTACCAGGACACAGGGAAAAGGGGAAGGCTGGTCCCAATTAAAGTTACTAAACTTTAAGATAGAAATTTTAAGGAGATAAAAAGTCTTATATGGAAACACATATTTACAGGTTGCTTCCTCATTTCTCTTTCTCTTTCTGTGTCTGTCTTATAGTTCTTCTAACAAGGGGATGAGGTCCATATTCGCCATTTTGGCAGTTTCTACTATCCTAACATAAAACTCCCCTGCTACATAAAAGTGAAAACAGGTAAAAGCTGGGACATTTTCTGTTTTTACAATATATAGGTTACAGTGGTGCTTGTGTCTCATGATGTGCCAAGCTGCTCTGTGATGCTCATCTCCTGACTGCAATGTATTTATCTCTCTATCGTGTTTTGTTTTATAGTTGCAGCCAGGGAATTTGAGCTTTGCCATACTACATTTTAATTCATTTCTAAAATAATCAGATCGTACTCTATACCCACTTAAACGTCTTTAAGGTCAGATGTAGCAATGGGTTGTATTTTGATTACCGGAATCTAGATCCTTGGATCCAATGGATTGTGGCCATACATTCATGTCATGTTTTCAAGCATTAAACTACTGTCATATGTTAAACAAATGAATATGCAGTACAGCCTTGGAAACCTGTTACATCTCTCTGGGTTGCTTTTTTCCCCTTGATTTACAGTGAAATCTTACTCAACATTCTGAGTCCAGATCAAATTTCCTTTCCAGGGAGATTTTCCCAGTCCCCTTTCCATATCCACCCTCGACTTATATCTGAATTATTCCTTCTTTGTATAGCTAACACTTCTACCTATGTTTAACACTGTGCAACATGGCAAATCTATGTCATTGTTCTTCATCAAATTGTAAGTCTTTCTGAGAAGGATAAACCATTATTCATCAAGGGCTGACTTTAGTTTGTTATTCAATACCCAGTAAGTGTTTACTCAACAACATGCATTACGGAGGTTAAGTTTATTATTATTATTTGTTACTTTATAAGACAATATGATGTTTTTGAATTTAAGAGAACATAATAAAAATACTGTGTTGGTTTATTTTTAAACAAACATGTTATTTAAATGAGTGGTGGACTGATGCCAAAGCCATAGAATTCATTTGCTTTTTTAATACATAGAACATTTGAAGATGTCAAATCTTCATACAATCTTAGATAAAAGACTGTATTTCACGGCTCCCTTTACAGCTAGAGTCTGCCCGATGACTAATTTCTGGGCAATAACATATGAATAAAAAACATTGTATGAAACTTCAGGAGAAGCTTCTTAAAAGAGACCCGCATCCTTGCATAGCTGCAAGGAGCACCCCTCTCGCTTTTCCTGCCTTCCGCTTTCAATATTTCTGGAAGGCACAAACCGTGAGTCAATTCCAAACGGGTATTTGGAATAGGAATACAAAATATACTGGGGTTTATGTTGGAACTTCTATGCCTCTTCTGGAAGGTCTTCCTCCAAAATTATTTTATAAAACAGTACTATTTCTGGTTTCTACTACAGAAGCTTACCTGCTAATTCATATGAAATACAGTGCTATGTCTTCCATTTAACATTAAGCATTTTCAGTGCATTCTAAGCCTTATGTCAATGTATTTTTCCAATTTAGAAACAGAAGAAAACTTCTTTAAGAGATAAAAAACATATGAAAAAGCCTGACCAAGCAGTGGCACAGTGCATAGACCATCTACCTAGGACGCTAATGACCCAGGTTCAAAACTCTAAGGTTTCTGGCTTGAGCAAGGGGTCACTGGCTCAGCAGGAGCCCCCCCCCCCAGGCCAAATCACATATTAGAAAGCAATCAATGAACAACTAAAGTGCCGCAAGGAAGAATTGATGCTTCTCAACTCTCTCCCTTCCTGTCTGTCTGTCCCTTTCTCTCTCTCTCTCTCTCTCTCTCTCTCTCTCTCTCTCTCTCTGTTAAAAAGAAAGAAAAAGAACATAAAACATAAAGAATTGATAAAGAAGATAAAGAAGGTGAACATCAGAAAAGATAAACACCAGGCTTTTCCAAAATGAGTCAGTAATGTTTTATAAAATATAATATGGAAGATCATTTAAACTTAAAAGGTGATGCAAACTGTGAACATGGTTTTTTCTTATCATCCTCATACAACTATTTCTCATTTCAGGCAAACACTTATGGTATTTGCCATGGTAAGAAAACAAAATAACATGTAGATATTGTTGTAAAACCTTGTAAGCATCAGCCTGGTTTCATTCTTGGTTCTGTATTTTAGCAAGATACGTGATTGTTAATGTTTTGTGCCTCAATGCGTTTTCAGAAGGTTGGCCATGGTATGGGAGGGAAGTGTAGATAAATTATCTAAATGCATAGAGAAGCCAGACCACCTTGCTGTGTCACTCACCACCTGTGTGCACTTAAGCAATTCATGGAAGTTTCTAGTGGCTTTAGTTTTCCTACCTGTAAAACAGTTATAACAGTATCAACCCCTTTGGGTTCTGAGTTGATAAAATGGATTAATATATATATATATATAATGTTTAGGAACAATAAACACTATTTTAATTAGAGCTAGTTCTGCCTTTGCCACCAACTGGATTTTAGCAATGACCCATAATCTACCACTTGTCATTTATGTGACCAGAGACATTTAACTTCTCTGAAGCCTTCATTTTTTTTTTATATTTTAGTTAAAGAAATATCAACCTATTAATGCTACTTTAAAGGTTAATTAAGATATATCAGGGCCCTGGCTAGTTGGCTCAGTGGTAGAGTGTTGGACCGGTGTGTGGATGTCCTGTGTTCAATTCCTGGTCAGGGCACACAGTAGAAGTGACCATCTGCTTTTCTACCCCTCTTCCCATCTTTCTCTCTTTCCTTCCTGCAGCCATGGCTCAATGGTTTGAGCAAAGTTGGCCCGGAGTGCTGAGGATGGCTCCTTGACCTCACTTCAGGAAATAAAATAGCTCAGTTGCTGAACAATGGAGCACCAGTCAAGATGGGCAAAGCATCGCCTGGCAGGGGCTTGCTGGGTGGATCCTGGTTGGGGTGCATGTGGGAATCTGTCTCTGCCTCTCAGTTAATACACACACACACACACACACACACACACACACACACACACACACACAGCCATTGGTTCGGTGCCTGGCCTATGGTGAGCACTTACTATTCTGTCATTCCTTTACTTTCTCTTTTACTGTTATTGCTAATCATATTTTCTCCACCTAAACTTCTAAATAGGCAAATATATCATTATAATGAGATGGTATTCACCTAATGAGAAAATGCATTCACTTTATAAATTAACACATATGTATATGCATGTACACCAAAAAAAAATTAAATCTCTTTGTTTACCTGTATAATCAATAAACCTTGTATTTGTGTAAATATTTTATTATAGATAATGCAATATATAATGTGCATATATATGTATGTATGTATGTATATATATCTAACATCATATAAAACTATTCTTATCTCATACTGCCTAGGTGAAAGATAAACATAATCATACTAAAAAGGGATTTTATATTTCTCATCTATGATTTTATATATGCAAAATCTCTTTTTCCCTTTCCATACTCCTTTGTTTTTTTATTAAAGTTATTGAATAACACTGGTTAACAAGATTCTATAGGTTTCAAGTGTACAACTCTCTGATCCATCACTTGTATATTGTACTGTGTTCCCACCACTCAAAGTCAAATTTTCTTCCATCACCTTGATCCTTTACTAGCCCCTACCCAATTCTCTCTGGTAATCACCATACTATGGTCTATGCCTATGAGTTTTTGTTTATTCATTTTTCGTGTTTGCTTATTTGTTGCTTGCAGTATTTATCCCTTCTATGAGTGAAACCTTGACTTTTTCTCTCTTTTTTTGACAGAAACAAAGAGAGAGTCAGAGAGAGGGACAGATTAAGACAGACAGAAAGAGAGACAAGAAGCATTAATTCTTTTCTGCAGCACCTTAGTTGTTCACTGATTGCTTTCTCATATGTGCCTTGACTGAGGGGCTACAGCAGACCGAGTGACCCCTTGCTCAAGCCAGAGACCTTGGGCTCAAGCCTGTGACCTTGGACTTCAAGCCAGCACCTTTGGCATTAAGCCAGTGACCATGGGGTCATGTCTATGATCTCACACTCAAGCCAGTGACCCTGTGCTCAAGCTGGTGAGCCCACGCTCAAGCTGATGAACCTGCGCTCAAACTGGCAACCTTAGGTTTTGAACCTGTGTCCTCCACATCCCAGTCTGATGCTCTATTCACTGCACCACCACCTGGTCAGGTGAAACATTGACTTTTTCTGAGTTATTTCGTTTAGTATAGTCTCCAACTACAACCTTGTTGTCACAAGTGGGATATTTCATCTGTTCTTATGGCTGAGTTATTTTCCCCTTTAAAGTAAAGAGTAAACCTGAAGCTGACTTGGAGATTAATCAATGAACCATTTGCCTAATTACCTGCAGGATCTTGCAAACTATTCCAGAATACCATACTGTCTAGGAAGCTCTCCTTCTAACAACATTTATTTTTCTTATAAATTCTGTTTTTGTTTAGTTACTATATCTGTCAAATTATAAAAAATTAAGTCTCAATTCCATCTCTAAAAGCAATGAAAAGAATAATCTCTCAGGGCTTATTTAGTCATAATTTTCTGTGATTTTCATTATTATATGGGGATCTTTTTCACTAAAAAAGAAATGGTTGGCAGAGAGGACTAAAAAGAAAATTCAGAAGAGAATACTGGGAAATTTAAAACTGCCTTGAGAGCCATGTTCACAGTCCACTGACACATTGAGAAAATCTTATATTACTTTGTTGCTGCCTCTCCAAAAATGGAACAAAATCTACAGTTGAGTATGAGAATGTGTTTTGGAATACACTTTGAAATGCAAATTTGCTAATGAAATTTCTGAACGCTTTCACAGAAATGAGGATGCTCCCTCTGTAGCTACCTAGAGCCACTGTTAGTATGAGCGGTGACAGGTATGGGCATGGAGGCCGAATGGGAAGAAAGAACAACAGGGAGGCATCTGGGAGAGTGGAGAGAGAAACTTCTCACAGCTCCCATTGCTGATGGAGACCCAGCTAGATATTCCTACCATGAAGCATTTATTATTGACCCAGATCAAGATGGTAAAATATCTATTTCTCATTTTATGTGAATTTCATATAATAAAAATTCTAACTCACAGGTATGGAATCCTGTTCACATTGCAAATACATTGCAGGGAAAACTCAACTTTCGTCTGCTAGGTGTCGAAATCTAGCTCTTCACCTCGGAGGTTCTCAGAGCAGCTTTATGCATGTTCTACTTCTCACTTTCTTAAGTGCTTCGCGGCTCTTGGTACTGCCTGCCATCGGCCAATACAAAACCTGTAACTAAAACTGAAGGGAAATTGAATGTCAACGAAAAATCAAGAAACTACACATGTTCCCTAGAAGATAATTTAGTTTTTCTACTACTGACAGTTGGAACAAATTGTATTCATTGCAAAAGAGAAGGGAGTGGATGTTTGACAAAGGCAGTTGCTAATTCTTTCTAGCGTTCAATGTTGGTAAAGATAAAACTTGTTTACCTCTTACTGTATTTCTAACACATAACACAGTGTCTGACTCAGCATAGATGTGTAATAAATATTTTAGCCATTGTCAAATAAAGAAGCAAAAAAGAAAAAAAAAGCTTAGGTTTTATGTGCAAATATGTACAAATGAGAGCCCAAACAATATGCACACATTTGCTTGGATAAGAGTAAAATTCCCAGTATCCAGTTTTGTTTTAAAAGAAGTATTCCAGGTTATTTTTTGTTGTTGCTGTTCATTATTATTTTTTGTCTGGTGATAATTTTGAAACAAAGGAACTATAAACACACCAATTTCTTTAAGTTGAAGTAGCCCAAGGAGATGGAAACAAATTAAATTAACTTAAAGCATCTTTTTTTCTCATTTTATCTAAACATTGTGTTGAATTGCAAAGAATGCTTTGCAACAGTATGTCCCAGAAGAGGGAAATGAGATCTGAAGAAACCAAATTTAAAGTTGGATTAAGAAAAGAACTGTAATTAGACACAAATTAATGAAAACCACTATGCAAGCATCCCAAATTAGAAATAGACAATATTATAGAATGTAGATTCGCTATTAAAAATGTTTATAATTGTAGAACAGAAGGTCAGGGAGAGAGGAATAGCCCAGTGGCAATTCTGATTAACTTAGGAATGAACAAGTAATGAGAAGAGAGATAAAAGGTTGCATTTAGGTTTAAATTTAAGTGTTTTTCTACCTATCACTTTCCTAGCCAAACTAAAAAAAAAGCAAAGGAATAACACCACATCTGACCCGGGTGTGTCTCAAACTGAGGGCTGTTCTGCTGCCATCAGTGAGTAGTTGCTATGAAGAACCCGAGGAAGTGGGAATAAGAGAATTCCGTGCCCATAGCCATATATCCTCCGGGTTTTCTTAGTAATAAACAAACACAAGTTTTAAAATGTTCCTTTCATGAAGAAATAAAGAACCCTTGAATCGACCTGCTTGCTGATACAACTGAGAAGAAAAATCATAGGGGAAACAGACACTTAGAAGAAAAGCTTTATGTGAGGTTACCGAAAAAGAAATGTCTTCAAAAGGATAAAATGGACCCTCCACAGGCATCAAGAACAAGCATGTATGATTTTCTTAATAATAGAGATTAAAAGGACAGTGATAACATTTCTTCAACAATATAGTCAATATCTTAATTTCTACTATTTTTGCAAATAATACTTTTCAAATAGATATTGGTCAAGATAATGAAGACTGTCTTGACATTCTAATGAAACACAGCTGTGGACTTCGCTGAGACCCCAGCTGAATGAAGGACAGTTCTCAGCTGCTACTGAGAATGTTGCCAGTTTACTCTCAAACATGTGATTGCATCTTAGGCAAAGCTTGAAGTTGAGGAAGTGAGAGAAGAACTATGAGGACAGGGTGGGCTACAGGGAAGAGTCTTTTTTAAATATTATTTTTCAATGACAGTTTATATTTAATATCATTTTATATTCATTTCAGGTGTACAGCATAGTGGGTAGGCAATCATAAGTTTTACAAAGTGGTCCCCTAATATTTCCAGAAGCCCCCTGGCTTCATATATAGTCATTACAATATTACTGACTGTATTCCCTATGCTGTCATTTACATCCTTGTGACAATTTTAAAACTACCTATCTGCACTCTTAATCCCTACACCTTGTCACCCAGCTCCCCAACTTCCTTACCCTCTAGCAACCAGCGGTCTGTCCTCTGTGTCGATGAGCCAGCTTCCATTTTTATGTTTGTTTTATACTTTAGATTTCACACGTAAGTGAAATCACATGGTACTGGTCTTTCTCGGACTGACTTATCTCACTTAGCATTACACTCTTTTGATCAGGGGTAGTCAACCTTTTTATACCTACCGCCCACATTCGTATCTCTGTTAGTAGTAAAGTTTTCTAACTGCCCACTAGTTCCACAGTAATGGTGATTTATAAACTAGGGAAGTAACTTTATAAAATTTATAAAGTAGAGTTACAGCAAGTGAAAGCATATAATAATAATTACTTACCAAGTACTTTATGTCGGATTTTCACTAAGTTTTTATAAAACAACTTACTATAGTTAAATCTATCTTTTTATTTATATTTTGGTTGCTCCACTACCGCCCACCCTGAAAACTGGAACATCCACTAGTGGGCGGTAGGGACCAGGTTGACTATCACTGTTCTAGATCCATCTATGCTGTAACAAATGACAGGATGGATTTTATTCTTTCTTATGGCCAAGTAATATTTCACAGCTTTTAGATCTACTGGTCTATTCATGGGCACTTGGGCTGCTTCCATATCTTGGTTACAGTAAATAACACTGTAGCGAACATGAACATAACATCTATTCTTTCAAATTTGTGTTTTGAATTTCTTCAGATACATACCCAGCAGTGCAATTGCTAGGTTATAAGTCAGTTCCATTTATAATTTTTTAATTAAATTGATTCAGAGAACTTTGATTAATAAGATTTGTAGGATTCAGGTGTTTAATTCTATGATGCATCATCTGTATACTTCATTGTGAGCCCACCACCCAAAGTGGAACCTTCTCTGTCACCATGTATTTCATTCCCTTCACCCTTTACTACCTTCCACCCCCCCCTTCTCGCTGATAACCACCATTCTATTGTCTGTATGTATGAGTTTTTGTATTTTGTTTTACTTGTTTGTTCATTTATTGCTTTCAGTTTTATGTCCCACATATAACTGAAATCATATATTCTTGACTTTTCCTTTCTGACTTATTTTGCTTAGATTCTCATGATTCATCCATGTCATTGCTAATGGCAGTATTGCTTCTTATGACTGAGTAATGTTCCAATGTATATGTGTACTACATCTTTTTTATCCAATCTATCAAAGGCCACTTGGGTTGTTTCCAGGTGTTGGCCACCGTAAATAATACTACAATGAACATAGAGTATATATATCTTGGGAATAAATGTTTTTAAATTTTTCAGGTAGATACCCAGAAGAGGAGCTGTTGGCCCAAAGATCAACTCTATTGTGAATTTTTTTTTTTTTTTAGGTAACTTCATCCTGTTTTCCTCAGTGGCTGCACCAATTTGCGTTCTCACGAACAATGCAGGAGAGTTCCTTTTCTCCACATCTTCGCCAACACTTGTTTGTGAATTTATTCATGATAGCCCTCTGACAGGTGTGAGGGAATATCTTATTGTGGTTTTAGCTTGCATTTCTCTGATGACTAGTGATGTTAGATATTGTCTCATATACCTACTGTCCCTCTGTAGGTCTTCTCTGGAGAAGTATATATTCAGGTCTTCTCTCCACTTTTTAATTGTTTTTATTTTTATTTTTTTCTGATGTTGAGTTGGTCTGAGTTCTTTATACATTTTGGATATTAACCCTTTTTTAGATGTATGATTGACCAATTTCTTCCTCCATTCAGTAAGTTGTCTTTCTTATTTTTTTATAATTTCCTTTGCTATACAAAACCTTTAAGTTTGATGTAGATCCATTTGTTTATTTTTTTCTTTGTTCTCCTTGGTCTCGGACATATATCAGAAAAAATATTGCTGGAAGAAATGTCAGAGATTTTACTGCCTATATTTTCTTCTAGGTGCCGGCCATGACTTTCTGCATGTTGTCTGTCTCTTGTATGCTAATCTAATTCTAACTCATTTCTTTTCTGAAGTCAAAGTTTAATTTTCTGCCATGGAAGTAGTAGACTTGATAAGTGCACAACTGTATAGTGAACATTGTAAACATCCTCAAACATTGCTTTACATCTTTAAAAATGTTCTCAGTAACAAAGCATTGTAAAATAAAATATTTCTGCTACGCATATTTTCATTATTTACTATCCTAATCATTATTTAAATCATTGTTATTTGCCAGATAAGCAGACAGAGAGAGAACAACATGAAAAAAGGACTATTCCATTTACACATTCTGGCAAATAATAATCAGTTGTTTTACACATGAAACACTAAATTTGAGCTTCATTATTTGAGGTTAATATTTCGGATACATTAGGATACAAAAAGAAGAAACAAAAACTGAATGGGCTAAGTGAATTATTTGAAAGCTAAGTTTTAAGGTGACTGTCAGAGAATATACTGCAATGAAGCATCCATACTATATTGGCAAAGTTTGTTATTTTTCAGTTGTTGGTTTAAATTAGTTTGTGGTAATTGTGTAGAAGTCCCATATACCTTTCAAATAAAGCTTTTGCCTTTCTTTGTAATTATCTGCACATGAAATCTGTTATCTTGTTCAAATCATGAAACCCATATTTTTGAAACATATGAAGCGTATTCCCATTTTTTTTCCTAAGAAAAATGTCATTTCTAAACATTAGCTTTTATTTCATTTATACAGGTGGAGTACCTATTATCTTTGTCACAGTAAATATGTTTACACCAATAAGCTTAAACTATTTCTAATTCAGTAGTACACAGGGAATTTAGACTTTAGAGCAAAGGCAAAGAGCATTCAGTGTATCTTGCCACAAATTTGTTCAGGTGGAACAGGATTGGGTGACATACCAGTCAGGCAGCAGGCATGGTGTGACAGCTTACAGATAGACAATGAAATGGAACTTTGAGCAGCTGTATTCTATTTTATCCTGCAATTAAAGCTGTTAAGACAAAAGAAAATTATCTTCTCTTCTACCTTCTTGTTTCAGGGCTGTCTCTCCACGTTGTCTTACCAAAGCCTGACATATTATATTTTCATTGTGACAAAACATAACTGATGGCATAGTATATGCTTTTATGAAACACCGTGTTTATTATTGGAAATGTTCAAATACTTATTCTGAATAATACTGAAGATCATGACAGTATGCCTTAAGTGTTCTCAGTGGCAAAATAAGTCATTTTGAATACTTTCTAATTCCTCAATAGTTGAGATTTCTAGTCTCTTCCCGAAAACTAAGCATGAAAGAAAAAAGCCACAATAAGTCAAACTATGGACAACATTCAGAAGCCACTTATATCTTTATGAAAGTTAGAGTGTAAAAACCTGGGGTTAAATGTCATAGACTTAAATCACTCCACCCCTCTGAGTATACATATGTGTACATTACTCTTCTATGTCCTGTTAACATAAAATATTAGAAAAACTACATGTCGTTCTATATTGAGTTCAATGATGAGAGCTTTTGGAATTAAGCATTTCCCACTCATTAAAAAATATAGTTTAAGATGAAGGAAAAAGATAATACACACAGATCCTGCATTCTAAACAGAGTTGGGTTCAAATTCTGGCTCTGGTATTTACCAGCTGAATGACTTGATTCAAAATAAGAATATCAATGTTAGCTTTTGGACTAGTTTGTCCCCAACTATCCCAAGTGCTAAGATTTCCTAGAGTAGCAGATGAGACAATGTAACATATTGAAATTTATCAGTGGAGTATTTGAGTTCAATTAACATATGGAGCAGATTCTTGAATAACCACTTTAAAGAAGACCAAACTCACAGTAGACATATTTATCTAAAATGTAGCTTAACAGTCCCTTCAACTTCAAAAGTACTTAAGAGAAATAGGTCACACCTTTTTACAACTTCAGTGTTTATATTGATAAAATATAGTTTAAAATAAGAAAATAAACAGTTTTGATACACAAAAGTAGAGTGAACAATTTACAAACAAGTGAAATAATAGCTTTTATTTTTAACCTCACTTCTAACCATTCGGATATTTAGCAGGATATGTTACCAGTCCTATGATGAATATGACACCAACCCCGCCTGCCACGTCCAGCCAGGTCTGCTAGAGTCATGACTCACCCTGGAAGCTGCTGATTTATAGGATAAGTCACAGCCCCTAAAAATAGCATTTCTTTTAAGGAAGGCTATCCTAAATAACTACTATTTTATTAAACAATTATATTATTTTTATCCATTCCTTGTTCAAAAGGGCCTCAGACAATTTTGAACGATATAATTTTGAACTGTGAAAGATACCCAATCTCAACTTTATCTTCCAGAACTGAATTTAATAAAATAAAAATTACCCGTTATCTCATAGATATTTTTGAATCATGCACAGAGGTTTATAGAGCTGTCACTCTCTCACACAAAACTGATGTGACTGCCTTTGTCAAGGACAAAACCATACAGTTTCCCCATCTCCTTCCTCTACCAAGATGTTTATTCTCGACAGGAAAGCAGGAAACTTGTGGCTGGCCTTTTTCAATGGGGCCACTCCTATTGACTCTGGGCTGATTAGATACTTCAGGAATCACCTCACAGATGTCCTTATATAGAAATGTCTTTCTTTTCTTTCTCCAAAATAACTATTTCCTTTTTTACTAATCAAAGTAAATTTTCCTCAAGGTATGGGGCAATTGACTCTCTTTCCTGGACTGAAGGCGAAAGAGACAAACAAGAAAATAAACAGAAACAACAACATCAACAGATGTTTCCAAACCTTTGTCCAGGTCTTTGAGTAGATAAAGTTGTCTTTATTCTTCCATTGGAACATTGTGTCTCTGTTTTTTGACAAGGTCATGAAATAAGTCCTGTTTATTTATATGTCAGTAGACACCTGGACTGAGCTGGAAGCCATAGTAAATAAAAGATAATTCACAATCTGCAAAGCAATGTAAAATCCTGTCTTCATTGCAGATCCAAGGTGTGATTATTGTAGACGATGTTGATTTCAGGTCATTGTTTCTTTTCAGCGATATCATTTGAACATCCATGCAGTTTGAAATGAGTGTTGAATGTGCATGCACACAGAAATATTTGCTATCTATGTCCTCTTTCATTCAGTGATTTGTCTCCTAGTGACCCGAAAAAAGATGGCTACAGAAAGAGTACAAAGGCGCATATTCATTTAAAACAAAGAGATCTCAAAGGAGACAAGCAGCAATGTTCAAACTCACAGCTGATGTCTTCTACATATGATTTCCTAGAATGAATAACTCAGGGCTTGGGAAATGTACTGAAGAAGGACCCTATCCTCGGAAGCAGAAGGGGGGTGCATTCTCATTCTCCAGCTGATGGAATGGTGGAAGTCGGGACATTGGGATTGAGAAGCAAAGCTTAAGAGCTGTCATTAAGAGGACTTGGAGCAAGGGTTTCTTCTTATTTCCTCCCATTTTCTTTCAACTCAAGCAACAATCATATTTACAGTGCGAATTTAAGTGTTTTTTGTCCAAATCATATTTTCTCCCACTTTTCAGTAAAGGGCATTACCCACACAAAACATTAAGTTGGAGGGAATTTGAGGGAAGAGGAAGTAAAGGCTTGTGTGGTAAACATCAGCCTTTTAATAAGGTCCAGAAAGTAATTAATTATGAAATTCCAGGTGATGGTCAGAAATAAAGTCAAGCTGAGGCAGCCCTATGAGTGGCAGGAAAAATGGGTAACTAAAAGTGAGTGCAGTGTATACAAAACCATGCAGAAAATGAGCCTGCATTTACTAACTATACTAGCACCTGGTAAGGGAAGCAGATGCATTTTTCCTTACAGATGCATTTTATTTATTATTATTTTTATTCTTTTCAACTTTCTTAAAGTATGATTGACAACTAAAGTTGCACATATTTAAAGTCTACAACCAGATGACATGATACCATGCATACATTGTGAAATGATTACCACAATGAAGTTAGTTAATGTGTGGATCACCTCACACCAAGCTACCTATGTTGCGCTGTGCGTAGGTGTGGTGAGAACACAAGCTCTTCTCTCAGCTTTTACAAGTATACAAGTAGATAATACAGCATTATTAAGTGCAATCACCTTGCCGTCCATAGATCCCTAGTGCTATCATGTTACAGTAATAACTGAAAGCTTGTGTCCTTTGGCTGACACCTCCCTATTTCTCCCACTTTCCAGATTCTAGCAACCATGGTGCTACTATTTCAATGAGCTCAACTTTTCTTTTTCTAAGATTTCACATATGAGCAAGATTATACAACATTTGCCTTTCTCTCTCTGGCTTATGGCATTTAGCATAGTGCTCTCCAGTTTTATTTATGTTGTTGTAAATGGCAGGATAAAGAAAATCTGATGCATTTCCATGTACCTATTAGTCTATTATTTAGTTAAAGAAAAAGAAAAGTCTAGCCATTTCTTTCTTTTTCTTTTATGAGACAAATGCATGTTTATGCCTATTAGAAAAAATGGTTGTTGCAAATAATTAGGACATAATATCTTTAAACATTTGTGCATAGTCATTGATTCATTAAAATATATGTTTGAAATATATATATTTTAGAAAATGTGTGCCAGTGACTTTTTCTAAGTTTCAGAATTATAATAGTGGATCTAAAATTGAAAATACATTCCTTTTTTAGCTTCTCTGCAAATTGAGTAGGCAAGCAATAAAGAAGCAAACAAAGAAATATAAAATATAATGTGAGGAAGTGACTAGAGATATGAAAAAATATATAACAGCTTAATGAGATAAAGAGATATTAGTCAGTGCTCTTCAGAGAGACATAACCCATAGGATATTCATTATACCACCAAACACGCATGTATATGTGTATGTGTGCATGTATCTATCTGTGAGAGGATATATTTTAAGGAATTGGTTTACATGACTGTGGAGGTAGCAAGTGTAAAATCTGCAAGGAAGGACATCAACCTGGAAATTGTGGCAGAGATTGAAATGACATCTTGAATCTGAAGACAGAAAAAGAATTTCTTCCTTTTTGGAGACCTTATTCTTTTTTCTTAGGGCTTTTGATTGATTAGATGATGCTCATGCATGTTAGAGAGGGCAATTTGCTATACTCAAAGTCTACTTATTTAAATGTTAATCATATCTAAAATACACCTTTACAAAACCATTTAAACTCATTTTTGACCAAGCGCCTAAGCAGTATAGCTTAGCCCAGTTGACACATAAAATTAACAGTCACAACAGGAAATAAGGGATACTTCTCTTAAAGGATAGAACACTTAAAAAGAGACATGAAAAAAAAGTACATCTCTGGCTGGTAGTTCAGTGGATAAAGTGAAAGCCTGGCATAAGGGTGCCCTGGGTTCGATTCCCACTCCCACATCTCATCCTCTTCCCCTCCTACAGCCAGTGGTTCAATTGGTATATGTGGCCTGAGGCACTGAGGATAACTTGGTTGGTCAGAGCAGAGCATCAGCCTCAGACACTAAAAATAGCTTGGTTGATTCAAGCATCGTCCCAAGACAGGCGTTGCCTGGTGGATCCTGGTGGGGGCATATGTGGGAGTCTGTCTCACTATCTCCCTGGATCCTCTCACTTCCAAAAGAAACAAACAAACAATTAAATAATTATTTCTTTTAAGTGAAAAAGTGAGTCCCTATGCTAGAGTGCAGTGAGCCTGGGAGAGAGAAGTGAAGACAGAGAAGCAGTAAGAAGCTATTTGGCCTTTTAAGAACTCTGCTGTTCATTTTCAGGGCAACAGGAAGTCATGTAGAGCTTTGAGCAAATGGCACAATCTGTCTGACTCAATCATTAAGCAGTTCATTTGGGCTGTTATGTGATGAAGAGACTACTGAGGGGCCAAAGTGGAAGCTGGAAGATAAGCTAGAAGTCTACTGACATATTGTGATGATGGACTGGGATGTCCCAGTGACAGTGTGGCTGGTGAGGAGTGGCTGGGTTATGGGCATATTTGGAAAGTAGCAACAGACTTGCTAACATTTGGGGTAAAAGAAATCGAGAAATAAAAAATATATATTCTAAAATTTTGGCCTTAACAGTGAGATAAATAAGATTGTCGTTTTCTCAGATGAGAGGCACTGAGAAGGAGTCTAGGGGAGATAAGATTTCAACTTGGAACATGGTAACTTTAAGGAGCCTCTATATATCCACATTGAGAAATCGTGTGCGGGCAGTTGGATAAAAGAAGGCTTGGGAACAGCAGAGGCAAATGTGGCAGTCATTGAAATATAGAGATATAAAGACTTCCATAGGGGATGAAATCACCTAAGAACTCAAATTACATAAAGAAGATAATAGGGATAAGAAAAGAATACGATATAATTACACATCACTTTTCCTTCTCCATGAAATTTACAAACATCACTGAGGTGCAAAAACTGGGTTTTATTGCAACTACTTTAAATGTATAAATTAATTAGGGTCATTTTGTGTTTTTAAAATTAATTATTTTTCCCCATACAATGTGACCATATTTAAATTGGAACTTAAAATATGAATAGTGTGATTTGTCAGGTGAGGGTTCAGGCAGAACTAGGTGCAGAATTAGGAAGACTGGAAGACACGTTTAGATATGAATTTGTATAATTGTTACAAAAATCTTTATTTGGAAATTATCCCCATTTTACAGGTTTTAAAAAAAAAGCAGTTTGCTTAACATCACATAGCATCTTGTCTGAAATATAAATGTGGACCCAAAGATGATGTTGAAAGGGCTTTCCTTTTGCAGTTCAACACTGCTGACCTCCTGAACTTTATACTATGGCTCTTAATTGCATTATGAAATATTATCAGGCATTTATTTCATTAAACACTCTACTTTCATAAAAACAAGAAACCCTGGGCAAATCAATAAGCACTGTCTACTGCTTTTCTAAATTCTTGATATAAAAGCAGAACTCAGAAACCCACTAGAGTTATTTTACACACAGATTTTATATTTTGTATTCTGAAAACATTAGTGTCCTTCCCTAAAGGGTATGGAAGGACTGCATACCCCCATTATGTGAACATTTTCACCCAATTGTCAGGGACTTTCATAACACACTGTTAACCACATGTTTCTTCCATGTGTTTGATGATGATTCAAAAGAAACAGAGCATATACAATCTAAGGGGACTCAAAAATGGTCTACAGCTTGAGTGACCTAGAAAAAGTTTATAATATCTAACACCAGAATAAACACATTTTTGATTGTCTGTGAACAAATGATTAATAATCATTTAATCATATCTAAGGTAGTATCTTAGAGGCTAGATATGTAAGTTCATTTAATCACATCTAAGTTAGCATCTTAGAGGCTAGACATGTAAGTTTTAATCACCTTTTACTTACTGAATGTGAGGTTGTTTAGAGACATGGAGACATGACAAGGTGTGTTTTAGTGTTCCATTCCTACACAACTCAGGCACACTCAAATATCTTCACCCACTTAAATCAGGTGTTAATTAAACAATGAAACACAACCCAGAGCACCTGAAGGCTGTTACATTCTTTTTTGTGTCTTAATCTTCAGAATCAAAAGGAAAAAAAAGGAAATAAAGAATAATTCAAATTACCATTAAATACAGATTAAAGGCACTACTAAAGAATTAATCATATAGGTGATTACTTCATTTTCTTTTATCTATCTATTTGCATATATGTTGACTCCAAACACATATATAGAAGTAATTTTATTTCCTTTTTGAAAAATTGAACTGGAAACTACATAACATAGAATTAACTATTTAAAAGAGTACAATTCAGTGGCATTTAGAACATTCAATGTTGAGAAGCCACTACCTATATCAACCAAAATGTTTTCATGATTGCAGAAGAAAACCCCATATACATTAAGCAGTCCCAACTTCTTCTAGCCCCTGACAACCACTGATCTATTTTCTGTCTCTGTGAATTCAACTATTCTGAATATTTCATGTAAATGAAATCATCATGCTTGTCCTTTTGTATCTAGAATGTTTCTCCTGGCATAATGTTTTCAAGGTTTTTCCATGTTGTAGCTTGTATAAGTACTTGGTTCTTTTTGACATCTTAAAAATGTTCTATGTATATAACAAATTTTGTCCACTTGTCCAGTGATGGATACTTGGGTTACTGCTTGGTTATTGTGAGTAGCGCTGTTATGAACATTCATGTCTAAGTATTCTACCTGTTGTCTATAGTTTGAAGCATATATCTAGGTATGGAATTGCTAGATCTTGGGGTGTACTTTTAAAATCATATTTATCTTCAATTTTCTGTTAAGCATCTTAATATTTTGGATTTATTAATTTGTGGGAGGAAGTTCAAGAAATTAAAGTGTATATTGAGAAAATATAAATGATTTTCTTCTGTTACACAGACTTTCTATGACAGCTTCAACACTGAGGAGAGAGAGGTGATTCAGCCACTGTTCCGAAGCGGTACAGGACAAATTGACTTTCACAGGGGCCAGGGCTGGCAGTGGAAGTTGTGCTCCAACAGCTCCACTACTTTGGGTTAAAGAATACAGTTAGTAAAGAGATACAGATAGAATGAGATTGCCACCAATAGAACACTTGAAGGCTTCACATGACATAAGATGTAAAAATAAGAAGTACATAACTTATAAAGGCAAGGAAACATAAAACAACAATACTATCTTTACTAGTTAGTGACAAGAACGGACTCACCCAAGCGATTAGGACATGGAGAAGGGAGGCCAGAATGACAGTCGAGACCTGTCTTTGATATTTTGGTAGCTAGTCCTTGACTAGATCTTTTTTAAATTTATTTATTTATTTATTTATTTGTTTGTTTATTTATTTATTTATTCTTTTTAGAGAAGAGAGACAGAGAGAAAGAGAGAGAGAGAGAAGGGGGGAGGAGCAGGAAGCATCAACTCCCACACATGCCTTGACTGGGCAAGCCCAGGGTTTTGAACCGGCGACTTCAGTGTTCCAGGTCGACGCTTGATCCACTGCGCCACCACAGGTCAGGCCTCGACTAGATTTTACTGGATGAATTTTTCCTACTTTAACTTTTCTTTTGGTCTATATATTTAAGATTCAGGTGCTAAGATATATTAACATTAACATAGGTTTGTTTCAAAGAGGCAACGACAAAAGGTGCCAAGCGTTAGGAAGAATTGTGCTGATGGGCGAGCTTAGCAGCTTAGAAATACCCGAGGAAGGAAAAGAGGAGCGAAAAGCGCTATGGTTGACAGCAGTAGTCCCATAGATTTCTACATCTTTGTAAATACTGACAATCATAGTACTATGTGTATGTGTAGCAACATGCTACAACCAATGCCTTCTTCTACTATGCATGCAGGTATCTTTTCCAATAAATTCAAACACTGCAAATCTAAAGCAATATTTTTGCCCATTCAGTTATTAAGAATTCTAAATTAAAGTATAACAAAAGTGTGGAGATTTTAAAATTAAGTTATAAGATTATAAAATATGGTTATGTACAATTGCCAAAGAATATTTAATTATTAGCAAAATAATTTTAAATGTATAACTACAAACCTAGTTCCATGTTTATAAGGACACAGCTACAAATGCACAAACATTAACTATCAACATGCTCTGTTCACTCTATAGAGAAAGCTGTCTGTGGCGAATGGTTATGGCTTAATTATATAGGAAGATTGATGTAAACACTCAGGAAGAGTGAAACATTGAGAAGTTTGTGTGACAGCAAACTCAGAAACACAATATTATGAAAGAGCATGCATAGTCTGAAGACATGAACACAGAAACAGTTTAGCTACAATGTATTTAATATACTAGACAGGATTGTTTTGACCAGTAAGGTTCATTCTCATCTATTCATAATAATAAATGTTGGAACCAGGTTGATAAAATGCACTGGTAATTAAAAAGATTAAATTGATTAAAAAGATTAATATGGCCAAAATTTAAAACCATTTTTATCATTGAGCCTATATATCAAAAGTACTAAGAACACCTAACAACTGTATAAAGTTTTTGTTTTGTTTTATTCCTAGCCTTTAGTCCCATATCTGACAAAGTACTGATGGTAGAGAAAAGAGAAGAGAATAGGAAAATATCACAATTTGTAAGCTGGTTCTCATTTCAGGAAAAAGCAATGGCTGATGCTAATGACTATATTCCTTTGAGTAATTTTTCATTGTATGTATGTGCAGAATGCCTAAACAAGGACAAAAAAGTAAGATATCATTCTGATTAATACTGTACATATATATTAATATATATATATATAAAGTTGTTAAAAAGAGTTTAATCAAAACAGTGCATTTCTGAATTATTTTCCATTTAATTTACTGCAGAATTTCCAATTCAAAGCAGCTAATTCTGTAGTAACTTCCATATTGCCTGACTCAGTTTACTGTCATCCAACTTAATTGTTAGCAACCTTGGATTTGTATGTGGAATAGGTGCTGTGTTTGCATACAAGTGCAGAAATACAAGACGACACAAGCGTGGACAGCAGACAGATTGAGATCACATGTTAATGTGGTGGGCAGTTTGACAGACATGAGCAGAGTCAGGACTATAGGCCAGGCACAGAAGGCCACCAAGGATGAAAGCTCTGTGTGCCTAGCAATGAGCAAAACTGGGAAAAACAAAGTCCTCGCCCCCAGCTGCCCTTTCTTCCCTTAGCTGGACATGCAGTCTATCACTGGTCATGGAATTGGGCCCTCCCTTGGTCTTTCCTCCCATCACATATCACTAGTTTCAGACCGTCTTAGAAGAGGAACAAATAAGAAAGCCAGAGAATAGCCTTAAACCTTAACCCTTGAGATACTATCTGGGCCTAAGTTGTGTTTCAGCTCCAGGACCAGAAAAGCAGCAAAACCAGACAACAGAGAGCCACTGCTGACCTCAGGACCAACTGCATTGACTAACATCCCTTCTGTGGCACCAACGAATAAGTGGAGAACAGGACCCTTACTGAACACACCTGAAGAACGTATGAATATTCTTTTGAGATCCTGTCTTGGAACCTCCCCTAAAATCCTCACCCTGATAATCCCTTAGGATGGAGGTCCCAATGTGCTCTCCCTTCCAAGAGTACAGGGAGCCTTTTCCTCCCCCTTCTCCTCCTCTTCTTCCCTCCAGGCCTCTTTTCCTTGCCTCTCTCTTTCTCCTAAGCTCCAAAGGACCCCAGGAGATTTGCACCTTAGAAAGCAGTGGGAAGCATCCTGGGCTAACTCCCTGTTTCCAAGGTCCCTTTTCCTCTTTCTTCCTGCATGGCTAATTAATTCTTCCTTTAGTTGCTGCATTTTGTCTCTTGATTGAATTCTTTCTCTCAAGCCAGACAAGAATCGAGGTCTTGCTGCTTCCCTATACCATTGATACTGCTGATACGTATCTCACACGGCTGTATACTGCTCGTGCCTATAACTTCATTTGGATTAACCTTCGCTGGTGACTTCGTGAATTAATGATCTATTTACAATTTATCTATAAATCATATATTTATAAATTGTTCATAATTTAAATAGGGTATATGCTCTATTCAATCTTCTCTTCTTTATTATACTCAATCAATTGATTTTAAGGTTTTAAAGACACTAAATCAAAATATAGACTGCAGAGCACAAGCCAGAGGGTACGCAAATGACACACACACACATGCAATTGCATTCCCAGCTCTTCACTTAAATCTGACAGTTCCAGTCTGTAACTCTCATTCTGGAACTTGCTAGGTAGAATGACAGCTGCTCACAGTAATTTTCCCCGCAGCCCACGACTAGGGCAATAACCCCTTGGCAGCCTTCCTGCTATTCAGGTTTCAGGGTGCTGAGTCACAGATGACTGCCCTAAGGCTGTGAAAAGACCTCCCACATCCTGCTACACCTGGATTGCACTGTGCAGGGACCCCCTGCTGCACGCAGACCCCCAGTGTCCACTGACCAATGACACCTACAGCCAGCCCTGCTGAGCGCCCCTTGCAGTAGGCTCTCCTAGAAATGAAGCCCCCGCCTTGCACCTGGGGCTGACGCCATTTTGGTCTCAGCCCATCTGCTTGCAGATATCTTAATAACTTTTATTTTCTCCTTACACCCTGGTGGGCCTGATTCCTCCTGGCATCTGACCTCTTCATATTCGGGTTTCTGTATTTTTATATTAAAAATCACCAAAAATTTCTGTCCTTCCTCAAAGAATAACTTTAACAGAGGGCTATATTAGGTTAGAAAGAGTGTATCTGTGACATTTTTCACAGTCCTGAATAAATCGTTTAAGCCCTACAAAACAATTCTTGAGCTTAGTCTAGTGCTTTCCTTGGGCAAAATGTAAACATTCCTGTCTTTGAGGAAAATGATAAACATTTTGCTTTGTCTTTAATCCTGCATAACAGTAGACTTTCAAATCAGGAAAGCAACACAGACTTACAGTGAACCAAGGAAAGAGGACAATTGACTCCGCAGAGAACTCTGCCTAGTGTCGGACACTGATCTGCAGTTGAATCAACAGCACCATGAAATCCCACTGAGAAACGCGTCAGGACTGAGAAGACCATCACTTCTGACGTTCTTTTAACTGTTGTTAAAGAAGAAGATCCATCTCTCAGCCTTGAGAAAAACAGATAATTTCTTCAGAAAAAGAAGGAAGTGGATGGTAAAAGAGAATGTAACATTTTAAGAACAACAAATAGCTGATGCTAGAAAAGGAAACTAGCAAAAGTTGGTGTTTTAATAGAGCAAGTAGAAAAAAAATAAACCTTTAATCAGCAGCCCAGGATGCTCACAGATAATCAAGGCAAATTATATACAATTGTTTTATTTTTGAAATGCTCATTTCAGTTTGAGGTATGTCTTAATGTGTGCATTTTGAGATTCTTTAAAAAACACTGGCCTTTCTCTTCCTCTTCCACGCCAAACTGTTTCTCGCTTTAAGGCCCATGGCCTATAATGCCTTTAGCTTTGCTTTGTCAGTCGCTTCTTGTCATTTAGATCTCAGTTAATCGTGGTCATCTGAACAAAAGTAGTCACCAGCTACCCTCTTCCTGAATTTACCCGACTGGCATCTCTATCTAGCTCTTGTCCTTGTCTCATTGCTGCTATCATATTTCTAGCACCTCCCACTTAAGAGGAGACACTCTGGGAGCAAGGAATGTGTCCTTGTGTTTTCTCACTCTAAACGTGGCTGGTATATGATCAGTACTCAGCAGACATTTAATGAATGTATTAAAAAAAAAAGCTTGAAGTATTACTAATAATCACAGTATCAGAAAGTAGCAAAATACATCCACAGGGTTCTCTTCCTTCTCCTCCTATGCTTCTTCTTTGTTTCCATTCTTTCAGTAGTCATTTACTTCTGTGCTCCAAACTCGTTCCTGAGAATATTTTCTTACAATTTGGCTCTTCACTGTATAAAATTATAGACTCTTCCCCTAAGATTTAAATTTTCAGGAATCATGCTTCTCTCCTGCCATTAACACACACACACATTCCCTCAAGTTTTTGTAGCCGATATAGAATCTTTTCTAACTAATCTCTGCCTTTCCTCCCTTTCACCCTTCCTTCCCACCCTCCTTGCTTTCTTTTATTACTATCACTCTTCCTTTTGATTTTTTTTTATAGAATTCAGGTTGATTCTCCCTAGACAAACATCATCTGTGCTTTTAACTCATTGCTTACTACCTCCCTAGCTATTTTAATCACTACAATCCTACTATTATCTATCTATCTATCTATCTATCTATCTAACTATCTATCTATTCTATCTATCTGTTCTATCTATCTATTCTATGTATCATATATCTAGATATCTATGTATCTATCTATCTGTCATCTCTCTTTTGTGGGTGACAGAGACAGAAAGAGAATCAGAGAGAATGATAGATAGGGACAGACAGGCAGAATTGGAGAGAGATGAGAAGAATCAATTCTTCATTGCAGCTCCTTAGTTGTTCATTGATTGCTTTTTCCTATGTGCCTTGACTGGGGGTTGGGGGACTCCAGCAGAGCAAGTGACCTCTTTCTCAAGCCAGAGACCTTGGGCTTCAAGCCAGTGACCTTAGGGCCCAAGCCAGTGACTATGAGGTCATGTATATAATCCCATGCTCAAGCCAGCGACCCCACAGCTCAAGCTGGTGAACCTACACTCAAACTAAATGAGCATGCACTCAAGCCGGTGACCTTGGGTTTTGAACCTGGGTCCTCCGCATCCCAGTCTGACACTCTATCCACTGTGCCACCACATGGTCAGGCTCTATCGTTATCTCTTTCTCCCTCTATCCCTCTGGGGTTCTCAAAAAAATCAAATCAAATCCAAATATCAGCAGTGAATCAAACATAATTTATGTCAACCTCACATCTCTTCTTGTTTCCTTCCAAATTTCTCCCTCTCTCACTCCATCTGCTCTCTTCTTTATCTTTTTATTTTCCAATCTACCACTCACTTCTCAATACACTATTTTTCCTACCACATCACACCAGAAATATATCTTTGCCCAAATTACCAAAAATCTCTCCATCGTTTTACTCAATGGAAATTTCTTAGTCTTTCTTCTAATGACCCAATAGCAACATTTGACATTCTCCTCTCCTGCTGCTCTGGTTATCAAATTTTCTCTGGCTGAAATTCTCCATCTTTATATGTGATCTTTTCCTCTGGTTAAGCTTTCTTCTTGGTACTTATCTCTTCTCATCTTAAATACTTTTATTTTATAGGTTCATCTAGTCCCAAGACTTCATTTCCAACATATTTTTATGCCCTAAATATCTATTTTTTCACCAGTTTATTATCTTGAAAGTTACAGACATATATAGTATAATCAATTATTTTCTGGGAAGCCTAGCATTCCTGAAAGCGTCATGACTCCTCTCTTTTCTCATCTATTAATACTTATCCACTCATGCTGTTAATGTAACTTCATGTAAATCTCTTACAGTTTACCTTTTCTGTCCTTTTCAAGAATCATTTGATAATCTTCCAAATTTCTTCTGTTTCTAGTCTCTCCTCATCCTGAGTTTTAATTATGTATAAAATAATCTCTTAAAAATGACAATATCACCATTTTACTTTCCTGCTTGCAATTCTTTAAAATTTCTTGAGGATAATTTCTATATTGTTCCTTGTGTCTGAAGTTTTGTATAATAGTGCAATTCTGTTCCAATAATTTTACTTGTAGTTATTTCTTTGAGTTAAGTATTAAAATGTGGAAAAATTCTAATTTATTAAACAATAATGTTTCACACGTTTTCCTTTTATTATGAAATAAAGTGAATGCACTTAATTGGTATTGTGCAATCATTATTATTTGAACATAAAAAAACCCTTTAAGACATGGCTCATAAACCAAATAGATCTCATATTTGCTGTTCATAAAATAAATATATTGTTGTCAAAGCATGAAATGTAGTAATTTTGTACATTTTGTTTTTAAGAATAATAAATAATAAGTATCATTTTGAGGTTCAGAACACTAATAAATAACAGAAAAATGCGCCATCCTTTAGAATTTGCCCTCACATATTTATTTTGATTTTCTAATATTTGAGAAGATTCTCACTGATCCTTGCCAAATGTCATCATAAGACATTTCAAAGATATGAGTTCTCATTACCACATAACCAGAGATTTTTTCTGAGTAAACATTTTTTTTTGAAAAATGTTTGTTAGAAAATCTGTGCAAAAAATACTCATAAAGGATGTGAGTTCTGTCTAAGCCCCCAATGCAAATCAAAATGGTCATAACTCAGATTACCTTAGTTTTATATACAAAGGGGAAAAAAACTCTCCATAGAAGCATAAATTGTTAACCTGGGAAGGGACATAACACCATTCCAAATTAACTAATCTTTTAGAATCACTTAAGAGCAACCTACATAAGATCTAGAATCTGGGTAAATATTTCTCACTGGAAATAAATTACTGGAGGGAGTGACAACATTATCTATTTATTTGATAACTCCCGTGGCTACAAAGTCCTTTCCAATAAAAACTACAACAATTCATACAACACTTTTAAGTTCACAAAACACATTCCTATTATGCCACTTGATGCTCCCTTCAGCTCCATGTGATAACATACACAGGCTCTTATTTTGCAGTTTTATAATTAACAGGGAGGAGATAAAATGAGACAATAACTTGCCCCAAATTATGTAGCTGGACAGAGAGAGCTAAAGCTTGTACCAAATCATATGAGTGCCATCTTAAATGCTTCCCACTTTCATATTTTAGCCCAGTAAACGTGTATGGAATTGTATATAGCAAACCAGTATGAAAGTGGAATTTCGTGTGGAATTTTCTTTCTAAACATTTTTATTTCAACTCTGACATCAGCCCTTAACTTTGAAAAGCACTTTAGAAAAAGAGAGATATGTAACTTTTAGTAAGAAAAATAGGTGATACCCATTTTTCAAAGCAGACTCAAAAGACTCCTGAAGTCAGTTAAAGCAACATAAGTGGTGAAGACCTTTGCAAGTTTCATGGAAAGGCTACTGGTATATTCTTTTCTAATAAAACAATGATTAGGAAATACGGAACAAAGAGCAAAGAGGATGGAAAGCTAATCAAACAGGGCCCTGTAGAAAGACATGAGTGGTGAAGAATGTACCTAGTTATTAGGTCACAGAGTTTTATAATCAATATGTTAGTAAAACTTCCTGTAGAATAAGAACATTTCTCTTTTATCCTTATTTTCTTTCTTTTGATTGTCACTTAGAAAAAAAGAGATTTTTTTAAAATTTCTTTTTATTTATTTGTTTTAGAGAGGAGACACACACACAGAGAGAGAGAGAGAGAGAGAGAGAGAGAGAGAGAGAGAAAGGGGGGAGGAGCTAGAAGCATCAACTCCCACATGTGCCTTGACCAGACCAGTGCAGCGTTTTGAACTGGCGACCTCAGTGTTCCCAGGTTGAGGCTTTATCCACTGCGCCACCACAGGTCAGGTTTTTTTTTTTTTTTTAATTTCTTTTTATTGAAAAAAAGAGATTTTTTGCTAGTCCATAGAGATATACCAAATAAAGTACTATCTGACACTTGAAATGATAAGTTAGAAACACAAAAAATATTGTGTATAATAAGTCAGCGTAAGTATAAATTAGATAACCTAATCAAATTGTCTACTTTCTCAGTACTTCAAGAATTTTAGGATGTGATTATGTTAAAGGTTTTAAGAAATTTAACCTCTGCCTATCAGAAAACGAAAATTCACTAATATCAACTTTCCTGGGGGGGGGGGAAGAAATGTTTGGTTTTATTTATTTATTTATTATAAATTAATTAACTTTATTGAGTTGACATTGATTCACAAAACCGTACAGATTTCAAGTGTACAACTCCATAAAACACCCTGTGCACGTGACATTGCGCGCCCTCCACCCTAAACAAAGTCTCTTCCCACCCCCATTCTCCTTCATTCTGTCCACCTCTACCTACTCCTCACCCCACTTTCCCTCTAGCTGCCGCCACACTGTTGACTGTGTCTATGTATTATGTATATATGTATTATGTATGGCTGTTGCTACACTCAAACTTTCCATGATACAATGAAAACTCCTTGCTTAATGATTAGATTCCTCTTGACTGTGAGCTCACTGAGAGTAAGGACTGAATGCAGTTACCATGTAATATGGTAACCAGTCACTGATACACAGAGGATACTCCAATAGGTATTTCTGAATGAGAATAAGTTTAAGTGTGTGATGTAAATTTTGACTTTTTGGTAGAGATGATATGGATTCTGAATATGGTAGTTCCAGATCCAGTCTATGTATTATTGGTAAGACATATGACTTGTACAAAGAAGGAATAATAATTTTTCTAATTAATAAGGAGAGTTAACATGTTTACTGATAGGAAACAGAATATTCAAAAATAATATATTCTATAGAATTTGATAACATTATGAAATCACATGTTTTAGCAATTGTCTCTAAAAACAATTTTAAAGTATCTTTGTCTATACAGGGCCATTAACCCTATAGTTCCTGTCTCCATTAGCTGTTGTAAATTTACTTTTTAAGCAGCCAACAAAGGTGTGTCAGATATAGCATGAAAATAACTTTAGAACAAAAACGTAAGTTTTCATTAATTCCCTAAGTGACATTTACCATTTTGAATACTGATAATTTGTTTAACAAAAATATGAATTTGAGGATGTTTGAAACATGAATTATTCTTAAAAATATTGCATGGCCTGACCTGTGGTGGCGCAGTGGATAAAGCGTCGACCTGGGAACACTGAGGTCACCAGTTCAAAACCCTACACTGGTCTGGTCAAGGCACCTATGGGAGTTGATGCTTCCAGCTCCTCCCCCCTTTCTCTCTCTCTCTCACTCTGTGTCTCCTCTCTAAAATGAATAAATTTAAAAAAAGAAATTAAAAAATATTGCATGAAGTAACTGAGTTTGTGATAAATTCTACATAAAATTCAGCTAACCTAATTTTGCAAAGTGCTTGAAATAATAAAGATATTAACAATTCTTTAATTAAAGGATAAAGTTGCCATAATACCCAAGGCAATATGCTAATGAAGGCAGGTGCAATGTAAGATAACCCATAAGCTTCATAATTTCTTGGATAATAGTCAGTGATTCACTTTAATGTGCTTATTAAGCAATATGAAAAATTGAGTCAAATTAGACAGTGAGATAAAGTTGTTCACATATGACATGGCTTGCCATGGAGACAATCAAAGTGACATTTCTTAACCTAGGTCTCTGGAGATAAGATACTTGGCATCAAATTAGTCAGTTACCTAACCTTTTGGAAAATCTATGACTGTGATAAGTAAAAGAAAATTGCATGAAAATGGGCAATTATGATATAAAGTAAAATGGTCGGGGACAGATTTTCCGCCTTAACGGTAAATTGAAACTATGCCTTGTTGCATAAATGAGGGTTTAGTAAAAGGGCACTTACGGCTATTTGCATAATATAATGTACCTATCTCATAGTCATGATGACTGTTCTGTATGGCCGTAATAAACTCTAACATTCATGGAATAACAAGTCCTCAGAGGGCCATTGTTAGATTCTAAATAATTGAGAGTCTCAATCATATTTTTGTCAGCTTTTCTGAAATGTAACTATTTAATTTTTTCATGAAGAAGACATTTATTTTACTATATAAAGATGACAGAAAATAAAAACATACCTACCCAGAGTAATTCTGTGGTGGCTATTAATTGGGGTCACAATCAGGGAAACTTGAACATAGTTGTTTTAGGGGCTTACTGGGCAACATCCATCTGAGACGTGGCATTTACTTCCCAAGTGCCACTGTTCCAAGCTGACTTCTTTTATGTGGTTACTAAATTTAGCTCAAGTTGGTGGGCCTTAAATAAATGTGATTGGTGCAATCAGTTCAAATTTGGGTGACTTACATGTTAGAAATATTCTCTTCTGATTGGCTTCTCAATACATATGTTTAAATGACTGGGGGCCCCACTAATGAAGACGTTTCTAAATTCAGTATGAGTCAGGTTCCTAAATAGAGTTGACTGCCTGTAAAGAGGACCTGATAGTGTCATGTTTGAAAACCACGAGACACCCAGGTGGTCTCCCAGACCAAGGTGACCTTGCCAAGAACAGAAACTGTTTGCATTCGGCTGGATGAAGAAAGATTCACCCTCTTGGGCAGCCTCAGGTTGCTGGAATCATCATCCTATTTCCCCTATTTCCCTGCTCTCTCAGGCCAATCACTTCCATGCTCTTGACTTATTTTTCTCAGTAGTTCTCACTAAACACCATCGGAATCATCTGTTGGGCTTGTTATCGCTCAGATCGCTGGGTCCAAGCTACAGAGTCTTTGGTTCAAGAACTGAGGTGGTACCCAAGAATTTGCATTTCCAAAGAGCTCTCAGATGATGCTAATGTAGACTTTGCTCTTCCCTGGCTAAACTGAAATAGCCTTTGATTCATTCCTATTCATATATCATTCATTAAATTATATCAAGATATAGATACATTTGTAATGAATGTCCTTAACCAGGCACTCTGTAAGAGACATTAAAAGAAATCAACAGCTCTTAGAGTCTTCTCCTATTCCAGTTGTCTTATGCCTTCCTGTTGTTTTAAACTCCCAACACACCGATGCCTCCCTCCAGACCCTCTACTCCCTAGAAGAAATTCAATTTCAAAAATGTTCCTTTACACAATTCTTCATTGCTTTCATACAATTTCCATTTACTAAATGCAGGTGATCTCATTTATGTGGCATAAAGAAAGCAATCTACTTAAACTAATACGTACTAATGCTTGAGACTTGGTTTGAATGTTCACATTTTAGAAAAAGATGCCTCTTAGCCAACATCAATTTCAAAACCCATGACAACACAAAGTGAAAACTGTCAGGTGGCTGAGATGTGTTTTTTTTCCCTCATATCTCCTATCTTTGGACACATCTAGTCAACAATGCAAATGATTCATCTAGATACAGAGCACTGGGCAAAATGAATTGGATTGAAGCTACATGAGATATTTAATAGCTTTGTAGAAACCTGATACAATTTCTGTTTTAAATAACGGGTTTGTATATTTCCTTAACCAAAAATTGAAAAGTCATAAAACCCTGTGATAACCAATAAATCTGCCCAAATACCTGTTTTTATTGAAAATGTTCCAATAGAATATTTCTGTTTTATAAGGTGCAAGTATTATCCCTTACACAGACAAGAGAGTCCACGGTTCAGTTAATTATATTATAGTGTTCCCGTCAGAGGTGTACATAAGGAAACCCAGAAACAGAAATGTGAGAAAGCCCGAGGACACCCAGGCCTCTGTCATCCAGAGGCAGCCAGCACAACTGAGCTTCAAAATGCTTTCTCAGTGTAAAGCAATTTTAGTAACGGACACAGTCAGAACTAAAGTGAGAAAGGCAATGCTGGCCTAGGACAGCAAGGAAGGCAGGTGAATATGTAATCAAATGAAAAAAGGCTCCGAGAAATAGAAGAGCACAGGAGTTGGAACTTGTGTTGAATGATGGCGGCGATAACCAGGAGGAATCACAATTATGAGTCTGGTCCTCTGAGCTGTTGCTGCTTCTGTCTTGCTTCCTCTTCTGCCTTCATCTTTTTCTACTTCTCTTTATTATCTTTCATCTCCTACCCCTCACTCTCTTTCTTCTTCTTCCTTTTTTTTTTCCACTGTAAACAAATTTATTAAGTATCTCAGCGTCCATTGGACTTGTCTTGTTTATTCCAGCCCCAGTGCTCTGGAATATACTATTCATTCACCTAAAAACTAAATTCATAATTAAATTTCACCTTGGCTTTAAAGACAATGCTGAAAGGTCGTCTTCTCTACAAAGCTTCCCAATAATAACTTACTTTGGTTGCATTTCTATTTTTTTCCTTCCCTCTGTCACAGGACTGCTATTATTCTCATTGTTTTAGACATAGGTTATTTCATTTCTTTAAAAAATATTAATTGTGTTGACATGGTTTTAAGTGTCCCACTCAATAGAACCCGGACACACTGTATCGGGGACCTTCACGCACCATGTCCCATGCAAAGTCTCATTCTACCCACATTTCCCCCTAAGTCCCTCCCATCTCAACTCCCCCTTTTCCTCTGGCTATTGCTACCCTGCTGTCTGTGTAGAAGTGCTATGTATATATGTTTTCCTTTTTAAATTGGTTTTTATTTTGATGTTCTTTATTTTGATTCTGCCTTCACCCCCCAAAAAACTCTATGTGTTCACCAATTACCAACTTCACTTGCTCATTTGATGGTTTCAGCTAACACAATTGAAAATCACTGTACATATAGTCACAATTTTACTTTATGACAAATTTCTTTATAATCTGATTTCCACACATTTTATCTAAAGTTGGATACTGTCTGTCCCTTAAGGTGGAACCCAGGGCAGGACACTGAGGACTTCTCTGGGTCTAACATGTATTCCTTAGCAAACAGTTGGGTTAGACAATTTCCTAGCTCTGAAGAAATTTCCTATCTTGTATTTTCTGTAAGAAATGTTCATTTTATATATTTGCAATTTTTTTCCTCAGTTATAATAAAAGGTTTTATCTTCTGCTGACTGCACACTATTCTATAAATGTTTGTTTTCAGCACTAACACTTCATGCATTTTTTTTCTTTTCCTTTTTTACAATTGGATAATCCAGTATAAACTGGAAATACTATAAACAAAACCAGCCATGCAAGCAGTATGTGGGAGAGTTTTCTGGTAAAAGTCTCCCACAATGCACCTCGTCCATTTCCAGTCTCTCACTGAAGTTTGTAAAACAAGGGAGGGAAGGCACAATTTCATGTCTCCTCAGGCAGAGGTCAGAGGCAACTTTCAGAGGGAACTTGAAGCTTAGGCAAAAATCCAAACACATAAAAGCACATCCATTTTCAAGTCAGTAAAAATGAACTGTTACTCAGTATAGCAGATGGTAATATTTTACAAACCATTTTGTAACATCATAGAATTCCCAGCATCTACTAAAATTCAGCTTCGTGAATACCATTAAAAACACTGTGCTGCTTTTGCACATGGTATATTTTAAGCAAAACGTTATATCGTGAACTTATAAAAGAAGTTCTTAAGCTATAAAAAAATTGCCTGGATGCACACAATGGCAGGTGAGAGTCAGGTCACCATGTTGGAAGCCGAGGACAATGTCCCATGGTGTGAACACACCATATCGAACTTATTATATTTCTGTTTAAAAGATACTTTGTAACTAAAGTGTGTGAAATTAGACAAATCTGTTTATATTAGAACACAACTTTTTAATGCACATTTAACCAATTAGTACCTAATCCTATATGTTTATTGTGAAGGAACTATTTACTTCTTATTGCTAGTACATTTAGAACTAGCAACTACTTATTTGATTAGGGGAATAAACTTAGAGAATGGGCAAGAAGTCTTTTGAATGAAAAAAGGACATTCTTTGTGAGAGTAAAACTGCTGAGTTGTGATGACTCACAAATGTATTTGTACATTTTTTTCTTCATGTTTCTGCCAAATAGTATGCAAGGGATGAAAGAATTCAGAGAAATAATTTTGAAAGTCTCTGAAGATTTTCTTTAGTAGCTGGACATAAGAAAGAGCAACAACAGAGATGTTCGATTAAATGTGATGCAAACAGACACCAAGAAGGAAGGGAATTGGGACCTATGAGCTTTGAAGGTGGTATGTAAGTTGGAGTGGAAAAGGTACGAATTTTGTAATAAAAAATTAACAATACTTCATTCTTACTTTCTCTTAAGTAAAAATAGTTATGTTATTAAGGTAATTGTGAATAAATTAATTTGTCAGAGATACTAGAGTTATAAAAACTATATCTTTTTTAGTAACAGAAATATTAATTTGATGATTCTATAAAAATTTAAAACTCAATGTATTTTGTTATAAAATTTTAGGTTTGCTATTTTCATGACATTGCAACTGTCACATTCTACTATATTAATCAATGTTTCATAAGCTGTCTGTAGAGCAGGGTGCTATATCATTACCAAATGACATTATAACCATAGTTAATAATTTGGAATAAGTGGTGCTTTTCTGATAAGAAAAATATTATTTTTCCCATATTCGAACTTCTGGTGCAAATGAATATCAAAGAATCTTAAAAACTATTCACTGACATTTTAAAACTTAGAGACATAGCTAATATTTGTGATAATCAGCAGTAAAATAATTTATATTTTTTTGAGAATTTATTTGATAACAGGTAATAGACTAAGCATTGTCAATAATTATTATAGTTTATTTTCACAGACACCCCCAGGAAAGAGACATGGTTATTTACATTTTACAGGTAAAATTGGGCAGCTTGACTAAAAGCATATGGTGAGTAAGCTTTGCGGTCACAACTTGAACCCAGTAAAGCCAATTTCAATGTTCCTTCAATGGGCTCAGTTGAGCTTCTTCACTACACAACACCAGTGGACACCGTTCATTTGCATTAGCTATGCTAAAAATTCCCTGAAGTTTTACTACCTCAGAAATGTCATAAAAATCACCCCCACCCCCCCAGAACAAGAATTGTATTAATCGGGATAAAATCTAACTTGGTAAATATACTATGGGAAACCTAGCTGTTAGGTATAGCAGGTCATTTTGAAGATGTACCTTAAGGTAGATCAACTTTACTCTTAGCCCCCTGTCCATTTGGAAGAAGACTTTTGACACCTGTGACCACAAACTTCTATCACTTGTGGCAAAAAAAATGCCACAGTGTCTCTAACACTTTGGGTTAAAGAATGAAACTGTGAAAACACATGACAATGGCTAGATTTTATTGATCCGATGTTTCCTCTGAATGCACAACTACATGGCACAATGAGTTGATGTTTCTCTGTCTTTCTCCTTAAAAAAATAATAAAAAAAGACATCTCTTCAAACAAGTAACATGCCAAATCAATACTATGTCCAGCAAGCAAGCAGAGATACCAAAATTCTTAATAAAAAGAGAACTATTTCAATAGACAGGTGTCATCATGAGAAGGGAAGGGAGATGGATCTACCTGGCAAGCGGTTAGCCCCTCAGTTTTCAATGACAAATCCATCAAAACTCTTACAAAGGAAAGAAAGAATCAGCTCAAGTGCAGCTGAATCATTCACAGCTAAGTTACAAGCAACTGTTTCTATGTTAAAATTCCCTCAGTGTCAGATCTAGGAAAAAATTGGAGAGAAGCAAAAAAAAAAAAAAATTGGATAGTTTTGAAAGACGTAGAGAACTATATATATATATATATATATACACACACACACACACACACACACACACACACACATATATATTACTTTGCTGAGGGATTAATTCAGATCTAGTATTTGACTTAACAGTGATGCTCTCAGTGACTGTAGTAACCTTAATATTGCGATGAAACCTTTATTGAATCATTATCTTTATTAGATTACTCCATATGTTCTTAGAATAAGATCAACAAAAAGAAAAGAAAGAGTAACAGCATAAACAAATTTTTATTAAGGTGACATTTTAAGAATAAAAAGTTTCCAAATATATGTAATACACATTCATCCTTCCCACATAAATTTACTTCCTAGATTTTTTAAAAGTAAAATATATAATATATTTATTATATGCAATTCTAAAATCAATGTTACTTTGATAATTTTTAAATATAAGTCAGATTATGTCATTGTTTTTCCCTTCTTTTCCAAAATGCTTTATGGTGTCCAGTCTCACTCAGAATAAAGTCTAGCATCCTATGTGGCTGCACATGATCTGGTCAGTGTCCGTCCATGATGTCATTGTCCCGCCCCCTCCTCCACATCCATTCAATTGGCTGTACTCCTTGCTATACCTGACCCAGACACACATTCTCCTACTTCAGAGCCTTTGCAATGACTGTCTCTCTGTTTAAACCTTTTCCCCTTAGATATTTTCATGCCTTACCCTCTCACTGTGTTCTCTGCTCAAGTGTCACTTTACAAATAAATACAGTCCTAGCCATTCTACTTAAACTAATACCTCTCACCCTTCATAACTCTTTATACCCTTATACTATTGAGTAGTTTATTGTTCCACACATTCGTTCCCCATTTTCCCATCTTAGTGAGTAAACCCTATCTCCATTCCTTGGTCTTTTTACTTGTTTAGGCTGACATGATGCAGGTAGAATTGTCCGCTCATGTGCAGCACGTGGTTGGCTTTGATCTCTCGCACTTATGACATTGCCATGGGAAGCACAAGCCCATAGCCTGTAGATTCCAAGAGGAGGGGGTCTGGGAAAGTGGAGCAGAGGTAGCCAGCCCAACCATGTTATCAAATCCAGCCCAGGTTAGCCAGCCTCCAGTCTGCAGACCCACTGGAGCCCAGCTGAAGTCTGTACAGCCAAACCCCAGCTGATCTCCACCAGACTCTGGACACTGGAGCCAAATGTTTATGGCTGTAGGATGCTGATGAGATTTTCATGAGTGTTAACATAGCAATAGATTGTGACAGTGTCTAACTGGTACATTCTAGTTTTCTAGAGCACATTTATCATCACATATTATGTATTTATTTATTTGCTTACTGCAATGTGTCTTTTCTATAATATATGCTTCCTAAGAAGGACTTCTTCTGCTTATTGCTATTCTCCTACAACCAGGAATGGAGGTTAGAACTCAGTAGTCTCTTAATAAATATTGTGGGATTGTCTACTGTATTGTTTTGTCTAAAATGCACAGAAACAAAGTTGCTGAATGAACAAAAAACATAATCTATGCCTTCATGGAAATTATAATCTAAATTTTTAAAAAATATTTTAATATTTTATATTTTTATTAACTGGGATAAATATATATCCCCATACTTTTATATTTTACTAGTATAAAGTATTGTACTATTTAATTATAGTAAATTTAGAGCCCCAAATTTATATTTCTAATTTTATCTCCAGTGTATCAAGAAAACAAATGTTACAAGATAAAATTTTTACAACATTTCCTATAAAATAACCTGAAACTAATTATTTTTACTCCCATCATCCTATTAAAATAACTATACTTTCACTTAGTTGGCCTAGCATAATACAATTTTTTTGAAGATTTTATTTATTCATTTTAGGGAGAAGAGAGAAAACAGGAGGTGAGGAGCAGGTAGTATCCACTCCTATATGTGCCTTGAAGGGCCACCCTCAGGGTTTTGAACCAGTGATCTCAGCATTCCAGGTCAATGCTTAATCCGCAGCGCCACCACAATTTAGGCAATATAATGCAAATTAATTAAATTATCTCTTTGCCTTTTCTTTTCAGAGCTTTATAGGTCAATGAACTCTATACCTATCTTCCATCCTTCTCTCCTATTCTTTCTTAGTCAACTATCAGATAAATATGTAGTATTTGCATAGTGCTGCAGCAGGCACTCACAGTTAGTGAAAGGTATGGAAGGAAAATGTGGTAAAATCTTTAGGGTCTAAAAAAATAATATTCTCCTAGAAGACGAGATCTCTACCCTCAAGCAGGGTAGACATGTAAGCAAGTAACTACGACGTTCTGCAGCTTATTCCAACATATTTCAGCAAACTGAGTTCATAGCATGCTCCTGCTCATGAAGAAATCTTCATGTTTCTTAAGGTCCCCTTTTCTCACACTTCTTCATTTTGCCTGCGTTATCTGTTAAATCTCCCCAGATCACAACTCAGCATGTCTTAAGTTGGAACGGCATTTATTATGTTCACAAGACAGAACTAACAGTGTTACCTGGAACACTGCCCTTTCTTCGTCTTTCATGATCTTTATGATGGTAGCCTCTGAACTTCTGTGTTAAATATACTGCTCACAACAATGAAGGGATCTTTCAAAATAAATAAGAAGCTATAAAATATCCTTTAATTGTTGTGAGCAGTATATTATGTGAAGATATATATATCTTTGGAGAAGTCATTTCTGGCCCTTATTCTAGTTAGACACGCAAAACAAAATATTGACTCCCAAATTGTATAAATTACTCATTAAATTATGAACTCTTTAAAGGCAGAAATTCTATCCTATTTGTTTATCACTAGTCTAAAAGGTAGGTATTAAGAAAACATTTATTGAAAGGAGAAAGGATTAGTTCATCAATCTTTTAGGTGTGAATTCATAAGTTTTATATAGATTAAGATCAGTCATATTAAATCAACTCTTTCATTGGCTCAAAGAAGAGGAACTTTTATTGAGTTGGTACACTCAGGTGGGAAACCTCAGAAGAGGCAGAACGTGAACAGGGCCTGGAGGGCGGGCAGAAATATCATAAGAGGAACCGAGAACAAGCTCAATGACATGGAGAAGAAATAACTGGAAAAAAACGTGAGCGTCTGCAATGGGATTTGAATGCCCCTGTGAGTCAGTCCTACATGTTCTCCTTTAATGCAAGTTGCATTCACTTTGAAATTCATCAACTTTTTTTATTGTGAAGACACAGAAAGCTTTCTTTTAAGCTTAATCATATCGACACTGCATTTTTAATATGTACACACCACTGAGAGTCCTGTCAATGCTTTCTTCGACCTTCTTAAAATTTTTTTATTTACAAGACTGACAGTATTGATCATTTGTGACTGTTCAGCTTCTTTTTTTTTTCATGAGGTGACATACTGTCCCATCTATCAGCAATGTTCTGATTTATCAGCATAATAATAGGATATCATTTGGCAGCCCAGCTTCATTCTGCTTGAACACTGACCTGTGACTATAATGCCTTTCAAGGTTCGCTGTGTTTTTTTTTTGTATAAAACCAATTAAATTCAAGCATTTTGAAGTCATATTTGATCATTTAAAGTTAAAATTTCTCACAAAAAGGTAAAGACAGAATATTTAAATGATTTCAAATATATATTTATTAAAGCAATGGACTTATGCTACCTCAGAACAATTTTTTAAATAAATGTAGAAAGAAATGTACAAGTCCAATTTTAATGTATTAATATAACATGTATAGATAATAAGGTGAGAGTTACATTAGTTATTCCTTTGTATAACAGGCTTCTCTTTCAAATCTGCACATCTGCATCTCAGATAATATTATTATATTTAAATTCACTATCTAATTCTACAAGTAAAATTATACTAAAAACACTTATGAAGTACTGAATTTAAAAATACATATTATCCCTATTGTATTTATATCAATACCAGATATTTATAGTTACCTTATTATAGTAAAAGTCAAATAGGAAATAATCACTGACAATTCTGCTCTATGACACATATATTCTTTTCATAACTTAATTGATGATGGGAAATGTGACAGTACACACACACACACACACACACAAGAACACAATCATGGAAAGACAGAAACTCATATCAAATGACCGAGAAATCCTAAATTTTTAGCCAGTCCATATTATTAATTTGATGAGAGTTGTCATTATGTGAATTAAAAAGATTTGTTCTAAACATTTTTGAAAATTAATCAAAACTTCCATTTGTATGAAATTGCACGGAAATTCATAAAACCCTTTAAGGAAAATGTATTGAGTTATGGACACCTCTATTGAAATTACATAAAATAACCTTCCTCCAAGCAACCAGTGCAGTGTGTTACTGATCATTATCAGGCTTCCCTTGTATTTTATGTACAATTCAAAGCTTATTCCTATGCCATTTGGAAAGGGAATATGTACATATAATGAATTGATACATATACCAGGAAAGACTAAAAACTAAATCCACCATAAGCGTCTTTGAAAATGTACTTGCCAGGAGCAGAATAAGTGCTCCTATTTATCCAGCCATTCCACAAGCATTTATTGATTACCCTACTACCTGCCATGGCCTTTTCCTATAAAATTGACTAATAAATGATTGATGCCCTTAAGTAACTTTTAATGATTACACTATCTTAGGATATAAGTATCCACGGATTGTAATAAGAATATAAAACATCTGGAGGGTTGTCAGGCTACCCATAAATGGTAAGAACATTTTTGTCTTCACTCTAAAAAGTCAAAGTTAGATATAACTAGCAAATAAAAAAGCAAATATAAAATATCTTAGAGAAGAGCTTATAAAGAGGTAAGAAGGCATGGTGGTATAAGATTGCATGTTTACTGTGTTCAGAGAACAAAATTCATTCAGTGAAACATATGTATAAGCACACGTATGTGATGCGTATGACAAGGTGTAGGCAAGAGCAAGCTTAGGAAGCCACTGACGTACATTATGTGAAGTAGAGGAGATTGCAGTGGTTCTTAAAGATAGCCCTCAAAATACCCATCATACCTAGGTCTCTTAGAGAGCTGACTGCCCGTATGCTTCTACCTAGAACACAGCAGCAATGGTATGAGAAGCCACATGAAGTAAAGGATACAATCAACAGCCCAAGCCAAGCTCCCACCCACAATAGTAAATTGTATGGCGACCCATTTGGGGTTGTCCAGCCTACTTGAGACTTCAGATGATTAATTCTGGCCAATATCAGCCTGCAGCTTTATAAGACACCTCAAGCATGAATGTTGCAGCTGAGCCTTGTCAACCCACAGCAGCATGAGAGATAATAATAAATCTTTAATTACTAAGTTTGGAGAAGGTTTGTTATATAGCATTAAAGAGCTGAGATAGGGTCAGTTTCTGAAAAAGGGTCCATTTAAAATATTTAAATCTGGATCATGTTTTAGGGAAATCGCTTCAGTTTTTATATCAATAGTGAAACAAAGCAAAAACTGAGAAGCAGCAATGCTATTGATAGTTATTGCAGACATTAGAAGGAACGTGATGAGGGCTTGAACTTAAGAAAACAGGCTAGAGAAGATCTAAAAAGTATAATCTACAGGCAGGACCTGACACCTTGGCATTTCACTGGATTTGGGTGTGGAAGGAGCGGTAAGCAAAAGTGAGGAGTTTAGGTTGAATTGAAAGAGAATACATTTTACCCCCTTTCTTCATTCTCTCAACCAGCAGCTGTACATTGAACCTTGAAATCTGTGATAGAGGTAAGCAGAAAAACCAAGCTTCCTGGTCTTATGAATTTACACACTAGTAGAGAAAGACAAAATATATCATATATTCTCATTAAACCACTAAAGTAACTAATTTAGAATAAAGAAAACCATCAGAAGCATATGAAACCAGATCTAGTCATGGGAACAAGGATTTTGACAGATGACTAACTAGAGAGATCTCAAAGAAATTACTAATTGATTCAGTTTAGGTCAAGGGAGCAGCCATTCTTCATTCACAAAGAATGAATAGTAAATACCAAATAAATTACATATTCAAGGAGTTAAAAGAAGGTAAGGGACAGAGCCTAATGGAAAGGGATGAGAGGAGGTGACCTATATAATTTAAGGCTCAAGAGAAGCAATGTTACAGGCCTTGTCAGCCATCATAGAATTAGTATTTATTCTAATAGCATTTGGAACTCATTAGGTGGATTTCAGCAGCACTGTTAGTCCAACATTAGAACCAACTCTCAATCACATAATTCTGACTATGGTGTGAAGAATTGGTTGAAAAAGGCTGAGAGTGCATAAGAGGGTACTGCAAATAAACTATCACAAAACAAGACTCTCAGTACCCGACATATATTGAGTATTCAGTAAGTCAATAAATGTTAGCAGTCGTTATTATCATTATTGGTATTATTTTTACCATTGCTATCTTCAACCAGGTTGATGAAAACTTAGACTAGATATCTTCTGGATACATTACATGGTAATAAAAATAAACAATGATTGTGGTGTAGGGGAATAGTGAGAGATGAGTCTACAATGACTCATGTAAAAGACTAAGAGGCAGAGGGAGATGAGTTCTGTTTGGGAAATGACAATTCAGATATTTCCTTTAGACAGATAATGGAGATGCTAAGTAAAAAACTGAATAATACAAAGGAGGGAATGTGCTTGGTGAGGATAAAATAATTTTAATATTTTCACACACTATAAAAGTTTGATATAAAACCCAATCCATGTCAGCAATCCTTCTTCCATATTCAAACTGCACATAACATGAGGCTTTCAAGATCACTGTGGCATGGGAATGAGAAATGGATAAACCACACTAGACCTCAACTTGGCTGGCCCTGAGGTGACACCCATTATCTCTGAGGGTCTGTTATCCAGAACTATTCACATGGCTATATCTTCACCCTAGGGAAAACTGGAAACACAGGGAAACATATAGAATATTGGGTGAGCACCAACTGTCTCTGCCACATTTCTAAATCTTTATTTTACTGTTTGACGCTTTTTCAAATTATAGAGAGCAACACAGAAGATATTGCCTTAATTTTTGTGTGTCTCAATCTTGATATACTTTATTTCTTAAACTTTTCTGTATAGAACCCATTCTATACAATCATAATGTGTTTTTTAAAAAACATATTAATTTCATATAGGTATTAAAGACTATAATTGGAAACAAAATCCCTGATAGCCACCTCATTAAGTTACTTGCAAAAATATAAGTGACACACCAAATACATCTTCATTTTGATCTATCATCCAATGGCCTGGTTAAACCAATGGTGATGTATATTTGGGATATCTGGCAAAAGTACTTTCTCCAATATTTATAGCTTCCTGAAGATGATAATAAAAATGTTTTTTCCCATTTCAGTCCATTTTATTGTGTATGGGGTATTACATTGTTTTTCAGTATCCTCAAATGTGTTCATAGCTATTTTTTCCTATTATCTTTTCAAATGTTATCATGAAATCTCAGCATAATGGTTTGTTTACTCAACAGAAAAAAAAACACTGCTGTACATATATTAAGTTTAGTTTCAAAGCAGATTTTATTTCATGATCATGAGTGATGATAGGAGTGCACTGTTGTGAATTTAATGGCTGATATAACAGCAAAAAAGTCCTCATGTATCTCATATATCTTAAGATTAGTTGTGACAGAGAGTCTCCAGTGATTTGAATGTACAAGATTTAGTGTTGGTAATATGACCTGCATATCTAACACACACATTCCAAAAATGAGGCATGTCGAAAGCCAGCCTGAACTTTCCCATAGTAAATGACAGGACATCAAATAGTATCTGTAAAGCTTATATAAAGAATATAATTAGGTCATATAAATAAAATATTTATCAAATGATGATAATCTATGGGCAACACAATTGGGGGGAGTCACCATTACTCATTCACATTATTTTTTCTCTTTGAAAATTGTCCTTATTAAAATAATAATACAACCTAACCTATAATTCTTCTACTGAATGAAACAGTTGATTAGTGTGTTTATCTTTATGAAAGCCTGAAATTTCTGATTGATAACATACTTTATTCTGAAAGAACCATACATCTTTGCAAAAACATTAATATAGGTATTGCCAGGGATTAAGTAACAATTAATTAAGTTCTAAAAAAAAAATGTGACAGAAATGGCCAAGATCAGGCATTAGTACTTTATAATTTATCCTGACAACAAATGTGAATTACTATTATAAATGCTAGGTCAGAATATAATTTACTATCAGGTTATGGTAAAGATGTCTGATGTTGTGTACATACACTGTTTAATATTCTAAGAGCTATTCATTGGTTCATTATTGTGCACATAATCTATATAACTTGTTCTAAGAATACTGTTAAAGAATATTCTCTAAATATTTTTTTAATAAAATCTAAAATATTTTAGTGGCATGGGGGTGAGGAGATGATAAGGAAGAAACAGAGAAAATATGTAATAGAAATAAAGTACAAGTGGTTTTTTTTCCTTTTTTTTTGCTTGTCAAACTGAAAGCACTCTACCTAATTTATATGCCAAAAATAACATCAAAAATTAAAATGTTTTGACTTCAATGTCTTTTAGTCTGGCAATGGTTTTTATAGTACTCTAAGGTTAATAGTGTGAGAGTAATGGACCAAGCCATGCAAATAACACTTTGTGATAATAATACACACTTTTCCTGTGAAGTGGATTGGGAAGATAGGAAAGCATACAGGAATTATATTAAAACAAAGGTCCTTTAATCTGATGAATATCATGTGTGTTACTCTCTCAAAGACAAAGTTAAAATTAGAAACATTCAGGATCAGCCAATTCTTAATTATCGACATTTAAATTATCTACTTTGTGGATGACATGCTGCAGTTTTACATTCTCAAAGAATTTTTCCCTTTCATCCAGCAGTTTACTGAAATAATCGTCCAACATATCAGTAATAAAGAAAAAAACTCAATTAAGAAAATGCAATGAACTAGGAGGTGAGGTTTTCCTCCCAGATCCAATAACTGATTTCAAATCTCATTTAAACTATTTTTATTATCTAATAGTTTGTAATATTTATATTTCTTTTATAACTGGTCAAATTCTCTAATGTCAAATGCCTTTTTTATTTCTTTTTCTTCTTTTTCTAAATGAGAAGAGGGGAGATAGACTCCCATATGTGCCCGAACCGAGAGCCACCCAGGAACCCCTGTCTGGTGCCATGCTTGAAACTGAGCTATTTTTAGCACCTGAGGTGAAGTCTCCTCATAGTCATCCACAGTGCCCCGGGCCAACATGCTCAAATCAATGGAGCCATGTCTGAGGGTGGGGAAAAGGGAGGAAGAGAGAGACGGGGAGGAGGGAGAAGCAGGTGGTCACCTCTTCTGTGTGCCTTGACCAGAACTCAAACCCAGGACTGCCACATGCCAGGTTGATATTCTACCACTGAGCCAACATGCTAGGGCCCATACCTATTATTAACATCCTATTAAATTATTATTTTTGAATAATAAGACACCCCACCCCCATCTGCTTCAGTGATGCTTTTCCAGGAAAGAGATGACTCCTTTCCAATATGACAATCAACTAAGTCTTTTTCTTTCTTTTTTATTTTGCTTAAAGTCAGCTTTGGAAAAATAACCTTTGTAAACTAAAAAATAATCCATCATCCTTTTCAGTTTTTAATCAGCACATGATATCTGTTCTTTGTTGTTATTTTTTTCTAACCTCTGTTATGTGAGCTTGTGAAATCAATAAAAATGAGTTTGATAGATCTAAATTCCCAGAATTTGATCCTAGGAAAGTACACAATAAATAGATCTTAAATAAATAAATGGATGGATGAGAGAATCAATTAAGAATTGAAAAAGAGCCAGTTTGAAGCTCCAGACTTCTATGTTCAAGGCACATATGGAAGTTGATGCTTCTGGCTCCTACCCCTTTTTCTCTCTACATGATCAAGTGAATAAATAAATATATATATATATATACATATTTAAAAAAAGGAATTGAAAAAGAGCCTGACCAGGCAGTGACACGGTGGGAAGATTGTTGTCCAGGGATGTTGAGGACTCAGATTTGAAACCCTGAAGTTGCCAACTTGAGCACAGACTCATCCTACTTGTGTGTGGGATCACAGACATGATCTCATGGTTGCTGACTTGAGCCCAAATGTCATTGGCTTGAGCCCAAGCTATTGCCCTCCATCAAGGCACATTTGAGAAAGCAATAAATGAACAACTAAAGTGCTACAACAAAGAATTGATGCTTCTATTTTCTCTCGCTTCTTGTCTATCCCACTCTCTCTCCTCCCTGCCACTAAAATAAATAAATAAATAAATAAATAAAAACAATTGGAAGAGAATAATCAAATTTACTGTAAAAAGTTCTCTTTGCATCACTTTTAGTGCCTTTGGAGAAACATATCCACATTTAAAATGTGAATACCTACTACCAGGTAGCAGTAGATAGGTACACATACACTAATAGGAACTGCATTTCTATATAAAAATGTTCTTATTTCTCTGGGCCTCATTTTCCTTATATACAAAGTAACATCCCATTCATATATTGATATATTAATATATTCATTTTGTGTGGTCATTATGCTTTAATCAAGAGGCTACTCCTATCAGGTACTTTATTTAAATACTGACTACTAAGGCAGGTGTGACAAAATACGTATTTACTTTGTTAGGAGCCAATTATACTAATTTTCTCTTGTAGAGAAAGAATTCAAAGGGGCTCAGTTGTATACCTTCAATTTAAATAGCAGGTTGTTTTACCAACTAAAAATGTTTATGTGAATTTATACTGCTCACAAAAATTAGGGGATATTTCAAAATGAATATGAAGCAATAAAATATCCCCCAATTTATGTAAGCAGTGTATGATGTTTTTAACAAGCTGTACAAGAAAAAAATTTTAAATATAAAGATTTATTAGGTTTAGTAGTATAATAATAAAATATCCTCCCAACACAGACATGACAGTTGAGAGAAATCTTCAAGCAAAGACAACTTTTGCCAAGTTTTGATTTTAAGCTGTCAGAAGCATCACAATGTAGTCAGAAAATGAAAACAAACAGTCGTTATTTTAAATAACTTCTGTCTTTAACTGTATCAACATAAATTTATAAGAAGAAAGGTGGGATAATTTGAAGAGGTAAGCTCTCAGTGGAAAATTGTACACGGGGTTTCCTTTCTTGACGACCATATTATTGTACCATCATGCAGCTGTGGGGAGCTGATTCCACCTGTGAACTCCCTCCCCCATCTTCTCGTTACCCCTTCTCACACCTAATACCTACAGGGAAGAACTGGCTTAGTCATAAATGATTTTCCCTCTCTGCGATCATTATTTTGACTTCTAAGCAATGCAGACTGAATCTAATGATTCAGAAAGCCAAACACTTATGGTATGACTATAACATTGATTTATAAAGTGTCTTTCTCTGGTCCCAAATGCTTAAACTATTACGAACTGCTTACAAAGTCGGAGATGACCCTTGCTGTCACCATCTACCTGGAGCCAATACTGGCTGGAAACCAGCTGGTGGCGATGCCCAGGAAACTTCAAACAATTCTAAAAATAATGCCTTAGGTCAGGATTTGATGAAATCTTCCATTGTTATGTTATACATTTTAAAGATGGAAAATGTGGTATATTCCTGTAAATTAGCAATTGAACAGCTATACAAGGTTTGTCTAGGAGCATGGCAATCAATGTCTTCTTTGGGTCATTGTTTTCTTCCCTTCCCCACTTAACTCCATAATTTTCTAGTAAATAAACACCTAAGTTTCGTATAACTTAAAAGAAATATATTATCCAGTTTTTGAACCTGCAGCTTTTTGTGACAGAGACTCGATGTACATTTTTAAAGAATGTCAAATGAAGTGATATATTACCATTAAACCAACTGCAAAAGTGAGAACAAATACCACCATGCCTGTGTGTCCTTGAACAGACTTTCTAATATTATTCACCAATATTCTGTTTTCCTCCCCTTGTGGGAACAAGGAAACCTCAGTTCTCGTTCCCCTTTGCACCTGGAAGAGGCCATGTAACTAGTCCACACGACAGGTCCACGGGCTATGTGGGGAGTTGACACATGTCGGTTTTAGGCTGAGGCACTGAAAAGCTTTGCATTATGTTATGGCCCATTTTACCCAAAGTTACACCATCTACTAAAGCAGCCTAGAACCCTAAGTGACAATGTGAAGAATAGTCTCCCTGGAAAGGAATCAGGGGCCAGTGTGGACGCATTAGAGATAATTAACCTTTGGGGTCCTAAGTCATGCAAATGTTATAGTTATTACCATAGCACAACCTTGTTTATTATAAATGATTAATAAGGCATTTAAAAAAATTGAAAAACTTACCTCTAATAAAAATGTTCTGACATTTTTTGAAAATGTATTTATCAAAATAATTATTTTAAAAATCCCTGGAAATACAAGATATGGAAGCAACCCATTTGTCCATCAATAGATGAATGGATAAAGGAGTGGTACATACAACATACTAGTGGGGCAAAAGCAGGTTTGCAGTGGTTTGCATAAAAATACAATAATTAATAAATGATAATAAAAGAATAAACTCTGTTTTGTATACTTACAACAGCAATAAAAAAAGAATGAAATCTTACCATTTTGGATAGTATGGATGGATCTAATGGGCATTATGATGATGAAATAAGTCAATCAGAGAAAGACAAGTAACACATGATTTCACATATGTGTGGAATCAAATGAACAAACAAAATGGAAAACAGTCTCAAAGACACAGAAAACAGACTGATGGTTGCCAGAGGGGAAGGTGGAAAAGGTAAAGGGATTAAGAAGTACAAATTGGCAGTCACAAGATAATCACAGGGATATGAAGTACAGCATAAGGAATACGATCAATGATATAGCAACTACATATCGTGCTAGGTGGGTACACTTTGCAAAGTATATGATTGGGGGACCACTTTGTAAAGTATATGATTGTCTAACCACTATGCTGCACACCGGAAACTAATACAAAAAATATTGAATGTAAACTGTAATTGAAAAATAAAATTTAAAAATGTGAAAAAGATCCCACTGGCAATAAAAATATATCTCAAATATAAGTGTTCTAGAATGATTTAATGGTTGAGTGTTTCATAATGTTTTTAAATCTTTATAAAAATATATCTCAATAGTTAATGCAAGAAGTACAACCATCAGCCCTGGCCAAGTAGCTCATTAGATTAAAGCTTAGCCCAGCTACACCAAGGTTGTGAGTTTGATCTCCATTTAAGGCACATACAAAGATCAATTAATGAATGTGTGAATGTGTGGAATGACAAAATAATGATTATTTCTCTCTCTCTCACTCAAAAAATCAAAAACTAAATTGAAAAATAGAATTAAAACCATCAAATTTCAGTAATCTTTACAGTTTAAATAACCTCATTAAAAAGCTAATTGTTCAAATTCTAATAATCTTTTTCTGCCAGGTGTTAAATCTTGTGCTCTGAAAATTTTAAATAATGTTAAGGAAAAGTAAGTTCAAATTAAAAGATTCAGTTAATTTTATTACTGAAATTTAATTATAAAACATAAAGTTGAAATATCATTAACTTAAAGATGATATAAAACTAAATGAAATGTCTGAAATCTCACACCTTCCTGAGATTGTCCGCTCTTTGACTCAGTCATTTAAACTTTATTTTGAATACCTACTTTCTCAAACAATACTCTAAAACCTGCTTAAAGTTGATTATTCAGTTTTCACCACTATCAACATATAAAAACAGAAACCAAAGATCTAAGAATATACAAAAAGGGACTTATTTCTTTCCTTAACATTGTGATACGTTAGGTGTTCCTGTTATCTGGAATTTCATGATGTTGAAAATAATTCCAGTAAATAACTGCCAATTATCAGACTTTGCACTTCACTGGTATTTCATGTGTAAAGCTGTTCTTTACTTCTTTAAGAAACACTTTCCATCTCTACCCTTGCAGCAAGCGTGAGCAGGTGAAATATTCACGATGTTCTGAATATTCACTGTATGTAATAAACTCAACCTTTCAAAGGTGTTTGTCAGAGATCCCTTTCTGAGCAACCTAACGATGCTGAACGAGTATTTAAAGATTCCCTTTGGAGTATTCTATCCGGTGCCCACTTATTTGGTTTCCCTTATCCACAAATAAAATCAGAAGATTATATCCCATCATAATGCACACATGTTAGACTGTATTTGGGGGAAGACAAACAAAACTGACGTGATATTTTTTACAATTTAAACTACAAATCTAGAGAGTTTCCAACCAACCAAGAGCATTCATCTGCTCTAGAAATTACAGGAAATTAGGTGAGGTAAGTCTTGTTAAGAGACTTTTTATAAGATTGTGAAAATTAATAAACAGAAACCCCATGTCAAGTGGATTCAAGAGGATAGAAGTGGAGACTCTCAAGTCTCAAGCAAGTGCCTGTCCCTCAATGTCACCTACTGACCACAACAGGGAGAGACATGCCTTGCATCTCTGACAGGAAGTGTTTCTGCTTTGCTACCTGCGTAGGAGGAAATAAAGATATCTCCTTGAACAGCCCAGCTCAGCCGGCGAGAAACTGCCATTAACTCAGCCAATGAGAAATTGTACACTCGGAACTTTCTGGTTCCTCTGATGGATACTTCATTTATTTCTTTTTTCTTTACTTTTTTGACAGACACAGAAAGAGAGTCAGAGAGAACAGATAGAGACAGACAGAAAAGGAGACAGATGAGAAGCCTCAATTCTTCGTTGCAGCTCCTTAGTTGTTCAGCGATCACTTTTTCATATGTGCCTTGATGAGGGGGGTGCTACAGCAGAGCAAGTGACCTCTTTTGCAAGCCAGTGACCTTGGGATCAAGCTAGCTACCTTTGGGCTTCAGCCAGCAACCATGCGGTCATGTCTATGATCCCACGCTCAAGCCAGTGATCCCACGCTGGGACCGGTGACCTCAGGGATTTAAACCTGGGTCCTTCATGTCCCAGTCCAATGCTTTATCCACTGCATCACTGCCTGATTAGGCCATATACATACATACATACATATCTATATCTATATATATCCATATATAGATATAGATATAGATACAGATACTTAAGTTACAACTGTCTTTCCAAGTCCAAAAAAATAATTTCCTCTCCTTTGTTTTCCTAAACTTATGCCTGCTTTGCAGTTAGACCACATGTCCAACATGGCAGTCTTTGTTGTTCTTGAATAGGATAACCCATTTTGCTGAAGAAATACCTGGTTGCTCATTTATTGAAAGTCAGTGTTATTTACACACATAGAACCACATCCTTTCCTCAGAGATTAGTCTCCAGATTATATTATAAACAGTGCAGCAAATTTAATGACTGAATTATTTCTTTACATTTATCCATGATTACTATGCTTTTCTTGCTGAAAGACTGATGTGAATGATAAATAGTACAAAGTAGGACTGCAGGATGCTTTCGGGGAGGAAAGATAAAAAAATGACTTTAATATGAATCATATATTTGAACCCTTTAAATGTACGTTTTTGATATAACTTATAATAAACATAATTCATTACAATTTATACATTATTCATACATAGTTCTAAATACATATACTTGACAATGTCAAAAACATTTTTATGGACATGCTCAGTAAGTTTTGAAATCACTGCTATTACATGAAAAGTCAATATATCCTCTTTATTGTTTATCAGTGAAAAAAAACTATTCAATTGTATACTACAATTAAAATATATAGTTTCATTGTTCTTTACATTGAAAAAAAAGTTTATTTAAGATTATGTTCCTTTTATAAAACCTGTTCTATAAAAGCTGTTATTTACTCTGGAAACCAGTTAGTAATAGTAAATAGGAACACTGTGGTTTAGACTTGCACTCCATTAGTGATCCAAACACTATATGCAAATCTTGGGAACTTTATATATTATGAAGTTGAGTTTTTCATCTACAAAATGGAAGTAATTAAGGTTATCTTTTAAAGTTATTTTGAGGAATACATGAATTAATAATTAAGACTGTTTCAAAGTAAGTGCCGGTTAAACTTCAGCTAAAAGAAAGTTACAGTTGGTTTCAATAATTCTAAGCATCTCTCCTTGAAAATGTTTCCAGATCCTTTAAATCAGAATTATATTAGAACCCTGAGGAAATTGCTATGAAGTCACAGTTGATTAACAGTTAAACAAATCATACATAGATAAAAACAAAGGATAACTTTTTGGTAAGGCAGCCACCTAGTGCTAATTTGCAGTCTTATCCCTTAATTGGAACGAAGGACTAGAGCTCTGCTTGGCCTTTGGTGGACTGTCCCTGGTGCTCATTACTCAGAAGGGTGCTCTTTTCACAGGAAATCAATAGCATACTGGGATGTTCTTGTCTTTTCCTTGTAGGAAAACTTATTAGAAGTTGCAGAGATTTTTGCAATCTACATTTGAAGTACAGAGACCTGCTTCCTCAATACAGGTTCAGTGAGTAAACTTATGTTAAATATTCTCCTTCATTTAATTTCCTACAACACATACGTATTCATTCACAAGAGAATTTTCTGAAAAATGACTCACCTTGGCAGCCCCTTTCAAAACCCTTTCAGCTTGGGAAATTAATTGGTGATGTTCATTGCGCCACACTATTAGAGTTTAAGGTAGTTAATGTTAAAATACAATTTATGTAATATACTTGGACTATGTCACAAATGTATTTATTTTATTCATAAAATACTTAGAAAGCATCTTCATCTTTGTTTGCTGGTAGCCTAAAATCTGCTACAGCAACATAGACTAGTAAAGAGTACATCATGATATTTTCATGGTTTTAAAAGTAAATGGATATGATAAGAACGTTAATTCAGCATTTTAATATTTTCAAAAGAACTTGAGATAACCAAACTAAGACTAGAATTAATAAAATGGTTCCATATAATTTTGAAAAATGACATAAAACTTTGAAAAAGAATGTAATGTAGAAAAAATATTGAATGACATTGAAAATATTTACTGTATATTGTGAGTAAAAAAAAAAAAGGGAGTAAAAGAACTATAGAATAATTGTGACCCCATTTTAGTAGAAAAGATGTATATAACCTTTGGGATAATATTTATGTAAAGATACTTTTCTGCCCTGTGGTTATAGATTTAGATGTTTTTGCCAGTTTTAAGGTATAGATGTAATTATCTTAAAATAATAATAATGATAACAATATAAGATATTTTAGAGAATTATTTGGTCACATTGTGTATATGAACACTACTAAAGTTTCACCATAAAAGGTCAAATTCATATGGCAAGCCCTTAATGAAAAGTCTAGCAGAAGTTTTTAAATTTTGTAGTGATTAATAAATATCTAGAGAATTAATCTAAAAAACAAAGATTCGTAAGCCCCAATTCTCAGAGATTTAGATTAAGTTAGTCTGATGTGGCTCCCAGTAAGCTACATATTTAACATTTAATTTTTTTTTCTTTTCCATGTTAGAGGAGGGTCGATAGAGAGACAGACTACAGCATGCACCCCAACTGGGATCCATGTGGCACCCTCTCTAGGGCCAATGCTCTGCCCACTTAGGGCTCTGTTTATGACTGAGCTATTATGAGCACCTGAGGTAGAGGCTACACAGAGACAACCTCAGTGTCAGAGTTGATGTGCTTAAGCCAATTGAGCCATGGCTATAGGAGGGGAAGGAGTGAGAGTGGGGAGTGGGTGAGGGGGAAATCAGATGGTTGCTTTTCCTGTGTGCCCTGACCAGGAATCAAACCCAGGACATCCATTTGCTGGGCTGATGCTCTACCACTGAGCCAACTGGCCAGGGCAATTTTTAACATTTTTAAAGAGTACTTCACATGATCCTGATGCTAAAACAGTAAAAAATAAAATAAAATAAAGAAAGAATACAGGACTGAAACTGACATTTAAACTGTGCTTTAACTTTATCTGTTGATCACCTTTTACATAGTAGACCATACTGTGTGAGAAAATGGCATTTTTACAGGGAGAAGCATGCTGACCTGAGAGGTTTCTTCTGAAGTTCTAAAACACACTCAGATAATTTTTTTTCAATTTATTGGACTGACATTGATCAAAAAAATTACATAGGTTTCAGGTGTACAAATCTATAATCCACCATCTGTATATTGCATTGTGTGTTCGCCACCGCGAGTCAAGTGCCTTCCATCACCATCCATCCCTCTTTAGTCTCTTCTACCTCCCCTCACATCCCTTTTCCTCTTGAAATCATCATCCTGTAGTAGTGTCTATGATTTTTTTCTTTGCTTAAATTCTTTACTTTTTTCACCCAGCCTCCAAGTCCCTTCCTTCCTGATAGCTGTTGGTCTGTTCTCTGTTTCTATGAGTTTGTTGTACTCAGATTACTTTTCTCTCTTTTCTTTTCTTTTAGAAAGAGAGAGAAAAAGAGAGACAGAGAAAGACAGATAGACAGGAAGAAAGAGAGACAGGAAGAAAGAGATGGGAGAAATTCGTTGCAGCACCTTAGTTGTTCATTGATTGCTTTCTCATATGTGCCTTGACAAGGGGGCTCCACCCGAGCCAGTGACCCCTTGTTCAAGCCAGGAACAACCTCTGGGCTCAAGACAGTGACCATGGGATAACGTCTATGATCCTATGCTTGTGCCAGCGACCCCACGCTCAAGTTGGTGAGCCCCTGTTCAAGCCTGTGACCTCAGGGTTTCTAACCTGGGTCCTCAATGGCCCTATGCTCTATCTACTGTGCCACCATCTGGTGAGGCAGATGATTTTTTATAGTAGTAGCTGCAATAGCAGCAACAGTAGTGACAGCAGCTCACACTTCCATAGTGCTCACTCTGGAAAGGGTCCTGCCCCCAGCCACACATAGAGAGCCAACTCAATAAAAATAATAGAAAAACAAAAAAAACAATGACATCTGGTAGATAGTTCTCATCTTGGCACTAGGGAAAGTGAGAAAGGGCTGAAGAGGTCTTAGGAGAGATTGATAAGACACATATAAGAGAGCTTCCCGACTACATTATAAGATTCAGAGATAAGTTACCAGGGTAGATTTTATTTTAATCTTTTCTTTTTATTTAATTAATTGTGTTTACATAGATTCTAGGGTAACCCCGACTGCATCCCTCCTCCCCCATATTCCCCTCCACATCTCCCTTGTCCCCCTCCCTGGAGTGCCCTCCCTCCTTTCCTTCAGGTTTATCCCATCCTATCATCCCCTTTCCCTCTGTCCTCTTTTCCTCTGGTCCCTTTGATCCCTCCTCTGTCTTAATCCTTTTCCTCAGTTTTCAATGTTCCTTGGATTCCTCAAATGAGTGAGGTCTTATAATATTTTTCTTTTTCTGCCTGGCTTATTTCACTCAACATAATAGTTTCCAGGTCCCTCCATATTGTTGCAAACGGTAATATTTCCTTCTTTTTCATGGTGCCATAGTATTCCATTGTATATATGTACCACTGCTTTTTAATCCACTTGTCCACCGATGGACACTTGGGCTGTTTCCAGGGTAGCTTTTTACACAGAGATGAACACAGTATATTCCTAGGTTCTTTCATCCTCTAGGAATTCTCAGAAATGTACAGTTGATCTAAAATAGTGAGTCAAATTCTAAGGTACTCTCAATGCCACTTTCCGGAAGTGCTCATAGTTCAAGTCCTCAGATCATGGATTATTTGGACCCCCACCTGCTTGTCCTCTGCCCTCTGAGAAAATGGTCTTTGGCCAACTCAGTCCCTTTATTTCTCCTGAAAAGCCAGTAGGGAGCGGACACTTCCAAGCCACTTCCACATGCCCTGATTTCTTTCCTTTACTTCTCTCTTTCTGGCCCTTTCTCTTTCCCTTTAAATAAAGTACATGAGAAATAACTTGGGGAAGGAAAGAGAAAAAAAGAGGCTCAATTGAGTCATATATTTAAACCTTTTAACTATGCATTTAAAAATTTAAATATGCCAGATCCCCACACAGTTAAAGTTCTCCATTGAGTACTGAGCTTTCTGACACCAAACAATTTAACAGCTATGAGTGGAAATCGGGCAACTCATCTTAGAGCAAGAAGTTTCAAGCTATTCTCTTATTTTAACATAAAAATCTCCTTGGAATTTAATTTGCTGCATTCCTTCACCTCTCTACAAGAGGCAAAGAAGGAATTGTATCCAGGTACAAAGAAGTTCCTTGCTTTCTCACCTGATAGTTCACACTCATTTTTTTTTAGCTACTGATAAGATGAACATGGACATATTGAATATAAATGACAGGAACTTTATGGCTCTCTACTGAACTGAATCTTCTTCTGCAGGTGTTCAATTCTGGGGTTGTCAATTTGCTTCTTCCAGAAACTATATTTCTGCCCTGCCTTTTTTAATATACAACTTTGAAAGAATGAATGATTATTCTTCCAAACATTTAAGATTCTTTTGACAATGAGTTACTTTGTAAAAGCTTTGAAATAGACTAGAACATGTTTCTTTTATTTTTTTTAGTCATTTCTATTCAAGGACTGACTTATCTTCTTCAGGGAGGCAGCCTAGGAGGGTGTCCCAAAGGCGAATGGCACTACCAATATCCCAGAAACTCTCCTCTCCTTCTCAGAAACTCTCCTCTCCCCTTTCTCTACTCAACTAATTTAAAATGCACGTTGAAGTTGTCTATACCTTCCCAGCACAGGTTTTGCAGAAATGATCAGTATAATATAACTTCCAGTTCTGTTAATATAAGGCATCTGGATCGATCTCCTTGGGATAGAAGGAACATTTCATTTCCATCACAGCATGCTCCAATATTTAATATTTACCAAGTCCATTGAATATGACACAGAGCCACTCACAAAAATCAAATTCAAAAATTTAATATTCAGTAGGTTCAGTGGTTTTTGTGCTAGGTTTTAGGCTAGAGATGGACTAAGGGGCTGGAACAACATTGTTGCCTACCTGAGATAATGTGAAGTCCAGTTAAACTGCTCACAGCTCTGCCATATTCAGTCAGCATTTATTTCTTGAATCTGAAGGCTGCTTACTTTGAAAACCTGTGACACTTTGTACACAGGCATTGTTTTGACCTGGGGAAAATGTGACCCTTGTTCAGGGCAAGTAGAAAGTGCCAGAGAATCGGGGCTAATGGAATTACAGTCATCCCTCACCATATCATGGTCTCGCTATCGCAGATTTTTATTTATTTACTTATTTATTTTTTTATTTTTATTAAGTGAGAAGTGGGGAGGCAGAGAGACAGTCTCCTGCATGTGCCTGACCAGGATCCATCAGGCATGCCCACTAGGGGGTGGGTTCAGCCCATCTGGGGCATTGCTCTGTTGTAACAGGAGCCATGATAGTGCTTGAGGTGAAGGCCATGGAGCCATCCTCAGCACCCAGGCCAACTTTGCTCCAATGAACCTTGGCTGTGGGAGGGGAAGAGTGA